>CM064071.1:2822750-4102367 GCA_032594955.1 Panicum miliaceum
GTTCCCCAAATGTTTGTATATTTCTCTGATCATGTTGTCCGCATATTAACTCTCCTTTAATCTGCATACACATCAATATACAGTGAGACGATTGAATCATCTTGGTAGGTACAGTATTTTGAGACTGACATTCCCCTTTGGTTTGGCCTTCTTTTCTTCTCCCACGGTGGCAGTTTCCCTAATCCATGCCATCCCACCCATGGACGCGTACAGACCTTGTCTGGCACACCATGGCCAGTTCACAAGAAACTATGGGTGTGGACTGGTTACCTGGCCTGAAAATTCACTGACGAGGCATGGCATGCGGCTTACAATGTGAAAATTGTGCTAGCAGAACAGTAACCGGCTCAGGCAAAGCACATCAACAAACCAAAGGCGATCTTAATTTTAGTTGAGACGTGAGGCACGGCTGGTAGTTGGTAGTGCGTGCGAACGACTACTCAATCACAGTGGCGCCCAAGCTTCTGACAGTATTCTATATCGATAAGGAGCAAGACCAGAACAGTTCACAAACGAAAACGCTTTTGCCATTTTCGCAAAAAAATAAAAGAAAAGAAAACGCTTTCGCCATGTCGACGTCGACACCCACCAGGACGTACGATCGCCGCCGACGTGGGCAGACCTCCAGCCGGAGCTCCTGGGCCTCGTCCACCGGCTGCTCTCCTCCCTAGCCGACCGCGTCGCCTGCGCGCGGTGTGCCGGGCGTGGCGCCGCGAGCCGCTGCCCTCCCCGTTCCCGTGGCTGGCGCTCCTCGACGGGACCTTCCTCAGCGTCCCGGACGGCGAGATCCACCGCTTCCCTGCTCTGCTGCCGGACGGAGGCGGCGGCCGTAAGACCTGCCACGGCTCCGTGCCTCCGTGGGCAGCTGGCTCTTCCTCAGCTGCTACGAGCTTAGCAAGGGCGGGTGCTCGCTGGCGCTGACGCACCCTTTCACCGGGGGCCGTCGTGCGGCTCCCCAACGTGGCCACCATCTGCCGGGAGGGCCGCCCCGCGTCCGCCTTCAAGCTGGTGCAGCTCGCGCCGTCGCCCTCGACGCGCTGCCCGCGGGCTCCTTCTTCGCGGTGCTGACGACGACGCCGGCGACCGCGTCTACAACGATCTCGTACAGGCAGGTCTACACCTTCGACGTGGACGCGATCGCCAGCTGCGCGGGGGGGGGGGGGGGGGGGGGGGGGGGGGGGGGGTTGCAAGCCCAGGGCCCCGCCCATGAAGGGCGTCGCCAACTTCGTGGACAGTTGGACACTCGATGGACACCGTGCCACGCCACGGTTGGGGGACGAGACGTACTCGTGTGGGCACTGGAGCTACCTCGTCGAGTCCGATCCGGCGGCAGGCTGCTGCATGTCCGGCGACTGATCGGGTACCTGCTCGCCGCGCCGCCGGGCGATACGAGATAGCGCATGCGCGGGACGCTCTCGTTTGAGGTGGAGATCGTCATCTTCTCGAGTACAAGGCTTCAATCTATGTATATTGGAATGCGCATTGCTTCACATAGCTTCAGTTTGGAAGAACCATGCCGGACGTACGCCCAGACTCTCACCCAGCGCCGGCGCCGCCACCGTCTCCAGCAACAATAGCGTACGTGATCCTCCCATCTCTCATATCGAACACGCCGCTGTCTCCCAGTGGTCCCAAACAGAATCTGAATCCTCCCCGCAGTACTCACGCACGAAGGAGATGCAATATCCTCCCGGGCTCCACACTCCGAAGCCGTGACGGACTTTGAGTGCTTGCCAACGAAGAGCGCCTGGCGACCGCCTCCCAGCCTCCCAGGGTAGTCATGCCTGGTGCAGGTGTGGAGTCCTGCCTCCTGGTCAATCTGTAACCAGACGTTCAGCTTTCATCCGTTTTTGCCGTGTTCTTCATCCATTCGCACGTTGCTAAAAAAATGTGAAAAATACGAGCCTCTCTTTGTGGAAAAATCACATCAATAAACTGAACTGGATGATCTACTCTCACAACTCTAATTGTTCAAGTTAGGTGTGGCGCGCGTTGCGCAACTCTAGTTGTTTAACTGAACAGGATGATTTAGGGTCTGTTTGGATCCAGGTTTTAATAGATGAAAGTGCTAAACTTTAGCACTAGTCCATCCAAACGGAAGTGCTAATGGGTTGGACTACACTTTAACTAAGACTCAAAAACTTTAGCATATGTATAAGTGCTAATATATACTAAAGTTTAGTACTTAACTTTAGCTCCCCAAATGGATAGCTTGAAAAAAATTCTTGTAACCCTTGTGAGTGACCACGTTTTTTTTGGCGTTGGTACTTGCATGACTCAGTTTTGATAAAATAAAAACTCTGTTGATTATCTGAAAGTACTGAAGAACATGTGATGCCTTTTTGGAACCAGAATAATAAGACGTGGTTTCTTAACGTCTTCATGGTATTGGCATTTTTAAAAATACTAGCATGGCAGCATCGGACTTGGATTCTGGCAGCGTGGAACGCACGCACGTCGAGTCCGATGCTACCGTGCCGCTCCAGTCCATATATATATGGCGCCTCTGCGTCGCAAACCAACGTTGCCCGTTGCATCCACTCCTCCCCCTCGCCTGCTGCAAACTCGCTTCGTCGCCGGCCGGCGCAAGATCCGTGGTCAGAGCTTCGGCGCTACCACCGGCCATGGAGAAGAGGAAGTCGAGGAGCTCCAAGTCGATGGCGGCGCCCAAGAAGCCGCCGAAGCTGGACGAAGAGTTCACCTGCCCGTTCTGCGGCCACCCCGACGCCGTCAGGTGCCGCATCGACCTGAAGGACAGGTCGCCGAGAGGCGTCATGCCGCATCTGCCACGTGAGCTACGGCACCGGCGCCAACGCCCTGACGGAGCCCGTCGACGTCTACAGCGAGTGGATCGACGCCTGCGTGGACGCCAACGAGGGCGTCGCCCGACGCCGCTGCCGGCCGCGCCTGGGCGACGCCGGAGTCCACGAAGACGATGTTTGATCGTGCTGTAGTTACTAGTTTCAAGTGGTTTCAGGCATAGCTTGGTGGGTAGTTTCTGCCGTTCTTTAATTTTGGAGCCCGGAATTGCAGTTGCAGGGCAGGAAGGAACAGACATGTAACTGTTTTGACAGGTCATATCAAGTTGTGGGCATGATTAGATGGTTAACCTGCTTAGATTGCAGAGCAAGAGCACACGAGTGTGTCATGAACTCGTGAAAAGCTACTCATTGTTTCATGTCTCTTTTCTTCCTCATCCAAACTCGGTTGGTATGCGCAGAGCAAATACGGTAGCCTAGCGATGAGGTCAAAACTCGGTTGATGTGTGCAGGCAAAAACTTGGAAACGAAACCTGAAACTGAACGGAGCAACATGACAACTCTAATGCAGCACGAAGGCGGCAGGCAACTACGATTGCTGAAAAGTTCTCCAAAAATCTACTGTACAGTTGCTGAAAATTATTGAGACACGGCAAACTGTTGAAGTTGCCAGCAGAGCTTCAGCACACAAACAATGGATAACCAATAGAGATGCAGATGCAGATGGTTCTGAAACTAAATTGCTGAAAGCAAACTGCATTCTTGGTGCTGGTTCATTGAGTGTTAGCTTGGCACACCTGAAGTATCTTCACATTTGTTACTGCAGGAGCTCTGCTTGCTTCCTTATCAGTTGGCCATCTAACGTCCCCTGAATCACTACCAATTTGTGGTACCCAGGACCTGTGATTAGTTTCTTGAAGGGCTGTGTTCCCTGCAACTTGTCGACGTGCTGCTGCCAGCGAGGCCCCTGCCGGGCACTGGCATGCAAGACCCTGTTCTCGAGTCTCCATGTCCGTCGCGCGTTCTTCCGCACCAAAGCCTCACGGCCGGCGCCCGGCGACTCGCCGCCGGAGCTCCGCGCAGCTAGTGGTGACCGGCAAAGCGGCGCGGTAGAGCGTCCGGAGGACTAGGGGAGCGTGGAAAGGGAGGACTCGCTGCGTTGCAACCGCGCTTGATCGTGGCCGTGAAGCTCCGGCGATCCCCTGAGCTCACGCCCGGCGCCATCGGTGGCATGGCTACCACGCCGTCATGACCTCAGCGGACAGCGACTTCTCACAGCCGTCCGCGTCTTGCTCATCCAGAGTCCGGTTCAGCGCCCCGGCGGAGTTCCCGCGAGCGTCCACGGGCCACGGCGGGAGAACCGCCCGCGTGCATGGTATGCGGTACAACCGTAGAAGACCGTCGATCATCTTTCCCGACGAGGTTGGTCAGCGGCTCAGCGCTGGAGCGGCATGCGGCCGCACGCGCGAGGAAGGGAGGAAGGCGGCAGGACCTCGTTACCTTGAAGCCCATCCTGTCCGTACAATACCGATCCAACGGACAACACAGGCCCATGGGGCGGACGGTATTTCATTTACCGTCCACCCCCGGACGGTAGATGAAACACCGTCCACCCCCATGCCAGGCGCCATCGGTGGCAACCATGCCGCGCTGACCTCCGCAGCGGGCGTTCACGGCTTCCGCGCAGGACATAGAGGTCAGAAGGCCCGTCGAGCACAGCTTGGGTCGTTGCACACCAACACCGGTCCGGACATGCCCGGCCGGCCGGCCGGCGGCCCATCACACACCGGCCGCGGAGCCGAGGAGCAGCTAGCGTGCCTCCATGGCCGTGTAGAGCTGGACCGTCGTCGAGGACTTTCTTTAGTGATTCGGAGCGCAGAGAAAGAACAAACTCCTCGTGATTCCTTGTGTGAAACAGCAGCCAGTGAGGCCTGCCGGGGGCCGGCCACTAGCATGGGAGACCATGTTCTCCAGTCTACATGTCCCGTTGCTTATCATACCCAGACGGTGTTCATCCGCACAAACGCCTCACGCCCGGCGCCCGGCGGCTCGCCTGAGCTCCGCGGTGCCGTACAACGTCCAAAGGAGCGTGGAAAGGGACTCGCTGCGTTGCAACCCTTGATCATGGCCATGAGGGTCCGACGATCCCCTGAGCTCGGGCTGCCCCCCGGCGTCGATGGCAACCACGCCGTCAGAACCTCAGCGTACAGCGAGCTCGCTCAAGATGGAGGTCCATGGGGACACATAGCATTGGGCATGGAGCGGCGCGGCTCGCCGTCCGCGTCGTGCTCATGCACGGTGCGGTTCAGCGCCTCGGCGGCGTCCGTTGGTCCGGCGAGCGTCCATAGCCGGAGAACCGCCCGTGTGCTTGGTGTGCGGCGCCGTCGATTAACACCACCCCGAAGGTTGGTCGGCGCTGGAGCGGCCGAGGAGCCGAGCGCCCGAGCGCGAGTCAGAGTACCTTGAAGTCGATCATGACCGTACAAAACTGATCCGACGGTTTCGACAGGTTCAGGGTGGACGGTATTTCACTTACCGTCCACCCTCGGACGGTACATGAAACACCGTCCACCCCATGCCCCGCGCCACCGATGGCGACCACGCCGCGCTCACCTCCGCCGCGGGCGTTCACGGCTTCCACGCAGGAGACAGAGGTCCGAGGGCCCGTAGAGCGCAGCTTGCCGGTCGTTGCGCACCAACGCCGGTGTCCGGTGAGGCGGAACGCGCGTCCTCGTGCTCCTGTAGTGTACGGGCATGCCCATCACACACCGGCGGCGTTCACCGCTACGGGTGGACGCCGACGCCACGCGATCCGGCCAGTGCGTCGTCGTACGGTCTCAGCACGGTGAGTCCTCGTCCCCGGCCGTTTCGAAGATCGAACCGTTGCTCCGCCAGGTCGACGCGCGCTCCGCCCACGCTCGACGAGATGGTCTGCGCTAGGCGCGGAGAAGATGGACCGGAAGGGCTGCGCTCGCGTCCGCAGGGTGCCCTGGAACACCAGAGCTTCGATTGCGCCCTCTGGCTGCTCGCCAGGTTGCTGTCCACCGAAGCGTTCCTCTGCTCAACAGGCCGCCGCTTCAGATGCCCACCGTGAGGCAAGCCAAGCCACTACAAAAAAAATGTTATAATCCATGGTACCAAATTTCGTCACAAATCACTCAAAACTATCATAAAATGGTATCTGTCACGATCTCAAATTTCATCATGTATTAAGCGTCACAGATTACACCGCATGATATTTTTAATGAAATCGTCACAGATTAACTTAATCCAGACGTTTTGAAATCGTCGTAAATAGCCTTAGGCCTGCGCACCCAGCCAAAGCCCATTATTTATGACGAAAATAAACATCACGGATTCAATTGCCACGTCACCGCATAGATGCCATGTCACCATCATAAATAAATTATATTATTCCAAGATATATTTTAGTGTCACTGCATTATTTATCGTATTTTTTGGACCAAATGTAGGTTAATTAGAATATAAAAAATCTTATGGCCAAACGTGACACAACCAAAGGATCAGGGCAATGGTATGACTCTGTCATCGTCCAACTAAAAATAAGAATAACGCGAAGCATATCATGATTGAAGGCATCATTGGTAAGTTATATTTTTGGGATCTTTGATATTAGGTTTCGATTCCCATAATTGTCAATGTTTTTGCTCTTTTTTCAGTTTTAGACTTTTGCTCCATGTGTGGCAATTTTTTGCCTATTTTTTCAAGTTTAAAACATCCATGCTCTCATGCTGATCCATGACGAATTTTATAGAACGTCATTAGTCAATGGGCGAATTGTGACGAATTTGATAAAACGTCACTATATTGCGGGCTTGATATCCAATGTACAAATCCGGGACAGAAAATTGATAATCGTCACAGATTATATACGGTTAGTGACATTTTTCAAAAAACATCACAAAAAATCCGTCATAGATTAACAGATTTCTTGCGGTGAGCGTACGTGAGCGTGAGAGCGATGCTTCAGGTACATGGCGGTTTGGTCGTCAATTCCAGTCTCGATGCGTTTCGGCCGAATCAGATATGTTTTCTTCTGGATGAGATTCTAAATTCAGATTCAGAGCTGTTATGATGATCTGAAAAATTAAGCCTTAGTCCAATGGTGTTGCCACACAAAGCTTTGGCTTGAACAATCTATCCATGTGATGCCATATGCATGTACCCATATTGCCTGAGAAACTGATAAAAGTACTTGGATCTCTTGTCAAAATTGATCACTTTCATTTCATCAGCTGCATATCATTAAAGCTTCTTCAACTCGACAGCATATAGTAAACCCATGATCGATGTCCTGACAATTCTCATGCTCTAGCTTTAGAAATCAAGTACATACAAGCCGGCGCGCGCGCACAGCGTGAAGTGGCAGACGTTCAGGTTGTTCTCCCGGAACGCCGCCGGGGTGGAAACGGAATCGTTGGCACTCACATTCTGGCAGCGTGGAACGCACACACGTCGAGTCCGGTTGCAAAGGGCGGGCATTAATTAGCACCTGCCGCGCCGCTCCATATAGCCACCACCGCGCCCAGGCTTCTCTGCCAGCACAAACCAACGTTGCTCGCCCGCCGCATCCGCTCCTCCCCTCCCATCCCCCGCCTGCCGAGTTCCGGCGAGTCTCTCTCTCGCGGCTGCAAACTCGCTTCGTCGTCGGCGCAAGACCCGTCGTCAGCTTCAGCGCTACCACCGGCCATGGGGAAGAGGAAGTCGAGGAGCTCCAAGTCGATGGCGGCGCCAAAGCTGGACACGGAGTTCACATGCCCGTTGTGCGGCCACCCCGACGCCGTCGAGTGCCGCATCCACCGCAAGGACAGGTTCGCCGAGGCGCGCGTGCTGCCGCATCTGCCAGGAGAGCTACGGCACCAGCGCCAACGCCCTGACGGAGCCCGTCGACGTCTACAGCGAATGGATCGACGCCTGCGTGGACGCCAACGAGGGCGTCGCCGGCCGCCGCTGCCGGCCGCGCCTGCGCGACGCCGGAGTCCACGAAGGCGACATGTGATCGTGCTCTAGTTGGTTTCAGGTGGTTTCATGCATCGTTAGACATTGGAGCAGTAGGAAGGAAGGGGCATGTAATGCTTTCTGTCATAACATGTGAAGTTGTGTGGAGATGATATGGATCGTACTTCTTGTCCCATGATCTCAGGAGAGTTAACGTCTTTCAGAATTTACTTCACTCACCCATTGATAATAAATAATCCATCCATCAGTGAAGAAGAAGCCATCAACTAATTCAGGTAGCCCTAAAGAAAAGCTAATGCAGATGTCCTCTTTTTGGTAAAGAAAATGAATTGTAAAAAAAATTGAAGGCAGGAGGTTGTAACTCTGATAAAAAAATTCGAGAACAGAACACGTGTTTAGGAGTAGAGCGCTTTGTCTGTACCATGGTGTCACACTCACACCTCTTAAAATCTTGATCATGTTGGGTACCTGATCACCTGATGACCCAGCTGAACAAAGGTCTGGCAAACACTGAATGGGATGAAAAGCACATTGTGTGACGCACAGCAAACGCAGCACGGCAGCAGAGCAGCAAGGATCGTTCTGGATCTGAAACGGAGCAACCTTTTCAACACGAAGTTCGACTCACTTTGCTGAAAATATCAAGAAACAAAGGAAGTTCTGTGCATAGCTTCAGCACGCAAATGCGTAACCATGATTTTCTTTTGGAATGAACATTTCGAACGAACCATGATTCTCAGAGAGATAAATTCAACACAAACGGAAGCAATTATCAATCTGCGTGTGAAGCTCTGAACTATCAGCATAGCTACGAACCAAAATCTTTACTGTTACCATGGCGTGCACTAGCACTTGTACAATTCTACCCCATCTCTCAAGGGCTGTCTTACAACAAAAAGGTATAATACAGGCTAAAGCAACAGGTAAATAACAGATAATACCCGTCGCGTCAGGTTACAGCCTTACAGGTTCACACATCGCTGTTCAAAACAAAGCTAAGTGTGTTTCAGATACAGAGCTAAACATGGGGTTGGGGGGGTATCGGCCTGGCGACTACGAGAAGGTGTCCTCCCTATCCCCTTCCGCGACCTCACCCTCCTCGATGTTGCTGAACTCCAAGAAGTGTGTTGGCCGGTGATCCTCATGGTAGAAGTCCCGGGGCATTCCCAGCTTCATATTGTACTTCATCAGCGGGTCATGCTTCACACCCATGAAGTTGAAGTTCCAAGGGGCATTATCTGGAACCTGATTGGAACAAAAACATCAGGGTAAGTGTCAGAGCAATGTGACTAAAGACGCAAAATAGAGGTTTTGGAAAGTGTTAAAACCAATACATACCATGTAGAAGCCAAGGAAGCGGTCACTCAGAAGCATCTGGACCTTCTCGTAATGGGTTGGGAGGTATCCATGTGGGTTGCTCCCATTGTCCTTGTTGCTGCGTCCCCACTCGTAACCGCTTGGTGTCAGCTTGTATGCAGTCAACGAGCAAGATCCTGGCGTGAAGCTACATGTCAGAATGATGCACTTCTCACCATCCCACTGTTTGTTGCCCTCCAGAATCTTTGCGTGTGATGTCAGATCCTGCAAGTACAATGCAGTTAGTCCCATGAATTAGGTCAGAAAATGTAAAAAGGTTAAGTATCATAAGCTTCTGACAACAGCTAAAAAATGCTAGATAGAGTCAAACCTGTGGTGATAGCTGTGGAGCTTCATTTGGCTGTGTATGCATCCATCCCAAGGGTTCCAAGTCATTAAGGAACTCATGCTCAGGAAGATTTGCTGGCAGAGTCACCATCTGGTGAGTTCCATGCTGCGGAGGGATGGCTATACACCTGATCTCTTTAACTTGAGGATTGTCCTGTGGACTCAGCCCATACAAGAATCCAGCGATCTGTGTCCGCAGATCTGCTATGCATATGAACTTCTTCAATATGTTCTTCGGCATAATGTAAGTGTAGCCAGTCTCCTGCAATCATAATGAATGCATTCAGTAACCATTCAACAATTCTCTTTGTAACGAGATGCAATTACTGTACTCACCTTTATATCATCAGAATTGACATAAATGTGATTGACACGAAGATACAAGTTTGTGGCAGAGATTGCTCTGACACGCCAATCAGTCTTTGATGCAAATGCTTGTTGCTCGTATGGACTTGTTGTCGTGATAATGAGCTCATCTCCATGTACATTCGTCGTCCTTGTGGTAACAGCGGTTAACTGGGTCGTCTCTCTAGACTGCAAAAACCAGGTAAAACCAAGAGTAAGCAAACTGACAAGATTATCTCCGGAAAAAAAGAACACAAGTGCAACTATTTATGTTTTACCTGTTTCTCAATCTCAGCAATCTGTTGCCTCTGCTGTGATGGTGGAGCAATTTCCGCACCAAGTATGATATCTCGGATTTCAGATTGTGTCAGTGCAGAAGTGTTAACATTGTTTTTCTTGGCATAATCAGAAAGAATGAGGTCCCTTAGTGCACATTCAACCTTCAACCACTGTTCATCATTCAAAGTTGGCCATATATGATGTGGTTCGGTAACAATTGTTTTGTCAGGTTTGAGCAACATCTTTGCCTTCTCGTTATTCACATGTAGAGCCCGTAGAATAAGTACGATACGAGAGAATGCTGTGTATGAAGAGATACTTTTCAACCAATCATCATATATATTATAAAGGACCATCTGTGGTTCAGTTGCCTTCAGAATAAGGTCACCAAACTTCTCAATCTTTAAGCAAGCCTGGAAAGGAAGCTGCAGTTCGCTGCCCTTGATAACAATGTTAGGGAAGTCAAGTAAATGGACCTCCAAGGGATCCAACATACCCTTCCTTGTCACAATAATTTGCTTTGGCTGCTCTTCTACAGGAAGAGATCGAACTAATGCAGCAACTTCCTCAGCTGTTTTCCACTTGGCCAGCTGTCCAAGACGCTTTTGCCCCGCCCATACACTTGTGTGGATAACCTGCACATTATGATCCATACTCAGTTCAAATCATCCATGTTTAAGCCTTTTAAGGCAGTACACCAATACCAAAATTACATGAAAACTAGAATAGAAATTGGAAAATAACAAACCTTAAGAAAGAGTTGACCAGTTCTTGGATTGAAAATAAAAATAGCACCGTTGATTGGTTTTGTGGTCAAGTTACCCTCAAATGTTTTGTGAATGGTGACTCGATACACATTTGTATCATCCACAAACCATATGATTTGATTGCTGAAGATCTCTCCGTAGTTCTGTGAAGACAGATACGGTTCAGTGGGTTCAGATGAGTACAATTGCAGACCCTTCCTTATTCTCTCCCTCAGCACATACAGAGCAGGATTTGACTGAAAAGAAAAGTCAAGGTGGTTACTCAAATTGGACATTTATTACAGTTGGGTGATCATCAATCAAATCAAATGGATCTAGATGTTAATATGGTTATACCTTCATGATCTTGTTCATTGCTTGCTGAAGTAGGGGCTTTGACCCAGGGAACCAGTTGCCAAAAGCGGAGTGCAGATTATACGCTAGATCAATTCCAATCATCACCCCTGCAACAGATGTCAATGAACATTAGCTATATTCAATTCAAACAAGTGGAGAAGATAGGAAATTTGCATATACTCAGAAGCATACCAGTTGGTGATGGGTAGATGGACATATTGTCTGTTGTGTAATCCATGAACTTGGCTCTTGTATAACGTTCTATGTCATGCGAATCATAATCTCCCCAACGCAGTTGCACATCAATCCAATACTTGTTACTTGCTTTCTGATCAAAGAGATCCTTCGACTCAGAAACTAAGCTAGGTTTTGACATCTGCCATCTGTGTGCAGCAAAAAGGAGGATATCTGCACAGGAACTGTTCATCTTGTAACTCTTCCTGGGATGTATCGTCTCTTTCTGTACAGTCTCTATCTCCAGGGCATCCAACTCTTGATCCAAAACTTGGCAAAGATCCATAACAACACTTTCATGGATCTTTTGCCACAGATGTGCACGGAAGATCTGGATCAGAGAAATCTTTAATGTTGGGATTTTCCCATGCATGAATATCCCTGTAAGATCTAGCTGCACCTGGAAACCAACATACACGTTTGCACGATTGATGGTTGGTGACCACCACAGGGTAAATCTTCTATTGGGGATTTGGTTGAGCCCAGAACGCTGTGCATTTGTAAGTTTCTTGTATTTCATAGACTCTTCGAAACCTGATGCCTTCTCCCAAAAGAGACCCTCCCAAGTAGGGAAATAAGTTCCTTTAAATAATGTATGTTCCAGAATACCTTCTACACCACCAAGTGCTTGAATGACATCAGTTCTGTAGTTATTTAGGTTCCAAAGCTTCCCATCATGTCGCTGATGTGTCCACCAGAATGGATTCTGTTTTAGCACTTGATATTGCTTAAAATCTGTTCTCACTCTCCATCCTTTGTCGTACGCTAGAGTATGGCGGTCCTTTTGGAAAAGAGTGTTGATACGAGGTATACCTCTATCCCATGAGTCTTCAAGATCCTCAAGAGTTAACCGTCTATTCTGTGACTGTGCTTCCTGCCTCTTCAAAGCATATTCAGCCCAAACACGCTGTGAATCAATAAACTCACTCTCCCATGGCTGGATGTAGCGATACAAGTTAGGAATAAGCTGGTCCTCTTCATGGCTCATACCACTTCGGAAATGTGTTACACCAACATCTGTCTGCTTACTGTACCTAAGATCGCTTTGTGGTATAAGAATATGACCCATCGACAACATACCAAGACCTCCAATTTCTTTAGGTGTATAGAAGATAACAGGAGGAAACCTACTAGGCATCTTTGAATTCAGACCAATCTTGATACGAGTCTGGATCTTGTTTTCACATTTGACAAGTAAATCCAAAAGCTCTTGCGTATGGACTGTTGCTTCACGAAAATATGTCATAAGGCCAATGAGAGCAGTATTCCACTTGTTGACTATCTTGGTGAATGTTGTTGACCCTGATGACATTAGAATCTGCCGGACACGGTTCTCGAACACTTTCATATGCTCATCATCGACTCTCAGGAAGGCAATTGCTGTCCTTTCTTTTGTCTGTTCATTCTGCAAATTCCACACTCCATCCTTTGTGTTGCTGAATGCCTCCTGAGTCATCCGTATCTTTGGCAGTATACGGACTTCAAACCCACACATACTAAAAAGTAGGTTTGGATTGTCCTTGCTGTAAACAGAGACAAAGCTATTCTCCCATTCTAAGGTTGTAATGCTCCTTGGAAGGCGGTTCTTCATGTCCCAGAACACACTTCTTCCAAGATTTACATCATGTTTCATCAGTCTCATCCTTGCATCTCTAGGCCAACATTTCTTGTTATTGTAACCAACCATGTTCTCATTGTTAGGATCAGGATGTTCTGTCAAGTAACGCTGAATTAAATCCCGTGCTTCCTCGTGGGTGAAGCGGAACAATATGTGCACCTTGTCAATATATCGAGAATACAATCTGATGGGATGCCTTGTCTCAATTTTTGTGTCAGTATATGTAAGGAACTCATTTGGCATTTGAGGTGGCCCAGCAATCTCACTTGCACGTGTCAGACCGAGAATCAAGAGATCCAGCACAAGGCCATAATACTGAACAACAAAAGATGCAAACTGAAGCCCTCGAATGAGACCATAAGAATTTGTGTGGCTCATGTCCTTGTAAGACAACACAACATTGTTCTTTGCAGTAACATAGTCAGCTATGTTATGATCTAAGACCAACCGAAGAAGCCTGTTCAGCAGAGTCAGATCAATTTTTTCAAAGAACTTCTCAAATTTTGTCTGGAGCATCACAACACACTGTCCATCACTTGTGTCCCATATATCCTGTAAATTATTTATGCCCTGGCACCATTTATAAACAAGCAGAGGTGGTGGTTCTGAATCAGCAGGCTTGACCCAATTTGGGAAGAGATGGCGTTTGTCCCCCTCGTACCACAAGTACTGGTCAAGGTATGCATCAGTGATTTTTTCAAGAGGTTCGATTTCATATACTGGAATCAAGTAGCTGTACAAGTCCATGAATTCTATGCCAACTTCTTTGAAAGCACGCTGAGTAAGAAGATGCCTTTTTATCCTTGACAGTGCTTCATGTGGATTATCATACGCTTGTTCAATCAACCCAAGCTCCTCTCGTTGCAGTTGGTTCAACCTAACTGCTACACTGTATGACTCCTTCAGCCTTTCCAGTGCAAGTATAAGAAGTTTGGTGTCATGCTTGTATGATAGTGGCGGAAAAGGAATTGGCGAGAACTTTCTCGATTCCAGCCAGTGAACTGTTGTTGTATAAATAGCAACAGCTTCCTCAGGAGTTACATATGGCCCATCTTTCAAGTAATTGTGTTGTCTCTCTTGTTCTGCCTTCAGCCACAGACGAGTTAACCTTCCAAGATTTTTCCGGCAAACAGTCTTGTCAACTGTAGCACCACGCCTGATACGCTCACGGTTGTAGTGAGCAACATTTGTCCACCAATCTGCCTTTGACTTCACATAGCGAAGAATCATGTTCTCAATAGGCACAGGCAGGCCAGGGACTTTCCATGGGATATTTGCCTTCCAACATCGCCATGCCTCACTAAGATGCTGTAGTATAGTTCGGGCCTTGTTTTGCTTGATGCCCTCTGGCATAGCATCTAGAACATCGTGCATAACTGCGGCACGAAGCTCTAAATCAAAATGAGACTCAACACGTTGCTTTGTTACTGTTTTGGCTACTCCCTTCGAATGTCTACCCTCAAACTGCCTTGCCAACAGGTTACCTAACCAGCGCTCCAATAATGGGACAATACCCCGAAGGAAGAAGAGCCACACTCTCCACATTGGAGCCCAAAACCCACAGCCAGGTCCTTTTCCAACAGGGCCAGTGTTGAAACGGTAATATATCAAGTGCTTCAGATCTTTGCACATCCTAATCTGCCTCATCAATCGATACTTGTACCTATACATACCAGTTAACTGGCCAACATGAGAGAATATGTATTGCAGACCATCTGCCAACTGGAAAGCATCAACATTTCCCAGACGGAACTGGATGTTAGCATCAACAACCAACTTAGTAAGTCGTAAAATCTCACGACACAGATGGAATGCATTTCCGAAACGAGATTTCTTCCTTTCCTTTGTTGTAAGAGTCTTGACGGGTTTCAAATTGAAATTGTAGTCTAAATGAAGATAGTTAAGATTCTTCCTGTGAATCAACAAGTTCAGCATGTTGTACCCCTGCTTGCAAACTTGCAAGCCTGCCTCTGCCCAGTCAAGCTCAGTAGTTTGGAAAAACTTTGTGGCTTGGAGTGAACGGAACAGGTGCTTCTTTTTCTGAGCCTTGGGAGGCCTATGATGTAGCTCATTGAGTACATAACACTTCAACAGCTTCTGGTAACTCACACGAACTTTCACAGGATAAGCTGGTGGGCTGAAAACAAGTATTGAGAAAAATGCAGTCAGTTGAGCAGTAATTGAGTAGAAATACATAATAAAAACAAAACAAGGAATGTACTTGCAAGGTATCAAGCTAGCACTCACCAATGCTCCTTGTACCACTCTGATACAAGAGGAATGTCCTCGGCACGACGTGTTCTGCCAGATCTCATGTTAAAAGGCTTTGGAGCAAAAAGTAATGATATACCCGCGGCTGTTGTATCAGTGTAGAGTTCAGTGCTTTTCAAGAGAGGCTCCACATCTTCTGGGAGACAAAAATCTTCATCATCGTCCTCTTCAGTTGCTTTCCTCTCCCGCCGATCAACCTTGTTAGTTGAAGTGATGGGATTTATGAGAGGATCGTAGTAGAACGCTGGCAAATCTGGATCCTCTGTCTTGATATACATTATCATGGGGGTATGATACACCCCAAGTTTCACTTTCCTTGGCCTGTTATTGTACAGATGAGGGAAAGCAATCCTGTACTCAGTCCGAAGTGGCTGACGTATGATGAGTTTATTTATGTCATTAAACTCATTCCAGTCCTCATCACCCTTCTCCATATCACGATACAGCGGCTCGAACTTCGGACCCCCTGACAGAATATAGATCTGTTAGTGCTTGATAGGAAAAAAAAATAGCACAGAAGGAACAAAAATAACAGTAGGCAGAGTGTCCCTCTTTTAGCGAAGTATATGACAATATATGAAAGAGAACGAGATGCTATTACACGTATTATCCAAAGACCACCTTGGCAATAGGAACACAGATACGCAACACTATACTTGGTCGGCTGAATTTTGGCGTACCCATTAACACGAAAGCTGCAAGCCCACAAAAGCCTACTCTGTGCTATGCCTACTAAAGGAAAGGTGGCAGAAAACCATGACACTGGCCATAACTTACAAAACTTAAAGCAGTCATACATACCTGGAATGCACATATTAAGTGCCTTGGCAGTAAAGAAAGACTCCATGTCAAACAAGTAGAAATAATTCCTATCAATCAGGTCTGACAACAGCTGGCCAGCAAGGCGATATAATGTTGCCATTATGGGAAGAGATAGATGCCATTTCCTGTAGCTGGGGCCATTTATAAGCTTGGTCTTCATAAGAGGCTTGTGATCATAGAACCATTCATAAACAGCTGCATCTTCTTCGCTGTCCAACTCCAATTGTATGGCCTCGAGGGGTTCAACATCCAACAGATTATCAGCATAGTCCAGTGGAGGTTCCTCATCATCAAATGGAGGAAAGCGCATTCGTTTAAAATGTCGCCTATCCCTCTTCTCTCTCCGCATCATGATCCACATTGTACCCCACTGAGAAAGCACATTAAAAGGAGAGGTTTCAGCATAAAAGAAGAAGGTACATGTAACAACTGGGTTACAGCTCACTGAGAAAGCACATTAAAAGGAGAGGTTTCAGCATAAAAGAAGAAAGTACATGTAACAACTGGGTTACAGCTCACTTTGTAGCAATAAAAGGGTGCGAGAAGTTTATGGATTGTTACCTGTGCAAGGTATATGGGTTCCACAACCCATGGGATTTCATTTACAAAAGTGATAGCCCCAGTAATGTGATACAAGACTTTCACATGCCGAACCTGAAAATAAGTATATATTAATCAAATGACATGCCACGAGACCACAGGTAATCACACAGAAATACAATTAGTATTTAACAATACATCTAAAAGGACATGACAAAATACCTGCTCCCAAGGCATCGGCATGTTCTCCAGTAGTTTGTAGACAGCATGGGGCACAAATTTGAGTGCTCCAAGATAAACACGTTTGTCATGCCTGTACTTCTTGGAGGACATGTCTCCGTGGTCTCTGTTAAACAAAATAAGGAAGCATTAATAGAGTGCATCTTAAACAGGATATACACGCTACAAAGAAAGGTTATCATCGGAACTTTGAAATCCACTGGATGGATAACAAATGTATTTACAGATGGAAGGTATGACCAGCTTGCACCTGAAAGCTAAAAGTTCCCAGGCAAGACAAGCTAGGGATGCCACCTTTACAATAGGAACCAGAAACTCAAATCCAAGAACAGTATGAAAACAGCCATGAGCACCCTCAGCACGCAGACAATAAGCAAGGAGACCCAAAGAACCCCACACAACACAAGAGCTTAACTTTTCAACTGCCTACATAGAATCTTCATTCTTAAATCCATAGAACTCGCACTTAAGAGTTTGTCCTCGGATCAATTGGGTCAAAATTGAAAAATCAAAATTACTCGAGATCATTTAGCTCCCAGAAGATTGACCACAACATGTAACAGAATATAAATGGCTAAAAAGAATACTTTAGAATTTTCATGATAGAAGGTACAAATAAACAAGAAACAGAAACTGATACAACAAAAGAAGCAGTAAATTGGCTAGCACAACTAGAAGCAATTGTGCATCTACAGTGTTGACTAAAGGGAAACAATGATCCTCGTACGACTTGTGACTTGTGTTGACTAAAAGGCACACCAGATTCTCTACTCGCACAACATGTAGCACTAAATGAGAGGCCCACCGCAACCCAATCAGTTCAGAGCTACACACAACTGAAATAACCCAACCACGAACCAAAAAGCACTAAAACCCAGCCATTTAGCACAAAGTAAAGCCTTAAAATTCCTAAAGGGAGGCGGATCTGGATGTTTACCTGATGATTTTGCGTACGTGCTCAGGAGGCATGTCCTCCTTCTGCGCCTCGACGAACCCAAACTTGCGCTTGTCTCCATAGCGCTTGGAGTTGAGCTGGTGCCACTTGCGGGCCTTCTCCACCAGCTGCGCCTCCAGCTCCGCCGGCGTCAGCGGCTTGGCGCCCTGCGGCGCCCCGGCCGGCGGCGGCGGGGGCGGGGGCGGGGGCTGGCCCGCCCCGGCCCCCGTCGTGCCCGGGGGAGGCGGGGCCGCCGCCATGTGCTGCGGCGGCGGAGGCGGCGCGCCGCTCCACATCGGCGACGGGTAGGGCGCGGCGGCCTCCCGCAGCTGCCTAGGGTTTTAGCGTCGTCGAGCCGGGTGGGGTGTGTGTTCGAGAGGGGTCGAGGGAAAGGAGAAGAGGGGAAAAAATGGAGAAGGGAGAGAGAAACCGATGGGATCGTGCCCGGCTTGGGGATATTTGTATCAGGGGGGCCTTGCGGCCATGGCGGTGCAGTGCAGTCGAGCCGACTTCCGGTGGTTTGGGCCGTGCTGTGAGCGGCTTGATGGGCCTTGATTTCTGAGTCGGTTTTGTCGGATGGCGGCGATGGCTCTTGCAACTTCTCCAATTTTCCAGTTTTTTGAGTGACGTGGTGCAATAAGATTGGGCAAACTGGATACGCAGCATCAAATGGTTAACAAAACTTTTATAAATTTTGTTAGAAAAATATTATACTTTTAAAATAAGCTTCAGTATTTTTACAGCTGTAACATGCACAATTTGAATTGTAATAATGACGTTGAGAAGTTGAGCTTACTTTTCACTCTTGCTTTGTGCAACTCGTGGATTTGGAAATCTGAATTCTGAATTATTCGGATGCATTAGTGAATCAGTGAGCACATAAGTATGGTAGTAAGATTAAGTTTCCCTTCCTCGAGTATAATAATTCATCAAAACCGTTTCAGAACCAACTTCATTACTTCATTACACCGGTCACGATGGACATGACGCCGTCGAGCCGCGGCGGCGTCCACGCGCCCTACCTCGCCTTGAAGCACGCGGCGGGTTCAGATCACCCCGTCTTCTTCAGCGTCTCGGCGAAGAAGGCCATCGTCACCGATGTCACCGGCGAGCTGGAGAACAACAACTGTTGGGCAACCCCACAGGACTGGGTCCTGGTCCGCGACGCCGCCACCTCGTCCACCTACCTGCTCGACCCTCACGATCGTCGCAGGAGGATCCACCTGCCGCACCTACAGGAGGATGACCTCCCTCCCGTCTGCACCTGCCTGCTCTCCGACCACCCCGATCCCGCCGATCCGGGGAGAGGAAATTGCCGTGTCCTCCTGATCGAGCCTGACAACCCAATCATCCATTACTGCCACATCGGCGGCGGCGGCGGCGGAGAGTGGGTGAAACACGAGTACGACATCGGGACTTTGGATTCACCTGACCTGGGTGAAGGTTGCAAGAAGAAACTAGTCATCTGCTCGATCGCAGCGTGCAACGGTAGGTTCTACTTCAACGGCGGCTTCGACGAGCTCAGCCCCGCGACGGCGTTCAGCTCCGTCGCCATCCATGACACCATCAGTGGCGAATCCAGCAGTAAAGAGGGAGCTATCTCTCTTCTCTTTTCTTTTTCCTCCCCTTATCATCTTCTTCCTCGCCTCTTCTTCTTCATTCTTTGTTTCCAAAAATAAAAAAACTTAAGAAGGTATTCATTGATTTTGGAAGGTAGGGGGGCTTGATCCCCCTGGGCCCCCTTAATTTCCGCCCCTGGACATCATTGAGCAGCCCTTCGGGTGCCAGAAGGAGTTCCTGGTCGAGTCCGAGCGGGAGGTCTTCATGGTCTCCCTACTGTCGCCCAGCGACCCCAGCGTGGTCTGCCGGGTCCTCGTGCACCGGATGGACTTCGCGAGGCAGAAGTGGCGCGAGGCCGGGGACATCGGCGGCAGGGTGTTCCTGCTGTCGCCGTGGAACTTCGGCGCCTCGCGCCCGGCGGCGGAGTGCGGGCTGGAGGCGGACTGCGTCTACGTGCCGTACGCAGGGACGAAGCGCTTGATGGCGTTCAACGTGAAGGACAGGACAATGAAGATGCGGGACCTCGATGAAGCTCCGGTGTCAAAGCAACCGTTGTGGATGCTGCCGACCTACCTGTAGTCCATAGAAAACTAAAAATCGCATAAGCTTTGACTTGTGCTTCACCTTGATCATCAATTTTGGAGCACAATGTTTTCTCTATCTATTACGTAGCCAGTTTTACGAAGAAGAGCCCTAACAGCAACTCCAGCAATATTCCTTAAATCAGAATCTTCAAATACTAAATGGAGTCTGACTCTATTTTGTATATTTTAGGTACTTCTAAATTTGCTTCAACTCCAACAATAATCCTCAATTCTAACTTATAAAAGAGCTAGGGCTCCCTAGAGACCCCCCTAGAAATAGAGGGTGGATGAGATAATACGAAGGTCTCCCCAAAATATAGACCTAGTTATCAGGGGGAAAAGTAAACGGTCATCTAATGACTATCATGGCAACGATTATGGAGGCCCGGACCGACCCGCAGCAACGGCGACCATCGTCAGCCCAACACAAGAGGCAAGCGCTCCGCTTCGCCCGACCCCTTGCCACGAGGGTCCGCCTCGCCCGACCCCTCGCCACGAGGGTCCGCCTCGCCCGACCCAGGGGCTTAGGGTCGGACTCGCGTGGGCCCGCTGGACGAAAATCGGCCTCGGGCGCAGCTTTGCCTTAAATGCTCCACGGCTCGGGCGTGCGGAAAGGCGTCCACGCCGCTGACGTGACCCGTCACACCTACCCGCCCACGACCGCGCCGCGCACGGTACAGCGGCTCAGTCCTCTCTGATTCGCTGTCAGGCCATCATGACCCACGTCGTCTGGCACAGGAGCACGCCTGACCGTCCACGCTCCACCTACCCGTCCTCGCGCCCCGCGATTCCGGCGACAGGGACAGGGCGTCCGCGCCGCTCAGGCCGCCTGCAGCATAACAGGGACAGTCGTGGCAGCCGTCAGCCCCGACGGGACGGGAGCCACAACCATCATCACGCACGCCCGCCGTAGCCGGCTCCCGAGGAGGACAGCGACCAGATCAACGGAGACCGCCCGGCGAAACAAGAAGACTGAAGACAATCGCGGCGGCCGGGGAGCACGAATCTTCTCCTTGGACTCCGCGCTCTCTCTCTCTCTCTCTCCACATCCTCTCTCTCTCTATCCCCACGCACGTCTCGGATGTACCTGGTCTTTTCCCTGGAACTATAAAGGGTAGGCCAGGACGCAAGAGACGGGAGGAATTTTAGACATTCACACTTCCTCACACAGGCTTCTTCTTCCCTGCGAAGGAGAACACGCCTCCACCATTAGAGCTTCTGTGCACACCTTAGAGACTTGGGACCGGTTCCCTCTCTCGCCCTTCTGTAACCCCTACTACAGAGCCCGCGTGGGTAACACGAGCAGCTCCTCATACTGGACGTAGGGCTTCTTCACGCCCGAACCAGTCTAAATCCCGTGTCACCCGCGCAACCATCTGAAGCCGTACGCGCATAAAAGAAATTTACTAGTCTAAGTCCTGATCACCAATCTTGACAACGACAGTTGGCGCGCCAGGTAGGGGACCTTTGCGCGTACATCACCGGCTTCAGATGGCCAGCCACGACACCAGTTTCGCCCCGGGCTCCCTGGTCCGCTTTGGGAGCCTGGACTTCCTCGCCACCGGAGAGGGGATCGACCTGATCCCTCTCCCCGCTTCACCCACTCGCCTCATCACCTCTGGCTCCGCCGCCAGGGTGGTGGCGAGTGGCCGCACGCGCGCCGGAGGGCCTCCTTCGGCGGAACGGCTTTTCGGGCTGCGTAGCGCCGTGACAGCCTACGGTCATGCCCTAGCGCGACCCATGGCCGTGCCGCCTGCGAGCAACGAGCTCGCGGGAGCGACGAGTGCGATCTCCGACGCCGGTTCCAGCAGCAAGAGCCACCACCCCTCGTGTGAGTGCTTCGCGGCCGACGCACACTCCGAGGGGTCCAACGATGATGGCGACAGGAGAAGGCAACGAACTCCCCCTCCGCGCGCCGCGGCCACGACGGGAGCTCTCGCCCGGGCCTCGGCGCGACTGCGACAAACAGAAGCGCGCGTGGCGCCCCACCAGGAGGGCGAGCACCCCCGCAACAAGGGCGGGGCGCGACAGCGAGCGCGCGACGTCCAGCAGCGCATCTGCGCTGACGAGGACCGCCCCCAGCTCTTCGCCCGCGCCAGCCAAAACATCGCTGCAGCGGCGGCCCTGCTCCGGTGACTCCCCGAGCCAGAGACGCCGGAGGAACGCCAGGCGCATCGAGAGGTACACGACTTGCTCGAGTGTGCCGCTGTCCAGCAGGCGGAGAGCTCCGCGTCCCGGCGACGCGGTCAAAACGTTAGCGGGGCGGACCCCACCACGCCCTCCGAAAGGCGGGGAGAGTCTGTCCACCAGCCCCCTCGGGCGAACCAGGCCGTGCCCGCTCGACGGACGCCACCACCCGCTGGAGGCAGGATCCCATCCATCCACCGGCGCGTCGATCCCATCCGCGACGCCCGTGACACCCTGGACGCGCGGAGGCGCTCCCGCGCGGACAGGGAGGAGGGGGTGGACCGCGGCTACCACGTCCACCGTGGCGGTCGCTACGACAGCGAAGAAGATCGTAGCCCCAGCCCCGACCCGGCGAGGCCCCGGGCCTTCTCCGCGCGCATCCTGAGCGCGCCATTTCCGCCGCGCTTCAGGCAGCCAACCAACGTGGCCAAGTACTCTGGGGAAACGAACCCCGGGCTCTGGCTCAGCGACTACCGGCTTGCATGTCAGGCCGGTGGGGCGGATGATGACCTGTTCATCATCCGCAACCTCCCACTTTTTCTAGCCGACTCAGCGCGAGCCTGGCTAGAACATATCCCCTCAGGACAGATCCGCAGTTGGAACGACTTGAGGGAGATATTCGTGGGAAACTTCCAGGGCACGTACATGCGCCCTGGCAACTCTTGGGATCTCCGGAGCTGCCGCCAGGAGTCGGGTGAATCCCTCCGGCATTACATCCGACGCTTTTCCAGGAAGCGCACCGAGCTCTCCAACGTCGCGGACGCCGACGTCATAGGGGCATTCCTGGCAGGAACTTCCTGCCGACCCCTCGTCCATGAGCTCGGGCGCCGAGGCCCGCGGACCACGGAGGACCTCCTCAACATCGCCACCAGTTTCGCCTCGGGCGAGGAGGCCGTAGGAGCAATCTTTGACCGCTCCAAGGGCGAGGCAAAGCGCAAGGAGGACGCCGACGAAGGCACCTCCAACCGTCCACAGAAGAAGAAGAACAAGCGGGGTCAGCCGCCCCCGGAGGGCACCCCCGGCTTCTTCGACAAACTGCTCGAGGGACCATGCCCGAACCACGAGTTCCCCGCGAAGCACGCCTACAAAGACTGCAACCTCATGAAAAGGTACTTTGCAGGCAACCCGGTGAAGGGCGACCGTAGGCGGAAACCCGACGAGGAAAGGAAGGACGACGGAGGGAAAGAAGACGGCTTCCCCAAGGTGGACGGCTGCTTCGTGATCTTCGACGGCTCGGTGGCCTATGATTCCAGACGCCGCCGGAAGCTGGAACGCCGCAAGGTCTACGCGGCCGAGCCTGCGACGCCAACCTTTCTCGACTGGTCGGGATTCGCCATCACGTTCGATCGGTCCGACCACCCGGGGCGTGTCCTGCAGCCAGGGCGCTACCCCCTCGTTGTGGACCCAATCATCGGCACGACGCGCCTCACCAAGGTGCTCATGGACGGAGGCAGCGGCCTCAACATCCTCTACGCCGAGACCCTCGACGCCATGGGGATCGACCGCTCCCGCCTCCGCCCCAGCAAGGCGCCTTTCCACGGCATCGTGCCACGGAAACAGGCAATGCCTCTCGGGCAGATCGACCTTCCCGTTACCTTCGGGACTCCGTCCAACTACAGGAAGGAGATCCTCACCTTTGAGGTGGTGGGCTTCCGTGGGACCTACCACGCCATCCTGGGGCGCCCGAGCTACGCAAAGTTCATGGCCATCCCCAACTACACCTACCTCAAGCTCAAGCTGTCGGGGCCCAACGGGGTCATTACCGTCGACACGTCCTTCCAGAAGGTGTACGAGTGTGATGTTGAGTGCTGCGAGTACGCCGCGGCCATCAACGTCACGGAGGAGCCGGCGGTCTAGCTCGCAGAGAGCGCCGAGGGTCGGCCCGACTCCCAGCAGTCGCCCACCTCCTTCGAGGCCACTGAAGGCGTCAAGGAGGTCCCCCTCAACCCTACCGATTCCGGCGGCCAGACCGTCCGAATCAGCGCTAGCCTATCTCCCAAATAGGAAAGCGCGCTCGTTGACTTCCTCCGCGCGAACATCGATGTCTTCGCGTGGAAACCCTCGGACATGCCCGGCATTCCGAGGGAAGTCGCCGAGCACTCCTTGAACATCAAGGCCGGCTCCAAACCAGTAAAGCAAGGTTTGCGCCGCTTCGACGAGGAGAGGCGCAACGCCATAGGCGAGGAGCTCCAGAAGCTTTTGACGGCCGGGTTCATCAAGGAAGTGTACAGAGTGGTTGGCTAATCCTGTTCTTGTACGAAAAAAGAATGGGAAATGGCGAATGTGCGTTGACTACACCGGTCTCAATAAGGCGTGCCCAAAGGATCCGTTTCCTTTGCCGCGCATTGACCAGATAGTCGACTCGACCGCCGGGTGTGAGACCCTCAGCTTCCTCGACGCGTATTCCGGCTATCATCAGATCGCGATGAAAAAGTCCGACCAGCTCGCGACCTCTTTCATCACCCCATTCGGCCCCTATTGCTACGTCAAGATGCCGTTCGGCCTCAAAAACGCGGGGGCTACATTCCAGCGATGTATGCTCAAGTGTTTTGGGGACCTCATCGGGCAAACCGTTGAGACTTATGTCGACGACATCGTAGTCAAGTCCAAGAAGGGTGACCAGCTCATCCCCGACCTCGAACTCGCCTTCGAGAGGCTGAGAGACAAGCGCATCAAGCTCAACCCTGAGAAATGCGTTTTTGGGGTTCCAAGGGGAATGCTGCTAGGTTTCATCGTCTCCGTGCGCGGCATCGAAGCCAACCCGGAGAAGATAGCGGACATCAACGACATGGGGCCAATCCGAAACATAAAAGGGGTCCAACGTATCACGGGATGCCTGGCGGCCCTGAGTCGTTTCATCTCGCGCCTCGGCGAGCGAGGGCTCCCCCTTTACCGGCTCCTGAAGAAGACTGACCGTTTCGAGTGGACCACTGAGGCCCAGGAGGCACTTGACCGGCTCAAGGAACTCCTGACAAAAGCCCCGGTCCTGGTACCACCCGCCGACGGGGAGCCCCTTCTGCTCTACATCGCGACAACCACCCAGGTGGTCAGCGCGGCCCTGGTGGTAGAGCGAGAGGAGGAGGGACACACCCTCAAGGTACAACGCCCAGTCTACTTCGTCAGCGAGGTCTTGTCCGAGTCCAAGACGTGATATCCGCAGATCCAGAAGCTCATCTACGTCGTCCTCATCACGAAGAGGAAGCTGCGCCATTGCTTCACCTCGCATCCGGTGACAGTCGTCTCGTCTTTTCCCCTCGGCGAGGTGGTCCGGAACCAGGACGCCACGGGCCGGGTCGCGAAGTGGGCACTCGAGCTCATGGACCAGGGCATCACCTATGCCCCCCGCACCGCCATCAAGTCCCAGGTGCTCGCTGATTTCGTGGCAGAGTGGACGGAGATACAGACGCCATCAGCACCGGAGAAACAGGAGTACTGGACGATGCACTTCGACGGGTCGCTGATGAAGGCTCGCGCCGGAGCAGGCCTAGTCTTCATCTCTCCTCTCGGCGTCCGCATGAGGTACATGATCCGCCTCCATTTCCCCGCGTCCAATAACGTCGCCGAGTATGAGGCTCTCCTCAACGGGCTCCGCATCGCCATCGAGCTGGGCATCCGACGGTTGGACGTCCGAGGCAACTCCCAGCTAGTCGTCGAGCAAGTCATGAAGGAATGGAGCTGCAACGACCCCAAGATGGCAGCCTACAGCAACGAGGTCCGCAAGCTCGAGGACAAGTTCGATGGGCTAGAGCTCAACCACATTGCAAGGCGTTTTAACGAGGCAGCCGACGAACTGGCAAAGGCAGCATCCGACCGAAAGCCTGTTCCCGATGGCGTCTTCATCAGCGATCAGTTCGAGCCCTCGGTCCGTTGTCAGAAACCGGAAAAGGTCGGCGACGCGCCACCTATCATGGGCCCGGGCGTCGATCCAAACGTAGCCCGTGCTCCGTCCGACCCAAGCTTGGAGGTCGACCCCTCCATCCCCGAGGTCATGGAGATCGACACAGATCCAGCCGCGGGGCCCGACCCCCCGCCTGACTGGAGAACTTCGTACCTTGACTACCTCGTCCGCAAGACGCTCCCGAGGGACAAGACGGAGGCGCGAAGGATCGCGCGCCGTGCCAAGACATTCGCTATCATCAACCAGGAGCTCTACAAGCGGAGCCACACCGGCATCCTCCAACGATGCATCCCGATCGAGCAAGGAAGGGCGCTAATTCACGACATCCACGCAGGGGCCTGCGGCCACCACGCCGCGCCAAGAACCCTCGTCGGGAACGCCTTCCCGCAGGGTTTCTACTGGCCAACGGCGGTCGCCGACGCCACCCGTGTGGTCCGCACCTGCGAAGGGTGCCAATTTTTCGCGCGCCAAACTCACATGCCCGCACAAGCGCCCCAGACTATCCCCATCACATGGCCCTTTGCGGTCTGGGGACTGGACCTCGTCGGGCCCTTCAAGAAAGCGCCCGGGGGCTTCACCCACTTGCTTGTCGCCATCGACAAGTTCTCTAAGTGGATCGAGGCACGACCCATCGCGCCGATTACGTCTGAACAGGCGGCGCGATTATTCACCGACATCATACATCGCTTTGGGGTCCCCAACTCCATCATCACGGACAACGGCACGCAATTTACCGGGAAGAAGTTCCTCCGATTCTGCGATGACTACCACATCCGAGTGGACTGGTCGGCCGTGGCGCACCCCCGCACGAATGGGCAGGTTGAACGAGCCAACGGCATGATACTCCAGGGTCTTAAGCCACGGATCTTCGACCGCCTCAAGAAGTTCGGCGGCCGGTGGGTCGCGGAGCTCCCCGCGGTCCTATGGAGCTTAAGGACGACCCCCAGTAGGGCAACTGGCTTCACCCCGTTCTTCATGGTCTCCCCACCGACCTCGAGTACGGATCGCTGAGGGTCAAGGTGTATGACGAGCAGGGAAATCAGGCGTCGCTCGAGGACGCACAAGACCAACTCGATGAAGCACGCGATATGGCCCTGTTACACTCAGCCAAATACCAGCAGGCCCTACGACGACACCATGCAAGGTGCAAGGCCGAGCCTTCAACGTCGGGGACCTGGTGCTCCGCCTTGTCCAGGACAACAGGGGTCGGCACAAGCTGACCCCTCCGTGGGAAGGTCCTTTTGTCATCGCCCAAGTACTGCGTCCAGGCACGTACAAGCTGGCGACCCCCGATGGACGGATCTTCAGCAACGCTTGGAACATAGAACAGCTAAGACGCTTCTACCCTTAAATTCTGTTTCCAAGTTTAAACACACGCATCTTTGTAATTTTCTAATCCACGGAGAAAAGCATTTTTGAGTCGACCTTTTTTAAGTCCCATCACGGGCTCAGGGATATCCGACCCTGACCCAGCCTCAGGGTCGCATATCCCTCGGGGGCTATTAGGGGCTCTGATCCAAGTCACCCGAGGTCCTCTCAAAACAACTTTTCTCCGAGCCGGTCCCCCTTCCTAAAAGTTTGGGCATAAAAAGGGGAGAGTGCGCAAACGATGCCCAGGCAAGACTGATCGGACTGTGAGAAAACCCACGCCCCAGCGGCTACGGCACTATCGCCCATCAGCGCTTACTGACGCATCCGACCCGTACTATAAACTTTCCAGACCCAAAAGGACAAGGAAGGGGATCGGAAGTAAACGTTGATAAATTACAAAAACGGCCCCCGCGGCCATTACAAAAGCAAGTTCAAAATCAACTAACATATTTACATGGCCGGGTATCTGAACCCGACCCAGCTGGACCGTTCAGGGTTCCTCCGGCGGGACGGCCTCCTCCTCAAGCTGCGTCGCCAAGGCATCCGCCGGGCCGAGCACCGACGCATCGATCTCGTCCAGCTCAGCCTCAGTGTACCCGAGGGCGTACCCTTCGCTCATCAAGTCAAAATCGAGGCTAGTATAATGGGACCCGAAGACCCCGAAAGCCCGCCTCACGCCAACGCGAAGCGCCTCACGAGCGATCTTGCGGGTCCGCTGATACACCCTGTGGGCGCGAGCCGCCAGCGAGCTCGTCCCTTCCCCCTGGACCACGCCGAGGCCATCACAGATGACGCGGACCGCGTCCTGCAGGCTGTCGTGCTCGGCGCGCTCCGCGTCAAGGGCACCCTTCAGCTGGTCAACTTCACTCGCAAGACTTGTGCGAAAAAACACGCCGGGTCAAAGACCCCCCCCCCCCCAACACCATAAAGGAAGAAGGATGGGAGGAACCTTACCCTCGGACTGCGCCTTCAACGCGGTCGCAGCGGTCTGAAGCTGACCAACCTCAGTCCCGAGGTCGGCCACCATCTTCTCGGCCTCGACCCTCCAGGTCGCCTCCGGATCCCGGTCCTGCCAAGCCTGCTGTCGCTCCTGGTGGATGCGCTCGACGGTCTTCCGAAGGGCCTCACACTCCTTCTTCATCGCCTCACGCTCCCTCTTCACCGCCTCGTGCTCCTCCTTCACCCGAAGGAGCTCCGCGGCATCAAGCTGGGCCTTGTCGACAACGGCCTGGAGGTCCACGCGGGCAAAGCGGGCCTCCTCGACGGCAGCCTGGAAGCCATCCTTCGCCGCCTGCTCGCGCCTCCGCAGGTCATCGATGACCTGCTGGGCGGCGGCAACCTGCGCGGCCAGCTCCTTAGACCGCTGCTCCTTCGCGGAGAGACGCTCCTGCCCGAGCCGAAGGAGATTAGATTTCCCCCGGCTACACTCCTGGAGGGCCTGCGACACAACCCACAGTCAGCGATGGAACGACGGAGAAGAGAATGGTCACCACGAGGAATGGCGTACCTGACCAACGGGAGCAACGACGCTGTTCAGGGCAGCACGGGCGCTGTCGACCGCACCCTGCATGGCCCGCCACTTCTCCCACTCCTCGGCGTCGCCCAGCGTGGGCAGGAGCCCCGGCTCCATGGCCCCCGACGCCGCTGCAAGGGCAGGCACGACCACCACGGCTGCCGCTGGCCTCGACGGCGACTCCGTCGCGTGCGCCGCCGCCCCTGCCGAGGTCGCCGCGGCCTCCGTCGCAACCACCAGGGCGGGCGCCCCCTCCTCCGCTACGGCCGCCGGGGCAGGCACCTCCGTCTCTGCCACCACCGTCGCCCCCGCCGCGGCGTCCCGAGCGGATACTTGTGGCGCCATCGTCGATGCCTCCACTGCGACCGTCGGGGCGAGCGTCCTCGCCTTCTCCGCCGCCGCCATGCCTGTCGCAGCCGCAGGGGCGGACTCCTCCATCCCCGTCGCCACCGCCGGAGCGGCGCACTCCTCCCGCGCCTCGTCATCGAGGTTTATTACCTCCTCGATCCGAGGGCCCTCGGGGGCAGTCCCCCGTCCCGCGGGGTCCGCCGTCGTGGGAGTCACCTCGACGGCAACCTCCGCGGTCTCCCCGCTGGCGTCGCCTCTCGCCGCCGGTAGGGCCGTGGTCCACCCCGCGGAGGTGGATGGCGTCCGCGGCATTTTCTTCGGCGCCACCGGCGGAGCACGAGAAGGGACGCTGCAAGACGACAAATGACATCAACAAAAGCAAACTTGATGCAGGGAAAGCAAACTGTCAGGGGGAAAAGTAAACGGTCATCTAATAACTATCATGGCAACGATTATGGAGGCCCGGACCGACCCGCAGCAACGGCGACCATCGTCAGCCCAACACAAGAGGGAAGCGCTCCGCCTCGCCCGACCCCTCGCCACGAGGCTCCGCCTCGCCCGACCCCTCGCCACGAGGGTCCGCCTCGCCCGACCCAGGGGCTTAGGGTCGGACTCGCGTGGGCCCGCTGGACGGAAATCGGCCTCGGGCGCAACTTTGCCTTAAATGCTCCATGGCTCGGGCGTGCGGAAAGGCGTCCACGCCGCTGACGTGACCCGTCACACCTACCCGCCCACGACCGCGCCGCGCACGGTACAACGGTTCAGTCCTCTCTGATTCGCTGTCAGGCCATCATGACCCACGTCGCCTGGCACAGGAGCACGCCTGACCGTCCACGCTCCACCTACCCGTCCTCGCGCCCCGCGATTCCGACGACAGGGACAGGGCGTCCGCGCCGATCAGGCCGCCTGCAGCATAACAGGGACAGTCGTGGCAGCCGTCAGCCCCGACGGGACGGGAGTCACAACCATCATCACGCACGCCCGCCGTAGCCGGCTCCCGAGGAGGACAACGACCAGATCAACGGAGACCGCCCGGCGAAACAAGAAGACTGAAGACAACCGCGGCGGCCGGGGAGCACGAATCTTCTCCTTGGACTCCGCGCTCTCTCTCTCTCCACATCCTCTCTCTCTCTATCCCCACGCACGTCTCGGATGTACCTGGTCTTTTCCCTGGAACTATAAAGGGTAGGCCAGGACGCAAGAGACGGGAGGAATTTTAGACATTCACACTTCCTCACACAGGCTTCTTCTTCCCTGCGAAGGAGAACACGCCTCCACCATTAGAGCTTCTGTGCACACCTTAGAGACTTGGGACCGGTTCCCTCTCTCGCCCTTCTGTAACCCCTACTACAGAGCCCGCGTGGGTAACACGAGCAGCTCCTCATACTGGACGTAGGGCTTCTTCACGCCCGAACCAGTCTAAATCCCGTGTCACCCGCGCAACCATCTGAAGCCGTACGCGCATAAAAGAAATTTACTAGTCTAAGTCCTGATCACCAATCTTGACAACGACACCAGTAGAGGGTCTGCTAGAGTGTATTTTTTTTATTTCGCCCTCTAAACTTGAGATATGGGTCTATTTAGAAAATCTGCTGGAATTGCACTAATAATCATGTAACCACAACTGTTGTTCTTCAGCAATTAAATCGTTTCATTGCAAGCAAATACTTGTCAATGATTCTTGAAGCTCCTCTTCCATCTCGTTCCTGAAATTCAAACCATGGCAGTTACAGATCTAAAGACCAAGCAAGCTTAATTCTGGTTACATTATGCGTGATTTGTTAGCGACTTGTTCCTTTGATTACCTGCGAGTTTTGTGCTTTCAAGTTGGTTTAGACTTCAGACATTCAGGAATACCAACACGCTGGGCTCAAGATGAAGGCTGGCTGTTTCACTCAAGGCGAGACCGTAAAAAGCTTACTGTAAAAGTTCCCGGTTACCTTTTTTAAAACTTCGTGGAGCCGGCATGCTCAATTTTAATGATAAATATACTCATATGATGAATGCATTTAACATTTATCGTGTAATAATATCATGCGAAACAAATTTATTTCTGTAATTTTTATGCTCCCAAATCCACATTCCAGAGCCCAAACTGAATAAAAAAAAGAGAGAGAGAAAACCCTTGCCCCATCTTGTGCATTCGCCGAACCGGCACCAGTAAGGTCAGCACTCAGCACGGCCAGATCAGATCCCAAATGACCCCACTGATCCCCATGGACTCAACTAAACAAAACCGAAACGCAAAGCAGGGGCCTCTTCGCAATTCCCACCACCACCACCACCACCACCACCACCACCGTCACCACCGCCCGCCCCCAGATCCGCCCGGCCGTCGCCGCCCCCCTCCGCCGCCCCCGCGGCGGTGAGATCCCCCCGCCGCCCCGCCCTGGATTCCGTCGAGAAGATCGTCGAGGACTTCGCCATGGACCTCGCCATCAACCCCTTCTCCTCCGGCACCCGCCTCCGGTGAGTCGTCGTCCTCTCCCACACCTCGCCCTCCCTCCTCCCTCGGATCTGCTCGTGGCGTGACCGGGCCGGCGTGGGCGTCGCTTCCGCAGGGACATGATACGCGCGATACGCGCATGCAAGACGGCCGCGGAGGAGCGCGCGGTGGTGCGGCGGGAGTGCGCCGCGATACGGGCCGCCATCAGCGAGGGCGACCAGGACTACCGGCACCGGAACATGGCCAAGCTCATGTTCATCCACATGCTCGGCTACCCCACCCACTTCGGTCAGATGGAGTGCCTCAAGCTCATCGCCGCCGCGGGCTTCCCCGAGAAGCGCATCGGCTACCTCGGGCTCATGCTGCTGCTCGACGAGCGGCAGGAGGTCCTTATGCTCGTCACCAACTCCCTCAAGCAGTATCCGCCAAGCCTGCGCCTACCATTTTTGTGTTTGCTGATGCTGTTTTGCGTCATTTCTGATTTATATGCTGATACTAGAGTATTTGGTACTACTTAACGTGGGCAGAGATCTTAACCACTCGAACCAGTTCATCGTGGGGCTTGCACTCTGCGCCCTTGGCAACATATGTTCTGCTGAAATGGCGCGTGATCTGGCACCTGAAGTGGAGAGGCTGTTGCAAAATAGGGACCCTAATACGAAGAAGAAGGTACTCATTTTTTACATGATAGTTTAACCCCTAGTGAAGTCTGTTTGAGCACTTTAACAATATTCCCAATCCAAGTGTATTTCTTCTTATAATTCTACACATGAAAGAGTTAGCTATTAAGATACTTCAAGGACCAGAATAATTGTTTGCCATTTCACTATTTAGCTGATAGCACTACTGAAACTGTGCTTTAGAGGTAAGCGATGAAGTGATAGTGCGCAAATCATACTCATTTAGATAATAGATATTGGCACCAATAAATTTGTCATTGAACAGCCCTTATTTTCTTTTAGGGTATTCTTGTGTTGTCATCTCATAGCTTACTCCTAAGCATTTTCCCAACTTGGCATTTCATCCTTCACCACTATTTATCCTTTTTGGTTAGCTTGTGAAATGTATACTGTAGAGAAATCTTGTTGATTGTCTAGCTCGTGCTATTTTGTAGGCCGCCTTATGCTCTATAAGGATTGTACGAAAAGTTCCAGACTTGGCAGAAAATTTTATGAGTGCTGCTGCATCATTACTAAAGGAAAAACATCACGGAGTTCTGATATCTGCTGTTCAACTTTGCACTGAACTCTGTAAAGCCAGCACTGAAGCATTGGAGTACTTGAGGAAGGTACAATGCATTCCCCTGGAGAGTTATCTACACACATAATGCTTGTAGTCTTGAAGTTAGATAGCGAGAGCTATTCATTTTCCGTTACTCATTCTCATATACTGTTTATCCTTGCGTGTTTTCCATATTAAGAGGCCTGAGAAACTCAACCATTCTTGTTTTCACTCACACCAGTGAAAGGGACAGTGTTCAAAGAATTTCAAGTTGTATCCTTAGTCTAAAATCTAAATTGACCCGTCATTTTACTTTTAGAAACCTGGCATGATCTTTTATTCTATGAGACGTGTCACATGTCCGTTGCCTTTACACACACTTAAACTGTAAATAAGCTTGACGTTTTATCTATTTCTCCTTTTACCATCTATGAAATGTAAGATGTTGTTGATTAGCCATTCCTCCTATTTACTTGCCTCAATAGATTACATATTCTGATCCCTGACACTGATTTCTAGGCAAACACCGTAGCATTTTGATCAATGTTGTCTGTTAGTTTCCCGTTATCAATCTCAAAAGGCCTGTGAGCAATAACATCATTAGTAATATTAGTTAGAGAAAGATGCAGTGCAATCGTAGTAGTTCTTTGTAATGCAATGGCATGCCTGAGCTATGTTTGTTGTGGGCTTTGCCCAGTACGGTGACTTGTGTATGTTTGTGTTGATAGCGTGTGTACAGATGTAATAGACCGGCCTTCTAGTTGGTAACTGTTCGCAAAGAAACATTGTCGCTGTAGAGAGTAGTAATGTAGTATAGAATTTCCAAATTCATCGGATGACTTGATTCTTGATAGATGTTGGGTGGTGTGGGTATAGACATGCATCACCCAGGTGTGATTCCTCTTCGACTCGGAATCTAGGTGCTTATTCTTCTTTTTTACAATGGGATCTAGTTCCTCCTAGGTTGGTCACTCTTTTAATCGGATGACTTGATAGTCAACACTAATAACCTATCGTTCTCACATATGTATGTTGCACATCGGGATGCATAGATCTAAGACCTGGTCCTTGCTGATTTGGATCATTCATGTCCTGATACCTTAACACAGATTCCACCATGAACATTGCTATAATAATGTGACCAATTTTTTTTTATGCAACCATTCCCTATGCTGGATCTGCACCAAAAGTGATTTTTTTTTTCTTCTGTTTTGCCTCATAGATGATTTTTGACATTGTTGTTGGATGATACCATGAAGATCATTGTGAACTTGCATGTTCATTTGTGGCTATAAATGTACTGACAGAGCCTTCTTGTTGCAGAACTGCCTTGAAGGTTTGGTGCGAATATTGAGAGACGTCTCCAACAGTTCATATGCTCCTGAATACGATGTTGCAGGCATTACAGATCCATTCTTACATATCCGAGTGCTTAAACTCATGCGAACACTGGGTCAAGGAGATGCAGATTGCAGTGAGTATATTAATGATATACTTGCTCAGGTGATTTGTCCATCTTCCATTTTATATTTACACAAGTAGCAGAGCCATTTTCTTTGAATAATCACTACAACTAATGTATTACAATATTATACAACTATAACAATATGAACTCCTAGTAGCACTATCCTGAGTAATTTGTTAATTTTGAAGTGATGTTGTTTCATCTAGAGCTTGCTCAGTGAGTTGCTGCTGTTGCGTGTTAGATTCTAAAAACTGTGTCATACGAATGTTGAGTTCTTACTATATTTTTGTACACTTTCTTGGTTATATTTTCACTTGGCATTCTATACTTGGATTTCTTTTCCAGGTTTCAACGAAAACCGAGTCAAATAAGAATGCTGGAAATGCTATTTTATATGAATGTGTTGAGACCATAATGGGCATCGAAGCTACTAGTGGTTTACGTGTGTTGGCAATCAATATTTTGGGTAGATTTTTGTCCAACCGTGATAATAACATAAGGTAAATTTACTCTTGCTTTCAGCCATCTAATATGGTGAACTATTTTTTTTAAAAAAACCATATGCCAAAAGGGTGAAAGTGGTTATTTATTTACTTACTGTGGTTTAATGGGTAAGTTATTTGGTCTTGTAGAATATGAGCATTATTGTAAGGCTTGGCGATTACAGTGCTATTCTTTAGACAACAAGAATGGACGGAACACATAACGGTGTTTTAATAGTAAAGTGTTTTCTCATCTCTCATCACTAAAAATTCTTACTGTATATACTGCCTTTTCAGATATGTTGCCCTGAACATGCTTATGAAGGCCATTGCCGTAGACACACAAGCAGTGCAGAGGCACAGGGCAACCATTTTAGAGTGTGTCAAGGTAAACCATGTACAATTTGGCAGACTATGATGTGTCTGTACCTTTTGGCCCTTTCTTCTACATATACAAAGTAAAAGACTCTCATCATGCACAATCTTGGAACAATATTCACTTATGATGGTTTTGTTCATTTCTTCATATATTTAGAAGGAAGTTCTGTCCTGCTTTTTATGTCTGTCCTTAAGTTATATGCATAATGAGAGGAAAAACACTAGCTATTTGATCCATGTATAAGTCATTATTATATTTTCATCCATAAAAAGCATCCTCAACACACTTACGATTTATCTGTCTTGTTTTGGATTTGTGCTATTGACCTGTTACTTCCTACCAGACTCCTAGTCTGCTTTTGTACTTAAATATTTTCAATTGTATACGAACTGTCAGGATGCAGATGTCTCCATTCGCAAAAGGGCCCTGGAACTTGTTTACCTACTTGTCAATGATACAAATGTAAAGCCTTTGACTAAGGAGCTTGTTGATTACCTTGAAGTTAGTGATCAAGATTTCAAGGAAGACCTCACTGCCAAGATATGCTCAATAGTTGAAAAGTAAGTTGTTAATTCTGGATCCATCATTTCTCCTTGTTGTAAAATGTTTATGGTTTGTGCAGTTGTTTTCCCTAGATGCAATTGGAAGAGGAAAAAAGACTCTTGTGCATGTTCCTTATTGGTTCAATGTTACCATGTATCCACTGATGTTATTATGTTAGATGTATATTCAAATACAATTGATAATTGACAGACAATAAGGATATTTGGTTGTGCAATGCATGCTGCATTTTGCTCCGGTACAGTGTCTTTGTTGTCTCATAGACGGAGGGAAGTGAATGGAATAAGGGAATATCATTCATTAATGCGTGAGGAATTGATCTGTTCTCATTTGAATATTAGTCTTTCTTACCATGTGCCTCTTTCAGCATAATATCGTTATATCATTCTATTTTTCTGGATGTTGTCACCTATCAAAATATACGGAGCATACATTATTTTCAGTACACTTTCTCTCACAGTATGCTAGATGGAAGGCTATAGTATCAATGTTTTAGATCCTTGCCACATAACTTGCAGCACTTCGTTGTCTTTTGCTGCACGCTCTTATTCCTTTTATTTACATGGAGCTGCTATTCCTTTGCTACCCCCCTTCTTCTTGTTCTGGTTAACTACAGCTCATTTTGGTTATCTAGTTCTTTTTGATCCATGCCTGTCCTTGACGAGTTGTTTAAAGTTTTGTGCTCATATTGGATAAGTTTTTATGGAATATCTTGTTTACTTCCTGTTGATTTATGGGAAATTAATAGTGTTGCTTTTTTGTTAGGTTTCCCCAGGACAAGCTATGGTACTTAGACCAGATGTTCAGAGTTTTATCGCTGGTGCGTGGAGCAGTACAGTTATTAACGCTTTCTGGATCTCTCCTTATTTTATTTGCTAGATACTAATTCAACATCTATACAATTTCCTTTTCCTGATTACTGGTGTGTTCAGTAAAATACTCTTAATGTTTTCTGTGGAAGTTCTCGATCCACAGTGTTAGGGAGTAGTTACCAAATCCCCACGTTTCCCACACCTTTCAGATGCGATAACTCCACCTGTGAAAAGACTCAAGACCAACCAAACCAGAATGCCGGTAGCCGAATAATTTATCATATTTATGCACCGTCATTACTATATGATTTCCCTTCACCCAATCAAATCTCAAGTCTGTAAATTTATGAGCATGAATTTCTGTTGCACTGGTAAATTAGAAATCCATATTGATGTTTAACTCTTTTATCCACAGGCTGGAAATTACGTGAAGGATGATGTATGGCATGCTCTTATAGTTCTAATGAGTAATGCATCTGAACTTCAAGGATATTCGGTCAGGTTATTATATAAAGCATTGCTAGCATGTGGTGAGCAGGTATGGAGAAATAATTAGTGTTCTTTGTAATGTATCCTATTGGATTATGTATCTAATGCGCATAGACCTCTTCTATGTTGGTATGTTTAGGAAAGTTTAGTTAGGGTGGCTGTTTGGTGCATCGGTGAATATGGAGAAATGCTGGTGAACAACATTAGCATGTTGGACATGGAGGAACCGATCACGGTGAGTTGAAAGTTCTTGGTAATCATCTCTTTTTAGTGATACACTTTCTATTGACAAGACAGGCACTGCAACGATAATTCCATTTTGTATCATCATTACATATTCTAGCTACTTTCTGTATGCAAAATAATTTTTTAGTTATGTTCAAAATGTTCCAAATTCAGTGTATATATGAAGTTGATAACTCCAGGATGAACTAAAATCTTCTCACAGTATCCTCCCTTGTGATCTTGCAATTACTTATGTTAACTGTAATGGCTGTTATCAGGGGAAGTTACACATGATCATTTGTTTTCTCGCGTGGCTGCATATATGGTTGATTGCAGAATTTTGTCTTTATAGAGTATATAGCTTTAGCCTCTTCCACTTGTTGCCCTTTCTCTTTATGTATTTCATTTAGGAGCATTGCTCCACAAATCTGGTGTCAAACTGTGTGGCCAATTTCTGATCTTGTTCAGGTAACAGAATCAGATGCTGTGGATGCTGTAGAGGTTGCTCTTAAACGCTACTCTGCAGATGTTACTACTAGGGCTATGTGTCTTGTCTCTCTTTTGAAGCTTTCCTCCCGGTTTCCACCAACCTCAGAGTAAGTTATTGTTGAGCTGGTCCTTGTGTCATAGTCATCGTAAAATACTCTCTACCATAGTGGGACAACCTACCGATTGACTCAACTACACAGTTCCTTTTTGTATGAAGTAGCAGAGCTTGCCTGTCTTGATTCACATGGAGTTTGTTATAAAATCTGCTATGATTAAAGATTTTCATATTTCTAATTTTTTCCCTGTATTTGTGAATGAACACATGAGCTTACCAATCATTAAACAAGAAAGCAGTAAGTTCTCAAATTTCACTATGTCAGATCAATAAATAGTCCACGACTTTGTTTAGTAATTGGGGTCTGTAGATCACATAATTTCTTATGAACTGGTTTCATTATTTTGTCAGTAAGAACTATATTGAAAAGTTGATATTGCAACAATCTTTATTTTTCTTTGCATATTTAGCTTTGTTTACATGCAATATCAGTTTCATTTCAATTCTATGTTTGTTCCCTTGTTTTGCATGCCTTGAATCAAGTTCATTTTTGCCCAGTAATACATTGTAAAGTGATTGTATGATTTCATCATTTTTTTGGTGGTTGTGTTGCCAGGAGGATAAAAGAAATAGTTGCTCAGAATAAAGGGAATACTGTGCTTGAATTGCAGCAAAGATCTATTGAATTCAGTTCCATTATACAAAGACATCAGTCTATAAAGTGAGTGGCAGATTCAGCCATTATTGAGGATACTTTTGTGTTTCCATATTTTTTTTATTAAAAAGATGGTAATATGGACAATGCTGGTGTATGTGCAGATCATCTTTGCTTGAACGCATGCCTGTATTGGATGAAGCTAATTATTTGGTGAAAAGAGCTGCTTCTACACAGGCCACAATTCCATCAGTAAAATCCGCTCCAGCAGTCACTCCTGGAGGCCAACCTAAGCTTCCAAATGGTGTAGCAAAGCCACCACCAGCTCCTTTAGCTGATTTGCTTGATTTGAGTTCTGATGATACCCCAGTGACTGCTTCGGCCCCTACTACAACGCCTAATGATTTTCTACAGGACCTTTTGGGCATTGGCTTGACTGATTCACCCCCTGCAGGTCTTACTCTTGGCTATTTACCTTTCATAAGGATCTGCTTCTGTTTCATCTGGTTAGCGCAAGCAAACCAAGTTATGATTTATTGCATATTTATTATCTTTGGGCACACAGTCCACACTTGGTTAGTAGTGCATGTTTTGCTGTCCTATAAATGGGTTTAAACCTTGTCGAGTGCATCTTGTTTCGGACTGTTTAAGATCATGGCAACTCCAAGCAGCTTAAGCTCTCCTGAAGGGGCTCTTATATATTGGTCCGTTATGCTGTTTGTGGCATTGTTAGTTGAAGTGTTGCTTTCTGGTGTATGTCTAGGTGGAGCTCCATCTACAAGCACAGACATTCTAATGGATCTTCTATCTATTGGTTCAACTCCTGTACAAAATGGCCCGCCAACATCAAACTTCGTCCCTCCTAGCATAGGTAAAACAATGTGATGATAACATTGAAAATTTGGTTTTGAGTTTTTGTCATTCGTGCCTATTTATCTATCACCATGCAGCAGAAACCAAACCTGTTGCTGTTACACCTCAAGTTGTGGATCTTCTCGATGGTTTGTCCTCGAGCACGTCTCTTCCTGGTTAGCTTCTGTTACTTTATCCAATACAATAGAAAGTTGCTAGTACCCCCTAAAAGTCACTGAGTTTGATTTCCCTTCCATATGAAATTCAAGGTGATTCAAAGGGTGGCTTTTGCATTTTTCTACTGATTATGTAACATTCTTGATAATGACAAAAATTCCTTTTTACTCAATTTGCCTGCCTGCCTGCCAGATGAGACTGCAGCTTACCCAACAGTCACAGCATTCCAGAGTGCAACCTTGAGGATCACATTCAGCTTCAAAAAGCAGGCTGGGAAACCTCAGGAGACCACAATTAATGCTACCTTCACAAATTTAGCAACTACCACATTCACAGATTTCGTCTTCCAGGCAGCTGTGCCAAAGGTAGTATTCATCTCTGACACTTGCTCACACTCCAGACAACAGATATTTTAATAAATAGTTGACATACAAATCAACTTGCTTAGTTTATGCTATAAATTTTGTAAACATTCAATTGATTGTTGTTGGATCGAAAACCATCCTGGTAAGCTATAGACCTTTTTGAAGGCAAGCACTGCTATCATGGTTAATTTGGATTCAGTTAGTAAAATTGTCTGTAGAAATTGTTGACAGATAAATCTTGTTCATGACTGACATTAAAAAGGTTGTAGTTTCCTAACTCTAGGTATGCAGCTCACTTTTCTTGTACAAATCTGTGTTCCAGTTCATCCAGTTGCGTTTGGACCCAGCTAGCAGCAGCACTCTTCCTGCCAGTGGAAACGGGTCAGTTACGCAAAGCCTCAGTGTCACTAACAACCAGCATGGACAGGTATGCCAAAAGATTCCCCCCTTAATGACTCTAACCCTTTTTTCCTGTTTTTCTTTGACTTCTGAACTAATTTGATACTTAAAAGAGCCTATGTAACTGGTAACTCAGTGTTCACATGCCCCTGTGAAAATAATAAATTAGGAAATCAAGTTTATCTGACGGCTTCTTTTTTATTTGATAATTATAAGCAAGTTGAATTTCTGCCTTCAAAGTAGAACAAGAATGTTTGTCTTTCCACTCTGGTAATCTGATTCTGGATTATTTGCTTCATAGAAACCACTTGCAATGCGTATCCGGATGTCTTACAAAGTGAATGGCGAGGACAGGCTAGAACAAGGGCAAATCAGCAACTTTCCTGCTGGGTTTTAGTGCGCCACCTGTCTATAATGTTGCGGTTGCTCTTTCAGCGTGCTCCAGGCAAGGCGTTTCCTTTCTTGTTCTTAACCATTTCTCTCACTTTTGCTTGCCTGTTAGTGAGTTGTGTACACTGCTAGTTGGTTTTGTCCATTCATTCTTGCTTTATATATAGTGTACAGTAGATGGCGGCGATTAATGATGTATCCTCAGTTTTGCCGAAATGTATTCATATGTTGATGTATATCATACAGAGGGTAACCAAAAGTTTCACCCTATCCCTCATATCAAGCAGCAAAGGAATATGTTGTATCATGCATGGTTCTCCACAATGTAATTATTTATTTGTCTAATCGAGCTCATACAGGATTATAATTCAGAGTAATTATTTTATTTTACAAGCTCAAAACTTAGCACCTCTTTCCGAGCTATTGAAGGGCGATTCACATAATTTTTCACCGTGACACAAATCTGACTCAGAATCTGAACACTCGCAAGTTTTACATTGGGAATGCAGATATGTTTGGTCTGATTCGATGGTCCTCAACTTTATCTGGCTGTACGGAGAGCATGATCTGCGCGCTCGAGTTTTTCTCGGTGCATTGTCAGACATTTGCGCTGCCCATGATCCCTTCATAGTCAACATCAGACTGATTGCACAGGTGCAGTGTGACATCATCAGCACAGTTCTGTAGCAGAACTTGTTTCCCCTGGTGGCCTGCCCTAGACCTCTGGTAGTAACTGCACTCAGAAACCTTTTTAGACCTCCTCCAACGGCCGGCGACTTCGCCTGCCGACGTCGGATTATCGCTGACGTGGAAGTGAGAGAAGAGAGCCAGCGACTATTCCGACGCTAGCGTATGACACGCCTTTTCATGCTTGCGGGCCATTACCTCCTCTCTCTCAACTCCAACAAATGACCAGCAAGCGGAGGAGGCGAGGCCTGTACTGACCAGCAAGCGGAGGCGGCGAGGTCGTGTAGTACAGGGTGGCCGGCGGGAGCGGCTCGCCCACGGCTTCTCGGTGGTGGTGGGCCCGCGGCGCTGCGGGAGACCGACGGTCGCAGCTTGACCCCGGCGGCGGCACGACGGTCGGAGCTCACCTGCTCGATGGCCGCGAGGCTGCAGCGCCGCGGTGGCCAGCAGATGCAGCTCGTCGCCGGCGTCGCGCAGGCGGACGCAGGTCGCCAGCCCACAGATGCGGGAGCGGTGCCCACCGTAGGCGCCGGCGTAAAGCTTGAACGGTTACGAGCAGATAAAGATAGTTGAGAGAGATAGGTTTGCTTCGGGAGACGAGAGCGGTAGATAAAATAATTGTTACTGTGGATCCCACACATGAAGGCTAAAAAATCTTCTCGATGACGTGGACTGGCTTATAGCTACCAGCTGACTTAACTGTTGGAGAGGGCCTTGCTGTCATTTGTCACCTTGCCTATGTTCTTTTCAGGCATGTTCGCACGCCAGAGTTTGGTTGGTCCATTTACAGTTACACCACCACCGTATACACCCTCTTTAACCACCTAAGATTTTTGTTAAGTTGCTGACTAATCTTTCCTCTCTACACTCTTCTACATCTATCAAATGTCGTCTGCTACTGGCAATCAGCATGACAGACCTAGCCACAGCTCACTTGCCCAACATGTCAAACCCGAAGCCCCCCAACTCCTCTCATCGCACGACACGATCACACGAGCGCGCACACGCGATTAGTCAGGCTGCATCAGCCTAGTCGAGCAGTGCTAAATGCTAATCACACAGCCGTGCAGCGAGCACATTGAATGCGCCCTGCGATGGCGAGGCATCTTCGCCATCACCATTGAAGGGTTAGCAGTACTTGCTGCCCGTTTAATAGCAGATACGGACACTTAACCGCTCACGCTTAGGACCAGCGCTTCACATGCAGCTGCAGTCAAGAGGGAGAGGGGGCTAGTAGACGATAAACACGACCAGTACAGACAGACCCCGTCTCTCTCTTTCACGGCGATTCAGATTTCAGAACGCTCCAGTCCAAGCAGGCCAGCACTAACCAGCATGGACGTGTCTGGTTAAGTATGGTTATTTTTGTAAGAAAAAAAATGGGTTCTTGCAGCCGTTTTCTTCTTCTTTCTAATCGAGCTGTTGCAGCTTTATTGGGCTTGCAGTTTTCTGTAGTGTTGTGTGCTGCTGGTGTAGATCGCCTGCAGAATCTGGTCGCAGTTTGGCAGATGCATCCGCCTCCGCCGCACCTGTCACGGAAGCCAAAAGCCGGCCACGAAACCTCTGCTGTAACATCACATTACTCGCAGGGTCGCAGCGCCAGTTAAGAAATGGTCGACATGATCCCGTGAGGTTTCAGTCCTAACAGAGCTGCTTTGATCCGGCCTATTAGCTTTTACGGCTCTGAAAAATTGGAGTGGTTGTTGCGCTGCAGTGGAATGAGTCGTGTACTGTGATTTCCTCTCCCTTTTCTTCCACACGCTATTTTCAAAGAAGGGTCCTGAATAGTGTTGATTCTCTATGCGTGCAAGTGTACGGTCACTTGTGCTTTACAGGTCCTGGTGATGGCTTCAAGATTGAGCAAGGGTACTATACTGTACAAGCACTTGCTTGCTAAGACAAGAATCTGCCATTAAAACTAATACTGCTTCCCCAGCAGTGTCCTCGCCATAAATAAATAAATAAGTGTCAAGTGTCACTGAAACGTGAGCAAAGTAGCTGGGCGAATGGCAAACGAACAAAGTATAATCCGCGCATAGACACACACAAAGATCATCGTGCACCTAGAAAGCTAAGATCACCGGCACCACACGCAAATGCGATTTTGTAAGAGGAACGAATGGCTATGAACAGATTCACCGGTTAAAAGGGCGAGCCAAATCGGCTCAAGCAAGTCCGGAGCACGCACCACCACACACGTTTTCTCGGTGTCACGAATCCCCGGGGCTCCGCCTCTGCCACGGCAACCGGCCGTTCATCGCCGGCGAGTCGTCGGACGCGAGCACGGGCAGCTTCCCCTTGCCGTTCCGCGGCCACTGCCAAATCTTGGACACCGAGAAGCTGTCGCCCTTGCTGCCGGCGCCGATCCTCTTCCCCTCGGTGCCCGCGGCGGCGGGAATGGCGCCGGCGCCTCTGAGCCTGCCCCCCGCCCTGGCATGGCCGTCGCCGTGCCTCCTGTGGACGGACACCTGCAGGCTCGCCTCGGCGAGGACGTACTGGTAGGAGCCCATGGAGTAGCACCGCCTGTCGTCGAGGCTGCTGCTGCTCGTCTCGCCGGCCTCCCTGGTCACAATGCCGGCGCCGTCGTGGACGGGGACGGGCGCCGCCCTGGACAGGTTCTTGAACTTGCCGAGTCGCACCGGGAGCACGGCATCCTCCTGCTTCCACCCGCCGCCGTCGCCGAACGCGCCGAGCAGCGCGGCGGCGTCGGCGCCGAGCGCGCACCGGCAGAGCGGGCACGTGGAGTTGGAGAGCAGCCAGGTGTCGATGCAGTCGATGTGGAACGCGTGCCCGCACAGCGGCAGCAGCCGGAGCCGGTCCTCGCCGGCGAACTCGCACAGGCAGACCGCGCAGTCGAACGGCTCCTTGGCGCCGGCGCCCACCACCTCCCGGTACAGGAACACCGGGAGCGCGTCGATGACGTCCTGGTCCAGCCCGGCGTCGTGCAGGTGGAACAGCTGCTGCAGCTGCCTCTGCAGCGCCGACTCCTCCCCGCCGCCGCCCACCCCGTCGGCGCCACCCTCCGCCCCCTCGCGCGCGCGGCCGCGCCGGCGCAAGCACCTGACCAAGAGATGCAGCAGCCCGGACGCGAGCAGCACGACGGCCACTATCACCAAGGCGAACACCACCGCGGGGCCAATCCTCGAGCCATGGCCGCCGGAGGACGCCCCGCCGTCGTCCTGCTTCTTGACCTCCCCGGCGACAGCGAGGCCCGCGGCCAATCCTAACAGCAGCATCTCCTGCTCCTCCTCCTGCTCCTGCTGCTCGTTGCCCAGTCTGCCCCGGGCAACGCGCTGCTCATCTCGTGCACTAAACCCCGACGCCTTTTGAGCTGAGCTGAGCCGGAGCAGCTAGTAGTGGTAGCTTCTCGGATGCTGGCTCAACTTGCAGCAGGTGCAAGGGTCCAAGCAATTAGCTGATGAGGGAAAGGCCAAGGCCAAGGCTTGTGAAGTGTGACGAGCCCATGCTTATATGCAAATGGGGGGAACACGAACACACGGTCGCGCAAGCAACCAAACCAACCCAACAAAAGTGGCAGAGCGTGCGTGTCTTTCTTCTGCGAGCTGCAAAGGTAAAGGACTGAGCTACAAGTCCACTAATCCGGTTCTTTTCTATTGACATTTTTTTTGCATTACACCAAACCACAACTTTGAGGACCACTTTTTGCACAATTTTTTTTACTATTTTTCAAGCGATGAAACCAACTTGTTTCAACCACCGCCTTAACCAACATGCCATATTTATACCTACTAGTAAACTTATATCCTGGTAAAATAATGATTTAATGACAAATATTGAAATATAGCAGGTGGTAGCCATTTAAAAAAAATCTTGAGGTTCTTGGTTAGTTGGTTATCCAACATAAAGTGGTAAAGAACGAAGGAACAAAGATTTTGTTTTGAAAGAAGAAGGAACAAAGATTTGATCTCTGAACCTTTCTGCAAGGTTGGTGCTGTGTTCTTTTCTTCACACCTTTGGGTTTCCAGCTTTGGAATATTACACGGGGGGCTGACCGGGCCATGAGGCTGCGGTTAGAAGGCCATTTTCTCGAGCAAAAGGCGCAAGGAACCCGGGCCGGCCGATCGGGATGGCTTGCGGTCTTGTTCTTTCCTCGGGCGCGTGTGATGCAAAGAAAAAGCCAGGAAAGCAAGAAATGCCCGGGGGCGGAGAGGGAACAAGCGAAAAGTGGAAAAATGGTGGCGATCTCCTTGGAGCGTCGCTTGTGCCGGTGGAGAGGGTTGGATGGCAGCGGCCGCGGCGCTCGTTGTCAGTGGAAATTGGGGGAGATTTTCCTCCCGGTGTCGGATGAGAATTCAGACGTTTTGGGCGATGGGGAAGTGGTTGCGTTGCGTGCGTGGAGGCCCGACCTCTCGCCTGTCTCCAACTGGGATGTGCGTCGCCATGCCGCACGTGTGGGGGCGTGTGGCTGAGGTCCAGATCAATTCAGATCCCCTCGGCTGCGGTTCTTGGATGGCGATCAGCGTCTGAATTTGGGAGCAAACGGGAAAGGCTCCGACTGGACAGACCCTGCCAGCTGCCACCGAAAGACCTCTGAACTTTTCCCTCTCTTGTAGTATCACACGAATGTAAAACCTGCAGTGACATGGATTAGATGTTATTAGCACTCACGCGAAGATCGTGCACATTGTGTACATCATACAGTATGATCCAGCACCTTGAAGCCGTATTTGCACAATTTGTGCAGTCATCGTCAGGTACAATTGAAGCTCACGGTCGAAGAGACAAGTAGGAGTGCACAACAACTCTTGCAAAGGCACCAATACACAGATTCCTACCTCAGCACGCCTACAGCAGCTCAGAGCCCATCTGAAAACCCAAGAGTTCGACGGCAGCCAGCGCAAGATGCTGCGGCGCCGTTGCCACCAGGGGACCGGTCCCGTGGCGTCGCGCCCCCACATTGTTTCTTCTGTTGGTGCTGCTGGCGCGTTGACGACTGTGGCGGCATCACCCCACAGCGATCCGCTCGGTTGGGGTTGGGCCCTCCCGCACCCCCGCGTCGGCGTCCCGAGCCGTCCATGCGTCCAAGGCCCCCGTACCCGCCACCAGTTCGTTCCCTGCCGGCCTGTCGCCTCGATGCCTTTGTGCCCGGCGCCCGTGCGGGTGCGCGCGTCACTGAAAGCGAGGCGCGCGGCGGCACCCGGCACGGGGGGGAGGAGGCCGGAGGCGAGGGCTCCTCAGACGGCCGGCCGGCTGTCAGCCTGTCACGTCCTCGTTTCATTCACGCACTCGCATGCAGGTCGCAGCTTGCCGTACGCCGCGCGACTGAAAGTGAGAGAACTGCTACTAGCACTCCAGAAAGATACAGGTACTAGGTGGTGTGGTGGAACAATGGCGACGAGCTCAAGACCTCAAGTTATTGAAGCTTCACACAATCACAGTGAATGTCGCAATCCAGACTCTGGTGGCTGCACGTAGTTACTACTACTTGCAGCTAGTGATTGTGATCACTAACCCGGCCATGAAGCAGCCGGACGGGCGTGTGAGCGAGCAGCCGAGCACTGCACGGTGCACACTAGGCGGCGTGCTCCGCGGCCGGGGTGTCGCCGTCCCTGGGCAAGCCCGGCGGCAAGGACAGTACGTCAGGACAGCTCATATTGTGAGGTGCCTGTGCCTCGGTGCCTGACTGCCTGTTTGGGGGTTAGGTCGCCCGTCCGGAAGCACAGGGTCTGATGAAAATCGCTGGTGCTGCGGAGAAGATTAGCGCCAGTACTCCGCTATTTTGGGCAGTGGGTGCCGTGGTACTGGCTGCCCCCGGTGCTCGGAGTCTAATGGCACGCCGGCGTCGGAGAAGATTCAGCGCCCCCGTCCGGTCATCGTCCTGGCGGGTGGGCGGCCGTGGTACGGTACGACCCTAGCGCTCGCACAACTTCACGGCGAGAAGGCGACGTGTCCTATGCTTATTTAAGGCCATCGTCGTCGTCGTCATCGTCGCGTGGATCCTCCTCGTCTCGGAAGTCGGGGGGTCCCGGTTCTCGGCGTCTGGAACGGAGCTGCGTCTTGCTTGCATCCACCGCCCGCTAGCTTACACGCTTTCCGTTTTCTTCGGTCTTCAGAGGATTAAACGATAAACACACACTAATTCTAACAATCTAACTTCTGGTCGGCCTCGAAAAATATTAAAAAAATCGTTCATTAAAAAGAAAAGCTTCTGCCGTTGCAGCCAGCTGGGGTGAACGAGGGAGGAGGAGGGGGGCCTAGATTTACTCGGCTGGCCGGCTAGGCGGGCGCGTTAAGTACAGTTGTCTGGCCTCACATCACGAGGGAGAGCGAGACGAATGGCCCACCTGCGGATGTAGGGATGGCAATTGTACCAGCGGGTACGGGTGACCGCTGGTACGAAATTTTATTGGATATAAAATTTTACCCGTAGGTATAATTATTTGTGCCATTGATGGCACTTGCTTATTTACCATCCTTATTTTACCTTCTATATTTTTATCATCTCTCTGCACGTGAAGCTAATAATTTGCTAATTCTGCTCATGTGCAAGGCACCTCCTCATGCCAGCATGGATCAGCTATATAAAATGATCAAATCAAAGTGCTCTGCAATTTTAGTCACAACGATGGTACCGTGCTCTCTCCCTCCTTCTACCTCTATGACAGGTGGGGCCCACCTATCTTCCTCCACCTCCAGCCTCCCGTGGTGGCTCGTCCCCGATGCCGGCGCCCGGCGCCTCCTCTTCCTCCTCACCTTCCTCTTCCTCTCCCCGTGCCCGCAGCGCGCGCTTCTCGCCGCCCTCGACCTCCTCTTCCTCCTCACCGCGCCCACGCTCGCCCTCCACGTGACGGTCGCGCCGCAGCTCCTCGTGCGCCGCGGGAGGAGCTTCCGGCACGGGCTCGCGCTCGCGGCCTCCGCGGTCCAGGCGGCCGCTGCCATCGGGCTGGATATGGGGAGGCTCGAGGGGGATGGCCTCGCCGCCCCCGGCCGGGCGGAGATCGAGCGCGAGGCGCGGGGAGGGGCCGCTCCCCAGCCGCGCCGCCCCGCGCGACGGTCGCGCCGCGCTGGAGCTCCTCCTCGCCAAGTCCGCGGAGCTCGAGCGCGAGGCGCGGGGAAGGGGTCGCGCCGTCGTGCGGCGAGACGCGCACGTAGAAGAGGCGGACCTCGAGGCAACTGCCGGGGCCCAGCGGCGGCAACGCGTAGTCCATTCGCGCGGCGAGGAGATCGAAGCGGGAGAGCTCGAGCTCGCAGGTGCCGTCGGCGGCCAGGCGTACCGTGCGGCGGAGCTGGTGCCGGAGCGGCGGGTGAGAGGAAGGAGCGGGGGCGTTTCCGGCCGTTTCGGCCTCGTGTCACGGGGGCGTCGTGGCGGTCGTGGTGATCGCGCCGCGCCCGCCCGAACCCGCGAGGAAATATTCCCCCGCTGGCTCGTCGTGGCACGCCACCTTCCACCAGCCCCCGCGCCCCCGCCTCCGCTCCGCGCGTTCCAGAGGCGGAGGGAGAGGCGACGGGGACGGGTACAAATTCCCTTCCAGAATCTCGCTTCCCCCACCACTCGCAGTCTCGCATCCCCTCCGCCAGTCCGCCTCATCTCTCTCTGGCCGCCCCGCCGACGGCCTCCCGCTCCCGTGCCTAGTCCCCGACTCGCAGGTCAGGTGAGTCCCTCTTGCAGTCGTTCTCTGCTCCTGCTCGCCATGTGCTCGATAAATTAGCTGTATGGCGGGCATACCTCTGTTGGGTCTTGTTTGAGCCGATTGGTCCATTGGAGTGTAGCGGCGAGGTGGTCCTAATCCAGCAGCTGGTTACCGGTATGATGGTTTCTGTTTAGAAGCTGTCAAGCTCGTAGCTAAGAATTTGAGCTGCCGCTTTCTGGCCTTCTCGGTACCATTTATGCGAGCTTATCCTAGAAAAGCACTAGGAGTTTGGTCAATTGGGCACAAGAGGGAAGTGTCTGTGTGGCTGGCACACCCACGTATAGTAAGCTTGTTTCGAGGAACTAAAATGGAAAGTTGGTGTTCCTGAGGTGTTTTGCACCATCAAGTGGAAACACCGGGCTTTAGTAAAAGTTCCATCCTTTTTTTTCACATCTTTCCACGTCGTATGCATCAGCAAGTGGAAATTGACACTTACCTGCAAATGCTCAAATTGAAGCTTTTGATAGATAGTCAAGCTGCTGGTTGATTTTGATCTCCAGTGGGTCTCATCATTTGCACTATGGGAAACTCTGCATTCCATCAACTAGTTAATCAGTGGGTCTCTCTCATCATTCATAGCCCAAGATGACTCTTTTCTTTTCAAAAAGGAAAAAGGTGTAATTCATAGCTGGGTAGTACAACTGTGCAGCCTGCTTGTAAAAACCTTACAGCATGTTTTTTTGTAATGCCAAATGTTGCTTGATGTAGTTCTTTACTTCTTTTTTTAGTACTCTATTCTGATGGCGTTTCCCCCCTTTACACAAGTTCTAATCCTCACGTGTCTCTTCCTGTTTGCAGCTTCGGTAATTGGCCGCACCCCTCGTCATCACAATGGCAGAGTCACTTATTGCTTGCTCTCCTAAAGTGGTGAGTTTTATATTTGCAGCAACATATGAAATTAGTTTCTTAATAAAGCAAGCAATCAGATATCATTTATCAGGCTTGTAAAGATCCTCAAAGAGCTATAACCTTTTTATTGTGTTAACGTCCACAAATATTCTTACAATATGGAAGGTTCTGTTCATTTTTATTTGCTTGGTCTAGGATCCGAAGATAGAGAAACCTGATGAGATGGTTACAGCTGGTGTTCTTGCAAGTCTCCAGAATTTCCTACGCAAGTGCCTCATAGCTGTCATCTCATATGGCCCAATGCCCAAGCACATAGCGTTTATTATGGACGGTAACCGCAGATATGCTAAATTTAGAAGCATCCAGCAAGGAGCTGGTCACAGGGTGGGTTTCTCTGCTCTTATTGCAAATCTGCTGTACTGCTATGAAATGGGTGTGAAGTGCATCACGGTTTATGCATTTAGCATTGACAATTTTAAAAGGGACCCAAGTGAGGTGCAGTCCTTGATGCAGTTAATGGAGGAAAAGATCAATGAGTTATTAGACAACCGAAGCGTGATCAACAGGATTAACTGTAAGATCAACTTCTGGGGAAACTTGGACCTGTTAGCTGAGCCAGTGAGGTTAGCAGCTCAGAAGCTGATGGCAAGCACGGCTGGAAACACAGGGTTAGTTCTCTCTGTCTGCATGCCATATAACTCGACTTCTGAGATTGTCAATGCTGTTAACGAGGTCTGCGCAGAAAGGAGGGAGATGCTGCAGAGAGAACATGCCAGCGACTCTAATGGTCAGGCTGCAAATAACAGTGTGCATTCGGAGATTTCAGTGGCCGATTTGGATCGCCACATGTATAGCGCTGGTTGCCCGGATCCTGATATCGTGATCCGGACTTCAGGTGAGACTCGGCTGAGCAATTTCCTCCTGTGGCAGACGACGTTCAGTCATCTGCAGAACCCAGGCCCCCTCTGGCCTGAATTCTCGTTCAAGCATCTTGTTTGGGCTATATTAAAGTACCAGAGAGCCTACCCTTATCTGGAGCAGAACAGAAATGTGGCAAAGAAGCAACTCTGATCTGGTGTTGTTTGCAGGGGGATACATCATACTAGGGTGATTATAGCTATAGCACATCTAGCTTATATGCCAAAACGAACACAGCTTATGGACATGTTTCAGGTCACAATGTATCTGCCATTCTACTAATTGTGTGACTGATTTGAGCTTGTACACATATTGTGATTCCTGGATTTATACTGTATGAATACCAAATTTTACTAAGCAAAGTGCCTTGTCTCTCTGAAACGAGTGTTTTTGATGGTAGGGTGAATTGCCATGTGCGTGAGGACAGTGAGTACACAACAGCATTTCTTTTGTTTCGCACCCATGATCAACAGTACTGGAACGGCATGTGCAGCTGTAGACTTCCCTGTTGGCACGGAGCATGGTCTGTGAAGGTCACGCCACATCCTGAAGTATAGCAATTCTGAAGAACCATTGGTACCTAGTAATTGTCAACCTAGCACGGCAGAAGTCCGAGTCTCTGAGAGTTGACACCGTTCCTTTGCACGAAAATTTCATATTTAAACGTGCTGACGAATTTCGTCCGTTTTTATCACCGTTGCTTTGCACGGAGATTCGAATTCAAGGCCCATACGAATTTGTTTCGTCCACGCGAAAGCGACCGGCATCTCCCTCCCTCCCTCCCCTACTCCGCCTGCTGCTCCTCGCATCGGCCAAAACTCGAAACCGGCGCCGCCAAACGCCGCATCCGCGGCCGCCGACCGGATCCCCCCGCCGCCCGCTCCCCGACGCGGCCGCGTCAACTCCACCTGCGCCCCCGCGACCTCGTCTCTGCGAGCGCACATGATCGCGCGGTCAAACCCCAGAGGCAGAGACCCAGCCCGCCCGCTCCGCTAGCAAATAACAGCTGCAGGCAGCAGCAACCCAATGCTGTGCTCCTCCCACCACCCCTCCACCACCTCCTGCGCGCGCAAGTCAACTCCCACCCGCGGCCACCGCGCCCCACGCCGGCCCCCATGGCTCGCTCCGCGCCCGCTAGTCTCGTCGCCGTCTTCCTCCTGGTCCTCGCGCTCCTCCTCGCCATCGCTGCCGCACAGGGCCCGCCGCTGCCACCCACCAACCCCTCCGACGGTATCGATTTCTCGCTCATTCTGGTGCCCTGTGTTGTACAACCGCTGTGGGAAGGTTGGCGGCTCGTGACTCGTGGATCTCGTGTTTTCCTGCAGCGGCCGCCCTGCACGCCGTGTTCCGGCAGTGGCGCCTGGAGGGCGACGCTGCGGCAGAGGACCCGTGCGGGAACGGCGCCTGGTCCCGGTCGTTCGCGGTAAACGCGTCCGTCGGCTGCGACTGCTCCAGCGGCGTCGAGTGCCGCATCACGCAGCTGTACGCCGTTTTTGTTCTTCCTCCCGTTTGCTGCTGACGCTTCTGAGCGCATGTGACTGACGTGTGGATCTCGAATGTCTGGGTAATGCAGGAATGTGACTGGTTACAGGAACATCACGGAGATCCCGCCGGCGCTCTTTAATCTGACGGAGCTTGTCTCTCTGTGAGTTTTCCATTCTGGAATTGACGGTTAATGTTGCAGAATTGGTTACTCTTGTATGGAAAACAATCGCCCTGTTTTCATACTAGTAGGAGATGTGATATTTGGCCAGGATGACTTCTGTAAGTAGTTAGTTGATGGATCTAGTTTGTCCGCAACTTGTCATTGAGCCATGATGAACTGTGTCATAATGTAGCATTGTCTACTGAAAGTATTATGCCATTTTTCACCATAAATATGGACTCGTATAACTTCTGCTAAAATATGGTGTCCTACTGTTCCTAGATGAATCTAATGGACAACATCACTTATTCTTCTTCGTTCTTACTCAATGTACTTATGCTTCATTGACAGTTTGCACAAATTTTGATATCTTAGTTATCCATGCACATAGCATTTAAATTGAACCATTACTTCTGTAAGTTCGCATGACAGAAAAATTATCTATCTTTACTTCCTCCTACCCTATTTTGTTGTCATTTAGCTCTATTTACATGAAACAAGGAATGGATTTATTTGTTTTTGACATACTTCACTCCTATGTTTTGTACCATATACCCTTTAACAGTCTATCACCACTATCATTCTATTGAGAAGCAATTAATAGTATATACTTGGACTGATGGTTACAATTTTTAAGTTTGCTCTACCTGCGTTAGCATAGCTCTGGTCTTCCTCTTTTTTTTTTTGAAAAATGCCTCTGATTATCAATATGATATATACATTCTCTTGTGAGAATAGAAATTTCAATACGATTGTAAGTCACCTCCTATTTGTTTCTGTAGGGATTTGAGTAATAACAACTTGAGTGGTTCAGTTCCCCGAGAAGTTGGCAATCTTTCCAAGCTGGAAACATGGTTATAACCGAACTTGTTCCCCTGAAGTGCTTGTAAATTTGATTTGTTCTTCATTGAGCCATTGTTCTTGTAACTGTCACCTAAGAACATGTATATTGATGGTCCATCTTGTTGAATTCCATTGAACTCTAATTAATCTACTGGTAACAGAATCTTTAATTTTCCAACTTAGTTGGACAGCGGTACTGTGACCCTGACATGCATCCATAGCAACTACAGACATGATATAGCTGAATACGACGAGCGATTCCTTATCTAAGAAATACTTGCTTATTTCTGTATTTTCTATCTCAAGTCTGGACTGAAACTCCTAACTATTCCAAATTTTGGATATTAGTTTAGCAATTTCAGATAACATAATGTTCTACATCGTTGATTTTTGTTTCTGCCATCCCATGATCAGTTTCTAGCTGTAGTAGTTTGGTTGATGTTATTCAAGTAACTAGTCTGTGATGTATCCAGTGCATGCTTATAAATAGTACATCTTATGACAAGAATTAATCCTTCTCCAGATTTTTGTTGGTACTCTGATTGTCTTAGTTGTGAAATTATTTGTGAGCCAAAACATTTGATCTTCTCATAGCTGATTGAATGCTCTCCATATAGCTAGGCACTTCAATAATAACAATCTCAGTGGATATTTTCCTCATGAATCATCACTTTTAAGGAATCTCAAGTCCCTGTAAGTGTGTCATATCTCTCTTTGTTTTTACATACTAAGTAACCATCTACATCAGGCAGGGTCAATTTGAAGAAACATGACTAATATTGTGGTTGATTATGCAGGTGGATGTTTGATAATTACATCGAAGGGCCTATTCCAGAATTTATCCAGAACTTAACCAACCTGACAGACTTGTATGCATAACCACCTGGCTTTCTGTTAGGTACAGCTCCTCCTTCCTTCCCAATCTTCATGAGCTAATGGTGTGATCTTGCTAGGCGATTATATGGGATGAAACTTCAAGGACCTATTCCACAAAATTTCTCCAAATTGATCAATCTAGAAAACCTGTAAGTCACTCTAATGGTCACTTCTATTAAAGAAATATCCTCCTCATTTATTTTGAATATCTGTTATGCGATAAATATTGAAGTAAAAAATTATTAAACCTTAGCCACCTAAGATTCTAATCTGAAGAAATTTCTTATCAATCGTTGTTTGAGATAACATTGTTATCATTTGTTAGAACTTAGAAGGCACTGATACTATTTGATATTAATATGTAGCATTTGCTTTTCCTTACAGGATGCTTGGTGACCTTGAGGGCAACTATACTTCTTTTGAGTTCGTAGAAAACTGGGCAAACCTTTCAACATTGTATGTCAAGTTTCTCCATACTCTTAATGAATAGTCTAGTTTAGTGATTAATGCAACTACTTCATGCTTTCTTTTTATTATGCAGATCTCTAAGGAAATGTGGGCTCACAGGCCAGCTTCTTAGTCCTCCCCGAAACTTGCCCAAGCTGAAATACCTGTGAGTTGTTAAAGATTCAGCTTGAACAGAATGCCTTTTCTGCTAAATAGTAATGTAACTGTGAATTATCGTATATTCTTTAAAATGTCTTGTAATAGGTTGGTGATCTTCTTAATGTTATCGCAGTTGTCAGTAATTTTTTGTAGTTTGCGTTTATATTATTTCTATCTACAGTTGTCAAGCGTCAGTTTCAAAAGAGAAACAGTCGAAACCGAATTTTCCCCTTTTTAATAGTTTCTACTGCTAATGGCTAGGTTAGCTAGAAAATAACCTGGATGTTCTTGATTGTTACTTCAACTTAATTTTTTCAACCTTTTCAAAATAAATGAAGACCTGGTGGCTGTAAGATATTCCATGAACCATGTATGCACTGACAGTTGATTGTGTTCTTAGCTTGCTATAATGTTAAGTGGAGGAAGTGACGCAATAATTTAATTTCCTTACTAATGTGGAAACTGTGCAGTCCATAATGTTATAGTAAACTTGCATTCTTTTGATATTAATTATATCATGAATTTGAAAGACGCTTTTGTATCATCTGCAGGGATTTGACATCGAACAATTTATCAGGCTCAATAAAACTATTGCTTCAATACAAGGACTCATTAAACTTCATGTACGATCGAGTTTGAATTCTTGAGTAATATAAATGTGATATGCTGCTATTGTGCTTTCAGTGAGAAAAGGAATTAAGTGTGAAACTTTTGCTTGACATGAACTTGGTATCGATTGCTGTAAACTTTGAGAACCTTAAGGGAATAATCATTTAGCCCAGCAGCGGTGACTTTCAAGTTCTAATGCATATTTCTGTTCATCTCTATAGCTTGATGTTCGGAATTCAAGTATCATGGCTATGGCATTCAAACTATCATACCATCTCCTATTTTTGTATGTTTCCCCCAAGATAGATGGCAGGATAAATCTTGTGCATTTGCCATCTCATTTTACTCCAATACTAGATATATTGCTGGCTTGGATTTGTTAGAGGGTTTGCATGTCCCCTTGTGGTTATTGAAATGGATGTGTAGCGTGAACCATTGCCATTCTGTGTTTTGGATTTTTACACATTGAAATCATGTTAGTCATCTTCACTTTTAGAAAATTCATTAACCTTGTACTTTAAAAAACTCAAACAACCTAGGTGGCATTTGAAATAATAGATATATGCACCCGAACTCGAGTTTAAGAGGACTCGAACCTTGGTGGTGGAGTACACCAACACCTTCCACTAATGCATGTAATCTGAAAATGTGAACCCTCCCCAACCCACCACCACCACAAAAAAGGCTCAAAATTAGAGAAAATAAACTGTGTGCTTCACGGTTTATCTCGAAATTTAGCAGGACATTTTGAGGTATTCGTGCAAATTTGTATAGGCAGCTTGTGCAATATTTTCTAGTATTGAACCTAGAATCAAGAATGTAAGTCTATGCCATCTGCAGATGATCTGTTAACACTTCATATGTAATCTTACCATTCTTGTGCATATAACTTCAAGTTCCATGAGATTTGTGTTTCTCACTTTGCTAATGAACTTTTATTCATTTAGATATGTAGGTAATAACAGCTTCAGTGAACGTCTGCCTCCTGAAATTATTCAACCATCCGTTCCTTTGTAAGTAATTGTTGCTTTTTTTTTTGTCTTCTATGTTTACACTGTCTGATGGATGGCAATAAATATTAATTCACCTGATAAAACCACCTTCGACATTGTTTGATGGGGTTACTTAGATGGTATGTGAAGTTCAGAGGGAAGGGTTTCGTTTAGAGTTTATATGGTTTTGAACTTCGTGAGGTGAAGTACACAGGCTCCCTAAGTTCAAGGGGTAACTGCGGTTGCTACCTTCAACATACTTTTCTAATGATTCCCATCTGAACACATTGGATTTTGTATGAACTTTCCCGAATAATTTTTTGTTACCATGTAAATCCACTTTTTTGCAACATAGGACTTCCCATTTATGCACAAAGCAAACTAATTTGTCTGCAAACCTTATGCATCATCTCAACTCATAATAACCTATAGCCATGTTGGTATATCATATCACATTTAGCATGTGGGCCCTAGGTAGCGCAGAGTTGTATGTCCTAAATATTTACTTTAACCAGATCAAAACTGGAAGTTTGAACTGAGTGTAGTTAGAATAACTTTGATAAAACTGTTGAGATCTAGGCATATAGCAAAGATAAGAACTTGCATACATCGAATCTGAAGTGGGACTGGTGTTACAATCTAATTTTTGGTTTTCCCTCTGGTTTCATATCCTATTTTTTAATTCTTCAGAATCTACCTAGAATTCTATGCCTTTCTATGTAAAACTTGTATTCCCACATTTTCTGTTTCTGAATGATCCTCCAGCTCAGACTGATCTTATGCATGTCTAACTCTTTTCAATTTTGGTATAACTCTCCAGGGATGTTTCATATAATCCTTTCATTAACGGATCCCTTCGTAGCATCCCTGCTGGTCAGAAGTGGCCCATGTATAAACTTCTTTCTTTTTTATAAGTATATCAAAGTTACTATTTTAATTATTAGATTAATTATAGCAACCTTACCTATTCTTCTGCAAACATATTATGTATAGAAATTATATCGGAACTTCAGTTGATGCAAATGGAACAATCAACAGGTAATGATCATTTTAAATAAGCAGCATGCATGTTATTGTTTTGCAAAGTAGGTATATGAATTTTTGAAATTTGGATAACATTCACTATAGGATCCTTGCTTCCTGTTTTTTCTAGGGCGACAAGGTTAGTATATCTGCTTTATAGAGAACTCCCCCCCCCCCCCCCCCCCCCCCCCCCCCCCGCCGGGCAACGGGCAACACACACACACAGTCTGTTTATTTTTTCCTTTTTGTATTTCGTAGAACAATTTTTTGCTATGTAGAATTTTTGGAGTGCGTAGGAAATTCTCAACAAGGACAATATGGTAAATGGATTTCTAACATTATGGTGGCTTTGCTACCTCTAGAAATAGTACACGTCATGAAATTTCCCTAGTGATGGTGAAGTAATTTTTTATCACTGCATTATTTTAAAATTTGAAGTAATATGCAGCATCTATCTCACTTTGCTGTATTGACATGCAGTGGAAGTCTCACAATCCTCAACTGCCTTCGCATGCAAGAATGCAACAGAAACGATTTAACTAGTAAGTTTTACAAAAAAAAATGTCCTTTGATCATTGAGCATGCCAATGTTTACCATTGGACTGCTAGTGCTCATATTCATAGCATCACAGTCAATATTATGGTGTAAATTCTATGAATAGAAAACCTTCCAGTTTCTACATATCATCCGCAATCTCCATCAAGTTAAAAAATGCTATTGCAATTTGCAAATGACATCCTCAAAATGCCATAAAACAGCATGAGACATTATGAAATGCCATCACCATCTGTTCTCCAGTTAATGGCATCCAAAGACTATCTATCTATCCTTCCCCTCTCTGTTCTGCAACGTACCTTTTGCCCTGTTCCTCTGCTATAATGCCTGGTGAACAGAGAACCAGCTTATAATGTGGATGCAAGGATGTCAACTAGTCACCGATTCAGTTGCTAGTACTGATATGGAAACTGTGGCCTGATGATTCACTAAACCATATGTTATTTTCAAGTTTTTTTGTTGATGTTGTGTTGATGCCAAAAATGTACTGTTATTTGTCTCTGTCAGCTACTTAGTCAGTCTTTTATTTTGTAATGCTCCATTGCCTTGTTTGAACATTCTAACTGTTGATCTTACTTTTGCATTGATTTGAGTTTCTTTTAGAGGATCGATGAACCCTACCCTTATTCGCTCTCAACCTTTGACATTGTTGTTTTATTATCTTTGTAAAGATTCCAAAATCTATGGTACCCAGTCTTTCTTTCAAAATTTTTAGTGGCCTTCATACAAGGTATGCTTGATTTTTTGAATAATGGAAGTAAAAGAAAGCAGGTGACATGTTTAGTTTCATTTTAAAACTTTTGATAAAATAATCCAAATTACAAATCAAAACTCAATGTTGTTCTTACTCGTTCATAGGTAAAGATTAAAGATACCATAGTGCAAATTTGCAACCAGAAGTTGCATGAAGAGGCTGAGGGCCTTTTGGATCATGCCTAGTGTTACCACAACTAACCTTAAGGCAACTGTTGAATGCCACACTTTTTGTGGCAAAGAAGTTGATCGCCACAATTGAGGCAAACTTAGGCAATAAAGAAAGTGGAGTCTGACATCTGGGAACATGCAGCTTAAAAAGTGTAAATTTGTCCATTGCAGTGCTGATCGACAGGGTTATGACTTATGAGAGACTTACTGATGCATCTAAGTTGTACCCAGATTTTGTCAGCTCATTTTAGTATCTACAGTATTTTATGCAAACCTTAGTCTTTACATCATCAATTGATCATACATGCAGATCATGCAACTTCCTTCGCTATAAACTGTGGTGGCAAGCAAACTAGTTATTCAGATCGAATGCCAACTGTTTTCTCTGAAGACTCCACTGATCTTGGAGGAGCAGGCTTTCATGTTAATACTACCAGTCATTGGGTAGTTAGTCATGTGGGTTCTGATCCATTTAGCAAATCCCCTGGCATTGTACGCGATATTCTGGAAACAGACATGCTAGAGCTCTACAAAACAGCAAGGACATCAACAGGTGCATTGAGGTACTATGTGGTAGGTTTGGCAAACGGGAAATACACAGTCCAACTCTTCTTCGCAGAGATAGTCATAGTTGATGGACCAGGACGGCGTGTATTTGACATTGATATTCAGGTTTCAACCTTCCTCCTTAATGATATTTTTTTAACATATACAGTACACAAGCTATAACTTTATTTGGTAAACTATTTGCAGGATAGGAATATCAGGAAGGATTTTGACATTGCTAAGGAAGCAGGAGGTTCCAGAAAACCCACTAACATAACCCATGAAGTGATTGTCGACAACTCCATACTGGTAATACATCTATATTGGAGCGGACGAGGCACCTGCTGCATTCCATATGAAGGAGCTTATGGGCCACTTGTGTCAGCAATAAAAGGTAGCTACAGAACATATGCTGCCGTCTGTTGATCTCTCGTCTTGTTTGTGGATGCTTGCCAAATACCATGAACTGACAAAAATGTTTAATTTTCTCAGTTACCCGTTTCCAAGACCCCAAGATCAGTCCCCCACAAGCACCACATTCTGGTTCTTCACGACAGGATGAAAAGCGAAGAGGAATTATTACAGGCATTGCAGCTCTTTGTATAGCTGCTGCAGTAATATCTTCATCCGTGGTTTACCTTTGGTGGAAATGGGTTTCGCTTGTGAAACGTCCAATGGCATGAGGAATTCAGGAATTTTGGTGTATATATCTGATTTTCATCCTGTTTCTTTTCCATGCGTCGAGCCTTGTGTATTTGTGTTGTATGCGTGCTGAGTTTTGGTTGCGAGCATAACTAGAAGGATACAAATTGTTGTACAGTTCACTTTGTGATGAAAGCTTAGTCTGTAGTTTTGCTTCACTATCGTAACCCAGGACAATGTCTCATGAATTTCTACTACTGATTTACACAATTTATTTTGATGTCTGATCAAAATCATTGTTCTTATTGTTGAATTCTTGTAGAATGAATGTAACTGCTCCATGCCCAAAGCTTAGTGTTCGTCTGTATGCTGATAAAACTTCATTACGATGCCTGCTGAGTGCTGATCAAGCTTATTGTGTAATTTCTTTCCAGACAGGGTACGTTTGCGATAACTGGACTCTATTCTATATTGCGCTCCACCTTCCAGAAATTTTGATAAGCAGACCTAACCTCACAATTCCAAATCTGAGGCAGGATCCTAAAATATGATCCAGAATCTAGACCCTATCAACACAAATATGATCCCACTGGAGTGTTTTTCCGATTTATTCAATTCAATTCTTAGGAAGACATGCACTCTGGATCTTGGATTCTTGGCTCACAAACCATATTAGTACACAAAAAGATTAACAAAAACAAGCATATGCCAAATTTATAGGCAGAGTGAACATTGTTTCAAGTCAGCACATAGATATTAAGAAAACACACTGGATGAAAACCCAATCAAATACTAAATCATCTCATCGTTCCGCAGCATCAAGCCAAAATCTTCCTGAACTTGCATTCCCAAGTTCACACCCAGCCAAGGAACCGAGGCAAGGAGAAAACTGTTAGTCACCAGTAAGAGACCATAACACATTACAGTCGCAACACAAAACCAATTTCAGGGTTAAACAGAAAAGTTAGGTCACAAAGGTTATAAGATGGAAGCTAAGTACAAATAATGCTTCTGAAATAACATAGTATGATTCAATCCCTCCTGTCATCAAAGAGTTTTGAGACTACTTTGGTACTTCCAGACTGTAACAACTCGGTTCCTTAGCACAAAACTAGTTCATTAGAAGAATGCTTAAGCCAAAAATAGCAATATCAATAAACAATTGCAGCAAGTGACAAGTCATAAGCAAGAAGTATGCTGTGCAACCCAAAAGAAAAAGAGAGGATGAAATCTACAATGGCGGTATAATATGCAGGCATGGTATTTGGTACTCAAATCACAGTACTGAGTTGTCCAAGGTTTAAAGTAGTCAGAGACATACAGAATGATCATTACGTACAGGAATACAGGTGCTATATTGCTTCAGCAGGCATATAACCAAATACTACTTCATTTGATCTATGTGCAAAACACCTGATCAAGATCATCCAAAAAAGGATAACAAGAAGGAATCCCCAGATAAACATCATCAGCACGAGCAGGAATATTATGGACATGCTCTGAAGATATTGACCCCAGGGTGCTAGTCCAGTTGATATGAATGATCTACTGCAAAGTTTTGGGGTAGGTGCAATGCCAACTTGCAAGAGGGGATTGAAAATTTGGGCCACGATGTACTGAGAAATTTATCGAATCTTAGAACAGATGCTGGGTGTAAAACCATCTATGTAATCTGAATTAGACAGAAACACCATAAAATTTTTGCCTATTTTCTACGCACAGCTGACAGAAAACACTAATATTATCCTGATGGGTCAAATTTTCATGGTCTGCTCACATAAATAATACTTGGCTTTCTAAGTTCCCTTAACTCCCACTAGTCCCAATTGCAACACAACCAAGCACAGCAGAAGCACGTAGATAATCTTAAACAAATAGGACCCTAGCTAAAACTTTTCCTGATGCGCAGATGGGTAGAAGTAGTATCATCCAGATGGCTTATATTTGTCATAGTCTAGCCATACGAATAGATCTGATCCTAGTTTTCCCTGTTCCTTTGTCTCCCATACTCCCTAATCGCGGCAACAATCAAGCTAAGAAGATAGAAACCAACAATTTGCAACAAGTTCAAGGCAATCCACTGTTACAGATGAAGCATTAATGGATCAAGCATGCTGAACATAAAATTAAAACACATAATTCTCGGATATCTTAGTTCAGACAACAGAAGCATAACTGCTTAAACCATATCTAAGAGCAGTAGTAGGCATCACAAGCCACAGCAAACCAGCACATTACGCCTCAGGCGCTGGCTGCGTGAGGCCGGACTTGGCAAGCAGCTTCCCCAGCGCGTCAGGGGAGCACACCTGGTACTGCACCTCCCCAGTGCCGGGCTGCAGGAACACCTCGGCCAGCTCCAGCTTCTCGGCGGTCAAGCTGGTGGAGTCCATGGTCTTGCTGAGGACCTTGAGCGCGAGGGCGACGGCATCCTCGCGGGTCAAGCCGTCCTTGTAGTCCTGCTTGAGCATGGACTGCGCGGCCTGGCTGTTAGCCCCAACAGCGGCGGCCTTCCACCCGCCGTAGTTGCCAGATGGGTCGCTCATGTAGAGCTGGAAGCCGTGGTGCTTGTCCCACCCGGCGAAGAGGAAGGAGACCCCGAAGGGGCGGAGGCCTCCGAACTGTGTGTAGCCCTGCTTGGTGTCGCAGAGGGACTGGACGAGCTGCTCGACGGGGATGGGCTCCTGGTAGGCGAGCGCGTAGCGCTGGGCGTGGAGGCGGGCGGTGTTGATGAGGATGTTGGCGTCGGACATGATCCCCGCGACGGCGCAGGCGAGGTGGGAGTCGACCTTATACATCTTCTCGGCGGATCGGGAGGACTGGAGGAGCTTGGAGGTCACCTTCTTCTCGCCGACGAGGACCACGCCGTCGGCCGCCAGGATCCCGAGGGCCGACCCGGCGTTGCCGATCGCCTCCATCGCGTACTCCACCTGGTAGAGACGCCCCTCCGGCGAGAAGATCGTCGTGCGGCTGTCATAGCGGCGAGACATCGCGGCGGCGGCGGTGGTGGCGGCGGTGGCGAGATTGGGGTTTGCGAGATTGGGGGATTCCGGGGAGGGCGACTCGGGAGAAGTTAAACGCGAGATCTACTTGTGAGGCAAGAAAGGGGAACGGAGCCGCCTGTTTAAGTGCATCCGGGCCGTCGGGTCTCTCCGCCCTTGCTTCCTGGCCGTTGGATCCGTGTCGAGTCGTGACGAGGCTCTCAGCAAAGGGCGAAGAAGGCGATCGTGGGCTCGTGGCTACCTTGGAGGCTTGGAGGAAGGAGATCCGCCGGTTGAAGCTGCAAATCACCTGTCAGGACATCACTTCATAGGTATGAAACCACATCCATTCCGAATTCAGAATAGAACGAGGCATTTGACTAGTTTTTTACTCAGACATTCACCTCTATAAACACGCTCCATCAGTCACACGATAAATTTATAAAATAGATTTTGAAATATTTTTTACCTAGACACTCACTTTTTTTACTCAGACTTATTTTTTATCCAGACACTCGTAGATCCTATCTTTACCTTAAGTCACTACCGCAATGCAAAATGGAGATTTATGAGGGCCCTACCATTTTTATCTGAGGAATTAACAACTTTTATAAAAATATTTATTTTCATGAAGATGATCAACAAACTCCTCTGAAAAGCTATTTTTATGATTATTTTTACCGAGGTGTTGGAAAACTCCCGTAAAATTTGTTTAGATTTCATAAAGGTGTTCCTAAACTCTCACAAAATTGCCGCCATGAAAAGGACCTTGACGGTTGACCTTCATGGAAACGATATTTTTGCAGACCGTACCTCAATTGGTGAGATTATCTTCATGATGGTTGGACATGGTAGATAAAATTTGCTGTTGGTAATGGCTATTTTAGTAATTGTTCAAGGCCCTCACGAAATTTCGAGTTTTTGTGTGACAACTTATTAGCAAGCCTATATGGCTGTGTGTCAATCTGCAAGAGGTTCGGTTCGATCCACTTGTGAAGTCGATCCGCTCCTCGTTTTAGCCCGTGGGCCGAAGCGGTTCGCCCCTAAACAAAAGAGGGGCGGTAGGGTTCTGATTCGATTGACCCTAGGGTCGACCCGACGGCGTTCTCCTCTTTCCTCGCGACAGCGCCACCCCTCGAGACAGCACCATTCCGCGCCTCCGCCGCCTCTCATTGCTGGCTGCTCCTCCCTACGCGGCCACGCCTCATCATCCCCGTCCATCAAAACGGAGACCCACTGTCAAGAGCTCCACGATGGAGTCAGCATCCCTACCTCTTAGTCTCGGATCCCATTAGTCAGCAAGAGTGAAGCTTCCCTGCAGCGGTCTCGATGGCCGGACCTTCGTCACCATTGGTATTGTCTCCGGACCGTTCAACCCCGACTTCATCACCTTGCCGCCACAATGAGAACCCTCAAAGCTTGGATCCTACCCCTCTCCCATCGCATGGTGATCCATGGTGAGATATCTGCACAAACCTTTCTTTCAGATGCTAAATATTTCTTTTACTATAGCAATTTCTTGATGTTTGATTGACCTGTTACTACGACCCACTATTCCTGTTTTGCTTTGCCCTTGACGTGTTGAGTGATGGCTTAACCCTCGTGTAAATGTGTACTGAATATATATTGCTGCTGATGATGGCAATCACATGCTGATGCATCCTTTCGAGCATTCACTCTCAATGATACTTACCAACATATAACGGTGTGGTGAAGCTACAAGTACATCCAATTATTGCCAGTACCCACAGAGATCCAATCACCTTGTAAGAATAAAGAAAAAAAATATTTGAGTTCACTAAGCTGAATGTTAACAAAAAAAATAGTGGCATAGAGATTATTTTGTGAACTTCATGTGGAAATTTGAGATTGCTTTATACCATTAATGAACATGTGACATCAATTTAAATTTCTCCGGTCGAGTCTTTAGAACTTCTGCATATTTTGATACAAAGTGAGCTAGTTTGTACTAGGTGGTCTGTGCAATTTCTCTGAACGCTTTTTTTAGAAACAATGGCCTCTGGGATCTGTGGATGAATATATATTGCTGCTGCTGTTATTTGCTTAAATCGTTGGTTCTTTATTGCACTAACAATGATTTTTTTTACCTCAAGCTTCTCCGCACTACCGTTCAATTGTGAAAGTCCTGATCTCACCACAGCATACCGTGTGGGGTCCCCGGAGGCTGTCACTTCACCTACAACATCTGTTGGTGAGTACAAGCAATTACTTATATAAAAGTTGCTGGCTGTAGCATATCCTTTGAATTGTGATAGCCCTGCAATGCAAATGTATGTATTTTTTTCTTCATGCAATAGATGACTAGAGAACAATTATCTACTCTCTTTTGTTGATAGATTTCAATGAAGATATTGATATGTGTGATATTGAGGTTGACAATAGCCTTCACCGATCTGAGGGGACTAATCCATCTGTCAGGGCAGCAATTGAAAGGGCAGCTAAAAATTTCAGATCCCAATGTTGGAAAGAATTTGAACCAGTAATCAAAGATGGGGTAGTTGTGCAAGGAAGGTGCAAACATTGTGATACTCTGATGGCTGCCAAACGAGATGCGGGGACAAGTTCACTTCTGACCCATTTGAGAAGATGTAAGAAACGGAGCAGAAATCTTAGGATTGTGCAAGACTTAAATTCTACATTAAGATCTCCACGCAGTAGTCGTTTGAAGTCGTTTGAAGGATTGGAGTTATGACCCAGATGTATCACGAAATGAGCTTATGCGAATGATATCCTTGCATGGGTTTCCATTTCTCGTTACAGAATATGATGGGTTTAGAAGCTTTGTGTCAAGTCTAAATCCACTATTCAAGGTTCCATGTAGGACTACAGTAAGGAACGACTGCATGAGAATCTTTCATGAGAAGAAAGTTGCACTCAAGGAGACATTGCAAAATGGAAATTATAGGTTCTCTTTAACTACGGATATGTGGACTAGCAATCAGACATTGGGTTACATTGTTGTAACCTGTCACATCATTGATGCTGAGTGGAAGTTGCAGAAAAGGATAATCAAGTTCATTGATGTTAAAACACCACACACCGGAGTTGAGCTTTTCAACAATATCCAAAACTGCATTCAAGATTGGTCATCGAAGATAAGTTGTTTGGGATAACTCTTGATAATGCTGCAGCAAATAATACAATAATTGACTTGTTGAGGCACAATCTTGTGGATAAGAAATTTCTACCAGCACAAGGAGAGTTACTTCACCATCGGTGTGCTGGACATGTCATAACTCTCATTGTCAAGGATGGACTTTGAGTTGTGGAATCGATTGTTGTGAACATTCATGAAAGTGTTAAGTATATCCGTGGCTCACAATCTAGAAAATGGATGTTCAAGGAAATAATTGAACAAGAAGGAATTACATGTAAAAAGAAGCCAGGGTTTGATATTGTTATAAGATGAAACTCAACGCTGTCGATGCTTCAAACAACATTGAAGTTCAGGGTAGCCTTTGAGAAGTTGAAAAGTGAGGATCAAAAGTACACATATGCACCGTCTTCGGATGAGTGGGAGAAGGCTGCGATCCTTTGTAGGCTGCTGCAGGTCTTTAAGGATGCAACCGACATTGTTTCCGGCAGCCAATATTCTACTTCAAATCTCTATTTCCATGAAATGTGGAAGATCAAGTTAGCTTTGGAGCAAGAGTCCTCGATTGAAGTTGCTGAAATCGCCATGTAAAGGCAACGAAGAAGAAATTCAACAAATATTGGAACAAGTCATATGTATTATTCCGTGTGCCAGTTGTCTTTGACCCAAGGTATAAGCTCAAATTCATAGACTTCCTTTTCAGTGAATCATTTGGAACTAAAGTCAAGCAAAGATTTGGTAGGGTGAAAAAAGTAGTTCGCGAGTTGTTTCAAGCATATTCTTGTAAAGGAAAAGAGTCAAACGTAGCATCTATGGGCCACTTGGGATCCACCGATCACGAAATGCCTTCCATGATCCATGAGCAGCTTGGGATCGGCAGCTTAGCCATGATCTTCGGTCACAGATGACAACAGAACTGGATAGATATTTGGAAGAGAACCCAGTTCCGCGTTCTGGAGAATTTGACATCTTGAAGTGGTGGATGGGCAATGCAGCCAAGTATCCCACCCTTGCATGTATAGCAAGGGATCTGTTGGCCATTCCAGCATCTTCTGTGGCCTCTGAATCAGCTCTCAATACCAGCAAAAAAATAATCAACGATTTTCGTAGCAGCTTACTGCCTGAGACAGTAGAAGCACTCATCTGCACCCAGGACTGGTTCAGGGCAGAAGGTAAAAAAACAGAGTTCATTATATCATCTATCGATGACTTGATAATGGGTGAGGATAATACATAAAACTGCAATAAGGTAATCTTCGTTGAAGTTTGTGTTGATGTCTCTGTTTTGTGTTCCTTGTTTTCATGATACAGGATACAAAACATATCCTTAATGTTATGTTTACTGAAAATGATTGAACATCCTACTCTCCGATGTTGCTACATTGTTCAATGTTTCTTCGACAGCTAATATTGTGGCCATATTTTTCCTATGCTAAATGCATGGAGAAAGCTAGTCTCCGATGAAGCCTAAACATATATTGGATCATTAACCTAAATATGTATCTGTAAAGAGGTTTAAAGTGTGTGAAAAAGTTACATCTTCCGATTTTTCAGCTATCCCTGTACTTTATTCTGCAATTTATGCGGACCAAATTGAATGTCAGTACTGTCTACCTCTTTTTCAGTAATTCAGTTCCGGTCTCTTTTTGGATATTTTTTTTATTTTATTCATCTTCTACGTTCAATCATTAAATAACAAATCCATGTATGAAGATGGTGAAAGCAATGCCCAGAGTTTTTTTTCTATTTTGTTGCCTGCTTGTTTAGTCATTGGACAAACATGATCGCAAAGCTCATTTATTTGTTGGCTGACTTTGTTGACACGTGATCGGTCAGCAGCAGCTAGCCTGCAACGTACAGGTGATGCGCATCATTATTTAGTGCAAGTGCTCAACGCTCAATGCACGAATGGGGTTGACCCTTGGCTACCCACGGGTCTGGCGGGGCAGCTATTCCAACGGAGCAGCTCGACCCATGAACCTGCTCTGGCACAGGAGGAGCGGCGGGTTACGTTTAGGAGCGCTCCGATCCGCACCGTTCGCAGATTGAGCTGTGTGTTTGGTTGAAGTCCTCAGAAAAATTCAGAAACTAAGCAAACTTGATGATTGGTTTGTACATACATGAATTCACGACAGAAAGACTGATAAAAAGTGTAACGAAGTCTACTAGTGCGTCGGGGTCACCTGGCGAGAGGGCTAATTGCAGATCTGCAGTGACTGCACACCCTAGTGCTACCACTAGTTGTTAGCGTCGTCTGTCGCTTCTTCCTTCCCTTGTCCTGAATAAAATTGACTCCAGCAGGGCGCTCTGAATAATATCCCTTGCTTCCTACAAACGAATCACCCACCATCGCCGCCACAGCCGGCGGCCTCGCAAGCACAGCAGAAAGATCGACCGGTGATGCATCTCTGTCTTGTCCGAAATTGGCGTCAGTTTCAGGCGACGCTCATCAGATCGCGCCAGCGTCGCCGTCGCCCAGATCCGAAGGCCCTTGGGGTGAAGGAAGCCACGGTGAAAATTCGTGTACAATGTCTCGGGCTGCCGCCGGAGCAGTGCAACTGGTAGAGGCGTCGCGATCGTGGAAGACTTTAGCATCCCGACTCTACCATGGATGCTTGTTGAATTTGAATATTTACCGGAGTGGTTGGAATAATGGATTCACGAAGTAGAATAATCGAGTTCATTAGGGCAGCCTCGCACTCGCGCAGCATAAATTGTAGTACGGATCAATGCCGATGCTGCATCCATCTCATTCTCACCACCTGCCCCAGGCTCGGTCAGTCGGAGTCGGAGGCGCCACCACCATGTCCGTCGCCGAAGCCACCGTCGCCGCCTTGGGCTCGGGCGGTTGCTACGACCGCCGGCGCGAGCTGCAGGCGTTCGACGACACCAGGGCCGGCGTCAAGGGCCTCCTCGACGCCGGCGCCACGTCCATCCCGGCCATCTTCCACCACCCGCCGGACTCCCTGCCCCAGCAAGAGGCGGACGCGTCGTCCATCACTGCCGACGACGCGCACGCGGCGGTCCCGGTCATCGACCTCATGGCGGCCCCGTGGGAGGAGGTGGTCGCGCTGGTGAGGGCGGCGGCCGAGACGGCCGGGTTCTTCCAGGTGTTCAACCACGGCGTGCCGGGCGAGGCCATGGCCGCCGTGCTCGCGGCCGTGAGGGGGTTCAACGAGGAGCCCGCGGAGGCGAAGAGGCCCTACTACACGAGGGACACGGCCGCCCGCAAGGTGAGGTTCTACTCCAACCTCGACCTCTTCCAGTCGCAGGCGGCCTGCTGGCGCGACACCATCTTCTGCGACATGGCGCCGGAGGAGATGCCGGAGCCACTCAGGTGCGTACTTGCCGGAGCTGACCAACATGCACGATTCTTCTCTGATTCTTATGTGCATAACAATTATGGATTATACAAAACAAAATTAAACGAGACAAAAATGGACAGGAGCGTGATGTTCGAGTACACGGACGCGGTCCGGAAGCTCGCGGTGTGGGTGTTCGAGCTGCTGTCGGAGTCGCTCGGCCTGGCCGGCGACCACCTCAGCAGGATGGGCTGCGGGGAGAGCCTCAAGGTGGCGGGCAACTACTACCCCCCGTGCCCGGAGCCGCACCGCACCCTCGGCAGCACCAGGCACTCAGAAGTGCAGAGTGGTTGGTGGTCATTCTTCCGAGGACGAACGTGTCACAAAAATTCTTGGTGGGCTGCATTCGGATGGCCTCCTGGGCCGCGCTTTGTGGGGTGGACCGTGCGGTTTTCTTACATGGGCTGGATGGAATTTCTTTTACAAGTGGGCTGGATAGAGCTTCGAACCCACCACTGGCCCGCTAGATAAGGCCCGCTCCGGCGTGTCCGGGAAATAAGAGAGGAGAGACACGCAGGCGACCAAATTAAACCCATTTTCTTCGCAAGGCAAACCCCCCCGGCCTCCCCTGAAGAAACCCCAGCCCACACCTCCCGGCGATGGCATCGGCATCGGCGGCGGCCGCCGCCGCGGAGTGGGAGGCGGCGGAGCGGAAGGTGCTGGTGGCGCGGAAGCCCTGCTTCGGGCTCCCCACCGCCTGCCCCACCAGCCTCCCCGTGCTCCTCTACCTCCGCCTGGCGCAGGTCCCCTTCGACATCCACGTCGACACCTCCTTCCCCGATGCCGGTGAGCTCCCCGCCCGCCCGCGCGGACCTACCCTCTCCATACCGTATCGCCTTAGCTCCTCTTTGCGTGCCCAGTAATGCCATGCTGGGATCTCGCCCTGCTGCTGGCGCCTCCGTTCGTCAGCTGCTAGATAGTGTTTTCCCCCCTTATAAATGAAGCTGTAGATAGATAGTGGGGGAGTACATTGACGTGCAGGACTCGCTTGGCTGGTTGAGCCATGTGGGAGGCAATTGCTCTGCTCACAACTTAATTCTGTTCCACAGATCACATACCATATGTCGAATTCGGTGATTGCGTGGCGTTCAACAATGAGAAAGGAGGTGTGATTGAATACCTGAAGGGGGAGAAAATTGTCGACTTGAACTCAAAGCTCACAAGTGTTTCACCTTCCGATGTGCTGTCCACAAAGGCCATGGTTTCGACCTGGCTTGCGGATGCTTTGCAGTATGAACTCTGGGTGGTTGATGATGGAAGCATCACGCATGATATCTACTTCTCTGATCTTGCCTGGCCCATCGGAAAGATACTCCACTGGAAGAAAACTAGAGATGTGAAGCACCTACTGGGTATAACGAAGCTTAATGCTGCAGAGAAAGAAGAAGAGGTTCCTATTCCCTACTCATTATTTCCATTCCTAGTCCTTTTTTCCCCCTGGTGACATCTTAGTAGCTTCTGATGCAAATTTCGGATTTAAACAGATATACCAGAAGGCAAGTGCTGCATATGAAGCATTGTCTCTGAGATTAGGGGATCAAATCTTTCTATTTGATAATAGGTAAGCTACCGATCTTTATCTATTTTACTTGAATCAAGTCTTTATGGAGCACTGACATTTTTGTTTCTATTTGTGAAGCCCTACAGATGTTGATGCTCTTTTGCTTGGACATGCTCTTTTTGTCCTCAATGCATTGCCTGTAAGCTTCCCTCTATGCTTAGATGTACTCCCAAATGGCAGATGCTACCTAAAGTCTTTAACTGCATAGAAAAAAAATGATCAAACACACATGCCCAAGTGGACAAGCACATTATCTTTAAAGAGTAGGTGCAGATCTCAAATGCTTCTAATGTTAGCAGTAGGGGAATTAAGTTTTTTTCTCTATGCTGTGAAGAATTTCCTTAGCTATAACCTAAATCTTTCAAGCATATGATCCAAAACATTCTTGACTATGTTTTGATAAACTTCGAGGCTTGTACTGATATTACTTCTGCTTCTTAGGATACATCTGTGCTGAGGGGCACTTTGCAGAAGCATGAAAACTTGGTGAATTTTGTCGAGCACCACAAGGTCCAATTGCTGGAAGACTCATCATCATCAGGGTTAGGATCATCACCCAGTCCATCATCGTCATCCACCCCTAGGAAAAGAGCATCTGCTGGCCAAAGTAAGCAAACAGATCACTATATTCAGATGTTCAAAATTCAGAGATTGAAAGTTATAGCACCAATATTAATAGATAACCTGTCAGGAACATTAAAAGTTGAATGATGCCATTTTACACCTAACTCTGCCTAAGCGTTAGGCCTCTAGCACCCATTAAGTGTCCTGGAGCTGCCAATGCTTTCAGGTTTTCTTTGTTGCTTGTCACTCCCAAGTTTAATACAAGAATGCATTCCATTCAATATTTAATTAGGTCTGGTGAAGAGACTAAGATCTGCCTGTCTGAAAATTATTATTTTGTCTGTGCCACTGCTAACAGCTATTATATGCACACACTGAACTGTTTAAGGCCATCTGCATTCTGCAGTCTACTCATCTGCATTTAGCAATAATATTTGTGTATGAAGTGATGACTTAATCCCTTCCAAAATGCATTTCATTACAAAGTAAAGCAGTGTCTGCACTAAAGAACATCATATTGTATTTCCCTGAAAAAAAGAACATTTTAGCAGATGGATCCTTTCTGTAATCCTGGATCATTGCATCATGATGGGAGTGGAAAATTAATATTTACATAGATAGCATATGGTTAGGCCCCAAGAGCCCAACAAAACATAATAGTAGTACTTGGGCTCATCTGGCAAAATGAATTTTCTCAGATATGTTTGGGAAGATTTGGTCAGAAGTTAGTGTCGAGGGATTAGCACAATATTTGTTTTCGTACTTTTTACTTGTTTGCGCTTTCATTTGAAAGTGAGATAATTAAAATTAAATTGCACTGAGAAAATGTTGAATGATAACAAGTTCTACTTGAGCATCACCTGGCTCATTTCCCCTGTTATCTGCGGCACATGTGTTGCGCATATTCTTGACTGGTTTTAGACATCTTATTGTCATTTGGTGTTCCTGTTGACCTGGTCTTTAGGTTATAAGCCAAAACCCAAAGCCAAGAAGGAACGGACCGAGGAGGAAAAGAAATTCAGGCAAAGAGCAAAGTACTTCCTGGCCACACAGCTTGTTGCAGTCCTTGTGTTCCTATCACTGATGGGCGGGGTTGATAGTTCGGAGCTAGACGATGATGACGGCATGGACTATGAAGATTAGAACCTCCCTATGTTGTACTACATGATTCGTTCCAGGGCCAATCTGCCCCCTTGCTGGGTGCTGTGAAAATTTGTTCCCACCATTAGTAGTGAGACGTGATACACTTGATGCTGTAACTAGGAATACACTGAGCTGGTTAGCCTTCGGCAGTTTCATAATCTGTACGCGTACTTGGCTCGACTTTTTTGCAGCTTCAGCGAACCCAACTGTAAGCAAATTCGAATTTTGGTGTTTATGGAGATGCTTCTTTGATACAGGGCGGATCTGTTGCCCTGAACTTGTGTTCAGTCATTAAATGAATAAAGTGAACCGGGTACTGATTTGCAAAATGAAGGGTGCTTCTGGGAGTAAATCGTGATTATTTTTCAGTCAGAAGTAACTGGCAGTAAAGCACTCTCAGTTCAGTTCGATTGATCCTCTTTAATGTTTTTGATCATTTTCTTGAATGACCACAACCTGATTTTTCCCCCTACCATAACGAGCTTAATTTAATTTGTACAAAGCGGCTTAAACATTCAAGTTTGCCCAATTTGTATACTTTGAAAGCGTACAAATAACCCCCACTACTTTCACGGATAGTAGACCTGTGACATGGTTTTACATAATTAATTCTCTATGCGATTGTCGTTTCTTAATAATATATACCAAGAGTCAGTCAAGGTGCGTACAACTGTACAAGCGCAACATCATTCTTTTGCAGGCCATTGTATGGTTGCATTTGATCAAAGTTCCTACTCTGGAAGAATGTCAACTTCAAATGTTCATACATTCGGTCTGAATTCATATTCTGGAAGCCTAGCTGCCTCAAGCATGCATGCGTTCTGTTCAGGTTCGTGTTCTGGAAGAAGATCAAGTTCATTTCTGAATCAATTTAGTTCAAGTCTGAATTTGTTAAGAACTTTGCATTGCTAAGATGTGGAGGGATTGGTGCTCGCCGACGATATCAAGGAGAGAAACGGGCGGCCGCGCGACGAGATGGTAGAGGCCGTGGAGGCGGGGGAGCCGTGTGCTCCGCTCTGGCGCTTGCTCCGTTGGTGCGCCGGCCGGCGGAGAGCTGCGTGCAGCGCAGCCGCATGTGATTCCTCCCTCAGTTCAGCCAGTCACACTTCCGTTTGATTCTGAACTACTCTGGCAGGTAGGGCCGTGGTTACTTTCAGACGACGTACTAGCATGCATAGAGTTTCCCTGCAGCAAGGTGTCCTTTCTATGCACAATCCTTTCAGATGAGGCATAAGTAAGCATGCCAATATACTCGGATGTATTCGTCTCAAAACAAAATATTCGAATGTATTTGCTTCCTGGATGACGAATTGTGGGCATACACACACAAGCATTCATGATGAGGGGATAGGAACAGGGCATTGTTCAAGGCACGAGTGGAGATAATACTACGGACAGGTCCCCTGACTGGCTGACTTTGATCCCGGATACTCACGTATGGATGCGGATCCACGCATCAGATCATGATATATACGGCACCTTAGAGTATCTCCAACAGATTATCCATCCCTCTTCCAATACCAAAAGATTGTTCGGTAATGATTTTTGGTAATGGGAGGTGCTCCAGCAAATTACCAATTTCATCGTCAATACCAAAATATTTTTAGTGATCACCCTCTTGCTCAAATATAGGGGATTCCTTCCTCCACACTATCCATTAAATAATATGCTATAGTGCTAATTATCGAAAATACAGAAAATATTATTAGTGATGAAGAGAGAAAATATATAGGATATGAGATGGGTATTCTGATAGAGATGTCCTCCTACTATTTGGCTGTCACACCAAATCCACTCCAGTCCCTACTAACAAATCCAATCCAGTCCCTACTAGCAGCCGGCTAGACCTTTTCTTGCAAAGAACATTGATGAAAACGTGCCACTCCAAATGATGGACGGCTCCAAGTCTTCGCTGGGACATGGAATTCCGATCCGCCACCACTTACGGAGCTCCACCACCCACTTAGGCCCCGTTTGGCGCGGCTCCTTCCGACTCCGGCTTCCGCACCATAGCAAGAGAAGCCGGAGGAGCCACATTTTGCAGCTCCACCGGCAAAAAATGACTTCAGCTCTGTAAAAACTTTAATATTGAAGATGTTTGGATAGAGCTTCTAAAGGAGCTGGTGGTGGAGCTCCCCATGAAGCCATGACAAAGAGACCCTTAATCAGAAGTAAAGGCCTTCATGTTCCTTTCCTTGTCGCTCTCGTCCCTCTTGCCGCCGCCGTGATCCATACGCATCAAGTGCATTTCGTTGTAGGAAAATATCAGGGGCATTTATGATAATTTGCCAAGATCATGAACAACACGGGAGGATGGAGACTTTGCGTTGACTAGGAACGGCCATTTTATGGTTGCCCGCGACGATTGAATGACCCAGCGCAACACATTCGCGCCGCGTACGCCAGCGACATGGCCCTCCTGCTCCTTGTCCTCGTATCACTGGCCCAAGCCATCCTGCCGGCGGCTGCCGCGTCCTCCCGGAGCAGCGGCACGGGCACCGACCTCGACTCGCCGCTCGCGTTCAGGGCACAGCTCTCGGACCCTCACGGCGTCCTGCGCGGCAACTGGACCCCCGGCACGTCCTTCTGCCGCTGGCTGGGCGTCTCGTGCAGCCAGCGCCGGGAGCGCGTCACCGCCCTGGCGCTGCCCAACACTCCCCTCCATGGGAGCGTTTCCCCCCACGTCGATAACATCTCTTTCCTCGCCGTCCTGAACCTCACCAACGCCAACCTCACGGGCTCCATTCCAGCTGAGCTTGGAAGGTTGCGCCGTCTCAGGGTTCTTGCTCTTCCCCGGAACAGCATCTCAGGTTACATCCCGTCGACCATCGGAAACCTCACCAGGCTCGAGAGCCTAGTTCTTTACAATAACAGACTATCAGGGCTCATCCCGCCTGAGCTGCAAGACCTGCAAAATATTAGGCTCTTAGATCTGCAGATGAACTACTTGAGTGGCAAGATACCGGAAGAATTATTCAACAACACGCCCTACCTGAGCCATCTGAACCTTGGCAACAACAGCCTTTGGGAACCGGTACCAGCTGGTATTGGTAACTTGCCCATGCTTCAGCTCCTTGTTTGCAACAGAATCAGCTCTCCGGCACAGTGCCTCCTAGCATCTTCAATAAGTCCTCCCTGCAAGTTCTGAGCCTCTGGAGAAACAGTAATCTGACGGCGACCGTCCCTGACAATGAAAGCTTTAGCCTTCCCATGTTGCAAATTTTATCCCTCTCTGGAAACAACTTCATGGGCAGGATTCCTGTGGGACTCAGCGCGTGCCAGTTCATCCAAGTAATTTCTTTGTCAGAAAATGCATTCACAGATGTTATGCCAACTTGGCTGGACAAATTGTCAAACCTCTGGTACCTTGCCTTAGGTGGAAATAACCTTGTTGGGTCAATCCCAGTTCAGTTAACCAACATCACTGGGCTTCAGAAGCTAGATCTCTCAAACTGCAAGCTCAAAGGGCAAATTCCGCCAGAATTTGGGAAGATGAAACCACTTTTCTATTTGCATCTTTCAGATAATGAACTGACAGGTCCAGTTCCTGCTTCCATTGGTAACCTCTCCGACCTGTCTTTCCTAGTGTTGGATACAAATATGTTGAGTGGCCCGATCCCAGCCACGCTTGGGAATCTCGGCTCTTTAGTTCTTCTTAGTTTCGGATGGAATCTCTTTGAGGGAGGCCTTGACTTTCTGGGCACTCTTTCAAATTGTAGGCAGCTCAGTTACCTTGGCATGGAATCCAATTCGCACTCTGGAAGCATCCCAGATTATATTGGAAACCTGTCCAAAAACTTAGTGACTTTCCAGGCAAGTGGTAACAACTTAACTGGCGGACTTCCTGCAACCATGTCAAATTTAACTAGTCTCCAGTTCATAGATCTCGCAGGCAACAAACTGAACAGGCCAATCCCAGAATCTGTTGTGACAATGGAGAATCTCCAGGTACTTCTTCTCACCGGTAACAGCATCTCTGGTCCCATCCCAACCCAAATCGGTATGCTAAGAAGCCTTCAGCAATTGCTTCTTGACAACAACGAGTTCTCCGGCACCATACCTGATGGCCTTGGTAATCTTAGTATGCTACAGCGTATTTCTGTGTCCCATAACCAGTTGTCTTCAACCATACCACAGGGTTTATTTAACCTTGACAACCTTATCGAACTTGACATGTCAAACAACCACTTGGTCGGTACTCTCAAAGCTGAGATAGGAAGCATGAACGCCATAAACAAAATAGATCTCTCCAGCAACCAGCTACTTGGTGACCTTCCAGATTCATTCGGACAACTACAGATGCTGACCTACCTCAATTTGTCACATAACCCGTTTCAAGACTCGATCCCAAATTCTTTTGGCAAGTTAGTGAGCATGGAAACATTGGATCTCTCCTACAATGACCTCTCTGGCAACATCCCAATGTACCTGGCCAGTTTTACTTACCTCATCAATCTGAACCTCTCCTTCAATAGGCTTCAAGGACGTGTACCAGAAGGAGGCATTTTCTCAAACATCAGTTTGGAGTCCTTGTTAGGGAACAATGCACTTTGTGGTGCTCCACGCCTAGGTTTTCCCCCATGTACGGCCATATCTCACTCAACAAGTGGACAGATCCTAAAATTTGTACTCCCTGCTGCCCTTGCAGCATTTGGAGCACTAGCTGTTTGCTTATACATAACAATAAGAAGGAAAGCAAAAAATCCAGGAGCGACGACAGGTTCCGGTGATGTTACTGATGCGATCAGCCACAGATTAGTATCTTATCACGAGATTGTTCGTGCCACTAATAATTTCAGCGATGATAATTTTTTGGGAATGGGATGTTTCGGCAAAGTTTTCAAGGGACAGCTGAACAATGGCTTGGTGGTTGCCATCAGAGTTCTAAACATACGATTGGAAGAAGCTACAAAGAGCTTTGATGCTGAATGCCAGGTGCTGAGCAGGGTTCGACACCGCAACTTGATAAGGATAGTCAACATTTGTTCAAACCTAGACTTCAAAGCACTGTTACTTCATTACATGCCTAATGGTAACTTGGATACACATCTGCACAGTACAGACAAGCCACCCTTAAGATTCCTCAAGAGACTGGATATCATGCTAGAGGTGTCGATGGCAGTGGAGTATCTGCATTATCAGCACCATGAGGTAATCTTGCACTGTGACCTGAAGCCTAGCAACGTGTTATTCGATGACGATATGACGGCACACGTGGCAGATTTTGGCATAGCAAAACTCTTGCTAGGTGACAGTAACTCGGTGGTTTCTGCAAGCATGCCTGGAACAATCGGATATATGGCACCAGGTTCTTCACCAGTCATGACTGAACTAATTTTTTTAGTAACATGAAAACTTGTTTTATTTTATACTGATGCTTATTTGTTTTTCAACGTACCTGAACAGAGTATGGTTTCATGGGGAAGGCATCAAGGAAGAGCGATGTGTTTGGTTTTGGAATCATGCTGCTTGAGGTATTCACCGGTAAGAAGCCTACAGATCCCATGTTTGTTGGGGAACTGAGCCTTAGGCAGTGGGTTCACCAAGCATTTCCATCGGGGATCGGCCATATTATGGATGGTAATGTACCAAAAGAGGATGAAATTGTGCACGGTTTTCACCACACCAGCAACTCTTCAGAAGTTTCTCATAGCACCCTGCATAGCACTCTCACATCGGTATTCCAGTTGGGTCTGCTGTGCTCAAGTGAATTGCCTGACGAAAGGGTGACTATGACTGATGTTGTTGCCAAGTTGAAGAAGAACAAGGACGATTTGAAGCTGGAGTCCAGTTCAGCATGAGGTGTCCTATGTTTTGCTTGTTTTTTCTTTTCTTTTTTTTGAAAGATCCGAGGTGGCCTATGTTGCCGAACACAATAGACTAAGATCATGTTTGGATTCGGCAGCTAAACTTTAACCTTGTCACATCGAATGTTTAGTTGCTAATTAGAAGTATTGAATGTAGATTTACGACAAAACTGATTGCACAAGTTATTAGATTCGTCTCGCGAATTAGTCTAAAAGTTATGCAATTAGTTTTATAATTAGCTAATATTTAATCCTCTAGTTGGTATCAAAATATACGATGTGACCGGAGGGCTAAACTTTCTTGGACAAGCCAAATATTAACGGGGTGTTTGGTTCCGAAGGGCTAAACCTTAGCTCTATCACATCAAAAAAATCTTATCATTTAAGAATATTAAATAAAGTCTAATTATAAAACTAATTGCAGAATCCCTAGGCTAATTCGCGAGACGAATCTAATGAAGTATATTAATCCATGATTAGCGGATGGTATTGTAGTATTACTGTAGCAAATCATAGATTAATTAGTCTCATTAAATTTATCTCACGAATTAGCACCCATTTATGCAAAATAATTTATAAATAAATTTTATTTAACACTTGCAAGATTCTTTTTGATGTGATAGAACTAAACTTTAGACCTTCGAAATTAAACGGCTCTAATTCTAGTAGATGTCACCACCGAGGTTGAATATTCTACCGGAGACGAACGGGGTGGACTGGCGAACCAATCAAGCAGCCCGAATCGTCCGCCGCATCGATCGTTCTTACAACCGCCGCCGAAGGAATCTCCGGCGAGCGAGCTATGGCCCGCGATATGGAGCAAGCACTTCGGCCGCGGCAAAGCAAGTGCCAGGTCCGTACCTAAGATTTGGAGGCTCTAATGAAAAATACCAAATGAGGCCCATATAACAAGAAAATATAGATTACCAAAATTTAAAGTACGTACTCCATTATTAAATAATATAATATTTTTACAATACTAAGAACCCCAATACGCATGTTCTTTTACAATACTAAGAAGTACAATGGGCATACTCCCTCCATGCAAAAAACAAATCATTAATATCCAGAAAAAGTTATCTTACCTAATCTAGAAGGTTCATATGCATGCAAAAATATTTGCTTATATTTATTGATAATAAATATGAACAAATATGGTAATTTTATCTTGTTGTTAATCTTTCGTAGAATTTAATAATTTGTATTTTAAAATGAAGGAAGTAGATACTAAAAGAGTAAAAGGATAACCATTCTTATTTATATCTTTTTAACTTCTAGTATCACACAATGCCGGGAAGGGCGGCGAGCCGGCGAGGCGTCCGTTCCTGATTCCAGCAGCTAATTCACCTGTGGGCTGTCCACCAGTGGGCTAATTTGGTCTTTAAAACTTTGAAGGATGTGGTCCGATGTAGCAGCTAATTCACATAGAAGCTAATTAACTGCTACGTAACTACTACTTTCGTTCCAAATTATAATTTATTTTAGTTTTTGTAGATAGATTTATTTTGCTATGCACCTAGATGTATACTATATCTATATATATAGCAGAAATTATATATCTAAACAAATCAAAGCGAATTGTAATTTAGGATAGAGAAAGTAATAATTAATAACTAAATGGGACCCTTAAAATTGAAGGTCCAGTGCAGTAGCCCCACTTGCACTGTGCGATCGGCGGGCCTTGCCAAGTGCCACCACCTCCCATATTTCCGCATTCAGTCCGGAATTCTGAACTACGGTCACTCTGGACACGAACGAATGAGTTCAGTTTTCTTTTATAAACATATCTTTTTTAAAAAACTTGTAACGTTGAAATAGAAACTACATTAGCTGTAGAACTAAATGTGGCGGCTCGCGTAGTGTTCAACACCTTCCTAACGCATTTGGAGGTCAGGGGTTCGAGTCTTAGTTTCGGAGTATGTTTTGTGAAATTCCTATAAAGATTACTTACTCCGTTGAGTTGTGTGATCAAGCAAGTATGAGAAAATTTGAATTACTACAATGGTTTTGTTTTTTTGGAAAACCATTGTATAGGGAGGTAGAACGACAGCTAGTCTCGAGTTCGGTTATGGAGTCCCGTGTCGAGGTCAGAGATCATCATCGATCATATCTGCTGGAGGCTGTCTGAGCTTCGCCGAGACGAACAGCCTCGCCGCCACGATCGTCGCCGAGGACGAAGGGTTTGTCCCTGCCACACGATGCCGTCGACGAGATGTATAGGGAAGGGTTTCTTCAAACACATTGTTTTTTTTTTGTGAATGGGAGAGCTTTATTAAGGATTACTGGAACCAGTTACATCCTGAGCAATAGCATGCTCGACACAAGACGGACTACGCTCTCTCCAGACTGCGCAGTGCCGGATACGTTTGGCCATCTGCGCAAGTTCGTGGGCTACACAGTTTTGCTCTCTCCCTATGAGACGGAACTCGACACTAGGGAGCCTACCAGCTGCCGCCAGGGCCTCCGTTCTACATTCGATCGCACCTTCACCTGCTTGAACACGGACCCTACTTTTGTTTTTCCTTTTAGATCCTGCCCACCCTGTTTGATGGAATCCAGAGTCTCCCAGTAGTTACCCAAAAAACTCACCGAGCGGCAACCATTTGTTCGAGTGGACCAGTTCATTCCGCACGTACCAGGCCCGCCAAAGCACTAGGAGCAGCCGAGCAGCAACTCCATCCTCCAGGTTATCCAGCGCGAGCAGGAGCCATCGCCCTCCGGAGGTTGGCTGCATGATCACACGTAACCAGAGCGTGGAAATCGGTCTCGTCTTCTCTGCCACATAGAGAGCAGGTCGCCACACGCACCAGGTTCCTCTTCTTCTTGTTACAGAGGGTGGCCAGTGCCCCCATCACTACCTTCCATGCAAAAATATATACGAACCTTGCTTGTGAGGCACGGGCAGGTTCCATAGCTTCTTCCAAGCAGGCCTACTACCATCAGGCCGAGAGCTGCATACCCAACCGATAAGCACTCCTGACAGAGAACACCCCCATCTCCTGGCCTGAGGGAGATGGGCCGAGGGATCCAAGAACGTCGCCATATCTTGATCAACTTCCCGTCCCCCACTCGCCAAATAGCTCCCTTTTTTAACAGCTGCAACCCATGCATGATGGCCTTCCAGGTCGGTGACACCTGGGATGGAAATGCAGTATCCAGTAAATCCCCATTAGGGAGGGTAGTACCTGGCCTTCAACAGCTTTGCACAAAGGCTGTCCGGGTGAGCAATCAGTCTCCATGCTTGCCTGGCCAGCGGCGCTTGGTTGAACATCTGGAGATCCCTAAACCCCAGACCACCTCTGTCTTTTGATCTCGTGAACTTGTTCCAGGCAATCCAGTGGGTTTTGCGCTTCCCTTTCTCAGCACCCCACCAGAAATTACGGATACCTCGTTCCAGTTCCTCGCATAGCGATGCAGACAGCTGAAAAACGCTCATGATGTACGTAGGGATCGCCTGAGCCACCGATTTAATTTGCACTTCTTTACCTGCAGACGATAGGTGCTTCTCTGACCAGTCCGGCATGCGTTTGGCAAACCTCTCCCTCAGAGGCTGGAATCTAGCATTCTTCAGTCGGCCTTCTGGAGTTGGGAGCCCCAGATGTTTTGCCTCAAACTGCATCTTCTCCACGCCCAGCACACTGCAGATACCGTCTCTTTCCTCCTGGGCCATGCCATCCCGTGCAAGCAGGGAGCATCTTGCAGGGCTCAACATCTGCCCTGTGCCGCGTTCGAACTGTTGTGTTGGATGACGGATCTAACACACATTGCCTGGGCTACACTTCCCTTGAAAAACAGCAAAGCATCATCCGCAAACAGAAGGTGAGAAATACCAGGGGCCGCTCGAGTTAGCTTGAATTCTTCCAAAGAACCAGCCGCTATTTTCTTCTGCAGAGCAACAGAAAGGGCATCAGCTACAAACAAAAATAAGTAATCTCCCTGGCGCAGACCACGCAATGGCGAAAAGGGCTCTGTAGGAACCCCATTGAAGCGGATAGAGAAACGTACAGAGGTCACGCAGGTCATGATCCACCGTACCCAAGAGCAATTAAATCCCAGCTTCAGTAAAACCTTCTCAAGGAACGCCCAATCAACGGGATCATACGCTTTGGACAGGTCTAACTTATACGCACAGAAGTTTGTCCTAGCTGAAGAAGACTGTTGTATGGTGTGCAAACATTCAAACGCAGTAAGGGCATTATCTGTGATCATCCTTCCCAGAACAAAGGCGCTTTGGTTGGGGGGAATGATGTCCTGCAGCATAGGTCGGAGGCGATTCACCAAGCACTTTTGACACAATTTTATATAGAACATTACATACATAAACTGATCGGCCGGAAATCCGATAAGCACTCAGGGTGAGGAATCTTAGGTATAAGCACAATAGCAGTATCGTTTACCTCATTTGGCATGCATCCATCTCTGAAGAAGGCTTTGACAGCACGAATTACATCCTCCTTGACGACAAGCCAATTCCTCCTTGACACACTGTTGATGCTGAATATTAACTGAATTCCATCATTTGAAACACATGATTTGTCTTTGCAGGTCCTCCATTCTAAGGTCTGAAACTCTGAATCGCATGTCGCTCCCTTTTGCTCTGCAGTTCTGGCAGAACGACAATGATCCTGCGAAACAGATCATATCAATATACAGCTTCTGCCGCACCTTCTTCGGCCCCACCGCTAGCTTCTGTGGCCCCACATGGCAGTGGCTGCAGGGCTGACTGACTAGCTCCTGTCGTCTATCGTGACCCTGACTGGCCCCACCTGCCCATGGACAGGTGGCATGTTCAGCGACCGACCTGCGCTTGCGACTCCCATCGCCTTGAAAATTCCCTGCCCCGCCTCGGCGCCCAAACGTAACCGTCCCAACGAACACCCCTCCGCCCCCGGCCACTTCCCCTCGCAACAGCGCCAAGAAACAAGAAACTCCCGCCCCTCGCCGCCGTCCGCCTCCGCCCCCGCGGCGGGAGAACGGCAATGGGGTTCTTCCCGGACGGGACTCGCGTGCGGCTCCGGAGCCGCGCGCGCGGCACGTACCTTCACGCCGAGGAGGACGGGGCCGGGGTCACCCTGCGCCAGCGCCGTGCGGCGGTGCGGGCGGTGCGCCCGCCGCACCGCCTCCTGCGCGGCGGCACCAGATACGTCCTCCTCCGCAGCGCCGCCTACGGCCGGTACCTCGCCCTCGTACTCGAGGACGTGCCCGCGGGCCATGGCGCCAGCCGAGGCTGCCGCGCGGTCCAGCGCGTCTACGACGCCCCGGAGCAGGAAGACGTCCTATGGGAGGCATCGAGGAGGAGGACGGGTCCGGCGCCGTCCTCATGCGCCACCGCACGTACCGCCCGTGGAGCAACTTCGACAACCCGAGCCCGCTGATGAGTTGGGTGGTCGAGGCAATCCCCCCAAGACAGGACCCGCAAGAACTTCCCCATGTAATTCCGGTGAGCTTGCCGTCCCCTCTGCACCAAACTCCTCGCATCGATCTGGCGGAGCAGGATTCTTGGAATCTGTCGGGTCTGATGTTTTCCTAGCCAATTTGCTAAACTTGATTTGGGTTCTTCTCGTTGTTAATGAGGCTGTTAGTTACTGAATCTTGATGATGTTCTTGGTATATTTTGGATCAAGATTACCGCTTCTTTCGTTCAGATGTTCTATTACTGTAGGCGGAGCAGTGATTCTGGGTTCTCAATTCTTGATCCTCTGCATTTGGGTCGCTTTATGGACCAGTACTTATCATTCCTGTCATTCCCTGATCTGCATTAGTTTAGTGAGCTGTTGAGTTCCTGTTATCAAATACAAACCTGAATATTGCGTAATGTCAGCTTCTATGCTCAAAGCAATTTATAGCTTGGAATTTTCTGTAGAGATCAGTGAACTTGTTGCTGCATGTCAGATGTTAAGAAGATCATAGTACGAAAGTAGAAAATGTAACTATATATATTGCCACATGTGTAATTAGTTTGCTTAGGACTAATCTGGAACAAAATACTGATAAGCACAGGTAGATTGGGAGAAACAATTTCATATTTTTCTTGGATTTACGGTTCCTGCATATCAGTCTATTCTGTTAACTCGTCAGTTCAGAATAGTCAATTTGCAAGAACCAACTTAATGATTGGGTTCTTCTGAATGAGGCTGTTAGTTACTGAATCTTGATGAAATTCTCGGTACGTTTTGGAACAAGATTATGCTTCTTTCGTTCAGATGTTCTAATACTGTAGGCTGCACTCATAGAGAGCAGGGGGCAGTGGTTTTGGGTTCTTAATTCTTGCTCCTCTGCATTTGGTTCGCTTTAGGGAATAGTACTTGTTATCATTCCTGTGATTCCTGGATCGGCATTAGTTTAGTGAGCTCTTGAGTTTTTGTTGTTATTGGGATTCTTTTGACATGATGTATATTTGGATAATTGACATAACCTTGTACTTTTTCTGCTATATCAATAGAAACACACTCGTCGAGTGTTGTTTGTTTAAAAAAAAAGTATATTTGGATAATTTAAGCTGTTCCATAGCTGCTTGTCCTTGGTCATTTCTTGCCAGATCATAACTAGGACTGCTTATCTCGTCTCAACTACATTATTTTGTTCTCATCTCAACGTGTATTCTGAATTGTTCACTCAGAATTTTGTTAGTTACTGAATTCTCCCTGTAAGGTTGATGTCAGGTGTTGGATCACTTCCCCTCACGAGTTATAATTCTACTGACTGGGTTCTTTCTCCTCGATCGGATTCTTGATCAGATTAGTTAGAAATTAGTTCAGGGAGAACTTACTAGTTAGATTTCGTTCAAGAATCCATGCCTGTCATCTGTAATGTTGGCTTGTTCATGGTAGTGTCTAAAAAGCATGGTCTTGGTCAGTTCTTGTCATGGTCTGCCGCTATCGAAATCTTCCCATGCATCGAAATTCTTTCTCATGATGTATGCATATATTTGGATAAATTGGACCATATATGCATCGTCATAGTAGTCAGTCCTTTTTCAGATCTCTCACAACCATCGTCTTTTTCCGATTTCCTAATTAAGCATGCATGTTCTTCCATTTGCAATTTTGCACGGCAGCATTTGGATGAAATTGGGAGGAGGCGGAAGCGTGGGCGGAGGCGACGGGCTTCCGGAAGCAGCAACTCCCAGGCCTCAAAGCCGGAGTTCGCGAAGCAGCTTTTCCGCAGGCGGGGGCCGTGCGTCGGGACGCTGTTCGCCACCGAGGAGTTCTACCGCATGGGCGCCTCCGACTTCAGCCACAGGGCCCCTGTCGCGTTCCGAGGCTGCCCCCGCGAGAAGCGCGAGGAGGTGAGGGGATCGGACCCGGACGCCGCGATGCACGCCGTGGTTTGCTACGCCTACCGCCACAACAGGCGAGGCAAGCTGCTGGTCCTCGTGGTGGACAACCAGCAGGCCACGGGGCCCAGCAAATGGGTCCACTTCGACGAGTTCAACAGCTTCTACGTCCTGCTGGGCCGCTCTGAGCTCCCGGTTTACCCAGTTAATTAGTGGAACTGGATACTCGTACTACATTTGAGCTACTAGCATGCTACTATTGTAGTAACACCGTCATGTTTGAATTTAGTAGTTTAAATTGGCTCGTGTACTCCTTGTTAGATACTCCTGCATTAACATGATCATGAAATTGACACAAGCATCACACTTGATTGGCGCACATGCCATTGATTGGTTGAGGGTTTGAAGTTGAAGTCCCCCTGCCTGCTTGATGCAGGCATGGTGGAGAGCTTGATTCTTGGCATGGTCCAAGGAAATTTATCTCCGAATTCAAGCTTGCTCTACTGAAAGCTAAACCCAGTTGAGTAGAGACCATGAAGAATTGGGTTTCTTCCTTGTAATTTTATTTTAGTCTGTTTGTTTTTCTATCCTCTCTCGGTTTCCTTAGGTGCTCTTTAGGAGCACCCCTTCGTTTTTCCTTTGTACCGGGTTATGTGCTGTTTTTCTTTTTTTCTTTTGTACTCGTGTGCTGTTGAGAAAATTAGAGTAACACATAAACTGCCCTCGCCCTTGGTTTTAGCATACCATTTAATCTGATTTCTTTTCTTCTCTTTATGAATGCCATTGAACACCTAACTTATAAATCAAAGTTCCTCCATTTGCATTGGATGCAGAGAGCGTGACGCCTTCCTCATCCGGACTGTCCAACATGCGTTCTGCCACTACAATGCCAGGCACCAGGTGCGAGCTTGCTTTCCATTCGACTCGAGCATTTTCCATGGCGATTACTAGTTCCTGCACCGCGCCGCTTCGCTGAATGACATGCCGCGTATGCATGCGTCCATAATCTCTGCAGGGTGTCGAGTTTGATGCCGTGAAGCCCATGATGGAAGCGCGTGTTGGGTTCAGGGGCAGGTGTGGTTCCACCTCAACTTCTGGGCTCGCAGCCGCAGCACCAGCAAGATCAAGCGCTTCTTCGCCGAGGTGCACTACAAGCCACATCCTCCGACCCCATGAAAGACCCAAAACCAACTCCCATCGTCGAAATATGCACCATCATTGGTACGTGTACAAATGCTGACTTTCTTTTTAGTTCCTTCCTTGTTCTTAACCCGGATTGCTATTACATGATAACCATAGTGTTAGTGGAGTGATTTGATGCTAATGCCGGTTCAAATGCCTGCAGAAGAGCCGCTTTCCCAGTACAGGACGACCTGTGCATTTTATCGTGCCAGGTGCGACATTTTGCACCCAAAGGGGTGCCGCAAGTTTGTTTGCTGGAACGACGGATAGGACAACGCCTTGTGCAGTGCGGGTCTATGTGCCTAGAGTCGCCATTCACTTGCGCCACCCAGTGGGACAAGGACACAGCTTATTGCTCCTCCTCGTCTCTGCCGTCACAATAAACCCCCTGGGAGTGACTACTTGAACAATCTGAGATGCCCATGCAGTTACCTTTCTAGTAGAAAGTAGGGCTTGCACATAAGCAATTTTCGCCCTGTTCATGGTCCGGTTTTAACGGTTTCTGGTTTGTTTCCAACCCAAGCCAAGATAAATATGCTGGTTCGGTGCGGGCTGGATTTCGACGGGTTTCTGACGGCTTAATTAATATGCTGGGTTGGTTTGGGCAGCTGGTTTCACCGGTTAATGCAGCGGTTCGCTTTACAAGACACGCACGCATGCACGCGAGAGACTACGGCCTACAGGCAAGCAAGCAATACGCTGATGAAGCTCCTGATGAATGTGGATAAGCTGCACCTTCTGACCAAGGTAGCTGCGTAGAAAGGCCGCGTGGGTTGGCAAACACTCTGATTTAATCCAAAATTGCAATAAGTCAACATAAGAAACACCCTCACGAAAAGAGAATAGCGTGCCTAGGGAACTGATCATGTTCCATACAAAAGATTTCTTAAATCTAACAATAGCTTAAGTTAACTAAACTATAAGGAAATTCCCGAATGCATTCATATAAAGTTGATGTACTGCACCAAGAATACTCTCATACTTGTATACCCGTAGTGTATAACAAAGAAATCTGCAGCATATGACAAATAAAAGAATAGTCATGATAAATGAATCTCTATATAGCATAACAACAAAATATGCAGCATAGTCAGGATCAAAGAATGTCTACAGTATAATAACGAAATCTGCAGCATAACAAATAATCTCTAACGTAGGTGCCTTGCGTACCCATAGATCCTATGTTTCAGATTTGGACCCTATAGAATCAATCACCTTACTGTCAGAAATTGCTATCCTTCAAACTCAGTGAAATCTGAAACAAAAAAGACAAGCTACATGAGTTTGTTTTAAACATAATTGAAGGCAAACTCAGATTTAGCACAAAGCTACCAAGCTGCTATCCAATTCAGAAGTTCAAGAACTAATATGTTAGAGAAATCTGAATCACCACAGTTCAGTTCACTGATACAACAAGGGACATACCAATCTGTTGTTGGTTATCCACGCAGTCCTTTGAAAGGAACTCTGAATAAAAACAAAAGAATACTGTTAACAATTGTGACACGTAAGCCAGCACTTCTACTCAATTACGAAACGTATACCTTCTCTAATCTCCTCATAGGTTTGAATCTCTTCAGCAGCCTCTCTTGCACTCATTTTACTTTGAGATGTCTGTAGCCAACTTTGCGCGCAAATCAAAGCTTCAACGGTGTGAGTTGATAGACTGCAGCGAAGAGGATCTATAATACGCCCACCTGTGCTAAAAGCTGACTCTGAAGGAACCGTTGAAGCCGGAACAGCTAGCACATCCTTTGCCAAAAGGGAGAGTACGGGATACTTATTCGAGCTTACTTTCCAGTAATCTAAAATGTCGAACTCTTTAGTTCTCTTCTCACGCTTATCAGCTAGATACTTTGACAACTCTGAATCATTTGATTCACTCTCAACCTCCTCCATGTGTCGCTCAAATTGAGATGCTAGCATATCCCATGGATTCTCTTCATCCTCCTCATCTACATTGATGTGAACTGGATATTGATTTGAACCTCTATTTCTAGAAGAAGAGGCATTAACAGTTTCAACATAGCAACCAAACAATTCATTAAGAGCTGATTCAATTTTCTCAGTTAGTTCCTTGCCTTCATCTGGTCCGTACATAAGTTCTAAGCAAAATCCCAAATATTGAAGCTTGTATGTAGGATCCAAAATGACAGCAATAAATAATAAGTAGTTCAGATTGCCTTCATGTTTCCAGTACTTGTCAAATTTTAGTTTCATGTCATATGCCATTGAAGATAATGTTGGATCTTCTTCTCCAGCAATCTGAATCAATTTTGCACGCATCAACATTATGTCAAGGAAAACAATGCTTGAAGTTACATGTAGAGAGGCTGAGAGACTATTTGTGACCTTTTCAAATAGTTTCAAGAAACACAGTATTCGCCTTGCAAATTGCCAATCATCTGGATCGGGAGGATCTCTATTTGCGAAGTATTCTCTGAACGTCCTGCACACTTTTGCCAGTCTTGCAAAAGCTTTCTCAAACTTTTCAGCATTCTCCAACATTAAGTAGGTAGCATTCCATCTCGTCTCCAAATCCAAGGTCAAAAGACTTCTACTGGATATTTTCTCTAATTCTGCATATTTCTTGAAGATTTTCAATCTTGATGGGGAAGACCTCACAAATTTAACTGCAGTTCTTATCTTCTCGATAGAGTGATTGTGTTCCTCGAGTCCACTCTTCACGACTAAGTTGACTATATGGGCGCAACACCTCACATGAAGAAATTTATTCTTTAACACAACTCAATTCCAGTCTTCGCACACACCCTTCAAGTATTCAATTAGCTTGTCATTGGAGGATGCATTGTCAACTGTGTCTGTGAATAGGCGATCAATACGCCAATCCAGCAAACATTCTTCAACCCGTTTTCCAAGTGTCTCCCCTTTGTGATCTGCAACCGAACAGAAATTAAGGATCCGTTTCTGCAGCTTCCAGTGATCATCAATCCAATGGGCTGTTAGACTCATATAATTCAAGTTTTGCTTGGAGGTCCAAGTATCTGTTGTTAGGCATATTCTGTGATTCTTCAAAATCTTCTTCAATTTGGGCTTTTCTTCAATATATCTTTGAATGCAATCCCTTACTACTGTGATTCTTGAAGGTGGGTCAAACCTCGGCTGTAGCACTTTGGAATACCTTCTAAATCCTTCACCTTCAACAGATCTAAAAGGCATCTCATCAATTAGTACCATCTCAGCGAGTGCTTTGCGGCAGTCTTCAATACTGTAAGATTGCTTGGGTGTCCCTTGGCCGTTCCTTTGCATGTCCTGACCCTTGAGTGGCTCTTGTGGGCATAAACTTCTTAGATGGTACCATAAGGTGCTAGTTCCATGTGTGGATCTATCACATGCATATACTTGTCCACAATATTTGCACACTGCAACAGGATCTTGATCCCTTAATCCTGTATCGAAATGCTTCCAAACTAGTGATTTTTTTGAACCAACTCTTTTGCTTCTTTTCTGAACTGGAGAGACCGGAGTGGGAGAGCTGGTTAACTGAGGGTCCAAGTGCAATAATAATTAACTGATTATCCAGCTGCAATAATAATCTAACTAAATATTTGCCGCAATTTTGAGAAATGTAAGATATCGTCTTTAACTCGCTTGAGTGTGAATATACACTTGTGTATTGTGTTACGTTAAATTAGCTCAACAACATGTACTACTTGAGTTGCTAGTGGATGAATTTATAGTGTTGGCGATGCGCGTATTCTGAGCTGTGGCGTTGGTTCGTCATTATTAACAGAAACATTATCCATGTGGATGGACAGGCCTTTTCAAGGCGAAGCTAGGAATTTGGCTTGTTAATTGCAAACATATTGTACTTATGGTTCTACAATGAATTAAGCAAGGTATAATTTGGAGAATATTTGTGACTCCGAGAGGTACGTGGTATACGACAGGGACCCAAGAATCCCAATGACTAATAGAGTACTCTCGCAACGTAATCACCTTGGAGAGGGAGATGCTAGTTACACTGGGTCCCGGAATTGACAGATAGCTCACGACATAAGTGGGAGTTCAATTTGATAAGCTAATTCCTTCATTTGGATTCCGTTTGATCCAAGTGCTAATGGATAAAAGTGCTATATTTTAGCACTAGCTCATCCAAACAGGAGTGCTAATGAGATGGACTAAATTTTAGCTAAAACTCAAAAATTTTAGCATATATATATATGAGTGCTAATATATGCTAAAGGTTAACACTCAACTTTAACCTACCCAAACAAGCCTTAAACACTGTCGATGGCAGATGCTACTGTGTTTCTGTGTTTTTTTTTCATGTGACACTAAGCCTCCTTGCCTCCTTGTTGCACTTTTGCACTGCATTTTTTAAAGATTTTTTTTAGGGTCAACGAGGGAGAGCATCCCCACCTGGTTCATTTCATTATGGCCTCTAACGGCTCGCATGATAATCAAAGTTTTACATCATTTGCCTTGCACAAGGCGATCTATGGCATGACCACGTGTCGGTGTTTTACCTACCTAGATATATCTTAAGGTAGTAGACTTGTAGGCATGGTGTCGTCGAGATTAGAAACTCGAAGGTGCAAGCAACACAAGGTTTAGACAGGTTCGGGCCACGATGTGCGTAATACCCTACGTGGTGATTTGTATTGCCTTGTATTGGTTATTGATGGGTTGTCCTTTGAAGGGGTCCCTGCCCGCCCTTATATACTCCGGGGGACAGGGTTACATGGAATCCTAGCCCGATACTAGTTTAGGAGTCCTACCCGAGTACTGCTCGGGTAGTTTCCTTCCGTACCGACTAGTCCTACCGTATCCGAGTACTTTACAACAGATATAATGTATCGGACATGCCCCATCAAATAAGAATATTCTATGCCATGTGCGCAGTTCTGTGGCCCCGGGTCTGACAAGCCTCCGAACTCTTCGTAGCCAAGTACTGCAGGCTTCCTAGTACTTCTGAAGTTGTCTTTGGTTTCTCCTGAAACTCCGTCTTGTAGGCATCTTCCCAATATTTCCTTGGTTGCCTTGAGGCTATGAGATGCTTATTCCCTGAGTAGTTTTAAGTCTTCTTTTATATGAGGTGCGATGAAAATCGTACTCCATATGGAGCAGTCCCCGAGCCTTAGGTTGAATCAAAGAACCAGGCTGAAGGTAAAATTACTCTTGAATCTTCTTTTATTATCTTCCAAATATTTTTGAAAAATAAACCACAGATGACACGTGTCCTGCAGCCCCCGAGCCTTGAATCCAAATCCCAAAGATTTCGAAAAAGATCCAAATGAACGTGGCATACTTTGAAGTGTATTTTATAGATTTGAATTGGTGGTAAAAATAGAGAAAAATTGGTTTGAAATTCAAAAAAACCCTTTTTTGAGATAATATCCCTGAAAAATGGATTAATCAAATAACTTTCCCAAAATTATCCTAAATTACCTCTCAAAACAAATCATATCCCTAATTTAATGGCTAGATAAGATCTCTCGGTTAAAATTTTGAAAAATCCCTTATTTTGGAATAAAATCCCTAAAATAATGGTTGAACAATTATATTTCCGAGATAAATCCTCAAAAGCCTCTTAAATCAGGTTCTTCTTCGAGTCTTCCGAGTAGCTTTGCGGCGTCCAGCCCCCCGAGCTTTATGAGCCATGTGAGTCGTAGGAGCCACGTCGAGTAGTTTTCGGCGTGCATCCCCCAAGCATCGGAGCTAACAGAGTCATTGGAGGTACACTGAGAGAGAGCCATCGCCGAAGGTTGACCTGAAACAGAAGATATACACATTATGTAGCATAATGCGAAGATACCGAAATTTATTCCATATAAAAATAAATTTGTTGTGTCGAGCTCTTGTTTAGGCCTGTTAAATCTCCCGAGTAGTCCACCTTTTACGTTTAATCACCTGGTCCCGTTCTAGCCTTCGCTCATAACGTGTATGAGTTGCTTAGGTCATGGCTGAACATCCAAGGTTTCACGGATTAAGGCATTTGCTACTCGAGTAGATTAACGACCGTTAAGAGAAGACAACATGCAAAAAAAAGTAGTCGGCATGCGATAAAGAGAACGCGTGTTGCGCAAAAAGTAGGCAGCAAAGTGTAGCTCTGGAGGGTTTCATGCACATCAAGAGATGTACACAGATAAGTAGTCGGCGCATTGGCCAACCTTGTGGAGAATAAGTTGGAGAAGGTATAAGTGACTTAGCTTGGTTCGTGGATGATTGCCGACGAAGCCGTAGCGCTTGTCGACGGAGCCGTGATGATTTGTTGATGAAGCTCGACTAGTCGGAGTTGATTCCGACTAGTTATTGATAGTGTGAGGCCTGCTCCCGACTAGTTTTCTAGTCGAGACGAGTAATCGAAGTAGTCATCAGCGGGTCGCCGAGCGTCCTCGCAAAGTCAAAGTAGTAGCAGTGTGTCGATGTTGCGGCGCAAGCCGAGGTCGGAGTCCAAGTTGAAATAGATCATCCAAGTCCTTTTTCCAATGCGGATAGGGCCTCGAACTGTAGCGCCTCCCGATAAACGGTGGTTGTGATGTGATGTCTGAACGGAGACTCGAGTTCAGACCCAGCACGAGTAGGAGCCGAGTTGGACTCGGATTCGCTCTCGTGATTTCCGATTAGATCGAAAATTTGGATCTCGCCGAGATTGTCGGCGAGTTCGTTGATGTCGTAGCTGGAGGTTGGCGTTGATTGTCCCAACTCCCTAGGGTTGGCGAGGTGGTTGCCTAAGTCACCCGAGCCATTGGCGAAGCAGACCCAGGGAGTCGAAGATGAAATATACGCCTTCTTCAAGCGCGACGGTGAGGTTGAAACGATGCCAATCGAGCTCGCCAGGGGATCTTCGATGAACACCCCTACCTGGCGCGCCAACTATCGGTGTTTTTTGGCAAACCTACCTAGGTATATCCTAAGGTAGTAGACTTGTAGGCAGGGTGTCGCCAAGATCCAGAACTCGTAGGTGCAAGCAACACAAGGTTTAAATAGGTTCGGGCTGCGATGTGCATAATACCCTACGTCCTGTATGGTGATTTGTGTTGCCTTGGATTGATTATTGATGAGTTGTCCTTTGGAGGGATCCCTGTCCGCCCTTATATACTTCATGGGACAGGGTTGCATGGAATCCTAGCCCGAAACTAGCTTAGAAGTCCTATCCATGTACTACTCGGGTAATTTTCTTCCGTATCGACTAGTCCTACTCGTATCCGAGTACTTACAACAGATATAAGGTATGGGACATGCCCCATCCCTTATTCTAGAATATTCTATGCCACATGCGCAGTCCCGTGGCCCCGGGTCTGACACCATGTATAAAATGTCCTAGCTCAATGACTCAAACGTGTCATAACCACTGATAAAAGAACTACAACTCACGACATCAGGCATCGAGTTTGCAAGCGGCGACCTGCAATAACTTGATGTGCGGAGGTGGGCACCTCCTTGCGCACCGGGTGTCGGTGTTTTACCGCCACGCCCACCGAGGGATACCCCCGAGGTGGTGAGTTTGTAGGTATGGTGTCGCCGAGTATCAGGAACTCGAAGGTGCAAAGGAACACTAGGTTTAGACAAGTTCGGGCCGCCAAGAGTGTAATACCCTACATACTGTGTGGTTTGTATTGCCTTTAATGATGACAGGTTCGGGCCTGTCCTCCCTTATATAGTCTGGGGGGACAGGTTTACATGGAAGTCCTAGTCGGATACAAGCCCAGGAGTCCTACCTGAGTACTTCTCGGGTAGTTTCCTACCGTGTCCGACTAGTTTCACTACTCTACGAGTAATCCTACTGCATTACGAGTAGTTACAACAGATGTAGGGCGTGGGCATATCCCATCCCGTATCCTAGGAAAAAGTGTTCCACGTGTATAGTCCTGTGTACCCGGGTCTGACAAGCCCCCGAGCTCTTCGTAGCCGAGTACTGCAGGCGTCCAAGTACTTCTGAAGGCATCTTCGAGTTCTCCGCGAACTTCGTCTTGAATGTGTCCTCCGAGTACTTCCATGGCTGCGTCGAGGCTGTGAGGTGCTCATGCCCCGAGTAGTTGTCCAGTCTTCTTTATATGGGGTGCGATTAAACTCCTCTCCATTTGGAGTAGCCCCCGAGCCCTAGGTTGACTCGTAGAATCAGGCAGAGGGTCAATTTAATCTTGAGTCTTTTGTTCTTATCTTCCAGCAGATTTGAAAAATAAGTTGCCGATGACACGTGTCCCGCAGCCCCCGAGCCTTGAATCCAAATCCCCAAGTTTTGGAATTTAGGATGATAGGATCCAAAGAGTCGTGGCATGCAATGTATAACGATAAAGATTTGATGGTGAAAATAGGCAAAATTGGTGCAGTAAATTTGAAAACCTCTTTTTCGGGATGAGTTCCCTGAAAAAATGGTGAAACAAATAACATCCCCAACAAACACCCAAAATTACCTCTCAAATCAATCTTTGTGCCCTAAGCCAATGACTAAATAAACCCTCTGGGTAATATTTTGAACAAACCCCTTATTTTGGAATAAAATTCCTGAAATAATTGTTAACTAACATATACCTAAGAGAAATCTTAAAAAGCCTCTTGGATCGGGCATTGTCGAGTAACTGTACAGCGTCCAGTATGTAAGCATGAGACCTATCCCCTGAGGTACGCTGAGTGCCTTGTCTTATCAAGCTCCCGAGCCAGGAGCCAGATAATAGGCATAAAGTAGTCGTATCCGACCAGTGGCGCTAGCCCCCGAGTCCAGGCATGGAGCAAGTAGCCGTCGGTGCTTGAACAGTTGATGAAGGCATCTAGTCGGAGTCGTTCCGGACTAGGATTGTAGTCAAGACAAGTAGTCGAAGTAGTCGAACATGTGCAGAACTAGTCGTAAACAGATAAACTTCTTGTCATGGGAGCGAGGCCCCTTCAATAACATAGTGTACAAGTCGAAAACAAGTAATATGTTACTGAAAATAAGGGAGCGAGGCCCCTTCAGCAAACTTGCGCGTAATACTAGTCATAAACGAGTAAAACGGAGTTGTACTGGAAGTATGAACACAAAAGCCCTTCAGGAACCCAAGAGACTAGTCGGAGACTAGTAATTAGGTACTAGAAGTATGGGAGCGAGGCCCTTCAGTAAACTTGCGCGTAGTACCAGTCGTAAACCGGTAAAATGGAGTTGTACTGGTAGTATAAATCTCCAGGCACCAATAGAAGATGTCCCCAGTTGATCAAGGATGAAATCGACGTAGATGTTCAATATTCCAAGAATTTGGTACCTCCTGGCCATCCGGGTACTGAAAGCAATAAGATTCAGGGCCTATAACCTTGTGCACAATGAAAGGTCCTTCCCATCGTGAGTTAAGCTTGTGTAGTCCAGTATCATCCTGGATTCGTCGAAGAACCATATCTCCAACGTTGAAAGAGCGTTGTTGAACGTTACTGTCGTGGTAACGACGAACTCCTTGTAAATAGCGGGCTGACTGCAACAATGCATTGCATCGGATTTCCTCAACTGAGTCAAGTTCAAGATGTCTTGCAGTGTAAGCCTCGCCTTCTTCAAACATCTCCAGTCATGGAGACTTCCACATCACGTCAGCTGGTAATATGGCTTCATACCCGTATACGAGAAAGAAAGGTGACTGGCCTGTGGCTTTGCTTGGTTGTGTGCGAAGCCCCCAAACTATTGATGAGATCTCATTGATCCACTTGCCGCCCTTTTTGCTGTTCTCGTCATAAAGTCTTTTCTTCAGTCCATCAAGAATCAAGCCGTTGGCGCGCTCAACCTGGCCATTGGCCCGCGGATGAGCCACCGAAACATATTTGACTTCAATGGAGCTGCGTTCACAGAAATTCCAGAATTGGTGCGAGTGGAAATTGGATCCCAAATCTGTGATGATGGTGCTGGGGAAGCCAATGCGGTGTAAGATATTGCAGATGAAAGTAACCACTCGATCTGCAGTGAGCGTTGCGATTGGTTTGTACTCGATCCACTTTATAAACTTATCGATGGCCACCAACACGTGTGTGAAACCTCCTGACGCGGTTGTGAAGGGCCCTATCATGTCTAGGCCCCAGCATGCAAACGGCCATAAAAGTGGTATAGCGATGAGATTATGAGCCGGAACATGAGACTGTTTGCCAAAAAATTGGCCGTTGGTGCACCAGCGAACGAGTGCTTCGGTATCTGCCAAAGTAGTCGGCGAGTAGAAACCAGATTGAAACGCCTGGCTGACTAGTGTACGAGAAGCTGCATGGTTCCCGCACACGCCTTCTTGAATCTCTTAGAGTATCTCTTTGCCCTCCTCCGTGCTGACTGTTTGGCTATAATTTGTCACGCCAAATAATGAAGTTAAATGCCTATACTAAATATAGAGTATCAGTTGAAATAATTTATAGGATTAATATCTGAGCTTAATTGGCTGAGGGAATATACGTGCATGCAAATGTCCAAGTAGAAAGCAAATGTAATCAGGCTAGCTAGCTAATGGCTCGGCGCATGGCAAGGTCCCTTAAAATACTTTTTCTGATGTGAGTGGCCTGCATTTGAGAAGGCAAGTCTAATGGCCGTGCAGCCTTTTCTTAATTGTAGCCCATGTTAATTAATGACATTGCATTTACGTGTACGTACGGGAATACACAAGCCATCTAGTGCCAGTACATTAATGATCAGCGCTCCACGCTCGTCACGAGTGGCCGCTCCGCAAGCTGGGCGATGCCGTTCATTTTTTGAGATCAGCTGGATAAGTTCGAGAAGTGGTAGTAGAGGAACACGTTCAAAAGCTAATGTATCTTAACAGTGGCCAGTAGGGCCCATAGGTGGGCCGTGGCTTCAATGATCAGCACGTTGTGGTGCGGCGCTAGGGGAATTAGCATTTGAATTTTGAATGAGCACGTGAACGTCTGCTCTTATCTCGGGCTTCACTGAACTGAACGGCGGCGGCGCTCATCATCTCCCACACGCTCCTCACCTTGACCTACCCCGTCCTCTATATATATCTTCTGATTTGCAGGTGAAAGGGGGTTCCAGTCCACACACAAGCCATAGAAGTCACACGTACACACACCACTGCCACTCGATTCCATCCGCCAACACTATCATCTTGCACGGTTCGCGGGCGAGCCGGACGGGAGATCGGCTTCCTCGGCCAGCGCTTCTCCTCCAACGTGCCCATGGCACCATTTCGTGGCGAGTGATTTGCATGGCGTCGCAGCCTATGTTTCTTCTCCTTCTTCTTTGCAGGGACGTACCGTATTGATGGCAAGGTGGAGATGCCAGCGGCGCTCAAGTGCCTGGCGAGATTAAAATTAGAAATCATTGCCGACGGCACTCATGTGCTTTACGGGTTTAGGGGGAGAAGCTGTATCAAAGGCAATGCATTTGTATGTTTCTTCTTTTGCAGGTACAAGGAAGGCCACGAATGCCCATAACAGCAGTGAATATGTTCCTGGAAGAAAGGAACGATAGATCTTTAAATTGTAATGCTGTTAACATGGCAGCGCTTAATCAAGCGCTTTGCAGTTCCAGGTACAAGAGGCTAGCAAGGGTACAGTACTAAAGTACTAATTCGGTGGTCAAGCACTTGTAGTGCGTGTTGCAATATCAAGGATCAGCCGATCCACTTGCACTTGCAGGTTCAATGGCGCAATAAAGAATTATAATTAAAAGGGGAAAATCAAGGAAGCTGCAGTGTCAGCAGTGTAGCTAAAAGTCTCAGATTTATTAATTCATCGTTAATCGTTATCATCCTTCCGAGACCGACGAGGCCGCAAGTATGTCCGGACCGACGAGGCTGGATACGTTATGTTCGTGACCGACGAGGCTGAATATAGTTCAATATATATCTTCCGTGACCGACGAGGCCGGGAGTGTGTCCTGACCGACGAGGCTGGACAAATCGTGTTCGAGACCGATCGGGTTGAGCGCGGTTGCGCATGATGAGCTTTAGCTAAAATGTTGTGCTAATGGGATATGGCGTGCAGCCACTTGTTATTTTCCCTCTTCGATTATTTTATTTGTTATCTACAGTATTCAAAGTACAGGATAAGATGCTCGACCACGATGACCGTTTGACACGGCATAATCGGAGGTATCTGTAGGTTTGTGCCCGCGGATATAATTAACTAGGATTCTTGTGAGGCTCTAGGATTCAGGAACTATGCAATCGTCTGTATTGAGGCGCAACGCAGAGATATATGTAAAAAGGGGATACTTGTAAAAAGATTATTGAATAAATAAAGAATACAAGTTTTTCTATTTTGTCGTGTTTCTGTGCGATCGTTTAAGTATTTCTCTCGCGAAAACACTAACACACTTCATGAGTATGCCTGAAGTTGATCCACACTTGTACAGATTGCCCCCGACTAGAACATACCTTTTGTTGCGTCGTAAGATGCGAGTGGCTTCAGCGCTTTTTGGGTCGATGCTGGGGGGTAGTTTGTGCTCCTGGATGTAGTCGATGAAGGCCACCCTCCAGTCGACCTCAATCATCAAGACCTCTTGATCGGGTTCCTTGGGACCCTGAGCGATGGAAATTGAGTCTGGTGCCCTGATGGAAGGGTGATGCAACTCATGAACGAAAACTCCCGGTGGGACGTTAGCTCGATCAGAACCCAGTTTGGAGAGCACGTCCGCGCCCACATTGTTGTCGCGAACCACACGGTGAATTTCAAGCCCCGAGAACTTTTTCTCGAGCTTGCGTATTTTCATAACGTAGGCGTCTATGGTGTCCTTGTTGATGTCCCACTCCTTGTTGACTTGTTGAACCACCAGTAAGGAGTCACCATAAACGAGTAGTCGCTTGATGCCCAGGGAGACTGCTAGGCGTAGCCCGTGCAATAATGCCTCGTACTCGGCCTCGTTGTTAGAGACCTCGAATAGTATTTGAAACACGTACTTGAGATGTTCTCCTCTCGGGCTGATTAAAAGTACTCCCGCACCACCACCACCGAGCTTGAGTGAGCCGTAAAAGTACATGACCCAATGCTCTGGCTAGTTGGTTCGGGCTTCCACTTGGTTTTCTCGCCACTCCGCCATGAAATCGACTACTACCTGCGACTTGATGGCTGTCCGGGGCTTGAAGTCGAGTGTAAGGGCTCCCAGCTCCACTGCCCACTTGGAGATGCGCCCGGTAGCATCCCTATTGTGGAGGATATCCGCCAACGGGAAGTCGGAGACCACCAGGATATTGTATGCATCGAAGTAGTGGCGAAGCTTCCTGGAAGTGATGAGTATAACTTAAAGTATTTTCTGAATCGTTGGGTAACGAACATTGGATTCAATGAGGACTTCGCTGATGAAGTAAACTGGTCACTGCACCCCGAAGGCGTGGCCTTCTTCGTGTCGTTCCACCATGATTGTTGTATTGACGACGTGAGTAGTCGCGGCGATATAGAGTAGCGGGTACTCGTCTGGTTGGGGAGCCGTCAGGATGGGTAGCGACTGCAGATGATGCTTGAGATCTTACAACGTCGCGTTTGCCTCCTCGGTCCACTTGAACTTGTCGTGGAGCTTGAGCAATTTGAAGAAGGGTAGTCCCCTTTCTCCAAGTTGGGAGATGAATTGATTCAACGCTGCCATGCAGCCTTTGAGCTTCTAGATGTCCTTGATCATTCTTGGAGCATCCATGGTTGTGATGGCGTTGATCTTCTCTGAATTTGCTTCGATCCCATGGTGACTTACAATGAACCCGAGTAGTTTTCCTTGAGGCACGCCAAAGACGCACTTTGTCGGGTTAAGCTTCCAATGAAACCGTCGCAAGCTGTTGAAGGTCTCCTCGAGATCAGAGATGAACTCATCGTGGGATCTGGTCTTGGTGACCACGTCATCCACGTAAGCTTCAACATTGCGGTGCAGCTGGTCCGCGAGGCACAGTTGGATGGCCCGTTGATAGGTGGCTCCTGCGTTCTTCAACCCGAATGACATTGTAGTGTAAGTGTATGCTCCGAAGGGGGTGATGAACGTCGTTTTGATCTGGTCCTCCTCCTTGACAACTATCTGATGATAGCCCAAGTAGCAGTCGGGGAAGGAGAGCAAGACGCAGCCAGCCGTGGAGTCGATAACTTGGTCGATGAATGGGAGCGCGAAGGGGTCCTTGGGGCAATGTTTATTGAGATCAGTATAATCCACACACATCCTCCATTCATTATTATTCTTTTTCAATACAAGTACAGGGTTAGCCAGCCACTCGGGTGGCACACTTCTTTAATAAAACCAGCCGCGAGTAGTTTTGCTAGCTCTTTCTTGATGGCCTCCCTCTTGCTGGGGGCGAAGCGTCGTAGTCGTTGCTTCTTCGGGGTGGCTTTAGAATCGACTTTTAGGAAGTGCTCGATCAACTCCTTGGGCACCCCTGGCATATCCGCTAGTTTCCACGCGAATATGTCACGGTTGTCCCTAAGGAAGCTGACGAGCGCGCCTTCCTATTTGTCGCCTAAGCCGCTCCCGATCAAAGCAGTCTTTCGCCTTCTTGCAGCTGGATGGTCTTGATGCCGACATCCCTGGGGTTGGGTTTAACCCTCGACTGGCTGGGCTACTGGTTGGAGATCTCCATCTCTGTGTTGGTCAGCTTCAGCGCGGTCGCGAGTACTTTTGCAGATGGCTCTGGCACGCCTGAAGTCGTGGCGTACTCGATCGCCTCCTGGTCGCAGTCGTACGACTTCTTTAGGTTGCCACAAAGTGTGAGTACGCCTGTCTTGCCTGGCATCTTGAGTAGCAGGTAGACGTAGTGGGGCACGGCCATGAATTTAGCTAGTGCCGGTCTGCCAAGGATGGCATGGTATGACGAGTTGAAGTCCGCCACCTCGAACTTGATGTACTCGGTCCGGTAGTTGTCTTTTGTCCCAAAGGTGACTGACAGGACCACTGACCTGAGTGGTGTAGCCGCGTTACTCGGGACGATGCCGTAGAATGGAGCTTTGCTGGGAGTGAGCATCTTGGAGATGTCCAGTCCCATCTTCTTAAGAGTACTCGCGAAAAGCAGGTTGAGCCCGCTCCCGCCATCGATGAGTACTCGGGTTAACTGTGAGCCCACCACGATAGGGTCTAGGACGAGCGGGAGTTTTCCCGGCTCGGAGAAGCTAATCCATTGATCATCCCTGGAAAAGAAGATCGGGACCTCGCTGTATCTCCGAGGCCGTGTCGTGGCAGGCTCCACTATGAGTATTTCGCGCAGGGTTAGCTTCTGCGCGTGCTTGGAGGGGAATCCGCCGTCTCCGCCGAAGATGACGTTGATGATGTTCTTCGAATCTTGGAAGTCTTGAGCCCCCGACTTGTCACCTCCTTCGTCATCCTCCTTGTCCTTTCGCTTTCCTCCTTGAGGGAGGGGTGGTGCATTGAGGGATTTGCGGATGGTGACACACTCGAAGAGCGTGTGCCGCGACTTCAGGTGTATCGGGCATTGTTTGTGCATGATCTTCTCATATTCCGAGTCGTTGTTCCCCGACTTCTTGCCACGTGGGTTGCGCTCGACAGCCACGACTTCATGGTCTGGCTTGCGCTTTCGGGTATTTCCCGAGTGGTTTCGCTGACTTTTGTCGAAGTGACCATTGCCATTGCCTAGCTTGTCGTGGTTGCGCTTGGGGAAGCGGTCGTTTTCCTCATCCTCCTGGTCAGCCACTGTGCCATCATGTCACGCAGCTCCACGGCAGTAGTCGGGCGGTTGCGCCCGAAGTCGTGGTACGTGTTTTTCGAGAAGAGGCCGTTTTGGAAGCAACGGATGACGTCTTCATCTGTGATGTTGGCGATGGTGGCGCGCGTCTCGAAGAAACGCCGTGTGTAGGAACTCAGGGTCTCGTTCATCTCTTGCTTCACCTGGGACAGGTCGTGGCGAGTGCCCGCCCCGATCATGGATCCCTGGAAGTTGTCGATGAAGGCTCGCTTGAGGTCCTCCCACAAGTCGATGGAGTTTGGCTTGAGGCTTTCAAGCCACGTGAGGGGCGCGGACTCCAGGGCCACCAGGAAGTAGAGAGCTTTTGTAGAGTTGGATCCCCTCGAAACTTCAATGGCGACGAAGTAGCAACAAATCCACTGGCGTGGGTCCTGTTTACCGTCATACTTGGGGATCCCGGCTGGTTTGAAGTCCTTTGGATAGGACTTGTCGGTGATGCTGGTGGTGAAGGCGGGGAAACGGTCACTGTCGTCGTCGTCATGCTGCCTGCCGGTACGGTCCCTTCTCCTCGCTTCAATAACAAGCCGCGCGTCGCGGCCTTCATTGATCTTCTGCCTGAGATCGATCGTGGGAGCGTCGTGGAGGTTAGCCTCGGGTGGATTTTGACCGTGATGCTTTGCCCCGCGCTGGTTGCGAGTGGGTTGTTGTAGTTCTTGTGCATTGTTGCCGCGCGTGGACGGGTGGCCCTCGTTGCGCTGGCGGTTGTCGTTCCTCCGGCTCCCGGGGCCTCCTCCAGGGGTGCGACTGACCAGCGCGGTATCACCATGGTGCTCGGACCTCGAGGGCTGATTCCGAGTGGAGGACACTGGATGTTGCCCATCAAGTTGCACGAGCGCGCGCTGGGTCAAATACTGCAGCCTTTGTATCTGAGAATTGGATGGGAGTTGTTGAGCTAGGAGTGCTGCTTCTTCGATGGCGCCAATCGGCATACGGTACTCGCAATCCGCGACTGCTGCAAAAGCGTTGGTGAGATCCCTTGGTGCGCGGGCGCGATTCTGCGCGTTGCGCCTGCGTCGAGCGCGCTTGGCGTTCTTTGCTCGCCGGATCCTTCGGTGCTCCTCGTCTTCATCTTGGGGAGTGTCAGCTGTGGGCTCATCGGCTGAGACGTCCACGAGTTGTTTGTTGTCGTACTGGGTGCCCAGCTCGTCTTCCTCCGCGTTGCGAAGGGAGGCCACGCAGACTTGACGATCCGGCGACTGGTTAGCCCTAAGGTTGTACTCGAGTAGCTCTGTGATACTCTTTCCTTCTTTCGCAACGGGAGAGAGGGGTCTACCCTCCTGGAAGGGGAGCTCCTGTGTGAAGGGCAGAAGGTGGGACTCGTAATCGAGTATTTCGGAGGGCTCAAAGCCCTTCCAGTACACAAAACGTCCTTGCGGTGTTGAAGTGATGGTTAAACCCAAAAGGCTGCCCGAAGACGATTCGGTGTAGCCGTCGGGTTGCAAGTAGTTTCCAAGGGTGGGGGCCACCTGACAAGCGGTGGCTCCCTCGTCTTCGAGTCCTTTTCGGATCCGGCTTGAAGGTGTAGTACTGCGCGGGGAGTACTCTTCGTTGGAGTCCGAGTAGGTGTCGAAAACGGGGGGGCCCCGGCAAGCGGTGGCACCTTTGCCCTTGATCTTGAGTAGCAGATCCAAATCCTCCTCCAAGTCAGAGAGGGATTTAGATCGTGAAGTCTTTTCAGATCGGTTTAAATCCGACCTGAATAGATCTGGTGCATCACGAGTGGAAGTCGCGTTGAAAACGGACGTCTTTTCGATCTGCTGGGCCTGATCGGGAGGCAGCATATCGTCGAGGTTGTCGACGAAGTCATCGAGGTTGCTGCTTGCAGTTGATGAAGAGGCATCCGGCTCCTTGGAGTTGGCTCGGTGGCAGTTGAAGCCACCCGTTGGCGACACAGATCCAGGAGCCAAAGATGAAAGTCGTGCCCTCGTCGAGCATGGCGCTGGTGAAGTTGAAGGATGCCATCGAATTCTCCGGTGGATGCTCGATGAACACCCCTACCTGGCACGCCAGCTGTCGGTGTTTTACTGCCACGCCCACTGAGGGATACCCCCGAGGTAGTGTGTTTGTAGGTAGGGTGTCGCCGAGTATCATGAACTCGAAGGTGCAAAGGAATACAAGGTTTAGACAGGTTCGGGCCGCCAAGAGCGTAATATCCTACGTCCTATATAGTTTGTATTGCCTTTGATGATGATTGTCCCCGAGGGGGTGCCTGTCCGCCCTTATATAGTCCGGGAGGACAGGTTTACATGGAAGTCCTAGTCGGATAGAAGCCCAGGAGTCCTACCCGAGTACTTCTTGGGTAGTTTCCTACCGTGTCCGACTAGTTTCACTACTCTACGAGTAATCCTACTGCATTACGAGTAGTTACAACAGATGTAGGGCGTGCCGTATCCTAGGAAAAAGTGTGCCATGTGTACAGTCCCGTGTACCCGGGTCTGACACCGGGCGCAATGCTTACACTGCACATTAGTTGTTGCTTCGAAGCACTGGCCAAGTGTAGGAGGGATAGAACCGCAGCAACAACGCCTCCAAGGAGGTGAACAGTGCCAAGGATGTCGTCGTCGTCGAGACCGGCTAGATTCCCGCAAGGTTTTCGTCAACGACTTCACCAAGCATGTACCTCGTTGCTTGAGCCCTTAGCAGCTCGTGCGATGCAGCGGGACACACCACCATTGACCATTGCCGCGCCTAGGGCGCACCTTGCTGTTTGAATCCTTGATGATTCGCACGAGCAGCAAGGCATAACGTCTTGAGTTGTAGCCATGGCACCGCCCAGGGTAGAGAGCAGCATGCCATGGCCGAGCAAGGTCTCCCTCGTGCTGTAGAGGACCCACAAACACCAACATCGTTGTCACATCGCCCCACGGAAGCCTCTGAAGAGGGGCATCAACATGTCGGCTGCACACGGCAGCTACACAACTGCGTTGGCCACCCCTCCGGCCATGCAGCACATGCGGCCGGAACTGGCTCTACTGCTCGCGTTACATCACCGCAGGCACTAGCAAGCCCCCCCCCCCCCCCCCCCCACCGCCGCTGTAGATCCGAAGCCCACTAGAGCTCCACGGACGCTCCCGCGTGGGGGAAGCCGCCGCCGCCGCTCCGTGTAGATCCGGCCCCGGGGGTGCCGGATCCGGCCTCGGGGAGCACAGCCAGAAGGCCCGCGCCAAAAGGCCCGCCGCCGTTGTCATTGGGGCCAATCGTGCGTCTACGAGATCTCGCGCACTCGCTAGAACCACGGCCATGGGACCCCGTACATGGCCAACAGTGGCATGCCCAGCGAGATCCGGCCAGGGGTTCGCCGGATCTGGCCTCGGGGGCCGCATCTTGGCGCTACTTCTGGCGCAGATCCGGTCCCGGAGGGAATAGATCAGGCCGAGGGCTGGCAGATCGGGCCCCGGGGAGCCGGAATCGGCCGCTGGGTAGCCGAGGTCATGGCCACCACCGACAGGGAAAGGGGACCTCGCCTGCGCCTACGCGAGGAGGAAGAGGGCCTCGCCGCCGCCTTCCTTGCGGCCAGGCGGACATCCGCTGGCCTGCTCAGGCGGCGGCGAGGGAGGGAAGCGGAGGGAGAGGGTGGCGGCTCTGGGGACTCGCGGTTCGCCGAAGTCGCCTCAAGGAGAAGCGGCGCGGGCATCTTAATTTTTTAAAGTTGTTCAGGAGTTTGAGAAGATGAAGAGGAAAGCGGCGGAGAGCTAAGCGGCAGAGAGCTGGTCGATTACGCCGTCAGCAGAGAGCAAGCTAATGATCGGGGAGACGATGTACATCTAGACCTAGATGGCCGAGTACAAGAACTCAAGGAGGAGCTATTGAAGCTTATGAAGGACAACACCCATGTCTAGATGTGTTAGTTTAAAGGCACTGAAAAGAGTGTTGAATTGTCGATTAGATTTGTTGCAGTGATTCTTTCCTTCGGAGGGGAGCTTTTATAATGGTCAGGCGTCAGGCGTGGCAAAGTTAGCCCCAGAGCAAAAGTTGGCCCTAGCTGGGTAGCTGGGTGGCTCACCAGCACCTCGAAAAGAAAAGCAGGCCGCAAACTCGACCCAGCAGACAGATAGGCCCACCGGGCCGACTACCAATTCACGCGACAGCCTCCTCCTCCCGCACGCTTCTCTCGTCCCGAGCTCCCGCTCCCTTGTCCCGTACGCTAATTCAAATCCAGTACGACACACACGACGGCCTTTCAGAGTTCAGAAACTTCAGATCTCAACGGTCGGACGGCCGCCGGACACCGAGCAGGCGAGCGGGAGCACCCTCGCATCGCAGTTGCAGCAGCATCTTCTCCTGCAAGGAAGAAACGCGGCATGCCCACGTGGCAGTCCGGTGTCCGGACCAACCAATCATACGGCCGGCGGCCCACCAAAAAGTCCACGCCGCCGTCTCAACTCTCAAAACCAAAAGCTTGCCCAGCACGCTCCTCGATTCCCGCCTGCCGCTCGCGCACGCGCACGGCGCCGTTGCACTGACACCGTGGGCCCGCCTCCCGGCCCGGCCTGTCCAGCCGTGACACCTCATAACCATCGCAGCGGACGGTGGAACTGTTGTCGCCTCACTGACATGTGGGGCTATATGGCTGAACGGACCTTCGGGCCCACGCATCGGCTTCTTGGGCTCCTGCCGGGGGCCAGCCGGGGCGGCAGCGCGCCTCCCCCACCAACCACCACGACGCCAAAAACCGCGCGGGAAAACGCCTCCGCGCCCGCGCGCCAAACCCGAAAACCTCTTCTTCTCCACCGCGGAAAAAATAAAAAATCCTCTACCCTCGCCGCATAATTGCTCCTCGCATCTTCCGCGCCGGGAAGGCATTTAAATCTCCCCCCAAACCCTACCCTCTCTCCTCATCCACCGCCCCCTTCCGACCTCCCTCGCCTCAAACCCAGCGCTTGGCGGCGGCGGCGCGCACCAGGTGTTCGACGGAAGTCCCCGCCCGGCGGGTGGCCCGAAGCCGGCAACAACATGTACGTGGTGAAGCGGGACGGGCGGCAGGAGACTGTGCACTTCGACAAGATCACGGCGCGCCTCAAAAAGCTCAGCTACGGCCTCAGCCAGGACCACTGCGACCCCGTGCTCGTCGCGCAGAAGGTCTGCGCGGGGGTCTACAAGGGCGTCACCACCAGCCAGCTCGACGAGCTTGCCGCCGAGACCGCCGCGGCCATGACCGCCTCCCACCCGGACTACGCCTCGGTGAGGAACAACGGCCCGGAGCCCTCTGTTCGTGGTTTTCATTTCTCCTGTCTGTCGTCGTTTGGCCTGACGTGGGGTCGGTTGTCCCCCCCTTTCTCTGTTCGTGGTTCGTGAAGCTGGCGGCGAGGATTGCTGTGTCGAACCTGCACAAGAACACCAAGAAGTCCTTCTCGGAGACGTAAGCAACGTCTGACTTTGGCTTAATTTCGTCCATTCATAGTGGCAGCCTGGCAGGAGGAAGTCTGGATTTGTGGATTGGGTTGTGAATTGACCTGCGACTGTCGTGGATGCAGGATTAAGGACATGTACATGTACTTCAACGAGAGATCCGGGCTGATGGCCCCTCTGGTCGCTGATGATATTTATGAAATCATCATGAAGGTTAGATTCTGATTGTCCCTGACACATTTCTGACAGGGCACCTGTGTAGATACTGATGTTCTGTTTGTGTCGGTTAAATTTACTGTTCCATTGCTTTTTTTAAAGGGTATTTATCATATCCAGTAAATCTGTTGTTCTCGCCACTGCCCTTGCTGTAAATTGTCCCTCACATGGCTTTATGTTGCCTAATTTCAGAATGCTGCTCGCTTGGACAGTGAGATAATTTACGATAGGGACTTCGATTATGACTACTTTGGCTTCAAGACTCTTGAGAGGTCTTACCTCTTGAAGCTTGCGGGGAAGGTTGTTGAAAGGCCACAACACATGCTAATGAGGGTTTCAGTGGGAATACACAAGGAAGACATTGAGTCTGCCATAAAGACATACCATCTCATGTCTTTGCGCTGGTTTACACATGCCTCACCGACCCTTTTCAATGCTGGCACACCAAGGCCCCAAGTACTGTCCTTGTTTCCTCCAGATGATCCGAAAATGTGGGTTGTAAGATTGTTTATTAACTGTTGCATTCTTTATGATGTAGTTAAGCAGCTGTTTCCTTATCTGCATGAAAGATGACAGCATTGAGGGAATTTATGATACTCTGAAGGAATGTGCTGTCATAAGCAAATCAGCTGGAGGAATTGGTGTCTCAGTTCACAATATCCGTGCTACTGGGAGTTACATTCGGGGAACAAATGGAACGTCCAATGGGATTGTACCTATGTTACGTGTCTTCAATGATACCGCTCGTTATGTTGATCAAGGAGGTGGCAAAAGAAAGGGTATGTTCCGTCATTATTCTGAATTGTAATTCCACTGTCTTCACAAATTCTTATGAGCTTCTAAAACTTAGGAGCGTTTGCTGTATACTTGGAGCCTTGGCATGCTGATATTTTTGAGTTCCTTGATCTGAGAAAGAACCATGGGAAGGTAATATCTCTATCATTGTTGTTTAATCGCTTTTGGGTATGAAAACAGTAAGCCATCATAGTTTTCTGTAATAACTGCAACGGTAAGTTAACTGTATATATGCTTACTGCCACCTTGATTCCATCACCTAAAATTGATTCTTTACATGTGCCAGCAGCCCTTAAAGATGGTTGTTCAACTCTTAATTTTTTGTTCAAGCTAGTGTCTTATGGAAATAGTGCTCTAGTTCATTTCTTCATGATATAGATACCCATTATTTTAGTTCCCTAACTGTGGTCAAGCAATATATGCGCATGTTTTCTCTGATATTTGGTTTCTAATAATACTAAATTGATTCCTTCTAAATTCTGAGTGGCCTTGCAAAAATCTAAAAGACTTGTTATTCTGGATGGCAATTTAACAGGAGGAACATCGTGCAAGGGATCTTTTCTATGCATTATGGGTTCCCGATCTATTCATGCAAAGGGTCCAGAATAACGGAGAATGGTCATTGTTTTGCCCTAATGAAGCTCCAGGGTTGGCTGATTGCTGGGGCGATGAGTTTGAGAATTTGTACAAGAAATATGAGAGAGAAGTAAGCTGGAAATTCTATTGTTGTGTGTAATAGATTGAAATTGGAACTACTTTAGTAACCTTGCTTTCTGGCTTCAGGGCAAGGCAAAGAAAGTTGTTCCAGCACAGACCCTCTGGTTTGACATTTTGAAGGCACAGATAGAAACTGGTACACCATATATGCTTTACAAGGTATAATTTTGGCAACAACCAACTATACAAATAGGTGTTCCTGCATCTGGACTTGTGATTCTTCTGACAATTTTTACCTGCTTTTACTATCGGGCTCTAAGCATTCTTTTTAATGGTTATTAACTGTCTGCAGGATACGTGCAATAGGAAGAGTAACCAGCAGAATCTGGGCACAATTAAATCATCAAATTTGTGCACTGAGATAATTGAGTACACAAGCCCTACTGAAACTGCTGTCTGCAACCTTGCATCTATTGCTTTACCACGCTTCGTAAGGGAAAAGGTATATCTTGTCAGTGCTTCAGCTGAATTCAATCATGAAGGTTGTATTCTGATGTGCTGTATGATAAACTTCTTTCACAGGGTGTTCCTTTAGAGTCCCATCCATCTAAGCTTGTGGGCAGCACTGATTCGAAAAATAGATATTTTGACTTCGAGAAGCTTGCTGAGGTTTGTTCAGATCCTATTTGTCTTAGATCATCGATTCCCACCTATGTCAACAAATGTTTTGATACATTGTTGATTTTGCCAGGTTACCTCAACTGTTACTTACAATCTCAACAAAATTATTGATATCAATTACTATCCTGTTGAGACCGCAAAGAGATCAAATATGCGGCACAGGCCAATTGGCATAGGTGTTCAAGGTTTAGCGGATACGTTCATATTACTTGGCATGCCATTCGATTCACCTGAGGTACTTTGCCCCCAGCTCTACGCTGGCACTTTATCTCTCTGTACTTAGCTGTGATGTAATAAATAGTATCTTTTTCAGGCTCAGCAGTTGAATAAGGATATTTTTGAAACAATTTACTATCATGCTCTGAAAGCTTCTGCTGAACTTGCTGCTAAAGAAGGTCCTTATGAAACATATGAAGGCAGTCCTGTCAGCAAGGTTTTGTTCTCAAAATTTCCCTGTTTCAATTATGTTTGCTTCTTATTTTGGTTTAGTTTTATGTTTGTTCTTATCCTAAAAATAGAAAAAATATTAATAATCCGAAGCCCATTTCTATGTGTTGACCTTAAAAATTAATCAAGCATTGTCTATCCCTTTTCCTTTGTAGGGAATTCTTCAACCTGACATGTGGAATGTGGTCCCATCTAACAGATGGGATTGGCCATCTCTAAGGGAGACTATTTCTAAAGTTGGGATCAGAAACTCTCTTCTTGTTGCTCCAATGCCCACTGCTTCCACTAGTCAGATTCTTGGCAATAACGAGTGCTTTGAACCCTACACGTCTAACATATACAGTCGACGAGTTCTAAGGTCTGGAAGCATACTCCTTAGAGTGCTTGTATTCTTATTTACATGTGCATATGATTGATGTTTCTGTTTTTCTTCCAGTGGGGAGTTTGTTGTGGTTAACAAACATCTTCTTCATGATCTGACGGAAATGGGTATTTGGACCCCTACTCTGAAAAACCAGATAATATATGAAGATGGTTCTGTCCAAAAGATGACAGAAATTCCAGATGATCTTAAAGCAATATACAAGTATGTAGTTCATTCTTCATATCATTATTTTCTACCGAATACAGTCACTGTTGGAGTGTCTAAAAGTTTGTATGAATTACTGCACCAGGACTGTCTGGGAGATGAAGCAGAAAACTTTGGTTGACATGGCAGTTGATCGTGGATGCTATATTGACCAGAGCCAGAGCCTCAATGTCCATATGGAGCAACCCAACTTTGGGAAGCTAACATCGCTGCACTTCCATGCTTGGTCCAAGGTATTTAGCCTTGAATCATCAAAGCAATGGCGTATCTTCAAGCAGTTTGTAGTTGGCCTATAATGATGGTTTTTTTTTAACATTGTTCAATGTCAGGGCCTGAAAACTGGGATGTACTACCTACGCACACGAGCAGCTGCTGATGCGATCAAGTTTACAGTCGACACAACACTTTTGAAGGAGAACGGGGTACATGTCCTCTCCCTTAATCCCATATACGTTCTCTCACAATCTTTTCCCAGAAACTTACTATAACATAACTCACCACGAAAACCACTTGCATATGCAGGTGGCTAATGGCAAGCCTGCAGAGGAAGACGTGGAAGCCAAGATGGCACAAATGGTCTGTTCTCTGAACAACCGTGAAGAGTGCCTGGCGTGCGGAAGCTAGACGCGCCCGCACCGCACTTTGTTCATGACCACAACATTATACAACCGGCTGATGATTGGAGTTCAATAACCAGAACGAAGTCTGTGATGTAGGTTGAGTTACAAATTCCCATGCTGGGAATGCCTTGGTCCCTGAATACTGCTACCTCCCGCTTGTGCTGTACTGAATTATTTGGGCTGATGCCCATGTATATATTTCTACTACTGTCAATGTTATTGATGTGTGCTATCGCATTTTCGTGCGAAACATTTGCAGTACTCTCTTTACATCAGTGACAACGACAGAACAATTAGGCTAGACTGGACAATATTTCACCATAGATGGCTAAGATAACAAGATTTTTACTCGGTAATTCTCTGAGAAGTGGTTAGTTGCTTGCAGCTTACAATTACATGTCGATAAGATGAGCACGTTGCATTGCTTCACGGCACGATCGATGGCAACTCGTCGACTACACATGAACTAGTAACTGAGCCGCCGCTTCACTGGCTTAGACCGATGTGGATGCGCTGCAGCGCGTCGGCCAGGGCGTCCGCCGCCGCCGTCGCGGGCAATGCAGATGCGGCCCATCTCCACGGCGGTGCCACGCGTCGCGGCGACCCGGCTCACCACGACCGAGAGGTTGGCGAAGGCCCACTCGACCTTGCACGCCGGCGCCGCGAGCTCCGCGCCGAGCCCCTCGGCGCGCAGGCGCCGGAGCTCGTGGACCTGGGCGGCCACGGCGTCGATCGCTGCGATGATCTCGCCGTAGAAGGCACATGTTTCCACGACCCGCGCCTCCAAGCGCGCGAAGGCGCGCTGAAGCTCGGCGAGTCGGAGCTGGTCGTCGGTGCTGGCGACCTGCAGCGGCGGCTTGACGTCGAGCTCCATCTCTTCCATGGGTTGATCGCCCGCCGCTCCAACTTCCCGAAAGAGAGATAAGGATTAATAGGAGGTATGTGGGCTTTGTATATAGACTGGCTGCGCGGCGCGGATCAAGAAGTTTTCGGCTTCGGCCTATCAAAGTAGAAATCGATTACGAGTACAACTCTTGACTCTAGATTCGTATTTCAACACGGTCTGCCATGTGCCAATTATCCGATTCAAAATTTTGAATTTGTTTCAGATTTCAATAAAAAATTTTAGTACAATTTAAAAATTGTGATGACGTTTTATGAGAAAAAGGAAGCTGAAGCTCCCACCCCCTATGTTAGAACAACCTACTACTAAGTGTTCGTGTCTACTACTAACTATTTTTCCATAGAAGCTGTGTTCATGTCTTCATGACAGTCGAGGAATACGGGAAAAAGAAAAGGTGTATTGAGGCTCTACAATTGTCCTTACCCCTTGTAGGATTTAGCTATCTATATACAGTATATTAGATCTGTATGGATACACTACCAAAATATAGGTGTCTATATGTGCATAGCTATCTTAAACTTTTCATGTCCCATACTGGTGCACTTACTAACACTAAATGATTTATATATTAGGTAGCCACTGGTAACAAATAAAAACTTTTTGCAGGCAATTGTCTTGCAACTTTTAATGCTGCATAAGAATTAATGGTACATATAGTTATCCATTACCAACAGGTGTAACAACCCTATGTCACATTATATTATATTGATCTAAAATTTAAGTGTTGTTGCGCTGTCCATGGATACATGCCACTTAGAACGCAACACAATTACAGGCCCTGTTTAATACAAGTGTTAAGATATTGTGAACCGTGGGTAGAGTTCAGATAGAAATAGAACAAAATTAAGCAACGTACGATTTCTCTTTGTTCAAAGAAAAACTTATAAACCCATCATATCACCAAAAATTTCCTAACTATAGATCATTAAGAGGATTAATCCAATCAACAATTATCCCTAAATTTTCGTTTTATGCGTAACTGTCCATCCGCCTAATCCTGATCCATTGTAGCTGTTCTCTCGACGCCTCCCGACGAAGCATCGGTGTCCGCCGCCGCCGCCGCCGACCTAGCCGTGGCCGCCGCAAGTTTCAGCTTGGCGAACGACTGCATCACCACCGCGAGTTCCGCCACGGCCCCCGCCGCCGTCACGCGCCCGCGCGCCAGCCGCTCCTCGTACTCCAGGGCCGCGAGGTCCCTGTCCACGGCCTCATGGGCGCGGAAGAGCGCGCGCAGCTGGGCCGTGGCCTCCTGGCCGTCCCGCAGGTGCTCGTCGAGGCCGGAGTGGTCGGCGGACGGGTCCTCGACGAGCCGCCTCAGGCCGGCCAACACGCTGTGGAACAGCCTCCTGACGCGGTCCTCGGCCGCCTGGAACTCGTCCCTAATCCGGCGAGCCGATGCCTCCAGAGCCTCGAGCCGCTCCGTCCGGGCGGCCGACGCCTCGAGGGCCTCGGCTAGCTCCTTCCTGGCGGCTGACAAGGCGACGGCGTCTGGATCTCCGGCGGGACTCTCCAAGATTAATCCCATGATAGATCGAGGCGAGATCGATGGCTTTGCCGTCGCGTCGCTATATATATGGGAAATCTTTAGTGTATATATATATATATAAGTGCTGATCAGGGAGAGCATGAAGATCAGGTCAGGCGGAGCTAGCTATATTCCTGCTATTCCCAGGAATACCCAATAAGTTTATCCATGGCTTATGTATATATCAGCTGCATATATGTATAGATATTATATACTATATAAATTATATACTACATAAAAAAATATTCTCTAAGTAAATCAGCAGCTCAGTGCCTCGTCCCAACACTGACATACTCTCCCTTTTTATTTTTATAATAACAAGTTTAGGTGCTTATGACTGTTAGTATGTTTGTTAGACCGTATTTGGATAGAGGACTAAATGTCATTAATGTAGCTGCACAACGTGAGTCCCCTTTAGCCACCCCTTGGGGACTAATGGACTAAAGCCTTAGCTTCTCTTTTAGACCCTGTGCTTGGCTCACTAGAGAAAGGAGGACTGAACTTTAGTTGGGTGGATCTAAACAGGATTTTAGCTACTTACCCATTCTACTGGCTCAAAACATGTATTCTTGCTACCAGAGCATGATCTGCTGTTGCTCACGATAATCCGATCTACGGCCTCCAGTACATTTATGTACACGTCCGTTAGATGAATAAAACTACAACTTATTAGCATTTGCTTCTACATGGTAATAAACAAAATAGATTCTTTGATCCCTCCTTTCACTGTTTTTCCTTTGTTTGACGATCATAGTGTTGCAATCTTCCTCCTCCAGCTGTAGACCTTCCACGCACAATATCAAATATGTCATCACGATCGACATCTCTGCTCATGTCCGTGTCACTCTATATCGGGCATAGATGAATTCAACATTCATCAACGGTGTACATTCTTCAAATTCACCTTCAAATTTATTTGCTTGGAAAGCGGAAATACCTAACTTTAAAATCCTGGCTCCGCCACTGCAACGATGAAAGGAGCAGTAAGGAAGCTTTGTTGATTGTTTGATATGAATTGCACGGCCATCAACGTTACCGGAACAAACAACCTAGCTACCTAGCCAACTCAAAGTATACGTGCATATTTGGAAAAACTCATGATCCAAACAACCTAAAATTCTTATAAATTTATAAAATAAATACTATTGACATTGCCAATTTCTATAATGTTTGAGTGTACAACCAGTTACCACCTACTAGTTGTAGCTGGTGATTAAGAAAAACAAATATTGGGTGCAAATCCCTACTTGGTTGTGTAATGAAAAAACACATAAAAAAATTTGCTTCAGCAATAGTTTTTTTTTTAAAAAAAACTAGCTTCAGCAATAGGTTCGCTGCAGTACAGGACACGCACAACTAACCACCATACGCACGCAGACACGCACTCACGTACGAACCTAATGTTGTCGAGAAATTTAGCGAAACTCATGATCGATCCGAACAACGTTGATAGCTGTAGCAAAATTCATGGAAGAAATACCAATTACATAGACGGAAGCAAATTCTAATGATAACTATACATGCGTGTGCTAAATCTCGATTAGATGCGGCAGCGTAGGAGCATCAAAGCTGTGTCGTTGTCGTCTCATCATCTTCCTTGGCCGGAGGCGTTCTCTCCCGCACCGCCGCAATGTGCTTTGCCATGGTGATCCATGTAATCCCTCGTGAGCGTTTCGAGCTCGGCGGCCGCCTCGTCCAGCAGCCGCTCCAGCTCAACCCGCCGCGGCGCCACCGGATCGGAGACGAGGATGGAACTGCAGACAGGGCCGGGCACGGGCGCCGCGGCGGCGCCACGGTGCCTCTCCCGGTCACCTCGTCGAAGAGCGCCCTCAGCCCGTCCATCCGGGCGCAGGCGAGGAGCTTGTGGAACCGCTCCCCGGTGTCCCTGTCGACCAAGAAGCCGCCGGCTTCCTTCATCTCGTCGAGGAACTGCTCCATGGAGAACGGCGGCTCCGTGTCGTCCATGGCTGTCGCGTGCGCGTCTCCTCCCGTGTTCAGATCATCATGGTTTGCCGATCGATCGCACGAAAGCCGTTGTGCGTTTGGAGAGGAGGACACCTACGAGAACGTGCATATATAGAAGACGCGCATGCGGGCACACTAAAATAAATTTTAATGTGTGATCACTTATAAAATAAATTCTTATTACAATAATAAAAAGACATTTTAATCCTAGCTATATGCGTGTACGACGCCTAGCTATATCCAACATTCCAACATCATATCAAATTAAAGTTTTAATCGCTCCCGTCCTCAAACAGATCAGCTGCGGCCGCGCTGGAATCTTCAACCCCGCGGCTTGCCGTAGTAGCCGCCGCGTCGCCTTCGCCTGCCCGGAGCGTCGCGAGCCGACGCGTCACAATGACGTCGAGGTCCCTCAGCCTCTTCTCGAACTCCACGGAGAGCTCCTCCTCCATCCGCGACAGCTCGGCGAGCCGCGCCCGCAGATCGGAGGCGAGGAGGTGTCGCCGGCGGCGGCGGCCCGCGCCTCGAAGTCCCCCTCCAGCTCGTCGAACAGCTTCGTCAGCGTGTCGGCCCGGGCGTAGGCCTCCTGAGCGACGTCGAGGAGGAGCTGGTTGATCTGACCCGCGGAGAGCGGCGCCGTCTTCTCCCGGCCCATGTCGTCGCCGCCGGCGCGTGCTGCGTCTCCTCCCATGACGAACTTGTTGCTTAGAACAACTGCAACGCACAGCAAACACGTACGTCGACGTCCCCGTTTGCAGAGGAAGATCGACATGGCTGCATAATTATAGCGGCCGGGCCTGCATGTTTGATCCACGTACGAGTACGACGACGACACGGACTCGGTCGATCGGGGACGAACTCAACTAGGAACATGCTAGACTTTTTAACCGCACAGAGGTCTCGGAGATGGGTCCGGCTCCGGTTCGGACTCGTACTTTGCGTTTGGTGAAGCCATCACGTAAGTTGTCCGCAAAAGCCGGGACCCTGCAGCCACTACTGCAAATCCATCGCTAGAGCTCTACTACAGAAGCCGGTGTGCGTGGCTGCCAGTAGCTGAACTAATATTCTCATACTTGCTTTGATCACACAACTCAATGGAGTAAGTAAACTTTGTAAGAATTTCGCAAAAACATCCTCCGACTCCCAAGAGCATAAACTAAGCAGACTCAAAACCCTGACCTCCAAATCCGTTAAGAAGGTGTTCACCACCACGCAAGGCGCCACAATTAGTTCTGGAGCTGATGCACATCAAAAAAAATATTATAATTTTGAAAGAAAATTAAACGCATGATTCATGTCCGAAGAGACCGTAATTCACGAATTCCGGCCTGAATTTCGCAACAATTTTGGAGGTGTTGGCACCTCGTGTACCTTCGGATTAGGGATGCAAGTGGGTACCCAATGATATTTTATAGATCAACTAAATAATTACGATGGCATGCCATCCTAGTTCATTTCTCCTCCTAAATTAATTACGCATAATATCATCATAATTTATTTTATTAAATTTTTAAATCAATCTAATAATTCAAAATAAATATAACTTTCAGCCCTGCTCCGGATGGACCTACGACTTGTCATTTTTTGCCGCTATCCTGAGCACGCACGTGCTGCTGCATTCAGGCTTCAGCTTCGTTTGCTTGCATGGCAGAGCGCCCTCGCACAGTCATCTTGCGAATAGATGGGTATTGGGCCAGAAGAAACACGGGCCCTCCCACCTAAAAAGGCCATTGCTCTGCCGCGGGCCGAAGTGCTTGCGCTGGATCGCGGGCTATAGCTCGCTCGCCGGAGATTCCTTTGGTCGCAGAAGGACCGATCGGGGCGGCGAACGATTCAAGATGGTGGTGATATTGGACGGGGCCGCGCCTGACTTTCAGCCGCATCGTCCTGATTTTGGCCGGTTTGGGGGCGTCAGTCCGAGTGGTTTTCACCCCCCACCCCCATCAGACTCGACTACCACTACTAATCTAATTTTACTGTTTTTCTTTTATTGTGATTACTTGGTACCCTGTGGATTTCAGTAGCAGTCGAAATCACATCGTTAGTCGCTTCCCTAGCGGAATTAGGCAATTAAATAGACGCTAGAATCGCGAGAGCGTAGGTAAGCTTACAAGATTCTCAGCGGTACAAGAGTCTCAGTAGTATCTCAGATTTCTAATGATTTCGTCAATCTCGAAAGAGTCTCAGTAGTATCTCAGATTTCTAATGATTTCGTCAATCTCGAAGATTTGCAGGTTCAGTCTTCGAAAATGCTCATTACGTACGTGTGCACGTAGGACCAGGTAGATGTGCGTACGTTGTAAGTATCTAAGTTGTACCGTGTGATATGAAAAAATAGATGTTACAATCACAATTAATGGCAACTTCAGTGAAGCTATTAGCAGCGAGCAGATCGAGTCGTTAGGCACAATGATATATAGCTATTGAAATGAACCCAATACTTGCCGCTGCATGTCGCCAGAAGACAAGAGCGACATGATACATGCACCGACTGATTAAGCTACACACTTAGGAGATCGAAAAGTTTTCGATTCCGAGTCCTGACGAAACGCACATACTACTACTCAAGAACACCAAAAGAAATCACGACGACACAGAGTTGTAGACACGCTGCTAGCTTGCGCATGATCCCATCATCATGCCAGTAGGCGCAGCCAGCCGGTGATCTATCTCCCTAGCTCATCAGTCGTAGAGCGGCGGGCACTTGAATCCCGGCGGCGCGTGCTTGCCGCAGGTGATGAGCAGCTCGAGCGCGACGGGGAGGTAGATGTTTATGTTGAGCAGGCGCGCGCGGATGGTGGTGCAGAGGCAGAGCGCCGCGTCCAGGTCCGCGACCCCCTGCACCAGCGGGCAGCACTTGGACTTGGCCTCCCGCCCGATCACCAGGTGGATCAGCCCGCTCAGCACGTCCACGCACGCGTTCAGCTTCAGCGCGTCGATCGGGCACGTCCGACCCGCCGGCGGTGTCGGCGTCGGAGGCACGTACGGCGGCGAAGGCGGGACGTAGGGTGGCGTCGGCGGCACGTACGGCGGGGTTGGCGGGACGTAGGGCGGCGACGGCGGCGTCGGCGGCACGTACGGCGGGGTTGGCGGGACGTAGGGCGGCGACGGCGGCACGTACGGCGGGACGTAGGGCGGCGTCGGCGGCACGTACGGAGGAGACGGCCGCGGCGTCGGAGGGGTGTACGGCGGGATGTAGGGCGGGGACGGCCGCGGCGTCGGAGGGGTGTACGGGGGGACGTAGGGCGGAGACGGCCGCGGCGTCGGAGGGGTGTACGGCGGCACGTATGGCGGAGACGGCCGCGGCGTTGGCGGGGTGTACGGCGGGACGTAGGGCGGCGACGGCCGAGGCGTCGGAGGGGTGTACGGCGGGTTGCACGGCGGGCAGTTTGAGGGCGGCTTGCCGTGGTGGGGCGGCGAGCCGTGGCCGCCGCCGCCGGAGCCGGAGCCGGGGGAAGGCCTCGTCGGCGAGCCAGAGCCACTCCCCGGCGCCGGGTACCACGGGCGGCCGGGGCCGTGCCCGCCACCCCCGCCTGGCGCCGGCGGGGGGCAGTTGCTCCACGCCAGCGTCCCGGGCAGGAGGACCGCGGCGAGGAGCAGGAGGACGTGAATGGAGGCAGCGGAGGTGGCCATTGCGCCGGCTCAAGCTCAGCACAGGCACAGCGATGGGCGATGCCCGTGACGGGCCGTGCACCCTGCTCGCGTCCCCTTTTATAGAGGAGCGTCACGGCTGGGCGATCAAGTGAAGTGGAGCACACTAGCACACTGAGGTCGACGTCGCTCTGGTGCACGGGCAATCTCACAGGTGACAGGTGTCGAATCGTCGACGCACGAGCCAGCCTGCAAGCAAGATTTGTCAACGCTAACCACGGTCGCGTCTCCGCAATCCCATCTCCCGTTGCCGGATAAACCGCTATGCGCGCACGGATGCATGCAGGTATGGACCGTCGGGATGGGCGCCAGGTGTTTGGCCGCGCCGTGTGCAGGTGGCCGGCACGCGGCGAGGAGCCGAGGACGCGCGCGCAAGCGGCCAACGGCCGGGGGCTCACGGGCCGGGCGGCGGTGGCGCAGAGGAGGAAGGAAGCGTCCGCTTCCAGCAGCCGCAGCCGCAGCCGCAGGCCCGCAGCTAGCCTGACATCCCTGCCCCGCCGGGCGGGCGTGCTCGCTCGCCCGGAACACGGCAAGGTGATGGCGCGGGGACCGACGCGCCGGTCGAGCTCGACGCTTCGCGGGCGGCCAAGGGTATTGCGGAGACTGACATGGTTGTCCTCTGCGGACACGGCGGCGCCCACCCGTGACCCGCCGCGGGGTTTGGAGCGTTCCGGTGCTGGGCTCTTCTCGCCGCGCGACGCGAGGTCGTCGTCTCGGGAGAGCCGCGGTGTCCCTGCTCCCATGTGCTTGCGCCTGTGCGGACAACAGCGACCGGTGCGTGGCGCGTCCCCGTGAGCGGGCGGAACTGAATGATCGTCCTGGCTAAACGCTGGATGGATATGATGTGGATCATGACATGGTGCCCGGACGGATTCAGCAATGTAGGGGTCACAGGTTTCAAAGACTGTTCATGCGTGACAGCTGGGGATATCAGATCTCTTCTTGATTTTTTTTCCCCTTGAGAGATCAGGTGCAGGTTCAGCTAGGGTTTGGCTTGGTTTAGTTTAACACTGGATTTCAGCAACTGATGCTGTGTGCCCAACAGGACCTTCTTTCAGAAGCTGGGCGCCTGAACTATTCCGGCCTTGGATTTCTTGGGGATTTCCTGGTCAAGTATAAACAGACGCCCAACATTATCATGTCATGCCAGGGTGACAGTATTCTCTTATAACACAATGCACAGTTGGTAAAGGATCAGATCAATCTGAACACCTGTACCTTTGCCCCCCAAAAAATGTAGACACCAGCACAGCCTATGCGGCGATACTACTCATCCCTCAGGCCTCAGGCAAACACCAAACACAGTGTTAGCTGATGTAATGCCCTCAATTTGAAACGCGTATACTTGTGGTACCCTGTATAAGTGTACCGCATCAATCATCAGCAATAGAATTTTTACTTTCATACAACGACGGCACTCCCATTGCAGCTGATCCAACCGACTCCCATCAAGATCACTGACCTGGGTGCACACCAACCATTCTACTCATGATTATTATTATAATTATTATTACATGCTGCATCAGATACTATCTCCGTTCCAAATTGTAGGTCATTTTGGCAAATATAGATACATAAATTTTACTATGTATCTAAACACAATTGTATATCTAAGTGCATAGCAAAATTTATATATTTAGATTTGCTAAAACTACCTACAATTTGGAACGGAGGAAATTTGGAACGGAGGAAATACAAGGTTATCTCGCTTTGGCAATCAGCCAAACAGAGTGTGATTGAGCCGAGCGAGACATCCGGGGGGGTGCATGTCACACCTCCAGGTATCAGCAGTTAACATCAAAGCTAACTTTGCTATACAATTAAACCAAACAAGCGTCCAGCAACCACAAGAATCACCAATATGCTCTTCTGTTACAGCAGAGCCGGCTGTTATCGATGTACCTTCCCTGTAATTAAAAAGTGAATCACAGTGAGCTTCATGTTTCATCTTGGATGATGCTTCCAGAATTACACTCTGATAAACTGGTAGTGAGCTCTTCGTTCATGTGCTACTCACCGCGCTGAGTTGATCGAGGCCTCAACGATGCCGAAGCCATGTCATTCAGATCTTGTAATGGTGTGAGTTGCTTGACAACTTCATCCATCGATGGACGGGACTTGCTATCACGGCTAAGGCAGTAGTGGCAGATCTGAGCAACTTTCTGCACCCCTTTCACAGAGTAGTTCAGGCCCAAGCGAGGATCTACGAGCTGATAGAGCCTTCGACGATCATTTAGGTAAGGCCTTGCCCATGCCACCAGGTTCTGCTCCCCTGTAGGCCGCTTCTTGTCCATGGATCTTCTGCCTGTTAACATCTCGAGTAGCACAACCCCGAAGCTATAGACATCACTCTTAGACGTCAAGTGCCCTGAACAGCAATGCATGGCATGAGTGACAAGACTTGACATACTAACTGCTTAAAGAAAGAATCATAAACTGACACCTGTTGTTATTTTTTTAGCTTTCAGGTAAGGTATACAAATCCCGTGGAGAAAATACTGTGGGATACAGAAAAAGGTTATGGTCACGTGCATTAGCAAAAAATTATTTGTAATTCCTGTGATTATGGTTAGTGAAACAAATTTGGAAAGATAAATAATAGTACACAAGCAATCATATGTAACATTACTTCTATCACCAATAAGATTCGTTATTTATGTCTAGGGCCCTCACAATATCAAGAAAAAAGTATAACATAGAATCCTAAAAAGAAGAAGAAAGTTTGAACCATAGTTGGTGGAATAAATAAAAAATACAGAATGGCCCTAGTTCTATGTCTTTAGAGCAAAAAAGGGTGATTTTAGCATCCAATTTGGCGAGAAAACAAGAACATATACAAGCTCAGAGAAACAGTGTAAAGTACCAACACGCAGCAGGTAACAGCAAGCTACAGAAAATTTTGCTACAAGTAGCTACTGAAGCTAAAAGTTCTACCTGTCATTACATACTCTGGTGCAGCATAACCATAGGTGCCAACAACTCGAGTAGAGACATGAGTTTTATCACCCTGAGGACCAGCTTTTGCTAAACCGAAATCAGACAATTTCGCATTGTACTCCTGTAGAGCAAAATCACCACAGTTAACAATGTAGCAGAATTATATAAGCATGATATGAAACAGATTAGATAGATACAGTACCGCATCAAGAAGAATATTCGATGTCTTAAAATCCCTGTAAATAACTGGTTTGGGACCTCCATGGAGGAAGGCTAGGCCTTTTGCAGCACCCAGAGCAATCTTCATTCTGTTGGGCCAAGGTAGGGGAAGAGCCCCTTCAAGATTAAACAAAGTAAGATGACAGCTTCATAAAAGGGAGAAGACAGAAACAATATCATCAATCAGGAAAGTCAACAAGATTTAGGCATTGATAGTAAAATCAACTTTATGAAAAAGCAGGCAAAGCATTTTTTTTCCAAAAATAAGGGGATGTCCTAAGTCTATTAACTAAGAAGATATGAATAGGCGTAATATCAAATAGCGCAAGTAAAACCTAATATACAACTAATCTGGGCAGGCTAAATTGCACAGGTATACACTGTTGATCATAAGGTATCGTGCCATACACAGTAACATGAATATCCATAGTCATGCCAAGTTAGAATTTAATTATTTTTTATGCCGCAGAGGACAAAAAAAAATCCAAGATTGCTCAGAAAAATGTACAAGTTATCAGGGAAGCAAACCACAGGTTTGGTCCAAGAAGGAAATGAATGTAGTAAAATGTCTACTCAACTTATTAATCATGTTAGGTGATTGCTTACTTCTGAATAGATGATTTTCAAGACTTCCTCGTGCCATGAATTCATATACAAGTAACCTTTGATCATCCTCAATACAATATCCAATCAGCTTGACAAGGTGTTTATGATGCAACTGTCCCAGAAAGTCAACTTCTGCCTGAAAATGTGACTTCTTTTAAAAGCCATAGCTACAACTAATAAATACATTTCAGATGCCATACAATACTTACCACCCATTCTCTATGACCTTGAAGAGCATCTGGCTTCAAACTTTTAACTGCCACAGTAACACCTGTGCCAGGTTTTGCAGGAGCAGTGCTGTTTGGTTCAATCCATCCCTTGAAGACGTAACCGAACCCACCCTCCCCAAGAATACTGTCTGGCCTGAAGTTTAGGGTGGCAGATTTCAACTCCTGAAACGTAAACTGAAGTAGCTTGGGGGGTGTTTTCTTTTCAATTGATGCATCAACACCATTTGCACCATCATGGTTTGTCTGAAAATGATCACCAAGCTCCCGATTGCTAGCATTCAGATATCTTGTCTCTGCTGCTACAGAGAAAAAAATTGTAAGAGCACATCACACAGAGAAATGAAATTTTACCCAACAAGTACTAATATAAGATGGGACACATTTACCAAGGCCAACTGCTATTCGCTCTCAGGCTCCCCCACATATCCAAAATGGTTACACAAGTTGATAGGCATTGACCCAAAGTACTATTATGTACTTGGCATAGTCATCCTCAGCTTTTAATACAGGACAAAACCTATCCAGTTGACTTGAAGTATCATGCGTATGCTTTGTAATGTTATCCAGGTTAATCATTTGTGGAATGTCACTTTCAGGCAATATGATAACATAAGTACATAACAGTAGCAAGCAACACAATCACATGTAATTGGCTCCTGGAACCAATGAATCAAAGACTTTTGTTCATGCTTTGACCAAATCAGCTTCAATTGTTTCCTTATGGCCAGAAAGTCTCACTTGACAATTGAAATGTGCGACAATGAATCATAGAATTGCATAACGCTACTTGGTTTGAAAAGTAAGGAGAACAGAGTATTGACAGACAGGAAGGGAATTTTTCATACCAATCATATTAACACTCCTTTAACCTCTTATTGATGAGCATACAACATTCAAATAATTGTGCTCAAGCTCATAATATTTCATGCTCAACGCGTAAGTTGTTTATGAAATTCATGCCAACTAATCTAGCTAAGGAGAAACAGGCAAGGTTGAATACATCGCCTAATGCTGTATTAGTCTGTTCTAACCAGCGCCTGATCACCATGAATGGCTTCCTGACAGGTTGGTCGACCACTAGAGATTTTAGACCATTACATCCACATTTTAAGTAAGGTTTGGGAACACGATCCTTATGCAAACTATGCAAATAGCATCCTACATATGTTTAGTTTTGAGTTTCAATTCAAAGGCTGAAGCTTTACCCTTAATTTACCTTCCAAACCTTCCATGCCAATCTAATCAGTGCTCTCTTTAGCTATGGAGGAGTACTAAGCAAAATCATCCGATCAAATCCATGATAAAGCCCAAGGAATACGAGCAAGAATGGCGGGAACAGAGCCCCAATAGAAGAAAGGAGCACTAACCTTTTTTTCCATGGATGATCAAGGCATCAATCACACATCAAAACATTGCGCTAATCGCCAAACCAAGTCTTTGCCACAAACGAACAAGCAAGGAGGAACAAAAATTACGCAGAACCAAACAAACGATCACCATCCACCAACCAAGACAGAATTTAGAAAAAAATGAAAGAGGAAAGAACAAGACAAAGAATCCACCGCCCACCTGCGTCGTGGACGTGGCTGGCCTTGGCCGCGCCGGAGCCGTCGCCGTCCGCCCCCGCCGCCGCAGCCGCCGGCCGGAAGCACGCCCCGCTGAGGCCCCGCGCGACGGCGGCCCAGCACCCGCACCCGCCATGCCGCTTCCGGGGACTCATCTCCCTGCTGCCCGCCCAGGCGCGAGGAGGTCAACGGCCTAGAGCTCCCCCTGCACGCCCATCCGCACGGCCGGCACGCGGCTGACGGCCCGGTCCGGCTCTCTCTCTCCCTCTCGCGCGCGCTTTGCTTTTCTCGCCCTCCTCCGTCCCGTCCAAATCCCCCGTCGGAGCCTTGCCGGGGCAAGCAGCAGATAAGTGCGATGCGGGGGGCGCAAAAGGGAAAGCGAAAGCGAAAGGTGGCGCGCGGTGGGGGTGCACAAGTCGGAGAAGCAAGCGGGGGCGGGGGGGAGTGGAGTGTGGCCGGGTCAGTGGTGGTGGTGGCGGTGGGCCGCTCGCCAGCGCGAGCACTGGCACTGGCGCTGGTGCCGCAGCGACGGGTCGGCGTCGCCGTCGTCATGATGCGGGGATGCGGCCGAGGGGAAAGGGGCTTTTCGGCGCGGCCTTTTGCTGCGGCTGCGGCGCGGCCTTGCCTGCCGCACACTGCCTCTCCGCTTCCCTGGCTGCGCTTTATCCCTCCCGCGCGTCAGCCTCTGCGCGGGGAATGGACCAACTGGAATGACCAGCGCCGGTGAGACGAGGCGGCCGGATTTTACCGCCCGCCTCGCCGGGGTTATTCTATTCGGTTTCTCCGGCGTGGAGGAGCGGGCGGTGGGAACGGAATGGTGGGCGGGGGCGAGTGGGAGCCTACCTGCGCGGCACCAACGGCCGGGCGACGGCGGTAGAGGTCTAAAGGATCATCAAGCCGCGGCAAGCCTTTTTTTTAAAATTATAAGTAGCAAGTGGGTGTTGACTGCGGCTAGGAGACTAGAGAATGGATTTATACTCCGGAATGTGAAGAAAACATATTTGGAATTTGATTTTTTACTTGTACAATATAACTCAGATACTCACAACACATCACACTTATCTGTATGAACGTATATATTCATTCTGGTGAGCATCTTCAACCCTATCCTTATGAGCATATTTAAAGACTGAGCCGATAAATTCTCGAGATTGACGAAGTCACACATGCGCCACGCTGTCGACGTCGGAAGTGTCGTCTACCACTAAAAGTACGATACCATTAAATCCAAAAAATTCATCCCCATGAGAAGTCGAACCCTGGTAGCGCATTTGGAATTTGATGCTAGAGATAAACTCTTGCACTCCAAACGGAAAAATCGTGAACCCAGAAAATGGGTGTACGATGGGCCAAATAGCACAGAATACCCAAATACCAGCCCAGCCCAGCCCAGCGTGGCAACCACAAGTGAGCATCAGCACCACCAGTGCGCATCATCCTTTGGGCCTGGGCGGGCTCAAAAGAGTGCACAAAACAATCTGATGTTCTCTCTTTGTCCAGCTTTCAGGATTCACCGTTCCAGCGAAGAGCAGGTGAAAAAGAACAGCTAATGAAAAGAGGAATTTTTCTTCTAGAAACACAAAAAGTGACAGCAGTAAATTCTATTTACCGCAAACATATACTGATACATCGTCAGTGGAATTCAAGCAAATCCCACAACTGACTTCTCCCAAAGCAATGTAACTACATACTATCTGTATCTTTGATCGCCATGACTGCTTGAAGGGGCGGAATTTAACGCCCGGACTCCAGAAGCCCTTGCACGATCCTCTTCTCCATGCTGAAATTACCAGAGCTGATCATCTCCAAGCTGGCCACAGATGACCCCCCAAGCAGGCTCTCCATCTCTTCAGGGTTATGTTGCGCGGGCACCCACGGGTGCTGCATGACCTTGCTCAGCCTGTCCAGCTTCTCGGCAACATCTCTCATTGCCGGCCGCCTCTCGCCAACCATCTCCAGGCACTGCCTCGCAAGCTCCGCGACATCCTCCAGCAGCCCCATGTCGTTCTCATTCTGGATGCGGCTGTCAATGGTGTCCACGAGTCTGCTCTCCTTCACGGCGCATAAGAAGCGTAGTGCAAGGCTCCTCTCATTTTCAGGCCCTTCAAGGTTGAACGCCTTCTTGCCAGTGAGAAGCTCCAAGAGAACAACGCCGAAACTGTAGACATCGCTCTTATTTGTCAGCTGGCACGTCTGCATATACTCAGGGTCTAGGTACCCACAAGTTCCTTGCACAAGTGTGACAAACTGAGATTCATCAGTTGGTGCCAGTATCGAGGCCCCAAAGTCTGATACCTTAGCTGAATAGTTCTCATCGAGGAGTATATTCGATGATTTGACATCGCCATGAAGGATTGGAGGCGAAGCCCATGAATGCAGGTAAGCTAAGGCTAGAGCAGACTCAAGGGCAATGTGTAACCGAGTCGAGAAGGGGATGTTGTGGCAGCCATTGTCACCATGGATGAACTGAAACAATGTACCGTTGGGGATGAACTCGTACACCAGCATTGGAACCTCAACTTCAAGGCAGCAACCCAGTAGCTTAACGATGTTTTTGTGGTTAATCTGGGATAGGATGAGCATCTCTTTGCCGAACAACTAATCAAAATCTGCAACTAGAAGCAGAACCATCCCATTTCAATCGGTCACATTTATTTGGGAATTGGGATTGACAAGAGATTTGAGTATAGAGAATGTTTCTTCGTATAGGGAGCAAACGATGGAAGAGTGCGGTAGATTGGGTCTGGGAGTAGAACCGGTCAACCGGAGACTGGTATTTGGGAATAGAACCAGACTAACCTCGCACTTCCCGTCGTCGCCGCCTCTCGTCATCGTGGGCAGCGGCCGCCATGGTCACCGTCGTCCAGCCAGCGGTCGCCGCCGGACGCCCAGCCAAACCCTCCGTGGTCTTTGAACCCTACCAGCTTGTCGCCGTCCACCCGCGCGGCTCTCGGCCGCCCCTCGCGACGGCCGTGGCCCGTGTGGCGCACTTGCGCTTTGCCCTCACCGAGTCACCGTCGTCGACTCCTCGTCGTAAGAAGATTCGGGCTGATCTCTAATTGGGCCGCCCAATTATTTTTGGCTGGTGCGGGCCGGACACAAGTTTTACAGGAAAAAGTGCTTTCAAACCCTCCTTGGTATCAACACAATTTGATTTACCCCTTCAGTCGAAAAAACAGATATTCAACACTCCTAACTATTGAAACCGTCCAATTTATCCCCCTCGGTAGTTTCGAAAGGCGATTTTATCGATGTAGCGTCATATCAGCAATTCTACGCAGCGCCACATCAGCCAACCGTATTAATAGTTTAGTTTAATATGGTCAACTAGACTTTATCAAAAATAGTTACAAAATATTTTTTTCTTAGAGAATATATATAATTAAAAATTGTAAAATCTAGTTTAGTCTTCGAAAATTCATTTTAGCTCACAAATATATGAAACTAGTTTCTTTTTTTCTAAGCTCATGCTCTATTTATAGTGTCTAGTTAAAAATTATTGAGATCTTATGGTCATACTTTAATTTTTTTTGCTAAAAGTTGGTTCTGTTATTTATTGTAAGTGATCTTGACTTATTTATTATCATCTCCTATTTTATTTATTATCATCTCCTGTTTGTTTGAGGCTAAATTTCAGACGAGCTAAACGAGCCGAGTTGAAAAATATCTAATTCTAATTTGGAAATAAAAATGATTTTAATCAAAGCATTTTTAAAAGATCTAATAACTCCTAATTAGGAACCAGAAGATAGAGTATAGTTTTAGAAAGAAGTATGAAACTGCTTTTTCATATTTTTTCTACGATGAAACCAGATTTAGGAATTTTAATGACGTATGTTTTCCAAAAAGTATATTTTTTAACTATTTGACCACTTAAACTATCAACACGGTTCAATTTACCCCCTGTACTTGATGTGGCGCTATGTAGAATTGCTGATATGGCGTCACGTTGGTAAAACCGTCTTTCGAGGGGAGTAAATTGGACGGTTTTAATAGTTGAGGGGGTTATTGTCACGCTGTCCAAGCCCAGCAAAAACAAAAGGCTTATCGAGCCTGGGGCCAGGCCGGGCACATTTTGCTTCACATTCTTCGTTGTTAGCCGAAAAAGATTTATTCACTTAACAGGATCAAGCGCCCGTGACCGGTGGTCAGTCGGCTCTAAGTCGAGATTCCGTTAATGAAATACAAGGCGCATTCTACTCTTAAAAATCAAATCCAAATATTTTTAATTAACGTTTACGTACCGTTTGGATGTAGATCCATATCAGCTGTTTGGATGGTTTAAGAATGGAAAAATTCGATTCGTACTACTAAAAGAACTAATCTTTAGCTATTTACCATCAAAAGATTTTCCTTTAGATATTTAGCATTAAAAGGTCACAACGTTATAGATGTAGCATTCTGTTTCCTTCCGTCGCTGGCAACCTCAGTTTTCCTTTCTTTTGCCGATTAGCAATTTGCCAGCTTCCAATTTTACCCTCCGGCCAAAACTATTTAGGTGCATGTGCGCTCGTTGAAACCAGTAGCCCGATGTTTGAGCCCGACGACTTGCTCGCCGCAGCCCGCACCGCGGTGCTCGAGTCCTCGGACAGGCTCCTGTCGACGGCTGACGATGCCGTGGAGAAGAATAGGTTGGAGTGCGTGCCGGCTGCCTGCTTCTTTCGCGCGGATGAGCTCCGTAGCGTGAGAGGGGGGGGGGGGGGGGGGGGGGGGGGGGGGGCGGGGGGGCGCGGGGGCTAGCCGGAGGGCAAAACTGGAAGCTGATAAATTGCTAATCGGCAAAAAGAAAAGAAAAACAAACGATGCTAGCAACGGAAGGAAACATAATGTTATATATCTATAACTTGTGATCTTTTGGTGCTAAATATCGAAAGAGAAATCTTTTGATGGTAAAAAGCTACAGATTGGTTCTTTTAATGGTATGGATCTAATTTCCCCTTTTAAGAATTGGAATTGGAAAAAAGCTTCGGGGCCGGTTTGGATTGGAGTTTTTCCAAAGGAATTTTGAAGGAATCACGATCCTTTGTTGTGCTGACATTATGCGCTGTTTGGAATGGATGAACGCTCATTCCCGTTCCTCTGGAAAGGTTCCCTTTCATTCACAAAACGCAGGAATTAAAACATCCGGTCGGACTTCAATTTTTTCGCGAGTCCGAGGCGCGCCGGTGAAACACCGAGCAGGGGTGTGTAGGGCGAGAAGACAAAGCACTTGGAGGGGCTCTGGCCGATGGCGCTTCCAACCTTGCTACCGGCTACTGTTGCGCTAGTCATCGCTTGTCGGAGAAGCTGCTACCGCTGGCTCGTGGCCTCACCATCTCGCGCCGCCGCGGGCCTCCCAATTTCCCGCCGCGCAGCTTGCTGCCGAGGCTCGTGCCACCTCCAATGACTTGCAGCCGCTTCCTCCTCGTTGATGGAGAGAGAGAGAGGGGGGGGGGGGGGGGGGGGGGGGGGGGGGGGGCGATTGATTTTGGAGAGGACGAGAGCCGGCGCTGGATAAGGATGAGAGCATTGTTGGATGATGACTGCTGTAGGGAGTACCGGTTCATGGATAAAGGGGCCCACGTGCAAGAGAGGTAGAAAAGGAAAAGACATCAATTAATGTAAAAGTTCCAAATCCTAATGTAGTGATATCACTATTATGTGTTTGGTTTCCTGTATTTTGAGTTCCTGCGTTCCAAACACCTCATTCTACTTTTTTTTTAATTTTCCAATCCTCTATTTTCCCACTACACTCATCTTCGATTCCTGCGGTTTTTTCCATTCATCTGTTTTTCATTCCTCTTGTCGGGCTTCCTCCTCCCACGATTCTGACCCCTCCCCCTCCGTATTTGACTGAATCATTCTCCCTCTCGTCTCTTCGTGTCTCCGCCACGCCGCGACCCTCCACCGCCGCGCCGGGCCCCTGCGACCCTTCTCAGCCGCCCCGCCCCCAACGTCATGAACCTCCGCCGCCGCGCCAACCCCATGCACCGCGACCCTCCGCCGCCCCGGCCCTTGCACCGTGATCCTCCACCGCGCACGCCGGCCCCTGCACCGCGACCCTCCGCCGCCGCGCAGCCCCCTAGGCCGCGACCCTCCACCGCGCACGCCGGCCCCCCTGCGGCGCCACGACCTCGTCCGCCGCACCGCTCCGCCATGGTCCTTCGCCGCCGCGCCGACCCCCTCGCCGCCGTGACCCTCTGCCGCGCCAGCCCCCCTGCGCCGCTGCGAATCTCATACGCCGCACCGCTCCCTGCGCCCCTCCTCCGCCACCTCCCTTCTCTCATCCCCGCTGGCCCTGAGCTCCGCCGCCGCGAGGCCCACCCGCTCATGGGCTCGACCTCCGCGTGAGGAGGGGCTAGCATGGTGGCGGCGGCGGCCTGGAGTCTTCTTGCGCATGGAGGAGAGTGTTGGAGAGGAGACGATGTTGAAGGTTCAATTCCAATATTATGTGTGCGCATCCAAATGAGAATCGATATTGGCTTTCCAGTTAAATTTCTTCTAGCAATTTCATCAACATCCAAACAATAGCAATTTCATCATCTAAACAGTAGCTTTAGTATTACTACCCATTTCCAAAGTAGTCTGATTTGGTATTCAACCCAATTCAATGCCAAACCCTTCAATATCTGTCTTAATCAAATTACACATATGATTAGCGTATAAAAATTGTAAAAATACATTTACACGCATACAAACAATTCACACCATATGTGTCGTAGCTACAAATGACATTTTCTAAATACAATACTCAAAGCGCATCTTCCAGAACCAAATAAAAAATTAAGCCTTATATTATTGGGGCAATTACATGGTTGCCGGATGGAGTAACAAGTTAACAACCAATGCAGTGGAAAGTGGATAATAAAATCACTCAGTTCTCCTCCCCAAGCAATGCAACAAGGTAATTATATATACAAACACTGCTATACATATAATAGGCTTCTACGACATATACAAAAACATTACCCTATATACAAAATACGTAAGAATTAAACTGATCCCTGTGAATCTGTGGTACGGTGGGGCCATGTCTAACGCCAAGACTCCAGCAATCCTTGCACGATCCTCTTCTCCATGCTGAAATTCCCGGTGCTGATCATCTCCAAGATGGCCATCGACGACTCCCCAAGCAGGCTCTCCATCTCTTCAGGGTTATGTTGCACCGGCACCCACGGGTGCTGCATGACCTTGCTCAGCCTATCCAACTTCTCACCGACATCTCTCATTGCCGGTCGCCTCTCGCCGACCATCTCGAGGCACAGCCTCGCGAGCTCCGCAACCTCTTCCAGCAAGGCAGAGTCACTGTCAATCTTGATGCGGTCGTCTATGATGTCAATGAGCCTATCCTGCTTCATGGCGCTCAAGAAGCGCAGCGAAAGGCTCCTCTTCATCTCAGGATCTTCAAGATTGAATGCCATCTTGCCTGTTAGCAATTCTAGAAGAACAACTCCAAAGCTGTATACATCACTCTTATCTGTCAGCTGGCACGTCTGCATGTATTCAGGGTCTAGATACCCACAAGTCCCTTGTACCAAAGTCATGAACTGAGACTTGTCAGTTGGTGCTAGTATCGACGCCCCAAAGTCTGATACCTTTGCAGCATAGTTCTCATCAAGAAGTATATTGGAAGATTTGACATCACCGTGGAGGATTGGCGGCGATGCCCATGAGTGCAGGTAAGCTAAAGCCTGGGCAGACTCAAGGGCAATGCGTAACCGAGTCGATAAGGGGAAGTTGTGGCAGCCATTGTCGCCATGGATGAACTGGAACAGCGTATTATTGGGGACGAACTCGTAGACTAGCATTGGGACCTCTACCTCAAGGCAGCATCCCAGTAGCTTGACAATGTTCTTGTGGTTGGTCTGAGATAGGATGAGCATCTCTTTGCCAAACTCTTTCTTCTGGTGCTCGTCGGCCATTGACACACACCGTTTGATTGCGATCAGACTGCCGTCCTTGAGCGTGCCCTTGTAGACAGTGCCATGGCCACCACGGCCAAGGATGTTCCTGTCATTGAACTTGTCTGTTGCATCAATGAGCTCAGCTTCTCTGAAGATCGAAAATGAACTGCCTTGCTTTAAGCTTATCTCCTGAAGCAGCAGCATCCCTCCATGTTGCTGGAAATACTTTTGCTTGATCTTGGCCAGCTTCTTCCTTTCAAGGATCAAGTATGTGCAGGTTATGGCTATGACCACAATAACAACCCCGATGCTTAGACCTGTCCAGCATATTACACAACTCAATCATGTGTAAACATGATTGGTACGAAGGTAGTTAAATGAGAGAAAGAGTGTTACCAACAACTAGTACCACGGTGCCAGAATAACTCGGAGGCTTTTCATTTGGGCAAGAATAATTCCCAGGTCAGTTGGTGCAGTGCCCAGGGCATGGACGTGGATCGTTAACAGCACACTCATCAATGTCTGCAAGCACAATATGATTCATAGAGCTCTGGTCTGCAAGGATTGAATAAGATGATACACTTGCAATATGCACCTTTGCACCCATCAGTAACGAAGGATTGCTATGCCATCGTAGCCGTCAGTGCAGTTGCAGAGGTAACCTATGCCATTGTTCGAATCTATGCACTTGCTGTTATTGCTGCGGCAAGCATATGAATCTGCTTTCTTGCTGGCAACATCGCATGTCTCATTGCCCACTACCCAGTTCAAGATCACTGGGACACGATCATCCTCATCCTCATCCCCATCGTATGGAACTTGAATGCATCAGTCTCCATCATCACGGCATAGCCACAGTAATTTATACCGTTGATCGAAATTCACGTCGTAGTCGGACATGTCCTCGGAGAGCGCAACCTGGCAGCAACCGACACCGTCGCAAACCTCATCTCGTGCCTTGAGTTTGTTGTAGGGTCAGGATTGTGACACACATCCAAGCACTTGCTGCATAAACAAAAACAGCATTCAGTCTGCTAGCAGCTTAAAAATTCTCTAGTCCATGATACTGAAGAATTGAAAAATATAGGCATATAGCTACAAATAAATAATCATCCGTGAGTTTTCTTTGTCTGCAGCGCATCGCATCCATCATAAAATGATCAATATATAATATACTAGATAACTCACAGTAGAGCCGATCATATACGCGAGTATGTTGACGCCAACAACAGTGAACTTGTTGCGCTGCTCTGAGAATGTGAATGGTGGGCTGCCGAGTGTCATGCCCCCATTCATATAGGAGATGTCCCTGCTCGACCGGTCGTAACACATGGATGAGATACGGTGCTCCACCCGAATCTCGCCATGGATCAGTGATATATTCAGCAATGGCATGGTGCCAAATATGTCATATTTGCGCTGCCATCCTCAGTCTTGTTGCACTCGAGATCAAACCAGAGGCGAAGTCAGGAAATTTTATCGTTGATGTCAGTGCAATATACTTAACCCATACTTTTGAAACTATAATTTTATGGATAACACAATGAAAACTAAATGATGACATATTATGAGATTGTTAAAGTTTACAATTATCCTTTACAATTTCAATTCTTCGCTACCACTATGGCCATCCATTTTATGAAAAGCGAACACTAAGACTAGTCTCAGTGAAGGTTTCATAAAAAATTTCATGGGTATTAATGTTGTGCCACATCAGCAAATTTGCTGACATGGCAGGGTAATTATGAGGAGAGAGGAGGGAGAGTTTCATAGAATGCGAGAGAAGTTTCATCACCATTACACTCTTCTGGCAAAGTTACCAAATGAAACTATGCACTGCGACCAGTCTTAATGGGGTTTCATAAGGAGTTTCATGGGTATTAAATATTGTGCCACATCAGCAAATTTTCTGACATGGCAGGGTAATTATAAGAAGAGGGAAGGGAGAGTTTCATAGGATGAGTGAGGAGTTTCATCACCATTACACTCTTCTGTTACAGTTACCAAGTTCTCAGTCTTGGTAACTGTTCAATGAAACTATGCACTGCGGCCAGTCTCAATGGGGTTTCATAAGAAATTTCATGGGTATGAAATATCGTGCCACATCAGCAAATTTGCTTACATAGCAGGGTAATTATAAGGAGAGAGAAATGAGAGTTTCATGGGATGAGAGAGAAGTTTATCACCATAACACTCCTCTGTCACATTTACCAAATTCTCAGCATTGGTAATGTGCAATAAAACCATGTACTGAGACCGACATAGTATCATCATTTGGAATATCTGAATATGCAAGAACCACTATCATGAGTTATCAAAACAATTAGTCGCTTACCTGAAATTTTGCATTTGCTAAAAAAAAGTAGATCAATGAACGAAGAATGAAACTAAACTCTTCCGGCCTCCACTTGCTTACGGAAATATCGTCGTTGTCAGCTAACAACGACAACTACACGTAGCTCCGCCCCTGGATCAAACCCTTCCATAAAACAGTCAACACCAATCCCAAATGGGTATACACTTTTAACATCACCACAGACCTCAGGGCAGCTGGGGCCTGGAGTCGCCACCGGCTTGGCTTGAAATTGCAGCGCACCTGTGAAGCTGAAGAGTAACAGCAGAAGCACATGTACTCTATAAGTGTAATTCTTGTAGTAGTGGTACATAGTTTCCTATAGCGTCTCACACTATGTGCTTGGATTCATGAGCACATAATATTAGTCTCTATATATACTAGTCCAGTGCATGCTTTATTGTTATCAGCCAGGAGCCTTTTTTCGGCTGTAAAATGAGATGATTATTTGGTCTCCCTCTAATACATGCTACGGTTTTGGACCCTTGGACAGGGTCATGGCTGTTTCTATCCCGTGAAGCATCTTCTAACTCGAACCTTCACCTCAGGACAAAATATTGAACAATTCTTCCAGAGAATTAAACAACTGGGTGCTACAGACCTACAGTAACAGCGATGTAAGTACCATCGGGGAAACTTTCGCCTAAATATAGGCCACACATGTTCAATTCATGGACTCGAGTCAATCGATTTGAGATAAATATGAAAGTGAATTGAGTAGAATGTTTCCACGCGACAGTGATCGCTTATCAATTATCATTGATGCCATATATACGAACATGTACATGCTTAATTAAAAAAAAACAAGACCAGTGGGGTTAAGATTGACAACGATTTTTCATTAAAAAGCAATCTTCTCCAGGCTTAGAAAAAACTCCAAACTCTAGCTTTGCTGCTGAGGGGACTTTTTTTTTTAATCAGCCCCATAAATTCACTCATGTGAGGATTCGGACCCAGACCCGCTGGATAAAGCTGTAACCACTGGACTAGAAAAGCTTTCATGTACATGGTGAATTACATGACACAAGTAGAACAAATATCACGTCAATCTACAACAATCAGGGCTAACAACCCAGCATGATTGGTGCCATGTCCAACCCGGAAAATAATGTTGCATCGAGATTCATGCGGCAAGAAGTATGTGAAAAGAATCATTGATATGTAGGAGATTCATGTCTTGGAAAGAATCATTGATATGTAGGAGATTCATTCACCAGGAATGAACGGTTAGGATAGTTCATGTGGCCACAAGCACCAGCACATGTGGCTTACAGCACCGCATGTGACGAATTATTATTCTTCGGAAGACGGTGAGAAATACTCGACCTTCTCGAGCAGCCCATCGTTCTCCTCACCCTTGACGTGGTCATCTATCACGTCCATGAGCCTTCCCTCCTTCAAAGCGCACAAGAACCTCATGGAAAGGCTCCTCTCGCACTCAGGCCCTTCGAGGATGAGAGCCCTCTTGCCCGTAATCAGCTCCAGGAGAACGACACCGAAGCTGTAGACGTCGCTATTATCTGTCAGTTGGCAAGTCTGCATGTACTCGGGGTCCAGGTACCCACAGGTCCCTTGCACCAGAGTGACAAATTGGGACTCATCAGTTGATGCCACCATCGATGCTCCGAAGTCTGATACCTTAGCGGAGTAATTATCGTCAAGAAGTATGTTGGGGGATTTCGCATCACCGTGAAGGATTGGAGGAGATGCACATGAGTGTAGGTAATCCAAGGCTAGGGCAGATTCATGGGCAATCCTTAACGAAGTGGAGAAGGAGACGTTATGGCTGCCATTGCTGCCATGAATGAAGTGAAACAGTGTGCCGTTGGGGATGAACTCATAGACTAGCATTGGCACCTCTACTTCGAGGCAGCAGCCAAGGAGCTTGACGATGTTCTTGTGGTTGACCTGGGATAGAATGAGCATCTCCTTGCCGAACTCTTTCTTGCGCTGTCATCAGTCATAGATATGCACCGTTTGATCGCAACTGCACTGCCGTTCTTGAGAGTGCCTTTGTAGACAGTCCCATGGCCACCATGGCCAAGGACATTCTTATCATCAAACTGGTCCGTTGCCTCCATGAGCTCTGCTTCTGTGAAGATTGTGAATGTAGTGCCTTGCCCTGAGCTTATCTGCTCCAGCAGTAGCAGGCCCCCGTGTTGTCGGAAGTATTTCTCCTTGATGTTGGCCAGTTTCCTCCTTTCACGGATCAAATATGAGCAGGCGATGGCAATGACCAGTGTGACAACTGTAACGCTTAGGCCTGCATGTTTTCAGATTGTTAATGATACAGTTTCTGTGCAAGAGAAAATCGATAAGGCAACTGCACAAGAGGGATTTACCAACTGATATTATCGCTGTGCCAGAGTGTGAGAAGCTTTGATTCTTTGTGTTCTGGCAGTAGAAACCGCCTTGTGTGTTGATGCAACGCCCAGGGCATGGAGGTGTACTAAGGGCACACTCGTTGATGTCTGTGAAAATCACAATAGGGGTAGCACAATCTCAGAAATCAACAATTCAATTAGCTCCACAGATTGAATTATGTATGGACCAGTAATGTTTGTAATACAGACCTTGACATCGGCCATCACCAGGAAGGTAAGGATTGCCTTGGTATCCTTCAGAGCAGTTGCAGAGATAACCAGAACGACTGGTTGAATTGATGCAGTAACTGTTGCTGCTACGGCAGGCGTAGGAAGCCGTATCCTTCTTGGCAACATCGCAAGTCTCATTGCCAACGGCCCAGTTTAGAATCATCGGGACTTCACCTCTGTGCTCATCCCAGAAGGTTGTCGCGTTCAGATACGCTGTTTGGAAACTAAATTTGTTGGCCTCCACCACCATGGCGTATCTGCAGTGCCTTTCGCCATCCATGCCACTTGCATTCCCCTCAGATGCATTAGCATCGCTGAAGGAAATATTGTGGTAGGACAGGCTGCTGCTGAGTGCAACCTGGCAGCAGCCAATGCCGGTGCACAAACCCTCTTGTGCTGTGAGGTTTTTGTAAGGTGAGGACTGCGCCAAGCACCCGATCACATACTGCATAAACAGGAAAGTACAATTGAGTTGTTAACAATGTATTGTGTAAAATTATTTTAATGCATCACATTGAAATCTATCTTTTGGGAACTGGTAATAGAACCGTGTGTACTGAAGATGACCTGCAGCCAACAATAACATAGTGTGAGAGTGTGTGAGAGGAGGGAGGGGGGTTGCTCACGATGGCAGATTGCCTTTGAGCCGGCCATGACAGCGAGGGCGTCGGCTCCAATAACTGTGAACAAGTTCTCCTTCTCTGAGACCGTGAACGTCGTGCCACGGAAGTCCAGGAGGTATGTGGTTGACCAGTTATGGCACATGGAAGCAATGTGACTCATCACCCGAACATGGCCTTGGAGCAGAGATATGTCAGCCACCGGCAGGTTAGAGAAGTAAGTCACATTCCTGCGGCCATCCTGAGACTTGTTGCAGTGAAGCTCAAATCCTTCTTCCATCGCACAGCCAGGGCCAACCCCGAACGGGTACACAATGTCGACGTCGCCACACTTGTCCGGGCAACCAGGGTGGGGCAACGACGAAGCACCCCTGACCACAGACTGCAATACAATCGCAAAGATGAAGAACAGCAGCAGATGCATGGGCAGCATCTTATGGTAGCCCATAAGAGTAGCCGACAGAGAGTTTGCTGTAGAACTTTCTATATTGATGCATCTATATACATCAGCTGGCCCCTTAAAGCCTCTTAGCGCGCTGAATTTTCTATGCAGATTAGGTGATGAATTTGACAATTTCTGAACGACTAGGCCAAACACACAGACAGGTTCCCGTGCTGCTCCTCCGCATGGCTGTTTCTACCAAACTGAAACTTGTACCGCGTATCAGTTCGTATTGTTTTGAGTTAAGCCTGTGAATCCTGACGTTGATATTTTAGCTAACTCTCCAAAAAAACGATTTTGATTCGATGCATCGAAGAAAAAGAACTCGCAACTAGCAAACAAAATAACACCTTTCATCCAGCTATATACTCTGCATTTGACTGGATCTGAAAAGAGGCCGGCATTTGCTTACCATAGGAGTCAAACTATGGACTCCTGAGAGTGCACTGAAAGGGTCAATGGGGAAAAAATTCTTAAGAGGCAGTCACACTCGCTCGGAAGCCCTAATAAGCACAAATTAAGAAGCTGGTTCAACGCGGAATGCTACAGTTTACCACGAGACTCTAATCGGAGGATCAATCGCGCAGAGGCTCCTGAACCGCTGACCATTTCGATCCCTGCTGCATCACGCATTCGCACCGAGGGCGCCAAGAGATGGGACTTGGGAGCGCTCTGACCCGCTTACCTTGCTGCTGGGACCGGATGGTCCCACGGATGCCACCAGCGCGAGCGAGCGGCGGCGTCCATAGCCTCTTCGCTGCGCAGCGGACCTTCAGCCCCCCCCCCCCCCCCCCCCCCCCCCCGGGGGGCTTCGTCTTCCCTCCAGCCGCTGCCATGACAGGCACCCTAGCGTTGGTTAACGCCATACCTGCAGCGTGTCTCCTGCATCCAAAATGGGACCGCCGCTATCGCACCCCTCTTGGTCTCCTCAACCACACTCCTCTGTGGCTCCGTGCCATGTCCATCTGAGAATATAATTGCTGTGATTAATAACGGGAAAATAGCCGTTTTCATCCCTCGACTGTCACCTAAGGGTCAGATTCGTTACTCAACTTTAAAATGGACCAATTTAAGCCTCAAACTTCTATTTTCGGGTCAATCTTATCCCTCGTCCTAGGTGACCGTCCACGTTGGCATGCCATGTCATCCTAAAAGTATTTTACGTGAAGTTATCAACACCAAAATATTCTCTATACCTCTTGTTTGCATCCCCTCTACACTTCATCTATTGTTGAGGCCACCACTGATCCTTTATTTTCTCTGAAAACATGGTTTGCTCTCCAATTTACTCAATATTAGGCTGAGTGCAGGATGAGAGAGAATAAGGTGGATGGAGTTTGAGTGACCTTGTAATACATGGAGGAGACATATATAATATTTGCTAGTGATGAGTTATCGGAAAATATGTCTAGAGTGATGTGGTACGCTAACATGGACGACCAACTAGGACGAGGGATGGGATTGACCTGAAAATAGAAGTTAAAGGATTAAATTGACGTTGATGGATAAACTTGACCCTTGGATGATAGTTGAGGGACGAATACGTCTATTTTAGCTTCTTTTTTATGTTACATACATCCACTTGGACCGGTAGCTGCTGCACCAGTGCTAATTTGTAATCAGACTTTATACAGCCCGTGTCCGTGATAGTATCCTATCACTTTCGCCAGATGGAGCACAATAACATACTCTCTATTTTAGTTAACTGCTCACACTTGAATAATTCTAGTGTCAGGTAGTAGTGGTACTGTAGTGATCTGAATATAATCCTGTAACTAGAAGGCAGAAAAGCTTCACGATGACATGGCCTTTTCATGGTGCAGATATACTGGTGATGGGGAGGAGAGTTTTAAGCTGTGAGATACACCAGTCAAGCTAATTGCTGGGGGGAAGTAGGAGTAGCAATCTTGGCATGCATGACTTGGGTGGCAGGGGGTGTGGGCAGTCAGGACGCAAACGGAACGCTCCGCCTGGGAATTGCCCGGCTTTTCAGGGGCCTACGTGTTTTCATGCCATCTTTGACTTGCCGCCCGCGGCTGTCTGGCTGTATGACCGACTCCGCACACTGACATCGCTGCGGCCGTCGTGAAAGGTGGCCACTTTAGAGATTAAAAATAAAAAATAAATTCCAATCGCATCGAATATTTGAACACTAATTAAAAATATTAAATATAGATTAATTATAAAACTTATTACATAAATGAATGTTAATTCACAAGATGAATCTATTAAATCTAATTAGTCTATGATTTGATAGTATTATGCTACAGTTAATAAATTTATATCGTATAATTAATTTTATAGTTAAATTATATTTAGTCGCTCCCATCGGTACCGATCACGTTTCCTTTTTTCATTTTATCCATCTACCCCCTCCCCCCGGTGCAGCTACTGTTTCGATCACATCGACGCATATGGCATCTCCCTGTTTCCACGGGTTTCTTATCGTTCCCTTTCATCTTTTTTTCTTCTTCTCCTTATGTCCTTCGCTTTGGCGACGATGCACCATGCATCCAGCGTGCCTCCAGCTGCTCTGCTCTGGTGCGGCGATCTTCCTCGGGATCGTATCCACGCCGCCTGACCGGCGTGTCGTCTGCATTTGACGCGATGGAGGAGACAGAGGGGGAGGCGCGCCAGGCCGGCGGGGAGAAGAACGGGAGAACGCCAGGACGCAGGAGTTGACGAAGAAAAGGAGGCGATCATGCCCTGACCACCGCCATAAGAGAAAGGCAAAAGGCACGTTGATGGCCAGAGACAACGTTGATGGCCATCCTAGTGCCGGGTGCAGGCCCATGTAAGGAGTCTCGAGCACATACCCTCCTACTCGACTCGTGCAGTATGATGATTGATCGGTCTCGGTCAGGTGCTATAGCTAGCCCTGGGCATTCGGGTTCCGAAAATTTCGGTTCGGGTAATTCGGGTTTTAGGAATTTCGGATTTTCAAAATAGCTACCCGAAATTTACCTAAAAAAGAAGAAAACCCGGCAATTTGGGTATCCAAAAATTCAGGTTCGGATTCGGGTATTCTCGAACTGCATGAGAATCTGTAAGATTGTCTAGGCGCATACACGTGCTTCCAGATTTTGTATCATCTTTGCATGAATCAAAAAGAAATTAAAATAAAAAATTGTCAATAGTAAGTAATAAAGCCGCACAACAAGCTAACAAGCTTACAAAAACAAAACAAAGGCAGGAGATCTCACATCCGCTAAAAGACACGAAGCATTCAAGGATAGCTGAGCACTAGCATTAAAAATTGTTTACAGATTGACAAAAAAAAATCAGAGATCCAACCAGACTTTGATCGGCACATGGTCCAATGTTACATCATGGACCTGCAGCCGTTCGCTCGGTCGATACCGAGGCAACGCGGATCGAGCAAGCAGCAGGAGCTGCAAGACGCCGGCCGAGGGGGGCAGGCTGCAGCGGAAGGAGCCTAGGACCTAGGCGCGTTGTGGCCTCGTGGGTGAGCACGCACGCGAGGGAGACTGACGCTGAGAGCCGGGCGGCGGCGGAAAGCGTGAGGTGGGAGGAGCGCAGGGAGAAGATAGGTGAGTGGATACGGGGTATTCTGATCAGTGCTTGGGTTCCAGCTAGGTCAGGCGCAGTGAACGACGGAGTGGGCTGAAAGTGTAGCTATGGAGTGGGCTAAAAGTGCAGCTGGGCTTCAATATATTTCGGGTCTTCGGGTAATTCGGGTACCGGAAGTTGAAACCCGAATTTCCCTAAATAAATTCGGTATTCAGAGTTGATACCCGAAAAATTACCTGAATTATCGGGTTTCAGGTATTTCGGGATCGGGTTCGGGTATTTCGGGTTCGGGGTTTGGGTTCGGGTTCGGGAAATTGTGCCCAGAGCTAGCCATAGTTGTTGTTGCTGCTGCTAGGGTTAGGCATTCGGGTAGTTCAGGAAAATTGGGTCAGGTAATTCGGGTATTGTATAATTCGGGTTTTCAAAACTACTACCCAATCTTTACTCGAAAAAAGGGAAACCTGAATTTTCGGGTACCCGAAATATCGGGTTCAGATTTTCCCGAAATACCCGATCAACTGCTAAGTCTTTGTCCCTCCCATCAGGCAACAAGTAGAAAAGGGGATCAAATAAAAAAGTAAGATCAACATATCACTAATATCACTATTATTGTACAAATCAAACAAACAAGCAATCAACAAGTCAACCTAATAAATTTCTTATTGGGTTGTGGGGTCAGGTGAGTGGATTGGGCCATGATAATTTAGGTTTTCAATAAAGTTCGGGTAATTCAGGTACCAACAGTGAATATCCGAATTTCCCGAATTAAATTCGGGTTTCTCAACTTCCTACCTGAGATAGTGATCGGGTATGTTGGGTTCGGGTAATTCGAGATCGGGTTCGGGTTCGAGAAATTGTGCCCACCCTAGCTGCTGCCTCCGGAACTGACGGCCCATTGATTCCGCATTTCCGCTGGTTGATCAGTTCAGAATCAATTCATCACCAGCAGGCATCAGTCCTTGATCGATTATGTCATGTCATGCCCGCCCCCAAGATTTGCGCCAAGTTTACCGGGGAAACGTGTTCGCGGCATCCGCCACCGCGGAGAGGAGCACGGCAAATTGGCAAGTGACAGCCCGTGACTGAGAAGGACGATGCCCGACCTAGAAAGCGACCATGGCGGCCCTGCTGCTGCGGCGCTGTTTCATTTTTCCCTGGCCGCCCTAAAAGTAAAGAGAAGACTGAATAATCGGCAGTAGAGTACTGGCACTGACAAAGAAAGGCACCGGCATGCAAAGCACGCACGGCATCCGATCACCTGAGCTCATCCACAGCCGGGTGATAAGCTGACAGGGATGTCGGATGGCCGCTGCCTGTCCAGCGCCAAGCGCGTGTCCCCGCTGCAGGTGACCGTGGTTGCTTCTCTGCTCCCCAGCTCCGATCAGCGCACGCCAACCCCCCCTCCCCTCGAGCAAACATGACCTCGCCCCGCTCCATCCAATCGGCAATCCGCCGCGTGCTCGACGCCGACGCGACTCATCAAGATTCCCTCTCCTGTAGTCATTTGATTGATTCCTCCGTGTCCCCGTCGTCTACTCTCAAGCCTCTCTCCACTTTGTTGATCGCGAAGCAACAAGGGGATGGCCGGATGGGATAAGGAGGGGGAGAAAAAGGAAGAGGCCGGGACTTGAAATGCTCACGGGGACTATCTGCGCAGCGGCAAAAGCCCATGGGCCGTCGATCTCTTTTCATACGGCTCACTTTCGGGCAAGAGAAGTGTTTCCTCCGCAGGAAAAACACCATGGGCCGTACACACACAGAGAGAATTGCTTCAGGCCAAGCCCAGCCCAACAGAAGCAGCAACGCAACTAAACCCTAGCCCCCTTCCTCCGTCGCACAGTCATCAATCACGCCTCCTCGCTCCTTCTCCCTCGCCGCCGGCCGCGTCCCTCCCGGCGCGCTCCTCGTCGGTCGACCAAGAGGGAGGCTGCGATTTTTTTTTCCGCTGCGCCTCAGCACGATGGAGGACGACTCGCTCAAGGGGATGATCTCCGCGATTTCCTGGGTGCCCAGGGGCGCCGCGAAGAACGTCCCCGTCGTCGCCGAGCCGCCCACGCAGGAGGAGATCGACGAGGCCATCAAGACCATGGCCTTGGGCGGAGGGTGAGCCCGCTCTCCTTCTCCTCGCTTCCTCGCATTGCGCGCGCTGCTGTAGGTCCAGTGGAGTGGTACTGACCAACTTGTCTGTGGTACCACGAATGTAATATGTGCCCAGCGGCGGGAGCGACGCCGAGGAGGACGATGATGCTGGCACCATGGACCTCGACGGTGCCGAGGCCGAGGCCGAGGAGGAGGAGCTTGATGAGGCCGCCCGGGCCAAGGCTGTCGCCAAGGCGCTTGCCAAGGGCACCAGTAAGGTGGACGACGTCGCTGACGTGCTCCAAGAGCTCAACATGGACGCTTACGACGACGAGGAAGAAGGTGCGCGTTTGTCTTCTCATCTACTCATCTCCTGCGTTTTTTTTTCAATCGGACCAGGTGTGGACGGTATTTGAGCTGAGGTGAATTCTGAATTGCGAGGTGGTGATTATGTCAGGTATTGAGATTTTCAGCTCCGGAATGGGGGACCTGTACTATCCCAGCAATGATATGGACCCTTACCTCAAGAACAATGACGTAATTGTGCTTTCTCCTCTAATTTACTTTTGTTGTTTAATGACACAATAATGGATGCAAAATGTTGCACCTCCTCCTCCTATCCTATTAGGATGATGACGATGATGACGATGAGGAGATTGAAGATAAGATGATCAAGCCTACCGATTATCTTATTGTTTGTGCACACAGCGACGAAGATATCTTTTCTCTTCAGGCAAGTTTATCAGTCTGCAGCATTTCTTATTTTGCTAGAAATGATAATGGTGGTACTGTTTTAATTGATTTCGTTTGTTGGTTATAATCTAAAGATATAATCTTACTTGTAGTAATACAACACGATACATTGCCCACTGATTTATCATGTTCCCTCCTTGGTGACCACTGATTTATCATGGTTTACATTATAGCAATGCTGGCTGTAGCGAGTAAATATAGTCAATTCATACTAGTTTCTATTTCTCACCTTGGCAGCCTCATTTCTCTGGCTGTTCTAGTCTTCTAGACGCTATCAAGTTTGAAACTTAGTGGTTAACTAATTATTACTAATCACAGGTCAACATACTTGAAGAAACAGAGGACGGTGAGCAAAATATGTTTGTGCATCATGATGTTCCTCTCCCTGATTTTCCGCTCTGCACTGCTTGGATGGATTTTAATCTGAAGGGTGGTGACAAAGGTAAAACTGTGACTATCACCTGAGTTGCATGGATTGCAGCCGATCTAACTTTAGACGAAACTCATCATCTCATTCTGTTGCTTTCTCTGTGTTTTTCATATTGCAGGGAATTTTATTGCTGTTGGAACCATGGATCCTGCCATCGAAATATGGGACTTGGATATGGTAATGTTGCTTGAAACGTATATGGATATCATTTCATATAACCATGAAACCTCTCATTGCATAACAGTTTACACATTCTTAACAGGTTGATGAGGTGCAACCGCACATGGTTTTAGGAGGATTTTCAAAAAAGAAGAAAAAGGCAAAGGGCAAAAAGGTTTGATTCTAATTCCTGTCCTGAACTAGATTTATATTTTTCATACATCTGTTTGTTATTTTACTAGTTGCAATATTGAACTAGTTTTGGAGTTGTGGAGTTGTCATTCCTTACATAGGTTATTTTACTGGTTTCTGTGCTAAACACACATTCTCTTGCGCAAATACTTCTAGCATTCTCCAAACTAACACAGTTTCTGTTTTAAGGCTGTTGATGAGTACTGGTATTCTTGTTAATGATGCTATTTACATGTTTCTTCGATTTATGTTGTGATGTTTGAGTTTAGCTTACCATGCGGCGTTTCTTTCTAGTTACTGCCGGTATAAATTTTAGGCTATATTCACAAACAATTTTGACTTTGCACAACCCATTTAGCAGCAGGCTATTATGCTCTCAAATATGCTAAAAGGAGTGCATGTCAAAATTCTGGTTTGAGATCCGCCTTACTTTATCTAGGTGAATGCATGCGAAGATGTTTTTTTTCATCTTATTGGTCATCTTCTTAAATGCAAGTGAGACCACACTGGATTCTTCTTAGGTTCAGTAAGGTTAGTGATTGCTTTGTTGCTTCCGGTTATCAGATTTGATTACAGCAAAGCCAGTGGTTCCCATATGAATTCTTAGCTGCATGGTGCTGATTAGATGAATGTACTTGACCAGGACAAGATTGTTAGAATGTTTTTCTTTCATGATGTTATGACGCCCATATGGATATATGCAAGTGGGCACTCATTTATACTTTATGTTCAGTCTTTGTTAGCTATACTTAAATCAATACTGCATGAATTTTCTCTTACAGGGGAAAAAGTATAAGAAGGGAAGTCATAGAAGTTCTGTGCTTGGTCTTGCGTGGAACAAGGAAGTCAGGTGAGTTTTCATTTCAGCTCAAGTGATGGTGCCTCTCTTCACTTATTAGCCCCTCTGATGCATGACTTATTGTTATGAATTCCAGGAACGTTCTAGCTAGTGCAAGTGCGGACACAACTGTTAAAATTTGGGATTTAGCTGTTGGCAAATGTGCAGTCACACTTGAACATCATGATGACAAGGCACTGATTATAGATACCTATTTTTTGTCATTTTGGGTTAACATCGTGTTGCTGTATATTGAGTTTCCTTCCTCGGTTTGCAGGTTCAATCAGTTGCTTGGTGCCCACAGTCACCTGAAGTTCTTCTGAGTGGATCATTTGATAAAACAGTTGCCATGGTAATGCATGTGCCAGCTATCACGGGTAATTGATTATTAAGGATTATTCTTTCTTGATATTTTATCCAAACATTTTTATCTACAGAATGATATGAAAGATGGTGGACAGAGTTGCCATAAATGGTCTGTTGAAGCAGATGTGGAAAGTTTAGCTTGGGATCCACACAATGAACATTCATTTGTGGTGAGTAAATGAAACTCATGGTTTGTTTTCTGCATATCTGAACTCTGTTATCTGTCTAGTCCGGAACATGTGAAATGAAGGACTAGCATATGCCTTAGGTAATTCATTTAGTGAATCTTCCATCAGAAAACAGCTTAGTTGAAATGTATAGAGTCAGAGTGACATGTAGTTCTGTCGAGAGTTGAGTATAGTGTTGAAAATAGGCTTAATGTTAGCAGGCAGGCTATGGTCTCAGATTCATGATATAGTGAAAATTGTTTAGATTGATCTCCTGTGCTTATGCTAACAATACAGGCTACTCACTGTTTTTGGACCCTATAAGAATGACCTAGTGTTGGTTTGGCGAAGGCATTTGATCTGCAGTTTTCTTGTTATATCTGGTAAACATGCTTTGTTGATATTATGAAATTAGCACTTGTCCTTTTTGAATGTTTTGTATGGTTAATGCTCGAATCAGTCTGGGGCTCTCTAAGTCAAAAGATTTTGTTTTCCAGGTAAGTCTTGAAAATGGGATGGTTCAAGCATTTGATAAGCGAACAGTTTCATCAAGTTCTTCTGGCCGATCCGCATATACTCTTCATGCACACGAAAAGGCTGTTTCATCCATCTCCTTCAGCCCGTCTGCCCCTAATGTACGTTTTCTTTTTCAGTATAGTTGTGTAGTAAAATAAGAAAGAAACACGTCCACGTGACTAGATCGCTGATGGTACCTTCTTTTCTTGCAGTTTCTTGCAACAGGCTCGACTGATAAAATGGTAAGGACCTTCCAATAGTTGGATGACATATAGATACTGTTCAGCCAGTTACTAACCTATTTGTAAACACAGGTGAAACTCTGGGATTTATCAAACAACCAGCCATCATGCATTGCGTCTCTGAATCCAAAGCTTGTATGTTTTCAAATGAAATTGTTCTTTACTGTCGGAAGTAATTGCTTTAAACATCTCGCTTATACACTTGTTTGTTCCAGGGAGCTATTTTTTCAGTATCATTTTCACATGACAATCCCTTCTGGTTAGCCTGTGGAGGATCCAAAGGCAAACTAAAAGTAATCGACCAGGCTCCTCTCTATAAGCTGTCAAGCTCTGCCTGTGATGTATAACTGTCTTTATTAAACATTGTTTTGCATGTTTGACAGGTCTGGGACACACTAACGGAGCCAGCGGTAGCTCAAAAATTCAGCAGACAGAAGTGAAGGAAATTTCGTCGGCACTGAGAAGCAATGTACATGTTTCCACGAGCACAATAGCAGCCCAAGTTTGCTGGCACATGTTTCCGGCATATACATGTTTGGGTAGATTGAAGTCCTAGTGGAAGTTTTGTGCATGTGAGATGAAAGCCCAATTTTGATGAATGAATGAAATCAAAGCAACTATGTATCTTAGAGCTTGTACAACAAATGATTCCAGGCAAGGTTTTGGAATGGAACTTTCAAGTTATAACCTGTTGTGAATTGTGACTCCCTGTTCACTCTAGTTAAAAAGAGCTAGCTGCTCTTACAGTGTAGTCTTACAGTGAAAGGATAAATGAAAGTTCTCGCAGAATTTCGCGTGGAACAGCTCGGGTTATGTCTTGTGAAAAACTAAGCTCTAGCTGAATCTTGTTTACTAGCATACGAATATCAACTGAACTGCAACAACAGAAAAGATTAAATGAAAGTATGAGCATTATCAACAGCAACATGTAGATTCTACTTCTGATGGGTTCTTGAAGTTGAAGGTGAGCAAACTGTGCTAATGTGTGTCTTACTGTCAGAGGCAGATTGACGTTCGGTGAATACGATGCAAAACAAATTGCAGTAAAAAAAAGCAACTACCTCTCCATAAAAAAGAAAGAAAAACAACTATCTCTGCCACAGCCATCTTTTTTTAGTTTCTTTTTGGGAAATGCTACACCTATTTTTTTTATACTGGAGAGGCTCTACTTTCCACGTTCTAAAGAAGTCCACTTGGAGTATTCTACTTACGCACAGTACGCTAATCCGATCACCTCTCCGTGGGCATGCATCAGTGCACTCCCTTTTGCCACCATTTTTCACTTTCTAATTTCATTTTAAATTTTCTTTTATCGCATCAGCTTCGGCGCTCCTAGTGGCTAGTGCGCCTTTTTCGTGTCATGTCGTGTGGCTCAGAAAAGAATATGTGATCTCATCTCGAAACGGCCGGCAGAGGCAGAGGCAGAGGCATGTGGGACTGACACCGATCCGATTCAGCAGCCGCAAAAGCTAGCCGAGCCCGGGGACAAGTGGTTCCGACTGCTCGTGATTATCTACTCGCTTAATTAAATAAAGTAATAATTGGATTAGTTTTGCAAGTACTTATCATTTTTTAAAATATTCGAGTGAGTGTATAAGTGTTTCTGCGTGTATGCCATCATTTCACAGATCTGAATGAGCACGGCGTGTGCGTCGCTTTTTCATCTTTTTTGCTTTTCGTGCATGAACATTGAGACCCTTTGGCAGCGCTCTAGTAGCGGCTCCCGAACCAGCTCCACCCGGAACCTTGCCAAATGGGGGCAAAATATAGATGGTCAAACGGGCCGCCTAGCCCAGCATGGCACATGCCTGTCTTGGCACGCCCGGTCCGGCCCAGACACGTTAACGGGCCGTGCCGGGCCGCCCGACGTGTTGCTCCAATGGCTCAGGCACGGCCCGAGGGCAGGTTAATCATGTCGGGCCGGGCTAGCGAGCACGGCGGGCCGTGCCGGCCTGCCAGCCCGTGGGAGGCTAGAGTGGAGAGGCCGGGCGACCGTCGGAGGGGCAGCGGCCGGTGGAGGGCAGAACGAGCAGCCGAAGGCGCGTGGCGGCGCGGTAAGGCTGGAGGAGCGGCGGCCGTAGCGAAAGATGGAGTGGCGAGGTCGGAGCGCTGCCGCGGGGAGGTCGGAGGGGCGGCACGGGGAGGCTGGAGGAGTAGCGGCCGGAGGGAAGGGTGGAATGGCGGCGGCTGGAACGTAGGGCGGCGAAAGAAGGACGGAGGAGCGGCGGCCCGCGCCGGAGCGGAGGGTGGCGCGGAGAGGCCGCCGGTCATCAGACGTGCGTGAGGGATAGAAGAAAGAGTGAGGCGGCAGGTGGCAGCTAGGGAGGAAGAGAAATATTAGGGTTGAGGGAGAGAGAGTTGAGTATGTGACAACATGTGGGCTGCTAATGGACCGTTGTTGGACCTGGTTCTTAGTCGGGTCATGCCCGAGCTAGCACTACAGGCTAGGGTGGCGGTCCAGGCATGACCTGCTCGATCTGGCTGTGCCGGCTCAGCACTATGGCAACCGTGCCTGGACCGTACTTTTCCGGACCGTACTTTGGGCCGCCCATTTGGTCTGGCCTATTTGGCCAACTATACGCAAACAGAGCAGCTCCATCGCAGGAGCCGCACCTGAAGCCCATTCCGCGCGGCTCCTCCTCACTGTCTTTCCATCTTGTCCTCGGGGGAGGGAGCAGGACGCTGGCGGCCGGGAGCTCGTGGCGCACATGAAGGCGACCAGCGGCAGGGGGCCGGCCGGCAGGCGGCGCGCGCGGAAGTAGGGCCCAGTCGAGCGGCAGCCGGCGCATGCGGAGGCGGGCAGGAGCCGGGCGGCCGGCGGCGAGCGGGAGCCAAGTAACCGGCGGCGTGCACGGAGGTCGGGAGGAGTCGAGGGGACGACGCAGAAAGCAAGGTCGTGAGAAGAAGCGATGAGGAAAGAGAAGACCATAAGGGAAGGAAAGAAAAATAAGAAGAAAAGAAAATATTAAGAAAAAAAAGAGAATAAAATAAGAGAGGTATTTTGGATATTTGATCTATTTTATGTATTTTAAACAATCAGGTTGTTTTGCCAAATATTTTTCAAAACGGCTTAAGATCCACCAGAGAAGCCGTTCCACCAAAAGAGTCGGAGCCGGAGCCGTTTTTAAGGAGCCGAAGCCTGCCAAACAGGCCCTCAGCATTGCGTGTGATTGATCCTATTTTATTTGATCCAACACATGCGGCGTTTTTCATCATATGAACGTATTCGTGTGCAGTGACGAAGCTTGAAAACTTCAGGAGGTTACATACAAATATGTACAGGTACCCCCCTCCAAAATAAATTGTACAGGTACGTTGGCGGCGAAAAACATTCCAAACAACACTGTAATTGTGAACTTGCGAGCAGTGTATAGTATGCATCAAAATTTTAATGTCATTAAACACAAGAATTACATCATAGATATGCCAAGGTTAAAGTGAATCGCTTCACAAAGAAGATTCAATAAACCTTTAAAGTAAAAAAGCTTTTTAAATAAATCCATATAGACCTTATCATGAAAATGTGAAGATATTCTGTTGATTTTGTATTATGTAAAATATTGGTGTTCAAAACTTTGAGGACTCGAACTTGGGAGATGCGACACCTCCCATATCTTCAGTGCTAAAATCTTTGCAGTGCAAAAGGTGTATATTCATGTGCAAATTTTTGAATTCCAAGTTGTTGCTTCATATGACTAGGCTTGATAAAGGACCTAAAAAGTTAGCCTACAAATTCTAAGGATCGGCTAAACAAAAAAACTAGACTAAATTTTTATGTATTTGTAAGCTAAAAGTATAATTATGGATTCAGTTGGATGTTAAAAGGCATTTTAGGGTCATGATATATCATCGCCCAAGTCATCATCCGACTCTCTTAATCGGTTTCAGTGATTACTGATTAGTTGTGGTAATCGGTTACCTGACAACTTTATAAACATCAGGTTGAGAGTAGAGAATCTCTTTGTTCCCCAGTACAGAAGTGCTATAATCATCATCATGGCAGCATGCCAATCGAGTCTTGACACAAAGCAAGATAAGAGAAACACACCATGCGTCACTTTTCTTATTTTGTACTTTTCTCAAAGATCACACACATTCCATGTCTCTCCTTTCCTAATACTTGCCATGGTTACACCTCAGTGACACTGTAGCTCCTACGGTGGAATGGGTTCATCTCCTGACCTTCTCCTTACCTTTGACAACTAACATAACAAGACAGGATCAAGGATAGCGGCACAAAGCCTTACAGATCTTTTTGGATGCAATCTTGCTTTAATTTTCATCTTCCAGATATAGTTATCGATCAACGTCGAAGAAGCTCTTGGCCTCCAGCTTCCTTTGCTTCTTCACCCTTGCAATGAAGTCCTCCACTCTCTTGTGCAGCTCCTTCTCTTCCCCTTCCTCTTCCTCCCTAGCCCCACCACTCCTACAGAAGCGCTGTGGTCAGCCACCACCACCGCTTCAGTTGTTGCCTTCGCGACCATTGCCATGTTCCTCTTCACGTGCTCCTCGTGTATCTCATTTACCAAGGAAGGCTGATCGTCGTCCCTCCTAGGTTCGCCAACCAGGAAGGCGACGATGAGGTTGCCGACGATGAAGAGGCACTTGGGGCTGAACAGGAAGGCTGTGACCAAGTCAGAGAGGATGGTGAGGAAGAAGAAGGTGAGGAGTGAGCACAGCCTAGGGAACCAAGCAGGGCTAGTGAGCAGCAGGCAGATGACAGAGGTGGCCACTACATAGATTGAAGAGAAAATACCCTATATGCCATCAAAACTTATAACCATCCCCTGCGTGCCATTAAAAATTTAGTCATCCCTTTATTACCATCAAACTTTGATATTTGATCCACCGTTACTGCTTTCCGTCTTCCCTGTAAAAGCTCCAGCGCCGTCACCAATGCGGTGGCGCCGGACCTGTCTGCGGTCAGAGCTGCCACAACAGCAGTGATGCCATCGGTCCATCGTGCCGCCGAACTAGCCCTGAGGCTGTGGCTCTTCGTGCGCTCCACGAGGCTGTGGCTCCTGCCTGAGGTTGCTAACTTCCCGGCCATGGAAGACCGTTGCGCTGTCGCGGGCCGCCTCTGTTGTGGGGTCATGCTCTGCCCCCGCCACCACGCCACGCTGCCGCGGACCACCTCCTCTGCTCCCTCCTACGCCAATGCGACGCGCTGCCCTCACCCACCGCGCCGGCGTCGTGCAGGTTGAGCAGCTGATTCTGGAACGCCGTGACGCTCTCCACGGCCTCCCGCCGGCGGCGCTGACGCAGCAGGTGCAGCAGCCCGCAGACGAAGAAGATGATTGCCAGATGGCCACGAGGAGGATGGTCGGGCGTATCTTTGTTCTCCACGATTGCGCGCATGTGCTAGGAGCCTAGGAGTCAGGGATAGATCATGGCGTGGCCATGTCTGTGGAGCAGGTGGCGGATGGTGATGCAACTAAAAAAAAGAGTGGAGTACTTCTGCTGCCTTCTGCTCTTGCTAAACTTGTTCATGGCCCATTCCGTTCTTATAGGCCACCTGGTAAAAATTGGCATTCCATTGGCTATTGTCAGCAGCACGGTGAAATGGTGACTCCCTTCGCCTTGATCGTCTTCTTCCTCCATCTGCAGTTTCTTCACAAAAAGCTGGAGGGAATGATAGCCAGGCAAGGCAAGGCAAGCACCAGTACTCAGTAGATTTGGATTTCGAAGGCGACAGACAGCAGGCGAATCGAAAGCTGGAAACGTGTGGTGCGAATCGATGGCTACTTACTCTCATCGAGAGTACGACACTAGGATTTGGAGCAATTTTCTGGTTTACTTCTCACACAATGCCATGCCAATCCGAGGGGTTGGGGTTACATATTTATAGCTGGCCAAGACAGCCAAGCACATGCCAAGATACTAGTCTAAAAGCTAGTGATGCTTAGTCTAAGATACTGTCCTAGATTCTATCCTAAAAGCTAGTCTAAGATGCTAAATGTTGTCCTGATAGATGCTGTCCTGGTTGGGGCAGCAAGACCACCATACCGAGGACCACAAAGACCAACAATACAAAGACTTATCCCATCATTCTCCCCCTAAGTCTTATGCGTCGTCTTGTGGGAAAGTTGGACCATCCCGGTCCGGGAACAAAGCTCAAGAAAACTTGATCCTCCCAAGGGGTTTGGTGAGCAGGTCCGCAAGCTGGTCCTTGGTGTTGATGTAGCTCGCCTTGATGCTCCCTTCCTCCAAGCAGCCTCGGATGAAGTGGTACCTCACCCGGATGTGCTTGCTCCGTTCATGGAAAACGGGGTTCTTCGCCAGGGCCAGAGCGGACTTGCTGTCCACCCTGAGTTCCACCGCTTCAGTGTCTCTTCCGAGAAGATCATCGAGCAGTCGAACGAGCCAGAGCGCCTGAGTCGAAGCGGTGGAGGCCGCTATGTACTCAGCCTCGCAGCTGGACAGGGCCACCACCTTCTGCTTGACCGATTGCCAGCTAACGAGGCACTTTCCAAGGAAGAAGAGGATCCCGCTTGTGCTCTTGCTGGTATCGATGTCGCCGGCGTGGTCGCTGTCGCTGTACCCGATGAAGTGTGCCTCCCCAAGACACCTCGGGTAGTAGAGACCGTGGTCGAGAGTCCCCGCAACGTAGCGGATGATCCTCTTCACAGCCTGCTGGTGCTCCGTCGTCGGTCGCTGCATGAACCGACTAACGTAGCCGACGGAGAATGCCAAGTCCGGCCGTGTGTGGGCGAGGTAGCGAAGGCTCCCCACAAGACGCCGGTACTGCGTAGCGTCCACCTCCTCCGCCGTGCTGTCACGGCTCAGCTTCAGCCTCTCCTCCATCGGAGTGAGAGCTGGGTTGCAGTCGGTGAGCCCAGCCAGCTCAACGACGCGCTTGGCGTAGACGGTCTGTCGAAGCGTGATCCCAGAGTCATCCTGGTGCACCTCGATCCCTAGATAGAAGGAGAGAGGTCCCAGGTCACTCATCTGGAAGGTGGCCTTCATCTCTTCCTTGAACGCCGCCACCTCCATATCCTTAGTGCCGGTGATCACCAAGTCGTCGACGTAGACACCCACCAGCAGGGCATTTCCTCCATTGCCCCGCCGGTAGATGGCCGCCTCGTGCTGGCTTTGCTCGAAGCCCATCCCCTTGAGCGTGGAATCCAACTTGGCATTCCATGCCCTCGGTGCCTGCCGCAAGCCGTAGAGAGCCTTGCGCAGGCGTAGCACCTTGCCTTCCTTGCCGGGGATCGCGAAACCCGGCGGCTGGTGTACGTAGACCTCCTCCTTCAAATCGTCGTTAAGGAACGCCGACTTGACGTCCATGTGATGAACGCGCCAGCCCTCCTGGGCGGCTAGAGCAAGGAGGAGTCGCACGGGGGCAAAGGCATCGTCGAAGTCGATCCCCTCCTGCTGCATGAAACCTCGTGCCACCAAGCGGGCCTTGTGCTTCACGATGGCGCCGGCTTCGTCCCTCTTCAGCTTGAACACCCACTTAAGAGTGATCGCGCGGTGACCGCGAGGAAGGTTAGCAAGCTCCCAAGTGTGGTTCTTCTCAACCGCATCCATATCAAACTGCATCGCGGCACGCCATGCCGCGTGTCTCTCCGCTTCTGCGAAGGACCGAGGCTCCCCGTCGTCGCACGCAAGGTGCAACTGCGCCTCCAGGTCATGAGGCACCAGTCCTGGCACCGGCTGGTCGCCGAGAAGGTCTTCCATTGTGCGGTACCGCAACGGCTCCCCGTCGTGGTACGCGTCGATGCGCTCCTCGTCGTGGGAGAGAGGAGTGACAAACTCCACTGGGCTATGCTCGGCAAGGGCTGGTGTTGGAGTAGGCATGCCCGGAGGGGTAGCTGGTGGTGCTGGAGGCCGTGGGGTCGCCGGCTGTGGTGGAATCGGCGAAGAGCTCATCGCAGTCGAAGTAGTGGCTCGAGAGCGTGCCGCTGTCGAAGTAGCGGGCGCCGGAGTCGGTGGAGACTCGGGGACTGGGGTAGGCACGCTCGGTGAGGAGGAGCTGCCTACCCCAGCTCCCTCGAAGTGGACGTACTTGACAGTGAAGTCTTCGTACGTCGGTGTCGAGCCGTCGTCCACCGTCTTGTCCCATGCCCATCCTCGCCCTTCGTCGAACACTACATCGCGCGCCATGCGCACACGCTGTGTCTCCGGGTCGAGAATGCGGTAGGCCTTCAAGCCCTCCGCGTAGCCGATGAACACCCCTGGAGTGCTCCTGTCGTCGAGCTTGCCGATGTGGCAAAGCTCCTTGGCGAACGCGAGGCAGCCGAAGACCCGCAGGTGGGAGACCGCCGGCTTGCGCCCATGCCAAGCCTCGTACGGTGTCCTGCCATTGAGGGCCTTGGTGGGCGAGCGGTTGAGGATGTAGACAGCTGTCACCACCGCCTCTCACCAGAAGACAGTCGGCATCCCCCTCTGTTTGAGGAGGGCCCGAACCATCCCCACAACCGTCTGGTTGCGCCGCTCGACGACGCCGTTCTGTTGCGGGCTGTACGGCGCGGAGTAGTGGCGCTGAATACCCTCATCAACGCAGTACGACGCGAATTCAGCCGCCGTGAATTCGCCGCCGTTGTCGGTGCGCAGCACGCGTAGCTTGCGGCCGCACTCCGCCTCCGCAGCAGCCTGCACGCACCTGATGGCGTCCGCAGCTTCTCCCTTGCTGCCGAGGACCATCACCCACATGTAGCGGGAGAGGTCATCGACGAGCAGCAGGAAGTAACGTCGTCCTTCCGGTGTGGCCGGTGTCACCGGGCCACACAAGTCCCCATGCACGAGCTCGAGCCGCTTCTTGGCTCGGAAGCTCGTCTGCTGGGGAAAGGGGAGCCGCCTCTGCTTCGTCATCACACAAACATCGCAGAACTGCTCTACGTGGTCGAGGCATGGTAGGCCTCGCACCATCTCCGTGGCACTGAGCCGCTTCAGGGCCTCAAAGTGAAGGTGCCCGAAGCGCTCGTGCCACTGCCACGCTTCGTCATCCCGGCGAGCGGCGAGGCAGAGAGGTTGTGCCACCTGCAGCTTAAGGATGTAGAGTCGATTCGCGCCTCTGGTTACCTTGGCAAGAAGGCGACGATGGTGATCCCAAATCCTCATGACTCCGTCCTCGATCATTACGCGCGAACCGTTCTCATCCAGTTGTCCCAAGCTGATGATAGATTTCCTCAACGCGGGGATGTAGTAGACTCCGGTGAGCAGCCTGTGCTCACCAGACCCGGTGGTGAAAATGATGGAGCCGACACCCTTGATCTCTACGCCGGAGGCGTCCCCAAACTTGACGGAGCCTCGGATGCTGGAGTCAAGCTCGGAGAAGAACTCCTGCCGACCGGTCATGTGATGGGTGGCACCGGTGTCGAGGCACCACCCATCAATCTTGTCGTTGTTGGAGGCATCGCCGAGAAAGGAGTGTGCCCTTGACTCGTCAAGGTGGAGGAGAGCTGCTGCGGCCGATGCCGCTGGAGGTAGCTCGATGCTTGCATGTGCAAGAAGGAGAGCTGACTCCTCCTCCTCCACCTGTGCGACGTGGGCTTGGCCGCGTCGTGGCTGTCGACAGTTCCTGACCCAATGACCAACCCCGCCGCAGTTACGACAGGTGTCATCTCGTGTCGGCTTGCGTGCGCCGGTGGCGTCGCCCTGGGCACCTCCACGAGCGCCACCCTCGGTACGTCCTCGCGCCCCGGCCTGGGCGCCTCCGCGCGCCTTGCGCGGCTTGCCGTGCTTGCGGCCTCCTGTCGAGGAAGAGGACTCCCCCTTCCTCCCGCCACCTTGGGATGCCTCCCACTGCTCTCGAGTGAGATGGAGTTTCCCGCCAATGGTGATAGGCCCCGAGAGAGGCTGTGGCTCATCGCTGTCGACGACTTTGAGGCGACCTATCGCCTCCTCGATCGTCATCGTAGAGAGGTCCAGCAGAGACTCGATCGAGCGAGCGATCTGCCTGTACTTCTCGGGGACGCAGTGAAAGAGCTTCTCGATAGCTCTCTCCTCGTCGTAGGTGTCGTCGCCGTACTGCACCATCTTCTGCAGCAGAGTGTTGAGACGGAGAGCAAAGTCATCAATGTCCTCACCTGGCTTGAAGGCCAGGTTCTCCCACTCCTTGCGAAGTGCCTGCAGTGTGGACTTGCGGGCGCGGTCGTTGCCGATGCGTGCCGCAGCGATGGCGTCCCAGGCGTCCTTGGCGGTCCGCTTCTTGGAAAGCGTGAATTGCATCTCGTTCGGGACTACAGCGATGAGAGCATCCAGCGCCTGTCGATCTTCATCAAAGTCGACATCGCCGTACCGGACTGCCTCCCACATGTGCCGCACCTGGAGCCTCACCCTCATGACCGCGGCCCACTCGACGTAGTTGGTCTTGGTGAGGGTAGGCCACCCACCACCGGGACCAAGGTCCCTGACCACCGTCTGGACGCCATGGTAGCCATAGCGCCGGTCTGGGGAGGGAGAGTCGCGCCGCCTGTGAGGGCCGCGCTCTTCGTCGACCCGGCCGCCGTTGCCGGGAGCACCGCCGTCGTGCGCGCCCCCGTCTGGGGCTCCGCCGGTGCGTCTGCGCCTGTCTGGGCTGCCACCGCCACGCCCGCCCCCGCCTGGAGCGCCGCCGGCGCGTCCGCGCCCATCTGGGCCGTCGCCACCACCCCGTGGGGGTGCGCAGCTGCCCACAGCCTCGCCCGCTCGCGAGCTGTTTCCCTTGCCAGCCCGAGGTCCACGTCGGTGCCGCCGTCGGCGGAGGCAGAGCTACCGGAGCTGCTGCCGCGCAGAACCTCGAGCTTCGCTGCCGCTGCCTCCACCTCCGCCCTTGCTGCTGCCAGCTCTGCCGCTGCCAGCCTTGCCGCCCTTGCCGCTGTCGCTGCAGTTGCGGCCGCCGCTCGCTCGCGCTCCTCTGCCGTGGCGACCTCGGCCTCCTGCCGGTGCCGCGCGCTCGAGGCGACCGAGCGCTGAGACTGCCCTTCGAACATGGCGTGCTAATGGGGGGCTGCTGCGTGGGGAGGAGGTTGCCTCAGACGTGCTGCTGCTGCTGCTTGTCTGTGCAGGGGAGGAGAGGTGAGCAGAAACAACAGGTGTTGTTGCTGCTGGCTGAGAGCGAAAGGAGACGTGGGAGGGAGAGGAACATGAGATGTTTAGGCTGCAGGAAAGATCGGCTCTGATACCAGTTGTTAGAATCGAAACTCTTACTCTCATCGAGAGGATGACACTAGAAGTTGGGGCAATTTTCTGGTTTACTTCTCACACAATGCCATGCCAACCTGAGGGATTGGGGTTACATATTTATAGCTGGCCAAGACAGCCAAGTATATGCCAAGATGCTAGTCTAAAAGCTAGTGATGCTTAGTCTAAGATGTTGTCCTAGATGCTATCCTAAAAGCTAGTGTAAGATGCTAAATGCTGTCCTGATAGATGCTGTCCTGGTTGGGGCAGCAAAACCACCATGCCGAGGACCATAAAGACCAACAGTACAAAGACTTATCCCATCACCAACTAGCTGAGGTGAAGGGACGGCAAGGTGAGAGAAGTGCACTGGAGTGGAGTTTGGGCCACCGGCATGTGAGATGGCCGGGGAAGCTACACGGGCTACGGGCTCTCCTGTGGACGCGGGGGGAGCAAGAAGAGCCATGACCATGATGATGGCCTTGACCGGATTCCGGCAAAGGCAAAAGCTGGAGGAGAGGACCGATTCCTTGCATGGACACGGAGCATCATTGAGATCCTTGACCAAAGCGTTTGGAGTCGAAATCATGCCCCCAAACCCCACCACCACCACCTCGTAATCTTCCGTCCTGTGGTTCCTGTTGCTGTTGGACTCTTGGTTCTATTCTTTACGAGAATTTTTCCCTTCAAGACTTGTAATCGGAGGTATGGCTTGGAAAGCCTGTGCGTTTAGTTTAGTGCGAGCACTACCTGACGGCGATTTTCAATTGGCAGCCGGTCTCTGAAAGCCAGGTCTGATGAACATTTTTTCTGTTCACACTCTGACTGTCAGTCGGCCTAAATTTTTCAGCACTTGGGCAAAGACCTGATGCATTCTTCAGTTGCTGCATTGTTCATCTCGCCCTCCTCATGGATTTTTGAATTAATAATCTAAAAGCTATGCATAATTGATAAATTGGAATTTTGCATTCTAACACATACACACTGTCCTATTCAATTGAAATGTTGGAATTATGCACCTAACATATACGTTGTTAAATGCAAAGAAAATATTCAAAGTAAAGGTTAGTGTGCGTACCTCTATTAAATATTATGATACAACTTATTTCTTTCAAAGCACGTAATTAGGGTAGTGAGTGGAAATTACAATAACTACCTCTTAATATCCTCGATTGTCAGACATTATGAAATACTTTCTTCTAAGGCTATGAACAAACCTAACTAGTCTCATAGCTAGTAGGTGGACATTACTCTTATCCGCAGACTGATATTCTCTAGCCTCATAGCCATAGCTAGTTGGAGAACCCCAGCTTAGCAGTTACCATCCAGATAGAACGCTCCAAAAAGGAAAAAAAAAACTAGGGCAATGTGACATGTTCAATTCCTTGCAAAATTGTCACCTCCTGCTTCAGCAGCCAGCACTGGTGTTGTGATTTTCATCGAATGATTAGTCATCAGAGATTGCGTTAAGCAAGCCCAAAAGTTATTAGTTCATCCTATGCTCCATGGGATGCTTCTAGTAACAGGCGTCAATTAAAACGGCGTCCTCTGTCCGTATCCAAAATCATTTTTTACATCCGAGTTAGTAGCTCAAACCGAAAAGGAATCTTGGTGCTCGCATGCCAGAAGGCACGCTTTTACTGGATCTCCACAATAAACACAATGCCCGAATGCCAGAAGGCATGTAGACAAAACAAAATCTTGATTCTGGATAGATCCAGTATATCTCCCGGTTTTCAAAGTCAGAGAAGCAATACCACGATGTGTTACTGTTAATCACAGATTAAGAAATTACAAAAGCTGGCGACCGACGAGGGTTACATCCTCTTGCAGAGAGGAATTACAACAGTAGCAACATCCAATATCTTGCAAGTACTTCAGTTCTGGGATGGCTGCTGCTGCGCTGAAGGGCCAGGCGCCGGCTGCTGCGCCTGAGCCGGAGGGCCATGAGGTGGCTGCTGTCCTGCTTGCGCTGGTTGCTGAGATGAACTTGCGTGAGCTTGTGCTGGTGGTGCTAGCATCGGCTGGTATGGTGGATACTGGGGTGGGTAGTGCATGCGAGGTGGCTGCATGTAGCTACCATATGGTGGTGGAGGTGGATAGTATGGTGGATACTGACCATGGTAGTACGGTGGTGGCGCAGGATAGCCACCCTGTCCTGAGCTGCTTGATGGCTGAGCTTGTCCAGCTTGCTGCGGCCCTGGTTTGCCTTCGCCATCCTGTGACTTAACTATAGCACCCATCCTCTGAGGATCCATGGACGGGTACACAGTCCGCTCTGCTGCCGGTGGAGCTGGAATGTTAAAGTAGTATGATGCTGGTGCTGGTGGTTGATGCTGGCCCTCCATCCCAGGAGGTTGAGGCTGGTCGCTGCCCTGCTGCTGAGATATGACAGCCCTAGGGAGCAGTCCTCCGTGGGAAACCTGCCCCTGCCTCCCTGATTCATCCTCTTCAGGCTTTGGAGCCTGAGGCTTGCCCCACATGAGCTTCAGTCGCACACCCTTGATGACTAGTTTGTTAGCAAGCTCCTCTGCAGCCTTCTCAGCGCCTTCTCTTGTAGTGTATGTCACAAATGCACATGCACGTTGAAGCACCATCCTTATGGACTCGATCTCACCATGTGCATAAAACTGGTCCCTCAAATCCTGTTCAGTTACTCTGCTATCGAGTCCACCAATGTATAGTGTCCTTATAGTCTCATCATCTGGTGGTGTCAGGGATGGCATCTCACCTGCCTTACTCAAAAGTTTCATTGCAACTGGATCATTAACTCTGCATATAGTAAGAGACTCTGTCAGAAACCAAGGCAGAGGGAAGAATTGAAAATTAAGGAAAGTGAATAGATACATTCACCCAACAGTATGTAACAAGGTATTTCAGTTCAGCTCGTTAACTCAATCTAAAAAAGCATCAGAGTTTAGCTTAACTAGACTAGAAGTTTGCCTGGGAATCTGCTTTGAAAGAAACAGATGTGAGAACCAGGTTGGGATGATTTTTCATGTTATAAATCTATGCACATGAGCAATTCAGGTGCAAGCTAACTGTGCAAATGCTGCCTCATCACTGGAATATAGAGTAACTTAATTTTCATGTAATCACAATAAAGTAAAGTAAAAAACTATAACAGAGAAAAAAGAAAAGGTAACATGCATATTTGGACATGCAATCTACAATCAAGTATAATACAGGTAGAGCATCGCATAATACATAAAAATATGCTAGCTTCTGCTAGATGAACATGAATGGTGATATAGTGATGAGAAGAATTAGAGTTAAATAAAAGTATGCCACAATGTAACAATTGGCAAGCGCTGAAACAAATTCAACCAGAGCCAAGACCATAAAAACAAAATAAATCAATTCGATCATAATTTCAAAATCTTAAGCTGAGCTTTAAGTTAAATACAATAAGATCTTTGACTGTGGCATGCAGAGAGAACCACAAAAAAGGTGAAACTATAAATCATGTATGCACTGTCACCATCACATACCCATAGTAACGATCTTTGATGTTCTGCTGAGATAACTCCCCAGTTTCAGGCATCTCATGTCGATATGGGCACTCAGCACCTCTAGTACATTCACCACGCACATAGAAACTGCAAACGTGAGCCCTGTTCCTCTTGTAATATGGTGCTGTCCTCTGAAGCTTCAGAATGGTATCATTTGGACGGGCCTTCCCATAGGAAGAATCATAGTCTATGCCAGCTCTGGCCTACATTTATAAACTTACTCTAGTTAGGAACAACTACTCATAGATAAAAGAGGAATTAGTGAAAATAAGTTTAACACTGGACCATATAAGCAGAGAATAAGTACAAGATATTTCAACTATGGCAGATCAGGCAAGTAGCAAGTTACATCTAAAAAATAGGGCATTAAAGAAATGGCATTCTTTTGTGATATATTTTAAGTGCCTTCATCTTAGTATTTCCTAAGCACAATATGGTAGGACAGACCCATCAATTTATTTACTATGCCATCATTGAAACAGTATTTGAATACATACAGTAACTTCAGTATAAATGAAAAAAAATCCTAAGAAATACAGTATTTGGATCCCAGCATTCAAGTTTCAATGATGAATTAAAAACATACCCTTCGATCATGCTCTTCTGCAAAATATTCACGATTGACATCACTCCTTGGAATTGCATCGTTCGAATTGATAGCGAGCGCTGTATCCCGAACCTGAACTGGTAGACCATATTCAAGATCCAGCAGGCAGACCTGGCAGACATTTTTCAGCTTGCAACATGTCTGGCAGATCTCTGTTTTCTTGTACCTTGCATCCCGACCAGGTCTCCAGCGGAAGACAGTAAACGGACGTGCACATATTTTGCACTCTTTGTCATATTCTGCTCTTAACTGCCAGTAAAACAAGATCCTGTAAGGCACTTAATCAAATATTTACATGAAATACTATACTAAAGAAAACTACTAAATGCAAAATACTGAATGTTCCACTGCAAGGGTATGCCCATCCATGTCCCTTTTATTGCTCAATCCTCTACCCTGGGCCTCACCTCATACACATCTCTATTTATCCTTGCTTTGCTACCTACTATAAATTCCATAAATCTAAGGTCTCATCTTGCTAACTATGGCCCTGTTTGTTTCAGGCTTTCAGCTTGCAGGTTCTAACAATCCACAAGCTAGGGTGCAGCATATTGTTGGATTGTAACAATCTGACCTGACCTGTGGATTGGATTGTTACAACCCAAGGAGAGAAGCTCCTTGTTTGCTTCAGCTTGTGATCGTAAAAGCAATACCACATTCCAAGATGAAACAAACGGCCTACATGATGGTAAAACCAAGCAAATCAACTCATATTCTGCTCTTGTAGAACCATCAACAATCAGAGAACTTTTACAGAATGGTACTTAGTCAAATTATTGATTAAAACGTGCAAGCACACTCCCAAAGCTAGTACCTGCCTTCATCGCGATCTATTACCAAATTCCCCATCACATCGATCGAAGCTAACTAGTACAGAGCAGGAGCAACTTCAAGTACAAGCGAAAACAGCTGACGCCACGCGTTCAAAAAACGCGACACGTAAGCAGATGCGCAACCTAGGCCTTGATTCCATTCAGCATTCGAAATCCACAAGCAGAAACCGAATCAAGCATGCCGCCGCCGCTCACACCGTATCACGACGACCCCGCCACGCCAACGAGAAGGCTCACGAATCGATCAGGTAGGGCTAGGGTTTGATGCGTTACCATCCGGACGTAGGGGTTGTCGCCGAGGCATGACTCGCAGATGATGGGGAAGTCCGACCGCTCCCACCCGTCCGCCTGCGCGTCCCGCAGCAGCCGGTGCGCCATCCCCCTCCTGCTCTCCGCCGCCGCCGCCGACGCCGAGAAGCCGAGAGGAACGAGGCGAAGGGGCCGCAGGAAGACGAGACCCCGAAATCCCGAATTGACAACGCGCTATCACTAGCAGGCTTGGATACCTCGCCTCTTAACGCAGGTGGTCTCTTACTGGGCCGGGCTTTAAAACACGTCGGCCTCGCCAGGCCTTTATTTACGTAAGCGTCTACGTGGGCCGTGCTTTACGTATATGCCTACGTGAGCCGGGCCCACGCGCGGTTGGTTAATTTCGGCGGCTGAGGCGACACGGCAGCGGTGAGCCAAGCGTCCAGGTGCGGTGGGATGGACGGCGGCCGCCGCGGCCGCGGGAGGAGGCAGGCGATAGAGAAGGAGCTGAAGAAGCTACGAGAGGAGCGGGAGGAGCTCGACGGCCGGATACGGCTGCTGGAATCGCAGCTCGAGGTGGGGCCTGAGGGAGTGGACGGTGCGGCGGCGGGGGAAGGAGTAGTGGACGGCTCGTGCGACGGAAGCGTCGCGTGCCGGAGACACAGGGGGAACGGGTTTGCGCCGGACGGTGGTCTTCCCGCGGACATGATCTACCGGTACAGCCGTCACCTCCTCCTCCCGGACTTCGGGGTCGAAGGTCAGTTGTTTCTTTTCCAATGTTTTAGACTTGCTTCCATTAGTAATGGCTTCCTGGTTACTTCAAGAACTGCCTCCTTCTGCTTCGGATGTATTATCACAATTCACAAACTCGTATGCTCAGTTCAATGGTGCGGTGTATTGCTCAAAAAAGGTTCAGTGCAGTAAGCTCGCTTCGACTGATCCTCTGATGCTTTGTCATCTATCTGGCAGGCCAGCGGAAGCTGTCACAGTCGTCGATTTTAGTGGTCGGCGCCGGAGGTTTGGGCTCTCCCGTGGCATTGTACCTAGCAGCCTGTGGTGTCGGTAATGTTCATCTCTGCTGTGAAGTTGTGTTTAACTTTAGTTTCACAAGGAAGCAGTTAGATTTCTGAAACTCGAAGTTGATTCTTAGGCGTCATCCTTCTCCTTCTTCAGAGATCGTTTTATGTAGCTTATATGTAAATTGAATATGTTATTGGGCTCAAGTTCCCTGATATTGTTGCATTTGCAATGCATTTGTTATCTTATTAGGTTGCTTGGGCATTGTGGATGGCGATGATGTTGAACTGAATAACCTTCATCGACAGGTAGAAATAATTTTGCGTGGTTTTTCTCCCTCTTATCTAGTGTTCTCAGTTTCTTGGGTTATTCTGATCTCTGAATTATCTGAACGATGCATACTTGTTGGTAACAGAATTATAAGGGAAATCTATGCATGCAATCATAAGCTACAAATGTAGTCAATTGGGAGAGAACAATCTTGAAAATAATTCACAATGAAAATTGGTAATTTCAACCTGTAACAGTCATATGGCCTAGCAATGCTAACCTTGTTTTTTGTTCTTACTCTCAAATAATCCACAAAGAAGCATATGTTGAACAACCAAAAGTGAAGTCAGCAGCTGATGCTTGCCAGGAGTAAGAGTCTATCCTTTCAGCTGTTTCTCTACATTGATTACCAAGCAAATGTTATAATATTTGATGCTATTATTTCACTAGTACCACATATGTTTCCTTAAATCAGGATTAATTCCTCTATCAAGGTGGTAGACCATCACCATACTCTGAAGCCGTGCAACGCTTTGGAGATTGTGCGGAAGTATCCTTACAGAATCTGATATTAGTGACATGACATATGATTTTCTTTTTTTCTGAAATGATATCCTCTTGCTTTCAACATTAACTAAACAACTACAGATATGATATAGTTGTTGATGCAACTGACAACCTTCCTACTAGGTATATGATCAGTGATTGTTGTGTTCTACTGAACAAGGTAACTTTCTTTTTTATTTTTGTCAGTAATGCATGCTATACTTTGATATGGAATTCTGTCCTCAGTCCTCTGTCATGTTAGCTTGTTGCTAAGTAAATTTCTCCATCAATACGATACATGCAATAGCCTTTTGTTGATTTCATTGCATCATTCAATGATCAATTGCTGGGATTTTACTTATTTTTTGCAGCCACTTGTATCCGGTGCAGCATTAGGTTTAGAAGGGCAGGTAAACATCTTCCTTGTCAAAGATATTGTACTTTTTAACTTCACTCTATATTTTAATTCATTCATTGACTTCTCTAACAGTTGACTGTTTATCATCACAATGGAAGTCCATGCTATCGGTGCCTCTTTCCAAGTCCACCACCTGTGGCAGCCTGCCAGAGATGCTCAGACAGTGGTGTTCTTGGGGTTGGTAGGTGACTCTGTAAGCGCCCTTCATGGCCATAACATGTACTTTGCAGCAGACAAATATGAATTAGAATATTTTTTGTCAACCTTCTTCAAATTCATACACAAACTTTTTTTTATGACGTGGACTTCAACCTAAATAGGAAATTAAGTTATGAGCAAGGAGCTCCAATGTTGTGCAATTTATTCTTTTTTCATGTCCATATTCATCCTTAACTAATAAATGACTACAGGTTTTGGTAGGTTCGCTCGATGATGTAATTCCTACAGTGGGTTTTTCTTCAAGATGTTCTTACTAAATATTGTGATATTACTGTGCATTTACAACAGATCAGTGTAGACACCTCATTTCCAGCTTCTTAGTTTATATAGTTAGCTTCTAGTTATTGTAATTAGCACCTTGTCAATTACTTTCTTAGACATAGTTTCGCACTGGTCGACTAACTACTCTTTTGTTGACTAGTTCCGGGAGTAATTGGCTGTCTACAAGCTCTGGAGGCTATAAAGGTTGCAACTGCCGTTGGTGAACCCCTATGTGGAAGGATGCTACTCTTTGACGCACTTTCTGCTCGTATTAGAATTGTATGTGATATGTGACTTACTCTAAATTAGTTTTCATAAAATCACCAGTCCAACACTGTGATGCATCCCACTCCTTGCACCATGTGGGGGATGGCACAAATGTTGCATCCTCCTATTCCTATCTAGTTTTAACTTGCATGTTCTTTTTAGTATATTTACCACAGAACCAGTAACATGAATTACAATAGTGGGATAGCGTCAATGTGTCATGTTGGCAATCATGTTTGAGCATAAAAGAATTGAAATAGGTCCTGACTGGAATGTAATCTTTACAGGATTATTCTCAGCATTAATGAGAAACGTTGACTCTTCTTATTCTTGTTGGAAGAACCTTTACATTCTAATCTGTGGTATCTTTGCGATGGTCATGTCTTGGTTGTGTTTGCATTTTAGTTTTGCTTTTGATTAACAATTGAAATTCTGGGAACATAGCAATTGTTCACAGGGTTTCAAGACTTCCCTCTTTTAATGTTTTCGGGACCTTTGCTGAGAGCTGGTACCTTGCCTATTCCTAGTAGTAAATATTTTGGTTACCAGACCGACAGTCAAATTCCACTGTTTCTTATCCTTACAAACCTTTTAACTTCAAAGAGAGTTTAATTGTTAAGTTGTGACCAAAGGATTGGAAAAATAACCTTAGAAGTTGTTTGTGTTGGTTGATTGCATAACTATACAATTCAGTATCTTAATATAGCTCATTATCAAGTCTGACTATGTATCTTTGCAGGTTAAGCTTCGTGGAAGCTTGCCAGATTGCACCATTTGCGGCGAAAATTCAGTTTTCACAGAACAAGATTTTCAGAAGTTTGACTATGAGAACTTCACGCAATCACCAATGTCCGATAAGGTAATGTGAATGGATGCAATGTGTATCATAACAAGAATGATCTTGAATTTTTGTTGCCTCATCTACTGTTACATTTACTTCAGACAGCACCAAATGTGAATCTGCTCCCCGAGAACGCCCGGATCACTAGTAGAGATTACAAAAGATTGGTTGATAATGGCGAACCTCATCTGTTATTGGACGTACGCCCCACGCATCACTTCCAAATCGCTTCGATTTCTCCATCTATGAACATCCCACTGTCCATGTTGGAAGAGAAGCTGCCCACACTCAAAACCTCGCTGAAGGAAACTGTTGCAGCATCAGCCTCGGGTAAAGAGCCTGCCTTGGTTGTTCTGTGCAGAAGGGGCAACGACTCTCAGAGAGCCGTCCAGCTTCTCCGCGAGAATGGGTTTGCCTCTGCGAAGGATATCATTGGTGGGCTGCAGGCATGGGGACAAGATGTTGATCCTGATTTCCCTGTGTACTAGCGAAATGGATGTAACAATTAACTGGTGTTTATGAGGCTTTACTCAAGGTCCAACCTTTACATAGTGCTGAGCTTGTGGAGATGAGTTTGAGAAGATTGAGTCCCACGTGGTTAGCTGTTGTTCTCAGCTTAGGAGCCATTGTCTTATTTGAGCTATCTTTGTAACAGTTTGAATGCAGCGAGAGATGCTACTGTGCAAGAACAGTAATTCCAATTATTATCAATTAAGTAGTAGCACTATTCAAAAATATTATGGAAGGGGTGAATGTTAAACAGTTCTCAAGACCTGTGATGGCTTACACCACAGACAAAATAAGATTTGGGCTATAAAATAACCTTTTGATTGATCAAACGGCAAAACTGCTCGATAAAATGAGATCAGGTGTATGGAAAATTTTGAGATTGATCCCTAAGTCAATCACTGAGATTCCTGCTGCATTTTACTTTACAAAATTTGAGGCGACTATATTCTGCACAAGAACACAAGTGACTACAGAAGTAATAATGACATCTGTTGGGACTTCGGGGCTCAAGCACACTGGGTGGCGTGAAATGGACAGCAGATTTACATGAGGTATCTTCAGACTTCAAAGGTGTGCAATCCAATTGTGCCATTGTCACCCTCTGGTTTCTTATTTCTTCTATGGCCAAGTATGGTCTAGGATTTGCTGTCGCCATTCCAGTGTTTCATGTCAGACAAACTTGTGTCCAAAAATAAAAGGTAGTATATGTATGCTATCTCTGTTACTATGATCTCTTCAGGTCCAGCATGTCATTTTTCCTCTGACTTCGGTTGATCATCCATTCCTTCCTCGCATTCCTTCAGAAGTCTTTCTACAGAAGGATCATAAGCGGTAGCCATCTGCAAATATTTGGCAGCCTCAGAGTTCCGGCCTTCTCTGGATAATATACTGCAAAAACCAATGTCAGCACCTTCAGAAACTATCCAACATTATAAGAAAGCAGTGCTACATAAATAAAATCAGTAATGGACTTGAATTACAATATGTATGTAGCTGCGTGTGGAGCCGAGCTACCCCTATCATAACTAATTGTAGGCTGTTGGTAACCGTCAGGCGTCACACCAATGGAAGACTAACAAATTGATCTAAAAAGGACTATTACCTTCCCAAAATAACCATCCCTTGGAAGTAGCATGTTTTGTTGATGGGCTTTTCAGGTTCCTTGAGCTCTGCTATTCTCTGCAGGAGCTTGATTGCCATCTCATTATCCCCCTACATTGGTACGACGTGATGTTTATGTCGTTCACTGTTATTCCTAATGTTCTTATAAACTAAGTCCAAATGTAGCACACTCTACCTGCCGCTCATGTGAAAGACCTGCCCCGAAAAGTGCAAGTACAAGAAGAGGGTCATCTTCTTGAATCTACACAATGGAGAGCATTAAGTCTTAAATTACTGCCTCAGATCATAATTTTGAAGTGCTGAAAACCACCTGAGGTAACAACAGACCTTTTCTATAGCATGTTTAAAACATTCTGAGGCTTCAGGAAACAATCTGTTCGAGAACAGGGTTTGTCCCATTCCAATCAACGCTGTAGACAGATCTGGGTTTCTCTCTACTGCTGTCCTGCGGGTAACATTGTTCATCAACTTCTATTGTTTGCAAATGGAGATAGTACCCAACAAGTGAACAGCAAAGCTTAACACAAACTTACCTGATCAGTGGAATAGCTTGATCTCGGCGACCAGTTCCCAGATACTGTAATGCTTGCTAATGATAAACATATAGGTATATGGTTCAGAATTTATTCTGGAATGACATTCCAAGATAAAAAAAAAATGTAAATATTCATACTTCAAGTAGCTCCTCAGTTGAACTGGACTCGGATATATTTCCTTCCATACTCTCCAGTACAAAATTAGGAATTGTACTCTCACTGGCAGTTCCATTATCAGAAGGTGTCAATTCCGTTTGCAAGTTAGCGTCTTCAAGAAGTGGCCGCTGTAAATTCATGTGTGAGAAGAGAATGAATGAAGGAAAAAAAAGGAGGGCATTCCTTAGTGTCTGGTATTGTGGTGACGGTGGGTGCATGGTTGGGTTTGTGGTGTGGGGGTGGGGAGTGTGGAACAAACTTCAGCACCATGATTCAATTGCACATAATGTAAATAATTAGGACATGTAAAGTAGATGGCTGTACCTGCATCGTCTTAGGGCCCTCAAGAGGAGACTTTTCTGCTCTGCGACCAACCTGAGCTCTAATATCTGGCAATCCCAACAGCTTGCGTACAGCACTATTTCTCAGGGACAATTGCTGCACTTTAATCATAAAATTAGAATCTAACATCAAGTACATAATGTTGACTTCATCATATCAAGCTTGTTCAAATCAAAATACACGGAAGGTTTGCTAAAAGGATAAAAACAGGAAATTACAAACAAAAAGGGAATTCATAAGCATTTTTTTTCTGTCGAAGCTTTACGTAAGAGCAATAGAGATTGGGATGCATCAGCCATCTATCTGTTCTAAGCAACCTCTTCTGGATTCTTGACAACCCTTGCATTATGATACCATCTGCTCTAGGTTACTTAGTATCTCTTTCAAGGTGTTCTTAGGATCATTCAGGCCATATTTAGTCTACTTTAGCCTTTAATTATTGATTATTGCAACATAAGCATAAAAAGGGTGTTGCAACACATGCCTACTGGTCGATGGTAAACCCGAAAGAAAAGGAACGAGATAATTCTACCAGGGCATGTGACCTCATCTTCCCTATTTTTTTGATGAGATGTATTATTACTTTACCATAAAATCATATTCAAATTTAGGCATAGCGTTACTAGAAAAAGAATACAAGATTCTCACAATATCCCAAATTGAAATGACTTCATAATACAAGTAAAAGAAACAATTGCTCTAACCTGAGCTACAGAAAATAAACCATTTGTAGTCCAGTACACCAGGCTTCCCTGCCAATCAAAGATTGTAAATAATCATGTTCCGGCATCTGAATTGCTATTCTATTAAAACAAAAGTTGCAAACAAGTGTTATTAGACTACATGCTTTTGATTGGGGGTAGCAAAAACATCATTGAATACACTTCAGTGCAAATTAGTTTACATCATATCATAATGTAAGAGTACCATGCTTTTAGTTTGTAACCCTGCGCCCAAACCTGATTTCTGTGGGGTGTGTGGGTGTGTATTGTATGTTTTCCCTTCTGTTATTAATGCAATGATACACAACTCTCCTGCGTGTTTGAGAAAACAAAACTGATCCTAAACCAAATCAAGTCTGCCACAGTTTTGCAGAACCTGCTTTCCCCTCAAGCTGCAACATCTAAATTCATCCAATTCTGTTAACTTTGTGACAGCTTGTGCAGTAATAGGTAGCATCCAACTGTCATTATTGTGACATAAAGGATTGTAATGTGACAGTGGAACAATATGCCAAATAGAGCGTGTTGCTGGAAACAATCGCAAATACTAAGTATCTGCAGTGATTAAGAAATCACACTTCTTAATGAAATAGATCCACCATAATAGTTAGGCCAAATTATTTTAATTAATCTCTGCCTGCCAAACTTGACAATTGATTTCGAAATGGTACTCAACATGTTGTACACAGCATTCATTCCTAACCAAATAAAACCAAAATGCAAGAATCTGACCTGAGGAATCACATATGAAATAAGAAGATAGGGAAAATGCAAGTAGCTGACCTGAGGGACCACATACGCGATAAGAAACAAAGGGATAGTCAGTACATCCAAGTATATTCTATAGTACTGCAAACAAGAAAGAATTATGTTTAGAACAGGGAAGATTTACATATAAAAAGTAGGGAGGGAGAAGGAAACATGTGCAAAGTAAACAGTCAATCCAAATTAATTCACAGTTATTTCAATGGACCTTACTAAAGGGGAAAATCCTTAATACCTAACTATAGACAGCAAGATTGGGAGCAGCCAACCGAACATAATTCATACCTCTAGGCTCTAAGAAAGGTATTGTGCATATTCAATGTACCAACCATAGCTGGATTGTATTATATCAGAAAGTCAGTATAGCAACCAGTCAGCACGGGCATTTTAGCCAAAATTCTTCGCATCAGTGTAACATCCATCATATAAATGCAATATCAATGCCATCTGGCAGTGGTGGATCCACTGCAATACAAGAACACAAAGATGACCTGTGGACATAGTTGTAATGCTAGTATTATTCCAAAACCTACAAGTATTCCATTGACTCAACTGGTTGCCACCAAACAAGTAAAAGCGATAGTTCATCCTCATTAGTCCAATATTTACTTCACACGACATCATACTGCTGTGTGGGCCATGTCCACAACACTTCATTCCATCAAGTGTATACCCACATGGACCAAGTAAGCTAATAACATAATATGGGTCATATTTCATAAGGCCAACTGCCCAAGTGCGGTATTTTATGATTTTATGATTGATGGACGAACCATCCATGTTCTTCACAACAAAATCTGAGTAATAGGTCACTCATGTTGATAACTTATTAAGAATTTGTGACAGCTAGTCAACTAGCTACATGTATCCCTGTGACTGGTTTTATGGATCATACCTTTGCCAGCAAGCCGAAAATTCCTTGATGGTGCTTGATCTGGGACCCCTGAAAAGAAATCTGAGGAAACAGATCAAGCAGTCAGAGTCTCACAGACAGTTTAGCACAAACAAGTTCCTCGTCCCAGTGCTGGAAAATAATCCTGTGTCCAGGTCCATGCTAGTGTCTAGATGCATAGTCTTTAGAGCTAGCTAATTTTCAGCACGAGTATTACACAGATTATAGTAGTTATTTTTTGCATTAAATGATATTCGCAAGCTTTATTGTAGCTCTAATTCAGTTATATATAGTGGAGAAACTAGAAAAGCTGCCAGCATTCGGCAGCACCAAAACCACTTTATCCTACTGTGTTCGTGCGTGTTTGTGCGAGCATCCTGGCCTGACCTCTTTGAGCCTTTGAGGGCTGTGGCTTTCACCCAGCTTCCTAAAATTGCAAACTATCATTTCTGAGCCACTTAGTGACAAAAAGAACTGAGAATGTTCCAGATTTCATTGAAAAGGTTTTATCAGAACACGGCCAAACATATTGCATTCCCCTCTACGTTTACTTATGAGATGGAAATATCTCTTGAAGTTTTCCATCCATAGGACCAACAATAGACAGAAATCAAAATCACCACCAACTTATGATTGATCCAACAGGAGTTAGCCCTTTGCACTTGTTTAATCTAAGCTCATAACAGGCCCTCAAAGTTGCCATTGAAAGATATACCAACTTGCTTGCATGATTATTAACCAAAAATTATATATGAAAATTTAAATTAATAATCACATAACCAACCAGAGGAAAAATTAACCCAGCCACGAATTTTTAACTTGCTACACTGTGTGTGTTGTCCCAGTACTAGAGACTAGACTTACACAGCAAAAGGAAACGGTAGGAAAGGAAAACTAGTAAACAAAACCTTTCAAAACAGAAATCAGCTAGAAAAGTACCTGAACATTTAAATAATGGAGACCAGCAACTAAGATAGGAAAGATAGGACCTAGAGTGCCGTGTGGAAACTCAGTCAAGTCATGGAACCACAGAATACCACCCTGTTTAGTAGTCCAGAAATAAACAGTAGGAACTGAAAGTTAAATTTATGTTAAAGAAAACTGAAGTTAACTATGCAGCGTAATAATATAAATAATTGCAAAAATGAATATATGCTTCATAAACAGGATACACTTGCTATTAGACAATATATATCTGGGGAAAACGGTAACTATAGTACTACCAATACTAGCATATAGCTTGAAATGTTTTTGTTTTTGGCTTTTTAGCCCATCAAGTCTAAGTGCTGCCCATGAGTCCATTTGTTTTTTTGTATATATACCAGGTTTCAACTGAATACAACTTATTGATTGAGTGCCAACATGGCATCCGAGCCTTGCAGTATCAAACCCCACCCATCCATATTCTTTGTGGATCCCTGATGTTGGCACCGTTGGCTTACTAACTTCAGCTAAATCCAGCCCACAATCTCTTAAACCACCACACCATGCCCCCAGGTATAGTCTCTTCCACTACCAGCCCAAAATTTTCAACACCTCCAAATCTCCAATGTAACTGCTGCAATCTCCAGATATGCAACTTAACAGTATGCAACGCAAGATATCTCTAGTAGCTCAGTAGTGCCCTAAAACACCTTGGGTCGCATGGTACCAATCATGTACTACAGTAGTTCACACTTTGACATCTTCTTTTTTCTTCTCAGAGCTAGGTGAAGTACAAGTAACTGCATTAAACTCTATCCATTCCAATCAGCCAACAGTGACATAGTAATTCTAGGATTGAAATCTGATCAATATAAAAAAAAAACTCGGCCTGCGGGGGGAAGAAACCCCCGAGCATTGAATAAGAGAAGGCCTCTCATGCAGGCCGAGAAAACCCCCGAACCCCTGCCCCACCCTTACACGGGGGCGCCGTTAGCCATGTGAGTGCGGGCCGGGACCTTCCTTTCGTGCTTTGGTGTGGCGGCAGGCGAGGGGATTTTTTTAACCCCAATCTGAAATTCGGTCCCACCGGGAGTCGTACCCAGGACCTGAGGAGTGCTACTGAGGCCACCTAACCAATCCGGCTAGGCACCCGTTCGCTTAATCAATATGATTGTTTTCTTATAGTTTCAATAAGTTGTGTCATAAGTGCAACTGACAAATGAATGCTTTAATGTTAGACATCAACTGTCAAATGCAAAACAATACAACAAACAAAGAACATGAGTACATATAAAATAGAAACAATATGAACAACAAATATGGTTGCTAGCATTATGACCTTAAGACATCATAACTCTCTGCAGGAAATTTGGGAATAGTAAAATGAATAGACGAGAATTAAGTACAGAGATACCTTGAACATACATTATCAAATCCTGGGTGATGATTCAAGCACATACTCCGAATGCTCATCATCCAAAGAATAAAGCAAGGGAACTGCAACATAAGTAGAGAGGGCAGAAGAGATCACAACATAACATTAAGCTAGTTCGGCTTTTTTTTTTTTTAGGGAAACTACGGCAACCCAGGGGTTGCCTGAACTTTATTGCAAAAGAAACAATTTACATAGTTGAGTAATTACAGAGGAGAAGTTCCAAAGTAGCTAGTTCGGTTTCAAATGCTATTTTTAAGCTTTGATACCATACAGGAAAAGATAGATTAGGAACACCACAATATAGACTCCAAAATTAATTGTAGCATCAATCATAAGATCCACAACTACATTAAACTATGTTAAGGACAGAAGTCAGGATATCTTATTATAGTATTTGTATCATTACCTGTACTGAAAAATAAGCAAAATTCCAAAGAAAGGAGGGACAGCGAAGCTCCTTCATTTTCCTCTGGAACAGAGCGTACTGTTCACGGAAATTACTTCCCGGCTGAGGAGGGGGTAATGAAGGGGACACTTAAAAAGAAGATATAGGAGAATCAAATCAGAAACACATGAGGAAATGCACAATATAAATCCAACGTTACAAATGCATGTTTGAAATTAAGGCAGCCGTAACATAAGTATTTTGAGTTAAACAATATACTAAGCAGTAGGCACTACCATGCTATTACTGTATTACTACTACATCAGAAGGGGGTATTGACCATTACTTGTCTGTACTGGATGGTACTACATAAATAAACCCATTGGGAATTTAGAATGTATTTCTACTCAATTTTTGGGAGGTGGAGAACAATATTGATCAAATAATTTTACAGGAGCCTGATAGCTGATGCATCGCTGCATCACCAGGTAATGAGAAGTTTGCAGAACAGTACCACTTACATTTTTGCATTATTTGGCCAATTTTAGCAGTCTTCTGAAGCTGTACTATGAGGGTAGGAAGTATGAACAATCTCATGGCCACAGTTGAAAGGGAGATCGTTATCCACCTGTGATGAAGATCAACAGTTACACTCAAACTAGACTCACTGCTTTGACGACAGGGAATAATTCACAAGACGTGCAAAAGTACGACAAACAAGAATCATTCAAACGCCCAAGCAAGACCTCAAATTGCCACAAGAAAACGAAAAATAACGGGAAATGGATAGCTTTTTCCCGCTGCAAGGAGCCTACCACGGCAGTCCGGTGAGGTTATGGAACCCGTCCATGAGGTCCGACATTGTGCTGACAGCCAGTCCCGACACTCCCCCAACGCCTTCGGCCGTGGCGCCGGCGGCACCTCCCACGGCATCCGCCGCAGCGCCCGCAGCGCTGGCGACATCTTCCTCGCCATCAACGATATGCGCGTTGTCCAAGAATACGCTTTCCTTCTCAGTGTACGCTTCCTCTCCGGAATTGTAAGCGGCGGCGGTTCCCGGACTGGGGCTGGACCCGGAGCTGGAGCGGGAGTACCAGGAGAAGCTTCGCGATTGGAGGGCGAAAGCGGGGAGCTCGCGAGGGGGCAACGGGAGAGTGGGAGAAGGAAGAGGGTGGTGGTGGTGGTGGTGGTGGTGGTGGCTGGGGTTCTGGGTAGCAGCGGAGAGGTGGGCAACGGCGGCGGGGAGAGGCGGCGGGAGGAGCCGGCGGCGGCCGAGGAGGCGGATCGCCAGCGCCATGGCGTTCGTCACGTGCTGTGGATGCGAAGGGCCAAGAAGGTCTAAACCCACAAGTGGAACCTTTTACCCGTTCGATCGGCAGCGGACGGCTCAGATCGACTGAAACGAGTTATTTGTCGGAAGACCCTTTTCGTTTCTCTCAAATTGCCGCTCAAGGCCTACGCTTCTTCCCCCTTCTCTCCCCCTCCGAACGGGCGAACCCTAGCCACCCTGCTCACTTCCCAGCTCGAACCCGCCGCGGCGCGAGTCCTCGGTATTGCCTCAGCTGATCCTGCGGTCAAGGCTGCGGAGAAGAGATGGTGGTGGTGTTCGGCGGCGGGGGGAACGCGTGGGCAAAGGAGATGACCATCCGCCGCAGGATAGCCAGCATGTGCGCCCCACAGCCTGGAAAATTCTCCCGTTCTCTATATCAAAGGGAAATGGATTTTTTTTTCTGTCAAGCTGCTAACTCGAATTATTTGTATGGATTTGGGTTCAGATTCAACAAGACGCAGGAACATTTCCCTACTCTGAAGGACTACAACGATTATCTGGAAGAACTTGAGGATATGAGTGAGTTGTTTGCCCTGTTTGAATTTGTCATTCGTGAATCATACCTATTGGGGAAAACTTAGCAGGGTTTGATTTTCCTTTTGAAGCTTTCAACCTGATTGAAGGGATAGATGTCGAGGCGATCGAAGCTAAAATTGCGAGATACCAGAAGGAAAATGCAGAGCAGATATTCTTGTCCCGAGCGAAAAGGGTGTGTTCTTTGCCATGATCCTCTGGAGGCAGCAGAATTCCAGTTGAAATGTCTTACTCTAGCCTTTGACATATTGATATATTTTGACTGAGAACAGTTTATCTTTATGGCCAATTTATAGGCTGAAGATCTTGCGGCTGCACTAAAAGCAAGCAGGATGAACCCTGTAAAGACCGACGCCGATGGTATGGTCAGTAGATATTTTTAAGTTATATGGTTCCTGTGAAATAATATTTTGTGAGATTGTGGAAGTATGTATTGTCTTCTTCAACTTAGGGGTCTGAATATCTGATATTGTGCTTACATCAGCAATCCCATAGTAGGGCTGCCTGTTGGAGAATATTCGGCACTACCATCAGTAGCTCAACTAGGCAAACTTCTAGTAAGCGCCATCAGAAAATGGTAGTGATTAAAAGATCTGACTGTTGAAGTGACAACTTTAAGATTTTATTGACTGCATGTTTTAGTCTAGATGAAAAAATATTACCTATGCTGGAGGATGATTTGGTGATTAAAGGGTCAACCCTTAGCAAACTGAATCCTTTGGTACTATGTTTCAGCCAAGTATGAAATTGCACTCCACCTTCATTATGTGTGTTTTATCTCCTTGGATAGTATATGTTTGCATCGATGTCATGCATCTTCAGATATTGCCTGCGTAATTCTCTGACCACGTGTCATGACAACACAATGAAGTTTTCAAAAGGGATGCTATTGTCATCTTCACTTTGCATCCTTATGACCATGTTCAGTTTCATGTGGTTTGACGCCCATGTAAAAGAACTACTACAAGCTATATTTTCCCTTTTGTTATGTTTCTCTGTTCTGTACTGCTTTAACTTGATACTGTTTTTCCTATAAAAGAGAAGTTTCCATTGATTTGGTGTGGTTTATACTTTTTTTTGTGCTTAGATTGCTGTGCTATTCTGATAAAAAACAGATTGCTATGGTATAAATGACAACACTTGGTGCTCTTGAAATCTATAACAGGCTGCTGGGAGTTCCCAGGGTATTAGTGGTGGGGCAGGAGTTCAGGGCCAGTATGCACCTGCTGCAGTCCCTGGTGGGCTGGCTCAGCCTCGTCCCACAGGTATGGCTCCCCAACCAATCGGCGGTCGGTCAGATCCTCTTCAAGGAGACGATGAGGAGACCAGGAGACTACGTGCAGAGCGAGCAGCACGAGCAGGCGGATGGACTATTGAATTGAGTAAGAGGAGAGCGATGGAGGAGGCGTTTAGTGCCATATTCCTCTAGATCTGATCAAAAGGCAGCACCTGGCCTGGAGGAAAGCCAGTATACTTAAGATGGCCTTTTAACAACTACACGCTGTTGGATGATCTGTAATTTTATCATCTTTTGTGTATGGAGTTCTCGCTGAGGGTAGTGAAGTTCATATATCAGTATCAAGCATTGTACCTTGTCAGTCTCAGGTCATCGTGACAGTCAGACTTGTAGTGCCTTACTGTCACTTGTAATTGTTCCTTCATAAGGATAGGATATGCTTTACGAGCCTCGCCACCTCGAGTCTTGAACATAAAAAGATTTTGTTCATGTGATATTTCTTTTTTAGAATTTAGTTGAATGCAGTCCTGTGGCCTGTTGCAACCGTCGGTTTATGAAAGTACATCAAAGCTTGTATACAGGATAATTTTGGTTGATTATAATAAGCCAATTGCTGCTCTGTAACCAATAGCCAGCTTCCAATGATCTAAAGTACAGAGCTTAGAACATAAAAGCAGCTAGCGTACCATAAGAACCTGAAGAAAACTGATAGTTCCAATCTTTCCAACTAGAGCTTTGTTAGAACGACCCTACCCAAATAAGTGGCGAGAATGGTTTTACTTCTGTACAACATCACATCAATGTCCCTGTTTACATGTTACAGATTTGCTCTTCTAATTAATCAAAGGCTTATGCATAAATCATCAATAATATGAAATTGTTGCACTAGGTGCAACTTTGAAAGGGAGCTATCTCCGCTTGGCAACTGAGCTTACTTTGCACACTTCCACATCAAATCCAAAATCCATGAGAACAAGAATCCAGGCGCGCTGTTGCTCTGACAGCTGGTCCCTTGGTCCTTTGACCTCCACAAGTTTAGCTTCACCTCCGCCTCTTTCATCAAGGAAACGCCATAGCAGTAGATCGGGCATTCCGCTAGACCAGCTTCTGTAATCAATGGCTAGATGGCGGAGGAGCAATGCCAAGCGATGGCCGCCAATGCATGCAACAACAGCCTGTAAATCAGTTAAGGAATGACGGTCCCAATTAACGCCGTGGCAGGATGTCCCCTGATGCAGCTCCCAGGAGCTGATAAGCATCTCTTCAGCCATCCCATCTTGTATCTTCTTAAGCTGGGATTCTGCAAGGTCCTTTCTTGATTTGTAGAAATCATCTGTTTCCAGATCAAGGGGAGCCATCTGCAAAAGAACGCACAAATCAAGTCACGGAAATGCGCCGTAAGGAACATGTAAAAGATTATGATATAAGGTCCAACAATCTATCACAAAATCAATAGGGATTTAATGAGAATCCACTACAAGGTTCTGATGACTTTGCAGAAAATATGATTGTGCACCACCAAGGCAACAAACAAAAGCGTTGTTCATAGGTCATATACCTGGAATTTAGACTGGAAAACATCTTGTATGTCTGAAAACATTACATCCCACATCAGAATGCCAAAGATAGTCATCCAAATGCCACCTTCTGAATGGGTACCTTGCCAACCGCCACCTTCATCAGCATAATATTGTAAAGCCAACTGCTCAACCCCACAAAGTTCCCCGTCATAACCATAAAATAAATTCTTTGCTCCTGTCTCACAATTTAATGGCCTTCCTTCAATATTCACCTAATAATAGGATAAGCATAACAAGCATAGATCGTTTAGAATGAAAATAAAGTGGACCAAAAGGTGAACTTTGCCATCAATGACAATCAGGGTGATATGTACCTCTTTTATATTTCTTTTGACATAATCGGCATAACTGGGAATTTTCCAGCGTCGTGGAGGTTTGCTTAAACGCAGCACTCTCCTTTGCAGCGCGAACTTTGAACCAGCACGAACCCATGGATCAATTACTCCTCCTTCAGCTATGGAAAGGCTCTCATTTGGACGACCCATATGCTCCAAATCAACAGATAGCCTCAGTGTCCAATACCCTCGCCGTCTATCACAAGCAATTTTACTGAGTAGTATCTTTAGAATCCTGATTGCATCTTCATACCTATAAATTTCATTTGGCATGAAGTACAGATCCCCAGAGAATAACAAAATGACCAAGATGCTTTCTGGGGAAAGAACTTAATGATCCCTTTAACAGAAAATGTATGCGCAACTAACTGCCATTTGTAGTTGTGCTTGTGTCAAATGCCCATATATCTACCAGCTACATCGCTAAAGCATCCCAATATGTAGCACGAGCCAGAAGGTATGTCAACATAACCTTAAGGGAAAAAGAATTCTAGTGTGCTTTATCGCAACTTACCTGCGGTCTCGTTCATAAACAGAGACACCTAACGTGAGTATTTTCGAATAGACCCAGGAAGATGAAAAGCATGAAAAGAACAATGGGGGATGTTCAGGTGAAGTTGCATTTTCTTGTTTTGACATAGCGCATAATCGATTCTCAGATAAATCAATGCATCTTGTCACCAAGTCCATGTTATTATTATCAAGGGATTCATCCATCACTTGTGCAACTCGGATAGCCTGTTTTCAATGCAAGATATTAAAAACAGAGCTGGCGAGTGGCTCACTATTCTTCTTTTTGAAAAGGGGATTGAAATTTTACCTCTTCATACTCAAGCAGATCACTTCTTTCTTGAAAAAGGCGGTGAGAGATGCTGCAAGCGTAGTCTGGGAACTTCACGACACCAAATTCCACTAATAGAAAGGAAGAAAGATCTTGATCGCCATTTAGAAAAAAGAGCCTCTGCATGATTGTACTTTGGTCATATTGATGCAAATATAGCTGTTGGATGAAATAATACTATTGCCAGAATAGACAGAGCAAGCAATATTTAAGCTCTATGGTTAAAAGCAGTAAGCATTCACCTGGATACGCCACAGAAGTTCATCTGCCATCTTAGAAATTCTTATACAGGTTCCTGTCAATTTTAGGATTCGCTTTGGTAGTGATGCACTGCATGTTCCAGAGATGAACTTTCATGATACTGAGGCCACAATTCTCAAGGATGCAACAAGCAAAGAGCCTTTACCAGGTACCATTATGATATAAAGACAGAAGGGTGCACACAAGCTCGTGTCGACGTGTGCAGGTTGTGTTATCCTAAAAGGGAGAAGGCCAGTGAGAAACAAGGTAGAGAATGAAAATCATCCCTCCTCTAACAAATAACAAAGAACCCAGATAGCACAAATCTTTCTGTACATGCTTTTTCGCGAAGGGAAAAATATACTTTTGTGTTGACATTATTTTCATCAAGTGCTTGTGGCCAAAAACTATGGATGGATGGGTTTTATATTGCCTCATCAAGTTGTCCTATTCCTTAGAAGTAAAATCATTTCACGGATTATACACTTACCGTTGTGCATTGTTGTTTGGTGTTATAGGGGCATCCCCATGCATTCTCAGATATTTTCAATTATGCATAGGTCCACAGTTCCATCATCAAATTTGATACTTATCGGCGCTTATTATATGAGTATTCAAAAAATATGTGCCAATATGAAATCCTAAAGTAGTATATAGCTTCCAAAGTGGTAACTTATGAACAAATGGTGATTCTTAAAATCAACCTTTCAAGGGGCCAATGCTTGGGCAGCGGCTGAACCTCAGACAAACAATATATCGACTGATCAAAGTAATAGCATAAGAATGCCACTTCAGAAATCTTGGATATGACTATTTAATCAAGAGGCAAACAGTGTACGTGTGAGTGATGATAAAAGGTATTGAAGACAGAGATTGAAAACCTTCTGAAGCTCCTTTAGAATTTCTTTCATTTCAGGAACACTTAAAACATCAAGAATCTCCTTCATATCATATTCAGATGGATCAACTGTGCAAGAAAGCATGTCGATATAACCTGCCACTGTATAGAGAAACAGTTTTCAATTCGACTAGCTAAAGGCACAATAGCAAGAAAAATTTAGATGCCAGGTTATTACACTTCAGCTCCATTGCTGCATGCTCCAGATCTAATATCTCACGATACAAGATGGTGCTCTTTCGGAACCATGGCCCTGTAAGAAAATTAGTTAGGTAAGTACAAGGTTATTTGTTCAGTAAGTCTTATTTCAAAAATATTTCTTCAGTAAGAGGCTCCATTTTAATAATTTTAATCAAGCTACTGAAGCTACACATGCCCTAAGCTTGATCAGTTGATTATGAATCGCTTCTGTTAAAGAACTTGTAACGAAGTCAAGACATCATTGCAACGCCCAGCATACAAGCAGTGGCATCGAGCCCCAGCCTCTGCACTTTGTGCGGGAAAGGCTTTGCGCTACAGATACCCTTCCCCAGACCCCGCACAGTGCGGGAAGCCTACAGCACTGGGTACGCCCTTTTTATACAAGCAGTGGCATCTCAAATGTGAAAGCCCTGAGTCCTATGGATCAATCTTGACAACCTTATCACCTGAATGAGAATAAAATAAGGTGTAGCAAATATTTGACAATGCAGGGATGGGAATGTCCTTTCCAAAAATGCCCAGAATGGGCAAATTAATTGGAGGAAGGTTCCCTTTGATAAATTAGTGCTGCTGATTGTATGCCGTATATCCCCTATACTTGCTCAAGTGCATTTAATAAGAATCTACTTTAAGGTATGAGCATATGCAAGGTGAAGAGAGGAACCAATTAAAATTTTACATATCACTGTTTGGCAGGAAAGCTAACCTTTTCGAGTGTAAATCCTTACAAAAAGGCGTTGCCCATCATCTGACAACAACTTAAAAGAAGCTGTTAAATGACATAGTATATAATAATCAATTAAGACATGTTCAATGAGAAATTAAAGAACTAAGTGAGAGGGGAAGAAGAAAATAAACAACCTAAAAATGATTTTTCTATATCACTAAAAACATGTGTATGGTTGGCAATAACATCTGATATCATCAAATTAAAATTTTTCTGGTATCTTGCACTTGTAGGTCGCTGAAAATTTCCACTTTTAATGGTGCTGATGAACTCTTCCCATAAGGATTGCAAATACTTCGGATCATCATTTCTCTGATATTTCTGGACAGTAATCTGGATGGGAACATTGCCAAGCTGTTGTTCAGGCAAACCAACCACATATCCCTAATAAGAAAAAATAACAAAGCGTCAGCAGCTGAATGGCTATTTACTTACTATGAAAAGCCTATCTGCAAAATAGAAATGGATAATCAAAGACCTAGGAAAACTTGGGGCAGGAATCTTACAGCCTTCCTATAGCAGGCTGAGTGATTAATATCATCAGAAAAGCTGGTATAGAAGCTTTTTGATGGTCTGATAACTGAGACAGGGCAGAGCTAATGCCCTCTAGTTTGAAAGAAACTCGCTAAACTGCTCTACTGTCAAACATACCACTAAACCAAATAAGCATACAGAAATTATAATCATTGATCCCATCAAGTGGATCATTGCTTGCATTTACAAAGATGAAGCACAGTAACTGTCCTATATCTCTCTCTTTTTTTGTACAACTGTTGGGTCTGAGGAGAAGTAGCCAAAACTTGCTGGCATAAATATATAAAGTAATATTACTGGAGTTTAGAGGTGCTCAGCCTATGAATGCAGCACTTAAATGACCCTAATTCACAAAGGATTATTGACAATTGATTAATTGTGTTCAGTACCATCAGCTAGCATCCATTCAGATTGCATTGGGTGAGATTTTACAGAGAAACTACTACAAACCAAGGCTACTTTATTCATCACCAATAAATGTTTACTTTGTTAACTAAAAGGAATTTTAAAGAGATAGTAACAGATGGAGTTTTGTCAGCATAGTGCAGTGCATTAAGCATTAAAAGCCACCTGCATATGTCTAATCAACAACAAAAACTAGTGGCAGAAGGCTATCCTACAACATTCTAGCAAAATAATAAGAGAACTTCACCTCGCATTCAACATACTGTCTGTCCATTAGAGGAGCCAAAACTTTAGCAAGCTCTCGAGGCAAATATCCAAGCATCTCCTCGCATTCAGATGCTGCATAAAGCACCTACTGATGATATTAAGAAAAATACACTACATGGAGGGTATTAACATATTTTTTTTTAGTTGGAAAAGATGGAAACCTTTATAGCATCAGAGTCCTTAGCATTCTGAGGATCTCTCTGAAAAGTAATGCCTGCATCTTCTCTCAATTCAATGTTCTCATGGAACCTCCGGCCAACTATGACAGTGTCAACTGCTATAATGGTGCTAGAATCCAAGTCTGCACATGCATCAATACTGCGAGAGGTTGCCACTGTTGGAAACATGCTAGAAGAGCAGTGTTCCACTGGAACATTACTTACAGCATCCTTAACATTTGGCAAGAGAGTATTTGAAGGTACATAGGTACTAATCATCTTAGAAATGCCAAGTGAGCCATTCAGACAACCAGGTGATGAAACAGAAGCACCAGTCTTTGAACCCTCAATGTCAATATCCAGCGAAAAGAATGCTTGGTCTCTAGATAAATCCTCATCAATCTGTTTCACACTTTCTGTTTCAATCTCGTTTTTCAAATTATTTGAAGCAGGCTCAGCGGAAACCTTTCTACTGAATCTAAAATTAAGAAGGGTGCTCTGTGTTAATTTTCGTTTCGTTCCTCTAGTAAGGCATATATCTGCAAAGATAATACCAACACGAGAGTCAATCTTAAGAATAGTATCGATACGTATGGCATGCTCTTTATGCACCCAGAATACTAGCAATAGTATTCATAAGCACTCGTAAATGTGCAGTACTACATTTGTAAATTTCACGCAAGCTTGTTCGCCCACTGAACCAACCAAGAGAAGGAATGAAAGTGGCATGATGGATATACACATTTGGCTAGCTAGTTTTGACTGACAAACCACTGTTGCACGAACAGGAATAGCCAAAAACCAAATCATATGACTTTGTGATTTCATATTAGCTAATTAAAGCATGAAGGTTTGTCTAGGGCCTCTAGGTCTTTGTTTGTTTGTTTTGAGACGTGGCAACATTTCACTAGAACTTTGGGACAAACCCAGCCAGCACAGGTCGTCGACACTCTCCATCCAGTAAATGCGAGGGGCCGCTCAACATTGCAGATATTCAGGACAAACGTTGGGTTCGTGCACGCACCGAGGTGGGTGTTGACGCAGTAGTCCGACCCACGGATGGACTCGCCGCATACGGGGCAGGAGACCCACTCCGCGCCCGCACCCACGCCGCCGCTTCCTCCAGAGGACGGACCAGCCTCTGCCCCCGCCGCCTCGCCCGAGCCGCCCCCGTCGTCGGCCTGGATGAAAACCGAGAGATGTCAATTGCCGGACTTTCGCGTTTTCGCGGGGTTCGGGGAGGCGGGGTTTGACTTGCAACCTGAGCGGTGGAGGCAGCAGGGAACGGGGAGGACGGGGATAGGACGGCGGCGAGCGAGGCCGGGAGAGGGGAGCGGCGGCGCCGGCCGATGAGGCGGACCAGGCTCTCCCGCCCGGTCAGCATGGCCGGCGGGGAGGCGCGCGCAGAGGTGGCGGCGCGCGACCGGGGGCGGGAAGGAATGGGCGCTCCTTGGGCCTGCTGTAGGGAACTGGTCGCGTCGCGTCGCGGGCTTTGCGGGCCGCGGTGTGAACGCGCGGGTTGGGCTTCTGGCGTTTTCCCGCCGCGGGTAGCGCAGCGGTTTAGGTTGGAGCAGCGGCCAGTGGGTGGTGGGGTGCACCCTGCAGCTTAAAAAAGCCAGCTCAGATTATTCTGTTCCTCAGTTTTCACACTGTTTTTGACTCTTAAAAGACGGGTCTGGTCATTTTTCAAGTAGCAGTAGATCTGCAAGTTCCTCTTTTGTTTGTGTTTATATGTTTCAGATGATTTTTAATCTATAATTCTACATGTGTACCGCAAGTTAAAGTGATGTTGACGATTGATAGTCGTTAGTTCTAGAATGAACTTTTGTTACACGTTTCAATCTGGCTTCTTCATAACGAGAATGGAAATAATAATAGCAAAAAGGAATCACCGGAGATATTAAAAAAGTTTAGCAAAGTATACCATATTGGCACATGAAAAGGAGCTCTCACATATTAACTTTTTTACAAATGATGGAAGCCATTAACTTTGACCTTACGCCTGCAATATGACAACACCAGCTGCAATCATATATCACATCCATCACTATGTTTCGTTGTTCAATCGTAGCTGTGAGAGATTTATTACTTGGTACGCAATATAAAAAAATGAAAGTGAACTGCTACATCATGTCCTAGTTAGAAACCATATATCGAAACTTTATTTACGTATAGTAACTACAAAACACAATATGATGATACCTAGCTATCTAATTTTATGTGAGTGGCTTTGTGGGTCACATTTTCAACTTCTAAACACTAAAGCATTAAATTACTAGATCAAATTTCACTAATGCTTACCGCATTCGAGCACACTATTTGGTACTTCCTCCATCTTAAGATAGTTTGTTTCTTCATCCATCAATCAGGTTTGTCAGCTCTTTGAACATTATATAATAATAATAATAATTTGGAACGGAGAGATAATATGATATAAAAATGAATTGGACACTTTTGCTAAATTTATTATTGCAAAAAATTACACTTCAAAATCAATCGACCCCACGAGTAATTAACGGACACGATAACTACGCCGTACAGGCCCCCACACAACGGTGTGGCCCTTGCAAAAATATCCCGTCCGCGTCCCCGCTGTCACGTCTTCTAGAAAACGCCGTTAACCCCCGCACTGTGCCGTGCGTAACCTAGCTAATTATCCCCTTTCCCCGTCGCTATCCCACCCCATCGCGTTGCCGGATCGAGCTCGCCTCTCTCTCGAACCTCGCTTCGCCGCACGGCGCAAAAAAGCCCGGCCGCGCCCTCCCCCCGCGCCCTCATCCCCTCCACACGTTTCCGCCTCCCCGATCCACAGCCGCCGCCGCCGACACAGCACCGCCCCCTCGTCCCCACCAGCCCTCGCCGCAGCCGCAGCCGAGGCCGACCGACCAGCCAGCCAAGCCCCGCTCCTTCCCCGCCAGGCGGCGCGGCGCACGCCGGGAGCGGGCGGGCGGGCGGCCGCGCGGCGCGGCTATTGTTGTCCTCTGTGGTAAGGAGCGCGGGCGCCAGCTCATCCCCTGATTGCGCTCCGTGAGGCGCGACGTTTCGGTGGTTACGTACGCGCGCCGTGTCGCGTGTGTGATCTGACGAGGTGTCTGGTTGGTGCGCGCAGGGAAGGCGGTTCGGGGGGTGAGGATGGCGTCGAGCGCGGCGGAGGCGGCGGGGCGAGTGGCGGACGACCACGACGGCTGGGCGTCGGACGGCGAGGTGGACATGGAGATGGAGGCGGGCGGCGAGGCCCACGGCCGCGATGCCGGCCGGAGGGACGGCGGCGCGGATGAGGTAGACGACGCGTACTCGCTGGTGAGTGTAACCTCTGTGCCGGCGGTGGGGATGTGGGTTCCTCTGTTGCTTTGGACCTCGCAAATCAGAGGCGGCCGGCGCGTTATGGCGCTGCTTGTGCTCTGGATTGATTGATGATTGCCTAAGGTTCCTGCTTGTTTTCTATTCGCCTGCGAAAGTCGAGCTTGAGATCCTTCGGTTCAGGGCTTGGCGGGTACCATGTTGGGGTACGTGTCCGTGCCGGATGGTTGAAATTGCTCATTGATAGATCTTCACCCGTACTAGGTTTAGTTCTATCAGGATAGAAGTTTATGTGCTATAATTTTGCCTAGTTTTGTGAAGTGGGTGTGCTGTTAACATTAGGGTGAACCGCATGGTAAAGCCCACGTGAAGAAGTAAGAATAAAGTAGAAAGTGTTACTCACCACCATACAAGAAAATTAGAGAATAGTAAGCAGTAACTCTACTAAATTTCAAAGCGCATGCCAAATTGCAAAGAAACCTTAGTTGAGTGATATACACGAACATGTGAAAAGAGCTACTTTAATTTGCTGGCTGAGTTGCAGTGTTGAACTTTCCTCAATTAGTCCTTGGTTGCTGAATTATTTATGGGACAAGGAGACTTGATGTCAACTAGGCTTGTGGAGCAGATTTGTTTTGGCCAATCATGTAGGTCTAGATTGCTACCTCTTTTTTTTTGTGCTTATCTTCAGCCAATAATGACTTGGCTTACCATCTGCTCTGATAGGTCGCTTTCGTACAATGCATTTGTTGCATAATTTTCTATGCCCAACATGACACGGTGTTTTCACTGCTGTTTGAATTGCCATAGACCAAAGAGCATGAAACATGGATTTCAATCGGTAGATGAAACATTTAGTGTGTTTTTTTCGGTGTGTGGGTGGGCGGGAGGGGCATGCTTTTGGCATAAGTGCAAGGACTAAGGCCATTATCTGCTTTCTGTAGATAATCAATGATTAAAATCGTTTTATATATTCATAGGAATATTTCTATATTTTGATACACAAATCAGGGCATGATGAATTTTGCTTGATGCCCTAAGATTTTTCAGACCTCATTGTTAATATAGTGTTTATAACCTATTGATATTTGGCAATGTTTCTGCAGATCACTAGGGTAAGTGACATATCAGCAGCTGAAGCAAGGGCAGGAAAGGATATACAAGGTATTCCGTGGGAGAGGCTAAACATAACCAGGCAGGACTACAGAAAAGCTAGGTTGGAACAGTATAAAAACTATGAAAACTTCCCTCAATCTGGAGAGCTCATGGATAAGGTGTCTTCACTAACATCCATGCTTATCTATCAAAGTTTATTTTATTATTCCAATTGTTCAAATTTCCTAATTATTTTAAAAAACAATTTTCTTAGTTGTGCAAGCAAGTGGAGCCGAGCAGCAAGTATTACGAATTTCAGCACAACACTAGATCAGTGAAGCCATCGATTCTCCATTTTCAGGTGATTCATTGTGACTTCTTTTCCCTGCAGGATATGCAGTAATTATGTGTAATCTATCTTTACGAGAACAAGTTGCTGTGAACAATCTATTTTCCTTCTTTCTTGTCAGATTTTATACTGCTTTATTGGTAGCAATTTTTAGATGAAATTGACAAACAAATGCATAATGACAAGTAAATCTGACAATAACAACAAAGCATAGTCCTAAAGAACTTTCATCAGGTGATAAATGTACCCAAGAGCCGCAAATAAAGAGGATAGGTATAAAAGGATAATAACAGGTATAAAAGAGTAATCAGTTTTATTCTCTGCTATGAAATGGAGACTATTTAATATGTTGTCTGCATGGTCTTGTCATATGACCCCAATGACTGCTCAATACTGACTAACTATTTCTTCTGTAGCTTAGGAATTTGTTATGGGCAACCTCAAAGCATGATGTCTATTTTATGTCGGAGTCCACAGTAGGCCACTGGTCATCATTGTCTCACAAATTGTCAACGGTTCTCGACTTCTCAGGGCATGTTGCTCCAGCAGAGGTATTCCCTTCCTGCTTATTCATTTTTATTTTTCGATGTCTTCGTCTCTATATTAAACAGTTATCATTGCTAATGCAAGTCTGGTCCTCTTTTTTTTTTCCACCAGAAGCATCCTGGCAGTTTACTAGAAGGGTTCTCTGGGGTTCAAGTCAGCACACTTGCTGTTAATGAGGGTTTATTGGTAGCTGGTGGTTTTCAAGGAGAACTAATTTGCAAGGTAAGGCACCAATTAAGACTTGGTTGTATATTTGCCTAGGTTGTACTCCCTCCATCCCAAATTATAGGTCGTTTTAGTTTTTCTAGATACATAGTTTTTGCTGTGCATCTAGATATACACTATGTCTAGATACATAGTAAAATTTATGTATCTAGAAAAGCCAAAGCGACCTATAATTTGGAATGGAGAGAGTATTTATTAATGAATTCCCTTTTCTCACTAACTATGTTATAGTTTTTACATTTTCCTTTCAGTTTTCCTATATACAATAATATTCCATATATTAAAGATCTAAAATGGAACATGAAAGTTGAAGGATCTTTGTCCTCCATATTTCTTAGATGTATTCACTGCAAACAGGATTTCTTTTTTTATTTAATAATCTTGGTGCTTTGATCGAGGAAAAAAAATGAAAGTGCCGCTCGCTTGCTCAGCAACTTTTTTGTGTTGTTACAGGGTTTAGCAGACTGCAATGTGAAATTTTGTACAAGGACAACTTTGAGCGACAATGCTATAACGAATGCCATAGATATACACAGATCTACAAGGTAAAAAAAATCACTTTTCACAGTCGTTATGAAGATGTACATTGTCATAAAAATCTGAAGGTTTCCAAATTTCTTTGCAGTGGAAGCTTGCGCATTACGGTATCCAATAATGATTGTGGTGTCCGTGAATATGACATGGAAAGATTTCAGCTCTTGAATCACTTCCGCTATAACTGGCCGGTTAATGTAAGTTTCAGTTCATTTGGAACATATTAGCTATTTCTTGTTCTTTCATCATACATTTATGACTGTTCGTAATTGCTTTCTTTAATAAAACAGCACACATCTGTGAGTCCGGATAGGAAACTTTTGGCGGTGGTTGGAGATGATCGGGACGCACTTCTTGTGGATTCACGAAATGGGAAGGTATTGAGCTAAATTGGTTTATTTATTCACAACCATTGTTATTTTATCGCCATTCTGTCATTGCATTAGTAACGTGAGCTTTCTTATTCTGTTCTATCTCTAATACAGTATGGCTTCCTCTTTTTCTATGGAAGACTTTGTTCATTTGTCTTTTGCCATCACAAAATTGCTGTATCAATGACAAGGCCCAGTTTGGAGGCATTATGTTCCTGTTTTCTTACTGAACAGAGACATGAGAGCTGAAGTACTGAGTAAACTGTGTTTTGCAGGTAACCTCTACCCTAGTTGGCCATCTCGACTACTCATTCGCAACGGCATGGCACCCAGATGGGCGCACCTTCGCGACAGGGAACCAGGACAAAACCTGCCGTGTCTGGGACATGCGCAACCTGTCGACCTCCCTTGCAGTCCTTCGGGGCAACATCGGCGCAATCCGGTGCATCCGCTACTCCTCCGACGGGAGGTTCCTGGTGTTCTCGGAGCCCGCGGACTTCGTGCACGTGTACAGCGCAGCCGCAGACTACAAGAAACGGCAGGAGATCGACTTCTTCGGTGAGGTGTCCGGGATCACGCTCAGCCCCGATGATGAGTCCCTGTTCGTCGGGGTATGCGACCGCGTCTACGCCAGCTTGATGCAGTACAGGATGGCCCATGCGTTCAACTATCTTGACTCGTACATGTGAAGAACTGAAATATATGGTGTTGTCTGTCTGGTGCTGGCTATCGGTCACTGCTCGCGGTGGCCTTCTGGTGTGCGGTTCAGGGAATGTATCTGCCTGTTCTCGTGCGCTAGCCATGGTGTACGGCGAGTTGAGGCTCGGGCGAGTCTGCCGTGTAAATAGTTTAGCAGTTGAAGCATAATGTCGAGGACCGGTACTGTCTGAACATATGACTATATGAGCAATGTATGTTTGCGCTGTTAGTTTCAGACTCTAAGAATCCGAAAATAGATTGTCTCGACCAATTCCTAAGGCCTAACGCCTGCTCACGATATATGTTTCTGTTCCAAGTCAAACTTCTCTTCTTATTAAAAAAAAGGGTCAAACTTCTCTAATTTTAAACATATTTATTGAAAGGTTTGCCAACATCTACAATATAAAATCAAATGCACATCAAATATGATTTAATAATGGTATTAATAGTTTTTTATAAACGTGGTTAAAGTCAGAGAGATTTGATTTAAAACAAGATTAAACGTCCCACTTTTTGAAACAAAGGCCATCGGATATCCACTGATTCTGAATTAAGAAAGTGCTAACAGTCTGGGAGATCTCGACCGTTGAGTCGTCATCCTACTGCCGCCGGAGCCCCTGTCCATGCGCCGTCACGCTTGCCGCCACGGCAGACGGTACTCGAGCTCGGAATCTCATCCAGTCCTCTCTCCTTCGCCGGGTCGGCCTCACGGCGAAGACAAAAATCTCTCCCGCTCGGCAGTTCAGCTTCAGCCGCAGCAAGGCTCCCTCCAGTGCCAAGCTCGCCAATGGCCGCGGGGCCGGTGGCCGCGCCCTCCTCCATCGCGGTCCCCTCCGCGCGCCGGCACCGGGCGCTCCCGCCGGCGGCCGCCTCCGCCGCGGCCCGCGAGCCGCCGCGCGCGTGGGGAGCGGCCGGCGCGGAGGAGAGGGCGCGGCGCGGGAAGGAGGCGGAGGCGGATGACGAGGAGGCGGAGAGGCGGCGGAAGGAGGAGGTGAACCGGAAGATCGCGTCCCGGAAGGCGCTCTCCGTCATCCTCCGGCGCGAGGCCACCAAGGCCGTCCTCGACAAGCGCAAGCCCGGCAAGGGCACCCGCCGCCTCCTCCCCCGCACCGTCCTCGAGGCCCTCCACGACCGCGTCGCCGCCCTCCGCTGGGACTCCGCCCTCAAGGTCCTGCTCCCTTCGACCCCCCAAACTCCTAGCGCACCTTCTTATCCGGATGAAACGTTGCTTAATCCCGCTGCACCCATTGCCGCGCAGGTGTTCGAGCTAATGCGGGACCAGGTGTGGTACAGGCCGCACATCGGCATATACATCAAGCTCATCACCATGCTCGGCAAGTGCAAGCAGCCGGAGAAGGCGCACGAGCTGTTCCAGGCGATGATCGACGAGGGCTGCGCCCCAAACCTCGAGTCCTACACTGCCCTCGTGTCCTCGTACAGAAGGAGCGGTCGCTTCCGCGAGGCGTTCCAGTTGCTTGATCGGATGAAGGACACCCCTGGTTGCCGGCCGGATGTGCATACGTACTCTATTCTCATCAAGTCCTGCTTGCACGCCTATGACTTTGAGAAGGTGAAGGGTTTGCTGGCGGATATGGCGCGTGCGGGTATCCGCCCCAATACAGTCACGTACAATACATTGATTGATGCTTATGGGAAAGCAGGAAAGTAAGTGATAGCAACAACCTGTGCTTTTTATAATCTAAACGTGTAACAAGCTAGTTCAGTTAATGCTGTTTTGTTTTTCAGGTTTGCTGAGATGGAATCAACTCTTCTGAAAATGTTGTCACAAAATTGCAAGCCTGATGTATGGACAATGAATTCTACTCTTAGAGCTTTTGGCAGCAGTGGTCAGATTGAAACTATGGAAAGCTGCTATGAGAAGTTCCAGGCCTCCGGTATCTCCCCAAACATTAAGACCTACAATATTTTACTCGACTCATATGGTAAAGCTAAAATGTATGAGAAGATGGGAGCTGTGATGGAGTACATGCAGAAGTATTACTACTCCTGGACAATAGTCACATATAACGTAGTTATTGATGCATTTGGAAGGACAGGAGACCTAGAACAGATGGAATATATATTTAGACTAATGAAATCTGAGCGCATAAAACCCAATTGTGTTACACTCTGTTCATTGGTTAGAGCATATGGAAGGGCCGAGGAAGTTAAGAAAATAAAGACAGTATTGAGAATTGTCGAGAATTCAGACATAACATTGGATATTGTGTTCTTCAACTGTTTGGTGGATGCATATGGGAGGGTGGGTTGCTTGGCAGAGATGTGGGATGTTCTTGATTTAATGAAGGAGCATCGCTGCAAACCAGACAAGGTGACTTGCACTACGATGATCAAATGGTTTCTCGTCAAAGGGATTGATGATCATCGTGTTCAGTATCTACGTGATCTTAAAGATGGGCGAGTTACAGATGATACATAGGTGTGAACACAAAAGCTGCTCATTGAAGTAGTGGCTTTTATCTGCAATTTTCAAGGAAGTGGAATCAATCTTACAGAGCCTTGGTTTACATAGATGCATCTATCTCACCTGCCCTCGACATCACGAGTTGCTGAATGCTACTGAATCAAACATTCCTCTGAATCATGAGTTGTTGTCTTGAATGCTACTGAATCAAACATCCTTATTATATCCCATGATGGTGATTGTTTATGAGGAGCACATGAAAATTCAGTTTTGCAATTTCATTAGCAGAGCTATCTGGGAACATCTTAGCACAGCTAAGCTACTAATGGTACTAGGTGGGGCATGCCATGAAGGCATGAATGAATAGTTTCTGGAGACGATAGAAGCAGATTTTGGTGATTGAAGAAGAATGGACATGTTTTACTCCCTCCGTTCCAATTTGTAGGTCGTTTTGGCAAATCTAGATTCATAGATTTTGCTATGCATCTAGATATACATTGTGTCTACATACATAGTAAAATTTATGTATCTTGATTTGCCAAAACGACCTACAATTTGGAACGGAGGGAGTAGAAGCAAGGGGTACGATGCTGGTGAAACTGGTTAGATTCTGCTATGCTGTTGTCACTTGATGTGTTGATGCAACTGTACATGACTTGTAATGCTGACTGGTGCAAAGATGTTTTAGTGTTTCATCTGTCAATTCTAGGAAATTACATTACTCTAAGTGATCCTTTGGTCACCTAACATTATTGCTATCATTGTCATGCATAGAAACTAGAAAGAGAATAGGAATTCTTCTGAAAGGGGATTCTCCTTGACCCTGTTACAACTATGGCTTCAAAGGTTTTGTAATTGTAGATGATTTCTGGATCAGCCTTTCTTTGGTTTGAATAAGTGCTCAATTAATTGATGTCTTAAAATATATCAACTGTAACTGTTCTATTAATACAGTTCTAGATTTACTCATGAAAAAAAATCTTGGTGTTATGGAGTTTTTGTAGCAAGCTGTTTGTCATGAAATTATGTTCCATGTGTTTTCTCATTATTTTAAATTGTGGTTATGGAAACCGCGACAGATCTACAAAAGGAAGTTCAAATCCAAACAAAGCTTTCACAAATTTTGATTTGCTGTGGCTTTACTTTCATCATGTTTCATACTTTTGATATGGATGAAAGATCATGTTGATCTGTATGTTTTTTGCAGAATATATTTAACACCCAATTATGAATCATGTTTAAAATCCATTCTTCCACCAGAAATGCGCCTATCAAAATATGATCTTGATATTAAGGTCTTGTGGTGTTGTATGCCAATTCTTTATTTGGATGTGATCTGATCTAGGATCTGTGCATGTGCACTATCAAAAGCAAAGCCATGGATCATCATGGTTCCTGCATCTGCCACTCTTACAGGCACTTATCTGATGACCTGTCAAAATATGAATCCATGTTTGGTAGTAGCTGTAGAAGCGAATCATTTCTGCTTTCTGATTTTCCTTAAGCAGGTTGCTCCTTGCCACTCTCAGAGGTTTGCTTTTATTCCAGAAGCGGTCAGATATTGGCAGTTTGGCACTGAATTGAGGTAGGCGAGTAGCTTGTTTTCAAAGCCATTTGCTTCTGGTACTAGCTGGGACCTACTGCTGTATGAACACAAAAGTTTTCCAACTTCAACTATGATTCAGTACGTGCTGACATACATATATTGCAATTGCATACAGTTATCCCAAGCTCTGGGAAGTTAAGAAAATATACACTGTTGAAAATTCTCAAGAATTCAGACATACTATTACAATTGTGTTCTTCAACCATTTTAAAAACTTGATCACGGGGAGAAAACATCCCCTTCAGTGGATGCATATGGAAGGGTGCGGTATTCTTCACTTGATGAAGGAACACAGTTGCAGACCAACCAAGGTGACATGCACTACCATGATCAAATGATCATTAAAGTGTTATAAAAAATGGTCATTAAAGGAAATGACTATCAGTAGGTTGCTGATCAGTACCTGTACGTGAGCTCAAAACATTAGCAATGTACAGATGATCCATAGCACAAAAGCATCCCATGAACTGGCTTCTTTCTGCTTCTCTTTCCAAGGATGTGGAACCACTCTATGTCAGAGCATTGGTTTACAGAGAGATGCATGACTCGCATCTTGCCCCTGATATTCCCCTTGTGGACATGTGGTAATGGTTATGAGAAACACTTGCAACTTTTGTAACTTATGGATCGGATGGACCAAGGATTTCCTTGAGAACGAAGATCATACTTGACCGAGGATTATTTCAAAGGTTATGCAATGGTTATCCTCCTCGTCCCTCGTCCTTGGACTCCGCCTGGGCCGGAAGAACTCGTCGGCGAGGTCATTGATGCCGCGGCAGGGAAAGAACAAAGAGCGACTCGAATTGGGTCCCCAATCTTGTTCAATAACTCATGAAGTTGTAATAACTCGCTAATTCGATGCCGTTTCAACAAATCGTGAGATGACCAATCACCTTCTCACCACCAGATAACGATGCTCGTTTCTGAAACAAGCATTGTTGTCATAGAAAGACCAACGTGATGCTTCGAACTTTCGAAGCCAGGAGCTTTAGAAAGGATAAAACAAGGTCGACGCGACGGCGGGCGAGCTGCCCCCGCGCGGCTCCACGCGACTATGGCTCCACGGACGCTGTCACCGCCGGACTCCACCAGCAGCCGGGCCGTCGCCATGCGCCAGACCTCCACTGCCAGGTAGGCTCTGCCGCTACGGCCGGGAATATAATCCACCGCCTGCCCCTCCTTAATTGGCCGCCGCGCCCTCCTCTATTGGCTGGCTCTGGCTGCTCCTCTGTTCCGCATCTCTGCGCCGTGCAAGCTCGCCGGCACCGCCCAAGCTCTGCGCTCGCGGCTCGCGCCGCCAGGCATCGCCTCTGGGCTCGTGGTCAACTAGCTGCGACGTCCACGTCGAAAAGGAGCTTCAAAAGAGGGAAGCGGTCAAGAGGAATGGCAATGGCGGCGGCGAGGGAGGAACGAGCCGCGCGTCGGAGGGTGCCGTGAGCGGACAACTTCGCCGGCGTTACCTCCGCCATCGTCGCTGGATAAAGGATGGCAACAGGGAGGAAGACGAACACGAGGCTAAGGAGGGGGTTTTCTGAATAAATGTTAGCCCATTCAGGGGGGTTTGCACAAAAAACCGGATCGCGATTAGTAATCGCGATCCTATTTAGGGGGTTATTTGTAAAATACTGTCCGGTTTTTTACACTAAGCCCCCTGAATTGGATCGCGATTAATAATCGCGATCCATTTGAGGGGTTTTTGTGTAACTTATTGGGGGGTTTTGTGTAAAATACCGGATCGCGATTATTAATCGCTATCCGTTGTAGGGGGTTTTGTGTAAGATTTGTTGAACGGCTCCAGCCGGCGGCCGCGAGCGCGCCATGGCGGCTCCGGTCACCCACCCCGGTCCTTGTGGACGGTTGGACTTGCTGCACTCCACGCCTGCGCCGCCAGCCGCAGCGCCGTTTCCGGCACCCCGAAGCCTACCGCGCCGAAATGAGAAGAGGGCTGGAGAAGAGAGAGATGGCGTCGGAACTCCGCGCAGGGAGCTCCCCACGCCGGGAAGCCGCAACGCAAACGGCTTCCGTGCCAGCGTGTCAAACGACGCCGCGGGCGAGGAGTCCCGTTCCCTCCCCTCGCTGGGCGGTGATTCCGTCGGCGGAGGCGGCCATCGGCGACGAGACGACGGCTCCGAGACTCCCCCAATCGCTCGGGCACGTCGTCGATCCACTCCATCCCTGCCTGCGTATGGCACCGCACGGAGCTCCAGCCCTTGCCCTCCGGCCGGCCTTGATGGGGCCATGGAGGCGGCGGAGGCCGTCCTCTGGCGTCCCGAATCGACAGTTCAGTCAGAGCCCGCCTGAGGACCTGAATCCTCGATGATAATCGTTCTGCTTCTGATCACGTGCTGTATGCGCTGACACAGGAGACTACAGTAACACATGTATCAACATCAAGCCATTGCTCATGAGTCATGGGTAAGCTCATCTATCAACTGCACCTGCCCAAAATTTCATCTGGATTCTCTGATCATGTGGCGCGGCTATATGTGTTCATCCATTATTCAGTGCTGTTCTGGTCTCGCATCTCTGCATGTGAGATACCCAAATCAAAGCAGTTTCGTTGAGCAGCGTCATCCCCATAGTTCCTACTTCTGCGACACTTGGTTCCGGTTTTTGCTGCTCTTTCTGCCACACTTCCAAATTCTGTGTAGCCTCATGCTCATCTCGGATCCGGTTTTTGCTGCTCTTGCTGCTACTTTGCTTTTCTCCTGAACTCATGATGTGTCTGAATTTTGGACCTAATGCTCCTAATGCTCTCTTCCCATTATGGAGTTTCCAGAATCATACATCATCTCCTAATGCTCTCTTCCCATGGTGTTTTTTTTTCTTCTGAGGGCTCTCTTCCCATGGTGTTGGGTTCCACACATGTGAACTAAAAATGATCCAGACAGGAGTTGTTCATAGTCTCTATCGTAGGGGAATTTAAAAAATTCACAGATGTGATTGTGTAAAATTTTTTTGTAGCGAGTTGTCTGTAATGAAATTATGTTCCTTGTTTTCACTCATTATTTAAAGTTGTAGTTATGGAAACCGCTACAGTTTTACATAAGGAAGTTCAAATCCAACTGCAAGTAAAAAGTGGGTAGTCAATTGCAACTATAGGGATTGCAAAAGTCATGTGGTTACTCATGAATCGACTGCAGGTGCTGCTTGTTTTGAAGCTTATACTAACTGAACCCAACACTTCTTGCTGAAAAGAAGAAACCCACAGAAACAAAGCTTTCATTAATTGTGATTTTTATGTTCTGGTGATGCCCTACCCACCACCCATCGGCAGCTCTGCTAATCGTAAAATGTCACCAGATAGCTCTGCCTGCAATTGCAAAACAAAGTTTTCAAGTGTTTCTCATAACCATCACCGTCATGGGGAATATCAGGGCAGGATTCATGCATCTCTGTAAAACAATTCTCTGACAGACAGGTTCCACATCCTTGGAAAGAATAGCAGAAAGAAGTCAGTTCCTGGGATGCTTTTTGTGATAACAACTACGGTAATGTATCATTGCTAATTTTGAGCTCACGTACCGAACAGCATCGTCAATTTCTTTTATGACCATTTGATCATCGCAGTGCATGTCACCTTGGTTGGTTTGCACCTGTGTGTCCATCAAGTGAAGGACATCCCACATTTCTGCCAAGCACCATTGAAGTTTGGAAAGCTTTTGTGTTCATGCATCACTAGGTCCCAGCTAGTACCAGAAGCAAGTGGCCTTGAAAACAAGCTACTCGCCTACCTCAGTTCAGTGCCAAACTTCCAACATCTGACTTCTTCTGGAATAAAGCAAACCCTGGAAAATGGCAAGGAGACACCTGCATTATGAATATCAGAAAGCAGAAATGATTCAATTCTAGTAGCAACCTGCATTAGTAAAGTCAGAAAGCACAAATGATTCACTTCTGCAGCTACAACCAAACATAGATACAATTTTTGACAGATCATCAGATAATTACAGTAAGAGTGGCAGATACATGAACCATGATGATCCATGGCTTTGCTTTTGACAGCTAGCATGCACAGATTCAGATCATCTCCGAATAAAGAAATTAGCATACAACACCATATGACCCTATTGTTGATTCAGGATTGGGTGTTAAAATATATTATGCAAAAAAGGTACAAATAAACATCATGAATGTAAACGTAGTAGTTTTTGCTAAAGATATGGGCAAGTTTTGGTGATTGAAAAATAGTAAACACAAGAGAGTAACATAAAGATAGCCTTGTGAAACTGTGCAATATTTATAAGCAAATGTACAGGAAGCTCTGGTGACATTGATCAGGTTTGAATATATTAGCACCCAATCATGATCCATGAACCATTGTTATTAAGCTTCAAAATCTACCAATTTCACCTGATCATGTGGTGTTGTATGAGCATTCAGTACTCATCAGTGATGTTCAGGTGTTCATGTTCTGACGGGAAACTAAACCAGTAGAATAGGAAGAACCACTTTGATGAGGAAGCGAGGTGCGTGCCTCGAGGGTGTCGAAAAGGGCGACTCGCCGGCGACGCGGCCGTACGAAGGATGAAGCTTATGGGGAGGAGCTGTGGAAGCGGGGACGACGAGGAAAGCCGCGGAGGCGGCTCCAGAGAAGAGTAAGGGGTTGTTACTTATGGAGCCCGCGCTTCAGGGTGCCGTGCGCGGACAACTTCGCCGGCGTTACCTCCCCCATCGTCCCTGGCTTCAGGATGGCAACGGGGAGGAAAACGAACAGGAGGGGTTTTTCTGAATAAATGTTGGCCCATTCAGGAGGGTTTTCACAAATATTCGGATCGCGATTATTGATCGCAAACCGGTTTAGGGGGGTTTTTGTAAAATATTAGACCGCGATTATTAATCGCGATCTATTTAGGGGCTTTATGTAAACTAGTTATCCGTTTGAGGGGGTTTGTGTAAAAGTTTTTGAACGGCTCCGGCCGACGGCCGCGATCGCGCCATGGCGGCTCCGGTCACCCGCCCCGGTTCTTGAGCGGTTGGGCTGACTGCACTCCACGCCTGAGCCGCCAGCCGGAGCGCCGTTTCCGGCACCGCGAAGCCTACCACGCCGGAATGAGAAGAGGGCTGGAGAAGAGAGAGATGGCGCCGCCGCGCCGGCCATAGATTTCCGATCCTGTCTTCCACGCAGCGAGCTCCCCATGCCAGCAGCCGCAACGCAAACGGCTTCCTTGCCATCTCTGTAAAACTACGCTGCGGGTCGAGGCCTTCCGTTCCCTCCCGCTAGTCGGTGATTCCGTCGGCGGAGGCCATCGGCGACGAGTCCCGACGAGTCCGAGATGTCCCGGATCGCCGGGCACGTGCTCGATCCTCTCCGTCCCTGCGTGCGTAAGGCACGGAGATCCAGACCTTGCCCCCCTGAGGCCTTGATGGAGCCATGGAGGCGGTCGATGAGGCCGTCCTCTGGCATCCCGGATCGACAGTTCGGCAGAGACCCGCCTGAGCCTTGATGTTAATCGTTCTGATCGCTTGCTGTATGCGCTGACAGAGGTGACTACAGTAACCACTAACCAGAAAGCAAAATGTTGCTGGAGAATCCTCTTGGCCTGTATGTGTACTGCAAAACGTCAAGGTATGACTCATGAGTCTTTGGATTCTCTGATCATGTGGTGCTACTGTATGTGTTCATTCATTATTCAGTGCTGTTCTGGTCTCGCATCTGTGCATGTGAGCTACCCAAATCAAGGCCAGTTCCACTGAGCAGCCTCATAAGTCATCACCATAGTTCCTGCTTCTGCACTCTTGCTGGTACATATCTGACAATATGTCCAAACTTTTTGTAGCCTCATCTCGGTTCATTTGTTGCTCTTGCTGGTACTTGTTTCATGAACTCTGCGATGTGTCTGAATTTTTTGATCCATACTGTGTTAGTATGTCTGCATGACAGCATGAGCATCTGTAAAATGAAACTGTGAACCCTAAATCCTTTCTGATTTCTTGTTTTTTCTAATGCACTCTGCACCTTTCCGATTCCAGACTTCCAGGGTCTCAGGCGGAGTTTACTTGCTTCCAAAACCAGTCATCGGATGTTGGTAGATTGGCACTGAGCTGAAGTAGGCGAGCAGCTCGTTTCCAACGCCACTTGTTGCTTTCTAGTACTGCCCGGGACCTACTGCTCAATGAGCCCCGGAAGCTTCCAACTTTCACAAGGAATCAGAGGCACTGCACGTATCCTTCATGTCGTTAGTTATCATCATTGCCAGGCTCTGGGTTGTCGGTGGTGGTACAGACAGAGCAGCTGCTGCAACCGTGCCTGGCCAAACACAGCTAGATGCTAGCTAAAGGGGCCGTTTGAATTCCTGGAAAGTTTAGTCTCCATCACATCGGATATTTAGATGTATTAAATATAGATTAATTACAAAACTATTGTATAAATGGAGGCTAACTCGAGAGACGAATCCATTAAGTCTAATTAGTCCATAATTTAATAATATTGTGTTACAGTAAACATGTGCTAATGATGGATTAATTAGGTTTAATAGATTTGTCTCGTGAATTAGTCTCCATTTACATAATTAGTTTTATAATTAATTTATATTTAGTCCCTCTAAATACATGGAAACTGGCATGACCACATGCACAAAACCTCGGCATAGTGGGGAGATTTCTATTGCTAGTGTCCATGAGACCGTGCGTGCACAGATCATACGCAGGAGATCTGCCGTTGAGGATAATTCAGCTACTTGAAAGTTCCCCAGAGCAACTGCTACTTGCAAGATTCCTGACAGAATGCAGCCCATGTAGCGAGCCATCCATCCACTGTAGTAAAAGGAGAAAGGAGCTTTTTTTTTCCTAAGTGCAATGCGACATATGCTGGTAACTTTTGCTCAATCAGAAGATGAAAAACATGTGGATGTTGCACGGTTATTTGCAGACAGGTGGTCGCTTTCTTGCAATACGCTTTCGAAATACATGGCGTCTGATTCGCAGCAAGGCCAGATGTAAAAGTTGCCGACGAGAATGAATTGGTCCCCTGGAGACCGTGTCGATGTCCAAATCGGCATCCATCTGGAGTCGAAAGTGAGAAGAATACGCCAGACTGTACAGCGGAATACCTCTTTAAGAAATGTTCTTGGACTCCTTTCAGAAAGAAAAAAAGAAATGTTCTTGAACGGAATGGATGATTGGATGGGATGGTCCCATGATGATTTGTGGAGGAATCCCTAACCGTGACTTCGACTGGACCATGCCAATGATCAGCCGGTGACTCGGAGCCAAGACCTCCATTTGGACGCAAGCAGCAGGCGAACGCAGAGCGCCGAACATTTCCTTCTTCCCCGGCGTTCGCCAGTGAGCCTGTTCATCAGCCAGTTGGTCAGTCAGCCAGTCCACTGCGCTTGTCGCTTTCGATCCGTGACTTCCCGGAGAAGATGGGGCCGCCGGCGGAGACCCGGCTGTTGCTGGAAGCAAACGCAAAGGCGGCCGAGCCATATGTTCTCTCCGCAAGCATCTGATCCCTACCCTGGTCCCTGTCTGGCTGGGAAGCTAGAGAGATTCTGACGGAACACCTGGACTTGTAGCACTGCCGTTAGGTGCTGCCAGTTTTAAAATCTCTCTCTCTCTCTCTCTCTCTCTCTCTCTCTCTCTCTCTCTCTCTCTCTCTCAAAATTCTGGTCAAGTTCACCTGATCTCATGCGATTCCAAGTTAGATTTGGCAGATCTTTTTTTGAGCAGCTTACTGCATTTTTTTCCTTAGTGGAATGGACACTAACGCTGTGAGGATTACTTTCGCATAACAAACTGCTTATTCTGACATATCCAGAAAATCAGCTGAAAGGCCAGGCTACTTAAGGTTTCAGCTCAGTATAAGCGAATAAAGCCGTGTCCCACTACTAGCAGCGCCGGCTTTTTCAGTGACTTCTAGTGAGCTTGGTCATTATTTTAGCTCAACGGCCAAAGATCAGTTAGGCTAAAAGGACTATTAAAAAATTATTAAATTTTATGTTAGTACGTCCTGATGCTCGCAGCCATTGATAAGGGCAGGCGGCTCTGTTATCGCTCCCAAATAAGGCCAAGCACAAAGATTTTTGTATCACAAGTCATGGTATAGTATTGGCAACAGCTCCAACTTCTCCTTGCAACAAGCAACAAAGGTACTAGTAGCTAAAAAAGGACCGTTTCAGTATTCTCCCCTTAGAAAGGAAGGAAAAGGAAAGGAACCAAAAGTAGTGACCCACAGGCCACAACCCTGGCAGCTACAGTAACCAGGGAAAGCAAGCTAGCAAGTGTGTGCAAGAATGTTTGGAAGACCATCAGCCCATCACACACCTGCCCCCCTGCATGTCAACGTCTGAATCTTACGTTATTTTACTATTCAGAACGGCGACGAACTGGTCAGGAAACTGGAATTCATGCCACTGACTGACGAACCACCTACCTGCTCTCCTACTCAGCACGGACTCGTTCTTCCCAGCACGCTCGCCATTGCCAGACCCAAACCCTAGTCCTGCGCCCAGGTCTCGCTCCCAAAAGGTTGGAATTTGGAAACCGCATTGCATAGCGGCTTCGAGTCCGAGAAACGGTCGGAGAGCGTGAGACCCGGCGCCTGCACGGCCGCAGCGGTCGCTGTCCGGCGTTTATACTTGTCCGAGCGCCCCCTAAACCAAACGGGCCTGTTGCTGGGCATTCAGACAGGCCACGCGTATGGTCTACAGGACCTGCTGCTGGTCTGTGTCCTCCTGTGCTTCGAGGCTGCTCGTACCTCGTGTGCGAGCGACGACCGGGGAGCGTCAAGCCGTCAAGCCTCGAGGCTCGTCGTCGAGCCGCCCCTCTGGCCAGACGCCACACGACGACACGACCAGTCTTATCGTCCAGCGAGAACGAGGGGACATTTTTTTTTTGGCTTTGTCCAAGGGTTTGGTTCTTCCGATTTCATCAGTGGCGTATGGCCAAGAAGCTCATCATCTCTCGCGCGCCTCGCCACCGCGGCACCGACCGCGACCAGACAGCACGACGCGCCCTGGCTGGAGCCGGCGCCGAACGCGCCGCCGCGGCCTGGCGCTCCCGCTCGCGCTCCCCGTCGGCGCCCCCCTCGCACGGACGACCGGGCGGAGGCACGGCAGCGGTAGCCAGCAGCACGTCACCGGCCGTGCGGCGCGACGGCCGGTGGGCAGGAGTACGAGGCCGGCGAGACAGTGCCGTTGGCCCGGTGGCCGCGGGCGCGCCCAACCGTTAGTCGCCGCCCCTTTTTATAAAAGGGTTAATTGGATGCATGTTATCACAATTGTTCGAGTTATTGATCTGTTATTATAATTTGTTATATTGGAACCGTGATGAGGGAGAAAAAAGACCATAAGCATTTACAAAATTTTTCAGAAACATATCGAAATGATAAGTAACGGTGTGTTTTAAAAAATTGTAGAATTATAATGGCACGATTTCAATTTAAAAAATTTATTAGACAGATTACTAAACTCGAATAATTATAATAATATGGATCCACTTCGCCTTTTAAAAACGGGCCTGCGAATTATGCGGCTGGTGCGTCGCGTGCCTGCGCTGCAGGAGGCCGGGCCCTGTGCAGCCGTGCAGCGGGGCCCCGTCCACCCTTCCGGCGTGTACTTTGTTTATGGCGCGGCGGGGGCGGGGCTTCACGCGGTTTTCGGTGGCGCCCGACGCGCTTCCACCACATCACCGCCGTCGCCATCACGGCCCCCTCCTCTTTTAATACCATCCTGCCGCCGCTCCAGCCAGTGACGCACTTTTTACGCGCGCGCCCATGGACATCCCCGAAATGCTGTCGAGGCCCCTGACCCCTTGTCCGTGATATCGTACCATCTCTGCAGCGTACCCACGCACAATTCTGTAAAGTTCCATTTGCAGTATCGGATCTGTTGAGGGGCGCAAGTGCAAACTTCTTTTAGTTTTAAAAGGAAATGGATCTTAACCACCCACGATCCACCAGGTGACCGCACGATCGGCAACGCAACTGCCTCATCCCCCGGCAGGCACCACCTCCACCTCCTCCACGACCACGCTCCGCCCGCCGTCGTCGGCGCCTCCTGCTCTCCTGCCCTCATATACTTCGACTCCACCAGCCGCCCCTCTGTCTTTCCTCCTCCAGCCTCCAGATCTCCCTCCCGTTCACACACACTCGCACGCGCGCGGAGAGACCCCAAGGCGCAAGCGCAAGCAAAGAATCCTCCCCCCATGGCGCCTCTGCTCCTGCTCTTCCTCCTCGGCGGCCTCTGCGCCCTCTTCTCCCTCACCACCTCCTCGCGCGCCGGCGCCGCCGCCAAGAAGTGCGGCGACGTCAAGAGCGGCGCCAAGAGCGGAGACGGCGGCAAGGACGGCAGCGAGGGGGAGGAGGCGGCGCGGCGGGAGGGGGCGAGGAAGCAGGCGCGGCCCGACCCGGAGGCGGACCTGGGCATCGTGTTCTCCACGTTCGACCACGACGGCGACGGCTTCATCACGGCGGTCGAGCTGGAGGAGTCGCTGCGGAGGCTCGGCATCGCCGTGACCGCCGACGAGGCCGCAGCCATGGTGGCGCGCGTCGACGCCAACAGCGACGGGCTCATCGACATCCACGAGTTCCGGGAGCTCTACGACTCCATACCCAAGAAGAGGAAGCACCAGCACCCCGCCGCCGCTCTCGGCGCGGCGAGGGAGGTGCCCGTGGAGGACGCGGAGGAAGAGGAGGCCGGGGAGGAGGCGGAGAGGGACCTGCGGGAGGCGTTCGACGTCTTCGACGGCAACAAGGACGGGCTCATCTCCGCCGAGGAGCTCGGCACCGTGCTGGGCTCCCTCGGCCTGCGCCGCGCCGGCGCCGGCAGGCCCGCCGTCGCCGAGTGCCGCGACATGATACGCCTCGTCGACAGCGACGGCGACGGCATGGTCAGCTTCGAGGAGTTCAAGCGCATGATGACCGTCGTCAAGGCCTAAGCTCCTCCTCCTCACAGATCAAACACGGAGTATAACCAAAACTTGGAGCGGATTTATTTGCAAAGGCAAGTAACGTTATTTTGTTCTTGGATCGGAACAGATTCATCGGGTTGGTAGCAGAAGCGCGATCGATTAACACCAGGAGCTCGTATTTGTTTATGGGGAGTTGGAAGCTGGAGTAGCTTATTGCTCTGTGTTTCTCCCCTGTTCTTGAATCTTGATCACTTCCTCCTCTTTCTTTTCGGTCTAATTATTCCATACTTCTTTTTAGTTCTGGTTACTGTTTTGACTGACAAGCATCAGACATGTATGTAAATATTAGTTCTTGCTCGCTGTCAGGTTGATCTGTGGAAAAAGAACAACAGGATGAATGGAAATCCCAACGAATATGACTTTGTTCATTCTCTGTTTGTGATCGAGGTTCCTTTTCTAAGCAATTACTGATGTGCAATTGAACAATTCTGTGTGCCATGCTTTCTGCGACCAAACTTTGACAGTTTATTTTTTTAAAAAAAAAACTTTGACAGTTCAACTCTGTTCTGGTTGGTATTGGCGTATTGTAAGGTTGCCTGTTCATGAAGTAACAAAACACAGAGAAAGTTCTTGCCTTTGGGGACAAGGTGTGTCTTTTTTGCACCGTTCCTGAAGACCCAAAGACTGAGCAGGTCGTGTGGATTTTCGTGGCGTGAGTTCATACGTGTTCCAGTTCGTGCTGTGGGGATGTTTTTACCTTGACGAATTCAGCGGACAAAGATTTGATGTTGTCTTTGACGTGCTGGTGCTGCTTTTACCTGGTCAGAGAAGCCCTGAATTTCCAAGCAGTAACTTCCCAATGGCAGTAAAGAAATTCCTGTGGAGCAAAAATTTCCTTTGGTTTGCTTCTGAAATTAAACCTTTGCTGAATGAATATTCCAAGAAAAGAACTTTTTTCTTTTTGAAAACTGACGGTCTAGTTGCACGGTTGGGGTTGGCGCATTGCTGTTGCTCTGGCGTCTGAATATTTAGTATGCACCAGTTGGCTTGTACCTGCAACTTGCAAGCTCCATACGCTATCCTTCCAGTATCAGAAGTCAGACAGAGTAAACCGAAGCGCGAGGAGACCGACACTACAATTTTCAGAAACCTCATCGTTGTCTCGTTCTGACCCCAGACCCGTTAAGACAGCGCCAGGTCAATGAAGATGGCATTTTGTAACGGCACTGAAACTTGTTTTACTCCATCTTCAGATCTCCGCACAGTTTAAGAACCCGTTCTTGGATCCGGGCCATGCGATCACAGTAAGTACAAACCGTCCATGTCTGAAGATGACAGGCTCATGACACCAATCGAAGCCGCTGGTTACTGCTTTGGTGTCCATGTGGCGTCATTAGCCGAAGCGTTGTCATGTTGCACACCGTGGACGATGCAACTGGACGCATGATGCTCCATGTCCATTGTTTGTAACTAGCCGGTGCCTACATGGTTGACAAATGGATCAGTGATGTGGTAGAAATTGCAGGGTTTTCCACGCCACTTCCTTAGTTAAACTCACTAGCATGACGTCTGGACAGATACTGGTGTTAGGCAATGTTAAGCTGATCTGACTTTCTACCAAACTTTATTTATGCTACCATAAACCTTGCGATGGATGGAGTAAGCCTGAATAACAAAAGCCCCAGCTCACTGCCGCAGCGTTTTCTGAGACTGAGAGAGCCGAAAGCCATCGTGGAGGAACAGCGAGATTCGCGACGGGCGTGCGACGCAGGAGAAGCATCAAAGGCATGTGCTCGGCATCAATCACGAAATGGGCGCATCAGAATGGTAGCTCGGGGACAGAGGAGCGCATCTCCGCCGCACGCGGTGCTGGATTCCGAGGCAAGTGGAGGGAGGGCATGGTTCGATCCCATCCTGAGGCGTCAAGGAAAGAAGAGAAGAGAAGAGATGGAGAGGAGATCGTTGGGACATCAGTTGATTGGAGAGGAGATGGAGGGCCGAGATGCTGTCAGGTGACATCTGCTTGTGATGTCTTCCTGGGACAAGCTGTTCTGTGCACACAGATTACCAGTTCCTTCCTGTCTGTCAGATGAGAGTTTGAGTCTTTGAGACTAATGTGCAGTGGACAACTGAACATCGACATGGCATCTGAAATGAGGAACTCCATCTTGGCGAATCAGCTGATGCTCTGACTGTCCGTATCATGCTAGCTCCACTGTGTTTCCCCTTGTTGGAAGCTGGTGATCTCTGGTGGAACGGCGACGCGTTCCTGACAGCCTGCCAGTGCCAGGTGCTTCATGTTTGTTTTGATGTGAAGGGGAGAATGGATCGATCCGTCACAGATGGAGATTGTGAGCACTGAGCAGTCAGTGCTATCTGACGCACTCTGAAATCTGAATGCTGAAAGCCTCAAACAGGGTGCAGACATCTTTTGCTGATTTCCTAACTGCTCATCTCAATGGGAGGACACTTCGTCTGAAAGAGAAAGAGCACGAAAATGCAGATCAGTCAGACACTTGCGAGAAATCGGGGAGACGGGATAACGGAAGACCATGGAGCCATGGAGGCGCAGCAGAGGAATAGGGAGCACGCAGGTCGTCCCACTGCTTGCGCCCGTCCCCCGCGGCTGCTCCTCCTCGCAGTCCTGTCCACGGTGGCGCTGCGGCAAGGGCGGATGGTGCCGGCGCCGGCGCGACCGAAGGATCTTTCGGTTGACGTGCGGTGGCGGCGCGGCGCGGGTGGCGGCGGTCACCGGAGCCGGCGCGACCTTCGCCGGTGGCCTAGACGTACTTTACATTTTACCCCCTATCTCAATCCAATAGTTTTCAGAAAACCCCCTAATTCGGATCGCGTTTAATAGTCGCGATCCGAATTAGGGGGGTTTTGAAAATTTTTGATCCAAATATTTTCATAAACACCCCTAAAAATTACAAATAAGCCCTCCTCTTTCGGGTGGGCAGATCGTCTCCCCTGCTCTCGACGATCTCCAGCCGGCCGGCCGCCGCCGTAGCATCGATCCTCTGCGCTCCTAGATTCGAGATTATCTGTCCCGTTTCGGTGGCATGGCACGGTGGAACGGGCCCTGCCTGCAGCTGCAAGTGACCTCGGTGCTTGCTCGCTCTCCTTCAATGGCGGGGCGGCGGCGACGACGACACGGCGGCTGCACGCAGCAGCGCAGCACCGGGCCCGGAAAAAGTTCGCGCCGCAGGCGGGTGCGGATGCTGAAGGCACGACGCCGTCTACAAGCAGAACTAGTTGATGCCCATCCATCCAATCGAAACGGACTGTTAGCAGCAGCGAGCTCTGAACCTGCATTGCCAAGCGATTGCACGATCTCTTCCTTCGTTGCAGTGTCTGACAGTTCATAGGATTACGATTTGCTATATTCCATGAGACCGAGAGTTCAGTGTTCATGCTTCTCTAATGCCAGAACTCAGACGCAGTAATTCGAGCAAGAAAACGGGACAGGGAAACCAACACTCTTCTTTGAGCAGAAGTTTCGGACGACAGTTTATTGCAGTCAGGAGCAGAACAGTTGCGCAATTCAGTTCATGGCCGATGATGATTCAGTGTGGCTGAACTTGAATTTTGCGTGTTCAGACGCACACCACAACTGCACAACCATCTGCTGTAACTTTGTCCATTCAGGGTCATGTGAGTCGCCGACCAGTGCAAGAGCCTTGGCGCCGGTGAACTCCTGCAAGCTCAGATGGATGGAATAGGCCAGTACACTTGAACTAAGTAGGCCGAATGCAGTAGGCCCATACGACTAAAATAATATAGCCCAAAGAAACTAGGCCTACTAAGAGAAACTTTTAGGTCCAATATCTCCTTACGGTCCGGTCCACACTTATCTGCACGAACATATACATCTATATCAGAATGGAAAGGCCCATTAATCTCCTCACGGCCCACCCGTCAGCCCCACTCGCCCGCACGCAAAAAATTACTGACGCCTATAAAAGTCAGCCCCCTCGGCTAGGGTTTCCTCTTCCATCCCTACAGCCGCCGCCGTATCTCCCAGCCTCCGCGCCTCCGTCGCCGCCGCCGGGCCACCGCTTCCTCAGCCATGGGTAACCACCATCTCTTCCACTCCCACCCTCTTCTCCGGCTGTTGCTTCCTCGCGCACTGACGCGCTGATCGGGGTTTTCGTGTGGCTTTGCGCAGGTAAGGTGCACGGATCGTTGGCCCGTGCCGGGAAGGTCCGCGGCCAGACGCCCAAGGTGGCGAAGCAGGACAAGAAGAAGAAGCCCCGCGGCCGCGCGCACAAGAGGATGCAGTACAACCGCCGCTTTGTCACCGCCGTTGTCGGCTTCGGCAAGAAGCGCGGTCCCAACTCCTCGGAGAAGTAGGCGCCGCGGCCGGCTCGCCCCGCCCCGGTTCCTCCTTTCCATTCTCAGTATGATTATGCTCTTGTCGGTAGTAGTTTCGTTGAGCAAGCAAAGGAAGAACCTTTTGTAGTTTCAGTTTCGTTGTTCGTGTGATGAGATGGGAACTTGAGATGGTATGTGTACCCCGTTTAAGATTTTGAGATATGATGATATGAGCCCATAACTTTATTGTGCTTGTGGTTGCGCGTTTTGGTATGTGTATGTGCTGCAAATAAGTGCCCTGTCAAGGTTTTTTGTGGGGAATTATCAGTTCAGGGCTACCTGCTATTGCATTACTTCTATAGTTCCTCCCTTTGATTAGAAATTGCCATTTGTTTAAGGCATATTCGAAGCATCCTGATCTAATTATGAAATGTTGCATTTTCCACATCGTTCTGCACTTTTGTACGAGTAACACTAATGGTGGAACTGAGGTAAGTATTCATTTGAAACTAGTGTTCCAGTGAAGTCCTGTTCTAGAGTGTAAAAACTACACGTGACAGTTAATCAGTGTGAAATTTAGATGAGTTTCTACATTGTTCTATGCTTCTGAACTAATCCCAGTAATGGTGATACTGTGCCTCCCACCGTTGATGCTATTGTTCTGGTGAAGTCTTGTTCTAGAGTGTAAAAACACATGTGACAGTCTATTAGTGTGAAATGCATTTGGAAATGTAGGGTTTGTGAAATTAAGTTGTGTTCTCGCATGCCTCTGTATTCTTGTCTAGGTTGTTGCTTGTGCATTCCATACACTCAGCTGTATCATAAATGGCATAAGACCCCAGCTTTCTCTACAGTCATTTGAAATTGTCTACAGTCATTTGAAATTGAGCACCATATTGGGTCCTGCATGGCAGCATTGCAAACATCCAATTAGGAAATGATTTTAATATGAACATCTTTCTGCACAAGCTATGGGAAATTCGAGTCTGGTAGATCAAACTTATTGGAATCTGAGGTCTCGCTCTTAGAGTTGAAAGTGTGTTTCCTTACTTGACTTTTATTACTCCTCACTTGATTAAGGAAATAACCATGCTCAAGTAGCTTTGCAAACATTCTGGTCTGAGTTTGAAGTGATCATTGTGCACATAGTCCTTCACCCATCTGTGTTCTGAGGCCAATTATACTGTTTAATGACTAAAAAACTATGTTCTAGACTGTAAATTTAGCTCTTGCAGTTAAAGTAGTGTGAAATGCAATCAATGTGAAGGTGGTTGTTATAGGTATCCTTGTCACTCCATATGCCTTTCTGTAATCCTTCTCTTAACTTGGTGCTTGTCCATGTACTCAATGCATTGCATTTTTCAGTCAGCAGCATCATGAATAGCAGGGTTTTACTGAATTTTTGGTGGCATGAATCTGTCGGTTGAAATTAAGCAATAAAGTTTATTTTTGAGTCTTGTATGTTGGTACAATAGCTTTGCACTTGGTTGCAGTGCTAATGAAAGCTGCTTTTGCGTTGAGTCGTTGAAGCTTGTAAGTTCCCAGTTCGACTCCTGGAAGTTAAGCTATTCTTTTCTAGCTCTCTTTTAGATAGGTGTCCTGGATTAGATAGGTGTGGATTTAGGGCGTGTTTAGGAGACCTCTACTCCAACTTTTCTAGCTCTGCTCCATGAACTCCCTGCCAAACACGTCTAGCTGTAGGAACTCTAGAAAAAAAATCTGGAGTTGGGGACCAATTTCATGTTTTCCATGGAGCTCCTTAAGGGGTGCTAAAAAAACTAGTAGGGTAAAATTACCCACCATTGCCACTAGTTACGCAACATACCGGTTCGCAAAAAAAAGGATGGAGAGGCGTGCCCCTTCCTTTCTTCCTGCGCCTTTCTTCTTCCTCAGGCGCCGCCGCCACTCGTGAACCCTAGGCTGGCGCTCAGGGAGACTCACCGGCAGCCTCCTCTCTCAAGCAAAATGGATTCCCAATAAGATGATCTTCGTTCCAATGGGCTCGGCGGGAGCAGCCGGCGATGATAGAGCATGAACGCGTTAGACATCATCTCCTTCTCGAGGGGGTTTGACTTGTCGGGCTGCTTGTTCGAGGACGGCGAGGCCGCAGGTAGTGGCGGCGGCCCGGAGCAGCAGCACCACCATCCGGCAGCGGCGCGGTTCGTGTTGGCGGCTCCGGTGGAGCATATCCTGGCAGCGCTGGAGGGGGCCGCGTCGGCGGCCGGTCAATTGGTGCGTGAGCTGGACGACGGGTCGGTCAGCATGGAAGGAACGCGGGAGGGTGAGCACGGCGCGCTGGTGGTGGCCGCGACCTGCGCGACCTCGTCTGCGATGAACCAACGCTGCTCCAATCCAACGAGCGGTCTTGGAGCCTTTGAGCTGTGATTGTGGCCGCCGCCGCTCGATTCATGCGTGCACGCCCGCATCAAGGCATTGCCCATGCGCGCACATTTGTCGTCGACCATCGTATGTGGCTTCGTGCCGTGTACCATACTCGAGAAATACTTGCCATATGTACAAGTATATAACTACATGCAGAATTTCACATACGTATAGTACGCGTGAGAGGAATTTTACATGCAGAATTTTACATACGTAGAACAAAGAAAAAGAAAAAAGGCAAAAAAGACTATTCCTCCCAAAGCCTCCCTTTTCTGAAGCTGGAGTCAGCCAACCAGTCAAACAAGTAGAACAACTCCTTATTTTTCTAGAGTTTGTGGAGTGGAGCTGAAAAGAGAACCTGGAGTTGATGGAATGGAGCTATTTATTTTTTTAGAGCTGGAGTACTTCCAAACAGACTCTTACTTGCCAATGCTCTTGTTCTTAAATTCTGCTGGAACTTTCCCTGTCAATTCAAAAAAAATCCTTAATTCTGCCTTATCAGACTGACGCAGGCTTGTTCTATTGCCCTACTGAAATAGGGGAACTTGGGAGTTGCTGTGTAACACAAACTCAAAGCACCATTCTTTCTCGAGTTATCATCATACATCTAAATACAATCCTTTTGGCACAAAACTTCCCTTGTCGAGTGTACTTTAAGCACGGTAGTTTATTGGAGCCGTCATACATCCGAATAGCGAATATTAATCCTCAGGCTCAAAATAATCGTTCTGTTGAATGTTAGATAAAATATTCGGTTTAGTAACCTTCCGATTTTCTCTCTCGTTCCGTGCCTTGTGTCCACTGTCCACCGTTCAAGTGTAAGCCCTGCGCCTGCGCTCGCTAGCGGGGCCGGCAGCAGCAGCAGCCGTATTGGGCCGGATAGTGGGCTCATTTGGGTCTGCGAATGTATTGGCCCCGTTCTCCGTTAAGACACGTTCCAGCCGTATTCTGTCCTCTGCACGAGCAGCATGGCTCCGCGACAAATTCTTTTTGAGGACAAGCCGCGATGATTCTTTCTACACGCTCGCCCTCCCAACGCGGAAACTCTGACGATTTCTTCCATCCTTCCTAGCAAACAAATCTTGCTCCACAGGCGCCGGCCCCGGGTACCATCGATGGCACCCTGAGGCGCGGACAACTAGGCCACTGTGCACGCCAAACTTGCCGGGCCAGGACTTTGGTCGCCTTCGCGTCGATGCAGGCGGACTTCTCTGATTGCCTGTTGTGATTGAAAAAACAAACCACTCAGGATCGGTGTCTGCCCTGGCCGCCGCGGACACGTTCCGGGATCACACCGATTCCCCGCCCCGCGGCGACCGTGTGCCCCCGATCGGAGGAGCAGGCGCCCGTGCGCCCCATGCCGGGGGCGCGGCGCGGCGCGAGCGGCCGCGCCACGCCGGTGGCGGTGGGGTAGCAGCAGCAGCAGCCTGCGCCTGCGCGCAGCCGCGCACGCGTCCAAGATTCGTCGCACGGGCGGGCGGGGTCGGCCTGCTCCCCCACCCACCGCGATCCCTGCTGCCCTGCGCGTGCGCGCGCCCGGCCGGGCCGTCCAGTCCATCTCCCCTGCGCTGCTTGACTACTCCCTCGCGTCGGACACGGACGAAACGAGACCCCCGCCCCACACCCCTTTTTCGGTTGCCCAATCACATCACGTGGACTTTGGGTGGGCAGCACCGCGCGCCGAGCCCATGTGGCCCGTGCGCGGGACGCGCTGCACGTCGCCGTGGTACCGTGTACCGCGCGCCCGTCACGGGTGCAAACGCCTACTTATCAACTGGTTAAGCTGACACGCTTCAATTGGTCGATTCCGCGCGATGGGTTGGAGTAAACAAACGACGCCTCTGCTGCAGTCGGCGGCATGGAAGCACACGCTGCGTGTCAGCCGCCATGCACGCACGGACCACGACGGCGGCGGCCTGACACGACTGTCAGGCTAACTTGCTTCCAAACAACGTAAGTTAGCTGACAAGGCTGACAGGCCACCTGACCGACGACTAGTATACTGCCGGCCGGCGTCTGATCCGGGCGCGCGCGGCCCTCCGTCCGGAGAACCCCGGTCCGCGCGCCGCCTTCCCGATCGAGGCCGCCCGGCCGGCTCTGACACCGTGCTGCCACCGGCCTCGGAACGGGGATGGGGAAGAAGCTCGCGCACGCGCGCCATGCGTACGCGCTCGCCGCTCTGATCGATGCCGCGAGAGTAGCCAAGTTTCGCGGGGCGGCGCCCCCGAGCGCGCGGCAGCAGCACGGTTGGCACCGGGGGGGGGGGGGGGGGGGGGGGGGGGGGGGGGGCGCGTCCGCACGCGTTCTATTCTCGCCGCTAGCTGGTCCACCCGGGAGAGCGTATCAGAATTCACAAGGAGCCACGGAAACTAGCTATTCAGCTTCTCGGACGCCAGTTCCCTCGTCATCTCTAAGGCCGCCTCCTCCTCCAAAGGTTGAGCTAACTGCCAGCTCATAACAATCAAGAGAGATAGTATAAGAGATAACTTCCTTAGTAGTCTAACTCTTAGCATACAACTTAAGATATAGATGGGTCTACATATCAGCCCCACATGATCTTGGAATACGTATGTGAGACTATCTCTTGATCAAGAAACAGCTCTTCGTTTTCCTCTCATTTTCTCTCTTTCACCTAGACAAAATATTATATTTATTTTACTCCTATAAGCTAGCTGACTTGGCACCATTGGAGGAGGCCTAAGGTCCTGCGTTGTTTTGCCTTGCAGGCTTGGATTGTAACAGTTTTGTGCTGTGGATTTTTTTTTCATAATCCAGTTCCTACCTCCGTCCTTGATCGCTTGACGTTTCGGACAGCTAAAATGACTTGCAATTAGCTATGTTAAGCTGTCGGAGTAACATGGAATGGAGGGAGTATAATGTAAAGGCCTGTTTGTTTCAGATTTCAGATTGTAACAAAACGAGCCACAAAGCTAAACGTAAAAAAAAAACTAAGAGGATGAGTCAATGGCTTGGGACACCGAGATGAAGATCGCGATCGCGTTGGTGGCCGATCCCCAAGAGCCTGCTCCTTTTGAGGCTGGCATCCCCGAGGAGGAGGATCGATGTGGCCGGCAGCGGGCGTCTCCTCGCGACCTTTCGCGGGAAACAGGCTGAGCATTCAATCTCAACCCACCCACCCCCACACTCCTCCCGGCCGCCGGAAACGAACAAGGCAAGCCAAGCCACCGCCATTCCGGGAGGGAGAGAGCTTTCTCACCCGGACCCTCCGGCCCAGCAGGATCGGCCAAGGCCCCATGCAGAAATCTCGCTTCAGAATTGCCCGTGGAGACGCTGTCCCGTCGATCGGGTCACTCCGCGCAGCTGAACTGTATCCCACTCGCCGCTGCTGCTGCTGATCGATCGATCGACCACCGGGGATTTGGAACAAAAAGCTCCGTCTTTCCACCGCTTTTGGCATCGTCCCTAACCGCAGAACAGGCATGTTTTTGTGCGTGAAAAGAACCACAAAGCTTCCACCACCAACAGTAAATCACACTGGTGTACACTTGTTACAAGTGTCGATTAAAGAATTTTCCCTTTGTCTCCCCTGCCATGAACAAAGCTCCTTGGATTGATCTGCCCCAAAAGTCTCTCTCCTGGGTCCATCCACACACACACACACACACACACACACACACACACACACACACACACACACACACACCGAGCGTGGCTGGCTTGGAGTAGTGTTCAGGTTCTATATTCTTCTTGGGATTGGGGTCCTTAGCCTCTCGCACCAACCCATCCAAACCCCAGCCTGCTCTTGCTTTTACTAGTTACCCCCTCTTCTTTCTCTCACCACCTTTCCTCCTGTATAAATATCCCTTGTTCTCCCCCTCTTCCTCCTCCACCCACTTGACACTAGTAGTGAGTGTTGCTTCTTCTTCCTCTCGCACTGGATAGATGGCCTCCTCTGTGATCTTCCACAGCTTTCTTGAACTGCATCCGCAAAGGGATGCGCCTTCTACTTGCATGAACACGTGCAGTTCAATAAAGCTGTGGGAAACTGCAGAGAGAGGCCAATTGCGCAGCATGCCCGGCCGGTGGAGCACTCTTCAGCCGCTTGTAGATGCATGGTGCCCGGAGAGAATAAAGCTCTGCCTCTTGCATGGGAAGGTACACGCACCGATGGAGAGGTAGTATCTTGTCTATCTCCAGTTCGGTATTTTCCTTCAAAAAAAATCTCCAGTTCGGTAATAGGCAAGATCTATGTGTACTCTCCTGCCATGGCTTGGTTTCCTCCATGCCTTGATGTTTCTTCTACATCTTTTTTTCGGGGGAACCAGCAGTGTTTCAGTTTAACATGTTCTTTTGATAAGGGGGGTTTTCCTCTAACTTGGTTAATTCATGCTCATGCCCAAAGAGTACTGAGAAGTACGTTCATGTTCTTCTGTTTATCTTCCTCCAAGAAGTTAATTTTTTTCTCTTAATTATTGCAAGCAGTGACACTTTCTCTTACTTATTGCAAGCAGTGACACTTTTTTTTCTTTGGGAAACCTAAGCTACAACCAGTGTGAGATTTGCTTGCATTGCCATTGTTTAAGACAGGAAGAAGGTGTTTAACCAAAGCAAAAAAAAAACCAACTAAATTTCAGTTCAATTTTAAGATTCTCCCGTAGGGCGTTTCAGCGAAAAGGCACACGTGCATAATCAGCTCCAGTGTGAAAATCAGCCACCAAACCATGCACTAGCTGAAGCATGCAGGTAGAGGTAGAGCCATTAGACCACGAGGACCAACAAGCCATTCACAAATTCCTCCAAGTTCAAAGAAATCTTTAAGGTAGGCCCCTTCACTAGTCACTATGTCTATGTACGTAAAGGCAGTGTCCATGCTCCTTTTTCTCAATCAAATGTTACTTGATAATGCATTGACAGGCTAGATTACGCAAGATTTCACATATATTGAATTGAAATTTTTGAAGACTTATGTTTTTTTAAAAACACTCGGTACTTGCAGCATGTTAGTATATTACTATTGCTGCTGTTTTCCCTTCTTTCTGTATTTGTTTACTGCTAATCTACTGCCTCCTTCTTGAACTTATTTTGGGACACATCATGTAGTACAATTTTACCACTAAGGGTAGTTCATGCTCCTTTTCATAATATCTACAATGTCACTCGATAACGCATGGACTGACTAGATTACTCTAGATTGCATATCGCCTTGGAATTTTTGAAGGACTTTCTTTTTGAAAAACACAAAGTATCACATGCAGTGCCATATATATTACTATCCGCTCATGTTTTTCATTCTTACTGTGTCTGTTTACTACTGTACTAATTATTATTACAGTTTTTCTTATAGGAGAGAGGGAGAGAGCACAGCTTTCTGCCTTTCTGAAGGAAAAGAAAACTGATTGAAAAGGTGGCCCGGCGAAAGCTGCTGCTGGAGGGGTGCAATGAGTAGATCTTTTGCTGGCGAAATGAAAAGGCACTGCCAAAGAGCCCTGAAGCCTCAAATCACAGTACCAGTACTTCGCAGCACCGGCTGGCTCCCCCCTTTCTTTCGCTGTAAACACTGCCCTACCACCTCGTCCAGTCCCCGGCCAAGCCCAGGCGACGGGAGGTGGATGGAGCTCTCCACTTCGCCACCACCACCAACCCCAGCGCGGCAGCACGCCGGCGACGGCGAGGTCAAGAGGGTTTCCTTAAATAGCCACGCGCCGCATGCCGTTCCCAGTGATTGTTCTTTTCCCGGCCTGCCGCGGCCGCTGCCGGCTGCCGGCCGCGCTGCGCTTCGCTTTGCGTGTGGCCTTGCCTCTCTTGCGTGCGCACCGGCTGCGGCAAGCAGTTGACAATGGCCGGGCGGGCAGGCCGACCTCGCTTACCCCTGAACAGTCCTCGGCCTGCGATCTGATGGCGATGGATGTATGTGCGTGTGCGAGGCCTGCTGGTTCAGGGTGGGTGGATGCATCTTGTCACACCCTGAGAGCAGTGGACTAGTGGAGCACTGTGGCCGGCTGCAAAGCACAAGGAAATGGTGCCGGAGATGACTGTGGCAGGTGGCGAGTTAGGGTTAGTGGCAGGTTAGGATCTAGAAGCATAGCATACTGTATGCTCACTAGTACAGTAGCTCTTAGCTGAATAATGCACCAACATTATATAGCTCAATTATTGCAGACTCGCAGTAACACATGTATGCGGAGATGGAGAGCCAAAATTGTGCAATCAAATGGCCTGCCCCACGGATCAGTTTGCTGATCGTATGTTCTAATCTCTCTCCGTCCATAGAAGAATACAATTCTCGATAAGTCAAACAAAACAATTTCAACTTTGACTAAACTTATAGTAATAACATTCATGATACAAAATAAGTACCATTAGATTAGTTGTAGAATAAATTTTCATAATAAATTTATTTAGAGGTATAAGCGCTAATATTATTTTACTATAAATTTGATCAAACTTAAACTATTTTGACCGGAACGGATCCCATTATTGCATTATTTTGTGGACGGACGGAGTACTAAAACTGTTAGTTACTTTGGAGTTTTTTTCCGGAAAGAACCGCGTCACAATGTTCAGAGCTAGAAAATTCATGGTGTTGCTTCTATCCGTATACCCCCGATCGCTGTTTTTACCACTGAATGAACTTGCGGTCTGCCTGTTCTCGTCAAGCTCGCCACTGCATTTGCACAGCGCGCACAGTGAAAAACCACGGCGGCGAAGCCCTGGCCGCGCCCTGCACTGCACAGCCATCAGGTAAATTTGGTACGGATTGACCCCAAACTGTCAAAACATCCGAAGAATCTCGGAGGTGAAAAGCTACCGTAGCAACCAGCAAGCGTGCGCCTGACCCTGACGGCCTCACCTGCCAGGGAGCCCAGAGGACGAGCCGCTGCGCTGCGCGTGGGCCCGCAGCGTGCGGCTGCGGGTCGAGGGCCCAGGGCCAGGCGAGGCGGCAGTGCGCGCATGGGCCGTCGCGGCGCTGGCGTCTCGCGTCCTGGCAGCTGGGGCCCATTGCCCGCCCCACCTCGGATGGACGGGGGGCGTGCGCCGTGCGCGGGGCAGGCGGCAGAGGGAAGGGAAGCTTTCTGCGGAGTGGTGATTTCGCTGCGGGGAAGAAAAAGAAAGCTGCCTTCTGTCGCTGCCTGTGGGCCTTGCAATGATGAGTGCCCAGCACAGAAGGTGAAGCAGGGCTTGACAGGGCATGGATGGAAGGAGATATGACCAATCACCTGCACCAGCCTTTCAGCTTGTGCTTGGCCCTGCCTCCTGCTGCTCATCCAGTTTTTGTTTCCGGCATCCGGATTCCGTTGGGCGAAGAAAGAACCTGGACACGCGTTCTTTCTTTGGGCCCGGGCAACTTTGGCCTTTGATTGGCTTTGCTTTTTGAACCAGAAAACCTTCCTGCTTTTATAGAAAGCAATAAGCCTCCGTTTGGATGTACACATTGGATAGCTTGGCACTGAATTGGATCCAATACCAACTCAGCCTAGGCACTGAAATAGATTTAATACCAAAATAATTGTTTATATGTAGATAAAATTGCTAGATAGAATTCAACAAGAGGTAAATCCTAAAACATGTTTGGATGTGCAGATCGTAGACTTGGACATCGATCCATCTTTGTTTTCGGGGGCTGCTCCTTTCGGGGGCGTGGAGGAGCAGGAGAAAGCGGCGTGGCGGAGGGAGTCCCCTGGCTGGGCTCCTCGATCAACATGCCCCTCCGGCTAGCTTGGGCATTTCCTTGCTCGATTCTTGTTGCTGATTTCTGGTGGCCGTGCAGGTCATATCCCGTAGGAGGACGGTAGCGTCACGCGGGGCGCGGAGCGGTGGGAGGAGTACGTGGACCGATGGAACAGGCCGGCGATCAGGGGCCGGCACGGCGGCATGCTCATAGCATCCTTCGTGCTCGGTAAGCGACCCCGCATCCGATTCCAGATTCTTCTCGCTAGAGCTCCACCCCCCAACTCTAGCGTGGCGCAGGGCTGAGCGGCGTGACGGAGGGAGGGCGGGACGGAGGGAGCGTCGCGGGCAAGCAGAGCGGCGGCGGAGGCAGCAGCGCAGGGCCAAGGGGCGCGGCGGAGCAGAGTGGCACGAACGTGGAGGGAGCGGCGCGGGGAAGAAGAAGGGGTGGGGTGAATCCGTGAATGCAATCAAATACAGAGGGTTAGAGGTTGCAATCGTGAGAGCGGGTGCAACAACAAGATGAATACCGCTTGGTATTGGAGGAAGTTTCCAATACCAATTCTGACAATATCCAAATAGCAGATATTAGGTGCAATGAATACAATTTCAAATTCTAGCCAAACGCTACCTAACAGAATTCTTACAGTGGGACACCAGCTCACGCTAACAGCGTACCAAAGATAAAAAGAACAAAAGGGCTAACAACAACATCCATAGAGCGACAGAAAGACCAAAGTCACATGAAAGTTTCTACGACTTCTTGATGGCCGATCTCTGTCACGAAGCCCCGCACCCAGACACGCATCTGACGCTTTATCGCCTCCATCTTCTTACGGTCCTCCTCAAGCAGCAAAATTCCCCACTTCTGCAACAAAATGTCAATTTTATGCAACACATTAGTCGAAGACGAAACAAAAGATTGGCTTCGTTCGACGGAAAACGAAAGATTTCCTGCGCTCTGAATATCTCCAAACTAAAGGGTCAGGTAAGAGGATCGTGTGCAGTCTAACCGGCACCTATAGTTTTGCTGAGTTGAATGAATCACGTTTCACTGAGCTACTTGGGCTGATGTGGAGCACGGAAACACGCTGTTCGTGCTCGCGCCCATGGCACGTTTCCACACGCCTGATGTGTGATTATCGTGTCTTAGGATCTATTTGTATCGGCTAAAGTTGAATCTATTAGTATTCATACACATGTTAAAGTTTTTAAATCTTAGTTAAAGTTTAGCCCACCTCATTGGCATTCGTGTTTGGATGGATTAATGCTAAAATTTAATACTTTTCAGCATTAGCACTTGAATCCAAACGTCCTTTTAGTCTCTCTCCACCATGCACATTTCAAAGTAGTTTAGCTATTGACGAGAGGGACAAAAAACTGGGTTACTGTCTAAGTTCTATCTGTATAATTCTTTTTTTAACGAACTAGGTAGGAGAGCTGCTGATTATATTAATAAGAAGAATAAGCCCAGACCGAGCGAAGCAACAAAAAAACAACTCCGGCTGGTTGGATTGGGACCTCAACCTGCGTCGTACAACGTCAACACACTACTCAAACTCCACTCAACCACACGACATCGCCCGGTTGGATTGGGACATCGACCCGAGCTACAACGAAAATTCCGCCCAGTCGGATTGGGATATCGACACGAGCCCCAATGAAACTCCGCCCAGTCGGATTGATATATCGACCCGAGCCTCAGCTTGAACTCTGCTCGGCCGGATTGGGTCATTGACACGAGCCTCCACAAACTCTGCCCAGTCGGATTGGGACGTTGACATTTGGGACGTTGACATGAGCCACCACACAATCACCGCCACTAACTGAACCCCCCCTTTAGAGAGAGAAGAAAGAAAAAACAGAAGAGAAGAAACCCTAGTGGAAGCAACCACCGCCGAAGCGAATCCGCCCTTCCAGAGTTGCCTGACATCGCCTTCAGGAAGGTCACTGCATATGCAACCTCAGGCAGGCGCAGCCACTGACGCCACCGTGGCGACGCTGGCGAGCGCCCGAGCAAGCCGCCGTCGACCACGCCACCACGCCGTCGCCGATCCACCGTCGCACCGACCAAGAATGTCGACACCGTCCATCGTAGCGCGCTCGCAAGTAGCTGAAGCCGAGTCGCGTTGTGACAGCCACCCGGTGTTGTTGGGCCACACACGGTGCTGCTGCTGTCAAGCCGTGGGCTGCCGCCACAGCGTGTGCCATTGCTGCCAGGCCGCGAGCGCCGTCGCCGCCACGTGTGCCGTTGATGCCGGGCCATGTGTGCCACCGCCGCGGCCGAGCCGAGCGCCTCTGTGCCGCACGCCGCCGCCGCCACGGCTGCCGTGGCCATGGGCGCCGCCGTCATCATCACCTTCGCGGCGGCCGTGCCGTGCGCTGCCGCAACTATCGTGGCCATGGGCGTCGTCGCCATGGCAGCCGACACAACGGCCGAGATGGGTGCCGCCGTGCCGCACGCCGCCATCGCCGGGGCCGAAGGCGGCCATCGCCGGAACCAGCCCGGAACGGCCGGTGGAGCGCGGGTCCGACCCACCAGTGCGCGGATCCGGCCTCCACAAGAGCATATCTGGCCGCAGGCCATATCCAGGACGCAAAGGAGGAAGGAAGAATGGAGGGGATGAAAGAATGGAGAGAGAGAGAGAGATAGAGATAGAGATTGAGATGGGGAACGAGGGAGAAGACAATGACCCCGCCACCGCCCTCCTCGCTACTCGCCGGACTTCCGGCGGGCAGCTCCGGTGGCGGCGGAGGCAGAGAGCGGCGGCGGGGTGGGGTAGGATGGAGTGACGAGGGGGGCCGCCCAGGAAGACGACACGGGGGCTGTTTTGATCTATCTGTATAATTCATCTGTGCACTACATGGAATCTATTCGTATTACATTTTCCATTGCAACTCTTTAAAATGTGGAAACTTTTCACAAACCTTATTAGTGGATCCCTGTAGTGAAAAAAAATTGTATTGTTTCTAACAATCTTGAGTTTAGACAATCAAGCACTTGGGCGAGCAGTGGGTTTTAGCCGGCACGAAGAAAATGGGTTATGTGTTTAGCGAGTAATAGCTTTAGCGTTGCTTTGTTCTCTCCTCATTCTGCTTGCTGCTGCTTCCATGTAATAGCTAGTAGTGATGGGTTCGCCTGTTGTTGTACGGCGTGTTGTGTTTGTAATTTGAATTTTAAGTTTTCTTCTCTTAATATGAAGATACCAATCCTCCTACGTATTTGAGAAAAAAAACAACCTTGAGTTCAAACTCTGGAGTTATTATGGATTTTAGCTGTTTTGATTTTGACGATCCTGCCATCTCTACACAAGAATCCTGGGTCCAAACCAAGAGATTCTATTGGGCCATGTCGCCTGTTTTTTTCCCGACCGTCGGATCTCAAGCAGTGTATGCTCCGGCCGTGGATCTCGGGCTTGGTTTCTCGAGCTTTCGCGAGAGCGGCGCAGCGGCCAACGCCTTGTGCAGCTTCCACTCCTCCTCCTCCTCCTCCCCCGTCGGTGTCACCATCCACTGTGTCACGGGCCTTACTACATCAGCCCGTACTGCCACCACGTCTTCATCAAGGACAGCCCAGCAGCCCAGGCGCCATCGGCCCAACCCGAAGTATACCGGCCCAGACTGGGTGCGCTGATCGACTACGGCTGTCAAGGCGTTGAACTAATCTAGATATATGCTCTAGTCTTCGGAAGATGGACGAGGGTTGAATGTAACAGGATAGCTATCGACCGGAGAACTGGACGACGAACTCCTTGTCGTTGTACTGAACCTGTTCGCATTCCTCCGTAATCGATAGATCCCCATCCAATACCATAACACCTGGTATCAGATTCACGTTCCGCCATCGCCACCACCGCAGCCGCCGCCTACCGCCGCCGCCACCACCCTGGCTACCTCCACCGGCTGCAGTACCATACTCGTGTCCAGACACACGCCATGGAGCAGGACAAGCATATCTCCGACATCGCGAAGTCGCTGGAGAAGATTCAAGCCACGCTGAAGGGGCACACAGCCTCCTTCACCGAGCTGAAGACCTGGAAGCAAGATGTTGACGCCAAGGTCGACGATGTCGATTCCAAGGTCGCGGATCTCAATGCTTCGGTCGATGCTCTTCGCCACAAGATCGATCGGATCATGATTCATCAGCAGGAACGCGATCCGGCCTACAAGGGGTGCGACACTGAGGACATCGATCTGACGAAGCCCGGTGCTGCCCATCTGGCACATTCCTCTCCGGAGGCGGCTTCAGGGTCTCATGATCGCGGCGCTGCAAAACAACACCGGGGGTCTGGTTACAGAGTGGTTACCACTCGGGAACTGCCTCCGGTCACAGGTGCGATGATCACCTCTGACCTGAGTCCTATTCCTTTCAAACTGCATACCCCTGCTGTTAGCAACGAGTGCCAGAACTGGGGATCTCTTTTGCCCCGCGTTGATTTCCTCCAATTTGATGGTAGAAACCCTAAAATATGGCAGAGGAAGTGTGAATCTTACTTTGAGCTTTACTCTGTTCCTAGTCACATGCGGATCAAACTTTCTACCTTAAATTTTGTGCAAACAGCTGCATTCTGGTTGCAGTCTGTAGAATCCTCCTTTCAGAATTGCTGCTGGAAGAATTTCTATTCTGCTGTGGTAGATAGGTTTCAGAGAGATCAACATAATTTTCTCTTGAGACAGTTCTTCCATATTAAGCAGCTAGGTACTGTGCCTGAATACATCGAGCAATTTGATGAACTCATACACCAAATTCGAGCCCATGATCCTAGTTTTAACCATTTGTTAGTAACCAATAGGTTTATTGATGGTCTGAAGCATGAAATTAAGTCCGTTGTTATGATTCATAAGCCCATGGATTTGGATGCTGCTAGTTCCCTTGCCTTGTTACAGGAGGAATTGGTCACTGATGTCTACAAGAGGGATATCGAGAAACATGAGGGTAATATGGCTTTCAAACTCTCCAGCAAGACTTCTATGAGTGCTTCTATGCAGAATGCTTCTCCAAGAACACCTATGCAGCATTCTTCTTCAAGAAGTCCTCACTATTCCAGCCCTGAAGAGAAGCAACATGTCGAATCTCTGAAGGTGCAGACATTTGAAGAGAAACTTGCTGCCATCAAAGCTTACAGGCGTGCCAAGGGGCTGTGTTACAAGTGTGGTACTAAATGGGCTCCAAACCATAAATGTGCTCCTACAGTTTCTCTGCACTTGGTGGAAGAACTGTGGCAACTTCTGCCTGACACAACAGATGAGGCTCAGCAGGAGGATTGTGATTCAGGTGAGGATTTAATGTCTCTATCTCTTCATGCAGTCAATGGGACTGAAGCTCCTAAAACAATTAGAGTCATGGGAAATATTTTTGATCAACATCCTATTATTTTGGTCGACTCTGGCAGCTCTAGCAGTTTTATCAGTGAACATATGGCTATCTACTCTCCTAATTGGACACCCCTGCAAAAACCTGTTGAAGTTAAAGTGGCTAATGGATCTGTTATCATGTGCACCCATGAAATTCAGAATTGTGAGCTAATTATTCAGGGGCATTGTTTCACTGTTAATCTCAAAATTCTGCCACTCAAATGCTATGACATTATCTTTGGCATGGATTGGCTGGAGTGCTGCAGTCCTATGGAAATACACTGGTCACAGAAATGGTTATCTTTCTCACATCATGACAAGAAAATCAAGCTTCAGGGAATGACTCATCATGTGCCTAACGTTGAAACCATTTTAGAACAGGAATTGAAACACCTAGAGGATAATCGAGAAATCTGGTGTGTGTTGGAATTGTCTCTACTACAACAGGGTGACATGCAGCCAGTTATCCCTGAGCAGATGCAGCAACTCATTCAGAAATTTGCTAAGCTATTTGAAAAACCTCAAGGTCTTCCTCCTGCAAGATCTCATGCTCATACTATTCCATTTTTGCCTGGTGCACAACCTTTCAGACTACGCCCATATAGATATAATCCTGCCCAGAAAGATGAAATTGAAAATCAAGTCAAAGAGTTGTTAGCTCAAGGTATGATTCAACCAAGCTCTAGTCCTTTTGCTTCTCCTGTTTTGTTAGTGAAGAAGAAAAATGGGGAGTGGCGTCTTTGTGTGGATTATAGAAGGTTAAACTCAATGACTGTAAAGAATAGATATCCTATGCTTGTGATGGATGAATTTCTGGATGAACTAGCTGGAGCTGTGTGGTTTACATCCCTAGACTTGAGAGCTGGATATCATCAGATATTAGTAGAACTAGCTGACCAGTACAATACTGCATTTCAGACACACAATGGGCACTATGAGTACAAAGTCATGCCTTATGGTGTCACTGGTGGTCCTGCCACTTTTCAACATGTTATGAACACTGTTCTGGCCCCACTACTGAGAAAGTGTGTTGTTGTGTTTATTGATGACATCTTAATATTCAGCAAAACTTGGGCAGATCATCTTAAGCATGTGCGAGCTGTTTTTGAGCTGTTGGGCCAACACCAATTCAAGGTGAAACTATCTAAATGTGCTTTTGCCCAGAAACAAATTCATTACCTAGGCCATGTCATTAGTGAGGCTGGGATTGCCACAGATCCTTCAAAGGTGGCTGATGTTCAAAAATGGCCAACACCACAATCTGTGAAAGATGTGAGAAGCTTTCTTGACCTGGCAGGTTACTATAGAAAGTTTGTGAGACATTTTGGTATTATTAATAAGCTACTTACCAATTTGTTAAAAAAAGGGGGAAGTGTTCTGTTGGACTTCTACCCATGAGGAAGCCTTTCAAGCACTTAAGCAAGCACTCAGTACTGCTCCAGTGTTAGCTCTCCCAGACTTCAGTAAAGTATTTACAGTAGAAACTGATGCCTCTAATAAAGGAATAGGCGCTGTCTTGCAGCAAGAAGGCCATCCTGTTGCATATCTCAGTAAAGCACTGGGGCCCAAGAATCAAATGCTCTCTACATATGAAAAAGAAAGCCTGGCCATTCTACTGGCAGTGGAACATTGGAGATCCTACCTTCAGCAAGGAGAGTTTATTATCAAGACTGATCAGAAAAGTTTGACTCATTTAGATGACCAGAGACTTACCACACCATGGCAGCACAAAGCTTTGACTAAATTAATGGGGCTTCAATACAAGTTGATATATAAAAAGGGTGTGGAGAACAAAGCGGCAGATGCTCTTTCTAGAGTTCATCCTCAAGATAATTTGGATATTTTGGCTATTTCTTGCACGCAACCTGTGTGGCTGCAGGCTGTTATGGACAGTTATGTCAAGTACCCTGAAACAAACAAGGTGCTCACTGCTTTGGCTGTGCAGAATCCAATGGATAAATATGAGCTGAAAGATGGTATAATCAAATACAAGGGGAGAGTGGTCATTCCTCCGGATCAACAAATTCAGAACCAAATTATGCAGGCATTGCATTCTAGTGCTGTTGGGGGGCACTCTGGATTTCCAGTGACATATCACAGAGTTAAAAATCTATGCTGGTGGACAAGGATGAAAGAGATGATAAAAACCTTTGTGGCTTCTTGCCAAATCTGTCAACAAGCAAAACGTGAAAGAGTCAAATACCCTGGACTGTTGCAACCTTTGCCTGTTCCTGAGTTTGCCTGGCAGGTGGTATCTATGGATTTTATTGAAGGTTTGCCATGTTCTCACAAGCACAATTGCATTTTGGTTGTGGTTGATAAATTTTCTAAATACGTCCATTTTATTCCATCATCTCATCCATTCACTGCATATAAAGTGGCTCTGTTGTATATGGATCATGTGTTCAAACTCCATGGATTGCCTGAAGCTATAATATCTGATAGAGAAGACAAGGTGTTTACTAGTTCTCTGTGGCAGGAGTTGTTCAAATTATCTGGCACACAATTGCAGATGAGCACAGTTTACCACCCCCAAACAGATGGGCAGACTGAGAGGGTGAACCAATGTGTGGAAGGGTATTTGAGATGCTTTGTTCACTCTTGCCCTGCTAAATTTAAGGATTGGCTCTCACTGGCTGAGTTTTGGTATAATACAAGTTACCATTCTAGCTTAGATAAGACACCCTTTGAAATATTATATGGTCAGAAACCAAGGCATTTGGGCATTGATGTTGTGGAAGCTTGCGCAGTTCCTGACTTGAATACTTGGCTCAAAGAAAGAAAGTTGATGGTGCAGTTGTTGCAGCAGCACCTAACCAGGGTACAGCAAAGGCAAAAACAACAAGCAGACAAGCACAGATCTGAAAGATCTTTTGTGGTGGGAGATATGGTGTTTCTCAAAATCCAGCCATATGTTCAGTCTTCTTTGCACAAGAGGGCAAATCACAAATTATCCTTCAAGTACTTTGGGCCGTACAAGATTCTGGAGAAGATTGGGTCTGTGGCATATCGTCTGCAGTTGCCAGCTTATACATCAATTCATCTAGTATTCCATGCATCTCTTCTAAAAAAGGCTGTGGGTGCTCATCATCAGGTGAGTGCACAGCTGCCAATACTCACCAATGCATTGCAGGTACCTATCAAGATTCTGGAACGTCGCATTGTTGCAAGGAATGATGTGCCTGTATCTCAAGCTCTGGTGCAATGGTCTTCATGGATTCCATCTCTTGCTACCTGGGAGAATGAAGAAGAGCTGAAGAACCGGTTCCCGGCGGCAACGGCTCGGGGACAAGACGTTTCTAAAGGAGGGGGAGATGTCACGGGCCTTACTACATCAGCCCGTACTGCCACCACGTCTTCATCAAGGACAGCCCAGCAGCCCGTACTGCCACCACGTCTTGCCATCATGTCACGTAGCTGCACGGCAGTAGTCGGGCGGTTGCGCCCGAAGTCGTGGTACGTGTTCTTCGAAAAGAGGCCGTGTTGGAAGCAGCGGATGACATCTTCATCGGTGATGTTGGCGATGGTGGCGCGCGTCTCAAAGAAACGTCGTGTGTAAGACCTCAGGGTCTCGTTCATCTCCTCCTTCACCTGGGATAAGTCGTGACGAGTGTCTGCCCTGATCATGGATCCCTAGAAGTTGTCGATGAAGGCCCGCTTGAGGTCCTCCCACGAGTTGATGGAGATTGGCTTGAGGCTTTCAAGCCACGTGAGGGGTGCGAGCTCTAGGGTCTAGGGCCACCGGGAAGTAGAGTGCTTTCATGAAGTTGGAGCCCCCTGAAACCTCAATAGCGATGGAATAGCAATGAAGCCACTGACGTGGGTCCTGCTTACCATCATACTTGGGGATTCCGATTGGTTTGAAGTCCTTGGGGTAAGACTTGTCGGTAATGGTCGTAGTGAAGGCGGGGAAGCGGTCGCTGTCGTCGTCGTCGTCGTAGTTCCTGCTGGTACGGTCCTTCCTCTTCGTGCAATGACAAGCCGCGCATCACGGCCTTCATTGATCTTCTGCCTGAGGTCGATCGTGTGAGCGTCCTGGAGGTTGGCTGCGACTGGATCTTGGCTGCGGTGCCTTGCCCCACGCTGGTTGCGAGGGGGTTGTTGTACTTCTTGTTCATTGTTGCCACGTGCAGACGGATGGCCCTCCTTGCGCCGGCGGTTGTCGTTCCTCCGACTCCCTTGGCCTCCTCCGGGAGTGCGACTGACCAGCGCGGTATCCCTGTGTTGCTCGGAGCTCGAGAGTTGGTTCCGAGTGGATGACACCGAATGTTGCCCATCAAGTTGCACGAGCGCGCGCTGGGTCAAGTACTGCAACCTTTGTATTTGGGGGTTAGATGGGAGTTGTTGGGCCAAGAGTGCTGCCTCTGCAATGGCGCCGATCGGTGTACGGTACTCACGATCTGCGACTGCTGCAAAGGTGTTGGTGAGATCCCTTAGTCCGTGGGCGCGATTCTGCGCGTTGCGCCTGCGTTGAGCACGTTTGGCGTTCTTTGCCCGTCGGATCCTCCGGTGCTCCCCGTCTTCATCCTGAGGAGCGTCTGCTGTGGGCTCGTCTGCTGAGATGTCCGCGAGTTGTTCGTTGTCGTACTGGGTGCCCAGTTCGTCTTCTTCCGCGTTGCGAAAGGAAGCCATGCAGACTTGTCGATCCGGCGAGTGGTTAGCCCTAAGGCTGTACTCGAGTAGCTTTGTGCTACTCTCTCCTTTTTCCGCGATAGGCGAAAGAGGTCTACCCTCTTGGAAGGGTAGTTCTTGCGTGAAGGTCACAAGGCAAGATTCGTACTCGAGAAGTTCGGAGGGCTCAAAGCCCTTCCAGTACACGAAACGTCCTTGTGGCGTTGACGTCCTTCCAGGCTGCCCGACAAGAATTCGGGGTGGCCATCGGGTTGCGACTGGTTTTCAAGGGTGGGGGCCGCCTGACGGGTGGTGGCTCCCTCGCCTCCGAGTCCTTTTGGCATCCGGTTTAGAGATGTAGTCCCGCACGTGGAGTACTCTGCATCGGAGTCTGAGTAGAAGTTGGAAACGGGGACCTCCCGGCTAGCGGTGGCACCCACGTCCCCGATTTGGAGCAGCAGATCCAAATCCTCCTCCAAGTCGAAGAGAGACTTGGATCGTGGGGTTTTTGTAGATCGGTTTGAATCCGAGTAGAGTAGATCTGTTGCATCTCGAGTTGAAGTCGTTTTGAAAACGAACGTCGTTTTGATCTGCTGAGCCAGATCCGGAAGCAGCGTGTCGTTGAGGTTATCGACGAAATCGTCAAGATTGCTGCTTGTGGTTGATGAAGTAGCCTCCGGCTGTTTGGAGTTGGCTAGGTGGAAACCACCCAAGCCATCGGCGATGCAGATCCAAGAGCCGAAGATGGAAGTCGTGCCCTTGTCGAGCACGGCGCTGGTGAAGTTGAACGACGCCATCGAGTTCTCCGGTGGATCTTCGATGATCTCCCCTACCTGGCGCGCCAGCTGTCGGTGTTTTACCGCCACGCCCACCGAGGGATACCCCCAAATTGGTGAGTTTAGTTGGTTTGGTGTCGCTGAGATCAGGAATTCGAAGGTGCAAAGGAACATGGGGTTTTAGACAGGTTCGGGCCGCTGGGAGCGTAATACCCTACGTTCTGTGTGGTTTTTATTGCCTTTGATAGTAATTGTTCCCGAGGGGGTGCTTGTCCGCCCTTATATAGTCCAGGAAACAGGTTTATATGGGAGTTCTAGTCGGGTACAAGCCAAGGAGTCCTATTCGAGTACTTCTCGGTAGTCTCCTGCCGTGTCCGACTGGTCTAACTACTGTACAAATAATTCTACTGTATTATGAGTAGTTACAAGAGATGTAGGACGTGGGCCATGTTCCATCCCGAATCCTAGGTGAAGTGTGCCACGTGGCCGGTCCCGTGTGCCCGGATCCGACACATGAGGAACTATCTTATGGTTACTATTACCAGTGATGCTTTGTCTCTGATTATGGCATTTAAGAATCGAATGAGTGGCTGGAGTTAGCGATAAGTCCATAGCGACACAACACTGATGGGTGGTTGACATCATGCCATCACTAACTAACCCATCTCGACTAGCAAGTGGTAGCAGATCGATCAGCCGCGGACGCCCGTGTCTCCGTGATGGTGATGGCGCATTTGGCGCGCAGGATGATTCCGCTCGCCGCCGCCGCCGCCGCCTCTGCTGCTGCCGCGTATATATACGCGCCTTTCCCGTTCCCGGCCACCCTCTTCTCCTGGTATCCTTGCCAAGCATCTCGCTATCCAACTCACGGAGTAAGGTCGCTTAGGTCGGCGAAGAGGAGATGACGATCGCATCATCCGTCAAGCTCGCCGACGGCACGCTGTCGGTCGGCGGGAGGATGGTGCTGTCCGGCATGCCAACCGCCGTGGCGGCGTCCTCTGCGGCAGCGGGGGGAGCGGTCGACGGGGTCTTCGTTGGCGCCGACCTCGCCGAGCCGGCCTCACGCCACGTCATCTCCCTCGGCGCCTTAAGGTTTGGGGTTGGACCCGAGAACACGAGAGAAATGACATTTTTCGATCCATTCCGTAGGCATTGGGTCCGATTTTGGCGTTCAATTTTGCGATTGGGCAGGGGCGTGCGGTTCATGGCGTGCTTCCGGAGCAAGCTGTGGTGGATGTCGCAGCGGATGGGGGAGAAGGGCGGCGACGTCCCGCACGAGACGCAGTTCCTCCTCGCGGAGTCCAGGGGCGCCGGCGGCGAGGACGCGGAGGCGGCGTACGTCGTGTTCCTCCCGCTCGTGGAGGGCGCGTTCCGGGCCAGCCTTCAGGGCGGCGCGGGCGACGCGCTGGAGCTCTGCGTCGAGAGCGGGGACGACGACACGCGCGCGGCGTCCTTCGAGTGCGCGCTCTTCGTGGGCGCCGCGGAGTCCGACCCGTTCGCGGCCGTCGCCGGCGCCAGGTCCGCGCTCAAGACGTTCCGGGTCCGCGCCGAGAAGAAGCTCCCGGGCATCGAGGACTACTTCGGCTAGTGCACCTGGGACGCCTTCTACCAGGACGTCACGCAGGAGGGCGTCGAGGCCGGGCTCCGCAGCCTCGTCGCCGGCGGCGCGCCGCCCAAGTTCGTCATCATCGACGACGGCTGGCAGTCCGTCGGCACGGACCAGCCCACCCCCGACGACCAAGCCGGAGATGCCAAGCAGCCCCGCCTTCCCCGGCTCACCGGTATCCGGGAGAACAGCAAGTTCCAGAACGTCGACGACCCGGCCGCCGGCATCAAGACGGTGGTGCGCGCGGCGAAGGAGGAGCACGGGCTCAAGTACGTCTTCGTTTGGCACGCCATCACCGGCTACTGGGACGGCGTCCGTCCGGGCGCCGCCGGGATGGAGCGCTACCGCTCCAGCATGCAGTTCCCCAGGATCTCGCCGGGCGTCGCCAAGAACGATCCCGGCATGACGACCGACTGGATCACTGCCCAGGGGGTCGGCGTGATGCACCCCCGCGCCGTGTACCGCTTCTACGACGAGCAGCACGCGTACCTCGCCGCCGCCGGGGTCGACGGCGTCAAGGTGGACGAGCAGTGCATCCTGGAGACGCTCGGCGCCGGCCACGGCGGCCGCGCGCAGCTCACGAGGCAGTACCACCAGGCGCTCGACGCGTCCGTCGCCAAGAACTTCCCGGAGAACGGCATCATCGCGTGCATGAGCCACAACACCGACGCCCTCTACTGGTACTGGATCAGCCGGAACAATTCCCATCCGCGAATTTCGTAGTCTGTTTTTCACGGATTTGTTGACCAGTTTGATCGTGGCGTGCCGTGTGTCGAATTGGCAGCTCGAAGCAGACGGCGGTGGTGAGAGCGTCGGATGATTTCTTCCCGAGGGACCCGGCGTCGCACACGATCCACATCGCCGCGGTGGCGTACAACAGCGTGTTCCTCGGCGAGTTCATGCTGCCGGACTGGGACATGTTCCACTCGCTCCACCCGGCCGGCGAGTACCACGGCTCGGCCCGTGCGATCAGCGGCGGCCCCGTCTTTGTCAGGTTGCGATCAATTCATCCCCCTTCATTAATATTCAGCATTGTTCATGCTTATGTTTTGTAATTGGAAGTTTGATGGTGTTCATGGTGATGGATTTGCAGTGATGCCCCGGGGAAGCACGACTTCGAGCTGCTGAAGAAGATCGTCTTGCCGGACGGCTCGGTGCTCCGCGCGCGCCTGCCTGGCCGGCCGACCAAGGATTGCCTGTTCACCGACCCGGCACGCGACGGCGTCAGGTGTGAGACAAGTACCCTCCGCTTCACCGCACTTGGATTTGTTCACATGTGCCAATGGTGCTCTGCTTTGTTGTGGTCTCTGACGTTGCTCTTGCCGTGCAGCTTGCTCAAGATATGGAACATGAACAAGTTCACCGGCGTCCTCGGCGTGTACAACTGCCAGGGCGCGGCGTGGAGCTTCGTGGAGAAGAAGACCACGTTCCACCGCACCGGCGCCGGCGCCGGCGCCCTGACCTGCGGCGTCAAGGGCAGCGACGTCCACCTCATCTCCGAGGCCGCGACGGACCCCGAGTGGGACGGAGACTGCGCCGTGTACCGCCACGGCAGCGGCGACCTCGTCGTCCTCCCCGACGGCGCGGCACTGCCCGTCTCCCTCAGGGTCCTCGAGCAAGACATCCTCACCGTGTCGCCAATCAAGGTCAGAGCCCAATAACGCCAATGTCTCGAGGAATCACCTGTGACCCCCTCCTATTCTGATCTCCATGTCTGATACTGAAGTTTATCCACTGTAAACTAACTGACGGATACTGAAGTTTATCCACTGTGAACTAACTGACGGGACCATGGATCATGCCATTGCAGGACCTGGCGCCCGGGTTCAGGTTCGCCCCGATCGGGCTGGTGGACATGTTCAACAGCGGCGCGGCGGTGGAAGGCCTGACCTACCACCTCCTCGACGGGGGAAAGCTTCTCGGCGACGGCGGCTCTGCTGCTTGTAGGTCAGAGGAGGCCGTCGGATTGGTGTGCATGGAGGTGAAGGGGTGTGGCAGGTTCGGCGCCTACTCTTCTGTCAGGCCAAGGAGGTGCACGCTGGGCTCATCTGAGATGGAGTTCTCCTACGACTCTTCCTCCGGGCTGGTGACTCTGCAGCTGGAGGAGATGCCCGGGGAGAGGGTTCACAAGATTGTCGTCGAGTTGTAGACTTGTGGTGCGGTAGCATCAGGAATCCAGAGCATCACACTACCAGGTCTAGCCGTCTAGGATCCCGGCCGCCTCCCGGCACGGCGCGCCGGCGAGGCCTTCTCCTCTGCAACTCCAGCAGATAGTGGCTAGCCCGATGCCTGACATGCCTCCCCACTGCCTCCTCTGCTTGCCTGCCCTCTCAGGAAGGGAACTGAATAGTAAACGTCCGCGTTTCTGAATAAATCTCTCTCACACACACACAGGGGACAGGACAAGCAAGGGCAACGAGCTGACTTCGCTTGAGATACAAAGTCCATGCATGCACGCTTCCATTCCATTCCATGTATTACGAAGGAACTCATCAACCGATCGCGGATTAAAGCAAATGAAAAAGAGAGAACAACAAGCAGGCAGACCACACACCTAGATCATGATCAACAATGCAAGCTAGAGCAGCATAGGGCATCACTTGCACTTGTCCAGCAGCTCCTTTTTCATGAGGCACCAAATGTCGGGCTCCTTGCCCTCCGCCATGAGCCGCATCTTCACCTCGCAGGGGCACCCCTCGCCCAGTAAGTTATAAAGTAGTTCTTCCGGATAAAATTGTGTCTTACATTTTTGCAAACAAAGGAGTAATAACTTAGATAATTTTGAATTTGCCTTCAAATCCCTATATCTTTTATTTTAGAAAAACCTGAAGTGCCGTATTTCTATAACTGACTTTACATCATATCTACGCCATCATAGGGGTATAAATTGGTGACCCTTAGGTGCACCTCGAACCCTCTTTAGTTCAAAATTTTATGTTATTTCTCCAAAATGGGATCTCAATTTGAAGAATTAGCACAAATATTTGAATTAAAAAGGGTTAGAGGTGCATCTAAGGGTCACCGATCTACACCCCTAATTTGACATGTATATGGGCCGAAACAAAAGATAATTCGAAAATGGCATCATATGTGTAGCAGTATCTACACCCCTAATTTGACATGTATATGGGCCGAAACAAAAGATAATTCGAAAATGGCATCATATGTGTAGCAGTGCCAAATACATCTACAATCCGCTTCCGCTTTGGGTTGGCGTAATCCTTGGCGTCCTTTCCGCATTTCCGCGTCGCCTCATTACAGACGGCTTCCCCCCACCCCAACTGTCGCGCCACTCTTCTCCGCGCGCCCAAATCCGCCCTCCACCCTTCGCGCCAAAAAACCAAACCCTAGACCTCCGCGCCGCGACCATGCCGCCGCCGCCGTCGGTGTCGCGTGAGGTGGCGGAGATCGCGGCGGAGCCCGACCGCGCTGCGGCGTACGCGTGGCTCCTCCACCTGCAGCGCGGCTGCGCCGACGACCCCTCCGCCGCCGCGGACCTCGCCGCCGAGCTCCCCTCGCCCCTCCTCCCGCTCCTGCTCCGCGACGTGGCCGACACTGACGAGGCCGTCGCGGCCCCCGCGCTCAAGTGCCTCGGCTTCGCGCTCTACCACCCCGTCCTCGTCTCTACCATCTCAGGTACTAGCACTTCCCGTGCCCGCATTTCTTCAGTTAAATGCTCAGTGGTGGTTGAACACAATTTGAATCGGTGAACAGATCGACGGTAAACTAATTCGATTCAGCAAAGTTCACACCGAAATTTGGGCCAGTTTCTCGGTGGGAGGAAGCCTATGATGTGAACATGGAGGCATTGCTTTTCATTGAGAAGTATATTGGCCTTTAGCAGTGTGGTTTTTATGTTTAAAAACTCGCCCCTTTGCGGCATTGCGCACATGTATTTAGAATACTAGGCCACACATCTGAACCCACCTGAATGTTTGAGGATTTTAGGTGTCTAAAACTCTTGCTTTCGATTAGTGCTCTGCAATTAACTGAGCTTCTTTCGTTTTAGAATATTATCTGTACGATTTTCTTTGAGATAGCATCATCATTTTGCCAGCCAATATCATTAACTGTTTGGACTTTTATTTGTCAGAGAATCAACCTGACCATATTATCTGTTTTCACACATTTCCTATAATGCCACCGGTACATATCTATGGGGTCAAACCCATTTTGCCCTCATACATGATGAGCTGTAGGCACTGCACATTTGTTTTATTGAGCATAGCGAATAATATATTTATCTTATCCTTCAGCCCAGATGGCCCAGGCTGTATTGGATACCTTGGTGCAGCTAATCATGAATACTCGGATGAAGGTAGATTTGGCCAAACATGTTTCTCTGTCAAGTGCTTAAGGCGCTCAATTTTTATGTGAACAATATGTGTTTGATTTTTTAGTATATGATTCCCATTTTCTCCTCTTAAATTTGTTATTGCAGTCTGTTTGTAATTTGGGAATCTGGTGCGTCTCTGTTCAGCAGTTGGAACCATCGATTATAGAGGATAGAGCATACCCAGTGGTTACTGCTATTGTTCATGCACTCGACAATCCATTTGGTTCCTTGTCAACAACATTGGAGGCAGCTCAGGTTATTCTGCACACGTAAATTATGTTCTATGTCATTGCATTTTTGTGTCTAGCATGTTGAACTAGCAATCAAATTTTTGCTGTAAAATAACTGCTTCGCAGCATCCATTATTGAACAACCATATTCCTTCATGATGCTTCTAATTTCATCAAAATTTACCTCAAATGATGTAAAATCATATTATATGAGTCATATCTGTATGTACTTTTCTCATGTACCATAGAGGCATAGACTGCAAGACAACTACTTAATATATACCTTGATCTTTGTTCTCTTGTGTTATCGTGTAATCTTTCAATATAACTTGGGAGTGCTGCCTTTTTGGAAACTTCTATTGAAGGCTATCATGAAGCTTGCTTGTCAAAGTCACAAAAGAATGAGGGAGTTATCAAGCTTATGGGTTCCACCAATATACCGAAGACTCTTAAGTGCTGATAAACCAGAAAGGGACATGGCAGAAAGATGCCTCATTAAAGTTTCATGTGTTATCCTACCACCTCAACCGCTTCTTTCCAAGGTAATTGAAAGATTGTTGTTACTACAATTGTGTTTAATTCACAGTTTGATCTATCTGGTAAGTAATTACTTGTCTATTGCATGCAAATTCATTGGATATACGCACACTGTGGAGGAATTTATTTTTCTCTAAACAGATTAACTTTTTGTTAGTGTGTAAACCAACCCAAGTACCTGACTACCTGGGTGCAACTACTTTAATACAGTCACTCAAAGGTATAAAGAAATTAGGTAACACTTTCTGATAAACTCGAGCAGCTTCATATGGATAAGTCCTAATTCGTACACATTTTTCTTGATGTGGCTAGAATGCTAAAGAAATTCAGCTGAATTGCTTTAGTTTGACCAATTAGTGACATTAATGTCCTTGTGACACAATATAGTAACAACAGTGTAGCTTCGGTAAAAATGAGTAAAATGACACTGAACTAATTTGCCATCAACAACATATCAGCGTTAAGAAGGCTTAACATCATATTCATAGGGCTTGGAGGCTATACAAGCATTTCCTCCTTTAGTTTGTAGTATTGAAATCCCTGTAGTTTTATTACTTATAGTCTAAAATGATTATGGAAGCCATGTACCAAGTACCAACACAAGCTGGAAACTATCATTATTAGATTAATTTAGAGAACGCATACATCGCAGAATGTTTGTTTTTATACTAGAGTTTGTATGGCATTTCATATGTGAATTGTTTTAGATACCTCTATTGTTTCCTGGATTTGGCTTATTGAATAATTCACTGCTGTGACCCTGCAACTTTGTATATTTCATCTGTTTTACTTGCTGTAATAATTCAGTTTCTTATGAGCTCATGTGGTGATTATTTTCTCAGTTTAGCTTCATTTTGATGCTTTCTGTATAGGCTGTAGCTTTAGACCTTGAGCGAAAGCTTCTCTGCCGCATGATGAATATGCTTGATGATCCTTCGAAGAAAGTTCAAGCAGTGAGGTCATGGGGATGGATCATATCTTTACTTGGTACAGATGCAGTGAATAATAGACCTCTACTTAATAAACTGCTAAAGGTTCCTGAACAGATGTTCATCGATCTAGACACACAAGTTCAGATTGCTACAATGGTAGGTTTACACTATTTTTTCTTTTAATGATGCACAGTAACTTTTCTAGTAACACGAATTCTCTATTACATTATGATAGTCATTTCAGATCCACAGGTTTCCTGGAGAAATTTGGTAGATGCATTTTTTCCATCTCAGGCTTCAGAATCCGTGGGTCAAGAAACTGTGGTTGCCCCATTAGAACCCAGAGAACATGCAACTGCTCAGGTGAAAAGAACAAGGTTAATTATGGTGCCTTTATGTCGAGTTCTTTCGAGAAGTCATAATATTGTTCTGAGCTCTTCTTGTTTGAGTACATGGAATTACCTTCTACATAGACTCGGTAATTTGATCAATCATTTACCCATACTGGAGGCTGCTTTTGGGCCAATACTCAAAATAATTTTCTCATTTGGAATCAATGATCAGAACAAGCCACTGTGGTCATTTTGCATGAGTCTTTTTCATGATTTTAGTTCATCAAAAAGCAGGCACAGAGAGGATTTGTGTACTCCAGTGAATCAGAACTTGGTTGCCCAATCTTGTATGCATCTCAAGGCTTTGCTGAATGCTCAACATATCAAATGGCTACCATGGGAAATTGGTTGCTTTCATTTTCAGCTCGACATTCTTGGCACAATTCTGAATCCAGAACTGTTTCAGGACATGATTCCTGAAAAGATGCTAATTGTTATGGATTCTGCAACAGAGATATTCAGGTTTGTTCTAGTAGGAGTTCAAATTGAACTTAAAGAAAAGGGTTCTTGTGAACAAGTCAGGCTTTGCATTACAGATCTTTGCAAGTTTGTAAAGACGAAGTTTTTTCTGGATCATGTAGGAAAGCATAGTGGTAATAAGTGTGCAATGCTACTGGAATTTGGTCTTCAATTTGTGAAAGTTATTGTGGGGGAGTTGGATCATTCTCTTTTAAATTCTGAAAAGATTGAGATATGCTTAGACATCAAATACATAAAGGAGAACCAATCTGCAGAATGCAGTCCAAAGGTCTCTTTTCCAAGAATCAGACCACTTTCTTACATGGAGATGGTTTCTCCAGCAGTTTATGCGGCTGCACTGTCTCTGTCCATGGTAGCTCAGTATACTGGAGAGCTGTCGCATGGAGATACTGAGAAGTTGGCTTTTATTCTCTCTTCATCAGATATCCTGAAGAGTCTTCATGCTGTCGTTTCTTTTATGTATATGCAGATCATGTGTCCGATGTTTAATAGGCAAAGATTAAAATGGTTGATGCTCTGGAACATAGTTGCAAAACACTTGAATGAGAAACTTATCTCTTATTTGAACGCTAGTTTCCGAGCAAGTTCCTGCGATGTGCTCCATCAGTTCTTTTGCTATCCATTTTTTAGTTTTTTATACCCTGGGGGCTTATCTGTTCTTTGGAATGCTGAAAATAGCTCATGTGCTCCTGTTATGCAAGACCTGGAGGTGGAATTAGCCGTTGAAGTTTATAGATCCCTCTGTACAAGCTCCTGTAATTCAAAGGCTGCATCCAAGGTTTTCTTTGAGGGTTTTTATGACTATTTGGTTAACATTATTGATGAACACATGGCGTTGAACATTCAGCATTGCCCAGAGAAGTTTGAAAATACCGCTATCCTTTCTGCTCTCGGTGAAGTAGTTATTGGACTGTTAGAGAATGATCAAATTTTGGCATATGCTAACCAAGAGTTGAATGAAACAAATGAAGACTTTACCGGATGCAGGCAGCCTAACCTCCTTTTGAGCTGCTTGAACCTTGCTAACAGGTTTGTTGACTTCACTTCTAAACAAATCAGATCTAATATATCATATCTAAAATAGCAATGGCCTCAATCTGTTTCAATAATCTCCAAGCATTTCATGATATATGCAGGTTTATGAGGTTTTCAATATTTGGTTTCAAAGCAAATCCAACTGGACAGCACCAAGTCACAAGCAGGTAATTGAACAGATTTACAAAATTGCAGTCTTGTTTGTTGGTTTTAATGACTGTAAGCTGCGATCAACTGAACACCTGAGTTAATCTCATTCCTTCTTTAACTTGGCTCTGCTTCAGGTTTTTTCAATCTTTATCCAATTTTGTTGGTCATGTCATGTTAAAGAAAGATATTCTTCTTCTTTCTGAGGTTTGCGCATATTTCCAGAATAATGTACTTATATAGCTCCTAATTTTTCTAGGAGAGTCAGCTTCATTTGACAGCACATGCCTAACTGCATGAATACACCATTTCGTCCTTGCAGATTATTGATCAACTTACTGAGTGGTTCTCTTTATCTGCCACATTGTACTGTGAAATGCAACAAGGAAAAATCATTTACCAGCTTGAGAAACTTTGGCTCAAGATACTCGAGTGTCTGAACATAAGCCAGCTCATCAGTGATGGCCCCTTTAGTCAGAAGCAGCAACTTCTTCAAGTGGCACTCAATCACCCGCATCGTGCCATTTCAGTTGCAACAGCATCAGCTTGCAGAGCAGAAGCAAATATCAAGACAAGCCTGCACTCTGGTTGCTTAGGTCCTAAGTTGGATGGATTGTTGATGGATAGAAGAAAGGGTCATAATAGCTCCATCGGTGGCAAAGCCATTGCACGTGAAGAAATTGACATCTCGAGCAGGGTTGTATTGCCAACGTTGAAGAAAAGAACCAAGCACACAGAAAGAGATGCTGGATCTCTGAAGATCTCTGCGGGTCTGGGGCGGAAAAGGCTGAACATCATGAAGTATTCAACTAAGCCAAAGGAACTCAACAAAAATACAGTTCATATTGGCGGCATAAGCTCTAGGATAGATAGCGTCTTCTCACCACGTTGCGTCGAAAGTAAAGAATGTAGGAAACCGGAATTGATACTGGAAATGCTCAAGAGAAAGAGATAACATTTTCGAACTGATTGCTGTTGTGGTTCGAAGAACTCAAATGTGTTGGTAACCGGTATACAATTTATGCTAGTGGTGCACCAATACGTCGGGAACTTGTTCAGATATATATATCACTAGCTCTTCTTTTCCCCAGCTCATTCCATGTCGATAGTTTAGGCGTGTATTGTATTAAACTAATCCTCAGGTTCATTGGATAACCTATATTGTTAATACTGCGGACCTCTGCCTCGGATCCGATAGTTGGCTCAAGGATATGCACACGACACACGGAGTTTATTCTAGCATGAACATCACATATGCACTATCGAATAACAAAGGTTCTCACAGATGTTACCGGGTGCGTCCTAAAGTAACATATCTTGGGAGTGTTTGCTAGCTTGGCTCTTCAATTGTACACAAAACGCCACTTTAATTCTTGAGCATACAAAAATACTCCATCCTTGGGTGGAGCCGGTGCTAGGTGGAGCTTGCGACTCCATGTTGGGGGCGATAGGTGGAGCAGCCACCACCCAGCCACCGCCGCTCCGTACGTGTGCGGCGGCCCTCTCCTCTGTGGTCGGATCCGGCCTCCGGGAGTCCTGATCTGCCATATACGGGGAGTTTCGCTGCGGCCGCGCGTCTGCTGGGTTGGCGGCGGGAGGGGGGTTCTTCCCTCTCCCTCCGCATCTGCCACGCCTGTCCCCCACGCTGTTGGGCCACAGCATCCTGCAGGTCGGGGGCACCACGGCCGTGTCGCCCCTGCTGGCGGCCGGCGTAGCTTCCCGGCCCTACAGGACTGCGTCGCGGTCGCGGTCTTCATCAACTAGCGGCGGCCATCGGCGGCGCTGTGCCCTGCTGCTCGTGAATCTCCAAGGATTCAAGCAGTAGCGGGGTGCGTGGAGCCCGCGGTGGCCTGCAGGACAATGCTGCACTAAGGCGTGCCATCTCGCGACGCTGCACATCAGGCTCGCTGTTGCCCGAGCTCTCTATCGTCGTCTCCACTCGTTTTAGTGGTTGCGGTGGTGAGGGTGCGCTTGGGCGTGGCAATGGCTAACGGTGGTGTGCCTCGCTGCATCGCGCGAGCCGCTAAGGGCTCATGCAGCAAGCGCATGGTCGATGGAGTCGCAGGCGAAAGCTTGCTGGAAATCTAGCCGGTCTCGACGACGACAACGTCCTTGGCGCCGTCCACCTCCTTGGAGGCGGCGTCACTGCGATTCTAAAGTTTAGAAAGCGACGGCTTGATGTGCAGCGAAAGCATTGCACCCGGTAGAGGTGTCCACCTTCGCACATCAAGTATATTGCAGGGTTGTAGGTTTCAACCTCGAAGGTGATGCCACTACAATGCCGGATGTCTTGTGTTGTGGTTTTAGTATTAGTGGTTACGCCACATTCTGAGTCCTTGTACTAGGAACGTGTTGCTATCTGTGGTCATGCCACATTTTGCCTTATGCTGGGCAGCTTTAGACCTAGTTTAGCTAGGTCGCTTGTAGTGGTTTTAGCCCGATTTTCCCGAATTAACTGAACGACGTTGGTTTTTATCTCATTTCCTCCAAAAATAAGACGTTTGATCTGTGGTTTGCCACACCATTTGAATACAATTCAGCTGGGGATGCTCTCCCCTCCGGTGACCATTCAAGAAAAAGAATACTCCATCCAATGAACCAGGCATGCCAAAGAATGCATGCCATATCCATAGGTTTTTAGATGCAACTACTTCCAGTATAATTGTAGGCTCCCCTTTATATCCAGGTACATCCCATGCCATGTAGTAGGGCAATTTTTTCAACTCCAATGCATGCAATTTATGGACCCAAGCATACTAAGAAAGCCTCTGCTCGCTCCAATTGCAAGTAACCTAGCGGTATCCTATTCATTAGGCATCCTCAAGTACTTCGGTCCAGAAACCTCAACAACTACTACTACAAACTTTCTCAAAGTTCTAGAGTGGTACTCTTACCGATACGAATGTACTCATCCAAAGCATCAGCCGGTACTCATAAGCTAACATACGAAAAGCCGCAACAACCTTCTGCAGACAAAATAGTCCAAACACACCGACCGCATTCCTCTTCTGCACAAAATACTCATCATGTTCCTCAACAACTTCCTTTATGCGAAGAAATACAGGTCGCCTCATCCAAAATCTACGTCACAACGCAATTTAATAATAAGTAATACTATACGTCATGTCCCTTAACGAAATCAATTCGACCTGAATGATTAATCGAGTCTTTAATGATTATATGCGCGGCAAAAGAAATAGATCATCCTCAGGATCAATCAATTCATTCATTACAAACTTATTGAATTCATCTGAATCCATACGCGGCGATATGGAACTCCGGCCGCCGACGCGCGCGACGACGAGGACAGTGAGCGTGGCCGAGTCCACGTACAGGAGCAGCGGCGGCGTGGACGGATGGGGTTGGCCACGTACAGGAGCAGCAGCGGGCGTCTAGGGCGTGCGCCCGATGGCGTCTAGCGTGTGCCCTCTCTCCCGCGCAGACCCCAGCTCCGATTGCCTGCGCCGCCGGCGCCTCCGATGGGCAGGACGGGGACGTCCCGATCGGTGTCGCAGCCTCGGACGGAAAGCGACGGACGGGAGGTGGCCCACACATCCAACGTTAACGTTTTGAATATGGAGAGTTTGTTTCGGAGAGGCTGTTGGTTAACCCTACTATTTAGGAAGCTTTGTATTTTTTTACATACCTCTTAATCTTTAAATATAACTAAGACTATACCTAAATTCTTGGAGGTGCTCTTAGTTTATCCATGTAATCGATCAAAAGAGAAACTGTACCAAAACCTTTGTTAACCTCACGAGGGTTAAGGGGCTGCAATGCAATGCAATGAATCAGGCGCGAGTTTGTAAAAAAGTACTACAGTATTTCTGAATCATGTAGGAAAGCATGAATAATGGTACCAGATTACTGCAATTTGGTCTTCGGTTTGTGGAAGTTATTTTTCCGGAGAACTCGGATCATTCTTGTTGGCTTCTTAAAAAAGTCTAGATATTTATCCAGGAATCGGATCATTCCCCTAGCTACTAAGTTTAAATGACTGCACTGGCTCTGTCTATGGTAGCTCAGTTTACCGGAGGTATGTCACGTCACATGATTGTATAGTTGTGTTTCTGTCTCGATCCTCTCATGCCGTTGTGCTTCATGTGAACTTGTCTGTGCATCGAAGAACGAACGGCATCAAGTTCAAAGAAATAACTGTATTCTAACTGCATGAAAAAAAAACATCATTTCGCTACTGCAGATTATATTGGAGATCAGATTACCTAATGGATCTTTTTATCTGGCTCGTTTTACTGTGAAATGCAACAAGGGGAAACCGTGGTTAGCTTAAGAACCTTTTTTTTGGCTAACGGCTGCTGAGTGCCTTAACCCTGAAGATGAGCCAGGTAGATGTTCCTTCTTTCTTCAAATTGAGACATGAACAAGGACCCTGACTGCAAGTCTTTTGCCACGCTCCGTGACACCATCAACACGGAGCTCACTGTGCATATGGACGTGCTTGCGATCTGATGTTATTGTGCATGGACGTGCTTGCGATGCCGTGGTCCTGGACCATGGCGCGCCACAGCTCCTCGATCGCCTCCTCGGTGCAGTGCGGGAGCTCCTGCTTGTACAAGGAGTCGACGTCGGGGGTGAAGAGCTGGAGCGGCGGCGGCGCCCACGACGACGGCTCCCGGAGGTGATGGTGGAATGCGGAGTCCGCGCCGGGAGACGAGGCGGAGCGATTTTAGCGAGGACGCTGTCAATGGCGGCGTCCCGCGGGACGGAGGCATGCGCGGCGAGGATGGATCGCACGAGCCCGGCCATACGGGCGGCCGCGCAGGAACCGGCCGAGGACAGCGTTGAGGTGCGCCGCCATGGCGATGGCATGGTGCCGAGCAGCTCGGAGCCGCGACCGGGTTTGCTTTATTAGGTGCTGTGGCCGGCGCACCACCGCCCGTGGGCGTGGGGACGCCGGGACGGTGGCGGCGGTTGCGGCCTTGCGGGCCGCGCATCACCCTCCGGGGACTTGCCGGCGGCTCTTGGTGCCACGACCGGCGCCGCATCGCCGAGGACGGCGCTGGCATTCGTCCCGAGCAACGTGCCCCGCGCACGCGTCGGCAAGGGCTTGGGGCTTCATCTGAATATTTGGGCTTGGGGCGCCGGGGCCAGCGAGCCGCGCGGCGGCGAGGGCTCTGTGCACCCTGGCCAGCGCGCACGCGGCGTCGACGTCTCGACCTGGTCGGCACGGTGTCCGCACGGCCGTTGGCGAGCGCCGTGAACGCCTTGGCCAGCGCGTCGCCAGCGACGGCTGCAGGCTGTCCGGCCACCTCGTCGCAGGCCTCGAGCGCGGGCGCCCTGTCCGACCGCTTGTGGCATGCGTTGAAGACATCTCTTGTGCCTTTAACGGCCAAGGCGTGAGAAGCCTTGGCGAGGGATGGCAGCGACGACGCGGGCCGCGCACCACCCATGGGGCCGGCAGCTGCGACCGATGCCGCATCGCCCAAGACGGCGCTGGCATCCCCGAGCAATGACGGTGCGGACCGCGCATCACCCGCGGCGGCGAGGGTCGTCGTAGGCGCCGGGCCAGAGCGACGCACAAAGCGACCAGCGCCGCCGCCGCGGCACCCAGCAGGCCTGGCCTGGAGAGCATAGCTATCGCCATGAGTGGCAGATCCAATATCGATCTTACTAAGCTTGCAGCTACCTAATCCAAGGTTCTGTACGAGTAGTAGAGATGCACGGGGTCTGCCTGATGTAGCGAACCCTTTTATAGACAGGGGCTAAGCTCTGTTAGGCATATTTTAATTCTAAATATTACAAAGCTATTCATGGTTTTAGTTAGCAATCTTATGGCAAAGCATGTGCAAGTGTTCATGATTAAATTTATATTTATCCTGAACGAAATGTATCAGAGAAGGTTGAGGTGTACCCTTAGGGTCGTCACTGCTGGGGGCACCAATCTTTTTAGATTAAGGAAATTATCTGGTCTCGAACATTCACAAGTACAATCATAGAAAAACAAATCCGGCCACGTAGCCACAAGATACAATAGTACTTAGACTCTACACCTCAATACGAGGAAGAAAGAAAACAAGAAAGAAAGAAACTAAGAAAGAAAGCTAGAAAGATTAAGCTTCCAACTTCTTCCATGCTCTTGCTTACCTTACTTTGAGCCTTGTGCAGCAACTAATCCCCAACATCTGCTATCTTTTTAAAAACTTTAGATGTAAGGATAATCCTGCTTGATGGCCATCTGCTTCCGAGTGATCTTTTATCGCATAGAGACTGTACTAAGTCAATCTCTACCACGCTCCACGCACTCTAGCAACCCATTCAAGTGCACTAAAATAACCTGTGCACCGCCTCCCTCCAAGCTAATCTGGTCCGTCACCCCAAAAACACCTAAGCGACGCTCCAGGAGGAGAGCAACGTCAGGACGTCGCCGGGGGCACCAATATGGCACTACTGTCTGAGTAAGTTTATCAAGAGAGCGAATAAAGTTTTTAAAAAACGCTTTTCCGATCAACTCATGTGCATCACACGTCTTCCGATCAAGTCATGCATCACAAGGGCCCGTCGTCTTCGTCGCCGGCTCCTGCGACGCGTTGACATCAACAACATGAACGTCATCGAGCTTGCACCAGCCACATCGTCTCCATTTGTAAGCGTTTAGTAATCAGTATGCAAGCTGTGTTCTGATCCACTATTCAATCATGTTCATCGAGATCGTAAAATTATGGCTAGTGCTGTCTAATATTCCATCCGTTCGAAATATTAGACATGTTTTGACCAGGAAAAGTCTTATAAAATAGATTTAACCCTTAGTTTCTTTAATCGTATAATGTCAATTGCTAAAGAACTTATTATAATCATAAAACCACCGAATACAAATATATTGATGAAAATTTTATGCATTAAATTCACATATAATTTAACTAATTGTTAATCAAAGTTTGTAAAGTTTGCGTAATGGTGGTGATCTCGGGGAGCGTGCGCGTCTTTGAGAAGAATGGTTAGCTAACTGGGCCGGATTAACAGATAACAAGATTGCGATTACGACCCACTATACTGGGCTAAAAATACTTTCCTTTTTCTGGGCCAAGTACCCATGGACAAATGCTACCTCTCCATTTTTTACTCAGCTGAAACGCTATATTTATACTAGCATGATAAACGATATTAAGTTAACACACATTTCCTCAGGTCAAGAATCTCCATTTTCGTTCTTGGAATTGAAAAATAAGCTCCAGGTTGGAACACACTGACCTTCTGAGTGGCTGGTGCTCATCCATCCAACATCCCATTGCATTCAGTTTTACTCATCCAGCCATCCTACTCCATGTAAATGGAAGTTCCGCCGATTCGGAAAAGAAATGGTGTAGGCATGAGTCGAGCATTTCCTCTTGCTGTTGAGTTCAGACTTAGTATTCGCCAATCTGTTTGGGTAACATTTACAAGTATGGATGATTACAGATGATGAAAAAGAACAGGGAAGGTCTTGTTTTAGCTGTAGATACACAGATCACTCTCTAGCTGATTTAGTCACCAATAACATCCAACTCATCGCATATGGTGCCTGAAAAAGCAGACTGAAGTTCAGTGCATCAAGTAATTTGAATATGCAATGAATAATCCAAGCTGGAGAGGATGGTCTGACCTAAGTGTTTCTTTCGTCCCTCGACGGACTTTGCAGCGGATGGTTGGGAGACCAAGGCGCTGGTGTGCCTCGTAGCGGTGGCATCCAGAGAAGCCTGAAGATCACGCAGGAGCATATTCAGCACAGGGAAATGGATATATAGATCTTCAAGTGATGAGAGGGCGAGTGATCAATTGGATCTGGAGTCTGGATTACGCACCATAGTAGACCCCATCAACCTCTAGCACATCAATCTGCGGTAGTCAAGAAATTGAGCCAAGTAAGAATCATTTGGGAAGTAAACCAACAGCATCGGAAATCCAACACACAGTGCATGAGAAAGTGTCCTATGGCACATATAGATGATCAACAAGCCCTTTGGAATGCTGTAACATGATCCCATAAGTGAAATAAAATTCTGACTAAACTATATGCTCTTAAGCTGGCAGAAGAAAAAGCTGGGAAGACAGTGCAGATATATATCTCTGCTTGAGCTATCAGCTTGAGGAAGCATTCATGCAGCTAACCTTAAGCAAGTTACACTCATCAAGAAAGAAAGAAACTGAATGGGAAGCTACAAAATCAGTCAAATGAAATTCATACTGATATGTATTCACTATTTAGCGATCAGCATCTTAGTAAACAACACCCAACATTTTGTTACATGTCGATTTTGCGTGTCTGAATCCTCATAAAATCATCCATACTAATGCTGTGAAAGTTTACTCTGAGATTAGGCATGCTCCAACTGAACATAAATACTAGTTCAAGAAGCATCATATGTAAACTAATATCTAATTTACCCCTGCTAGAAACTACAGCAGCATGCTCCATTACGTGGCTCAGCTGCAGGACAGATGTTTACTGATCCTAGTAAAGCTCAATCTGATCAAATTGGTGTTTTTCTGCTCTTTGTGAGTTTAACAAAAGTTTAGTGGACCAGAGCATATACTTTCGTCATCAATAATGCAACTCTTTACTAGGTCTGCCTTTTTTTTCAGATAACTGTGATGAGAAATTAATGGGCATGGCTCTGACTGGACCATGAGGAACAAACTGCCATACTTCTCAGATGCTATCTAAAGTAGTAAATTTCTAAACAAAACAAGAGGAACATTTTGGAAAGAAAAAAGGTACTCCCACGCATACTAAAGAGAACTGCGACATCTTTGGTATAATGTTATATCATGGAGGGAATATGAAATATTAACAAGAACTTGACCAAATATTAAGCAAATTGAAAAACTGCTCTGCTTGTGTTCAAAGCTTTCTTTGCGATTCAGTGAATTCAGTAAGGTGGAAGTATGGAACAGGTATATGCATTAGCACAGAGTTGAGTTACTGTTGATTTATATGTACTGAATTCCCAATAAGAGAGTTCGAATCTGATAGGATCCTATCTAACAAGATCAGGACTAACCAATAATTGTACTTCTGGATGAAGTAATATGAAAGGAAAAGAAAATACCCACAGGTACTTGGAGGCCGATGACACGAATACTGTCCATGAGCTCTTGCACCTTGGCTGGATCATTGGCACGTGTTCGCATCAGTGGCCTTCGGATCTTGTCCAGTGGAATTTCCATGATCACAGGGCCCTTCTTATCCGAGTCACTTGTCAGGGATGGAACTGCTGCACCTGCATCCCGGTGGATTTATATATTTCAGCGCCATGAACTCCACCGGCAATCACTTCCCACCTTAGGGTAACAAATGGTGGCATGCTGAAACAGTCATTTTCTGAGATACATATTCAGCTTCATGAAACATGATCTCAAATTATCTAACTCTGCATGAGACTCATCCCCAAACGAATGTCTTAATTTATCTGTAGCTACTCCAGTATCAGGCAGACAGAACTTGCTGACAAAACTAAATTGAACTTCCAGTGAGTTGTAAGTGGAGTACGAAATCAAGATCCCACAAATTTGATTTCTTAAAACAACACACTTGGGCACGCCTGCACAACCTAGAGACTACACAAGTTCAGTAACACCAGGATCAACCCTGACATACAGTGTTTGACCAAGATTCAACCCTCCGCATCAGTTCTTAAGCTCAGAGAGACCAATTTCTTGAACTGAACTAAAGCAAACACACCGGTCATTCAGAATCTCGAAACTATTGCAATACGAGAAAGGATCCAAGGAGGGAGGGCAGGTACCGTTGGAGGAGGAAGCGCAGAGGGCCAGATTCCTGCTCCTCCTCCCGCTCGCGCTCCTTCCCCTTCCCCGGATGAAGAAGGCGTGTGTGACCACGCGGCGGTGGAGGAGGACGCCGGGGGTCATCGCCAAACCCAGGCTCGAGCTCGACGCCATTGCTTGCGTTGCGCCTGCGCCTTGCTGCCAGCAGTTTCTTGCCGGCCCTCGGAGTCGGAGGCCGTCGTGGCGTGTCGGAGCGTCGCGTCGATGTGTGCCACAAGAGTTCCCTGGGCCAGATGTTGGGTAGGTTGGGCCGACTGGGAAAGGCCTCCTCATGCGGGCCGGGCTATTTAGGTCGTGTTGGCTTTGTTGTTGGGCCTTACAAGTTAAGCGCGCGCTGGGCCGGGATTCTCAAGTACTAAACAAAAGCATTTTGTTTTTTTTTTCAAAAAACAGTCTGCTATAGATAACCTTTGTGTCACGGGTACTTAGTCCCTGGTAGGAATACCCATATCTTCCCTAAAAAAAAAGCGCACCCATATCCATCGGATCATTCGATATTATAGATATTATAGTCTATTTTGTAATGGCTTTGATGACCTATTATCCCTATGAATAGGGGTGGTAACGGATCATGACCTTAGATGCTCTCTTCATAATCCAACTTGGCCCCTATGTATTACGCAGGCAAGAGGTTCTAATTTTTAATCCTATATCTTATGGACGGATGGTGTGTGAATGCATATTGATTCGAGAATACTTAAAAGATCCTACAAATATGTACATCAGACAAAAGTATATATATTTAGTGTCATGCAAATCATGAGAAAGATATGCATGTTTGATTCAATAGTTCATGGTCATTTTTGAGATAGTACTATATCTAAGACAATCAATTACGTTAGGAGAGGGACGAGAGACAGACAGAGATATGATATGACAGTTGCAATAGTAAAGTACTGGACTCATGAAACTTCCTGGAGCTGAAGTCAACTGATAGTACCCGAATAAACCAAGCACTGGTATCATGCTACCCTGTGTGCTTGAGTAGTGACAATGCCGGCTTGCTAGCAACGGTGGTATGGTCATGCACGACCACACGTATGACCATGCCTCTAGGACATGCAGGTGCATCCCTTGTACATGTCTCTTAGGCCAATTCATACCTTCGAATGATCACACCCTGTGATGTGCGTGCATTACATCCCTATGGTCAATAGCCACATTCATACTTAGTTACAGGCCAGAGCTGCTGGTTTTTTAAAAGAGGTCGTCGGTTTGTCAACAGTCAGCTCGCCTGCAATCTCCAACTTGGGTTGTGTGCAATTGGTGTCTTATGCACGTGCGTAAACAGAATAATGCTCTCCTTAGTTAAGCCACAAGGTAATTTTTAAATGCAAGACTTTGGATCTATGATCTCGGGTACAAGTTTAATAGATCGTCGATATCTCACTCTCGTTGATCTGAGGCATTGATCTGTTGATCAATGACACCAGATTAGAACTATGAATATAAATGCTATTTATTTTTATATTATTCTTTCACCTGAAATATATAGTATGCATTAAGATATTTTTTTAAAAAAATATGATTAGATATGACTTGATATCTTTGACCTTACTATTAAGCTATCACTATTTGACTTGATACCAAAGTTGGTTTCTAATTAATTGAAACCAGGATGAAAAGAATCGCCACCGGATCTATAAATAACTGCCTTTGTGCTTATCATTCTTTGCATCCCAAGAATCCTCTTTGTAGTTTATACTAGCCGGTAGCATTTTTTCATAGTGCACAACACTCGCCCCATGGATTCCACCATGTCCAATGGAGAGTGGAGTGCCTCAGAGATCAACATGGTGAAATCACTCGTTGCTAGGTTCAATACCAACAACAGCGTCTCCGGTGACATGAACAAGAAGCACAGTGACATTATCGATGAGATCCAGACAATGTTCCCGGTGAAGGAGAAGCATCAAGTAATCCACTTGTATGTTGATCTAATGGCGGAGATGATGCCAATCGGCACCGGTGATGGCACCTACCATTCCGCAACAACAAGTAGGGATCTTGTGAACAACTTTGAAATTTCTCTAGAGGATTCCACCATGGACAACATGGGCATGCTGCTTGGTCGTCATCCAACAATGGAGACATGGGTTATGAGGGTGGCACAGGAGGTGCCGCATAGGCAGCCCACTCCTCGGATGGAGAGGGCACACACCAGGTTTTGGATCAAGGCAGAGCACAGGTTATTGTCCTAAATATTCTTATATCCTCTTAGATACACAAGTTGTATATTTTATCTATTTTGGACCATGGAAGACGTGTTCATCCTAAACATTGCGTCACTGCAGACAATTTCTTCGTGGTTTGCAAGTGTACAGCCGTGGTGACTGGAAGAACATCTCTAAGTACTTTGTCACCACTAGGACACCGCTGCAAATCTCCAGCCATGCGTAGAAGTACTGCCCAGAAGTACTTTCGAAGGCTGGAGAATCCTACTCGTAGGCAATGCTATAGCATCCACGACGTCGGCCTCTATGATGCCGAGCCTTGGGCTCAAAATAATACTCCCAACGGGGAAGGATTCAGCTTCGTCGGAGGTGCCTACAACCCAAGCCGCTATGGTGCTAGTGGCCAGCACGCCACAATGAACAACCAGGCCAGCCACCCGTCCTTTACCACGCCAACCAGGTCAGCACCAGCAGCCAAGCGGCCGCTTGGGCTGGTGACCAACAGATTGGAGCTACTAATTCTTCCGCGGCTCCGGTGATGGAGGAGGATGGGGGCTCGCGAGCGGCTCGGTTCTCCGGTGATCAACTTGGGAATTTCTTTCATGACCAAATAATGAATATGGACATGTTCTAAGCGATGGATATGGTGTAGTATCCAAATAAGATGGATGGCAACTTAAATAGTTGAAGAAAATAATATATTTGTGGGTAAAGTTTAGTATTACTCCTACTAATAACCGGGAGTAAATAGGTGACTTGTATCGATGTGGTACTGTTACATGTATCTCTTCGTGTATTATGATTTGTTTTATGATTGTAGTGCTCGTGTCGTTTGTTTAATATATCAACAATGCTTATATAGACATTATTGTTAGCCTATACTTAGTATATTTTTATGTTCATTAATTATTGACTAGCACATCTTCAATCTCAGGCTGGCTTCGGGTGCAGCAACATCCACACCTCCGTGCGCTCCGAGTACGAGTAGCACGCCGAAACACAGTGCACAAGCATTGACGCTGCAATGTCCCCCCTTCGTCCATTAACGCAGAAGAGGGAAAAAGAACATCCGAATTCAGAGTTCAGACTTTGGAAGTGCAGAATGTCTGAATATTTCCGGGCGAACGCTTTTGGTCAGGGAAAGGAATACCGACCACACCCTGTCCCCTGACCAGTGACCTCGGAACACGCCAGCCAAAGCCGCCTGCCCAGAGGAGCACGATGACGGGCAGCCTCGACGAAGGAAGCTTGGCACCTGCCACCGCCGGAGCTTCAAGAAGGTCAAGAGGCAAGCGGACGCGGCGGGAACGGGGAGCTGGAGCTTCACAGCGGGGCCGGTGGGCTTTGCTTAGTTTGGTGGCCGTCCAGAAGCAAATGGCGGAGAGGATTGTTCCCAGGGAACAGATGTAGAAGAGGGCTTATTCGAAAAATATAGGATTGATATTTTACAGAAAGACCTCAGTTTGGATCACAATTAATAATTGCAATCCAAAATAGGGGTGTTTTTAAAAAAATATGAGTCTTGTATTTTACACAAACACCCCTAATTTGGATCGCGATCCAAATTAGGGGGTATACATAAATTATGAATGCAGTACTTTACATAAACACCCCTGTACGATTCCATGCCGGGCAACGCCATCCGCCGGAGACCTGGGAGGCGGCGAGGGGAGCGGGGGGCAAGGAGCACGGCTTGTCCTCGATGACAGCCTCGGGAACTCTCCGGCGGCGGAATACGTCACCGCGTGCGCCCGTGCCCCTGCGACGCAGGCAGGGCCGCGCGCTCGGGTGCGGCAGGCGCGCCCATAGGTGGCGCAGCATCCACGCCGCCGTGCGCAGGCGCAGCGTGCTGGAGTTGCCGCCGTAACGGCCCCTGCTCGCAAGGAATGCAGAAGAAAGTAAAGCTGCCGGATTTGGCTGCCGGATATCAAGGCATCGCGTACTGCGACCTGTGCGCCGCCAGCCCGCCACCAGCGACCCCGCCGTGGACTTCGGCTTCATCGAGTTACCGGGCGAGTGCCGGCTTAAGCAGGAGCTGAGGAGCAGACGCTGAGGGCGAGGGACCAGTCGACCTAGAGCAGGGCAGACGCAAACCCTGCATTTGACGAAGAGAACCCTGGCATACCACCTCGACGGCGGCGCCGCGTGGGCAACGCACTCTGCTTGAGCCGGGAGCTGCTTATCCGTGATCAGCGAGCGCAGCACAGCGTCCCCTCGCACGGAGTGCTCACCGCTCTCCGAGTGGTGCGCCCGCACGGGGGAAGCTCAGGCATGGACGCTGCAATGTCCCCTTTTGTCTCCATTAACGCAGAGGAGAAAAACATCCCAATTCGGAGTTCAGATTTGGAAATGCAGAATGTCTGAATATTTTTGGAGCTCCAAGTGAACTCAGAATGTCTGACATACCTAGTTCGGAGTTCAGAATGTCAGCATGTCTGAATATTTGTCTGACATACCTTCCTGTACGCACTCTTCCTTCTTAATACATATTTGTTGCTTTTATTTAGGAAATGCAGAAAAGGAGAACCCAATCAACATTGCTACACTGATTCTCAACTGATGGGTGCATTTGACACAATCAGGGCTGACGGCTGGGGATGGTGCAGCACGTTTACTATAAAGAACTCTCGAGAGCAATGTACCGATCGTCCAATGGCAAGTTTTGCTTCAGTTCCCCATAGAATGTCAGCCGATCAATCGGCAAAGGTACGGACAAATTCGGTTCAGATAAATAAGAAAGTGCCATGCCATACTCTGACGACCAACTGAAGGAACATACAAACCTCAGCGGTGGAAATGGTCTTAGAATGTAACATGAGGCTGAGAGAGCGGAGGGCAAAACAGCTCGGTGTATGACATTGAATGATGCCTGATGCGCGCGTACTTCATAAGCTATAGAAAATATGTTGTGACTCATGATGATTTATCATTGTTGATTAATCTGGCAGGATCGGTCGTATTAATTTTCAGAACCTGCCATTTTTCTACAAAATTATGAAGCAAATAAGAAAGTTAGTAAGCCATCTATCGTAGACTGAAGAATGGGCAGATCTTCTCTGACTTGTGAAAATTTTGCAGCACAAATGGAAAACCAAGCATATTTTCCTGCGACAATGATGTACGCATATGCAACATTAGGCTGCAAGCTGAATCGTCGGTTGTTGGGAGTAGACGATTTCTTTCGCACGCAAAAGTTCAGTTAAATGAACAGAGTAGAAGGTATCATCGTGAGAAGAGCATAATAAACACAACACGCAAAGGAAGAAGAGGCTGAAGAGATTCAGTTGACAGGGGACTAAAATTGTAGTTGAACCAGCGGTACAAAATGTGTGATGCTGAATAATGGTACTCATGAGCCGGCTGCTCCTAGAGCCTTCAACTAGTAAAGCCAACGGCGAGTATCGTCAACACCCATTTTCAGTTGCCTCTAAAATCTCAAATCATACATGTTATGGGAGTAGGCAAAATGATAGCTTTGCATGATTGGTTGGAGGCAGACCTGTTGGAACCAAGCGATACAGAACACAAAGGCACTGGTATTTGAATCCAGCCAAAGACCCAAAGTTCAGTTAGTTAAATAATAAAAGCATTGTAGGGACCATCAGAAGTGATATTATATATGAATAATGTGTCTCGCTGGAATGAAAATCAAGTGAGAAGAGCTTGGCATTTTCACAAAAGAAAAGCATGAAGAAAGCAAAGAAATTCAATTATCGGAGGACTAAAATTTTAGTTGAACCAGCAGTATAGAAAGCGCGATGCTCAATGTTGTACCTCATGATGAGCAGGGTGTCCCCAATGCCTTCAACTAGTAAAGTGATGACAGCATGAAGAAAATGGTGATACTACTTTGCTGTACAGTAGAACCAGTTGTGCAGCAACCATGATGCTGGATTTGTGCAACTCATGAAGAAAGTAGTACCGCCTTATACCATTTCAGAGGCTTGATTTAGAAATCGTAGGTTCACGTAAACATTGCTCCCTTGTAAGTTAATTGGAAGATAATAGAAGGTAAGGTCACGAGCTTGCAACCTAATTCAGCTTTTAGAGTTCTGAATTTAGCAACGTTGATTTATCCATCAGGATCAGATGTTTTTAGGACCTTCCGTTTTTCAATAAAATTGTAAAGGAGAAAAGCAGCTAATGAACCACATAACTGTGCATCTTAGACTGAAACAATGATTATCTGGCAGCATCAGATGTTTTCACGAGAAAGTGCGAAGGAGATAAGCAGCTTACAAAGCAACATAGCCGTGCATCTTATATGTTGATTTATCCTGTAGGAAACGATGTTTTTAGGACCTTCCATTTTTCAATAAAACTGTGAAAGTGAAAAGCAGCTTACTGAACCACGTAACTATGCATCTTATAATAAATTCATACTGTTTTGTTCGGTAGGATCGTATATATGTTTTCAAGACCTTCTATTTTTCAATAAAATTGCAAAAGAGATAAGCAACATATTAAAGCACATAACTGTGCATCTTATATTGAAGAATGACTGTAAGTTCTTTTGTGACTTCTGAAGACTCTGGACAACTAACGCGCACACAACTGAGCTTTGTTGGCTTCCTGAGATCATCAAGACGCCCTTTCTTTTTGTGATCATGCACAAACATTGCATTGCAAGCTGCAATCCCGACCAGCCTGATCGATACATCAAAAACTGGTCACCATCGAGTTCAGCAACCATGGCATTTCCTTCTCTAGACGGGCAATGCACGCCACAAGATGCAGCTCACACCTGTCATGCAAGGGTGGCACAAAGCTAGCTTTGCACTTCTGCAATGGAAGACACGAGCTGAATACCTCGGTGCACTTCAACCTAAAACAAGATGAGTCTCGGTCCAATCTTCATTTCAAATTTTAGCCACTAGCAGCCGGTTGAATGTGTGCATATCTTGCTTTTTACACCTGTAATTTTTCAGTAACAGAGCTGCACTAGTTAAAACCAAAACACTTCATGCAGGCAAGGAAATATTCAGACTTGGTTCGCGTCAGAATAACTTCCTCTGCATTGAGCCGAGATCAATGGAGACAGCACAAGAATTGGAGGCGCGAATGATAATGCACTTGATGACGGGCACAAGGTAGAACAGATATGCAATTGACCGGCAGAGCAGTAGTCCGCAGTTGCAGGTGTATTCCTAATCTGTCTGTATCTTTCTCAATGCCATGGACTGGAATGTGACAAGACAACCTCCTCTCCTCACCGGACATCATCGGATGTAAGGATGACCTGCCACAGTCAGCTCATGGCTTCTCCCTCCATCCAGTTTCCACCCGAGCGACGCAACCGCAGGTCCATCTTGTACCCTGTTCGCCGAAGGACGACGAGGGCGGCGGATCATAGAGATTTGGAGCCGCGAGTCGCTCTCTTCCAACGTTCTGGTCGCTGGAGATAGCGAATATCCAACCGAGAAAACTGGTTTCTAGAATTGATAACTTGATGTACATGAGCTGGACCTTGGTCTTGTCCTCGATGGAGGATGCGGCGGCCGTCGGAGTCGGCGGATCATCCAGAAGCGAAATGGCGGAGAGGATTTCTCCTAGGAACAGAGGAAGAAGAGGGCTTATTTGCAAAATCTGGTATTGATATGTTACATAAAGACCCCTAATTTGGATCGCGATCAATAATCGCGATCCAAATTAGGGGGGTATACGTAAATTATGGATCCAGAATTTTACGTAAACACCCCTGGTTTGGATTGCGATTAGTAATCGCGATCCAAATGAGGGGTTAATATGTAAAATTCCAGGTCGGAAAAATCCGTCCGCCGGAGACCCGGGAGGCGGCGAGGGGCAAGAGCACGGCCTGTCCTCGACGAAGAAAGCCTCGGGAACTCTCCGGCGCCGGAACAAGTAACCTCGTGCGCCCGTGCCCGGCGGGACGTGGGCAGGGCCGCGCGCTCGTGGTGTGGCAGGCGCGCCCATGGGTGGCGCAACATCCACGCCGCCGTGCGCAGGCGCAGCATGCAGGAGTCGCCGCCGCGACCGCCCGCAGTCGCAGGTAATGCAGAAGAAAATAGAGCTGTCTGATGTCACGCAAGGCCTCGCGTACTGCGACCTATGTGCCACCGCCAGCGACCCCGCCGTGGACTTCGGCTTCATCGAGTTTCCGGGCGAGTGCCAGCTTGATCTGGAGCAGGTGCTGAGGGCGAGGAACCAGTCGATGAAGCTGGTCCGGACCACGGCCCGCGTCGGGGACTCCATGTGGTTCGTCTCCATCGATCGCGCCACAGAATACGCCGACGACGTGCTGACGCCGTGGACGCCGGAACTGCCTGGGGAGCAGTGGAAGAAAGAGTAGGAGGTCTCTGCTGGGGTTTCGACGGCTTCAAGGAGGCGGGGTTTCCGGAGGCTCCGCCGGAGTTCCCTATCCTCATGGCGGATGGTGCCCTCTTCGTCGTACTGACTCCGCAGTGCCCTATGTGTAGACTGAATCTTCACATCCAATTTCTTCCAAAGGAAGCATGGTTTACGCCAGTGGAAGCTCGAGGAACAGAGTGTTCCTGCAGCAGGGCTGGCTTCACTGGCAAGGAGTGCTAACTAATAAGTTTGTTTTACTACCAACTCTGTTTCATCTGATATCACTGTGCGATTCAGGCTTACTAAATTTGTGAACTGATCCTTTGGAGTACAGAACTCAAAGGTATTAGCATTTGAGTCCAGGCATAGTCCAAAAGTTCAGTTAAATAACAGCGTATTAGGGACAAGCATAAGTGATATAATTTCATCAATAATGTGCTTCGCTAGAATGAAAATCGAGTGAGAAGTGCATACATTTTCAGAAAAGACAAGCATGAAGAGGGTAAAGAAATTCAGTCAACGGAAGACTAACATTTTCGTTGAATCAGCAGTACAGAAAGTGTGAGGTTGAATGGTATACTCGTAAGTCAAGAGCTGGGTATTCCCAATGCCTTCATCTAGTATTTTTTGTTTCCAAAAAAGGGACTACGGTAGGCAAGAATGTCTGAACATTTCTTCCTTTTTCTTGAGGAAATGCAGAAGAGAACAACTCAATCACGGTACATATACAGATGATCAAATGGTAGATCCATTGGACGCATCAGGCTGACACGGTTGGGGATGCTGCAGCTCGTCTTCCAGGACAGAAGAAATTTGAAGAGCAATCTGTTGCTGACTTGCTGTCCATTGGCATTGGCAAGTCTGCTTTCAGTTTCCTACAGAATCTCAGCTGATCAGAATAGGACGTATACTTACTGGAATTGTGAAACAAATAAGAAGCTTACTAAACCACATTTCTATGCCTCCTATACCGAAGAGTGGCTAAGCCTAGAATACGTTCTTCTCTGACTTCTGAAGATTTTAGAGCACCAACCGACAATAATGCACTGATACAAAGCATTGGGAGCCAATGCATTTCCATTTCTTTTGCGCAACGAACTCGCATCCAATATATGATGGATTCGCCTTTCGCCATGGACGTAGCAAAAGACGGGTTCAGAATGTCCAACAGTTAGAGAAGAAATGCATCGGTTTACCGCCGCGAAAGGAAGCGAAACTCGCCGCGGACCATTCGAGCAAGCACAGGCGCATCCAATATCAGGAGCTCGCCGGGGAGCGGCAACGGCGGCGAGGCCGGCGAAGCGGCGCGGTCGGCATGGCGGAGACGGAGGCGCGCTCTTGTTCTTACGATCTTTTCACAGCGTGCTTTAGCCTCGTTGCTCAATCGAGACCGTGGAATACAAATCGAACGGCTCCCCGGCAACCACCCGGTCGGTAAACCAAATCACGACCACCCCTGGCCGCGGTCCACGGCGGCCAAACGCCACGCGCCGGCGAGCACGGCGCCCGCTGGGACGGCGTGTTCTCAGAGTGGTGCGCCGCACCTGGGAACGCGGCGTCCGCGTCGTGGAGTCGCGGCGGATGAAAGCGAAGGTGGTTGACGCCGAGGAGGGGGGCGGGCGCGCGGTTGGGCTCTGGCTGCCTGCCGCCGGTGTGGCTTTGCGGGAAGCGAGAAGGGAGTCTTTCAGGTGCGCCATTGCTCGCTGCCGGGCGCCTCCTCTCGGCGGAGGAAGTAGGACGCTACGCAGAGCGAGACGATGGCGACGAGTGGGAGCTGGGAGGTCGACCAGAGCAGCGGAAGTGAGCTGAGACGCTGAGTGCCATTGCCAAGCCATCATTTTCTGCTGGACAATGCCAATGTTCCTGATTCCTGGGTCAAAAGTTTAACTGAATTTCTGGCAAGACTATCCACAAGCTGTAACTAAAAGATAAACTTACAGCAAGCAGAGTTTCAGTCAAAACTTTCCATGGTGTGTGAGATGGAGCACTTGATATATAGCCAACAAAAGGCTTCCCAATTTGACCATGTCTGAAGTGATCTTTAACACTGAAGACGTGTTATGCTGTACAAACATGGCATTTCCCGTTTAGACGGGATGCGGTTGGTTGTAGATGTAACATGTCCAAAAGTCTGAACATTTGTTGAGTTTCTCCGGGAAATGCAGGAGACCCGGCTCGATGCAGCCATGGAACGAAAGACGAAACACGCAGCAACGACAGCGGCATGGCGTTTCCTTTTAGACCCCTTTGGGAGGGCTCCTCGCGAGGGTGGAGCTGGAGCTGGAGCCGACGGAGCTTGTTTTTTTGGCTCCGCCGAGCCTCGAGCAAAACAGCTCCGGCTCTCCCAGCACACCGCGCAGAAGCCCTTCAGTGCTGCGGGAGTTTGGTGCGGCTCCGTAGGAGCTGCCGGCGGAGTCGCTGCAGAAGCCCCTCCAAACGGGGCCTTATTATGCTGCGGTAAATTCTAACCAGAACATCATTAAACAAAAGGAACAAAGTTATTCTGGTGCTCCTTCCATGAATCAAAAAATTAACCCGGAGCCGCTGTCGGCATGCATGCATCCTGTTCCTCCGCGCTCTCTGCCTCTGACTGCCAGGGGCCTCTGGTGCGGTGGTGGACTGGTGGGGCAGGCAGCGGCTTCCGGTGAAAGGGGAGCTCATCTCACTGATCAGCCAGTTACAGTCATCCACCAGTGCAAGGGCGTGGACGGAAGCACCTTTGTTGGAATCTGAGAAAAACAAATGCTGCATTTTAGCTAGGAACACAAAGACCCTAAAACTACACTTTTCTGGCGCATCACGCATCAGAGGCTGAAGCAAGGACCTGATGGTGTTAAAAACTCACATCTCCAAGCAAACGCAAAAATATATCTTGGATCATCCATACAGTACAGTTACAAACGTTTAGCATACAATTTCTTAAGCATAGTAGTTCAAGCTCGACTTCTTCTTGGCCTGGACTTGTACAATTCCTTCGTTGAAGTCCTCGTGAGTCACCTGCACAAGATAGACCAGTCTTAAGAACTACAGCAAACAGTCATCCCAAAAGGAAAAGAGAGAAAATGAATTATAAATCGACCTACAGATACCATCCTCCACTTGGATAAATGTATCATTTTCCCCAATATTATTGTGCTTTCACATTCATAATAAGCAAGTATAATAACAGAATTATACAAATGAAGGAATGTAAGTCACCTCTGTAGCATCCCGCCTTAAGGCAAGCATACCAGCTTCCACACAAACTGCCTTTAGCTGTGCACCGTTGAAGTCATCCGTTGAGCGAGCCAACTCTTCAAAGTTGACATCAGGATTTACATTCATCTTTCTTGAATGAATCTACAGGGAACCATAACACATTAGTTGGAGCATGACCTAGAAAAAGCCATTGACAGGGCTTGAATTTATAACAAGTTGGGGAGACCTACTTGCAAGATTCTAGCTCTTGCTTCTTCAGATGGGTGGGGGAACTCGATCTTTCGGTCCAAACGACCAGATCGCATCAGTGCAGGGTCAAGGATGTCAGCACGGTTTGTCGCAGCTATGACCTTTATTCTCTCATCGCTGCTGAACCCATCTAGTTGATTCAGCAATTCCAACATAGTCCGCTGAACTTCTCTGTCACCGCTAACTTCACTGCAGAGACAACAAAACTATAGTTATCTTTTTTTTTCCTAATAGGAATATTTCATTTGGACTACATTGAATGACAAATAAATATAGTTTCTGTGATCTTATGCATGACGAGATTAGTGTCTTCAGTACATAAAGGATACAATCATCAGCCAAGACTAAATGCAGGAATGAAACAATATACCTAAGTTCAATGCAGAGGCACACAACAAAATTATAGTTATCCTACAGAAGATATTCTTTTTTTTCCTAATAAGAATATTTTATTTGGACTACATTGAATGACAAATAAATATAGTTTCTGTGATCCTATGCATGATGAGATTGATGTCTTCAGTACATAAAGGATACAATCATCAGCCAAAGACTACTGCAGGAACAAAATAATATAACACAAACTGTCATAAACACATACCTATCAAACCGCTTGGTACCAATGGCATCTATCTCATCAATAAATATAATACAGGGAGCTTTCTCTTTGGCAAGCTGAAATGCATCCCGGACAAGCTTTGCTCCATCACCAATAAACATCTGAAACAGCAAAAGAATGTCATTAATACTCTACTGGAAACTATGCTCAAGATAAAAGAATAAATAAACAGATTTTGTATGGCAAAGCATCGTCTCATGTGTGTCTCTTCAAAGATGGATCACATGGTAAGTTAGTCATGCAATCAGGTTGACATTTTAGTCAAACCATTAAACCATGCAGCTTTGGTCTACAAATGCCATAGAATAGAATACATAAAGTATAAATGAAATGCAAAAGCCTGAATTAATTCACTAAGTGCTTTATGTAACTGACTAAAAGTCCAACTAAATAAATTTGGAGTGCAAGCACCATAATAAAAAAGATGAAATCTACTTGCACAGACACTAATAACAGAAAGTGAATGGCGGACCTGGCGCAGTGGTAGAGACTCTCCACTAGTGGCCTGGAGGTCCTCGGTTCGAACCAGCCTCTTAACAGAATTTTAAAGAAATTTTGCAAGGGTAAGGCTGCCTAGGAATTCCCTTCCCCAGACCCCACCTTGTGTGTGAGCTTTCAGCACTGGGTACGCCCTTTACTAATAATATGTATGCAAAAAATGCTTACTAAAACATTGAAGAACACACTAGACCTAAACAAGATAACCAACAATATTTATATCAATGTCCCAAAGGTAGAAGGCACAAAACATGACAAACTAGCTTCTGAGAACCTTGACATAGGAGAATACTGCTCCAGAACCAAAAGGTTGCACAGGAGACAACAGAAACCAACAAAATAGCAGCATTTCCTGAAACAGGAGTTGAAGGGAAGAAACCACAAAACCATTCATGTACATAAAAATTAACTTGTATGGTGCTATAGCAGAGATAACTCCAGGAATGAACAAAGCACAATAAGAAGTAGCAAGTACAAACATTATCACATGAAATCGAGTCACTCGGTGATAAAACAGAGCTCCTCGACTAAAATAACTACCTGAACAAGTTGTGGACCAGCTAACTTCAGAAAGGTTGCATTAGTCTGTGCAGCACATGCACGAGCCATGAGTGTCTTCCCTGTTCCTGGTGGTCCATACAGAAGAACTCCTTTTGGAGGACGAATACCCAACTTTTGGAACCGGTCTTTATGTGTCATGGGCAGCACAATTGCCTCCACAAGCTCTTGAATCTATTATATTCAATTGTATTAGATGCAAGGAAGAAGATATAGAGGAGCAAATGAGTGGAAAATAACACTACTCATTTGTTAATGAATGGGCTGATGCCACATACTCGAATATTCACTAAAGAGCTACAATTGGCTCTACATATTGCCATTTACTAAACAGAACACTTACAAGGTTTCAACATTCATAAAGTAAAATACCTGCTTTTCAAGACCTCCAATATCATTGTAATCCTCGGTGGGCTTTTCATCTACCTCCATTGCCTTCACTCGTGAATCATACTCTGATGGCAGTGTATCCAGTATAAGGTAGCTGTCTTTGTTCACTCCAACCAGATCACCTGGCTTGAGCTTGTCAGGGTCAACTAACCCAACAACAGGAAGGAATATAGTCTGAAATCATCAAGATATAAAACAAAAATTTTGAATCAGTGAATTTGATTCCTTAATCTCAAAATCATACTCAAAGAAAAAATGCAGTACATAAAATGCTTCAATGCTTTAAAGTTGAACCTTAGAACATGATTCAATCAGAGACATGGAAGAATGAGAATTAATGGACTAATGACAAAGTAAAATATACATAATCCATACCTGCAGTGCCAGGCTCATACAGAAGAAAAGACTTTGAATTACTGATTAGAGAAGCATATAGCTGCTCTACAGAACTCTTGACTTTTCAAAAAAAAATCCAATTATGACTGCTAAAACATATTCCTCTTTTCATTTAGTTTACTTATATTAATGTTGTCATGCATGCACCCAAACCATAACAACATTAAGTTATATTTAGATCCCAACATGCCTAGACCTGGTAAGTTAAGATTTATCGTTAAACTGAAATCCACTATCTGAAGATCAAAAGAAGCAGTGCAATCATGATTCATCCAATTTATTGACTTATTGTCTTTTATAAAGGGTATCCAATATAGCCTTTGACAATTACCCTCTTTAGATATATGTTAGTAACAACAAAACATGATATGATACTTTGATGAAGAAATTACTAAACTATATCTTTCATACTATAAATCTAATACTTTTACACATATTAATGGTCAAAGTTTAGAAAGTGTACTGCACACATTATATGAATGTGAACGCGAGTAAAAGAGAAATGGTTAATATGATGTAAAAGACAGAAATGAGATGAAAAGAGATTGCTCACCTGTCTCGTGGAGGTCTTCAGAACAACACATTTTCCTTTCCTTTGCGAGTCTAAATCAATATTAGCACCATCCTCCTCAGCTTCATCCTCGGGGTTCATTTCCAAGATCTAAAACAGTTGATAAGGGTGAAAAATGATAAGTAGGTCATACAGGAAAATATTCCAAATCAAAAGATGTACAGACCATCTGCTCGCCAAATGCCAAAGATCCAAAAAAAACAAATAACAACTATTTATCACACGTCCCAATGAAGAGTGGAGTGGAGCATAGTATGCAACCACAGTAAGTCATACTACATTGTGCAAATCACGGTTTATCGAGATACTTTAATGCTGCATAGATTCTTTTTTTTTAAAGAAAACTACAAAACCATCAATTCTTCAAAGATAGCGCTAATGTCCTAATGGGGTTCATTTGAACTTGAAATCTTCAAAGCTAAGGGTGTTGAAACAGACCAGTAATCATGTTCCAATGCTTCTGAACATTAGGATTTCTAACCAGATCATGGTTTACTCAAATTAAATGATAGCTGCTGTAGGGACAAACTACCCCTATCTAATTTGAAGTGGCTGAATTTCTAAAGGAGAGCAAGAGAAACATGTGCTTAAGCCCTTTATGCACATAAGCCTAACATGAGATGGGGGGAAGTTTGAATAAAATTACAATAAATCTGGGTGTTAGGATTCCTATAACCAGAACATGGTTACTCAAATTATAGAATCATTAATACTATAAGGGCAAACTACTCCTTACTAATTTGTAAAGGAAAACAAGAAGAACATTTGTTTTGTTGCATATTGTGGCCCTTACACATAAAGATCCAAAAAAATTAGACCGTGGAAAATTGAGAACAATTCACAATGAAGGTAACATACATTTCACCCATTCACTTCCATGATAACAAATCACGTGACCACTGACCAGTAACATACATTTCACCCATTCACTTCCATGATAATTTAAATTAAGATCAGAAACAACAATAACCAGAGGCCTAGCAATTTGGAAACGAATCCGAGGGCGCTGCGGCGCATCCTACCTCAACGATGTTCCCGACGAGGTAGGGCAGCTGCTTGTTGAGCTTAATCTTCTCCTGGTTCTCCTTGATCTTCTCCTTGACCGACTCCAGCTCCAGGTTCGTCCGCTGCAGCTCGTCCTGCGTGCCACCAAAAACAAAACCAACCCAACGAATCAAACCCAGACCCTAACGCCGGACGAGGATTCAGAACCCCCGGGGCAGACCGCGGGGGATCCGATCTAGGGCTGGGCTCGCTCACCTTAAGGACGCGGATCTCGTTGTCGAGGAGGCGAGAGGCCCGGACTATGTCTTCCGTGGACATGGAGGCGAGCTGGTCGTCCTCCGCGTCGTCCACGGCCATCGCTGCCGCCGGGGCGGGGGTGCCGGATGACGACATCGCCAGCGGAGTAGGGTTTCGTCGGGGTGAGGAAGAGGAGGAGAAGCGAGGAGTTCTACTGCTGGAGGCTGGGAGCGATCGAGTTCGCTCTGTTGGGCTTTTCCTTCGTTTTTTCTAATCGTTGTTTGGCCTTTTCTTTTCCACGCGAGTGGGACTGGGCTATTTTTTTATTATAAAACTTCGAGTGTTTGAGATTTAACACGTGGATGGATAATTAAGGTCAAACGGGGGAGATGCACTATATCAATATGAATCATCCTATCCAAAATGCTGAATCAAAGTTTGTTGATTGCTAAACTAGTTGTACGAAAATAATGAAATATATATTAGAGGGGCTGCAACTTGGGTAAGGTGAGGAAAGAAGCAGTGCACCCTGATCTTTATAAAATGTTGAATTAGCGTATAGTTCGGATATTGTTTAATCGAATACTCCCTTCATTTTAAATTATAGGTTATTTTAGAATTTTCAGATACATAGTTTTTTCTATGCATCTAGATACTTAGCAAAAATTATATATTAAAATTTGCTAAAATATAATTTTAGAATGGAGGAAGTATAAGAAAAATTTTAAAGAACGTCACTGATATGAGATTGGTAGGCTGCAATGATTAAGCTACATGAGTTTGGTAGGCTGCAATGATATATGAGCTCTGTTTGAGAGCGGATGTGACCTTGTACAAGGCTCTTCGAATACATAATTTGAAAATTTTATATCAAACACAATTGCATTCTGAATCTTCTTAGCTACATCAGTTAATTTATAGGAAAATTTTAACTGCCTAGCACTCTAAATATATCCTACCACCATTCCGTTTCATTTGACATTGGTTATACAAATTCAACTAACCAACGTCAAATATTATGGGTGGATGGAGTAGTATTTTCTTGAGAGGAAAATTATGTGGTATTTAGTAAAGGATATATCTAATCTGATTTGGCTTCATGCTAATTTTTGTGGCAATGATGTTCAAGTAAACTAAACTGATATTTTGCAAAAAAAAAGTAAACTAAACTGATTATTGAAGTGAAAATTAATTACTTTCAAAGCTCTTGTTGCTCACCAAGTCTATATCTATATTATAAATAAAGAAATTTTGAGAAACATTTTTCACATAGATCTCACCGCCACCGCCTAGTCAACAATCAAAATAGGGGAAAATACACAAAGACCAAGGATAAAATCGTATTGACTTGTCAAAAGTAAAAGGCAAAATCACAAAGTAAAAAAATGAAGGCGAAACCACAATTACACTTCAAAGCAGGGATAAGAACATCAAAATACCTTAATCTTTTCAATTATTAAATTTAAGTTAACAGATGATGCAGTCTCTTTCTGCCCAAATCCAAGTTCTCATGTCCTATATATATATATATATATATATATATATATATATAGAGAGAGAGAGAGAGAGAGAGAGAGAGAGAGAGAGAGAGACACACACACGAGGCTAAAATGCAACAATGTGCATTCTCTGTACAAAATGCACCTACCCTGCAGTTGCAACCGAGAGACTACATCGATTGCAACTGGAAGAATAGACCAATTGCAACTGGACGAAGCTGGTTGCAATTGGGCGCAAACCAGTTGCGGACGCGAACTAGTTGTAACTCAGACCAACCCGGTTGCATCTGGACGCGAACCGGTTGCAACTCAAACCGACCGATTGCAACTGGATACAATCAAGTTACAACTAGAACTGTCATAATTGCAACTGAGAGGGTGACTGATATCCTTTGCATCATGAAATTGTTTCAGTTAACAATGCATCGTGTTCCCATGGTTATTACTCTCTCCTTGTAAAACACCAAAAATATAATTGTAACATATAACCTTTTTTTCTATGACAACAGAACCACATATCTTACTCTCTATGGTTAATAGTTAACACGTCGTGTTTTGATGCCTATTACTTTATTGTGGTGATTTTGGCTATGATAAGCTCTCTGATTTCTAGATCTAAAGCCAGTGACGACTCCCAGAAGAACTAACACTGTAGAAATCTGATCCAGTTATTCACGAAGGCAGAAGTGACAAGCACTCCAATTCCTACTCTTATTCAGTTATTCAGGATACATCCAAATCTCGATTGTTTTCCAAATTCAGTGGATACCAATATGTTTCAGTAATTAAAATGTGAAATCCACTATAATCCGCATGAATTAAGCCTAAAATCTGAAGCGTTGAAACAATTTGATCTAAATTATGGAATTTTGACCTCCCCATGTTTTGTAGTAAGGTTCCTATAACTATCCAGTTAGGGAACTATTTTTTGTAATGTGTTCTCGAAACATATTTATTATGACTAGGATGCACAATTCCAATTTATCATGCAATGCTTTTAGATGTTCAATCAGATATTTTTTTTGAAGAAGCTAATCTTAAAAATGCACATGTCAAGTCTTGCCATATTAAGAATTAATTGACTATTCGTGATCCTCATGCAGCCATAATGGAATTAGATGCATTGGTGAGTTTTTGTCAAAGCAACAAGGGAAGTGATGGATCCCTCTGACTTTTAAGTAAGATCCACCTCTGCTTTGCCCTTCCTCTCTCATATGATCTGATTGCCAGGTCATTACATTGACTTGGTTCAAATTTTGAGCAGTCTTGTGATCTGGAAACATAAAAAATGAGGTTGATCTATTTAAATCGTAGTAAAGGAAATCTGAATCCGAGACCTCTTCGTTTCTGACCAAGGTCACAATTGGATATATGATCTCATTTTTATGGTTGTGCTGACATTGGATGATATATCTTTTTTTTTCCTTCAAGCAGGCATTAACTTTGGACCATTCATGAATAATGGCATATGGTACCACTGCAAAATGGCATAATATTTTGCTTTAGTTCTCTGCTTGCTACTCTGTACCATCACTGAACTAGATCATACACAAAAGAACAGTGAAGTTTCATGTACAGAGTGAACTGGTGAGGGGAGGTGAATTAACTGCTCTAGCCGATTCTTGTGTTTTGGTTTGCAGTGGTATTCAGAAGGGTAGGGCTGCTGTGTTCCATAGAGTAGAATTTGATTTGCAATGGATAAGAATAGCGCTTGTACTTGGAGGGATTTACATGTCAAATAAAAATATTGTAGGCTTTCTTTTAGCTAACCAGCATTGACCTTGCATGAAGAATAGTACGTGAGATAAGATAGCTCATTGGCTCTGTTTTCCGCTGGCTTGTTGGTGATGAAGGTTAGAATATTTCTTTGATTTCTCATAAGCAAGTGCCCATTTTTTAGGAAGAAAAGAGAATATTTGAGATGCACATAAATTTTTCCTTATGGACTTGTGGGAATGACAAACAGAACATAGACTACATGGTTATATCAAGTGTACTTAATAATGTCAGTTGCTTATTGACTACCTGGTTCAATTATATTTTTATAATAGAGGAAATGCAGTAATATTAATATGGTTGTACTAGCATTTTGCTTTGCCAACAAGGCTGGACTGTGGGTGGAACACATGCTAAGGGAGCACGTAGATATTCGCGTGAATGAATGCACGTCTTCGGTGGTGGTGATAGCATTTTATCACAATGGATGATGCCGTAAAAGTCTATATGTTACATAGTAATATCTAGCTCTATAATGTTTATGAAATAATTAGCTCGACAACGTTTATGTCAATGTAACATCTGAAATCCATTGCCACTATATTATGAAAATCAATGTCTGCACACATTAACCAACGTGTCTTAATCGTTTAGGTTCGGAAGTATTCTATATTGTAAGAAAAGTTTTTCTTGAAAAACATTTTTCACTCGAGGATAAATCAAAATGGAAGGTGTAAATATAAATAAATGTGATATAGGTTATTTTTTAATAAAAATCATGTGCCTGGGCACGTGAGCCTATACTAGTACTTGAAAGGTGGAAGCGAAGCATTTGAGTGAGGTATAAGAGTAGGTGACAGTGGCATTTTTGCGGTGGAACGCAGGAACGGGCATGGTGTCGTACAATTTGTCTTTTCTACCTTCTCTCTATCTCTTATCTTGAAGCCAACCCTAAAGAGCATTCTACTCATTTCACTGCACTTCATTTTTGAAAGACGGAATAGTCGATTTGATTCCTCAATTTTTTGTTCAGGTTCAAAATTCATCTCTCAATTATTAAATTGGTCAATCTAGTTCTCAAACTTTCTATTTGGACTCAATTTCATCCCTGGTTCTATGTGACGTGACATGTTGGCATGCCTAGCTAGCGATGGGTGACGTAAAGTGAGCCAATAAGTATAAATAAACTCTTTTTTTGTTAAATGTATAGTAAACAAACATAGTTCAATGGTCAAAGAAAATGTAAAAAAGTATAAACTAACTCTTTATTTATAGATACAAAATAAAAAATCGGTTACTTTTGCTATGCTATTGGGTCAACATTGTATTTGAATTGATATTGATGTTTGATTTTGGTAGCATACGAAGAATCTTAAGCTAACTTGGCAAGCCACATATAATAGGCGTGCCACATAACACAAGGGATGAAATTGTGTGTAAATGAAAAGTTTGAGGGCTAAATTGGTCTATTTGATATTTGAGAGATGATATTGAGCTCTGGATGATAATTGAGGGGTGAAAATAATTATTTTATCTTTTTTGAAAATCAGGTGAACTGATTTCTTCTGTTTTTTTCAGGCGATGAACTGTAGCCGTTGAATTGAGAATCAACGATATCTGCAGCTTCTTCAACCTCTGGCTCAAGTCCTTTGTGTTCTCGTGTCCTAATGTCGTTGCTGCACACATGCCTGCTCCCCCACCTCCCGTCCAGAACCAGAAGCTTCGCCCTCGACTGCGTCGCCGCCGTCAAGTCCGCCACCCCCGCCGCACTAAATCGGCTTCGCCGGTCCCGTCGCCGCCACACGCCCCCGCCCACCGGATGTCTGTCGCCTCGCCCGCCGCCTTGCCGCCCCGCCTCCACCGCCAGACGGGTATGCCGCCGGCAACCTCCCTCTACGCCCCGAGGACAAAGGAACCGACAGGAAACGAGCCCAGCAACTGTGGACCTTGAGGAGATGGGAATGGGACGCGACCGAGAGCCCTGCGAAGCCGGCGCTGAGGACGGCGAAGTGCAGGGTGCGGCGGCTGCTACGAAGGTTCTCCTGGGGGGAGTAGAGGGTGAGGTTGGCGACCAGAGGCCGCTGGTCCTGGATGCGCGAACGGCGAATCCGGCCAGTACGCGCCGCGTGCGGACCTCACCAGAGCAGGTCCCGTATCTCCGCCTCGTCGTCCCGCACGGCGCCGTACACGTTGCTTCATCAGACGCCGAGAAGCGCTGCCCCGGCATCCGCCTTGATGTGGAGGCGGCGGCACGACCACAGGGACGCGGCTGCGCTCGCGCTTGCATGCGCCATCGGCGGCGGCATGCTCGAGGCCAGGATGTTCCGTGACACGGCCCCCGCTGGCCCGCAGAGGCTGGGAAGCACGGCCATCGCGCTGCCGTCTCCGTCTCTGCTGCGACGGGCCGGCGACATGCCCGGCACCGGCGGAGCTTCACCAGCGGGGAGAGGCGCTGCCGCGAGATCGGGCTCGTTGTGGAAGCGCAGGAGGCGAGCTCGGGCGGGACGCCGGCCGCGCTCGCGCCGTGGGGACGGCCAGGTCCAGATCGATCGGGAATTCGGGACACCCGACACCCGCTGCAGGGCCGCCCCCCCGCCGCAGCTCCGGCGTGACCTCGACTCCTCGTGTACTGTCCCGCACCGCGCGCGCGTGGGGGGGAGGCGCGCGGAACGGGCGCGCTGGAGAGCTCCGCCGGGTCGTGCCTCGTCGTCGCAGCCGCCAGTTGATCTCAGCCGGAAGTAGTAGCAGCAGCAGCAACCACCAGTATACACAGTAGTAGTACTGGTTGTCTCCTGTCAGGTTGCTTTTTGTGTGCTCTCTGTCTCCCCACCGGGCACCGGCATTCAATGGCCGTGAAGTCCGGCAAATGATCATCGGATCAGAAGATTCTGTGGGCCCGGGAAGACAAGGCCAACCGCGGAATCCCTCGTGGTGGCATGCTGCAAGCCTGCAATGCAATCTTGTTAACGCAATGCCATGCAACCTCTGCTCAGGCGAGACGTCTAGCCACGCACCTCCAAGCACAAATTAAGCAAGTTTAGACGGCTTATTAACGCAAGAGAAGCATGTATTTTAATTTTCTACACGCCACCTATGCAGTGACATCTTCTGAAGCACCTACCGGTAGCAATTTTTTTTTAGCGTAACTAGTTAAGTGTCCGTACGATTGCTACGAGCAACAAAAATTGTATATACTAATCCAATTTGTTTGTACGAGAAATGTGCATCTTAAAGCTTCCATAAAATGCAACTCACAATGATAGAATACTGCAACTATTGGTTTCTCCCCTCCCATTGCATAAGTTGATCATTCGCCAAAGTTTTCTGTATAATGAATAATAAAATAAGTATGCATAGATCTCTTGCATTCAGTGGGCTAGAGAAAACTGCAACTTTTAAGAAAGCCAAGTGGGCTATGTCAGAAGAAATTGCAATCAAAAACCAAATGAAATTTCATATATATCGTATGAAAATTGAAACGCCACAGAAATTTTCAGTCATCGGTCCAGACAATGATCATGCTGGCTAATTCCAGAGGTGATTGTGATTAACTCAATAATTACAGTAGAAGCAATCAAAATATTTTTTTAATCTCTACCTCATGTGTTCTGAGTTGAATTGATCATTTTTTAGAAAGCACAAATTGCTATTACCTTTTACACAAAGCATGGTGCCACTTTTAGTATCAAGATTCTAAAAGGAAGATGTCATCTAAAATAATTTAAGGAATACGGCAGCGATATATGTATACTCATGTTCACGTTGTTCCTCTCCACCTTAATATTGAACTCTCTCAACCAACTCCAGGCTGTTTGGACTCTCTGATGCATGCACTCAGAAAAAATGTTTACGAGAATACAATAACGTGAACCGGTCAATAACCAAAATAAGTAGCATTTAGCAAATACATTAGTTCTCATCACAAACCAAAATCCCTTCTCTATGATTGCAAAAATTGGATTTATTCATCTAATTAGAGATAGGAAGAAGTGGAACCTGGCCTTGCATGCTGAGGCTGAGATGGGCATCCGGCTCATCTTGGCCCGCAGCAGTAGCACGATCTCCACCTCCAGGTTTTCGTTAACATCCATGTCGAAGGTGGGGGTCTTCATCGCATCCTCTCTTGATGTCTGCTGAGCCTCCTATTATCTTTGGGTGGTTCTTTTCCAAAATCTGTGAGCAACCTCTGTATTTTGAAAGAATGCAAAATAATTTATATAGGTGTATGCCCGTGCGTCGATACGGGTGAAATGGATCCTATTTATAAATATAAGTGTGCATGGAGGCATATAGCAAGCTTTTCCGCAGCTTGCTAGAGTGTGTGACCATACATTTGATTCTTCATTTGAAAATTTTGAAAAGCTTGCTAGAGAGCACATGGCCAAGATGCTCTCCTCGTTCATGTGATTCTATGGGAATGGGAATGGATAGAATGCTTCTATGCATCGGTCTAGCTACGTACGTTGCCTGCATTCAAACATTGCGTTCGTTGTAACGTACTACTAGCTAGCCGGCCCCATCATTTCATGCGGCGTCGTCCAAGAGACCAAGACCACCACGCACCACCAGAGGGCACTACTCCGTCTCTTCTAACGCCGCATTCTGCAGAGAGCAGGACCTAAAAGGCATACGCGCCCAACGACTTGCTCCTGCCGATCCTGCCCGCTGCGGGGTGCCGAAGACGCCAGCGCTGCCGGCCAGCTCGCAGGCCGCGGCTCGACTTGCGAGACGCTGGAGGAGGGGCGCCGGGGACGGGTCTCGTCGACCGAGTGCGCCGCGCCGCCCGGCCTAAGACCGACGGCAAAGGCATGCAGACCGCCCGCCGGCGTCCACTACCGTGCACCGCGCTCGCCCGGTCGTGACCATGACTCTCCTCCGATCCTTGGTAGTAATGCTAGCGAGCGGTCGTGCGTCGTGTGGGGTAGATCGCATCACGATCGATAGATGCCCATGTCCACGCCCACCCACGCTTGCGACGCCTCCACCGCGGCAGCTGCCTCGGCGCCGCGCGTCTCACCTCTTGCTTCCTCACCATGCATCCTTCGTTTGACTGCGCGCTGCCAACTTCTGACATGGGTTCCTGCTCAGATCGCGCGCGTCTCATCTCTTGCTTCCTCGCCGTGCATCCTTCGTTCGATTACGCGCTGCCAGCAGGTATATGCATGCCTACGTACAGATCGATCTCTGATTCTGCTCCCGGTTCTGCTTTTCTACCTTGGATCTTCTACCTGCATCTCGGTGTGATTGATCCATCTCCTTTTAATTTAATTGGCGTGATGAGCAGATGGCGCACAAGGGCTTCTGGCTTGCCCGCTGCATGCACATCGAGGGTGGCCTATGCAAATGCCCAAATAATACCAGAAGACAAGGGAGATGGTCGCTGCATGACCCCGAGCCTGCTCCCGCAGAGAAGGTACCTTTAATTTATCTGTTTCGGTTCTTCATTCCTCTTGCTTCACTCGAGCTGTTGTTTTTATTGTGGAAACATGCATGCGCAACTAGATGATGGGCTACTGAAACTATTTATAAGTTGACTAACAAGAGTAACTTAACAAACATGAGATTTTTTGATCGAGTTATTTTGTCCTTTGTTGGAACATGCCCGGGTTCAAATCCTTGCGGGAGCGGGATGCTGTTTTTTTTATAAAAAAATTCACCTCGCCGACAAAGCTAAGGTTTGGTGGTTTTTTAGATTGGGAGGAGGTTGCATTGCTTCTCTTTAACCGAAAGCCGTGGGGCGGTCTTAACCCTACCTGTCCTAGTTTTTTCTCTCTCTTCATTTGACATACGAGTCCAAGTGCCACGTTTGAGATTTTTCATTACCGAAACGTATATATGATGCTTTTTCATTACTGAAACATACCAATTATTCAATGCAGATTCTCGGTATTTCAAACTATTATGAATTAGTTTCTTGAGATTAATTTGTTCATGTTTGAAGAGGTAGAAATTTTCATGATTTATGTGTGCACTTTTAATTTGAAACTGACTTCTTAATTTGCACGTGCAGAAGGCGGAATTTACACTGCAGCAGCTAAAGGACGAAACTTCCACACCTGTAGTTGCTATTAACACCATCAAGTCCCTGTACCGCTACAAACTTGGTGGTATCTATAAGAAGATAACACAGAAGGCCAGGAGGGAGGCTACGGAGTTTGCGCAGGGCAAAACACCCATCCTGCCTCAGGACAATTCCTTGGCTTCAATTGATTTGATTGGTAAGGTTCAGATAGAGGGAGAGGATGCCCAGGAAACCGTCAAACTGTGTTTTGAGCTGAAGTCGTTATACATTAAGGGAGTTCTGGTCAGGAACAAGTTCTACGAGCTGAGGAAGTCCGGTGATGCTTCTTGGTTAGTGGATGAAAGCATTGCCCTGGAGTGTGGAGACACCTACATTGAAATGTTTGAGCGCCGCGTGGTCGAGCTATCAGACGCGGAGCTGGTCGATGCGTTCAACACCTTCATCATGCTGGAACCCGAATCACCGAGGGCCCTATTTCAAGCGGCGGCAAGATGTATTGGTATGGTATCGTTAATGTTCATGGAGCCTATCCGGCAATGGGAAGGTGTGCAGCGGTGATCAGAGCCACACATGCTACCTCATGATGGACCTCCCCTGTTGGAAAATCGTTCATTCCTGGGACAACCGTTCAAAGGCGGCGAAGGGAATAGATTACGATCGAGAAAGGCGCCCAACATAAACTGTAATAAAATCATGGCAATGACTTCGAGCTGTTTCAGTTATGACATAAATGCAACTTTGTGAAGCTGACAAGTTTTTCTTTCAAAGCAAATCCAGCGGGAGAGCACCAAATCATAAGCAGGTAAGTAACTAGATCTACACAATTTAATCTTTCAACTTAATTCTAGTTGCAAAAAACTGCTTTCGGTTGTGTACTTGAGCATGCATATCATTTCCTTTTAAAAAAAAAACTTGGTTGTGCCTCAGGTTCCTTCACCTTTGCATACTGTTGCCAAACATTTGGTGCAAAATGCAATGAAACCACCGATCAGCTTGATAATCTTTGGTTTGATGCAATGAAACCATTTTAGTTGCAACAATATATGTTTGGAGAGCAGCAACTCATGGACGAGTTGTTGACAGAAACGATCTTACAGCTGCAGCTATGCTGACAAAGTGATTGCACATGAAGAAATTCATTTCAGGTGGTTTTGTATTGTCAAAATGTCAGAGAAAAGAACCCAAACATCAATTTAGTGGAGCACAGGGTGATGGGAATGAGAGATCTCTTTGGATTAGGTCAAAAAAAATACACTTTACGCTAGATAATACTAGTTTTCTCAACAAATTATATGGAAAATGTGTTAGGAAACCATAAATTATGGTGAAAATGCGAGATAAAGAGAGAGTTGTTTGAACTCATCACCACTTGTGATTGCAAGAACTTAAATACTTGATAGTTGTTATGCATGTTAATGAAGATGAAGCTCGATTCACAGATCCCATTCAAAAAGATATAACTGCTCTCGAGCCAATATTAACACGACTCATCGTTATTTTATCAATATTACGATAAGAAAACTAGAGAATTCAAGTACAGCCTCCATAGACAGAAAACACAACTACTATAAATCACAAAGTAGACATCCAGTCAACTTAAAATGCAAGGCCACCCCGCTAGAACTGGGAGACCACACGCCAGCTGTTGCACACACCACTTTATTCTGCCATGAGGACCTTTGTGTTACCACCATGAACTGCAGCAGCAGATCATTCCTTATCCAGCCGAGAGACCTTCACACAACCTATGGTTGAAACAACAGGCTGCAATCACGTAGTTCTACTTCTGTTACCTCGCGCTTTGGCTTGTCACGAACCCATCCTCGGTGGTCTGACTGCTGCTGCTGTGTAAGCTCCTCATTTTCATCCGAATCATCAATTGCGCACATGATGTAAAGCCCCAATTCTTATTTGCTTAGCTTCAGATTTAGCTTCCTTTTCAGCTGCACAAGCAATGACGAGAAAGAGGTAATTCCTTCACAGCCAATATTCTTACATAAGATATGGTGTTTCCAGTTTGTTGCCAAAATCTTAGAAGATGAGATATTGTCACAATGGATGTCCACTGAGAAACTATATTCACCAGACAATACCAATCCATCATCTAGCAGTCTGTAAAGCTTATCAGCAAGGACCTTGACTGTCAAGACTTTAGTTGCGCTCCGCGACATCATAAACACTGAGCTCAGCTTGCGCCCTGATCGATCCATGTAGCGACCTCTGTTCATTCCCTGTCCTAAGGTTTCTAGATCAAAATAGCCTTTCACAAACCCCACAGTTTCAAAAGGCTTCGATGATGTCGATAGCGGTGCTGGTGTTAAAATGTGCAGAACAAACTCACCATCCTCTATCCTACGGCGCATGTCATAAAGGCCTTCTTGCTCGATGCGCTTGCAAGAAACTTGCTCGTTGCTGTTCATTGTCAGCTTGATGTTGGAGTAGCAATGTGCCTTGGCACGATGCCGCACGTTGATCTCCCACAAGGCAGCATCCCATATCCGACCAGCATAGACACGTGGCTTCGCTGCCTCCTCTTCCACTCTTCTCCTCCTCATAAAGTTCAGATATCTTCCTCCTCCTCCTGCTTGCGAATCACCTCTTCGTCCAGCAGTCGCCTCTCCCTCTCTTCCTCTGTCTCCTGCATCCGCCTCCTCATCTCTTGATCCTCCTGATGACGCATCATATCAAGTTTCCTCACCAGATTCTCCACGGGGATGGCAAAGTCGACGAAGTGGAAACCTTCTCGGACTACAGCCTCTCCTCTTTCCATCCAGAGGGGAGGCGGAACCAGTGCTCGGAGAAGCAGAGGTCCATTGTAGCTGAGGGCCCAGGCAGCATGAAGAGGATGTCATGGAGCCGCACGACGAGGTGCTTGACGTGCGACGTCACGGCGATCCCGCGACCCCCGGGCATCCCCTGGATCACGGCCACCTCCCTCAACGGGAGCAGCGATCCCTTGACCCCTGTTTGGGTCATATCTAGTATTCAGAGTTTGCCTCGATTTCGAGGGTGCCCGAAACAATCCCCGGCCGGACCGGCTCACCGGGCGCGCCCGATCGGTGGTACGGAGCCACCGCGCGGCAGACGGGGATGGGGAAGGTGCTCCCTCGCCGCTCCGGTAGGAAGCGGCGGGAGCTCCGGTGAGACCACGAGACCCGCCCTTTCTTGACGGAGACCCGCATGGCGTAGAGGACGCAGGGTTGGGTGTACACCTTCGGAGCCTCAGACAGGCACGGGGTCCCCGGGCCGTAGGACGCCATGAATCTCTCGAACAGGAGGCGGCGGCGGCACATCTCCTCGTCTTCGTCCTCTTTCGCCCCGCTGGTCAGCACTAGCAGATGCTGCGATGCAGGCTTCGTCTTCTTGCCGTTGGCCTCGAGGAACATCACTGATGTCGCCGGCGCCGCCATCGAGAAGGGACTGGGGAAGAAACGCCAGGGGTTAGGGCAAAGGGCAAGGGGGGACGGAATGTTATTTTTGATGGCCTAAAGTGTTGAAATCCTCTTTCTACTATTGTGATATTATACGGCCCATGGGCTAATAGTAGACACTTATCCCCTAAACGGGCTAGTAGGCCCATGACAAATGCAGAAGCACATGAAAACACTCGAATAAAAAACTGGCCAGCGCGCGTTTAACTTGTAAGGCCCAACAAACACTATGTTCCGAATGAGAGGCCTTTCCCGTCGGCCCAACTCAGCCAACATAGGGCCCAGGAAACTTAACGTGACACTCCGACACGCCACCACGGCCTCTCGAGGGCCGGCAAGAAACTGTAGAAGCAGCGGCGGGCACAGGCACAAAACTGCGCAAGCAATGGTGTCGAGTTCGAGCCTGGATTTGGCCATGGCCCCCGGCGTCCTCCTCCACCGCCGCGTGGTCACACACGCCTTCTTCATCCGGGGAAGGGGAAGGAGCGCGAGCGGGAGGAGGAGCAGGAATCTGGCCCTCTCCGCTTCCGCTTCCTCCTCCAACGGTACCTGCCCCCCCTCCTTAGATCCTTTCTCATATTGCAATAATTTCGAAATTCTGAATTACCGGTGTGTTTGCTTTAGTTCAGTTTAAGAAATGGGTCTCTCTGAGCTTAAGAACTGATGCGGAGGGTTGATTCTTGGTCAAACACCATGCCACGGTTGATGCTAGGTGTGGTCGGTACTCCATTCCCAGATCAAAAGTGTTCGCCCGGAAATATTCAAAAGAGTAAAATGCACCGCCGGCCCTCGAACTTAGCTCGAAATATCATCCCCGTCTCTAAATTTTTAAAATGCACATTCAGATCTTTAAACTTAATTGTACCACGTGAGGTCCAAATTACAGTTGTTTAAGCTAAATTGAAAGTTATATAATTTATTAAAATAAAAAATTATATACGCGTAAAAATAGTTCATACCAATTTACTTGTACAAATATATTCAAATACAAAAGATCTAGTATAGAAAAATTGTAGAGTAAAAAATTTATATGACCAAATTTGTAAAAGGCAGAAAATAAAAAAGATAAATTTTAGAGGAAATATTGGCAAAGAAAATATTCGGCATAAAGTTTTGAAACAAAATTTTGAATTTATTTTAAAAATATAAGAGTTGAGCAGAAAATTTAGACCCATATGTAAGCTCCGTATAAGTTGAACACTCTCACTTTATAACTTGAAAATAATGATTTGGATTTCACGTGATACGATTAGCAGGTTTGAAGATTTAAATATGCATTTTGAAAGTTTGGGAATCGGGATGACACCCTGAGCCAAGTTCGAGGGCCAGCGGTGTATTTTACTCTATTCAGACATTTTGCACTTCTAAAGTCTGAACTCTGAATTCTAAACTCTGAATCCCCTCAAGTATCGTTAACGTCCCGATAATCCCCTAAACTATTTTTGTTTCAATTTACCCTCTAAACTATATTATTTGGTTCAATTTACCCCTTAATAAGATTAATATTTTTTATTTATCCACGCACAAGCGAAGTCTTGAGTAAAAATTTTGCATGATGATAGCAGATATTATAACACATTTTAGAAAACTATATAAAGAATTTTTCATCATTATTTTGATTGGGTACAATATTTATAGAAAAAATGACGAAAATTGATGAAAAAATCACAATATATTTTTTTGACATATATTGTGATGCCCACTACAACCTTGCAAAATCTTAAAGTAGGATTTCACTTGTATATGGAGAGATAAAAAAGATAAATTATATTAGGAAGTAAATTTAACCAAATAACATAGTAAAGATAAATTATATTAGGAGGTAAATTTAACCAAATAACATAGTTTAGAGAGCCAAATTGAAAAAAAATAGTTAAGTAGTTTATCCGGACTTTGACTAGGGGAGTAATTTGAACTTTTTCTTTTTTTTTCCTCTTCCGCGTTAATGGACGAAGGGGGACATTACAGTGTCGATGCTTGTGCACTGTGTCTCGGCGTGCTACTCGTACTCGGAGCGCACGCGGCGGTGTGGATGTTGCTGCACCCGAAGCCAGCCTGAGGTTGAAGATGTGCTAGTCTATCATGAACATAAACATATGCTAAGTACAAGCTAGCAATAATGTCTATATAAGCATCGTTCATATATTAAACAAACAACACGAGCACTACAATTATAAAACAAATCATAATACCCGAAGAGATACATATAGCGGTACCACATCGATACAAGTCGCCATGGTTATCGCTGTAAAATTAGTATTTACTCCCGGTTATTAGTAGGAGTAATAGTAAACTTTACCCGCAAATATATTATCTTCAACGATCTAGGTTGCCACACATCTTATTTGGATACTAGACCATATCCAACACCTAGAACATGTCCATATTCATCATTTCGTCATGAAAGAAATCCCCAAGTTGATCACCGGTCCAAGCTGCTCGCGAGCCCCCATCCTCCTCCATCACAGGAGCCGTAAAAGAATTAGTAGCCCCAATCTGTTGGTCACCAGCCCAAGCGGCCGTTTGGCTGCTGGTGCTGGCCTGGTTGGCGTGGTAAAGGATGGGTGACTGGACTTGAGTCTGGTTGTTCATTGTGGTGTGCTGGCCACTAGCACCATAGAGGCTTGGGTTGTAGGCACCTCCAGCGAAGCTCAATCTTTCCCAATTGGAAGTATTATTTTGAGCCCAAGGCTCGGCATCATAGAGGCTGACGTCGTTGATGCTATAGCGTTGCCTACTAGTAGGATTCTCCAGCCTTCGAAAGTACTTCAGGGCATGGCTGGAGACTTGCAGCGTTGTTCTAGTGGTGACAAAGTACTTAGAGATATTCTTCCAGTCGCCACGGCCGTACACTTGCAAACCACGAAGGAATTGCTTGCAGTGACGCAATGTTTAGGATGAACACATCTGCCACGGTCCAAAATAGATAAAATATCACAACTTGTGTATGTAAGAGAATATAAGAATATTTAGGACAATAACCTGTGCTCTGCCTTGGTCCAAAACCTGGTGTGTGCCCTCTCCATCCGAGGAGTGGGCTGCCTACGCGGCACCTCTTGTGCCACCCTCATAACCCATGTCTCCATTGTTGGATGACGACCAAGCAGCATGCCCATGTTGTCCATAGTGGAATTCTCTAGAGGAATTTCAAAGTTGTTCACAAGATCGCTACTCGTTGTCGCAGAATGGTAGGAGCCATCACCGGTGCCGCTAGGCATCATCTCCATCATAAGATCAACATACAAGCGGATTACTTGATGCTTCTCCTTTATCGGGAACATTGTCTGGATCTCATTGATAATGTCACTGTGCTTCTTGCTCATGTCACCGGAGATACTATCGTTGGTATTGAACCTAGCGACGAGTGATTTCACTATGTTGATCTCAGAGGCACTCCACTCTCCATTGGACATGGTGGAATCCATGGGACGAGTATTGTGTACTATGAAAAAATGCTACCAGCTAGTATGAACTACAAAGAGGGTTCTTGGGATGCAAAGAATGACAAGCACAAAGGCAGTTATTTATAGATCCGGTGGTGAATCTTTTCATCCTAGTTTCAATTAATTAGAAAACCAACTTTGATATCAAGTCAAATAGTGATAGCTTAATAGTAAGGTCAAAGATATCAAGTCATATCTTATAAAAAACCGGCGACCTCTATTTATTTAAAAAACTAGCAGCTCTGGCCTGCACCTAAGAATGAATGTGTCTATTGACACTAGGGATGTAATGCACGCACATCACATGTGTGATCATTCATTAGAAGGTATCAATTGGCCCAAGAGACATGTACAAGGGATGCAGATGCATGGCATGGTCACACTGTTGCTAGCAAGCCGTCCGGCATTGTCACTCAAGCACACGGGATAGCATGATACCGGTGCTTGGTTTATTCTGATACCATTAGTTGACTTAATCTTCAGAAGTTTCATGAATCCAGTACTTCACTATGTGCAACTGTCAATCATCTCTCTCTCGCCGTTCTCTCTAATGTAATTTTGATTGTCTTCGATAGATAGTACTATCTCAAAAATGACCATGAACTGTTTGAGTCAAACATGCATATCTTTCTCAGGATTTGCATGGCACTAAATATATATACTTTTGTCTGGTGTACATATCTACAGGATATTTTAGGCCATATTTGGATCCTTGGAATTGAATTCCATTCTAATAACCATAATTTAGATATAAATTAATTAAACTAACATAGTTGTATATGAAATATATGTACTGCACTTCTGTTATAGGGAAGCGAGTCGAAAAGTGTGTTATAAGTTATACATCAAAAACATAACATGAGGATCTATAAAATCGATTTTCATCTCCCACCTCTATGAATTTAAGATAAGCTTATATATATATTTTGGAAAGCTGTGGAATGTCACCTTTCAAAACAAATAGCTTACTCTAGATTCCAATTCCTCAAAATGAAGGGATCTAAATGGGACCTTAAGATATTCTCGAATCAACATGCATCCACACACCATCCATAAGATAGAATTAAAAAATAGGACCTCTTGCCTCATAGGGGTAATAGGTCATCAAAGCCATTACAAAAATAGATATGGGTGCGCCTTCTGTTTTTTTAGGGAAGATATGGGTACTCCTCCTACCAGGGACTAGGGAAGTATCCGTGACACAAAGGTTATCTATAGCAGACTGTTTTTTGAAAAAAAAAACAAAATGCTTTTGTTTAGTACTTGAGAATCCCGGCCCAGCGCGCGCTTAACTTGTAAGGCCCAACAACAAAGCCAACACGACCTAAATAGCCCGGCCCGCATGAGGAAGCCTTTCCCAGTCGGCCCAACCTACCCAACATCTGGCCCAGGGAACTCTTGTGGCACACATCGACGCGACGCTCCGACACGCCACGACGGCCTCCGACTCCGAGGGCCGGCAAGAAACTGCTGGCAGCAAGGCGCAGGCGCAACGCAAGCAATGGCGTCGAGCTCGAGCCTGGGTTTGGCGATGACCCCCGGCGTCCTCCTCCACCGCCGCGTGGTCACACACGCCTTCTTCATCCGGGGAAGGGGAAGGAGCGCGAGCGGGAGGAGGAGCAGGAATCTGGCCCTCTGCGCTTCCTCCTCCAACGGTACCTGCCCTCCCTCCTTGGATCCTTTCTCGTATTGCAATAGTTTCGAGATTCTGAATGACCGGTGTGTTTGCTTTAGTTCAGTTCAAGAAATTGGTCTCTCTGAGCTTAAGAACTGATGCGGAGGGTTGAATCTTGGTCAAACACTGTATGTCAGGGTTGATCCTGGTGTTACTGAACTTGTGTAGTCTCTAGGTTGTGCAGGCGTGCCCAAGTGTGTTGTTTTAAGAAATCAAATTTGTGGGATCTTGATTTCGTACTCCACTTACAACTCACTGGAAGTTCAATTTAGTTTTGTCAGCAAGTTCTGTCTGCCTGATACTGGAGTAGCTACAGATAAATTAAGACATTCGTTTGGGGATGAGTCTCATGCAGAGTTAGATAATTTGAGATCATGTTTCATGAAGCTGAATATGTATCTCAGAAAATGACTGTTTCAGCATGCCACCATTTGTTACCCTGTGGTGGGAAGTGATTGCCGGTGGAGTTCATGGCGCTGAAATATATAAATCCACCGGGATGCAGGTGCAGCAGTTCCATCCCTGACAAGTGACTCGGATAAGAAGGGCCCTGTGATCATGGAAATTCCACTGGACAAGATCCGAAGGCCACTGATGCGAACACGTGCCAATGATCCAGCCAAGGTGCAAGAGCTCATGGACAGTATTCGTGTCATCGGCCTCCAAGTACCTGTGGGTATTTTCTTTTCCTTTCATATTACTTCATCCAGAAGTACAATTATTGGTTAGTCCTGATCTTGTTAGATAGGATCCTATCAGATTCGAACTCTCTTATTGGGAATTCAGTACATATGAATCAACAGTAACTCAACTCTGTGCTAATGCATATACCTGTTCCATACTTCCACCTTACTGAATTCACTGAATCGCAAAGAAAGCTTTGAACACAAGCAGAGCAGTTTTTCAATTTGCTTAATATTTGGTCAAGTTCTTGTTAATATTTCATATTCCCTCCATGATATAACATTATACCAAAGATGTCGCAGTTCTCTTTAGTATGCGTGGGAGTACCTTTTTTCTTTCCAAAATGTTCCTCTTGTTTTGTTTAGAAATTTACTACTTTAGATAGCATCTGAGAAGTATGGCAGTTTGTTCCTCATGGTCCAGTCAGAGCCATGCCCATTAATTTCTCATCGCAGTTATCTGAAAAAAAAGGCAGACCTAGTAAAGAGTTGCATTATTGATGACGAAAGTATATGCTCTGGTCCGCTAAACTTTTGTTAAACTCACAAAGAGCAGAAAAACACCAATTTGATCAGATTGAGCTTTACTACGATCAGTAAACATCTGTCCTGCAGCTGAGCCACGTAATGGAGCATGCTGCTGTAGTTTCTAGCAGGGGTAAATTAGATATTAGTTTACATATGATGCTTCTTGAACTAGTATTTATGTTCAGTTGGAGCATGCCTAATCTCAGAGTAAACTTTCACAGCATTAGTATGGATGATTTTATGAGGATTCAGACACGCAAAATCGACATGTAACAAAATGTTGGGTGTTGTTTACTAAGATGCTGATCGCTAAATAGTGAATACATATCAGTATGAATTTCATTTGACTGATTTTGTAGCTTCCCATTCAGTTTCTTTCTTTCTTGATGAGTGTAACTTGCTTAAGGTTAGCTGCATGAATGCTTCTTCAAGCTGATAGCTCAAGCAGAGATATATATCTGCACTGTCTTCCCAGCTTTTTCTTCTGCCAGCTTAAGAGCATATAGTTTAGTCAGAATTTTATTTCACTTATGGGATCATGTTACAGCATTCCAAAGGGCTTGTTGATCATCTATATGTGCCATAGGACACTTTCTCATGCACTGTGTGTTGGATTTCCGATGCTGTTGGTTTACTTCCCAAATGATTCTTACTTGGTTCAATTTCTTGACTACCGCAGATTGATGTGCTAGAGGTTGATGGGGTCTACTATGGTGCGTAATCCAGACTCCAGATCCAATTGATCACTCGCCCTCTCATCACTTGAAGATCTATATATCCATTTCCCTGTGCTGAATATGCTCCTGCGTGATCTTCAGGCTTCTCTGGATGCCACCGCTACGAGGCACACCAGCGCCTTGGTCTCCCAACCATCCGCTGCAAAGTCCGTCGAGGGACGAAAGAAACACTTAGGTCAGACCATCCTCTCCAGCTTGGATTATTCATTGCATATTCGAATTACTTGATGCACTGAACTTCAGTCTGCTTTTTCAGGCACCATATGCGATGAGTTGGATGTTATTGGTGACTAAATCAGCTAGAGAGTGATCTGTGACCTTTCCTGTTCTTTTTCATCATCTGTAATCATCCATACTTGTAAATGTTACCCAAACAGATTGGTGAATACTAAGTCTGAACTCAACAGCAAGAGGAAATGTTGACTCATGCCTACACTATTCTTTTTCGAATCGGTGGAACTTCCATTTACATGGGCTGTAGGATGGCTGGATGAGTAATTGAATGCAATGTGATGTTGGATGGATGAAAACCAGTCACGCAGAAGATCATTGTGTTCCAACTGGAGCTTAAATTTTCAATTCCAAGAACGAAAGTGGAGGTTCTTTTTTTTTTTGAGAAATACAGTACACACGCAGAGAACCTCCATTTTTTTAGAAAATGGAGGTTATTGACCTGAGGAAATGTGTGTTTACTTAATGTCGTCTACCATGCTAGTATAAATATAGCATTTCAGCTGAGGAAAAATGAAGAGGTAGCATTTGTCCATGGGTACTTGACCCGAAAAAGGAAGATATTTTTAGCCCAGTATAGTGGGCCGTAATCGTAATCTCGTTATCTGTTAATCCGGCCCAGTTAGCTAACCATTCTTCTCCTCAAAGACGCGCACTCTCCCCGAGATCACACCACTCCACAAAGCGGCTCGCTTTGCTTTAACATGCGCGCACCTGAACGAAATGCGACACGCACCGGAGAAGACGGCGATGGAGTCGCATTCGGCGGTGGCGAAGGAGCGGCGGCGGGAGGAGCGGGATGCGGCTGGGCGCATCCAGAAGGTGGAGGTGGAGAAAGAAGCCAGAGATAAGGGGAAAGTCTGGAGAGGAGGCGCTCAAGTAGAGGAGGAGAAGGCGGCGGACGGGGTCAGGTGGGAGGAGGGCGGGGCGATCGGTTGGAAAGGGAGGATGCAGGGGCACCAGAGGCAGCCGGTCGCGGCGGGGCACCGCCCGTTCTGGAGGCCGAGAGGCGGGGGCATGAGCGGGAGGGGAGGGAGAGGAGGGTTTCAGTTTCATCGCCGCCCTTGGTACGCTTGCCGTGTGATTGTCCCCGCCTTCTCTTCGGTTTTTTTGCATCGATCTAACGCGTTCTTGCGCGTGTTTGGTTAGGTTTCTTGGTGATTCGTGTAGTTCAGTAGTTGTGCTTGGTGTACAAATCTTTAGTGATGAAGCATTTCTTGCCAGTTCTTGGTGGGGAAGAGTGGATGGCATTTCGCCTTGCTTAACTGTTTCTTATTTCATTTCTCGTGGATGCGAATGTTTTGCGGTTTAGCCTTTTAGGATGATCATCACTGTACATTGCGCGGTGGTGGATTGGAATGCATTTTTGGAGATGTTACAAGTTCTGAAAAGATAATCTTGTTTTAGGTGCACGTGTGATTTTGGATAATTAGGTCTTACTTTTGTTTCTTGGTACAATTATGGAAGAGAGAATAACACCTGGATTCATGGCCTTGTGGATTGAATCCTGCTACATAGAATATCTTGCTATTGTTATCTAGAATTCAGAATGCCGGATCTGGATGTTTGGTTCCAGCTCTACTGGAGACACTACATAGCAGATTACCAATTGTTCTCATAGAGTCCTAGTTGCTGTTTAGTGTTTATGATTGCTTTCTTAGAACATTACTAGTTTATGCTTGTTCTGTTAGCTTTGCTGAGATACTTGCATGTGTCTAGCAATAGGAGAAAGTTAACCAATTTTTGGTGCCAGCAACCTTGTGCTTTTCTGTTGTTAGTTCTGTCACTGTTGGGTGTAGATCTTGATCGTTGTTAGCCTGATTGAAAATGCTAGACTAAATGTGAGTTCCGTTGCTGCTAAGTCTTCAAAGTTAGCTATAGCGTGTATTCTTTGGATATCATTATCTTTTCTGCCGTTTTAATGGAATCTGCAACACAAAAATTAAATACCTTCGATAAACCTGTATTATACAGCGGCACCATTATTAGCTTGTCGACGTGTTTGCCGAATGTATTATGTCTCTGAATTTTGTGCTTATAAAGTGTTATTGTCTTTTATTTCATTTTCAAGGAACCTGCAGCACCACACATTGGACATCTCTAACAAACCTGAAGTATATGGTGGTGCAATTATCATCTGCAATCACGTGACTAAGCGGCAGTTCTTCGAACAGAAACATTTTGCCCTTCCTGGTTATGCTGCAACTTTTATAAAGAAGATCAGAGCTGGTATGCTTCTCTTTCTGTTTGAGCATGACGAAAGAAAACTCTATGGAGTGTTTGAGGCAACTTCAGATGGAGCATTGAGCATTCTTCCAGATTCATGTGCTTCATTGTGCAAGTTTCGACCCAAGCAGGTAAGTATGCTTTTTGCTTTTGGCTTCTTCTCATGGTTTTACCAGTCTACTGGTCCATTTTCTTTGGCAGGCTCAATTATGCATTGCTTCCTATGAATCTTTTCTGTGATTTCATAATCCTTTTTGTTGCTTTGTTTTGGTTTTATCATGTGAACGTGCTGATAAAGGTTCTTCTATTTTTCATGCCTGCTCTATGAAATTCAGGTTCTTTTCAGAAGAGTTTGGTTTTGTAAGCCACTATAATTTTCTGATGCCATCAAAGGAAATTGTCTCCACCCTCAAAGGTCTTTCTTTGGTTTATCATACCAACAGGTTTGCTGTTTCTAATTTGTGATGTGATTCAGCCATTGTCCTTAATTAGAACCTCCTTGCTAGTTGCTACTGTTTTGAGGATTTTCTCATGCACAGGTTTTGGATCTCGTGGACTTATTTACTTCAAGAATGATCAGGCTTCAGCCCTACCAAAAACCCAAATCAAGAGTTTTACAGGATTACAAAATCTCTCTGGCTCGTACTGGTTGAGAGTTCAGTTTATATACTCATGCCTCCTTTAGTCGTTCATCTTCCATGTTCTGCAACAACAGAATCTCTTTACCAAATAGTCCCTTCATGTATGCCAAACACAATGGCAAGCATCCTGCTCATAAACATGAGTCTCCTCTACAGCCTTGGCATAAGCATGCTGTCTTCAAGGCACAAGATATCTTAGAAAAAAGCAAACCAGATGATGCTGATTATATACCACTTGAGCTAGATGGTTGTAACTCTGACAGTGATGCAAATCAGTCAACTTTGATGGGGACCGTAAGCTTCCATTCAACCATGGAGAGTAACATCAGCTGTGGAAATCAAGTTCCCAAACCATTTAATGGAAAACACAATGAGGATGATAGGTGTCGTCCACCTGTGCTGAACCAAAGGTTCATTTTTGAAAGTGAAACTGGTCAGAACAGTGTATTTGCGCACATTATGAAAGACAGCAAATCAGAGTCGCAGGCTAAGGGGTGCAAACGAAAGGCAATCGTCCAGCTTGATGAACTCTCAGATGTCTTATCCCAGTGAGAGCTTGCAGTGTGGCAAAAAAGGTATCATTTAGCTGTGGTGGCAATGGAATTTCTGTTACTTCTGATAAAGCATCACACAGGCCTACACTTTCTGAGCTACAACAGAACAGAGAAGCAGTTCTAAAAGGAAGGAAGGAACAGATGGTTTTTCGCCCCGAGACATTCAAAGCAAGGAGAGAGATGCTTCAGCAAAGAGGAGTAAGCTGATGGGGCCATCCTTTGTGGAACGACTTAGGAATCAGCATGCCCAGAGCCGTGCAAGAAATAGCAATTTGCAGGTGACTCAACCAGGTATCAAGTTGACATCCACACTTCTCACAGATGACGACTGAGACTGAGGGTAGGAAGGACAGCAATTTTTAGTCCAACAGTGATCAGGCAGCGATATAAGGAGCTGATGACAACAGTATGTTGCACAATTTCTGGAGATAACCCTATGAGTAGTATATCTTAGGATCCATGCGCTTTTGCCACGCAATGCTCGAGCTGCTGTAAATAGACCGTATTAGCTATCGTATACCTTTCAGTTGATTGAGTTCAGAACTGAATTCGGTGTTCAGAGCCATAATTCTGTAAGGAGATCTTAATATGCTTCTAACATGTGGTTGGCTAAGAGTTTCTGGGCACTCTGCTGATAAGATGCTATCTCCTACATGAATTTTACTTGCAGGCTGTTTCCTGGCATGTTCTTTTCAGTGAAATTGATTGTTGCTTTACTCTCATCTGTTCTTGTGATGATGTCCAGACATGGATATGATATAATGATATGATCCATGTTAGGCTTGTTTTTTTTTTTGAAGAAATCATGTTAGGCTTGTGATGCTCAGATATGACTGCTTTGTTATTGACATGTTCATGTACGTCCACTAGTTTTGAGCTTAGAACTTATTGGCGTTGCCCCCATGCAATGCAATATAATCTATTGCAGTCGAGATTAGAACTTGGTCCAAGACAGTTTTGAGCTTTAACACGTACTACTCCATAGTGGTATTGACGCTATTTTAGATTTCACGTGCACGTGCCAAGGTTATTTCCTTATCCATAAACTCCCTCAACAAATATCCCTCTGTATACTTGCACCCGAGAAATAAGGAAAATTAGGGTTTATTCACAAACTACTTTTTTGAGAAAAGTCCTCTGAGTATTACAGACTGTACTGAAAAAAAAAACAAATGTTCAGACATTCTGGCGATGGGCTGGACACCGGGAGAGAAAAAAAAAATGCATGCCCAGCCCAGCACGAGACCTCGAGACACTCGCCCACGCCCAACGGCCACGCCACCGTCCTCTTGTTCTTCTGCCCCAGTTCCCACTTCCGCCGCCGGCGACCTCGGGCGACCCTGCCCTCGCAGTAGTTGTCGTCAGCCTCCTCCCGCGCCCATTACTATACTAGGTTGGCGCGGGAACGGAGGACCCATCCGGACACGGCATTGATCGATTCCTTCCGTTGGTACTTGGTGGTAAGGAACCCTAACTTGCGCGGATGAGTGTTCCGGGAAGTTCCTTTTTCTGTGGGTTGTTTTCGCTGGTCCGAGAAGCCAAACCCGAAGCTTTGTAACCCATCAGTTAGTAGCGGATTCTTTTGCTGCGTGGTAGAGTGGCTAGTCTGATCATCCATCCATCCGTGGTTCCATTCTGGTTCGATAAAATCAATAGGCTCTTCTCCTTCATCGGCGAGCGCAGGATCGATCGGTCCTGATTCCAGTCGGAGGACTGAGAAACCTTGGTGCGGGTAAAGTTATTTTTGCGAAAATGTTGGGGATTCAACTAAACCCCCGGGCACCACGGCAAAAACCCGCCCCAGTTAATCGCAGTTCAATTTCGAGTGCTACGAGTTTTCTAGGGATTGCGATTCCTTGGAATGTAGGTTGAGTTGCTCATCTCGTGTAAGATCATGGACCCCAAACAGCAAAGGGAAGGCCAAATGTGTGCATTTTTATGGTTTTTTTTAAAAGATTTATCATGCAGTTTTTCTGTTTTCAATTCTAAGTAAAAATGGAAACCAGATCTATGCTGTTGTCAATCGTGTGTGTTCCTTTGTCATATTTGAGCTTGATAGTCCTTGATATACAAATCTTCATTCAATACACAACAACTCACAGCTGCTGTTAACCTGAGATTGTCTTCTCTTCAACTGGAGTGATATGCTGTTGTTTTATGTATTGGTTGCAATTCTTTCCATGCAATACCTGCAGCAGCCAAGGAAGCATTTGGTCTATTTTCAGCTTCTTTTTTGGTTGTAAATGTTGATTTGCTTACCCTTTTCATTGTCAATTTACATGTTACCAAGGAATTCAGTGAGTTTTGGAATGGTGAAGGCACAGAGTAAGGAATATTCAGCCTTTGGTGGTGCAGTTTTTCTGTGCAGCCATTTGACCAGGAAGGAGAGCTTTAACAAGAAAATCTTTGGCCTCTCTCCTCACTGTGCTGATTTCGTAGAGAAAGTTAAAGCTGGCACAACTTTATTCTTATATGATGTTGAGCAGTGTAAGCTTCATTGGGGGTTTTGAAGCAACTTCAAATGGAGCTGTGAACATTATTCCTGATGCATATGTCTCATCAGGAAGGCGGTATCCTTCTCAGGCATGAATACTTTTGAGACTTGCTAATTATTGTCTTTTAGGTCATCTAATCCGTGCTTTCATGTAATTTTTCAATGGAGTTGTGATAGCCCACATGGAACACATGTTTCCCTCTATTTTATGTTTTCAAACTAATTTCATAGCTATCTCATTGTACAATATTCCAAGTAAATCTCATACTGCTCTTCCTGAGATATTATGAATCGTAATAATTTCTGTTCATGTTGCGTTTCTCTGAATCCAGATACGTTTCAAGAGGATTTGGTTTTGCAAGCCTTTGATGGAAGGTGAATTTCGAGATGCTGTCCAGAACTATTCCGTAAAAAACAAGTTTAGTTATGGTTTGTCACATCAACAGGTCTGCTCCACAGTCTTCTCGTGTTCTGTCAATATGCTTAGCTATTGACCTCACGTGCTACTGTTATACAGGTTGCAAAGCTTCTTCACTTGTTTTCTTCACGGAACAGGTTGCAACTTTGTCAGAATCCAAGATTAAAAGATGACCTCCCAAGGGAGCTTGAAACTTCTCTGGTTAAAGTAACTGATGTGCAGTCCAGTCCAACAAGCAGTTCATGTGGTTCATTCAGAAGCCCCTGTCAAACATGTTCCTCGTCCACTCTGGGTGACAAATTAACTGATTCTGCGTCACTAGTTCACAGAGGACTGCAATCGGACATCTCTGATGTGGCCAAGTCCAAGAGCTCACAACCTCCCCTGCACACTGGAGCAGATACGGCAATGGTCACCATACCTAGCAACCAAGAAGCAATGCATGAAAAATCTACTGATGACTTTATACCACTTCCTCAGGAGGAAGATACTTTAGAAGGTGTTGATGATCTGTTTCGGTTGCTAAAAGATGAGAGCCCCTCTTCTGAATCTAAAGGTAGCAGTGACTCTGAAGACCATACTACTTTCCACCATGTTTGTGTTAGGAAGGAGAAGGAAGATGAATGCTACCCTCCCATGTTAAATTCAAAGCTCCGCTCTGACAGTGAAGGGCGAACAAGTGTGTTTTCTCGGTTAATGAAAACACATAAAACTTATATCCAAGGAAAAAGGTCCAAAACCGAAGCATCTCCACCAAGAGGTGCTCAGTCTTTCAATCCCCTTTCTCAGAGGAAAAAAAGCAGAAGGCACAGCATAGCAAGCCATTTCCATGTCATAATGATAGAATGCTGTTTATGCCTTCAAGTGATAGGCTGAACAGACTTCCAGCATCTAACCATTCATTTGTCTGGAGAAGATCCACCAAGTATTCTGGGGGGAAGCAGAATGAAATTCAGACGTTCCTAGAGCCATTGCTTTGTGAGGATGGAAATAAATGGGATGTATCTGGCAAACAACCTGTCAGATACAACAGCTGCAAAAAGTCATTTGTTCCTAAAGGTTGCTCAAAGTTGACGGACTCATGTGACAATGAACTAAATATGCCTGCAGTGTTTCCTGGAGAACATGACAGCAGTGAGGTTAATGTTAAAGAAGAAATGAGAACCTCTTCCATGAATGTTAAGCAGCGTGCTAACGAATCATGTGTTGAAGGAGGGGATCAGGATTTTTACAGTGAGGATGTTGAGGGAACAGGAAGGAAGAAGAGGCAAGCAACAGCATCCTTCCCTCAAGAATGTCCAAGTGACATTGCATTGGTTCCTAAAGGCACCAAGACTTCGGATATGCTTGGAATATCTGATGAAAATCTTAAAGAGAAGGGTATCATTTTATCGTGTAAGGATGCACATACTCAGTTAGCTAGACCATATTTTGAAACCAAGGTGCTCCTGCAAGATGAACAACAACAAAGCTTTCAAGGCTCCTTTGAATATGATGAAGAAATCACAAGTGATTCATCATTTCTTGAAAGTTCTACAATCATGGACACCCTGGGCAGGCATGGTTTTGGAGATAAGAAGACTTCGTTGAAAGATGAAATGCAGAGCCATGTGGCTGATGGTCATTTGGGAACTGAAATATCCCTCCAACAGAACGAAACCCAAAGCATTAGGAGCTGCCACAGAGTGGTTAATGGTGATAAAATATTGCTCATGGGAAAATTTGAAACCATGATATCTTGCCCAAGCATGATGAAGATTGTGAAAACAAGAAGAGTTTACCTTCTGATGGAAGTGGTAGGCTTGTTACCTCTTGTAACCTTGAAACCGAAATGCCCCTGCTGCAGAAACAAACTGCAAATATTCAGAGCTGTTCTGAAGTAGTTCATGATTATGAAGTGTTGGTTCCAGAAATCTCTAAAGTGATGTTTCCCAAGTTCGATGCAGACTCTGGAAACAAGGGTACAAGTATGGGTTCTGGTTATCCAGAAGAGGTATGCCATCTTGTTAAAAGCTGTCAAGAAACTGTGCCTAGTGATGCTGCACCAGTTCTTGAAGGCTGTGGGCCTCTTATTAACTCCCCAGCGTTCCATGGAGACTGATGTGAACCCGCTAGGATTTGTTTCCGATCTTTCGATGAGAGGTGGGGGATAACTCGATTTGAGGATGGAGGCGACGTTCACGGTCCGACTACAGCCTTCCAAGGACGCTGCGCCTTAGCAACCGATACACCACCTCCAATGGCTACCGCGATTTTGTGGAGCGCGACACCCGGCCACTAGGGCACTCGTCCTGCAAGCAATCAAAGAACCTGCAAGAATCAAAGAACCCGCAAGAACAAGTAAACAAGTACTGGATATACTAGATGTAGATGAAGGTTTCAAACTCAATCTGCAATGATGTGGGGTTCCGAAGATAAGAAGATGGGCGGCTGATCCAGCACGCGCGCTCACAAGCAAGTAGCAAAGGCTAAACTTGATCTAAACAAAACCCCAGTGTTCTTGGTGGCGGCTAAGGGGTATAAGGACGTGGGAGGATGACACGCGCGCTCACAAGCAAGTAGCAAAGGCTAAACTTGATCTAAACAAAACCCCGGTGTTCTTGGTGGCGGCTAAGGGGTATAAGGACGTGGGAGGACGACCACAGGGGTGCTGGGGTCGTACTCCAACCCTAAGACGCGTCCGTAATGGACTCAACTTATACACGGCCCATTGGGCCAAAATAAGGCGACACAACACCGTGAGCAAAAAAAGGTGTCGGCAACAAATCGACGATTGTGACCGACTCCGAACAAAGATAGAATTGATGCCGCATCCGTTGGAAAGAAGACTTTATAAGCTTTCCACGAAGTACTTGAAAGCCCCAATCCGAGTCCATATGCGACCGTGGTGACCGTCACAAGTTGGTGCTGTTATGCAGTTCGAATTCAGTCTGCGCGAATCCGTTTTCCTTTCGGTCGTCTCCTTGATTCCTAATCAAAATAAGAGTACACGCGTCTCCATGGTCTAAACATGATGGGCATAAACTCAAAAGTGAACTCACCTGATGATTAAGTTGACGAGCACGGGCACGTGTAATAGAACCGGAAATAGGTACTTGTGTAGGCGTGGATGTATCGGCAATCCCAAAATCCATAGAAATATCTTCCCAAGGCACACTAGGAAAAGGTAGAGGCAAATACAAACCATGTGGATTTAACCGTGACTTAGCCTTTTGACATGTCGTGCAACGAGCAACAAATCTCTCCACATCTCTTCTCATTTTTGGCCAAAAGAAATGACCAGCAAGTATGTCCTCCATTTTCTTTACTCCAAAATGACCCATCAAGCCACCTTCATGCGCTTCCTGCAGCAACAACAAACGAACGGAACTAGCTGCAATGCATAGCTTGTTAGCTCTAAACACAAACCCATCACTAACGATGAATTTGTTTCATCTCTCCCCATATTTACAATGCAGCAACACATCTTTAAAATCAGCATCATTAACATATTGGTCTTTAATTGTTTCTAATCCAAAGATCTTGTAGTCAAGTTGATTCAGCACAGTATATCTCCTAGACAAAGCATCAGCAATGATATTCTCTTTCCCTTTCTTGTGCTTAATAACATAACATAAGGAAAAAATTCAATAAATTCAACCCACTTAGCATGTCGACGGTTCAGTTTGCCTTGACTACGGATATGCTTCAAGGATTCATGATCAGAATGAATAACAAACTCTTTGGGTCACAAATAATCTTGCCATATTTCTAATGTCCGAACAAGAGCATATAATTTCTTATCATAAATAAAATAATTCAGAATAGGTCCGCTCAATTTTTCACTAAAATATGCAGCAGGTTTGCCTTTTTTAAACAAAACACCACCCAATTTAATCCCACTAGCATCACATTAAAGCTCAAAAGTCTTATTAAAATCAGGAAGTTGGAGAAGAGGTGCGTGTGTCAACTTATCTTTCAGCATGTTGAAGGCGTTCTCTTGTTCATTGCCCCAACTAAAAGGCACTCCCTTCTTTGTAAGCTCATTCAATGGTACTGCAATGGTGCTAAACAACAACAACAACATAGCCTTTTTTATCCCAAGCAAGTTGGGGTAGGCTAGAGATGAAACCCATAAAAAATTAAAGATCACGGATCTTCAGGTACATGGATGACGAGTCTCCAAGCGCTCCTATCCAAAGCTATCTCTTTAGAGATATTCCGCTCCTTAAGGTCTCTCTTAACCAACTCGTTCCAAGTCAGTTTAGGTCTACCTCTACCTCTCTTTACATTTTCGGCCTGCTTTAGAACCCCACTACGCACCGGCGTCTCAGGGGATCTCTGTTGGACATGTCCAAGCCATCTCAATCGATGTTGGGTAAGTTTCTCCTCAATTGGTGCCACCCCGGACTCTATCCCTTCGTGTGTGCCCATAAAACCACCGCAACATCCGCATCTCTACTACACTCAGTTGTTGCACATGTCGTCTTTTTGTAGGCCAACATTCAGCGCCGTATAACATCGCCGGACGAATCGCTGTCCTATAGAACTTACCTTTTAACTTTTGTGGCACCCTTCTGTCATAGGACGCCAGAAGCTTGACGCCACTTCAACCAGGCAATTGAGATTTTATATCTAACATCTTCATCAATGTCGCCATCCTTTTGAAGTATCGATCATAAATACCGAAAGGTATCCTTCTGGGCCACCACTTGCCCATCGAGACTAACATCTCCATCCTCATGCCTAGTCGCGCTGAAATCGCACATCCTTGACTCGGTTTTGGTCCTACTGAGTCTGAACCCTTTCGACTCTAACGTGCGTCTCCACAGCTCTAACTTCCTATTAACTCCTTCACTACTCTCGTCAACCAGCACCACATCATCAGCAAAGAGCATACACCAAGGGATATCAACTTGTATGTCCCTTGTAACCTCATCCATCACCAAGGCAAATAAATAAGGACTCAATGCTGACCCCTGATGTAACAAAATGGCAAAGAACCCTGCAAGCCCTAGGAAACTCCTCACTTGTGAAATAGTCTTTGGTACAAGCCACCCCTGTATAGCTTCTACCTTAGCTTGATCAACCTCAATTCCCTGTGGAGTCACAACATAGCCAAGAAAAGACACTCGATCTGTGCAAAAGGTGCACTTCTCAAAGTTACAAAATAAATGTGCATCTCGTAAGGCATTAAAAACAACATGTAAGTGATCAAGATGTTCGTCAATAGATTTGCCGTAAATTAGTATATCATCAAAGTAGACTATAATAAATTTTCCAATGAAAGCACGCAAAACCTCGTTCATTAATCTCATGAAAGTACTAGGTGTATTAGTTAACCCAAAAGGCATAACTAACCACTCATATAAAGCAAAATTAATTTTTGAAAGCAGTTTTCCATTCATCTCCCAACTTCATACGAATCTGGTGGTACCCACTACGCAAATCAACTTTGGAAAACACAACAGCACCACTCAATTCATCAAACATATCATCTAAACGTGGAATAGGGTGTCGATATCAAATCGTGATATTATTGATAGCCCTACAATCAATGCACATACGCCATGTTGCATCTTTCTTAGGCACTAAAATAACCAGAACAGCACAAGGACTAAAGGACTCACGTACATAACCTTTGTCGAGTAGCTCTTGCACTTGTCGCTGAATCTGTTCTGTTTGTTCCGGATTTGTTCTGTACGGCGCACGGTTAGGCAAAGATGCACCAGAAATTAGATCAATCTGGTGCTCAATCCCTCGAGTTGGTTGCAGCCCCGGTGGGATCTCACTTGGAAACACATCAGCATACTCCTGCAAAATGTTAGCAACAGCAATAGGCAAATAATGTTGCACATCGTGAATTGAAATTAAAGCATCTTTACATACCAAAGCATAGGCAATATAAGTGTAAGCAATCAATTCATTAATATCAGATTTAGTCGCAAGCAAGCAATGTCCTTTCAATCTTATCTCATCTTTCTTATCAGTAACAGATTTGGTATTTTTATGTCTCTCACTTTTAACTTTTGCAGCTTTAGCAACATCATCATGCAAAATAGCTTCAGGGGATATGGGCAGCAACACAATTTTCTTATCATGGTGCAAGAGAGAATATTGATTTGATCTACCATGATGCATAGAATCTGTATCGAATTGCCATGGCCTATCTAACAGAATATTACAAACCTCAATAGGCACAACATCACATTCAACAACATCACAATATGATCCAATAGCAAATTTAATTCGCACCAGTCTAGTTATCTTTACCTTACCACTGTTGTTTAGCCATCGAATGTGATATGGGTGTGGGTGCGGTTTGGTGGTAAGTGCAAGTTTCTCCACCATATCGCTGCTAGCCAAGTTGTTGCAGCTACCTCCATCGATGATCATGCAACAAGAACGCTCTTTAATGACACACTTTGTTTGAAACAATGTATGTCGCTGTTTTTGCTCCGCCTACACGCTGCACAATGAGGCTCTCATAATGCTCGGCATGCTCTGCGCCAAATTGCTCTTCTGGTCGTTCATCACTACCTGCATGGTCAGCTGCAAGCAAAGAAAGTGTATCTTCATCAAAATCACTAGCAGAAGAATACCCACCATCTTCTTTGACCACCAAAACACGCTTGCTAGGACAGTCACGCTGCACGTGCCCAAAGCCCTAACAACGATGGCACTAAAGATCTCTTGTTCTACCCGTGGAGGCAATTGAAGAAGCACTAGTAGCTGATTTCTGGACAGATTTGATTGCTGAATTTGTGGAAGAACTACGTGGTTTGTCACTAGAGGAAGGTGATGGTGCTGGTCGATCAGGCGAGAGAGTGGGGAGAGGTGCACGTCCAGTCAGAGAAGTAGTCATGCGCTGCTGTCATGATGTAGATTTTCCTGCAGAAACATTAGTCTTGGCACTAGCACGTCGCCCCTGCACTTCCCTTTCAGCTTTACAAGCAAGATGAAACAAACGGGTCACGTTAGTATAATCTTTATATGAAAGGATGTCGTGAATTTCTCGGTTTAAACCACCCAAAAATCTAGCCATCGCAGGTTCCTCACCCTCCTCTAAATTACAACGCAGCATACCCATTTGTAACTCCTGATAATATTCTTCTACACTCTTAGCACCCTGTCTCAATTGCTGCAACTTATTTAGCATATCATGTGGATAATAAGAAGTAACAAATCTAACCCGTATGACCCGTTTCAAAGCATTCCATGTTTGTGGCATGTTATTAGGATTTTTCTTGCCATTTTCTATCCAACAAACAAAAGCAAAATTGGTAAACTCACTAGTAGCAGCCCTAACACGTGTGCTTTCAGGAAATTCGTGACATGCAAACTTTTGATCAACAACAATCTCCCAAGTAATGTATGCATCGAGGTCATATTTACCATCAAAAGGAGGTATCTTAAATTTAATCTTAGTGAAAACATTATCATTATTGTGTACCTCACGTCGGCGATGTCCTCTCATACCTCTACGATTAGTACATAGTCGTCGACGGTGAGCGTCTTGATCATCTTGTTCAGTATCAGCAACATAATCACCCCAATTATCCTCGACATGCTAATCTTTCTTGTTGTCTTCATCACGCCCATCGGGGGCTTTAGCATGCACCTCATCAAAACATCGTAGAAGAGCAGCAACACTTTTATCGACACGACTAATGAATGTCTCCAACCCTGCAAGCTTGTTGTTGGTGGAAATCTGTCCACCCTCTAGGACACAAATCTTATCATTCAGCACCTACTAGTCAGTATCAATTTCTTCGGTGTACTCCCTCACTTATTTTTTTAAATGTTGCATGATGCCCTTGGTACGAGGCGTAAGTGGACCACCCCCATCATCCTCACCCCTTGAATCTGCTATGGTAGAAGCACAAGAACAAACAGGGAACAAGTGAGTAGAACAAACCCCTATAGCTACTAAGATGTAACCACTGTGAGGCACTCTCTCTTAACCTGTTATACAAGCTCTTAACAATTCTTACCTTGCTCAACAGGAAGGGGTTGAGAACCAACAAGTCGAGCACCTGGAAGGGAGCGTATCGGTGCCGCAGCAACAGGACCTGTCAAACTGTAGTCGAATATGTAGAGCTGTAGGTGGGCTAATCAAGGGAAAATACTAGCACCATGTTAGTCAGAAAAGCAAGCTGAATAATTGTTCAACGGTGGTACTGTGCTGGTCCTAGCCTAGATCGTGCTAGAGGCGCAAGCCTGGACACAAATGAAGTCACAAAGCACCAACCGAAACAGCAGGAACACAAAAGATGGATCAACCCTTTCTTCTTTTTCTTTTCTTTTCTGTTTTTTTCACTTTGTTTTCTTATTTTTCTTCTTTTTTTTGTAGAGGACTAAAATCCTTTGTTTGACAACTAACACAACAGGATTACTGCATATAGCTACGACCAACTCAGATTGACGAAACTTGTTTCACGCAGCCAGACGCACAAATCTCCAAGTCGAATTTGGAGCACTCAGATGGAGTTTGTGACCCAGGTTAGATCCGTTGGAAAGATCAGGAGTTAAGCTTTCCAGATTGTACTAAAACTCGCAAATCGGAGACCGGACAAAGAAACGATAAAAGTTTTCTTCCACTGATGAATTGAAACTTCAAGATAAAAAGAGGTGACAAGAACTCAAAACTCTAAAGGACTAAACTAAGACCAGCAACACGACGCAACCGATGCAACCAAATACTCAACAAGCCCTAACTAAGAAGTACTAGCAAAGGCTGAAAGAATTTATAGGATTGCAGGTAAACTAATCTACGAATTTTTTTGGGCTTTTTGGACTATAGGAAAATAAAAACAACAAAGGATTGGAAGTGTCTCACCGATAAACATTGCTCCGATTACCAACTGATGTGAACCCGCTAGGGTTTGTTCCCGATCTTTCGATGAGAAGCGGGGGATAACTCGATTTGAGGATGGAGTCGATGTTCACGGTCCGACTACAGCCTTCCAAGGAAGCTGTGCCTTAGCAACTGATACACCACCTCCAATGGCTACCGCGATCTTGTGGAGCGTGATACCCGGCCACTAGGGCACTCGTCCTGCAAGCAATCGAAGAACCAGCAAGAACAGGTAAACAAGTACTGAATATACTAGATGTAGATGAAGGTTTCAAACTCAATCTGCAATGATGTGGGGTTCCGAAGACAAGAAGACGGACGGCTGATCCAGCACGCGCGCTCACAAGCAAGTAGCAAAGGCTAAACTTGATCTAAACAAAATCCCAGTGTTCTTGGTGGCGGATAAGGGGTATAAGGACGTGGAAGGACGACCACAGGGGTGTTGGGGTCGTACTCCAACCCTAGGACACGCGTCCGTAATGGACTCAACTTGATACACGGCCCATTGGGCCAAAATAAGGAGACACAGCACCGTGAGCAAAAAAAGGTGTCGGCAACAAATCGACGATTGTGACCGATTCCGAACAGAGATAGAATTGATGCCACATCCGTTGGAAAGAAGACTTTATAAGCTTTCCACGAAGTACTTGAAAGCCCCAATCCGAGTTCATATGCGACCGTGGTGACCGTCACAAGTTGGTGCTGTTCTGCAGTCCGAATTCAGCCTGCGCGAATCCGTTTTCCTTTCGGTCGTCTCCTTGGTTCCTAATCATAATCAAAATAAGAGTGCACGTGTCTCCATGGTCTAAACATGATGGATATAAAATCAAAAGTGAACTCACCTAATGATTAAGTTGACAAGTACGGGCACGTATAATAGGATCAGAAATAGGTACTTGTGTAGGCGTGGATGTATCGTTAGTATTGATGTCCACATCAGAGACAGTGCAAAAAAGATTATCTTATTGGATGAAACTTCAGAGCATCTGTCTACTGATCATCAAGGTACTGTTATGCTTTCTCAGGTAGAACACTACCGCAGCTGCTGTGGTGATACTTCATCTGTTCTGGAATATTCCACTGTGGGCACAAGTGCTGAGGATGGAGATAGTGAACACAAGAACTCATTTGACCAGAAAGATGATGAAAGTCTGTATTTGGTGACTGATTCAAAAGATCATAGAAACACTGCCAACACTTCCTCATCTGACGGAAGTCGCAGTTGTGCACCTACTGATGATCAGGAGTGCCGCAAACCAATGCTGCTTAAAGAGGAGCAATACCAAAATTTCCAAGGCAACTCTAATTCTCTGGACTCCTTTGCAGTCTTATCTGAAGGCTGTGGAAGCAAGAGTGGGATATCAGTCGATAGAACATCTGGCCATCTGGTTGCTGATCTTCTGGGAACGAGCTCGGAGTCCAGAACAAGTTTCGTCAATGACTCTTCAAATGGACCTGCCGGGACTTTCATTACCTCTGCTTTCGCTGTTGAAAATGCGGACCACACCGCCAACGGATCTGAAGCCTACGCAGAGCCGCCCATACTTCAGCATGATCCTGGGGAAGCGATGGAACAGCTGTGATCCTCACGCAGCATGCACAACCTGTGGGCTGTGGCACAGCTTGAGAGGAGTTTTATCTACCAGAGCATCAGCATTACGCAGTGAACTGCCCTCTGTTGTTAGAATGTTACTAGAACCGTTGTCTGTTGTTAAGAGTGTTATCATCCCTAGCAGAGCGTAAATTTGAACTACGGGAAGTTGTAAGAAGTATCGTGAACCTGGCGTTGTGTTGTAGCTGTTGTTTACTATTCCGAACCTATGTTTGTACTGCAGACGGTCAAGACCGAGTTATCTCGAAAATCGTAATTGCCAGATGTGTATGTGTTGTGTACGGAAAATGTGGAAACGACTCTGCTACTGCTTGGTCGCCCATATTGTTATGTTTGGAACATACCATGTTGACCCCTGATGGGGAGGATGGCGGTGCCATCCGTGATCGCCTTGTCTGGGTCCTGTTGTCGATTGGCAGCCCGCACCACCGCCTGATCGCCCAATCTGGTGCCATCGGCGGTGCCGTGTTGCCATTCGCACCCCTACTGGGTTGCCGTTGCCGGTCGACGTGCGCGGACGGCGCGTCGTCGACTCGTCGTACGTACCCGCCGCCTGCGTTGCTGGGCACGCCAGTTCGTTCGTTCCTGTCTGTGCGGGTTCGTTCGTTCGTCCCTGGCACGCACCCGGCACCCAGCACGGGCGACACCTAGGCTGCCTAGCACGAGAAGGCGCGCGCGGGGTGGTGGATGGACGCCATGGCCTAGCTCGGCAGGCGGCGGGACGGGCGCGCACCGTGCTCTCGTGAGCCCGCGGGTAGGGTAGGGTGGTGGTGCACAGCCACAGAGCGCCGACCTCCCGCGCGGCAGCCCGAGGGGAGTTTGGCTGGGGGCTCATGGCGGTCGTGCCACGGCATGTGCGCCGCGCCGCGGCAACGTGGGGTGGCCAGGTGGGCGGTCTGGACTCAGGAGTTGCGACCCGGGCACGCTGGCCGCAGGGGTCTGGAGGGTGTGGGCTGGAAGCCTGGAAAGGCACGGGCTGACGAGCGGCGAGCAGCCAGGCTGCGCGGGGGAGGAGCTCGCGCCGGCTGCCCAAGCAAATGATGGTTGGCGCAGAGCCGTGAGCGCGCCGCGGTGGTGGTTCAAGGCGGCACCAGTCGGCTGCCTCTGCTTCGCTGGGCCCTCGCGACCTGTTGACCAAAGGTTTGGACAGCTACGTACAACTGTACAAGTGGCACGCGTGTGGCGCATCAGAATCAGATAATAGATTCGCTAAATTGAAGCGGACGCTTCTTGTCAGCATGAAGCGAGAACCTTCGTATCATGCAACGTTACCAGTGATCAAAGGTGGCTCAGTTCCATTCGCCCACTGTTCTAGTCTACGTGTCGGGTTAAATTAAATCATTCTACAACATGGCACATTCATTTCCTTAGAAGAACAAGCTGGCACTAGATCCATGTGTATGTCAATTGTTGCAAGACAATGACACACTGATCGGTGCGACTGGGACTCCAAAAAATAAAAAGAATCATGACAGGTCCATGTGTATGTCAATTGTCATCGTCCAACTCAAGCATATTACATTAGATTGCATAGCCATAATATAGTCGTAACTGAATTCATGTACAGGCACAAGCGCAAATAAAACACGCCCCAGGCGCACAGGAACTACGCCATAGCAAAAACCCCGCGAGACGCAGTCTCATGCGAAGTTTGAATCTTTAATTGAGTTTTTCACAATCGACCCCATCACTATTACACCACAACATGTAGCTTTCCTCTACACCAAAACCAATTGCAACAGTACCGCGATAGCTGCTCCCCAGGAATGTGGGACATAATCACACAAACAGGCACACCATACCCTACCGTATACAAGTTGGTAAGGTGAAACCATGGCACACAAAGACAAGCACGACGTATATGATTACCAGAAGGAGAAGTATCAACGCAGCCCTGCGGGAACAGAGATAGAACACGTTTATTGCAGGCAAAAAGGCTCAAATAGCAGTCAAGGAAACATCATAGCATCATACTAAGAGTCTAGGACTTCCACATATAATCATTGTTCAAAAGTGGAAGGTTATGCATAATGTTGCTTGCCACAACAAAAAAGGAGTGAATGTCATGAAGTACCTGGCTAGATGCATCCCACACTAAAAGTTAAGGATTGATTAGAGCATACAACCAACAACAGGCTCCAAAGTGCATATCAATTTTTTGTGCAACTAGTGTATGCACTTTCTTTATCATGTGGCATCTTATTAATTGAGAAAAAAAAAACAACTTTCTTTCATTCCACCTTTTATAAACACCATTGGCGTAATTTCTTCTGTTGCTTTAGCCAGAAGATAATCTTATGTGTCAATCTCTGTTACTCCTACTACTAACGACAGATCTATGCAATCTTTTGAAAACAAATGAAAACACTGAGTAATGTCATATAAATGGTCACTATTTGTGGCACACAACACGACATTTCATGAGGCAAAAAGTAAAGGAAAAAATCAATATGCAAGATTATGATAGCATGGTATTTTTAATTAGTCAGAATATCACATACGTGAGTTTGACGTTTCTCCACCAAACAGTGTTCCTGAAGCGCCGAGCTTGTCTTTTGAATCGAACTGTATTTCCTTGCATATTTGCAGTCTTGTCAACGAGCAGCTCCAAACGATCACCTCTTTCTAGGACCTTGTCAATGTTATCAATCATAACACTACGAACCTGCAAGAAAATAATGAGCAGTAAATATCCATTTTGAACTGTTAGAACCTTATTTGGCAACATGCTCGATCAACAGAATTTTTTTATGGCTTGATTTAAAACAAGTATCTGGAAACAACAAGCAGTTCCACAAAGGAGGCAGTTCAATCACTTTATGCATCAGCATTTCCACTTCTAGTTTATAATATCAGGATCACAGCATAGATTCAAATTAGTTTTCAGAATATGCTTTCTTCAATACATGACAGTCTTCATAGACAAAACAACTAAAAAGAGGGTGCATTACCTGATTGATTTCACCTCTCATGCGGTTTATTCTATCTGCGTTAGGGTCATTTGAATAGTAGTCCATTTGTTGGCTAAGGACCCTTGAGAATTCATCATTCATTGCATACGCAAGAGCTGTCAGCGCAGCACGGCCATATGTCTTGACAAATCTTCCGTGAATGTCTTCCAGAAATGCAAAGGGTATCCGTCCTGTGGCAAAACGGGAGAAAAAACACTAATAAGCTACTCCCTCTACTTTTATTTACATGTCGTATTAGGTTTGTCCTAAATTAAACTTGACAAACTTTGACCAAACTTATAGCCGGCCACGACAATACCAAACTTCAGGCACAAAATTCTAGTAGATTTATTTCAAAAAAAAATCTAGTAGATACTTAGTGCCAAGATGCGGCTCGTACAGTAGTAGAAACCAGACATTGTTGAACGTCATAATGCAAGGCGTACAGTAAACTGGTTTTCTGTACAGATCAAAATTCTAGCAGCCAACAGAGAACAACAGTTTAGTTTGAAAATGTATTCGGTACAGTGAGAATTACTAGTATACTAACTAGCACTTCCTGCAACAACGAATGAGTCTGATCCCAAAAGTCAACAGCCGCAAAGCAAAACTGGAGCAAGCAACCCAGAAGAACTCCCAGAAACAGCTGAAGCTATGACCCAGCCCATCCATTCTCAGACGCCATTTGGCTCGCTATAGCTGAACCCAATCGCGATTCCTCAGTGGCTCAGTTTGTCCCGATCTACCACCAATCCCCTGAGGTCACCCTGCTAGTGAACAGACCAGATGGACGCGTGACGACAAAACCCCCCAAATTACTCCCCCCTTCCCGGATCTCCGCTACCCCTCCCGCCTATGGCGCCCGCCCACGTCAACCCCAGAGCCACCCCGCGGGCGGATCCCAGTCGAGTTCGAAACAGCCTCGCGCGCGATTCGATGCCGAGGAGGAAACAGGACGGGGTGGTGGGGAGGCGCTTACTCCCGGCGGCGTCGTCGGCCATGCAGAGCGCGGTGATGCCGTCGGTGCGCTTGGCGTGGAAGACGTAGCGGTCCTGCGTGTAGGAGACGTGGCTGTCGGCGCCGCCGTCGGGGAGGCGCTCGAGGACCTGGCGCGCGACGGCGCCGGCGTTGGTGGCCGCGGCGCTGTGCTCCGCCAGCACCACCGTGCCGCGCGCCACCAGCGCGTACAGGATCGCCATCCCCGCGCCCGCCGCCACTCCCCCGGGGTGGCTGGCCTGGCCTCCTCTGCCGTGTGGACTCGGGGGAGAGGAGGAGGGGGAGGGGGAGGAAGAAAAGGGGAGGACAGGTTGGGCTCGGCTGGGCCGAGATGGAGACGGAGGGCACGCCGAGCTGGCTGGCTGGCTGCCTATTGGGTGGGGTCGGGACGCGGGATCCCCTTGTTTAATTGGCGGTGGGGCCAGGCCGGCGCGTGCGTGTACAAGTACAAGTGAGCTGTTGTGTTGTGTTTGGGCGCGGCGGGGCGAGCTGGGTGGGTTGGTTGGTTGGTTGGCTGGCCGGTTGGGCTGGCTCGGTGATGATGGGAGCGGCCGTTGCTTCCAGAACGGAGGGTCCGGCTCGGGCTCCTCTCGTTCAACGGTCGGGGTTTGGTTCGGGCCTCTGGACCGGCCGCAGCCACGCTTCCGAGCTCGAGCTTTAGTTAGCCACGTTCATTTGCACATGCGCTGGTAACCTCGCATGAATTTTATATTTTTCACACCTCCTATAGATAGGCACGATGGCCGCATGGTGAGGCGGCGGCAAGCTCGGCGGATGCTGGTGTTGCAGGTTAAGGATATTTTTCAAGGATTTATTTCGACTTCAGCCTTACGTATTTTGCGCAAATTGAAATGATGCAGCGTGGAGCTATTTTGTAAGTAGATATTAAGGTAGACTAGAAATTAGATAAAACTGTTTTTTTAGTTTATCAACTTTAACTTAACTAACTTAACTAGTAAAGCCATTTTAGAATAAACTCTCCTGAACGACCTTTGAAAGACCCTTAACAGGAACAAAAGTGATGGATCCGATGAAGATATCACCAAGAAGCGAGAGTATATGCATAAGAGAAGTGTCTCTTTTGCGAATAACGGATCTGCTTGGTTGGCTATCAAAATATGAGTATGCCAAAATATAATCATACCAATCTTTTTTACCAAAATCTTAACAATTTTAGAAGGTGTGTTATTTTTAGATTTATGCGCCAGAGAAAGAAAAGGAGGTAACTATTCGGTTAGGTATCAGAATTTATAATCTTACCCATATTCTGATATAGCAAATTTTAGTAACCAACAAAGCAGACCCAACGAACGAAAAGGTGCGGGTGCGGGAGCACCTGTCTTTGATCCAACGGTGGGCATCCGTCGATAAATTCCTGAAACCAAAATATGTGGTCCGATCTCTGATGCCATTTTTGTTTGCCTAGAATGCATGGTCCATCTAATCGAACCAATCGCGCATGATCGCGGATTAGCGACCTGCACGACAAAAGAAAAAAAAAACACTTCCGGCAATAGCCATGTTGACACAGCACCCACACAAAAGAACATCGTTTCCCGCCGGCGGCTCGGTCCGACGTCACGGCGCTACTGCGGCCCGCCGCCGTCCGGCGGCACGACGAGCTGCTCCGGGTCGAGGTGCGGGTACCGGCGCAGAGCGGCGCGCTTCATGTGCTCAATGCCGCGCTCGTACCCGGCCAGCGCGTGCTCCGCCAGCCGGAGCACGTGCTCCGTGGACCCCAGGTACTCCTCCACCGCCGCCGCCCTGGCACTCCTCGCCTCCCCCGCGCTCGCCTTCCTGCCCCCGGCGAGCTCGGCCTTCGCCTCCGCCAGCTCCCGCCGCAGCGCGTCCGCCTCGCGCTCCCGCGCCGCCAGCTTCTCCTCCAGCTCCAGCTCATAGCCCAGCGAGAACGACACGCAGTTCGCGGCCTGCATCCATCGCCATGATCCCAATGCAAGCAAAGAAGGAACTTAGAACAAGACACGATTTGCGTAAACGAGTAGCGACGCGTCGGTCTCGTACGAACCTCCAGCATTGTGACGAAGCTCGATTCGATGACGTCGGAGGGCTTCGCCGCCGAGAACGCCCGCTCCCGCGACGGCGCGACGATGCTCTGCAGCATCCGCCGCGCGGCCTCCCAGCCGGCGGTGTCGCCCCCGTCAGGTAAGTCAGGCGTGTGCCGCGGTTTTGGAACCGGATCGTGGTCACGGACACTACTCTTTGATGCCCTCTGGGTGGAGAAGCCCGGCGGCGCCGCGCCGGACGACGAGCCGTGGGCATGATCGAGCGGCGTGCTCGGCTCATGGCGAGGCAGACCCTGCTTCGTGGCGTCATCCGCGAGCTTCCTCTTCGTCCCGGACAACGGCGTGTCGCTGCCGGGCTCGCTCTTCGCGGTCACCTTCTCCCCCAAAGCCTGCGCGGCCTTCGCCGCCCGCAGACTCTTCATCATGTCGTAGACGGATGGATCCATCTCTGTCACGTATCGAGAGCACTAAGCCCTTTGCTTGTTACAGAACACACGTCATGGGAGGGAAGGAGTCATGGAAGGCTCGAGTTTTACCTTTGGCGTTACTTGCAGTACGAGGAGAAGGCGGCGGCCTCGGTGAGCCAGTGGCCATGGCGGCCGCGAGGTTGCTCTCGGAAAGACACGTCTTGAGATCGACCGCGGCGCCATGAGCACGGAGCAGTTTGGCAGCCATGCTCTGCTCCTCTCTGGTGAGCACCGGCTCAGCGGTGGAGACCTTTGACGGCTCTCCCCACTTCACGGGGCACGGCCACGGCGTCGGCGACCTGAGGAAGAAGAACCCCTCCTTCCACCCCTTGAGAGACAGTGGCAGTCCCTTGATGAGCGCGCCGGCGGAGTCCTTGCCCCGGAACCAGTACCACCCTTTGAGCTTGTGTGCGCACAGCGAGAAGAAATGCCGGAACACGGCGAGCGACGGCGGCACGCCGGCGAAGTGGCAGAGGAAGAGGAAGCCCGCCATGACGCGCCACCCGTTGGGCGCGATCTGGCTCGGCGCGACGCCGAAGTGGGCGAGCGCCTCGCAGAAGAAGCCGTGCAGCGGGACGCGCATCCCGGCCTCCAGCGCCTACACGCAGACGGCCCCTGGGGGCGGCGGCGAGCACGCGCGATGGTGGCCGGCGGAGAGGATCGCCTTGAACTGATCCGGGACGCCGTACTTCCTGCACAGGGCGTCGAGGGACTCCTGGGTAAGGAAGGAGGACGCGAAGCGCTCGGCCACGGGCCTCGAGAGCGCGCCGCCGCCGCTGGCGTCATCGTCGGTTTCGCCGCCGTCGAGGGCGGCGTCCGGTGCGCGCGCGCGGATGGGGTCGGCACGGAGGGGGGAGGAGGAGGCGCCGATGATGTAGAGGGAGGACGACGACGACGACGAAGCAGAGGAAGGCATCTCGCGGCTGTACTGCGGGTTGCCTGGGTCTTTGGCGTGGTGCAGAACAGCAGCAAGAGTGAGCTCTGTCTCGGTGAGTAGAGAGGTGGGAGGAGGAGGCAGCCGGTAGAAGGGAAGACGGGTAGTCGTCTGGAGTCTTAATGACCATGCCTCTTGGGATTCTCACGACGCGTGCTCTGCAAGCCCCCCGAGAATTTCGACCAATTTCTTAGATTTTTCAACTTAAAAATTTAATAGAAAACTTTACAAAATGGATCTAGTACAAGTGAATAATGAAGGCAGGAGTGATGTCATTTGTCACTGAAAACCCTATATAGCTAGAGCTGCCCGATAAGGCTAGCCGTGAAGCATTAATAAATATTGCATAAAATATGAATACAAAAATTAGTTTTATACTAGTCTATCAAGCCACGCGGTGCGGGTAATTAGAATTAATATATAAATTATCTATCTTACGTCCTTTTTTCTCTATTAAATATTCTAGCACATACTCTAAAATACATATTTATTATTCTCTCATTGCAATTGATTTTATTTTGCATCACACCTTAATGTATGTTTGATATATATTTAATTGAACTATTTGTTTGTGAATTGATATTTTTATCTCTTCCATCATATATAAATACATGGTGACACATATCGTGGGTAGTATTTTTATATAAGCAATAACATAAATAATATATTAATAATGATATAAATAATAATTTAGAATTTTATATTCGTGCACTTTACTATTTTGTTATAATTATATAATTTAGATTCAGATTTATGGGTCACTTTAACTATTAATAATGATATAATTGGATAATTTATATGCAAATTTAGGAGGTTATTTGTATTATTTTTAAAATGGCATGGGTAATTTACATGAAGATTAGGGATTACTTTAGATTTTTTTATAATAGCAGAGGTGGTTAATTTAGATACATATTTAGGGGTTACTTTAGGGGGTGTTTGGATCCTAAGGGCTAAAGTTTAGCCCTGTCACATTGGATATTTGGATGCTAATTAGGGAGATTTAAATATGAGGTAACTATAAAACTAATTACATAAGCTGGGGCTAATTCACGAGACGAATCTATTAAGCCTAGTTAAGCTATCATTAGCATATGTTTAATATAGCAGCATATTGTCAAATAATGAACTAATTATGCTTAATTGAATTGTCTCACGAATTAGTCCGGGGTTATGCAATTATTTTTATCATTAGTCTACGTTTAATACTCCTAATTAGTATCAAACATCCGATGTGACAGAGCTAAAGTTTAGCCCTGCTAAACAAACATCCTCTTAGTCTATTTTTGTAATGGTAGAGGTGGATAATTTATTAGGAAATATAACAGATTCAATGACTGATTAGAGTTGTTGGATTGATAGCCGGATGTTTCTGATTTTTAAAAAAAAATTATATTTTTTTTATTTTTTAAGTGTCCATCTAGGATTTTAGGTGGCTTTACGTGGAGACTTTAAAAGAAACCTCCAATTAGTAATATTAGTAATAGTAAGATTTAACATTTTTCCTCGTATATTCAACACATGTAAAATGTAACTTGGGCACCGTTACTGTTCATTCGTTCTGTGGGCTGCTTGGATGCCCAACTACATCCTCCCACGCCGCAAAAATCCGACGCCTAAGCTGTGGTGAGAAAATCAACGTGAAAAGATGTGGCGGTCTAAGGCTAATAGCCAACCAAGCTAATAGCTTTCGCAGGTGTGCCGCCGAACTTGTGGAGTGGCGAGTTATGGCTGGAATCCAAACACACCCTTCATCTTATCTTGTCACCGTGTAATCTGCGCGCTTCAATCTCTATGGTTTAACAAAAATTTGGAAACTGTTCTTAATCATATAAACTCTACCACGTCTTCTGAGATTTTCTACTCCAAATTCTACACCCTAGTGGAAATCTGCGCTCCCACATCCGAATTTTGTACACGCTTGAGAAAAACAAAATCAAGTATTTTAGAGGAGTTCCACGCCTATATTATAGGTATTACTAAAATCAATTATTTTGAGGAGTTTCGCACATGAATTTTTAGCTACTTCTATTAGATATTAGAAATTACAAAGAAAAAAAATACTATAACTCTAGTACAAGTCAACTGAGAGCTTGTTTGTAAGAACTTGTAGTGTATTCATTTCACCTGTTTTGCGCAGACTGAGTCAATATAGTGTGAAGCCATTCGTAAGGCGGGGCGAAAAAGACTAAAAATAGGGTAAAGACAATGATTTCCTCAACATCGGCTTCACCAGTGAAATCATTATGAATGAAATCCTTCCAAACGATCCGTGAAAATCCACAATGAAATGATTGTAACTAGAATTCCGGATCCGAGCTATAGGAAGAGGTTTTCCCCCGAATTTAAGTCCTCCCCTTACCTTGTATGCACGATATTTAGGAAGATGATAAGTTGAGAAGAGGAAATATAAACTTCAGGTGTGGAGTTTTTGTTGGGTCTAATCCGGATCGCTAGTAGCGGGATCAACTCGGGTCTATCTCTTGATCTGGTTCTAGAAACAACACTGGTGTGCGTATGCGTGTGCGTGTGCTAGATCAAATCGATGGGGAAGATAGGATAGTGTACCTCGATCTGATGACGACGCCATCACGGGTTCGTCGGTGGTGTCTGCTCTAGGCAGCGTCGCGCAGTGCCGTGTTGGTGCGGGTTCGCACTAGGCGGCGATGGCCGGTGCAGTGCAGCGCTGGTGGAGCTTCCTGCCGCCGCAGCACCACCCCTCTCGATCGGTCTAGGGTTAGCGTGTAGGTGGGGAGTCGGGGCACGGTGAATCTCGACGTGCGTGCCCCCCGGCCCCCACCTTCTATTTATTGTGGCGCTGGCGACGGGGGCCCACCAACAGGTGTTGGGTTGGGCGCCCCCGATCAGGGCGCGGATCAAGGGCTAAGGCCTTTGGGCCTTAGGGGTAAAGATCAATCCAACAATCTCCCCCTTGATCTCACATTATCTTTTTCTTTCACTTTTCTATTTTCCTTATCTCATCACAGATTTATGTATAGGGCATATCTCATCGTCACGCGCAACTGCCGATAGAATCAATAGCCACAATACACGCCTCTGTTCAGAAATAGATTCTTTAATCCTTTTGGGCCTCTATTATCCAGAGATCATAGGCTGTACCTCATTCCCATGCCGGCTACGTGTTCCATGAACACGCTGGGTGGTAGGCCTTTCGTTAGCGGATCCGCAAGCATATCTTTTGTTCTTATATGCTCGAGACTTATGGTATGATCCTGGATTCTGTCTTTTATTGAATAAAATCTTATCTGTATCGACTTGGTAGTCGTGCTCTTCTTGTTGTTATGAGCATAAAACACTGCTGACTGGTTATCGCAGTACATCTTTAGTGGTCTTTCTATACTGTCCACCACTCTTAAGCCAGGTATAAATTTCTTTAACCATTCTGTCAGGGGGAAAAGTGAACGATCGCCTAATGACCATCACGGCGATGATCCTGGAGGTCCGGGCCCACCTGCGGTGACAGCGACCGTCGTCAGCCCAACATGGGAGGGAAGCACTCCGCTTCGCCCGACCAAGTCCTTTAGGGTCAGATGCTTCCGACCTCCCGGCGGCCGGGCTCCGCCTCGTCCGACCCCTCGCCACAGGGGTCCGCCTCGCCCGACCCGGGGCGTAGAGGGTCGGACTTACCCGGGCTCGCCAGGCGAGTGTCAGCCTCGGGCGCAGGCCGGAAGACGCGAGCGCTGATCACATGGGTCCCCCGCCAGCCTTGCCATAAATGCGCCACGGCTCAGGCGCGTAGAAAGGCGCCCGCGCCCCTGACGTGACCCGTCACACCTACCCGTCCGCGACCGCGCAGCGCACGCCACAGCGGCGCAGTCTTCCCTGATTCGCCGTCAGGCACTCATGACCTGCGTCGCTGGCACAGGAGCACTCCTGACCGTCCTCGCGCCACCTACCCGTCCTCGCGCCCCACGAATTCGGCGATAGGGACGGGACGCCTGCGCCACACAGACCGTCAGCAGGATAACAGGGGCAGCCAGGGGCAGCCAGGGGCAGCCAGGGGCAGCCGTCTGCCCCGACGGGACGGAGGCCACGACCAACGCCATCATCACGCACGCCCGCTGGCACCGGCCCCCGAGGAGATCAGCGACAAGATCGGGGGAGGCCGTCTGACGAAGCCGAAAGCTGAAGCCGGCCACGGCGTCCAGAGGGCTCGAATCTTCTCCTTGGACTCTGCACCCGCTCTCCCTCTCTATCTCTCTCTCTCTCTCTCTTCCTCCCTTCGCCCGTCTCACCTGTAACCCAGTCGCCCCTCTTGTACTATAAAGGGAAGGACGGGGCTGAGAGACGGGGGGAGACGAAATTTAGACTCTCACACTCTCACATTCACACTCTCTCACACGGGCTTCTTCTTCCCCAGCGAGAAGAATACAGTCCCACCGATAGAGCTTCAGTGCACACCCAAGAGACTTGGGACCGATTCCCTCTCTCGCCCTTCTGTAACCCCTACTACAGAACCCGCGTGGGCAACACGAGCAGCTCCCCATAGCGGACGTAGGGCTTCTTTTTGCCCGAATCAGTCTAAATCCCGTGTCACCCGCGCAACCATCCGGAGCCGTACGCGCATAAAAGAAATTTACTAGTCTAAGTCTTGATCCACCAATCTTGACAACGACAGTTGGCGTGCCAGGTAGGGGACCTTTGCGCGTACATCACCGGCTTCAGATGGCCAGCCACGACGCCAGCTTCGCTCCGGGCTCCCTGGTCCGCTTTGGGAGCCTGGACTTCCTCGCCACCAGGGAGGGGATCGATTTGATCCCTCTCCTCGCCTCACCCACTCGCCTCATCACCTCTGGCTCCGCCGCCAGGGTGGTGGCGAGCGGCCGGGCGCGCGCCCGGGGGGTCTCCTTCGGCGGGACGGCTCTTCGAGCTGCGCAACGCCGCGACAGCCTACGGTCGTTCCCAGGCGCGGTCCATGACCGTGCCGCCCGCGAGCAACGAGCTCGCGGGCGCGACGGGGGCGATCTCCGACGCCGGCTCCAGCAGCAGGAGCCACCACCCCTCGCGCGAGTGCTTCATGGCTGACGTGCACTCCGAGGGATCCAACGGCGACGGCACCGGAAGGAGGCAGCGAACTCCCCCACCGCGCGCCGCGGCCACGACGGGAGCCCTTGCCCGGGCCCCGGTGCGACCGCGACAGCCAGAGGCGCGCGTGGCGCCCCACCAGGAGGTTGAGCGCCCCCGCAACGAGGGCGGGGCGCGACTGTGAGCGCGCGACGTCCAGCGGCGTATCTGCGCTGACGAAGATCGCCCCCAGCTCCTCGCCCGCACCAGCCAGAACATCGCTGCAGCGGCGGCCCTACTTCTACGACTCCCCGAGCCGGAGACGCCCGAAGAACGTCAGGCGCTCCGAGAGGTGCACGACCTGCTCAAGTGCGCTGCCGTTCAGCAGGCGGAAAGCTCCGTGTCCCGGCGACGCGGGCAAAACACCAGCGGGGCAGCCCCCACCGCGCCCTCCGAGAGGCGGGGGGAGTCTGTCCACCAACCTCCTCCCCTGGCGAACCAGGCCGCGCCCGCTCGACGGACGTCGCCACCCGCGGGAGGCGGGGCCCCATCCGTTCACCGGCGCGTCGGTCCCATCTACGACGCCCGCGACACCTTGGACGCGCGGAGGCGCTCCTGCGCGGACAGGTAGGAGGGGGTGGACCGCGGCTACCATGTCCACCGTGGCGGCCGCTACGACAGCGAGGAAGACCGCAGCCCGAGCCCCAACCCAGCGGGGCCCCGGGCCTTCTCCACGCGCATCCTGAATGCGCCGTTCCCGCCGTGCTTCAGGCAGCCGACCAACGTGGCCAAGTACTCCGGAGAAACGAACCCCGGGCTATGGTTCAGCGACTACCGGCTTGCATGTCAGGCCGTTGGGGCGGACGATGACCTGTTCATCATCCGCAACCTCCCACTTTTTCTAGCCGACTCAGCGCGAAACTGGCTGGAGCATATCCCCTCAGGACGGATCCGCAGTTGGAACGACCTGAGGGAGATATTCGTGGGAAACTCCCAAGGCACGTACATGCGCCCTGGCAATTCCTGGAATCTCTGAAGCTGTCGCCAGGAGTCGGGTGAGTCCCTCCAGGACTACATACGACGCTTCTCAGGAAGCGCACTGAGCTCTCCAACGTCGCGGACGCCGACGTCATAGGGGCCTTCCTGGCGGGAACTTCCTGCCGACCCCTCGTCCATGAGCTAGGGCGCCGAGGCCCGCGGACCACTGAGGACCTCCTCAACATTGCCACCAGCTTCGCCTCGGGCGAGGCGGCCGTTGGAGCAATCTTCAACCGCTCCAAGGGCGAGGCAAAGCGGAAGGAGGACACCGATGAGGGCACCTCCAACCGTCCGCAGAAGAAGAAGAACAAGCAGCGGCGCGAGGCACCCCTCGTGGCGGCTGCTGAGCGCAAGCGGGGTCAGCCGCCCCCGGAGGGCACCCCCGGCTTCTTCGACAAGCTGTTCGAGGGACCGTGCCCGAACCATGAGTTCCCCGCGAAGCACGCCTGCAAGGACTGCAACCTCATGAAGAGGTACTTTGCAGGCAACCCGGTGAAGGGCGACCGTTGGCGGAAGCCCGACGAGGAGAAGAAGGACGACGGAGAGAAGGCAGACGGCTTCCCCAAGGTGGACGGTTGCTTCATGATCTTCGACGGACCGGCAGCTTATGATTCCAGACGCCGCCAGAAGCTGGAACGTCGCGAGGTCTACGCGGCGGATCCTGCGACGCCGACCTTCCTCTACTGGTTGGGATGCGCCATCACTTTCGACCGGTCCGACCACCCGGGGCGCGTCCTGCAGCCAGAGCGCTACCCCCTCGTCGTCGACCCCATCATCGGCACGACGCGCCTCACCAAGGTGCTCATGGATGGAGGCAGCGGCCTCAATATCCTCTACACCGAGACCCTCGACGCCATGGGGATCGACCGCTCCCGCCTCCGCCCCAGCAAGGTGCCGTTCCACGGCATCGTGCCGGGGAAGCAGGCAATGCCTCTCAGGCAGATCGACCTGCCCGTCACTTTCGGGACTCCGTCCAACTACAGGAAGGAGATCCTCACCTTCGAGGTGGTAGGCTTCCGTGGAACCTACCACGCCATCTTGGGGCGGCCAAGCTACGGCAAGTTCATGGCCATCCCCAACTACACCTACCTCATGCTCAAGCTGCCGGGGCCCAACGGGGTCATCACCGTCGGCACATCCTTCCAGAAGGCGTACGAGTGTGATGTAGAATGCTGCGAGTACGCCGCGGCCATCACCGTCACGGAGGATCCGGCGGTCCAGCTCGCGGAGAGCGCAGAGGGTCGGCCCGACTCCAAGCAGTCGCCCACCTCCTTCAAGGCCACCGAAGGCGTCAAGGAGGTCCCTCTCAACCCAAGCGGTTCCGACGGCCAGACCTTCCGAATCAGCGCTAGCCTATCTCCCAAATAGCAAAGCGCGCTCGTCGACTTCCTCCGCGCGAACATCGATGTCTTCGCGTGGAAACCCTCGGATATGCCCGGCATTCCGAGGGAAGTCGCCGAGCATTCCTTGAACATCAAGGCCGGCTCCAAGCTAGTGAAGCAAGGTCTGCGCCGCTTCGACGAGGAGAGGCGCAAGGCCATCGGCGAGGAGCTCCAGAAGCTTTTGGCGGCCGGATTCATCAAGGAAGTGTACCACCCCGAGTGGCTGGCTAATCCTTTTCTTGTACGAAAAAGGAATGGGAAATGGCGAATGTGTGTTGACTACACCGGTCTCAACAAGGCGTGCCCAAAGGATCCGTTTCCTTTGCCGCGCATTGACCAGATAGTCGACTCGACCGCCGGATGCGAGACCCTCAGCTTCCTCGATGCGTATTCTGGCTATCATCAAATCGCGACGAAAGAGTCCGACCAGCTTGTGACCTCTTTCATCACCCCTTTCGGCCCCTATTGCTACGTCAAGATGCCATTCGGCCTCAAAAATGCGGGGCAACATTCCAGCAATTTATGCTCAAGTGTTTTGGGGACCTCATCGGGCGGACCGTTGAGGCTTACGTCGACGATATCGTAGTCAAGTCCAAGAAGGGCGACCAGCTCATCCCCGACCTCAAACTAGCCTTCGAGAAGCTGAGAGACAAGCGCATCAAGCTCAACCCTGAGAAGTGCGTTTTTGGGGTACCAAGGGGTATGCTACTAGGTTTCATCGTCTCCGTGCGCGGCATCGAAGCCAATCCGGAGAAGATAGCGGCCATCAACGACATGGGGCCGATTTGAAACATAAAGGGAGTCCAGCGTGTCACGGGATGCCTGGCGGCCCTGAGTCGCTTCATCTCGCGCCTCGGCGAACGGGGGCTCCCCCTCTACCGACTCTTGAAGAAGACCGACCGCTTCGAGTGGACCATCGAGGCCCAGGAGGCACTTGACCGGTTCAAGGACCTCCTGACGAAAGCCCCGGTCCTAGTCCCTCCAACCGACGGGGAACCCCTCCTGCTTTACATCACGGCGACCACCCAGGTGGTCAGCGCAGCTCTGGTGGTAGAGCGAGAGGAGGAGGGACACACCCTCAAGGTACAGCGCCCAGTCTATTTCGTCAGCGAGGTCCTGTCCGAGTCCAAGGCGTGATACCCGCAGATCCAGAAGCCCATCTACGCCGTCCTCATCACGAAGAGGAAGTTGCGCCATTACTTCACTTCCCACCCGGTGACGGTCGTTTCGTCGTACCCCCTCGGCGAGGTGGTCTGGAACCAGGACGCCACGGGACGGATCGCGAAATGGGTGCTCGAGCTCATGGACCAGGGCATCACCTATGCCCCCCGCACCGCCATCAAATCTCAGGTACTCGCCGATTTCGCAGCAGAGTGGACAGAAATCCAGACGCCGAAGGCGCCGGAGAAGCAGGAGTACTGGACGATGCACTTCGACGGGTCGTTGATGAAGCCTCGCGCCGGAGCGGGCCTGGTCTTCATCTCCCCTCTTGGCATCCGCATGAGGTACATGATCCGCCTCCATTTTCCTGCGTCTAATAATGTCGCCGAGTATGAGGCTCTCCTCAACGGGCTTCGCATCGCCATCGAGCTGGGCATCCGACGGCTGGACGTCCGAGGTGACTCCCAGCTAGTCGTCGAGCAAGTCATGAAGGAGTGGAGCTGCCACGACCCCAAGATGGCAGCTTACTGCAACGAGGTCCGCAAACTCGAGGACAAATTCGACGGACTAGAGCTCAACCACATCGCAAGACGTTTCAACGAGGCCGCCGACGAACTGGCGAAGGCGGCATCCGGCCGAAAGCCCGTGCCCGACGGCGTCTTCATCAGCGATCAGTTCGAGCCCTCAATCCGTTATCAGGAACCGGGAAAGGTCGGCGACGCGCCACCTGCCCCGGGCTCGGGTGCCGACCCAGGCGAAGTAGCCCATGGTCCGTCTGGCTTGGGTTTGGAGGCCGACCCCTCCTACCCCAAGATCATGGAGATTGACGCGGACCCAGTTGCGGGGCCCGTCTCCCCGCCTGACTGGACAGCCCCGTACCTCAACAACCTCATCCGCGGGACGCTCCCAACGGATAAGACGGAGGCACGAAGTATTGCGTGCCGCGCCAAATCATTCGTCATCATCAACCAGGAGCTCTACAAGCGGAGCCACACCGGCATCCTCCAGCGCTACATCCCAATCGAACAAGGAAGGGCGCTGATTCAGGACATCCATGCAGGGGCCTGCGGCCACCACACCGCGCCAAGAACTCTCATCGGGAACGCCTTCCGGTAGGGCTTCTACTGGCCAACGGCGGTCGCCGATGCCACCCACGTGGTCCGCACCTGCGAAGGGTGCAAATTTCTCGCACGCCAAACTCATATGCCCGCGCAGGCACTCCGGACCATCCCATCACATGGCCCTTTGCGGTCTGGGAACCGGACCTCGTTGGGCCCTTCAAGAAAGCGCCCGGGGGCTTCACCCACTTGCTTGTCGCCATCGACAAGTTCTCTAAGTGGATCGAGGCACGACCGGTCGCGCAGATCACGTCTGAACAGGCGGCGCGGTTCTTCATCGACATCGTCCATCGCTTTGGAGTCCCCAACTCCATCATCACGGACAACGGCACGCAGTTCACCGGGAAGAAATTCCTCCGGTTCTGCGACAACCACCACATCCAAGTGGACTGGTCGGCCGTGGCGCACCCCCGCACGAATGGGCAGGTCGAACGAGCCAACGGCATGATATTCCAGGGTCTCAAGCCACGGATCTTCGACCGCCTCAAAAAATTCGGCGGCCGGTGGGTCGCAGAACTCCCCGCGGTCCTATGGAGTCTAAGGACGACCCCCAGTAGGGCAACTGGCTTCACCCCGTTCTTCATGGTCTACGGGTCTGAGGCAATCCTCCCCACCGATCTGGAATACGGATCGCCGAGGGTCAAGGCGTATGACGAACAAGGGAACCAGGCGTCACTCGAGGACGCACAAGACCAACTCGATGAAGCGCGCGATGTGGCCCTGCTACACTCGGCCAAGTACCAGCAGGCCTTACGACGACACCACAGTCGCAAGGTGCAAGGCCGAGCCTTCAACGTCGGCGACCTGGTGCTCCGCCTCGCCCAGGACAACAGGGGTCGGCACAAGCTGACCCCTCCGTGGGAAGGCCCTTTCGTCGTCGCCCAAGTGCTGCGGCCAGGCATGTACAAGCTGGCGACCCCCGATGGGCAGATCTTCAGCAATGCTTGGAACATAGAACAGCTAAGACGCTTCTACCCTTAAATTCTGTTTCCAAGTTTGAACACACACATTTCTGTAATTTTCTGGTCCACGGAGAAAGGCAATTTTGAGTTGACCTCTTTTGAGTCTCGTCGCGAGCTCAGGGATATCCGACCCCGACCCTACCTCAGGGTCGCATATCCCTCGGGGGCTATCAGGGGCTCTGACCCAAGTCACCCGAGGTCTTCTCAAAACAGCTTTTCTCCGAGCCGACCCCCTTCCTAAACGATTGGGCGTGAAAAGGGGAGAGTGCGCAAACGACGCCCTGGCAAGACTGATCGGACTGCGAAAAAACCTACGCCCCAGCGGCTACAGTACTATCGCTCATCAGCGCTTACTGACGCGTCCGACCCGTACTCTAAACTTTCCAAACCCAAAAAGACAAGGAAGGGGATCGAAAGTGTCTTTCGATAAATTACAGAAAAGGCCCCTACGGCCATTGCAAAAACAAGTTTAAAATTAACTAACGTATTTACACGCTGGGGCATTTGAGCCCGATCCAGCTAGCCCGTTCATGGGTTTTCCGGCGAGATGGCCTCATCCTCCAGTTGCTTCGCCAAGGCCTCCGCTGGATCGAGCACCGACGCATCGATCTCGTCCAGCTCAGCCTCGGAGTACCCGGGGGCATATCCTCCGCTCATCACTGCGAAATTGAGGCTGATGTAATGGGACCTAAAGACGCCGAAAGCCTGCTTCACGCCGACGTGAAGCGCCTCCCGGGCGATCTCGCGGGCCCGCTGGTACACCCCAAGGGCACGAGCCGCTAGCGAGCTCATCCCTTCCCCCTGGACCACGCCGAGGCCATCGCAGACGACACGGACCGTGTCTCGCAGGCTGCCGTGCTCGACGTGCTCCGCGTCGAGGGCCTCCTTCAGCCGGTCAACTTCGTCCGCAAGACCTGTCCAGAAAAACCCGCCAAATCAGAAACCATCTCAACACCACAAAGACAGAAAGACAAGAAGAGCCTCACCCTCGGACTGAGCCTTCAGCGTGCGCTCTCGGTCAAGCCCCTGGGTCACAGCGGTCTGAAGCTGACCAACCTCTGTCCCGAGGTCGGCCACCATCTTCTCAGCCTCGACAATGGCCTGGAAGTCCACGCGGTTAAGGCGAGCTTGCTCGACGGCGGCCTGGAGCTCATCCTGCACCGCCTGCTCGCGCCTTCGCAGGTCGTCGATGACTTGCTGGGCGGCGGCAACCTGCGCGGTCAACTCCTCGATCCGCTGCTCACGCCCTCGCAGGTCGTCGATGACTTGCTGGGCGGCGGCAACCTGCGCGGCCAACTCCTTGGTCCGCTGCCTTTCCATGGAGAGGCGCTCCTGCGCGAGCCGAAGGAAATCGGACTTCCCCCGGCTACACTCCTGGAGGGCCTAAAAAACAATCCATATTCAGTAACAGAGCGGCAGAAGGGAAATAATCACCAAGAAGAACATCATACCTGACCGACGGGAGCGATGACGCCGTCCAACCTCCCCATCAAAGAGGATAGGGCAGCACGGGCGCTGTCGAGCTCGCCCTGCACTGTCCGCCAGTTCCCCCACTCCTCGGCGTCGTCCAGCGTAAGCAGGGGCTTCTGCGGGTCGTCGCCAGACGTCAAGCGCAGGGTGGTCCTAGCCCCACTCCACGCCTCGGGAACGGGACGGACCGAAGCAGGGACAGAGGCCGCTTCGGCCGCTCCCGGCTCCCCTGTCCTCGATGCCGCCGCAGGAGCAGGCACCGCCGCCACGGATGCCGCTGGCCTCGACGACGGCTCCGCCTCATGCGCCATCATCCCTGACGGGGTCGTCGTGGCCGCCGCTGGCGCCGACGCGCATCCCGACTCGCCCGCCGCCGTCACGGCCTCTGCCGCGATCACCGGGGCAAGCGCCCCCGCCCCCGTTGCGGCCGCCAGAGCAGGCGCCTCCTCCTCTGCCGCCATCGTCGCCCCCGCCATGGCGTCCCGGGCGGATGTTCGCGGCACCGTCGCCGCCGCCTCCACTGTGGCCGCCGGAGCGAGCGTCCTCGCCTCCTCTGCCGCCGCCGTGCCTGTCGTAGCCGTGGGGGCGGACCCCTCCGTCTCCATTGCCGCCGTCGGGGCAGCATGCTCCTCCTCTGCCTCGTCATCGAGGTCTATCAACTCCCCGATCCGAGGGCCCCCGGGGGCAATCCTCCGTCCCGCGGGGTCCGCCGAGGAGGCAGAGGGCGGAGCAGGGGCCGGACCCTGCCTCGTGCCCGGCCGCGGCACCTCCCCGCTGGTTGCCGTCGCAGGAGCCGCCCCAGCGGTAGGCTCTGCGGTTTCCCCAGCGACGCCACCTCTTGTCGTCGTCGGGGTCGCGGTCCGCCCCGCGGAGGTGGACGACGCCCGCAGCACCTTCCTCGGCGCCACCAGCGGGGCACGGCTTCGGGGAGCGGCACTGCAAGACAACAAACAGCATCAATCAAAACAACTTGATGTCGAGAAAAGAAAGAGACGAGCGAGGATTTTCCACTTACACTACATTGGCGCAAGGACGGCGGGCGCGCTTCGCCTCCGTGTCCGAGGCCGACCCCGGGGCTTCTGGCAGCGGCCGCTTGCCGCTGCTCCTCTGTTCCTGGGTCATGGGCAGAGGGACGGGGGTCGGCCCCATCGACTCCTGGGGCACGCCCGCGCTGACCGTTGGGGCGCGGCCCCGGAACCCTGAGGGGTCGGTTCCCGGGCGGACGAGCCGCTCGGTCTGTCCCCCGCGGCCGCTTGGGAGCGCTGCTCCCGAATAACGAGCGCGCCTGGCTGAGGGGCCGGGACGGGCTCCTCCTCCTCTTCCTCCTCCACCTCCTCTTCCTCTTCATCCTCCTCCTCATCGTCGTCGTCATCATCGTCGTCGTCGTTCGATATGACCGGACCTCTTCGCCGCTGTTGGAACTCCCTGGCGGCCTTCTTCTGCTTCTTCGCCTTCACCTCGTCCTTGCGCTGCTTCTATTTCTCGGCAAGGAGGCGGTTCCGCTGCCGCAGCTCGGCGTCCTCCTGAACGGGCGGACGCACGCCGACGACTTTTGTCATCTGGTCCTGCAGGCACAAAGGCTCCGCGTCAAAACGGCAAGTCAAGAAACGCAAGAAAGGGTAACAGGCGCATGAGATCCTCACCACGTCGATGAAATCCTTGTCCGGCCGCATCGGAGGGTGGCCGGGCACCGGGAAGACGACGTCCTTGTCTTCCAATGCCTCCCGGATGCGCTGCCGCATCTCAGAGGCGGGGAACACGCCCGTCGCAAGGACGGTGCCCTCAGTCGGTGCACCAGGAGCCATCTCGGCAAGCGAGCGGATCCGAAGCATCAGCGGCGCCACCCTCCGAGAGTGGTACGCCCCGATAACTCCGGCACCGGTGAGTCCCTTCCCTTTCAGGAACTCGATGGCTCGGAGAAGGCTGGAGATTCGCTTCTTCTCCTTCTCCACCGGGCCGTACGCCCACACCTCCGGCGCCGCCTCGATGACGTGACCGGTGAATTCCGGCAACGGGGACTCAGAGTAGTTCTTTACATAGAACCACTGTTGATGCCACCCCTTGTGGGACGCCACGGTCTTCATCGCCATATACTCCTTGGCGCGGGTGTGGCGAAGGTGGATCCCGGCGCACCCAATCGCCACCGGGATCGTTCGCTGCTGGCCGCCTCGCTTCTCGACCTTCTGGTACAGGCTGACCGTGAAAAAATACTTCCACGGTGAGAAGTTGGGCTCGATGCCCAGGAATCCTTCGCACAGCGCGACGAACGCCGCGATGTGTTGGATCCCGTTGGGGTTGAGGTGCTGCAGCTCGAGCCCGTAGTGGTGCAGCAACCCGCGGAAGAAGAGGCTCGGCAGTGTCGCGAACCCCCTCTCGTGGAAGTGGGCGAACGACACGATGTAGCCGGCGGGCGGACTCGTCACCTCTTCCGATCCGGGGAACCGCCACTCGCCCCTCTCGGTCCTCTCGCAGAGGAGTCCCTTCTTCACGAGGTCGTCAGCGCGCGAGGTGCCAAAGCTGGAGCGCTCCCAAGTGGCCATTGCGAGAGGAAGGAAAGCTTGACGGCGGGAGGCAAAAAGGGGCTGGAGCGTTGGGGAGAAAGAAGACGAACGGCTCACACAGGAAACCAAAAGACGAAAGGAGAGGCGAAAAGATTCAGAGCAGGATGCGGGCGGAACAGGCGAGGCGGCCCCCCATCTTATAGGAGGACGCGTGGGAATCGGAACGGACGCGCCCATCGCAGTTAATGCGGCGCCAGGTACGCCTCGTCACGCCCATTCCCCTCTTTTTCGGAAGACGTGCGCACGACCCTGCAGGAAACATCCACTCCTTCCTCGTTTCGCGGGTCGGCACCTACTGCCACTTCGTCTCCCGAGAAGTACGTGCACACGATCTCCTCCGTACCCGGCCCAAGGCTCGACAGAAAGGTAAAAAGGGATACGGGGCTGAAAACGCCCCTACGGCCCGTTACGATCCAGGGGTTCGAAGGCTGGCCCACCGTGGGTTCGACAACCGCCCCAGGATGACCCTGAGAGAGGGGTGAGAAGGGACGGGTCCGCTAGCGGCCATCACCCGGGCACCCGACTGCCTAGGGCGTCCCGACCTCACATTCGAGTCCGACCGGCACCAAAGTTCATGGTTTTTCTCCGATGAAAGGCAACAAGCCGGGTCCAATCGAACGGACTCGGGAACTATATGAGCTGGCCGGCCGGAATCTGGGGTACGCCACCAGCTTGGCCCAAGCCGGACCCCCCCGAACAGGGACCGGGACCCCACTCGAATCGACCCGTTTGCAGCTCAACGAGCACCACGGTTCATCCAACGAGGATAACGTGGCACGGCTCACCCCCTCCGTCCCAGCGAACGGACGCTTGAGGGGTAACGTTCAAAAGTCGATTTGGCCTCCCGACCGGTCTCCTACAACGCGCGGGGGCTCGGGGGCTAGCTTCGCAACTAGTGACCACACGGATGGTCACAACATAAGGCCTCCAGATGGAGGGCGTCCTCCAGAACGGTGAGAATCCCCTCATGTCAAGACGGTCACCGTGCTTCCCATCCTCGGTCAACTGCAGCTCGCACGACGAGCAAAAGTTCCCGAGGAACGACGATAACAACCTCTGGAGGAGCGTCCCCGCTCCACCACAGGCTCGGGGGCTACTGTCAGGGGGAAAAGTGAACGATCGCCTAATGACCATCACGGTGATGATCATGGAGGTCCGGGCCCACCTGCGGTGACAGCGACCGTCGTCAGCCCAACATGGGAGGGAAGCACTCCGCTTCGCCCGACCAAGTCCTTTGGGGTCAGATGCTCCCGACCTCCCGGCGGCCGGGCTCCGCCTCGCCCGACCCCTCGCCGCAGGGGTCCGCCTCGCCCGACCCGGGGCGTAGAGGTTCGGACTCACCCGGGCCCGCCAGGCGAGTGTCAACCTCGGGCGCAGGCCGGAAGACGCGAGCGCTGATCACGTGGGCCTCCCGCCAGCCTTGCCATAAATGCGCCACGGCTCGGGCGCGTAGAAAGGCGCCCGCGCCCCTGACGTGACCCGTCACACCTACCCGCCCGCGACTGCGCCGCGCACGCCACAGCGGCGCAGTCTTCCCTGATTCGCCGTCATGCACTCATGACCTGCGTCGCTGGCACAGGAGCACGCCTGACCGTCCTCGCGCCACCTACCCGTCCTCGCGCCCCGCGAATTCGACGACAGGGACGGGACGCCTGTGCAGCACAGACCGTCAGCAGGATAACAGGGGCAGCCAGGGGCAGCCGTCTGCCCCGACGGGACGGAGGCCACGACCAACGCCATCATCACGCACGCCGCCGGAGGAGATCAGCGACAAGATCGGGGGAGGCCGTCTGACGAAGCCGAAAGCTGAAGCCGGCCACAGCATCCAGAGAGCTAGAATCTTCTCCTTGGACTCTATGCCCGCTCTCTCTCTCTCTCTCTCTCTTCCTCCCTTCGCCCATCTCACCTGTAACCCGGTCGCCCCTCTTGTACTATAAAGGGAAGGCCGGGGGCCGAGAGACGGGGGGAGACGAAATTTAGACTCTCACACTCTCTCATTCACACACTCTCACACGGGCTTCTTCTTCCCCAGCGAGAAGAACACACTCCCACCGATAGAGCTTCAGTGCACACCCAAGAGACTTGGGACCGGTTCCCTCTCTCGCCCTTCTGTAACCCCTACTACAGAACCTGCGTGGGCAACACGAGCAGCTCCCCATACTGGACGTAGGGCTTCTTCTTGCCCGAACCAGTCTAAATCCCGTGTCACCCGCGCAACCATCCGGAGCCGTACGCGCATAAAAGAAATTTACTAGTCTAAGTCTTGATCCACCAATCTTGACAACGACACATTCTACCTGCCCGGAGGCCTCGTAGCATGATATAAACTCAGCATACATCGTCGATGTTGCTGTGACCGATTTTTTAGAGCTTTTCCATGATATAGCTCCCCTTGCGAGAGTGAAGATGTAACCTGTCGTGGATTTTCTATTATCCTCATCTCCCGCAAAGTCTGAATCTGCGTATCCTTTAATCTCTAAAGAATCGCTTCTTTTGTATGTTAGCATGAGGCCTTTTGTGCCTTTCACATATCGCAAGGCTTTCTTTACAAGTTTTCGGTGTTCTAGACCTGGATCTTTCTGAAATCTGCCAAGCACATTAGTGACAAAGGCTAAGTCAGGGCGTGTGCACACTTGAGCATACTGTAAACATTCGACTGCCGAGGCATACGGAACAGTTTTCATCTGTTCTTTTTCATATTTGTTTCTGGGACTCTGAAAGTCTCCATATCTGTCACCCTTGACTATCGGAGCACGAGTAGGCTTACTCGCATGCATACTATATTTTTCTAGAATCTTTTGTAGGTATGTCTCTTGTGACAAACCTAGTACCCCATTTCTTCTATCTCGGTGAATCTCAATACCTAGCACAAATGAGGCTTCACCAAGGTCTTTCATGTCAAAATTTGATGACAAGAATTCTTTTGTTTCTAATAGTAGACTGACATCGCTACTCGCTAGTAAAATATCATCCACATACAGTACCAGGAAAATATATTTCCCTTTCTTGAACTTTGCATAAATGCAATTATCCTCAACATTCTCTGTAAACCCAAACCTCTTTATAGTCTCATTACTTTAACCCATAAATGGATTTCTTCAAGTGACATCCCATATTTTCTTTTCCTTTCACGATAAAACCTTTAGGTTGTGCCATGTAAACTCTTTCTTTGAGATCCCCATTTAGGAATGCCGTCTTTACATCCATTTGGTGCAATTCCAGATCGAAATATGCGACCAAGGCCATAATTATTCTAAAAGAGTCTTTACATGAGACTGGAGAAAAAGTCTCATTGTAATCTATTCCTTCCTTCTGTGTAAATCCTTTTGCCACAAGACGAGCCTTGTATCTTTCTATATTCCCTTTGGAGTCATATTTTGTCTTGTAGACCCATTTGCAGCCTACTATTTTGGCTCCTTCAGGAATTTCTTCTAGGTCCCAAACTCGGTTGGTTCTCATCGATTTCATTTCATCTTCCATGGCTTCAAACCATTTAGATGAATGTCTGCTTCTCATGGCTTCTTCGAATGAGATGGGATCATCTTCCATTCGAAACTCTTCTGTGTTATATACTTCATAATCAGCGGGACTAGCTGATCTTCTTTCTCTTTGAGATCTCCTAGGAGCCTCTTCTATTCGAATATTCTCTGCTGGAGTCTGTGATGGCTCCCCCTGATCCGTGGCAATATTATTATCTATAGGATCCTGAAGGACAGGTTCCACATTTTCATTCTGTGTTGCCACAGAAGGGATCAACTCGGGAACTGGCATTGCAGTAACTCGTACCGCCGGCGCAGTCTCAGTAGGCAGTGAGAAAAACGGTTTCTGAATCATTGGAGTAGATGCGCAGACCCGCTTCTCCTCAAGAACAATCTTTCGAACTATTGTACTTCCCCGAATCATCTCTTCTTCTAGGAAGGTAGCATGTCTCGTTTCTAGAAACTTTGTAAACCTGTCTGAACAGTAGAAACGATATCCTTTTGATTTCTCTGGATAACCAATAAAATGGCAACTCACTGTCTTGGGATCCAATTTCCCAATGTTTGGGTTAAATATCTTTGCCTCAGCAGGACTCCCCCACACCCGTAGGTAATTCAGTGAGGGTATCCTTCCTATCCACATTTCATACGGTGTTTTAGGCACCGCTTTACAGGGTACTCTGTTGATATAGACAGCGGTTTTCAACGCCTCCATCCATAAACTCACTGGTAGCGTAGAATAGCCGATCATGCTTCCTACCATATCCATCAGGGTACGATTCCGTCTTTCAGCTACTCCGTTCTGCTGAGGATCGCCCGGCATAGAGTACTGGGCAACTATTCCTTGTTCTGTTAGGAACCTCGCAAAAGGTCCTGGAACCTGTCCGTATGGGGTATGCCGACCGTAGTATTCCCCTCCACGGTCAGAACGGACAACTTTTATCTTTAAATTATGCTGATTCTCAACTTCAGCCTTGAATTCTTTAAATTTATCCAACGCTTCTGATTTCTCTTTTATTGGATAAATATATCCATAACGGGAATAATCATCTGTGAATGTTATGAAAGAGTCATAACCATCTATGCTTTTAACTGAGAACGGACCGCAGATATCTGTGTGAATTAACTCTAAAATACCTGCGCTATGCTCAGCATTTTTCTTTGTTATCTTTACATATTTTCCTTTAATGCAATCAATGCATTGATCTGAGTCTGAGAACTCAAGAGGAGGTAGAATCTCATTCTTAACCAGCCTTTCTATTCTCCCCCTCGAAATATGGCCTAAACGACAGTGCCATAATTTCGACGACGTGTCTTGAGTTCTCTTTCATTTTTTGTTAATATATGTGGTTGCAGACACAGTCGCATTCACATCACATACGGAATTCACACTTTCACGTAGCGATAACAAATAAAGATCATTTCTTCTGAAAGCAATAGTAGCAACTGCATCATTAAATTCTATTATACACATGTCGTTTCCAAAATGACATTCAAATCCATCGTCATCTAGACGAGACACACTTATCAAGTTTCTCTGTATTACGGGAACATAAAATACATCTCTAAGTAATAAATTAAAGCCTGTGTCGAGCTCTAAGAGGAGGTCTCCCACCGCCTCAACATCTGCCTTGACTCCATTCGCGGCTTTAATTCTGCTTTCGCCTCTTCTCGTAGTTCTCGTTCAACGGAATCCCTGTAAGGAGTTTGCAACATGAATTGTTGCTCCTGAGTCAATCCACCAAGTAGATTTTGAATAATCTGTATACAAGAATTCATCTACAAATGAGATAATGTTCTCACCTCGTTTCTCCATGATCATCTTTAGGTAGTCGGGATAATTTGACTTGTAGTGTCCCTTCTGTTTGCAGTAAATGCACTGATCCTTCTCTACTATAGCTTGCCCAAACTTGGGCCTGTGCTGCTGAGACATCTGGGGTCCCTTTTCCCTTGGATGAGGAGGGAATGTCTTTATTATTTCTTTTCTTATTCACATAGTTTATAGATCCACCATGTGTTGTCTTTATTCTCTCTTCTTCTTGAACACACATCGCTATGGTCTTTTCTATATCCCATTTCTCGGGGTTTATGTTGTAATTGACAACAAAATTGTCAAACTCTTTTGGCAACGAAGCAAAGACCAAATGAACTATGTGTTCTTGTTTGAACTCCATATCCATTGGTTTAAGCTTGTTGTTGATATTCACCAAGCGATGAATGTGCTCTCTTATCCCACCTCCCAAATACCTTTCTGTAACCAGTTGTTTGATCAACTGGGTAGCATAAGTCTTTGAGGAGCCAGTGTACTGACTCCTTATCTTGTCAAGGTACTCAACGACAGTAGGAAAGTCTGTGATTGCCCCCAGAATGGCAGGCTCTATAGTGTTCTTCACCACTGCCAAACATTTCTTGTTGGCAGGGTGCCGTTTGGCATGATCAGCGTCATACCTCTGTTTGCTCCCCTTATAGGAGAGCTCTGTTTGCTTCCAAGAAGCATCTGTAACATCATCCCCTCTGACCGGCCTCTCAGGCTCTACTGGAACCGGTGCAGAAAGAACCCAATCTAGCTCAGCCATGGTAAAGAAGAGATCCAACTTCTTATACCATTCATTGTAGTTGCCGCCTCTCAAAATTGAAATGTCCTTGATGGAAACCATCATAGGAAAATCAGCTAAAATAGGTTAGCTCAAGTGAGAACATTATAACAATAATGATAAATGCATAAAAATCATAATATTATTATTATCAACTTTGGTCAGAAAATAACAACATTACAATTTAATCTGAAAATTAATCTGTGAAATCATAATATTGTTATTATCAACTTTGGTCAGAAAATAACAACATTACAATTTAATCTAAAAATAATCTGTAAAATCATAATATTGTTCTTATCAACTTTGGTCAGAAAATAACAACATTACAATTTAATCTGAAAATAATCTGTGACTCGAAATTTAAATTATCCCTTTGGTTCAAATTTAAATTCAAGTCGAAATAATCATCTGTGCAGCGGAAACATGAATAAAATAATTCTATTTTGAAGCAAGATCTGTGAAAATCTGTATTTCTATTCTCTAAACATTTATCCCTTTGGTTCAAAATGAAAAGAGATCAAATTCTACTGTTCATCTCCGAAACACTAGCACTGTGCAGCCCGTTACTGTGCAGCCCGTTACTGTGCAGCCCAAAACCACCTCCGCGGCCTGGCCCACTCGCGAAAACGGCCCGGTACTGTGCGGCCGCGGCTCAACAGGCCACAACCTGGGCCTGGGCCGCGATTTCGGCCCACGCCCGCGCCCCCCTCCCCCCCCCCCCCCCCCCCGCCCCCCCGCGTTGATCTCAGCCGTCCATCCAGATCCGACGGCTGAGCGAGCCTTTCAGGAGGTATAAAAACCTCGCGGCCGGCGTCGCACTTGAAAAACCCTAAATCATTTTTCACTCTCTCGCCCGCTCTCTCGCCTGGCTCTCTCGCCTCTGACCGTCGCCGCTGTCGCCGGCTTGAGCTCCTCTCCCTCTCTCCTCTCTCCTCTGTTCCGGCCAGAGGCTGCGCTGCCGCGTTCGTCCTCAACGCCGGCGGCCGTGCCATGGCCGGATCTGCTCTCCAATACCCTTTCTCTTTGTTTTCTCTTGATTTCGGCTCGGTGTGCGTCCACACGAAGCGGATCTGTGCCCTATGGGCCTCCTCGCCGGAGTCGCGTGTGTCTCGCGCGCGGCTCCGTCGAGGGGATCTCTGGGGTACGGGAAAGAAGGGATACAACAGAGGTAAGAGAAGGAGAAGAAAAGAAAAGCAAGAAGGACCAGAGGAGGAGGAAGGGCCAGGTAAGTCGGGGTGGGTAGATCTGGGGTTAGGGTTAGGGTTTCGAGCTCTGTTGGATTTCTTCCTCGATTTGCTTTCTGATTTCTCTATTTGCTCGATTCCTTTACCCTTTTCTACTTCTTCCGAGTCAAAACCACTAATCTAAGGTGGCTCTGGTATCATTGTTGGGTCTAATCCGGATAGCTAGTAGAGGGATCAACTCGGGTCTATCTCTTGATCTGGTTCTAGGAACAACACTGGTGTGCGTGTGCGTGTGCTAGATCAAATCGATGGGGAAGATAGGATATTGTACCTTGATCTGACCACGACGGCATCACGGGTTCGTCGGTGGTGTCTGCTCTAGGCAGCGTCACGCAGTGCCGTGTTGGTGCGGGTTCGCACTAGGCGGCGATGGCCGGTGCAGTGTAGCGCTGGTGGAGCTTCCCGCCGCCGCAGCACCACCCCTCTAGATCGGTCTAGGGTTAGCGTGTAGGTGGGGAGTCGGGGCACGGTGAATCTCGATGTGCGTGCCCTCCGGCCCCATCTTCTATTTATTGTGGCGCTGGCGACGGGGGCCCACCAACAGATGTTGGGTTGGGCGCCCCTGGTCAGGGCGCGGATTAAGGGCTAAGGCCTTTGGACCTTAGGGGTAGAGATCAATCCAACAGTGGCATGCCATAGCTTTCCTACGTTGGTTTAACTTTGACCGGCAATATAAATGTATTGCTTAGTACGGAGTACAATAAAGGTGGAAGCTAACTTTGACCAAGCAGGAGAGATGAGAAACTGACCACAGTAAATTGGTTTGATCAACCGCTCATTTTGAATTATTTTTGAAATAACATGTTCAAAAATCTATTCCATGTTCAACCGATCGTATTCAAAATCTATTCCATGTACGGATTCAGTCGCGCCTCGAAGATACTGGAAGAGAAATCACAATCGGAAAAGCAAGTAATGCAAGGGAAGTCCGGTGGCCCATTGCATTGGGACTAGGCGTAGGCTCGCGCAGTCGCGTCGCGCCTAGAGAACCGGGTCACTGGCTCACTGTCGCCCTCTGCTCTTCCTTCCTGCAGCTTGATCACCATTCGCCAATCTGCTCGGTGCCTTCCTCCGAGAACGCGAAGCGCCCCGCCGCCCGCCGCCCCACCACGCACACAAGGGCGCTAGGCGCTATGCCTTCCTCCTCCTCGTCCTCCGTCCAAATCCTTGACCCCATCCCGGCGCGCGCCTCGGGCACCACCCCCGTCGACACCAGCGACAGCGACGATGACGGCAGCTGCTTCGGCGGCGGGGCCGGAACCGCGCCCCCGTGGCCCGCGGCCGGGCGCATCGCCTCGTCCTTCCGGAGCCAGAAGGCGCTCGACGCCCTCTGCAAGAAGCACGGCGTCGACACGAGGGAGTTCGCCCCGTTACCCGCCGGCGGCCGGCGCGCGTGCTCGCCCCCGCCCGCGGGCGCCGTCTGCGTGTACGCGGACGCGCTGGAGGCCGGGATGCGCGTCCCGCTGCACCCCTTCTTCGGCGAGGTGCTCTCACACTTCGGCCTCGCGCCGAGCCAGCTCGCGCCCAACTGCTGGCGCGTCATGGCGGCCTTCGTCGCGCTCTCCCGCGCCACCAGCGCGCGCCCGCCGTCGGTCGCCGTGTTCCGGCACTTCTTCGCGCTGCGCGCGCTGAAGCTTAAGGGCCTGTACTGTTTCTCGTCCAAGGAGACCGCCGGCGGCGTGTTCTTCACGGGGTTGCCGGATTCCATCAAGGGGTGGAAGGAGGGGTTTTTCTTCCTCAAGTCGTCGGCGCCGTGGCCGTGCCCCGTGCTCTGGGGCGAGCCGACCAAGAAATCCACTGCCGATCCGATGCTCACCAGCGAGGAGAAGGACATGGTGGAAAAACTGCTGCGCGTGCGCGGCGCCGCCGCGATCGATATCCGGACTTACCTCAGCGATGATGGCAATGTCGCCGCGGCAACGACGACCCCTTGCGCACCGAAACCGCCACCACAATCGCCTCCTACTACCCGCCCTACTAGTGGTGCCAAAGGTAAAATGGCGAACACGATGCTTGATTCCCGGCGGGTTCACGAAGCAGATGACTTACTGCTGCGTCACTGTGTGTGTGCTAGGGATGGATCCATCCATCTATGACATGATGCAGAACATGCGGGCAGAGAAGGCGGCCGCGGAGGCTGCGGCGGCGCCGAAGGTGGCCGTGAAGAGCGAGCCCGGCGGCAGCGGCACGCCGTCGACCGGGAAGAAGAGGAAGATGCCGGAGGAGGACAACGCCAAGGAGGGCTTCTTCGCGCGCCAGGACCGCAAGCCACAGCACGCGCCGGACAGACACGACGGCGACACGGTTGACTGGGAGGCGGCGCGGCAGCTTCTTCAGAGCATCGTCACGCCGGCGCGGGAGCACGCGTTCCTGGTGGCGAACCCCTTCAACGTCATCGCGTCGAGCTACGTGGCGACGCTCCAGGTCTGATCCTCCACGCCGCGCCGGCGCCACGGCACGTGCACGACGTACGTTACTCATGTCGTGTGGGCGCGCGATGCAGGCGGCTAACTACGCGACGGCCTCGTTCGGGCACGCGCTGAAGCTCCAGGAGGAGCTGGAGAAGGCGAAGGCGGAGCTCGCCGAGGCGAAGAAGGCGGCGGCGGCGGAGGTGGAGAGCGCCAGGGCGGCGGCGGTGCAGGAGTTCCTGGGCTCCAACGAGCACGAGCGCCGGCTGGTGGAGGAGGCGCTCAAGGGGTACGAGCGTGGCATGGTGGACATGAAGCGCGTCGCGCTCGGCCTCCGCCCTGACATCGACCCGGCTCGGTTGTTCGTGCCACCTGGTGGCTTCCGGTAGGCGGCGATGGGGATGGTCGCCGGCTCGACGGCAGGAACAGCTCGTCTTTTGGATCCGCTCTTGACATGGTGATCTGCTTTTGGAACCAAATCGTCCGTTCGGGAGCAGTTGAATTTTGCACGCTGTTACTGCTCTGGACTAGATGAGAGTTTGTTGGTGAACTTGTGCTGCATCTCTTATTCAGGGTACAAAAAATCTTTCGCTTTTTCGAGTGTGATCTCTCGTTTGTTCATGATCAGCAAATGGAGCTACCTAAAGTGAGCTACTTGCCCCCTACTTAGCGTTCTCTGCACTGAAGAATTATTTGAAACAAACCACAGCTCCAACCAGGGTTCAAAATTTACCAAACTTTCAAAAATTTCAGTGTTTTCGTTGATAAAGGGAAAAAAACAAAATTTCATTGTTAGCGTGTCCTTGTATTTTGTTGCAATCATGCTACTGACTCACAGTTTCTTTCGTTCATTATAGCCTTATAGGCATGATCGTGTTAAATACTTGACAATACATAATTTTGTGTTTTCGCCCAACAACGGTTAAAATAAAACAATCAGAAATCTCCAACCCTGGTTCCCAAGCAAATACTGTGGGCGCGTTTCGGCTCCGCGCCCCGCTCCGGCACCGGAGAAGCCGGAGCCGCACCAAACGGCCACGGCGTCGGCATTGGAGCGGCTCTTCTGAGCATCTTCAAGAGGAGCCGGAGCTATTTTTGGACTGTATGGCGGAGCCACGAAAACTAGCTTCAGCTCCGGCTCCGAGCCATTTTTGGACTGTATGGTGGAGCCACTAAAACTAGCTCTAGCTCCGGCTCCGCACACGCGGAGCGCTCCCAAACGCGCCCTGTGCGTGCAACATATTTTCGCAGATAGGAGGTCAATATCACATCCCCATTTGAAAACTAACTGATTCCAGAAAGATTGAGATTCATCACAATTTTCTCAGGTTACAAGTTTACAGCATGCGAGCTGAGAGGATGCATTCAAAATACAAAGGGAGAGATATGCACACACTTATGATATATTGGTAAACATCCTTTCCCACGATCACTGACACCACCTGAACGTCATAACATTTACAGACCAGGCGGAGTGTAGGATGACAAGGAAGAAAACAGGACGAACAACCCAGAGATCACAATGATCTCCACTACTAACTGTCAAGTATATCAAACTCCGAATCCTCGATGACGTCCCATGATTCCTTCTTGGACAGCGATGCAGGTGGAGTTGGCTGGGGAGGCCGGTGGCTGTAGTCAGTTGATGAAGCAGGTTTTCGTCTGACTGAATCCCGGCGGACCGAGGAGCTAGCATACGGTAGGTTCCTCCGGTCTGACAGGAGCGAGTCCATGTATTTGTCCATGACGACAACGTTGGCACTATCAACGTCACTCAGCTCCTCGCTGCTAAGGTATCTTTTACCTTCTCTGAAAGATTCCACATCCGAAGGTATTTCGGACCACTGATCCATGCTTTCCTCGGATTTTGACTTTGCGAATACCCATTGGTCAATGCTTCGCTCAGATCTTGTCTTTGGAAAAGCTTGGCCATCTGAAGATTGATAGCCTTCTTGGTTGCTTTTAACACTTTCTATCTCACACACATGAGGCGGAGAATCTGACTCTATCTCGTTGATGTGATGTACAGAGTTTGGCACACTCCGGTTGTCTTCCTGCATGTAGAATTAGCAAGATGAATAAGCAATATTCATATATTAACTCATAACTCAGTTAATTAATAGGGTTTCATCAGATATGTTTTTTTAAAGAAGCTTAAAAGATGCTTTAGGACCAAAATTCATAGTACTATCCATAGCGCTTCAGTCTGAGCTTAGGCAAAAGTGGGAAGAATGCCTCCAGGAGATAGTACATTTTTTTGAATAAGATAAAACAAGAGATCCACTAACACAAGCACACCTATAAATATCATGTGTGCTGGCTAAAAAGAATTCATTCAAATGAACATTGTGATGCCTGCAATCAGCAATACCAGTAAAAGGTCTGGTTACTATTGGTGAAATATGTGTTATGCAACATGCCAGATCACCAAACCCAACGACAGTAATAGCCTCTGGCAAAAAACCACTTTGCTAGTCTAACAAAATGCAAGATGCAACGCATGGTCATCAAGGTACTAAAAACTATCATATCCAGATTTAAATCTGGCATGCATGGAAAATTCAGATATGGGTTCACTGTACCACCAGGTAATTACATCAATACAGGAAATTTATCTGCAGTTCCATTGCAATTCTATTGAGTTCTGAGTACCAATTGAATATGTGAGATCTTTAACTTCATGCTAAAAAGACAATGCGAGGAACCATACTGTCAAAAAATATGAATTATAAAATTTGATCCACTTTCGTCTTGCAATAAGACATTTTGTATCTGAATATAACCAAGGGCAAAGTTTACACGAGAGTGGCCACTATGTGACCCATACTTCCTATCTGTATTTCAGTACACATTGTCCATGTCTGAACCCTCCAGCCTGCTACTGCCCAATATATACATATAATCTATGGACTAGTTGTTCTTGTCTACTATTTTAATTTGCTTATCAGGGTGAATCCTAGTATTTATTTGCTGAACTAAGCTGACAAAAGATCATATTGAATGTCATTTAGATATGACTGACATTATTTATGTTAGTCCCAGAACACATCAAAAAAGAAGGCTAGCACAAAATACATCACACCAATACTTAATACAAACTCAGGTCAGCTCCCAGCAATGCTCCTATATGAAAATATGCTTAAACATCTGCAGCCAAATTAAAAGCTCAACTATATAGTCAACCAACACGCTCAAAAGATGTGCAAAATTTTAGCCGCTTCCTTTGTATGCTTAACATATTACAAAGATCTGCTACATATGATGATTTGTGAGTAGTGAAGGTAGGAATATGGTTTGCAAATAAATAGAATTAGGTGATAATATATCTAGTTCAAACAGAAAAATGATGAGGCATGAATTAGATTCTCTAGTAATTTTAGCTTCCTTAATAGGAGCCTTCTGTGAAATTTTTTAAAGGGGGAGCATAGCATTTTTAACTTATGTGGGAGTATAGCTTTCCATAATAATGGTAGAAGCATGTGTCTAGTATTGGATCAACTAAAGAGGGAAACACAAACTAATCTAAACATGCCTACAGCTTCATTTGCTGGCCATGCTGCAATTTGATCTCAGTTCAAAACCAGAAATTGATATAACTAAAATTAGCATAGAAATGTGCAATAAAATCGAAAGTATGCTAGTAGAGAACAATATATGGACCTGTACCAACTTACCTCCGAACTATGCTCATTTATGTTCGACTCAAGCAGCCTAAAGTATATCTTCCAGAATACATCTTCATCCATGTAAGAAGGACAGAGCCTAGTCCTAAGAGATGCTAAATCTGGAACAAGTTTTTCAATGGATTCCAAATGATCTCTTTGAATATCAGAGATTATAGAATCTGCAAACAGCAAACAAACACATGGTTATTGCACTCAGACTAATTAAAATTCATAGCACAGAAAAACAACAGTCACAAATGATTCTTCCAAAAGGGAGCTGTGTAAAACAACCTCACAGCACTAAGCCTGCATTCTTAAGAAATCAAAACTTACAGTACGATCATGCCAAACTTAATTCTGCAAAAAGACTACAACTTGAACCAGTAAAAGCACGGACAAAAAAGATATCTTTACCATTTATAGCTAAACATAAAACAATTTACTAAATATAGTTGCTACAGCTGTAAAACAGTAAACCAATCTTCAAATTCATGATAATGTATTCAATTAATACTAAGTCTTGTATTTAATAATAAGAAGTCAATCTATAATCAATTAATCATTAATACCACATGGAACAAAAGTACAAAGTATAATAATGACCTCATGCCACCTTTTGGAGGCCTGTACTCAACAGCATAGAAGACAAATTCCCAACACCCAAACATAGTACACATCATAAGAGTTTATCCATTTGGTTCCAGCTTATCCAAGCAACTTAACTGTCAATCTAAGTCTAATGAGCAAAACAAGAACAATTATTTCACTCTGCAGCTGTGAAACCCGAATCTGGGGCCAGAAAAGCATCGGAGAACACATAGATTGATCTATTTTTATGATCATCCCATCCACCAATACTCACATCAAACAACTCAAAGGTCACCAACTTGTTACACTCACGCACCACAATCCCATGGCGCATACTGACACAACAGCAACCTTGGACCTCCACAGCTCTAGTTGAACCCCTAAGCTAGTTCCCTCGCCTCTCACTTCTGCTAAAATCTAGTAACAGCTATTAATCCAGCAACCTTTAAACCTACCTCAGGGAACCACCCCCAAGTTACCACATCACAGGTGCAATCTGCGTAAGCAGATGGCGATATTCGTGGAGCTAGTAAGAGCATCTCCAGCCGATTACTCATTTCTCTCCCTAATACCAAAAAACTCTGTTCTTTTGGTAATGTAAGGTGCTCTAGCAGATTACCAATTCCATCGCCAATACAAAAAAAAATTTGGTGGTCGCCAAAACACACCTCCCTCTTGCTCAAATGCAGGTGGATTCCTCCCTGCACCCTATCCATTGAGTAATCTGCTATTCCATTGAGTAATCTGCTATGGCACTCAGTACCAAAAATACAAAAAAGTGCTATTGGCAATGGAAAGAGAAAATATATAGGATATGGGAGATAAAGTAATCTGCTGGAGATGCTCTAACCGTATCATAATAGGGGAGAGATCAATTACTTTCGTCGAGGGCGAGCACGGGGAAGTCAATCCACGCCTCGGGGCGCGCGGCGAGGGCGCGCGCTGCTCCCACCACATCATCGGGGACCTGCGCGGCGGCTGCAGCGACAGGTGGAGGTGGGGAGGCCGGCGGGGACGCGGCGGCCTGCAGGGACTCGGCGGCAGGGTGGTCGTGCTGGGTCGCGGCGCGGGAGAAGCCGCCGCGGAGGGAGCCGCCGATCTCGGCGAGGTCGGAGAGTATGCCCGCGAGGAGCGACGGGGACGGCGGGTGCGGCGACGGGGAGCGGCGCGCGGCGCGCGGGGGTGCCCGGCGTCCGCCGCCGCCGGCGGCGGCCGTGGGCGTGGCCGGCGGGGAGTCGGTGTGGGCCGGGTTGAGGAGCGGGTGCAGGAAGCAGGCGATGTCGAGGAGGTGGCGCCCCAGCTCCGAGAGGTCGTCGCGGACGCCGCGCAGCCCGCGCGCCATCCCGCCGGCCGCTCCCGCGGTTGCTTTTGCGGGGCTGCTATGCTAAGCTTTTTTTCGCTTGGCTTTGGCTTGGGGTGCGGGGGTGGTGGGGTGGGGTGGGGTGGGCTGGTGGGGGAGGCAATGATTGGGACCTGCGGCAGGCGAGGAGGTGGAGGAGGTGGAGAGGCTTCCGGTTCCGGGCCGCGGCCGGGCCTCGCGTGTTGGGTAGCGGCACGCCCGGCGCTCGGCGGCGTGCGCACGGGTTCGATGGAGTTGGGGTCGCGCCCGCCCGCTTGGTGCGGGGGCGGGGCGTGGGTTTGTTGGGCGATCGCGCGCGGGGAGCACGGGTTCGTTCCGGTCTCCGGAGGGGATCGCGCGCGCGGGCGTGCCCGGGCGGCGGCCGCTTGGCGGCTGGTAGGGTGCCGCGCGCAGCGGAGGAGAGGCGGGGCTAGGCGCCCAAGTGGCGTCGGCTCGGGTGACGTGACGAGCAACTGATGTGATCGATCTCCCACCGGCGCGCTGCTGCGCGCACGAACGTTTGCGAGCGTCGCCCGAATGCTGCCGCCGGTGGTTGCGCGATGAGGACGTACTCCGATACACATCTCGGGGCTTCCCCTTCCTACGTGGCCATCCCGTTGCGTCAAGGCTGCGCGAAGCGTCGGCGGCGAGCAGACTCGAGAAGCGCACGCCACCGCCGGGGAAGAGAGCGCCACGCACTAGCTCGCACCAACTAAAAGCACGTTCCATCTGGTCAGGGGAAAAAAAGAACAGCAGCAAAAAGGGCACGAGGCAAGTTTCCACTTTCCAGCACGATCGGACAGCGCGAATTCACCTTGTCGGAAAACCATCTACTACTACTAGATTGCACAGAGTCAACTGCTAGAAAAAGAATGTGGCGTTATTCAACCGTGTCCAGCAAGAATAATCCAATACGTGTTCCTGTGTCTCCTGGCAACAAGAAATCGACTCTCTCTCCCTCTCTCGACTGCACATGAAGGAACGATCAAACCCTATACAAATCACCACCTACTTGACTCTATACACCCACAGCCTTCGACGCTATACGACCGACTCTACCTGTGCCCTGCCTCTGTCCGTGTGCTGCTACAAATCTCCTCCTCACAATGGCAACAAGAAAACCTGGACAAAAAGAATGTTGTAGTGTAGTGGTGCTAAAACAACCGCGCCGGACCAAGCTGATGGCTAGATGAGCCCCGTGTAGGCGTTGCCGGGCCCGGCGTGGAGCGGCATGCCGGCGGCGCCGTAGGGGTGCGCGCCGGCGGGCGCGAAGGGGTTGCCGAACGGGTTCGCGGGGTTCTGCTGCATCTGCATCTGCATCTGCATCGGGTGGTGGACGGCGGCCGCCGGCGGCGCCATCATCTGCTGCTGCAGCATGAAGGCCTGCTGCTGCTGCGCCATGGCGGCCATTTGCACCGCGTGGGGCGCCGCGTACCCGCCCGACGCGTAGAACGGGTCCTGCGTCGCCGGCGCCATCGTCTGAAGCATCGGGGCGGGGGCCGCCTCCCAGGGGTTGTAGCTCACCGGCTGGCTCGCTCTCCGGTTCGCGTCGTCGTACAGGCTGTCGAGGGTCAGCAAATCCAGACCACCAGCCTGCGCAAAGATTTCAAATTTTCGTGAGAACATTCAGCAAAGACTGATCAGCAGCCTGTAGTGCAGTAGCGGTGCTGCATTGCTGTCTGGACTCTGAAAAATGTTCAATTTGAGAGACAAGTGGTTCAGGAACCTACCAATTTTTTGGTTGAGGTAACGGCGGTTTCATTCGAACTTGGTGCCGTGACAAGGGCCAGTTCCCAGCCTGTGACTCCATTTTCAAAGGCAGGAGCAGCTTTCGGAACATCGTCTGCCACAATAAACCAGAGTCAACGGCATGCCTCTCAGTTAACCAACATCAAGTGGTGTGCTCAATCACTCGAAATTTACCTATAGGAACGATTGCTAACGCCAAAGCATTCTGCTCCTCTATCGCGGTTGCAGCAGGGCTAGGTTCATTCAGACCCTACCGAGCAAAAGAAGTGTTAGCGGGAACAAAAAAAAAACATGTGACCAATGACTGATTGCTATAGCAAAGAATGTTACCAGCAAATCTGGTTCAGCTACTGGTGGTTCCTCTATGACAGGTTCAGGTTCCGGCTCGGGTTCTGGTTGTGCTTGTTCTGGCTCTGGAGCTGGAGGAGGTGAAGCTGGTTTTTCTTCCTCCTCTGGCTCTTTTTTGTATTCTATCGCCAGCACAGCCTGGAAACGAACAAAATATGCTCAGGGACAGTTTAATGAGGAACATGTTAGCTAAATAAACAGTAGCTGGTAGTATATAGTATACATGATAAGTGTGAAGTTCCATATCCATCTAACATTTCAAACTGAGCATGCTAAATCTGACATTTCCATAGACAGTACATAGATTCACTTCCAATATATAATCACAAGAATTTCCCAAACAATCCTATATAAGTTTCTAAGATACGCATACTCTACATAAGTTAATGGCAGAATGTATAATGGACTAAGAAACCCCAATCACAGCATTACGTGAACAAATAGTTGATGTTGCTAGAATTGCTTCTGAACTAGATGTTGCTAGAATTGCTTCTGAACTAGATCCATAATCTTTGTGGTTGTGAGCATTCTGTTGTTTAAAGAAGATAAAGAACTGAACCTAGCTCGGTTGGTGAGAGGTGCCAGTGTACACCCCGAACACCTACGTTCTGAGTTGGTTGGTAAAAAAAGGTTAATACATAAAAGATATCTTATTTCAGTTCAAGTTACCCTATCCATAAGTGAGTTCAGGTCTCAGTAGTTTTCAAACCTTTTCCTTTGCCATCGTGGGAGCATCTCTTACATACTCCTCCATAGTCTGTAAGAATGATGCTGGAGGCTGCAGGAAATTAACAGCAGATGTTATCAGTACTTTGCAAACTTGGAGACAAAAGGTGAAGACTTGCAAAGAACTCATGGAGCATTTACCATACCTGTTCAATTTTTAAGAACTTCTCACCGCGCCCAATGTGTATAGTTTTACACACTTCATAGAATTCTGAGAGTCTTTCAGCCTGTGCAATCCAAAAGTAAAAATAACCAATATCGGTCAGCCTACGTATCAACCAAAATCCAAGGATTGAATCAGTGATTCAAACTTTTAGTTTGGCAACAGATCAGTGCCAGCAGAGCTAATGATGCTGAAAACTAAAAATCCTTTGATGCTAACTAAAATTTGATGCTTCAAGACTAAGTTTATCAATGCTCCATAAATCAATCTGAAAATTTTGATTGAAGAACAATTGTGACATTTTTAACAGTGTTTGTTAACTAAATTCTGAAAATCTGAAAATTCTGAAAATCTGCTAACTAAATTTTGATGATACTCAATAGTGACATTTTTAACAGTGTTTGTTTCATGTGCTAATAGTCCTCTTCATGAGACTATTTTTTGAGCCGCTAAAAGCGAAGAACAATTGTCCCCTTCATGAAACTCGACTATTTAGTTAATGGATCAGCAAGAGTCAAGGGACAGAAATGTACCTGGTTAGTTGCTCTTTTGTATATATCAAGTGCCCTAACCGCATCGTTTCTTGGCATCTCAAAGAACTGCGATAAGGAATAAGTTTCATGAGAAAATAAAGAACCATAGCAATCATTTAGCAGAATTTACAAATTTATCCAAGGTGGTAGGCGCAAGATAGTCACCTTGTCAACCAGATTGATTGTTCCGTCGCTAATGGCCGTGTAGATCTTAACACTCTCTAAAGCAACCTACCAGTAATGCACAAAACGAAGTCAACAAACACCAAGACCCCAAAACCACTAGTACATTGCTTAGAAGGAAATGAACATACAATCTTAACATGAGAAAGAAAGGAATTGGGTGTTTATACTTACCATAGAAAGTGCATGCTGGATTATTATATTGTAAGATGACGCTCCTTGTGGCTAAAATATTCAGAAATTAGCCAACAGAGTTGAACAAGTAAATGACATCACATGAAGGCAGGAACTGGTGAAATCGTACACACAGTACTAGTAAAAAGAGTTTACCTGGCAAGCAAGAAGCCGAAAAAGGAGCTGCTGTAGTGGTGGCAGATGATCAAGCAAGGCAGCAGTTTCAAGATCCCGACTTCTCTGCAGAGATCACAATTGTCCATATAGTTAGAACATTGTTGGCAGTTGCTGTCTCATGACAAAAGCTTCAATCACATACAGAGGACAAAAACTAGGAAACTATTAATCAGGCGGATGTATGACATGTTACAGAAGAAAAGACACAATCACAAAATTCTTGAGTTTTCTGAAGATATATTACAGAAGTACAAACCACATGATTCCTTAACAAGCATCAGTTGCATGCACCATTTCTCACACCAAGAATAGAAATCGAATTGCTGTGTGGTAGCACAAAGTCCACGTGGTATGAACAAAGAAGGTTGACTTTTGGGCATATGCAATTAATATGCCTCATACCCCTACAATGAAATGAGACCAGACAGTACTGGGCATTCTCTTCTCTCCAATTACAAGCATATATGGTGCCACTCAACAGTACATTATGCAGTGACATTTTACATGAACACATAGTTATATGGATTAAAACAGAATGTAAAGATGTGAACTGAGATTTTAAAAAGTCTTGCAAGTGCAGGAAACAAGAGTAATGCAGCAATAGCATAAGATTACATACCGGTGGATCTGTTTCTACATCATACTTCAGCACTCGGAAACATTCGAGCCTCTCCTCTAGATATAAAGCATAAATGCGCACCCATGCAGAATAATCCCAAGCTGAATGAAAAAATAGAAGGAAAACAAGGATAAGTTTTAAATCCTAATTTGTAATACAAGAGACAGTACCAGAATACTACTAATAACTCGTACCTTCTGCACTGGAGTCATCCTTAAAGTAGGCCATGTTGAGCATATGGGACCTAGATCTGCCATAATTGATAAGCTCTTCACGAAAAGTGGGATCAACTTCTCGAAGAGCACGGTGTATGACAATCAATGTCTTCAGTGCAACCTGGTGGGAAAATAGTCAAGGAAAATGTTCATGAGTATTTTATAAATTCCTTTGTTACATAACAGCCATAAAGACACAGTTGATTTAGAGAAAGGATATCATTTGTAACATTACTACTATGAAAAATGAAAATGTATAGTAGCCATACCGCCCAGTTGCGAGTCTTCGAAAGGCGTCTGGCAAGGGCATGAATGCAGTAAGCTACATCTGCCCGTGGCCTTGCAGCAGAAATGGAAAGAAAAATTTCTGCAAACAAATAAAGATGTGATTTGTGACTTGTGGCATCCCAAATATGATGGCACAACTACTGACAAATTGAAATTAAAGTGCTTCACAATCAAAGTGAATTTCGAGCATGAGAGCTCATAGTGTTAAAAAATTCAAACACTCAAATATAGTTAGTTTCCATTAATGCTGGATTTTTTTTAAAAAAAAGGAAACTGAGTCATAGGATGTAGTTTGGAGTTTGAACTAGTGTTTCAACCAAGAGAAGGGATTACCTCTTATGTACTTCTCCTTTGATGGACGCTCAACATGGTTCGTGGCCTTAACAATTGCAATGTCCAAATCCTGTTATAGAGAAGAATGATAAGTCCGCAGCAAGTGCACTGAAGGTCTGTTAGAACTTGAAACCTTCCGAAAATTATTCAGATGGTTCATGAAAAAGGTTTTCACCTTATAATCACTATTCACTTTTGCCAAGCTCACAGTTGTTGTGTCCTTGAGGGCACCAAGGTACTTCCTGAGGGTCGGCTGAGTTCCGCCAACCGCCATTCTCCTCAACTCCTAGCTGTTATCCTAGTTGGCCTGAATAAGGAGCACAGAACCAAACGTAGTACACATGAGACGTCTGTTTGACTCAAACTGAAAATACTGTTTGATACGGACAAATATAGGCAAACATCTCTTGAATCTTAATCTGTTTAATTACATCTACAGTTGAGACCTACAGTACAAGAAATAACTGCCTGCACCATAGTGGTTGGGTGATGAATGCATGGAGGCCGGAAATGTTCCACTTTGTTTCAGCAAACTAAACAGAAGGACAAAAGTACTATAATTATGCATCACCAAGTACCACAACAATCAACCGGAACACTGAATCAGAACATGAGGGAAACTGTTTCACGCATTACACATGAAACCACAGCAACTGAATAATACAAGAGGAGGTCAAAGATCTGTATCACAATGTATCAAGATGAGGTTCATCTAAATCGTATGGATCCAAATGAGCTACAAACAGGAGCCGAGGAAACAGACGAACAAACAACACGAAAATCCCAGGACTCGACGAAACAAACAAGGCGAGAGTCTCTGCACGCACTCAACTGACACAGGGCAGCGAAAGAAACCGGAACAGGAATCGCGGGATAGCACAGCGAGCTTCCGGAATATGCCGAGCGTCTGAACAGATCAAACTGAGCGAAATTGGCCATCACACCAAGATTCAGAAAGAGACAACTTACAGGCAGAGCAAAATCACAAAAAGCGTCGGTAGAACCGAGTAGAACAGTTGCGATTGCGAGAGTCTGCTCTGCTCAGACTGAAGTCTGAGAAGCTCCAGCATTCACAAGCAGCTTCAATTCTGGCCGAACCAGCCATAGCAGAGGAAAGAAATGGATCGATAAAGGCGCGAACAGATTCCATAAACCAAGCAGAGCAAGGCAAGAATCACGGCCGGGTTCTCCGACAGAGCGCCGCCGACATCTCAGAACTTCCCCGAAAAAGGACAAAAACAATTCAAATTTCGCATCCATGCAACGGATCACGTAACGAGCTATCGCCAAGCATCCGGCTCCCGCACACGATCCGACCCACACCGAGCACGGCACACACCCACCGAATCCACGAGATGTCGGCAGGCCGGATCCAATTGCGCCGCCACGAATCAAGCAAGGAACAACGGGCGAGGCCAGCACAGCGGCAATCCTACGAAGGAGAAGCACAGGTCCACCGAGAACCGATTTCGAATTGAGCCCGGGGCGAGCTGGGAGCAATAGATAGCCGTTTCACCGTCGCGAGCCCCCAGAAAAAGAAAGCTTTTTACCGCCGCCAGGCCCAGAATCTCCAAAAGCAACGCGACATGCCCGGAATGAAATTTTACTCCATTTATAGAAGCGTAGACCTGCTCTTGCCCCCAGACGGAACCAAGCAGCGACCAGAGCAGAACAGACGAGCTCGGATTGAGCCGAGGCCGGGGCGGGAACCAGTAAACCGGAGCGAACGAGCACTCACCTCCGCAGAGGAGCGAGCGGATAATCCTCAGGAGCCTCCCGGGAGGAGAGGGCGGGGAGCCTTCCCTTTGCGGAGGCGATAGGAGTGGGTTCGTTCTTGGCAGGAGAGGGGAGGGAGGGAGGAGGTGGAGAAGAGGAAGGGGGGGAAGGGCGGTCGCTTTCGCGGCTCGGCCAACCCGGAGGCGAACCACCACCCGGTGGCCGGACAGGGACGCGGCACCCGATTAAACAATGCGGCACGGACAGCTTAGCAAGCACATCAAGCTAAGCTTTTGCTTCAGCTCGTTACTGCTAATACCCATCATCAGTGGCGTCCAGGTTAATCACTAGCGGTGCATTAATCGTTTTGATTAATCCGCGGTGCTCCTCCGTCCCTCTTCGCACCGTCCTGCGAATTTTATTCTAATTCCATTCCGTCTGTCGTCCTGCGCTCGTCGGTGAATTGTTCCTTGTTCGGTTGTTCCTCTGCAATATTTGAATATATTTTCTCCAAACTTGTTTAAATAGGAATTATACTTTTTCCACTAATCAAGAGCACAACCATAATAACTTATGCATATGTTTAGAATCTAAGGAATTTGCGAGAAAACAAAAACATTTTTTTATGAAAATTCTATGAAACTCCCTTATTCAGAAAGACTACCCTGTTAGGTGTACTCTGTAAACATGTTTATCACTGACAAATTAGCAGTAATCAGAGGTGCTTTATCCGTACACACGTATGCGACCCATAAAAAATCACGGGGAATAATTTAGCCGCATGATTAGAGGAAGAGGAAGAAGAACCCGGTGCGTCACGAGGACAACGAAGATGGGAGTGGCAGACGCGCGCAGACGGGGATTAGCATTAGCATTAGCAGCAGCCAGGTACGTGATCGCATACTTTATTGTCAGGCCACCGTAGCCGTCAGTTGGGCGAGTAGTAGTGGTATAATAATTGGGGGCACAAACAACTTGTGGTTGCATGCTGAGTAGGACTAACTTGTCCAGACTTTCCCTTTTCTCCACCGGTGGATCTGCCTTTTTTTTTCTTCTTTTCCCCCCTTCTTTTGCGCTCCACGTTTCGGCGTTCCGGTGAACGCAAGGCAAGTGTGCGTGATCTTTCACCTCAAGAAAAAAAGAGGAAATTTTTGCGTGGTCTCACACCGTTCTTGACCACCCTGCAAGTTGGTCCTTGGTGTTTTTTTTGATGCATGGTCCTTGGTGTTGTTACTACATGTAGTTGTGCATCCTAGCACCCCTGCCAGCAGCTTCTGCATGAGTGGATTAATGTAGGAGTACGGTGTTCATGAGGAGGGAGATTCATTTCCAATTTACGAGGAATTTTCAGAGCTTGTGGATGGGCCCACATGCCGTCCTTTTGTTTTCTTTTCTTTTCTTTTCTTACCGGTGGAAGCATAGCATCTAGTTTGTATGTTCAAGAAGCATTTAGCATAATTGCTCAAGACTTTTACCTTGGATGGGAAGCAAGGAATTCGGGGAGCTTTCTTTCTTTCTTTCTTTCTTTCTTTCTTACACTCCACCACCACAAAAAACCATGCTTTGAGCTCCATGGGTCAACCATGGTGGCATTCCTCTCCACCTCGTCAAGAAACACGCACGTCAATAAATAAGCTCCGGTCGATTCTATCAAAGTTCCCATCAATACTAGTTCAGGTTACACTGTTTTTTTTTACGCCTTCTATGTTCTTCCTGTTCCTGTGTTTCTGTTTCGCCCAACCATGTCAGGGTCTCGAACGAGAAACAGGCATCTCTACCTAACCCCAGCCGCCTATGATTTGCATGTGGGTTGGCAAGATGATTAGCCTAGCTGAGCTAGTAAACAAATCAAACGAGAGGTGGTTACCATAGCATACGGCAAGAGGCTCGTAACATGGCCTACATGGATTTTGAAAGGTTTGTTGAGTAGAATGTGGAGGAGGAGGAGGAGGAGGAAGCTGCGGTGGACCGACCGGACGGAAAGAGAGAGGGGATGGGGGCCGGGGGGCACAAAAGTCAGCAACGGGCAAGGCGTCTACCACTGGCCCCCTCCCTGGCCTACTAGCTAGATCGGCAGCATCCGGCGTCGGCCAGGGCAGGCGGCGCCGACATTCCCTGACGGGCTTGTCTCTCCTGCTGCCTCCACCGTGTCCAGTGTCTTCGCTTCACAATGATCTGGGGCTCTGGGCTTCTTGCAGCTCTGAGGCTGTGACACTGAAAAAAAGAAAAGTGATCCCTGCTCTCTCATCATGTGTTGTCTCCATGTCGAAGGATGGGCAGTTGGCCATGGCCACGGATCGTCGCTCGGTCGTCTGTGTAAATGTCACCGTGCTGGTCACTGCAGGCGACAGTGACTCTTCGTGAATTTGTTCGGGAAAAAAAAAACTCTTCATGAAAACTCACGGTTCCTGGAGGAGTGGAGAGCTTGGAGAGATCTGGCCGGCCGCCGGGTAAAACGCTGAAAGTCTGAAAGAAAGGTCTCTGGCTGGTCGGGTCGTTCTGCAGTTGCAGCCAAATGTTTGCAGGACGGATTTGTAGAACGGCGAGGAGGGTTACTGTGTTGCGGGCGTGCGGCTGCCATTCACCCGTTCCATATCCCTGATGTGGTCGCCGGATGAATTCCCAGTCAAAGCAGTGCGCCGGGGACGAGATGAGTCTACGGGCTATTGATTGGTTGTTCCATTCCATGTCACTGTGGGCTTATCGTATGACCCGTCCACATCATCCAGCTTAGCTGTAGCCTAGCTCTGACGATCTAGAAGACGACCCTGATGACGACCGGGTTGGAAGCCTGAATCGTCCTGGGTTCTCGAAGATCGAAGGCCGTGTGTTTTGACGCCACTGAACGATGGATTCTTCTCCCTCCAATTGGTGCTCTGCCTCCTGCTTCGATCGACGCAGCTCTGCGTCAGCTGATTTAAGCAGATTTAGATAATCATCGAAACATTTATCTAATGGAAGAAATGAACATCGGCTGTAGTTCTCGTCGAAAAGTTCAAAGGAATGCTCCGGTTTTGACTTTTGATTGAATCCTTTCTGACCTAGGCTTGGATTGGCCTTCGTCTCCATCTCCGGCGAGGTGAGCTCTCCTCAGGCTGTGTTCTGACGCGACACACACCCAAAACCAGGCCCAGGCAAGTTCAACTGGGCCGATCAACGGCGGCAAGTTGTCTTCTTTTGGACGCGTCAAAAACTTCGAAGCACAAGGGATTTTCGGAGGCCCACGTGACTCAGCTGAACCGGCCCACGTGCTGGCTTCCGCTGGGCCTCCCGTGCGCTGCGGCCCTGCGGGTGCGGGGGTGGAGAGGGGCAGTACAACAGACTCGAAGTTTAGTACCACATGGTTACAGAGAAGATTATCATGGCCCCGGATGACACGCACAAATCGAGAAATGGTTTAAATTTTTTTGAGATTTTGCGCGGTGGTCCGCTTTTTCGCTCGCAGATATGCCCCTGGGGATTACTTTGGGGCCCCTGATGTTTCCTGCGATTTCACGCGCCGGTCCCTGGCGAAGTGGCGATGAGTTTTTCTCTCGCGGATATGCCCCTGGAGATTACTTTCGAGCACGTGATGTTTCCGGTCTCTTGCACCAAGGTCCATTCTGCCGAGCAGACCTTGCAGCCGGTCAGTACAATATTGCAAACGGATCCTTCCTATTACCTTTTTCTTGCAAAAAAAGCATCATATCATCGAAGTACAATCGCGAGCTGTCCTTGTATCTTTCTTTGCCATCATTTTTGCTTACAGAGAAGACCACGTCGACCCTGAACTTGAACAGTCATAGTTCGCATAAAGTTTGATCATCGTGAAGCCTATTTTTTTTTACTCCGAAAGCTCTTGTATTGCCATGCTCGAGCCATCTAACTTTAAAAAAAAAAATCACTGAACGGTAACATTATAATTTCATTTACGTTGATTTTACCAAGTTTCCCCTCGAGCATTTGCGTACCGTGTACGTGCTCAACAGTGAACAACCATCAGCATAAATTCTCGTGAGGAACACTAAAAAACGAAAAGCCCAGCCATGGATATTCTTCGTGCTGAACAACAATATCACCGGCAATTTATTGGAGATCATCCACGATCTGGCTCTATACCATCACCATCACTGACAAAGTGACCAATGCTGGAGCGCGACGTCAGCCCCCCTAATACTAACAGATCCCACGAAACGTGCCTTATTTCGCGCGACGCGGTTCAGTGAATCTAGACACGGCGAGGTCTGAGCTGAGCTGTGGCGTGCTAATCCTCCGCGGCGCGCACTAACCACCCTGCATTTCGGTTCACCCCGGGAGTTAAAAGCGCGAGCTGTCACGGATCCCCGGGCCCGCATGTCGGCCTCCGTAATCCTCTGTTATATGTACGTTCACAGTACACGTCACCGTCACGCGGCCACGCCCACCAAACAACTCCCGCTCCCCACTCCCCCTTCCTCGCCAATGGCCGCCGCCGCCGCCGCCCGCCTCTTCCTCCTCCAGTCCACTCCGTCCCCGAACGCTAGCAACTCCGCCTCGGCCGGAGCCCAGGCCCTCCGCGCCCCCTCCCCCCGCCTCACGCTCTCCCGCCGCATGGCGGGGGGCCCGCCGGCGGCGATCGCGGGCGCCTCCGGCGGCTCCGAGCGGGACCTAAGCACCTCGGCGTTGTCCATGGAGGCCCAGGAGTCCGTCGCCGCCTCGGATTCCGGTGCGTTTCTGGGGGCCCCGGGATTGGGCTGGCCGTTTTGGTGTGAAATGGGGGATTTGTGGGTGATGAGCTGATATGGCGTTCTGTGCTGGCGGTGTAGGTTTGGAGGCGAAGGAGCCGAGCGTGGCGACGATCCTGACGAGTTTCGAGAACTCGTTCGACATGTACGGGGCGCTCAGCACGCCTCTGTATCAAACGGCCACCTTTAAGCAGGTAATCTGGAATTTGGAATTACATGGCAACAATGGGGAACAAAAGCACCAATGTTTTGTCAAATACAATTCGATTTCTTTTGGGAAGTACATTGTTTGTTTTGTCCTACTTCTGATTGATTCTCGCAGTAGGTGTTGATAGCCGGTAGCAATTGTAATCGTGAGAGATTTTAGGATTTTAGTTTGGAATTTTATTGGATGGAACACGAAACGAATGTTCAAGTAAACTTGGGAGTAACAAGCTGGGTGCAATATGCTTGAAAATTTTCATTTTAAGACATAAACTCTGTTGTCTTAGTAGATGGTTGAAGATTTCTATGAGCATAGCCATTTCTGCGTACCAAATGTTACACATGGAGTATCATGTCATTCAAAATTGTAGTGCACTTGACAATCGATTAAGGTTTAGCTACCTGTAATATTTAAATGAAGATATTATTTTCTTAAAACAGTAATCATATGTTGATGGGCTTGAATGCCATTAGGTATAATTTGGCAAAATTTGCATGTTTTACTTTGTTTTTATATAGATGCGACTATATGGACTCTTCACTCTTCATCGATATCTATTATGCTGGTATTTTAGTGCGTAGTTAGTGATCTTGGCCAACTGTGTGGCAGTATTTTTTGTCCAGTTTGAAGAATTAATATACAGTATACACTGTACAGACCTTAGAAGTTAGGATGGTTAATGATTTGCACTTTTATTTGTTTAGGCCCTTGTTTACTATTGTGGCTAACTGTTAAAAGTTATTTTCCAGCCTTCAGCAACAGATTATGGAACCTATGATTATACTAGAAGTGGTAACCCTACTCGTGATGTTCTCCAGAGGTTAGTGCAAATGCTTTGTGTAAAGTAATGAATTATTTAGTGGTACTGGTACTGATGAAATTTAATCACATTTTCAGCCTCATGGCTAAGCTTGAGAAGGCAGATCAAGCATTCTGCTTCACCAGTGGAATGGCAGCACTAGCTGCAGTAACACACCTCATTCAGTCTGGTAAGCACTCAGCATATTCTTTTGTGCATCCCATTTCTCATGCATGACACTGTGTCCTGTATGTATAAAAAAAATTAATAGGTAAACCTTATGATTTCAGGACAAGAAATTGTTGCTGGAGAGGACATATATGGCGGATCTGATCGTCTGCTCTCTCAAGTTGTGCCAAGACATGGAATAGTAGTGAAGTTAGTGTGATATTCAGTTTCTGTATGACAAAGACTTCTTCGTCCTTTTGCTGCTGACTTACATCTGATGTATATATATTCTTTCTTTACAGACGAGTGGACACAACCAATATTAGTGATGTAGCCTCTGCGATTGGTCCCTTGACTAAACTAGTTTGGCTTGAAAGTCCCACCAATCCTCGTCAACAGATTACTGACATAAAGGTAAGTCTTGATCTATGGATGCATTCATATATTAGAATGCATAAGACTTTGATTTGTCTAGAAGTTGACTCTTTAGAAAAAACTGTTATTCCATCCACTATTTTGCTTGCTTGACAGAAAATCTCGGAAATAGCTCATTCACGTGGTGCTCTTGTTTTGGTAGACAACAGTATCATGTCTCCAGTGCTCTCCCGCCCTATAGAACTTGGAGCAGGTATGGAATAATAATGTTTACTTAACTAGTAATCACAGTATTCTTTGTCATTTAATCTCAACAGTTCACTGCTGTCTATTGTCCAATCTGTAGATATTGTGATGCACTCAGCTACCAAATTTATAGCTGGACATAGTGATCTTATGGCTGGAATTCTTGCAGTAAAGGGTGAAAGGTGTGTTCTCTGTTCCTCCCTTGCTGTCCAGTAAAAATTACTTCAATGTTTATCTAAAATGTTACTGTGTCCTTGTAAACTCTAGTCCTGACCACCTTTCTTTTTCTTTGGAATGGGCTCTTTATCTTACCTAAACCAGTTGAGATACAGCTACAAGCGCTCTTTGAATTTCATAAAAAGTTTCTCATCAATTGGGATGGTTTTGATTTGCTGGCATAATACTTCTTTTGATTGCTGACAGCTTGGCTAAAGAGATAGCATTTCTGCAAAATGCTGAAGGATCTGGTTTGGCACCTTTTGACTGCTGGCTTTGCTTGAGGGGAATCAAAACCATGGCTTTGCGGGTGGAGAAACAGCAGGTGAAACTTTTCTGTAACTCGTATGCTGTCACATACATGTTGATCTGTTGTTGGCATTGATTCGATCCATTTCATCCTCTCGAGTTCTGTAGTCATTTCTTTTCCTAATGTGGCAAATGACTAGTTTGTCGTTGTTAGGCTAATGCCCAGAAGATTGCTGAATTCCTAGCATCTCACCCGAGGGTCAAGCAAGTGAACTATGCCGGGCTGCCTGACCATCCTGGGCGGTCTTTACACTATTCTCAGGTACTTCTTGTTTCTAATGCTGCCTCGACTGCCCTGAATCGTTGCGCTTATCGCATTCCCCTCTTGCTCATATCAGGCGAAGGGAGCGGGCTCTGTTCTCAGCTTCCTCACCGGCTCATTGGCGCTCTCGAAGCACGTCGTCGAGACCACCAAGTACTTCAACGTGACAGTAAGCTTCGGTGAGTATCCAGACGAGCTCGATCCTTTCAACGATGCTTACTTTTACCACCTGCCGGCTGAAACTCTTGGCTGACCGCGTGTTCACCGCCTTGTTGGTTCCCCAAATGCAGGGAGCGTGAAGTCGCTCATCAGCCTGCCGTGCTTCATGTCGCACGCCGCCATCCCGGCCGCCGTCCGCGAGCAGCGCGGCCTGACGGACGACCTCGTCCGGATATCGGTGGGCATCGAGGACGTCGACGACCTCATCGCCGACCTCGACCGCGCGCTCAGGACCGGCCCGGCGTAGGAGGCTGCAGTGCCCCGCGCTTCCTGAATCCTGTGCGGCGGTTTACAGAAATCATAGTAGTAGAATCAGTAAGTGTGGTATGTCTTGGCAATTCATTGGTGCACTGCTTGAGGAATAATAATAATGGAATCGTTTGTTCAGAGCAATTGGTGTTTGGTCGGGAAATAATCTAGGTCGGTGTACGGCGTATGAGGTTAGTGCAAAGAAAGATATAAGTGAAAAAGATCTGCAGTTTCCAAATCAACTATCCAAATTAAATTACAAGATCTTTAAAATAAAACTGCACTTCGTTACATTTAAATGAGTTTTTTAAGGAAAAAGTCCATTTTACTCCCTACAACAATTCATTTTGTCCATTTAACCCTCTAAACAAAATTTAGGCTCAAACTACTACCCCAAACTATTTCAATTGATCCAATCTACCCCTAACGAGATTTCTCCTTTTTATTTCTCCACTTACAAGTGGTATTTGAACTTTAAATTTTGCAATGTAACTTATATTATATGCTAGAAAAATACATTATAATTTTTTATGAATATTTTTCATGTAGAATTGTATTTTTTGATAAATTTCGTGTTAAATGTTTCCAAATTATAAAAATAACCATAAAAACTTTTAATGTATTTTTTAACATATGACATCATGTTCTCTATCCACTCACAAAATTTGAACTTAAAATTCAATTCGTACGTGGAGAAACAAAAAAGAGAAATATCATTAGAAGGTAGATTGAACTAATTGGAATTGTTAGGGGGTAATTGAGCGTAAATTTTGCTCAGGGGGTTAAGCGGATAAAGTAATTGTTGAAGGGAGTAAAATAGACTTTTTCCTTTTTTTTAAAACAAGTTTTGAGACATAACAATTTCATTTGGCAATAAAATTATTCCCCTTCAAAAGAAGTTCCACCTTAAAAGTTATTTAAATACAGCCGGTTGAGATCTTATTTTGAAGATTTTATCATCAGAAACTTAATGGTGCAATCTGAATTCAATTTGAACATCTTATTTGAAAATTATAAATTTATAAATTATTTTAAATCTTTCTTCCGTTTGTTTTCTGGGTCCGAGGAGGTAGCGTGCATGTCCACGGGCGCTACCTGCAATAGCGCGTGGATCCATCCATAATATTTTTTCAATCACGCATGCTACCTGTGAGGCCAGTCTCAGTGGTAGTGTTATAAAAATTTTATGGGCATTAAGGTAGTGTCATGAGAGAGTTTTATGGGCATGAAATACATAACACATCAGTAGTTTTGGTAACATGGTAAGTAATTAAAGAGGAGAGAAAGGAGAACCGTTTCATCACCACGACACGGTGCTGGTCACCAACACCGACGACCCGCGCTGAAACTCGCATTGAGGCCGATTCGTTTCATCGCTGGATGGGCTGTTCCCCCTCTTCCCTCCAGACCTCCCCGCGCCTCCGCTCCCCACACCGCGCTCGCTGAGGCCGCGGGCCCGCCGCTGCTGACGAGCCTCGCCGCGGGGCACCGCCGCGTATACGTAGGTCGGCGTGCGGGGCAAGCGGATAAAGTAAATTGTTGAAGGGAGTAAAATAGACTTTTTCCTTTTTTCTAAAACAACTTTTGAGACATAACAATTTCATTTGGCAATAAAATTATTCCCCTTCAAAAGAAGTTCCACCTTAAAAGTTATTTAAATACAGCCGGTTGAGATCTTATTTTGAAGATTTTATCATCAGAAACTTAATGGTGCAATCTGAATTCAATTTGAACATCTTATTTGAAAATTATAAATTTATAAATTATTTTAAATCTTTCTTCCGTTTGTTTTCTGGGTCCGAGGAGGTAGCGTGCGTGTCCACGGGCGCTACCTGCAATAGCGCGTGGATCCATCCATAATATTTTTTCAATCACGCATGCTACCTGTGAGGCCAGTCTCAGTGGTAGTGTTATAAAAATTTTATAGGCATTAAGGTAGTGTCATGAGAGAGTTTTATGGGCATGAAATACATAAGACATCAGTAGTTTTGGTAACATGGTAAGTAATTAAAGAGGAGAGAAAGGAGAACCGTTTCATCACCACGACACGGTGCTGGTCACCAACACCGACGACCCGCGCTGAAACTCGCATTGAGGCCGATTCGTTTCATCGCTGGATGGGCTGTTCCCCCTCTTCCCTCCAGACCTCCCCGCGCCTCCGCTCCCCGCACCGCGCTCGCTGAGGCCGCGGGCCCGCCGCTGCTGACGAGCCTCGCCGCGGGGCGCCGCCCGCAGACCGCCGCCGCGTATACGTAGGTCGGCGTGCGGGGCCGCCCCTGCCGACGAGCCATCAGATCCAGACCCTGCTGCGGTGCTGCCTCGTGTGCGAGTTTGTCCCTCCTCCTTCCTGAAGCCTCCCTATCCCTGTAGCATCATCAAGAGAGCAGGAGCTGCTGCGCGGTGCTTACACGAGAGCAGCTTGCAAGTGGTGATGTTGCGTACTTGCGTTGGCTCAATCGAAGCTGTAGCGTGTCGATGAGATTAAGCTGTGACCCGATTGACTGCTCTCTGATTTGGGAATGGAGCTACCGATTAGGGGAAAGAAGAGAGCAGAGATGGCATGGCGTAAGGGAGATGGGAAGGTACTGGCCGGTTGGTGCAGACTGCAGAGAGAGAAGGATGGCGCTGCAGTCAGGTGGCCGCATGAGAGATGGGAGGGGGAGAGAGACAGAGGTAGGCCACAGTTCAAGAGCTCAATTGTTGATTTGGTAACATGCCGGCTCAATTTTGCAACCAGAAACCTGATACTCCGTATAATGCTACTCAAAATTCTGCAACCTTTCGTCACAACGTTCGAGTATAATAATGATTAATTTAGACACTACAAAATACTACATAGTTCACATAGCATATTTGAATATTTGTTCATAACACCATTAAACAATTAAATGTTGAAACATATCTATAGTTTAAAATATATTATGTGTACTCATTTTTATAAATACGACTTTATTTTAATATCGTACAAATATTGAAGTTAAATGAACCATATTCTAGTACGTTGTTTTACAAATGATTACATAATTCACATGAAACATTTGATCATACCACCATTGCACAATTTAATGTTGTAATCTGTATATCAAATTGTGCAATGAAACTATGCACTGAGCGAGGTGGTTTCATTCGAGTGTACGTGGTAGTCTTAGTAATTGTGCAATGACACTCGACACTGAGACTGGCCTAGTAGCGCACATTTAATCCAGTAACATCGGGGTAGCGTGCATTGCGAACGGGATGCGCGTGGGAATCCAGTCAAGCTGTATCCTATAAACCAGACGAAGAATTGGGTTAGATACGCGTCATGACTCATGACTCCGCATCTGGTCTCTCTCTTTTCATGGCTTCATCTCCGGCGAACAGCAGCCCGCAATTCCTTGTTTCATCTCGGTGGCCATGGACCCATGGTGAGTCCGCACTCCTCTCCTCCGTCGCGAACCTAAGAGGCTAAGATCCTAGCATTACCTTGCTGTGTGTAGCCCGGTCCTTAGGCTCTCCGACTGTTGCCATCTTACATTGTTTAACTTTTAGGAGGCGGCAGGAAACAATATATCCAGACGACAGGCAATCGTGGTATCATCATGTCATTATTCTAAAGTTGGTGCTGGCATTGAACTAACACATTTACCGAACGGAAGATTATTCACAGCAGGTTCTGCGCTTGGAGTAATTGAAGAATAATCCAACAAGCCATGACTAGAGTCTAGAAAAACATGATGAGTTGCTAACAACTTGCTGAGCACCTGGCATGAAGCAAGGCTCATGGCTCCCAAGACCACCAGAACAGGATGCGCCAATATGTTGAGTTCCATTGGGCTCATAGAATATGACACTGCCGATCAGCGCCGCAAACTCAGGTCGCAGTATCTCAAGTTGGATGTCAATCATGATCCTGAATGAAGAAGCCAAGGCACAAGGAAAAGAGAGTCAGAGAACAGCCAACTTAATTGACTATGACTAGAATTAATCCATGAAACACACCATCAGAACAGGATACACCAATATGTTGAGTTTTCTAGATAAGTTTTCAGAGACTAGTATGAGGAAAAGCAAAACCTTTTCAGAGTCTGGTGTAATAAAAGAATAGATGATCAGTGTGTGGTTCTTGATTAGAAACTGTAACTACATCATTTTTTTTCTTTTCGAGCAATCTGTAACTACATCATGATCTGATCAAATACAAAAACCATACGCAGTTCTGATGGCAAATGCTAATATGCTCTACCCCCTGTTGTGATGGGGGCGATGACTCAGTGTAGCTTCACAAAATTGGAGTAACAGCTCGTTCAAAAAAAATTGAAGTTATAGCCCAAGCCCTAATGCCGTGCGGCAACACCCGTTCTGCCACGAATAAATGAACAATCGCTAGACATCTTATCCAGCCCCATGCTAGACTATGGAGGAGGAGCGATATGATCCGTCACCTCTGGTCCTGGATGACGCCATTGTTGAACTCGAGGATGTGGAGGACGGTGCCGCGGCGGAGCGCGCCGCTGGTGACGAGGTGGTTGAGGGACGCGGCGAGCACGCCCAGCTTCACCTGCGTGCCGTCGGAGAGCGCGAGGAGGTGCCGCCGGGCCGCGGGCGGAGACGCGGCGAGCGGCCGCGGCGCTTCCGCCAGCTGCAGCACCCGGTGCTGGCTGTGCGTGATCGACGCCACCTCCATCCCTCCCCCTCCTCCTCCTATTCCGCCTCCGCGCCGCCGGGAGCTCAGAATTTTCTGGAGCAGGCGAAGGCGATCGATCGCGATGGGGTCGTTGGGTTCGCGGATTTATTGGACTGACGAGGCGGGGGGAGTTAACGAGTCGGAGGAGCGGTGGCGTCCGCGAGAAGCCGCGGGCTTCGCGGACCTTGAGGCAAAAACTTAGCCCATCTGGCCCATCAAAACTCGCCCACCCGGCTACCTCTGGCCCGTACTAAAGACTAGCCCATTTTCCGGCGACCAAACGATCCAGAGGCCACACCCACCCACCACCTACACGCATCGGCGGCGTGCGCGAGGCGATCGGAGCGCCCGGTCCCGACGAGGAGGAAGGCCGGCCGGCGACGCGGGGGAAGAAGGATGGGGAAGGTTCCGGTGCGGATGAAGGCGGTGGTGTACGCGCTGTCGCCGTTCCAGCAGAAGGTGATGCCGGGGCTGTGGAAGGACATCACCACCAAGATCCACCACAAGGTCACCGAGAACTGGATCTCCGCCACGCTCCTCCTCGGCCCCGTCGTCGGCACCTACCAGTAAGCCCCCGCTCCCCCTCCTCCCTCCTCCAGCCCTCTATAGCCTGCGTTTCCTCCAGATCGCTGGGATGTCTGGTTAGGGTTCGGCCCATTGTTCGCGTGTTAGTTTCGTGTTGCGTGGGAAGGATGCAGAAGATTGTTTGCTATAGGGGATTGATTCTCTGTTGTGTGCTTTTGGTGGTTCCGTCGAGGAGATGAGAGTCGGTGGTCGAATTGGGAATATGTGATTTGTGTCATTTTGGTGTCTGCAATGCATTAGCTTGATGAATAAGGCCACTGTGTTGGTGTGGAAATTTGAACTGGAATACCTAGAAACAGATCGTGCGATACTTATGGTTCACCATAGTTTTCCATCATGTTTGGTCTGGTAGGTCTTGATGCGAGGTGAGAATATGTGCAGATGAAACATGGCTATGTGTCTTCTACTATGCTATTTAATTGATGTATGTACGCTTCCATCTCTGATTGCTTACACTGGAAATATTAGATGAAATGGCACCACATTTAATTGATTAGTGGTGCCAAACTAGATGTGTAGCGGCGTCATGTAGCGGTGACTGGTGAGGATTGTTTTATCTTGTAGCTAAGTTCCCATACTAGTTAAATCTTTCATATGGTGATCTAATTAATCTAATACTGTCCATGGACTGAACTGTCAAATATTTAACTTAAAACAATATGTTAGATGGGAGTACAAATTTCAAGTTTGGCAGGTAATAGGCCTGCTAATATTCTGTCTCTGATATTGTAATAGCTTGAAAACTACTAACTAGTGTAGCCTTTCCTAATCCTATATGGGTGATCATACAAACCTAATGTCCTTGTGAGCCTGAACTATTGATTTAGTTATAAGTATTCTTATGAAATCACATAATTTCCATGTTCATGGGAAACTAGGCCACTTCTATATTGAAGCCATGATTTCTCAACTTGTGGTTTTATCCTTTGTACTCATATGAATCTTGACCTTTTTTTTTGGTTTAAGTAGTGGTAGGCAGGTTATTATGAAGGTTTTTCCAAGCGATGAGAACTAGGGCAAACGGATGGCACAATTCAGTTTAATTTAAGAACTAGTGTCAATATGCTTTTGTAACTCTCAACAGTCTCCTAGAAAGTAGTCAAGTGCCATGTATTTGGGCAAATTTGGATCGAGAAACCTCTTTGTGTGCTTTGGGTTCTAGACATTTTGTTTTCGTAGCACCAAAGTTCCCTTAATCATCCCAAACTGTGAAATGCTACAGCACTGATCATTATTAGCATAAATCTCACCCCAGTTCTTAAGGTAATGCTTTTGTAGACTTTATTTTCATGAGACTGTAATGCCAAAACTTCTCTGATAATCAATTCATGTTGTGAATAAGCTATAACACTTGTCCTAATTAGCATAAATCTCACACTAATTCTGAAGGTGGCAGCCAAGTCCCCTTCAAAGTCAGTAGCGTGAAATTGGAAATAGTATCCATGTCTATGCAGATCTATATGGTTGCCTGAATAAAAGATAATACAATTCAGAACATGTGGTTTGAACAATTAAAGTTTCCGTTTATAATAGGAACCTAGTACATTCCGAACAACTGAAATTCCTAATTTGGTTACCGTGTTCCAGTTCACATAATTGACATTCTTGATTGCTGAATCCTGATTCATTTTTATGTGTTTGTGCAGATATGCGATGTGGTACAAGGAGCAGGAGAAGCTATCCCACAGATACTAAATGAGAGGTCGTCCAAGTTGACTGCCACAGCAGCTGGATTTTTCATGATGGATTCTATAATCCTCCAAGGATGATTAACATTTGTTGGATGCATTTTGGTTGTACTCCTTTTCACCTTCCCATGCATATACGGCATCTGTGCCTTGCAAACTTGTTTGAGGCTTGCTACATTTGGTGGCATCTTCTGTCGCTGAAGAAGTTGTTAAATAAATTAAATTAACTGCCTATTTCGTTTGGTTTTCTCAAGTAATTGTTAACTGCCTCACTGGGTTTACCAGTTGGTTCATTTGCACTTGTTTGTTTTTGAGTTGATTTGATCTGTTGATCAATGCCACCAGCCATCGGACCTTGGCCCCTCTCCTTGCGTTTGGTTGAGAATGCTCCCGGTGACCGTCGTGGTGAGCCTATATGTGGTGTTAAATCTAATTGTGAGATTGGTTTTTGATGTTCATGTCATCACACAGCAGCTTCTCGAGTCTCAACTGCTGCGGGAGACATGTACATGCACGTTTCACCGTAGTGCTGTTGGCCTGTTGGGAACCATGATTCTTGCTACTACAAAACACCTTGATTAGATTTTTTTTCGATAGAAAGAAGAGAAAGGAGGAGCAAGTAAATTTCTGCTCGGCCTGATCGTTTCGTTTTGGTTCTGCTACAGTTGAAGAGTTCAATGATCTAGTCTGAGGTTAAGCCTCCTGAGCCACACAGAATGCAGGATCATCTGAAACACGTCCAGCCTCTCTGGCGGCTGGTGCAGCATGAAGTGCCGCTTCACCAGCCTCACCCCTTGCCGGAGCCGCTCCACCTCCGCCGCCGGTATCCGCTCCAGCACCTCCCTCAGCCTGGGGATGTCGCGACCGGCACCGCCACCGAGAACGCCTCCCAGCACAGCACGTCGGCGAAGGGCAGCGCGTACCCGTCGGACACGATCACCGGCACGCACTCGGCGTGGACGGCCTCCACCAGGCGCGGGCTCGCCACCTCGTACCCGCTCGGGCACAGGCAGAACCGGGCGCGCCGCATGAAGGCGTAGTAGTCGAGCCCCTGCCGGTGCTTCCCGTGCTCGAACACCGGGAACGCGCCCGGGTCCCGGCCTTTCCAGTGCCGGAGCAGCGCGTCGCGGACGTGCCCGTGCCGGCCGCCGGCGAAGAACGCTAGGAACGGCCGCGACCCCAGCCCGGGCGCCGGCGCCAGGAGTTGCCGCGGCATGTCGCCGTCGTAGAGGTTGATCTCCGGCACGCTCACGTCCTGCCCCGGCCGGAAGCCCTCCGAGGTGTTGGCGTTGCACAGCGCGCGGATGCCGTTCGCGTGCAGCTCCGGGTGCCCCATCGACGCCTCAGGACCCTGCGCGCATACGCCAGTGAGAACCAGGCCAGCAGAGTGGACGTCAGGCGAAGCGTTAGCGATCGATGCGCATGCGCTGACCCAGTCGTGGCAGGAGAGCATGAAGTGGTTTGCGCCGGCGGAGCGGTTCCAGTAGGGGTGCCGGGATGCGACGACGCGGACGTAGTCGGCGACGAGGGCGAGGAGCGGGGCCTTGTCGTAGGTGTTGGGCCGGTACGCGAACCGCACCATCTGGGAGACGCTGAAGGGCAGGAAGAAGGCGTGGGCGCGCGCCGGGTCCGACGTCCGGACGCCACGACGGCGGCGGCCTCCTTGCGGCGCCGCCGGCGCCATGAGCTCCAGCTGCTCGATGAAGCAGCCCTCGATGGAGTATATGTCCTTGCACGGGCCGGCGTGCAGGATCGGCGGCTCGCCTTGTACACGTACACCTTGAACCTCTTCTCCATTTCTCTATAGCTCCTGCAGATCGCAACCAGCGTGAAATTTAATGGCGATCATGTCAAGTGGTCTCGTGTTCGTCGTCAGCAGAGCAGCGTCGGCGTCGACTCACCGGTGGAACGCGGCCGGGTTGCGGTAGACGCTGGACAGGAGAGAAGACTCCACCCCAGCGTCGAACCAGCTGTCCGCCGTGCTTACGTTGCCATCGCCAAGGCCGAGATCACGCCGCCGCCGCGCCGCCTGCCGAATCAAGGCCCGTGCCGCGTCGAGCTCCCGCTCCACGCTCACCGGCGTCCTCGTGTCTCCTCCGTTCCTCTTCTGCCACACGGCCGGGAAGTAAATCGTCGAGCACGATTTCTCGAAATAAGCTTTAGCTCAATGTTGCACGATTGCACCCTAAAGGTAGGAGAGAAACTGAACAAAACCATTATTCCATGGCGATAACGCTATAGCTGCATACATACCGTAGTGAGATCAGAAGACAAGGACAGCAGCTGTGTGGTCGTGGGCCTGGGAGACGCCGGCGACAGAGAAGAAGAGGCCAGCAGCTCGCTCGAGCTGGAGACGACGTCGACGGAGTTGCCAGCGAGGACGGTGGAGAGCACAACCGTGAGGATCAAGAGGGTTGCAAGGAGGGAAGCCTCCGGCAGCGACGCCATGCGTGCACCGAAGATCAGGCCCCAGATTGGGGCGCCGCCCGAATCTTGCCGGCCGGCCTCCACGCACGATGTCCCTTCACGCTCGCCCAGGCGCTGCCACGCCCAGTGCTGGGAAGGCCAGCTCCGGCGCCGCTCTGGCGCCGGCGGTTAGTTCCTCCTCCCTCAGCACGAACCAGCTCGGTGGCACGGGAAGGCCGACGGTGGCCAGCTCCAGGCTTGAGGCTCCAGCACCAGTTGCCCCTAAACCTGGCGCGCCATGCCTGAGAATCGAGATGTCTCTCTCTCTTGGGTTTCAGTACTTGCGAGTCGTGAGTTCGTGACCGAGTTCATTCCGGTTCAGTGCTTATAGGCCAGTTTATAGCGATGCTCGTGCTGTGTATCCACGGTGTACCCATATCACATATTGCTGGAGATAGAGGTTGCTTACTGGAGATATGCTATTTATGCTGAGTATAAAAAGAGAAAAGTCCAGTTTGCACCTTGGTTTAAGTCTGATTTTTAACTTTTAACTATAAAGCCGGATAACCAGGGCCACCCAACTGTTGAAATCAGACAAGTTTGGGACTTTGAGTGGTTTCAAGGGTGGTTTTGTATTTTAGAAAAATAAAAAAATCTAATTAGACATAAAAAAATCAAAACTAATTCATTTTAAATCAGAAAAATATGAAACTAGTACTAAATTTTTTTTAAACATGTAACCTATCTATTATTGCTTTATTTGAATCCTATTTATTTACAAATAATAGGCATAACTACAAGCAACCAAATACTATGAACATAAAAAGATTGGATCCGAATAACTGACAAGTAGAGTGCCAATAGATATATTAAATTTTTTCAAAACTTTTAATACCCATTTCATATTTTTTTATTTAAATAAATTACTTATGAATTTTTTAGTTTAAATTTGAATATTTTTAATTTTCACAAAATAAAAAATCATCTTTGAAACCATCCAAAGAGCCAAATTTGCCCGGTTTCGATAGTTGGATGATCTCTGTTATCCAATTTTGTAATTGAAGGTTGAAAATCAGAGTTTTATGATAGTTGGTCCGCTATAAGCCACCTACAAACGGTAGGAACCAGAAAAGATCAATACGCTTGATAATCGTAGGTCATAATTATGAATGGTGCAGATCTATTCATCCATCAGTCAAATATTACACTCGAGACCAAGGAACCTCATGTATGGGACAAAAACCTTCCACATGTGCAAGTGTATAGACCATATTATACTACTCTACCAAACCATATTATGCAAAAGTTGGATTATTAAAGTGCAATGTAAAGCAAATTAAAGTAGGGCTAATTTTCTGTGTCCAACCACCAGGAATTTTTTTTTAAAAAAAAGTGCTAAAGTGCGCGCGCGCGCAAGGAGAGCACGAAGTTGTCGGCGCCGGCGGAGCGGTTCCAGGCTTCCAGCAGGGGTGCCGGCACGCGACGACGCGGACGTAGTCATCGACGGGTCCGACGTCCGGACGCCGCCGACCGCACCGCCGCCGCCGCGCACGATTTCCTTGCACCGGAGGCGTCAGCGGACAGGAGCCGGTGAGGACGGCGTAAAGTGCAAGGCTAACGACCAAGAGCGTTAATGCGCTGGGGGCGGCGGCTGCACTCCGGCGCCATGCGCGCCGAGCTGCCGGCGGCCGGCCGGTTCGATGCGCAGCTTCGCTTGGAGCTCAGCACGCCCTACACGCACGCGTCAGGCACGTGCGGATCGAAAACATCAGGCCATCAGCACGAAACTGGGATCTCAGATCTGGAAATCGAGGAATATAACCTCGCTCTGTTTTGATCTTTCTTTTTTTTATGCCAGATCGCCTCTATTAGCAAGCTAGTATTATATGCTAGCGACTGGAAAATTTGCTGCAGTCTCCTTCGCCTTGAATGCTTGCACCCACAGAGGCAGGCACGCAGATCTCAAGATGCTGGACGACATGCTGTTCCCGTTTGCCAATGCCCATGGCAGCCGAGGATCGATCAGATACTGTCATACTGAGCCGCCGCTCTGGGTAGAGAGTGATGTTCCTTGTTTTTTATCTCTTCCTTGAGCCTTAGATTAAGCTTTTCTATCCGTGAGTTCGGATTCTGCCTTTCGGTCCATCTTCTCTACGATGACTGTTATAGATTTATTTAAGTTTATGCTTGTTAAATTTATATTCCGAATTTATGCTTTATCTATAACTAAGTTATATATGATCCAATGAGTATGAAATTTTTACTACAGTTTAAGCATATAATAATTTGCCCACCATAAAAATTTCACCACAATTGGACCATATAAAGTGCAATTATAAATTGTTCCAATTAATTACAGAAAAGCGATCTAAAGCTACAACAAAAACTTTGTACTAAAGAATACCATATTATATGTTCACTGTGTAGATTACTCACGTGGAGTCCAAAAAAATTGGATTTCTATTTTATGATTTTTCTGTGATTTACTATAATTTTTTAAAGATTCGGCGAAAATAAATAAAAAAGAAAAAGACAAAACCGCGCCACTGTAGCAAAACCACCGTCCAAAACCATCTGAGGGTTATTTGACCGGTTTTGGAAAGTTCACGGGGTAGAATATCCGGTTTTATAGTTTGGGGGGTGAAATAGTCCACCATGAATAGTTGGGGGGTTTATGTAGATTTTTTCCTAAATAAAAATTACATAGATTAGCAACACATGGTTGATGTCACCATATATAACTTTACCAGTTTAGAATAGTGTACTTTTATAAAAATTATCAGTCAAAGTATCATATTGGGGACTGTATCAATGTCCTAAATGACCTACAATTGGAATCAGGAGTACCTTTCAATTCACAAAATCAAGCCTACAAAAATTGCATATTGTCAAAGCATGCTACATTATCATTTCTCACAGGGAAAATCAATTACCTAGAATTTGTTACGGTTTCTAGACTTACTAGCAAATATGCACGTGCGTCACTACGGCTGAATAATAATATATACATTATCGTACGAGGCGCGACCACCCCCTTGCAAGTATGAGACAGACTCCGATTAGGACTCTGATTAGAACTGAAATGTTCGGTGATTACTCAGGTTCCAATTAGGACTCGGATTGACGGACCAAAGAATCATTGCTTGCTTTAGTAATAAAGTAGAGATAGAGATAACACAAACAGCAAAGTATGTTACGGACTTCCAGGCACAACAAGATAGGAAGTTAGCATTATAAAGAAACCAACTTCACTTCCAACATGTGGCACCCGATATCTAAAGTAAGTCTTGATTCTTTGAATAGAACAGCGATCACAACATTGTCCTCTTATTGACCCATAGAATCAGAAGTTTGTAGGCCAACGGCTACGTAAGGTCTAGAGGTTACCTTGAACTCTTGCAGAACCACAGTCATTCTCCGACATTTTCAACTTGTCCCTTATCCTCTTCAGCTCCAGCTTCATCTTCTCAGCCGATGGCATGTGGTCAGGATGGAAATACTGCAGAGAGCAACTAACAAAATCACATCCCCTAATAAACAGAAAAAAGAAACGGACCAGCATTCGCCAAATATTTGCCACTCCAAGCTCACCCTCTCCATCAGCTCCTCTTGTGGCTTGCCCTGCACCGTCTGCCCGCCAAGTCCCATCAAAGCTGACATACTCGGCGCTGCCACCACCAATTGAATGCACCCGCGGCATTGGCAGCATCCACAAAAATTTTACCAACGATCAGTTCAATCAACTAGCATTATTAAACATGAAAATTATCAGAGCAACTGCGCAATCCATCATTACCGCCGCCAGCCTTCTTCTGACCCTTGGTCTGGAGCGCGTGCGCCTGAAGCGCCTCCTGCAGCGCTCCGATGCCCATTCCGGCCTTCGGCGCCCTCTTCCTCTCCTCCTTCTCCACCTCCCGCAGCCTCCCGAGGCGCGCGCTCAGCTCCTCCAGCGAGAACCACTCCTTCCCGTCCTTCCCCGCCCCCGCGGGCCGCAGGTCCCCAAGCCGCTTGCCGATGTCTTCGTAGCTGTACTGCCGCAGGAACTCCGGTTTCTCCCCCGGGTCCCTCCAGAACGCCGCCTCCGCCCCCGCCGGCCTCCGCCGCTGCGGCGAGAGGGAGGGCTTCCAGTCGAATTTCCTGGCGCCAGGAGCGGGTAGGCCCCCCGCCGCGGAGCCCGGCTTGTTGTGGCTATCCCGGAGCGCGCCGAAGTCCAATGGGGTGGGGGTGGACCGGTTGGGAGCGAGGGGCGAGGAGGGTGCGCTGGCGAAGACGTCGAGGAAGGAGGGCCCCGGAGAGGGCGAGGAGGGGGAATGCGTGGCGGAGGTGGAGGGATGGGACTTGGCGAAGTGGCGGAGCTTGCGGCGGAGGTCGTCGTTGGGGGGAGCGGAGGCGGTGGAGCTGAGGCGATCGCGGACGTTGGCGAAGGGGGAGCGCGGGGGCGGATCGGCGGAGGCGCGTTCGGATGGGGGTGGGGGAAAGGGCGGGGTGGAGGAGGAGAAGTGGCGCGGGAGGAGGGGGTCGCGGCGGATGCGGGCGCGGAGGAGCGCCATGGCCGGGGCGGGGGAGGGCCGGTGGCGGGTGGTTTAGGAGGGTTTTGGAGAGGGGCGGCCGGGCGGGCGTGTCGAATACTCGAATCGATGGCACGGGCACGGCCGACGGAAGCGGAACAAACAATTAGTGCCATGCGCTCGTGGGGCTTTTTACATTTTTATCATTATTATGAACGCAACTCATCCGAATATCATTCTCAGAATTATTTTTATAAAGCCATTATTTTTATAAAATTGTTATTGGAAAGAGAAAAAATCTTATAAATTTATTAAAAACGAACATTTTTGCCTACATAGCGTGCTAGGTAACGGTGCCAGGCATATTGCGGAAAGACGAAGCTGCTCCTGCCTTGCTCCTCTCTCCCTCTTCGACAGCTGGGTCCTGCAGCTCCTCTCACTGTCAGGTGGGCCCCACTCGTCAGCTTCGTCTCCCCACTCGTCGGGCCGGGACTACAAGCGGATGGTAGCTGCAGCCTGCAGGCCTAGCCACGGCCGGGCGGCGGGCCGCGCGCGGGGCAAGGCCGCAGCTGGGTGATGGGCGACGCTCCTGGCGAGGGCGCAGCAAGAGCGGCGCAGCCATGCCATTATCACGAAGTCACGTGTGGTGTGGGAGCAGCAGGTGCGAAGGAGCTTAAGGCCGGCATCCTCGAGCCTGGCGGATGCGCAGGAGGAGCTCGAGGCCGGCGGCAGCAGCCTGAATTGAACTTTTCCCCAACAAATTGAAGTCCATTTCCGTTAAATTGAACTTCTGCCCCAATCGAGCTTTTTGGCTTCCAAATCGAACATACCACCAGCCAATTTGAGGTCAACAAATCGTCCATCCTGCTGCTATATAACTTCATGGATATGCTTGCTGGTTGGACGAAGAAGAGAGGAAATCGGAGGAAATAGGAGGCAAGAACGGCGGCGGCCAGCTCTCGTATGCGACGCGGCAGGACTGCTCAGAATAAATCGGCAAGACATCCCGTGGCGATGTCGAGCGCTCGGCGGCCGCGGCGACCTCGCGGGTGTCGGCAGGCAGCGATCCGGTGCGCTGCCACGGCGGCGGCCGCGAGCTACGCGCAGATCCAGCGACCTCGCGGGCGTCAGGGATGAGGGCACGAGGCTGCGGCGAACGCGCGCACGAGCTACTCGCGGGGCCATGGCTAGTTGGGCTGCGGCGGCTTGTTTTCCAGCGACGGCGCCGGCCGGGCCAGCAGGTCCCCAGAACGCGCGAGCAGAAGATAGGAGACGAAGACGGGTGGGGCCCACCTAGCACTGAGAGGATCTGCGGGACCCGGCCGTCGGAGAGGGAGAGAAAGGAGCAGGGCAGGGGTAGCTTTGTCTTTTCGCAATGTGCCTCCACGTTGGCACCGTGATCTGGCACGCTACGCACGCAAAAACGTTCGTTTTTGGTAAACTTGCTATATTTCTTCACTTTTCGGTGGCAATTTTGTAAGGGCAACCATAAAAATGATATAAGAGTGATATTCGAACGAGTGACATCCGTAATAATGGCAAAAAGGTAAAAAGCCTAGTGCTTGCTGTGGCCATCAACCGTAGTTGTGTGCAGTTTGCCTCACACTGGGCCGTTGCTGTGTGCAAATCTAAATTAATATATATTTTGTACCTGATAAAGTAATCATGTTCTATTTGTAAACACATATGTTAAACATATTAGGTCGAAACGCAGTAAACAAATATGTGTAAACACGTCCTATTTATACTTGACAAATTAGATTTGCAAATTTTAAAATTTCAAGTGGTCATATTCTACTATAAGAAAATTTATTGAAAGGACATCAAGATTCCTAAAGAGGGGTGAATAGGTTAATCTATAATTTAAAATACTTTTAAAACACTTTTGAAACAGTTAGTGACAGAGGAGTCCGGATACTCTGGGTATATGTCCGGATACTCCGTGGTGTCCGGAGTCTCCGGATATATTATTCGGAATGTCCGGATATGAAGGTAACGACAACGATACTAAGTGTCGAAACAGGGAAAGTAGATCGAACAAATTTGCGGGTACCTAGGTATGCTCTAGAGTGTTTTTCACATGTTGAATCAAACTAGATATGTGTATACGAGTAGATCGATCTCAAACCCTAGTAAACAAAAGACACAAGGTAACAAGGCCAAAGTGCAAGTAAAGTAGACAAGAGAGGACAGTGATTTGTTTTTCTAAGTTCACTCCTAAGGGTGAGACGAACGCTCAAACCCAAGGTCACCTACTAAGAGTTCCTCCGAGAAGAATGACGATTACAAACTTCCCGTGGTTGCTTGAGCACTCACAAGCGACACCTAGCCGTCTAGGAGCTTGAAGCTCCAAGAGTAACAAACTTGAACCCACCGGCTAGACGAGGATGATGTGCTCAAAAGATGGAATGGAAGCTCACTAGCACAAATCTTTGCTCTTGCAACAATCTCACTTGAATCCCCAAAGAAAATCACTCAAGAATGAAGAAAGAGGAAGTGAGAGAGTTCTTTTTTAGCTTGTGGACGTTTCTGGTCGAAGTGAGCAAGAAAGAATGTGAGTGAAGGGGTATGGGAGGTATTTATAGCCCCTCTCACAGAAAACTAGCCGTTGACGAAAGGGTACCTGGATACTCCGGGTATATGTCCGGATACTCCGGAGACTGGGGTCCGGACACTCCGGACTCAGAGAAATTTACGGACGGGGAACAGTTACCCGGAGACTCCGGGTATATGTCCGGATACTCCGGACGTCTCTGTCCAGACATTCCGGATCAGGACCCGGACACTCCGGGTTTAGTAGGGGATTTCACAAGAAGGTTGTTTATAGTGGTAGGTTTGATTCTCATAGTTTTTTTAGGTTCTCTTGAGCACAACTACCACGTCAACACCTGCAGATCAAAGTCCCTCTTGATAGTACGACATTCCTATACTTAATTTCAAAATAAAATCTAATCTTCAATTAAATTTGAAACACCGCTTTTTATTTCCTTTTTGAGAGGTCATGCTTCATAATACGCTTTGCTTATTCACCATTAGCACCTGCACACATGTTTAATAACACGATTAAATATACATGTGCTTTGTCATCTAACACCAAAACCCACTAAGGGGCCTAGATATCTTTCAATCTCGCCCTTTTTGTGATTGATGATAACTCACATGTATCTCATTTGATAATCATAAAGATGTAAACTTAAGCATATAAAGAGATCCCCCTTAATGTATGCCGTGAATTTGAATTTCAAATTGACTTCTCAAAAGTCAAAGTTGGCACATTGTGAAGAAAGATAAGAAAACTCTTTATACAATCTATAGTGGGGTGAGCAACTGTGTGCTAAGACGATGTGTGATGCAAATGACAGGTTATGCATTCAAGAAAAAATAGTGTTGGCAGCAAAACCCAGAGACTCCGGGTATATGTCCGGAGACTCCGGACAACGTGTCCGGAGTATCCGGCTAAGTAACCGGAGTATCCGGACCTCCTGCACAGAACACAGAAAACAGCAAGTCATCACAATTCAAATAAGCATCACACTATCATTTAAGCCTTAGAACAACTTCAAATTGAACAACTTAATCTGCAGATTAAGGCACAAAGTAGCACACATTACAACTTGTTTTCACACCACATAGTCCTTACACGAATGAGTTTGAGCGCAACAGAAGCGAAAAAGCGACATAGTTCCATACAAGCCCAAGTGAGTACATAAATGGTCATTTTCACTCCCTCTTTATCATCAAGTGCCAAAAAGGAGTGAAAAGAGCAAAGAAGTCTTCTACTCATCATCATCCTAGGCGTCATCGACGAAAGTGTCTTCGTCTTCATCCGAGTCGGGGAGCTCGCGATAGTCCTGGGGTTCTTCTTCCTCGGTCTCCGCTTCTTCATCAAATATCTCTTGGCCACGAAGAGGAGAGCGACGAGAGCGAGTAGGTGCACGAGTGCGTCGACGTGGGCGGGGAAGAGGAGCATGAGCAACAACAATAGCAGCCTCATCCGCGGCATCCCACTCAGCGAACGGATCATCAAACTCGGGCAACTCATGATAAGGATCCGCAGGAAGCTCTAAGTGACTCTTAATCTCAATAATATGACGGCAGTTTTCATTTATCTCTTGAGTTGTTGTCTTGCACATGCAGAAGATACTCTTGAGTGCCCTCTTTGTGAATGAGTCATGGTGACCATGGCGAGAGGAGGAAGAGGCACCAGAGTAGGATGGAGTGGGATCAATGGTGGTGAAGACATTTAGTCATTATTTGCACTATTATTGGATGCGACATCCGCACACTACTTTTAAAATTTCAGCATAGTTAGTTGCAAAAAGAGCAAATTTATTCATATGTCAATAAGGTTTGCATCTTGCTCTTCAATCGCATGGAAACAAGTTAAGTGCTGAGACCAAACATTCCTGTGGGCATGGGCTGAACCCAGTTAGAACTATACTGGGCTCCGACCTCACTTGCCAATCATAAATTTTTGAAAAGTTTAGCACATATATGTTGTATGCATGCTAATTTTACATGGCTGCATGCATATCTTACACCCGTCTTTTTTTTATTGGATTTGTTAGAGATGTGGAAATTAACTCAGCTGATGGAATCTGTGAAATACTTTGCCGATTTCTTTGGTTTCATGTCACGCTCAGCCACTGCTTATAGAGATGAGAACAAGATGGCACGTGTAGCCAACGGAATATGTAGATGTCGTTTCAAATTTTGCTGAAATGAATTCTAACTCCGTGTTGGTCTCATATAATCTCACATTTTCTAAAATAAAACTTTTTTTAATTTAAGGGACAAATAGGAACGGGGGAGTACCGGCCTAGTCAGTCAGGTGATCACGGATGGCAGGAACGATCAAAGCTTTTAGCCTCCGTTGAAGATCATCAGGTGATCACGGATGGCAGGTTCATCGTCTCAAGAGAGAGAAAAAAGTGCAACCAAAGCTTTTAGCCTTGGGCTATGATCTTATGATCTTCAACGCGGCCCAACTCGGGCCTTCCACGGCCCACATTTAGGTAGCTCGGCGTTTTCCTTCAATTTCTGCCTATTCGACGAAGCTTTCCATTAACGGCAGCAAGCAGACGGAGCCGGCGCCGAGAGAGCCCAACGCCGGAGATCTCCCCCTCCTCCGCCATGGAGACGCTGGCCAGCGCCATGCGGCGCGAGAACCACCGCTTCAAGGCCCCGTCCTCCTCCGCGTTCTCTGCCTCCGCCGGCGCCGGCGTCGCCTCGGGCCGGGTCCCTCTCGTCATGGCCTTCCTCTCCTGCCTCGCCTGGCTCTACGTCGCCGGCCGCTACGTCCCCCACCCCCGCTCAGATCTCAACCGCCACCGATCCGAGACGCCCAAGAGAGGGGTCCTGATGTTTTCTCTTCACTACGGCGCCAGGTTGTGGCAGGACGCGCAGACCCGGGCGATCCTATCCGGCCTCCTCGAGAAGAATTCCGGCAACGTGCGGATCTCTCCTTCCCTCCTCTCTCCGCGTACTCGCATTTTTAACTGTCTCTTGGCCGGCCCTGACGATGACGCCTGATTGCAGCTCCCGAAGGTGCTGTCGGTGGAGGACAAGCTGAGGAACCTCGGATGCAAGTGAGTTGTCAGTTCTTCTGACGGGAATTTCGGGCGTGCTTGTGTGAGCTCCGGAGTTCCTGACTGGAAATGGGTGGTTTGGTGGCAGGGAGATCGGGAGAAAGATAGTTGAGGCGGAGATGGACCTGACCAAGGCCAAGAGCGAGGGGTACTTGTGGGGAAACAGGACTGCTGCGGTGGATTCTGAGAAGAAGCAGCAGCTTCTTGCCGTCATTGGAGTGTACATCCCGGCTTAAGAGGAATGTCTTCCGTGGCTCGTGGATGCCAAGAGGTTTGCCCTCGTTTTCTTTTGGTTTCAACAGATCTTAGTGAAAGAAATCCCTTAACAACACTGGGCAGTGGAAGAGACTGATTGTGGTTTTTTTAAAAAAAACTGACTAATAGGGAAGTGCTAGTTCAGGAGATGTAATCTGAATTGATTGAAACTGTTGAATAGACATGGAATACAACTTAAAATTTGGTTAGCTAAGGATTTAGTACATCTCATAACTAAACTCTATTCTTCGATATCATTGTAAATTGCAGGTGATGCTCTGAATAAGCTTGAGGAAAAGGGTGTAGTCATTCGTTTTGTTATTGGTCGGAGGTTTTCTTCTTGATCTAGACCTTTGAGTTACAGCATCTATAAGCTCTTAGTTTAGAATTGGACTACGCCATTCTCATTCTAAGAAATCCCTACTCCATTTTTTGTCTTATTTTCCTGATGAAATATACCTTTTGGACCTGCAGTGCAAATAGAGGTGATACCTTGGACCGTAATATTGATGATGAAAATCGGAGGACAAAGGACTTCTTGATTCTTGTAAGGTTCCATTTCTTGTATTTTCAATCGTCCTTCACAAATTGTAGTACTGAACAGGACTTCAGAGTTTAGACCTTTATTGCTTCCATCAAAGACTAAGTTGAACCCATGTGATCTTATACACTTCATCAGTGTGCTCTTAAACTGTAAGCATTTTGTGGTCAATGGAATGTGTCAATTAAATAATTATCAAATGGTTGGGCAGGAAAGTCATGAAGAGGCTGCAGAAGAATTACCGAGCAAAGAAAAAATTTCTTTAGTGCTGCAGTTGAAGCCTGGGATGCAGAATTCTATGTCAAAGTTGAGGATAGCATTAATCTTGACTTAGGTAATACTTTTCCTGTTTTCTGTGTATGTTGATATGATTAGTGTTAATTTACCTCTCTCTTTTTTCCCCATTGACTCATTGCAAGCTTTCTCTCAGCTGGGTTAATTGAGATGCTTGAAGGCCGGCGAGGTAACCAAGGATTGTACATGGGCTGTATGAAATCAGGGGTTGCCGTAAGCGAAGAGTATGTGCTTTCTTTTACTTAATCATTAGCCCACTAGGTCTTCAATTTATTCGTTAGCTAGCATGTTTGATATCTCTGTTACTTCAACTAGACTTTCCATTGTTAAGTGAAGTAGCTTTTTTCTGGTTATTTCAGTAATGCTGCTTTCTATGCTGTATCCTTCAAAAGCTGTGGCCATGTAGTGGAATACACTTGAGCAACCCTAGTGTAATAGTGTTTTATCCAGTCCAACTACCTTGTGGATGATTCACGGTCTTTTTGACATTTCAGTTTCATTTATAAATTATTCGGATGAACAGCTAATACTTCAGGTGTTACTGCCGTGCGAACCTGAGAAACACATGCTTGTAGTGGCTCAGCTGCATTTTTCCATTGTTGTACCATATCAAGAAATAATGGCATTTTAGTTTGAATTTTTTTTGCCTCTTTTTAGTCAAGTATTAAAGAGTGTTGATGCCAATTTGAATTTCAGGGGCCAACAATGGTTTGAACCTGAGTGGTGGAAATTTGGAGACTCAAAAACGTGAGTAATTTGCATGATCTCATTCTCCTGAACTACTTAGTTACTTTTCCTGGACTTGATACCATATCCTTTCTATATGAACATTCAACTAATTCTTTGTTTCACCATGTTGACTAGTAAGTAATAAGCGTGCCTGTTAGTCACCTAAGCTCAAGTAGTGCTGAAAGAGCTCGTATGCTACAGATTCAGAGCCTGTTAATTTGTTATCCAACCTGTGATGTCAGCTTTACTTTGTGATATCAATAGTCATGTACTTCATAATCATGAGTGGCGTGCAGCAGACAATTTCACCAGAAACTCTATGACCCAGTAACTGTAATTCAATCGCACTGTCTCCTTGGGGCAATGAGTTGCTTTGTCAACCTTGTAAAGTCCTTTCTAGTTTAATTTTAAATTTAAGAATGGCACTACCACCTATTGCATCCTGCACCTTCAGCACACATGTTGCATTCTCCCTTCTTCAGAGATATTCTTTGGTCCCTTTTCTTCTTGGTATATGTGCATCCTTAAGACCTTAAACTTCAAGGGCCTTTTCGGATGAAACTGACATATCGGAATGATTTTTCTTTTCCATTATGAACTGTATCTTGCCTTTGCATTCTCACTGACTGTGATTTAATTTTCATAAAACAGATACTTTCGCCATGCTTCTGGTTCTTTGTTTATTCTCTCGAACAATTTGGCTCGCTACATCAACATAAACAGGTAATTGTTTTTTTGTCTCCCTGTTTTATCTTTATCAGTGCTAAGTAACTTAACACTGGCTCTGAGCAACAGCATCCAAGGTAGCTTGCACAGTGACATGTGTGACATCTCTTGAGTTTTTTAATTGAAAACATCTTATGCATGATTTGTATCAGCACGAACTGAATGTGACATTAGTCTGAATCTTTCAATACCCTACAGTATTTCCAATTTTGCTCTCATATATCTAATTTGCTTTCATACACTTGATTATTGTGTGATCACATGGTGAGTCCATTGCCATGATAATTACCCAAATAGTCATAACTGAATAGACTGTAGGGTATGAAAATTTGATACATTGATTGAAATGCTATTAAAACCTAAAGGACATAACATTCCATATTCTGCCTACGGATTGATCTTCAAGATGCAAGTATCCTGTTAAGCATGCCCTTGTCAAACTTTGTGCACTAGCTGTTTCTGGTCAGAAGTATGCGCTGCCAAAATTACCCTAGACAAAGTCCTCCACTTTCTGATGCTTTATTTCTGCGAACCAGGTTTCGCAACATCTAACCTTTTATCTGAACAAAATTTTTCTCTTCATCGTGCAGTGCATCACTTCAGAGCTATGCACATGATGATATATCAGTAGGTTCATGGATGATGGGAGTGAATGCAACTTATGTCGATGATGATCGGTTGTGCTGCGGTAGTTCTAGACAAGGTAGAAGCTCCTTTTTAACCAAAACTATCTATCAGCTGTGGGCGGTTCCAAGGAATCTGTTTTTTGCTAATGCTTTGTCTTTTCTTTATCATTCCCAGAGAAAGTATGTTCCAATGCTTGAGTTGAGCGGAAGGCGTGGTTCTGGCTGTTTATCGCGATGAAGAATTTTTTGTACATCTGGCATTTTGTATACACCGGAAAAGGCTACTATCCAGATAGAATCGTGTTGCTCTATCAGAATATCTAACCAACTTTAGGAGAACAAGTTTTTGCAACCATGAAAGTCTTCACCTGTAGATTGATGTTCCTGCTGATCCTCTTCCTTGCAGCCAGACCACATTTATAAAGAATCATACACCTGAGTTTGCAATACCTTGATGGATGAGTATGTCTGATAAAGTACTCTTATCTTAGCAATACAGAGTGAAAAATTACTACAAAGACTGACATTTGGCTCTCCAAAATGTCTCAGCATGCCCAAGCTTTCCTTGGAAAGGATCAATAGTTTCTTTGCTATCCTGACCAGATGCTCGCACCACCGAATTCAGTCGTAATCCGTGCAGTTCATGGAAGATCTCAGTTGCACAACAATAATGTACCTCTGCTGGGCAACAACATTTGCAATCATGATATCCCGAAAAATCAATCGTAGAAACCTGGTGGCCCCTAAGCCTATATCTTAAGAACCACACCATTAACGCAGCAACGACACAGGCACAAAAGCTAGTGGTAGCAGTCGTAATTTGCAGAAAGAATAGCTGTTTGAGGTTTGAGCACAAGGTCGTCGCCCTCCCCGTTCAACGGACGCGAGCGTGAACTCGGCAAGGCTGGCCGGCGGCGAAATTGTAACAATTTTGTTGTCTAGTCAACACGTCCCAGTAAAAACATACCAGTTCTCAACGTCATATTCACTCCAATTCTTTCTTTTACTGTATAAACTACCACACTTCACCTGCTCAGGATGACAGCCTGCGACCCTCGAGCTAATGTTCCGGAAACCAATAGCTGAAATGCTACGGATAAATAAACTTGGTGGCTTGGACGCAAGGAAGAAAGGTACTCCAGTTTCATGTAGCAATATGTACACGCGACACATCACACGACAGTGGATGCTGCAGTTTTGGCGACTTGTTACAGGCTAAGAAACAAAAGGTTGTACGGCTGCCATTATCTCGGATTCTAATGCAGCCACAGCTTGTTGCACTAGCTATGTCGGGCCAATTGTTACACCCCAGGATCCAGCTACTGGATCACAAGTAATCTAATTCATCACAGCATCTACCAACGCCCCAGGACAAACTGATGACTGCGCAGCTGTTTCATGAATTTGTCCCATCAGTCATCCAGGCTCACTCCGTAATGATGAGCAAGTTTCCTGATGGTTCCATTCGACACCACAGCTTCCAGCATATCATACTTCTTGCCGTTCCCATCAAGTGCTTCTTGCTGCTGCTTTGCCAGTTCCTTCTCCTCGTCCAATAGATTCTGAGATAGTAAAAACAATAGCTTCATGTCAGTAATTTCATGTGTAATTTTCAACTCATAGATCAAAGTTTTTCATCTAAAAATCAAGATCAAACTAACAGCATCCACCAACTATCAATATTGTGGTTAGGTGCAAACCCAGTACTTGGACAGGCACCAATCTGACAAGTATGCATAGTTTTTATATAAGATATGGGCCTCCAGTCAAAGAAATTAACAAATACCTACTACCCTGAACTAATCATCTTGTCCCAAACATCATATATGTAAGAACAGAGGGAATAGTTTATTGGACAAAGGTATTAACAAATTAAGCATATATTTTTGCACACATATACTCCAGGTTGATAAACATCACACTGGAATGGATATTACTTCCATAGGCACATAAGTTCCACCATTGTTCCATTCTAAGATAATAAAGGAGAAACACTAGCTCTCGCTCTTTCATGTCCAGGCGGTAATGCAATTTGCAGCAACTCGCCGCCTTCTTATCACCTAGTCAATAACCGCAATGCGGTAAGGCAGTTGAGGCAACAGCCATATTCACATATTCACATATAATTAGACAACAAAAATCAAAATAGGAGCATTGACAGTGCACAACCACAACATGCAGCCAACAAACTAGGTAACTAAAGCCTAATCCAAGCTACAGCCCATAAAGCATCCCTTCCCATGCCCGTAGTCTCCCGATGCCATCCACAGCACGTCACCCCAAGTCCCTGATACCACCACACGCAATGAAGCAGAGTGCCAGGAAGCAGAGCCCCACTGCCTCACACCTCCATGGACCTCCCTTCCCCCCTAGTCCTTTCCAGATGCAGCACCTCCATCGACCCTTCCAGATTGTAGCCACCACAGTTGAGCAGAGGGAGATATGCTGGCAGCTGCACCGCAGCCAGGAAGGCGGCGAGCAAGCTGTGCTGCATGCCGGTTCCCAACAATCTATTCCCTTCTCTATGCTCGTTCTTCCCTTTGACCCTTTCTCCTTCGATCTTTTGGGTAGGATTTGGGGACAACTTGCCCAGCGAGTGCCTTGCTTAGGTGACAACTAGGCGTCATTAAGTCCAACCATTGAAATAAACAGAGCAGCCAGTAAAACCAACTTTTTATGGTACACAAAGGTATCAACGCGATATGTATTTTTGCAGGACTTGTACAAAGCATGAAAGACTGCAGTCACGAGCCAACTAAAGAATTTACCTTTATGAGAGCCATGTTCTCTGACTCTTGCTTCTTTGCAAGGTTTTTCAGTTTCTTCATTGTTTCATACTCACCATCTCCTTGTTTTATCCAGCGGAAATCTTTCTTAAGACCAGGGCAAGGAGGGCGATCCCGGAACATCTCAGCCTTTGCATAGGTAGCTTTTACTGGCCTTGGCATTCCCCCAATTATGAATGGGAAATCAGTCATCAATTCGACAGCAGCCTTGGCCTGCACTTCATCATCCAATTCCACCAACGCTGCAGAAGGGATATCATAGGGGATTGTGTAGTTGACAATGAACTCCACATTGACAACATTTGCACACTGGGCAAGAGCTGCTTTGATGACTGGGGTCGTAACTTGAGGAGAAAGCTGGTCGATATATATGGTCTTCTTAACCTTCTCTTCGAAATCAGCATATTTCGTGGAAGCCTGTTCTTTGGATGTCTCCATAGAAGGGCAACCTCTGCAGGAATAAGGTTCAACGCTTACTTTCCCCAATCTGTAACTGTTTTGTGCAAGAAGTACGCATAAGGATTTCAGGAGAACAGTGTATAAAAGCATCACAAAGTTTAGAGATGAAAAATAAAAATGATAAATACAAACCATATAATTGTTTTTTGGGTGTCATTGACATAGTAAATCTGTTTATCTCTTGGTCATTAGCAGTGGTGGAGCTTCTGAATTTGCACGACTAGGGCCAACTTCTAAACACTTAAACCACTCAACCAAGCTATATAACAATAGGTAACTTGCAGTAAAGCAAAAAAAAATGCACGATTTAGAATATCTCAATTCCAAGCCCTAATTGTACAACAAACTTGATAAAAACTTAAAGTGGTACAATAGAAATGCCTAACTATGGTTGTGTTCTGGATCCAGAAAATGATAACCAATGATGGTTCAGTTAAGCTAGATTTTGTAAGTTCTGATGATAAATTTATAGCTGATGGTGATAAACAAAATGCTGTTTCTTTTAACATCCTGCAAATTCTTCAGATGAACTTTTTAAACACAAAGAAATTAAATGTTTGAGTACTTGAGTCTCCAATTCAAAAACCTTAGGCAGCTGTTTTCAGCCAGAACATTTCATTTGTAAGTTCAAGATTTGGAGGGTCCTGCAAGTACTTTTGTCAGCCTTGTAACATGTTAAGACAATATTTGAGCCATTTTCGTAATGGTGATGAGCTTAACATTAGTTGTATGTACACCCGAATTGACCATACTATTGGGTACCACCTTTGTAGATATGGGATTTTAGGAATCATAATTTGCTCGATTGCTTGATCATTAGTCAAAAATGTTGTTTCCTTATTTTAGAATCAACTGGTGATATTTATGTTTCTAGTGATTGATGCTTTCTGTTATTACCTCCTAGCGAACATAATTAAATGACAATCCATGGATACGCACCATGTAATCCTAATCTCAATCAACTATTCGTGCAATGAAAATGTTTACTGTCTACCACCACTATCTGCCTGAAACTTGCTGCCCCAAATTTCTTGTACGCTTAGCTTTAGATGAACGTATTCTGCCCTATCGAGCAGCATGATCAGTTCTAATGGTTATTTCGTCGCCTCTCGTGCAGATGAGTAATTCTACTACAAGTCTACAAAATGCGGCGTAAATAATCTCGTAAATCAATCTGTTCATATCAAACAGAGAATATGGATTATGGGGCCTGGGGATTGGGGAAATCAAAAGTGACCTGCTTCAGGCTTCAGCTTCACTGCTTGTGCTTGATGCTTGCCTCCAGGGTCCAGGCGCCGACGTCCGCCCGCCGGTCCGGCCTCCTGCCTCCAGGCGTCGGCGCGTCGCCTCCGGCCTTGCCGACTTGGTTACTTAAGGTGGGCGGGTGGGAATTCCTCGACCGGGCCTCCGGGAGCCGAGAGGTGGCTGCCGGCGCCGCCAGCTGCTAGCTAAGCTAGGGTTTGGGGCGAGTTGGCGAGCGAGAGCGAGAAGGGCTCAGGCGACAGGCGGCGAGGAGGCCAGACGACGAAACGGAGACGCCGATTAATCCTCTCGACGCGGACTATGGGCTTTCGCTCACGGGCCATCGACTAGGGCCACTTCACAACAGGATTTCTCGCCGGGCCATGGAAATTTAAGAAGCGGGTCAGGAAATTTACAAGAGATTATTTGGGCCACGCATATGGCCGTGGCCCTGGGCTCAAATCCGCCACTGATCTTTTTTTTTAGATCATTCGGTACAAAGATCATTCTGGAGTTTTTTTTTTCTTGACTCTCTGCAAACCAGGTTTCTCAACAACTTCTGATTCTGATTTTTTTTTCTCTTCACCACGTAGTGCGTCACTTTAGAGTTATCAGTTATGCACATGATGGTATATCAGGAGGTTCGTGGATGATGGGGGTGGATGCAACTTACGTTGACGATGATCAGCTGTGCTGCAGTAGTTCTAGACAACGTAGAAGCTCCTCTTCAACTAACCTTATCAGCTTTGGACGGTTCTGAGGAATCAGTTTTGCTAATGCTTTGCTTTTTTAAACATCATTCCTAGTCTTGAGTTCAAGCATTGGAATCCGAGACGAAGTAATATTACCTTACGATGGATATGTGGATGTTGTGAGTCCACATGCTCATAAGCTTTTGTTTTAAATGCAAGTCACGGAGTGCCTTCTAGGTTCATATAACTTTAAAAATGTACATTCAAGTGCAACCTCAATGTATTTGGATCAACCAGTCCAAATAGATGGTATCCATGTCAGTAGACTTTATCTATTGAAATTTACACAATGTCAAAGATGAAAGTAGCTAGTAAACTGGATCCCATGACTTAGTTAAAAAAATCAGTCCACCAATCCAAACTACTTCTTTACATTCAAAAAAATCCAAGCTACTTCTTTCTTCTCAAGCAGCAGCCAACATCCAAGCTTGTCACAGGAAACGAGAACAATGGGAGAGAGAAAATATTATTCTACTCTGTATGAATGGTCCATATGCCTATGCCTAGCTGAAACTATGGACTGCTTTATTTTTTTTATAAGGAGCAACACTCGAGGGGTGCGTTTCTAATGATATAGCAGAAAAATACAAGGTTATATCCCTGGAAGGTCATAACCAGGCAAAAAAAGAAAAAAAAACACAGAAACAACACCGAGGAGTTGGATTGGAGGATCAATACGCGTCAAACTCAACACAACTCAACAACTTAGGCCGGTCGGATTGAGGTATCGACACAAGTCGCACAACTCGTCTCCAAAGGCAACTCTGCTCCGTCGGAAATTACTCCACGCAACAAATGTAGTAGAAACCGGAGCCTGCGGCACCCACCAAAACATCCACACTCATATAGTCACCGAGAACCTCCAGGCGTGACCCTGCGTCGATAGGGAACCGAAAGATGCAGACTCCACTGCACCACGAAGACCACCGCCATGCGGGACCCTCCGCCGCTGTGCCGCTGCAACACCACCCTCCGCCGTGTCGCCACCACGATAACACAACGCGCGGGGCCCTCGCCACTTCCGCTGTACGACCTCGCTCTCGTCGCCTCGAAGAATCACCACGCGCGGAGGCCTCGCCACAGTACTCCGTGCCACGGTTCCGTTTCCTTTGTTGCCGTCGGGGTGGAAAGCAATCTTGCCCCACATCCCCGGATCTCCATCAATGTCGAGCTACCGCCGTAGGCCGACCTCACCTACTTGCTTCACCCGCGCACATAACCTCCGCCGCCGGGCCAGCAAGCCGAAGAAGTCACTTGCGCCGTCTTCCGATGGTGTACCGCACCGAAAAGCCCAGCCAAGCTGAGCAGCCTGCCGCAGTCTGCTGCAAGCCAAGTCGTCCCATGATGCCGATGTCGCGAGCGCCGTCCTTCGACGTAGTCCCACACGGCACTGACAGTTGCCAAGCAACGCCAGCCGCCGCGGTCCGCTGCAAGCAGCCACAAACGATAGACATGCGACAACCTCCGGCCACCACCATAGCTATGATCGCCACCACGAGGGCTCGGCAACACCCGTTAAGCTTGCCACGCGGCGGAATAGTCAACACCGTCCGTTGCCGCCCATGACCAATGGACCAGAAATACCTCAAGCCTACACGGGTCTCTAGAGACGACACCTCCAAGAATGGCACGGCCCCGAAAGGCGCCGCCGTCGCTTGTCCAGGATTTGGACAGGGTTTTCACCCACAGAGCCCCGTGCAACAAGGTTGTAGCTCCAAGATGATGCCGTAGGGGAAAACGACGCTGTAGGGCGCCACTGTCAACTCTACCAGCAGGAATGCCAACAAGGGCTTTCGCCCGGAGCATTCCAATCCTTCGGTGCACGCTCACGGCTTGGCACTCCCGGACCACAGCCACGGTAGCACATCCGAGGCGGCTCCGCCGCCGCGCCTCCATGCACCGTGCCATTGACCTCCACCTCCGTTGCACTCGTCGCCCAGAAGCGCTCACCACACCCGAGCTCCTCACACGCGTCGTGCCCAGCTTGCCAACGTGTCACCTCCACGTCGTACGCCAATTGTGCACCGCTCGCCCCGCCGCTGTGCAGCCTCCGCTCCGGACCGCTGCCGCGCGGCCTCCATACAACTCGCTAGCCCCGCTGTAGGATCTTGGATACCGACTAGAGGGGGGGTGAATAGGCGATTTGAACTAAAATCGCAACACTAATTTGATTAGTAACATAAGAGAAATCCTATTTCTATTTAACTCAATTCTAGATGAAGGTTTGCAACCTAGGGCGACAAGTATCAATTCAATCTCTAGGAATGTAAATGCTCAAAGTAAATTGTAAGAAATAGCTTGAGCAAGAGAAATAACCAAGCACACAAGAGACCAAATTTTTCCCGTGGTATTGATGACTTGCCGGTCACCCCTAATCCACGTTGAGGTGGATTCAAAGCTCCAACCGCTCCTCTATCAAGTCACACTTGATGTATAAACCGACTTGGATCAATGAACCTCTCCAGACCTCGATTCCACTAGAGTTGCCTTGAGCACAAGACCACTCATAAGAACAACCGGGGCTCCTTCACAATCTCCTTGAAGGGCTCAACGGTTCCACAGCTCCAAGCCGTCTAGGAGGCGGCAACCTCCAAGAGTAACAAGTCGATGATGCTTACTTGAAGACTCCCTAGTGCCACAAAGCTCAAACTCTTGATGCATTGCACTAGGATGCTCTCAATCTCACAAAGATGCAACCTCAAAGCCAAGTGAGTGAGAGAAAGGAGGAAGAAGGCTCAAATATGTCAAGGAAGCTTTTCAAAGTGCCAAGAGACCTCACCCATGGCTGGACATGAGGTATATATAGCTCCTTCCCCCGTGGCTAGCCGTTACAGTCAAATCCCGTGAAAATAGGGCATTCACGGACTGTCCGCCTCACAAGGACCGGACGGTCCGCCGTTCAAACCAACGGCTATGTTCAAAGTTAAACTGTGTCAGAAGTGACCGTTACAGCCCTGGCGGACCGTCCGCCTCACAAGCAACGGACCGTTCGCAGTTCAACGAAGTTCCAAACACAGAGCAGCCGAGTTTCTATTGCGATTCAAATTTTAGCCGGCGGACCGTCTGCCCCCCAGGGCCGGACCGTCCGCCGTACATGGTTAAAGAGCACACAGAAACAACAAAGTTTCTATCATTGCGCAGCATCAGCCGGCGGACCGTTCGCTGTTCATGGTTAAAGAGCACACAGAAACAATAAAGTTTCTATCGTTGCGCAGCATCAGCCGGCGGACCGTCCGCCCCCTAGGTCTGGACCGTCCGCCGTTCACGGTCAAAAATTAGATAGAAACATTTGAGTTTCTGTCGACACACAACAAGACCAAGCGGACTGTCCGCCAGTACCAAGCGGACCGTCCGCCGTTCAATGTGAAAAGCCCACCAGAAACTTTAAAGTTTCTGTCGATTCACTCACATTTGCTGGTGGACTGTCCGCCCCCCCTCCCCCCCCCCCCCCCCCCCCCCCCCCGCAAGCCGGACCTTCTAATGTTGAAAACTTCAGCTCGACCAGACAACTCGAATTTTGGCTAAGTCATGGAATGGTCCGCCGTACAAATGGCAGGTCGTCCGCCTTTCAAGCGTAGTTAGCCATTTCCAACAAGTGTTTCCTCTCCGGTCTTTCCACTTTTTCAAACATGATTTTTCTATATGCATGCAATGCAATTGTTTGAGCAGAGTGGCACTATAGAACCATCAACCAAATGAAATTGACCCCTCTTGATAGTACGACTATCTAGCCTATTAATCCGGTCAAATATCATCCGCTAATCACCTCTTGACCGGTAAAATGGAAAAGACCTATCTTATACCTTTGCCTTGAGCCATCCATCATGCATTCACAAAGAATATCTCCATAGCACATATAGAGGCTCAAATCATCTCCGGGGTTAACCTATACTCAATTCTCAAATAAAATTGTTAGTTCACAACCGTTGTCATTAATTATCAAAATCCAAATTAGGGACCTAGATGCTTTCACCCGCCCGTGAGGCCTCCAACGCGCCACCACTGTGGCCACGGCTGCTGCAGCCTCCACCTCCTCTTCGCTGCTCGCGCCAGCCGTCACACCACCATGGCCGCAGCGGCTGTGTCCATCGCCTCCTCCTTGCTCCTCGCGCCGGCCGCGCCCAACGTGCTACAGCTCCCCTCCTCGCGTGCCGTCGCTGCGCGCCCACGTGGCCGCTCCTCGCGTACCGCCCCGCAGCCACCGCCATCGCCGACCCGTAGGGGCCGTGTCAAGGAGGGGTTGAAACCGACCATGAGGACTAAGGGGCGAGGTGTCACACCTGATTCTAGAAAGAACCAGATGCATCTCATATGTGCGCCAGGATCATGTTCACACACATATGATAGACGGAAAGTGTAATATATCAAAGACAATGCTCAAAAAGTAACTAAATAAAGTATTTAACAATATTACACTCCGTATAAAAGAGACACAAATGTCTTTAAACGATAAACCGTTATACCCTATACGAAGTCTCCAACAACTCCGTCTTCCACAGGCGATGACTGGTGAACGCAGGGCCTAGAACTCCTCGAAGTCGTCGAAGATCTCCTCTTCAAAGTTCTCTTCTGAACAGTAGGGGGGCAAGGGTGAGTACTCTTATAGTTGGTACTCAGCAAGTGGGGTGAATATGCAAGGCCATCAAGGATAGGCTAAAGTTTACAGCAGCGGTCACTTTTAGTTGGTCAAGTATTTATTAACAAGCACCTATTAACTAGGTTTAAGTTTATACCAACCCACTTTAGCAAAATCATAAAGGTACCATCAACATAAACATAAACCACGAACCACAATTTAATTAATCTTCAAGTTTCATTATCATGTGAGAGTCCAAGCCACTCTTAACCGTGAGTACGGTTGTTATAACAATTTTACACTCTGCAGAGGCTGTACACTTTACCCACAAATCGTGTTCCCCTGAATCGTCCGGGTTTGCAAGGCCCTTAAACACTTCCGAGGTGAGTGGCGAGGGTACACTACGAAGCCTTTACAAAGACATGATGAGAGCTAGGCAGCCCGCTAGAGTTTCAGTAGCAGTGTGGTCCATAAACCTCCCTAATGGTCAGCTCCTTAGCAAAGGCAGCTACCCCAAGAGGACCGCGCTATGACCCCTATCACCGACCCCCTCCTTGCCCTTTTGGTAAGGCCACCAGCAAACTACACATCTAATTAATTGGCTAAGGTCAGAGCCATATGACTTTGTGGTTGCACTGTTCACTTGGGTGGTTCTCCATATTCCCATTAAACAAAGTTGATCTCAAAATTACGCGGTATAACAACAATATGAAATGTGATCAACATTGACATAAGAGTAAACCATTACCAATCCCAAAGTTTGCAACTAAGCGTGACTACCCAACATGAATAGTAAACCCAGGTGTTTCAAGGTTTGGGGTAAAAGACTAGGTATGTCCTTAGCATAGGTAACCCATCAAGTTTATGCAAGCAACATTAAAATAAAGTGTATTATCATGCTATTGTTGGGTTCAAATAGAATATGCAGGGGGGAAATCCACTTACCTTCTTCAAACAGCTTCTGGTTCTCTTCCTCGAAAGCTTGCTCTTGGTTTTGCTCGAACATTACGTTGTCTACGCGAGCACACAAACAAGTATACACAAACAAATAAGAAACGGTACAATCAAACAGTACAAACAGAAAGTAAAAAAGATGATAATATTGTAGTTCATGATGCAAGGATCACGTGGGCGCAAGAATCACTGAAATCGGAGTTGAAATGATGAAGATATGACTAAAACAGTGATCTAGGGAACTAACTTCAAAAGTTTTGAAGTTCCAGAGGCTAAACCTGAAGAAATCAGGGGCCAAAATATAATTAAACCTTATACAGAGGGTCGGAGTGCAAAACTAGAGGTTCTGGATGGCGTGTACTAATTCTAGAAAAGTCAGGGGTCGGAACAGAAAAAGAAAGGCTCAACTCTAACTGTTTTTCTACTGATCTGGACCGCGGGTTGATTTCTGGAAAACCCAGGGATCTTTCTGCAAAGGTTCCGGGGACGGTTAGGGTCGGGTGAATCTGGTCCGTTGGATCAGAATCGGGCGGCGGTTTAAGGGTCGGTCGAATGCGGCGTCTGTTGCGCGGCTCAGATTGGTTCTGGCCATTAGATTCAGATCAAGCGGCAGGGGATAGGTCGGCTCGGGTCGACCCGGCGGAGTTAGGGTCGGGCGAGGCGGAGCTGCGTTGGGCGTCGGCGGCGAGCGAGTGCGGCGGCGGACGGCCGGAGCTTCACCGAATCCGGTGTTCCGGGGCTCGGTTCAGGCTGGGTTTGTGCCGGGGAGTGAGTGGTGACACGGCGAAGGTGAGGGTGGTCACGGGTTGGCTGTGCGGTGGCTGTAGACTGGCGGCCATGGCGGCGGGTGGAAACAGATCTCCGGCGAGGAATTGGGGCTGCGACGGAGCGAGAGAGAGAGGGGAAACGAGTGCGGCTTGATGCTCACCACCACGCGGAACTTCGGCGACAGTTGAAGGCGGCGAAGAAGCAGCGGAACGGCGAGTCATCGGAGAGGCGGCGACACGGGGCGGCGGCGTTCCTCCGGTGTGCGACTTCCAACGGCGTGCGACGGTGTTGAGTAGAGGAGAGGGTTTGAGGATGGCTCTGGGTGCAAAGTGGGGCTCCGGCGGGGTTTTATAGGGGCGGAGTGGCCGGGAATAAGGAAGGCGGTGGCTCTTGCGAAGCAAAGGGGCGGAACCGCGGCCGGTAAGGCATGTCTGCGTCGCGGGGAAGGAAGGAGAGGCGCGGCGACGGCGCGGAGTCGATCCGGACTCGGGGTGAGGAAGGAAAAAGGAAGGAGAAAGCACGGACGACGGCGCGGCGTGCCTACTGTCGCGGCGGAGAAAGGAAACAGGGGAGCGATGCGGTGCGGAGCAGAGGAAGAAGAAAGGAAGGTGGAAGAAGGCGCTGACAAGCGGGTCCTAGCTGTCAGTGAAAGAAAGGTGAGGAAGAGTGAACGGTCCGGGCTGGCTGGTTTGGGCCGGTCGAGTTGGGCCGTGGGAAAAGAAAAGAAGGAGAAGAGAAGGAATGGGTTGGGCTGAAAGAAAGAATAGGAGAAGAAAAGAAATAAAGATGCATGCACAATTTTATCTTGTGGTTTTATAAAAATACTTTTAAAATTTTGATTCCTATATTTTTGGGTGTTACACGAGGGAGGCCGCGGCCCCGTAGATCCGGCCACGGGGCACCGGATCCGGTCTCCAGAACGCCAGATCCGCCGCCCCAAGCCTGGCGTCGGGCGACGTTGTGGATCCGTCCCGGGCCACCGCCGCGGCCTCCATGCCGGCGCTAGCGCGGGAGAAGCCCCGCCGCCGCCATCCTAGCAGACACACGGGCTTCCGGTGCCCCGCTCCGGCGGCGGCGAGGTGGAGAGGAAGCCGGGAGGGGGGTTGACGGCGGCGGAGGAAGGGGTGCCGCCCGAGTCGCCTCACAGGGGAGACGACACGGGGGCCGGGGTCTTGCGATTATGGTCGTATGGACTGCTTTATGGGTAGCTTATACAATGTTCACCTAGCTGAAAGGAGTGTTTTAATCTCTATAGATTGCTTTTTCCCCACATTGTGGTCGCTCTTACACCAGTCAAATGTGTTATTTAGCTCCAAAGTTCATAAAATACTACTATGGGCTATGGTTGCTTATATGGCATGTCAGTGTGGAGATCTCATTTTAACAATATAATGAAAAATGATCCCAATAGACCATCGTTTGTGATTTTGATGATTGAGTGATAACATAGTTATTTGAACCAATATATTTATCAAGTGAAGTTTTGTAGGTATTATAGGTCCCAAGGATCGAAATCAAATAATCCTGTTTATAGTAAAAGTTCATCAGAGAATTTTTCTAGAGCATCCAAATAATTAGGATATCCATGTATCTATACGGATGAGTGGACGTGCGTGTAAGCCTCGTCCACAGTGTGTTTAGAAGGGGAAAACCATATTCCTTGTCATACTAATGACTCCATCTTCACAGTTCACACCATGCTCTTGTAGATCTTATAGCTTAATTAAACAATGTATTAGCTAAGAGGTATCCCTTGATCGTGGGAAGATGTGACCATGACCATGTTACAAAGTTTTGGACGCTGCTCCTTGTCACGTGTAGATGCCACGGAGCTCAAGCGCGGCTATAAAACAAGAACTGTCCCTTGGCCTGTGGAGTGAACTCGCAAGCTAAGGCCAAGGAAACGTAAATCGCTAGCCGTGTGCCCGTGTACCAGGATCGAGCCAGCACCATGGTGCATCAGGCTCAGGGGCAGATGGTGCAGGAGGTGGCCGCCGGCAGCCTCCCCGCGCCGCCGAGTCGGTACGTGCTGAGGGAGGAGGACCGCCCAACCGGCGGCGTCGCGGCGCCCGAGCTGGCCTTCCCCACCGTGGACCTGCAACGCCTGGCCGAGCCCGGCGACGTCGAGGAGGCCGGCAAGCTCCGGTCGGCGCTCGAGTCCTGGGGCCTCTTCGCGGTACGCATGTTTATTTGCCACTGTCATGTTGGCTCAGACAAGGCTTAATTTCTACGTGGCAGTTCACCATGGATAGTATTGGACAACCTTTAATCTGTAGGTGACCGGCCACGGCATGCCGGAGTCGCTCCTCGAGGGCGTCCGCGACGCGGGGGTGGAGTTCTTCCACCTGCCGCCGGAGGAGAAGCTGAGGCACGCCAACCGGACGGAGGACGGCGAGTTCCAGCCGGAGGGGTACGGCATCGACCGCGTGGACACCGACGAGCAGGTCCTGGACTGGTGCGACCGGCTGTACCTCACGGTGCAGCCGGAGGAGGAGCGGCGGGCGCAGTTCTGGCCCGCCCGCCCGCCGTCGCTCGCGAGGCTCCTGCACGAGTACGCCCTGGGCAGCGAGCGGGTGGCCAGGCGCGTGCTCGGGGCCATGGCGCGGGCGCTGGGCCTCGGCGAGGGGTTCTTCCTCGGCCGCGTCGGCGACAAGGTCGCCTCGTACGCGCGGTTCACCTTCTACCCGCCGTGCCCGCGCCCGGACCTCGTGCACGGGCTGAAGCCCCACACGGACAACTCCGTCGTCACCGTGCTCCTCCTCGACCCCGACGTCGGCGGGCTCCAGGTGCTCAAGGACGGGCGGTGGGTGGACGTCCCCGTGCTCGGCCGCGGCGAGCTGCTCGTCGTCGTGGGGGACGAGATGGAGATCATGAGCAACGCGGCGTTCCGGGCGCCGACGCACCGCGTGGTGGCGAGCGCCGGCAGGGAGAGGATGACGCTGGCGCTGTTCTACCAGCCGGAGCCGCACAGGGACCTGGTGCCCGCCGAGGAGCTGGTCGGCGAGGGCCGGCCGGCGCGGTACAAGAAGCTCGGGGCCAAGACCTTCGCCGACGGGTTCTGGGACGCGTTCGCGCTCGGCGAGCGCACCATTGACTTCCTCAAGGTCAAGGTCGAGCAGGAGCAGCAGGAACTGAAGGCGGCCTAATCACCCCAGCTCTAGCTTCTTGATCGAGGCCGTGTCAGTGTCGCCTGCCATGAACACCGTATCCACGTTGTACACTTCCCCTGTGTCAGTGTCGATCAGTACACGATAGTAAGTTGTTCACGGAATAATCTGGATCGACGTGATGGAATAAAGCCGGTGTTGATGCGCAAGTGTCAAGTCTTTTCCCAATGGTTCGAGGCGAAATGGTGTGCGGGTTCCCCTAGCCGCCGAACGCGCCGCGCGGCGAGTTTTGGCGACGGCAACGTGGCGTCGCGATCGCGACGGACGAATACGGCCGCCGCCGTATGGGACCGCGAGGTCGATCGATCGCCGGCGGCGGCTGCAACCGGTCGGGAACGGCAGGTGGCCGCAGGAAGGCGCTCCGTGGAGCGGGAGCATGAGTTGGCTCCATCATTTCTGACGTGCGCCGAACTGAACTTGACGTCGCGACCCGCCGAATCCGTGTGGCTCCGCGCCGCCGCCGCGCATGACGCACGGAGACTCGCCGTGCACGCCCAGCCCCACCGGCCGCCCTTCTCTGGTGGTCCAGCTCCGGCGACCGTATCCGATCAGGCTGAGGCCGGACGGCAACGGCACAGGCGACGTGGCTGTCAACGCAGCCCGCACGTAGGACTAGAGGACGAAGAACGCGCGGATCGGACTTCGACGGCGTCTCGATCTGTCCCACGCGAACACGGCCATGCCCTGGCACGATAATTATTCAGACTACTCGCCAAAAGCGACGATCACATTGGAATTGGATCACTGACCCAGCTAGCTAGCAACACCTTACCACTGATCGAGATAGCTAGCTATAGGTTTGTTGATCGGGTCGGCGTGACGAGAAGATAGTTCCACTGTTCTACGGCGCCACTCAGCTAGCTGCTCGCAACTCGCAAAACCAGCACGCATGGGAAGGGCAGGGGAGGAAGCTCGGCCGGTGCCGCTTCTGCCGGCGCAGGAGCTCGCCGGCCGCCAGCAGGGCGCCGGCGACGACGTGCCGGCCCGGTACGTCGCACGAGCGAACGACGCCGAGGCCGCGGCGGCGGCCGCGCCGGTCCCCGTCATCGACCTCGGCCCCCTGTGCCAGCAGCCGCGCGGCGAGAGCGCCGCCGACGAGGCCGCGAGGCTCCGGATGGCGCTCGAGTCCTGGGGCCTCTTCCTGGTACATGCGCACATCCATGCGCCTTGCTTGCGAGTCGAGTGATCTTTTGTGTGATCGATTCGATTCGTTTCCAGGTCACCAACCACGGCATCGAGGCCCCTCTCATGGACGCCGTGATGGAGGGGTCGAGGGAGTTCTTCCGGCAGCCTCTGGAGGAGAAGCAGATGTACACGAACATGGTCGACGGCGAGCACTTCCAGCTCGAGGGGTACGGGAACGACCGGGTGGCATCCGAGGGCCAGGTCCTGGACTGGTGCGACCGCCTCTACCTCAAGGTGGAGCCTCCAGACGAGAGGAACCTTGCGCTATGGCCCACGCGTCTCAGGTGATCTTCATTCAGATGCTAGTGATGTTGCAAAACTTTTTACAGGCCTTTTAATCAGTCAAAGTATTTAACTAGTTCGTCCCTAAAACTCACAAGGCCACAAGTAAATTGGTTTTAACTTTTAAGACCAGCTCAATGTAACCTTTCCAGAAGAGCTTTTACATGTCCAAAAATATTCGGATTTCAGACTACTAGCAGCCCCATGTTCGCCTTTCTATGCAGGGATGCGCTGCACGAGTTCACCGCAAAATGCACGAGACTGAAGGATCGCCTCCTCCCGGAAATGGCGAAGCTGCTGGAGCTTGACGACGACTACTTCGGTGACCAGTTCGGTGCCAAGGCTGACACCTACGCCAGATTCAGCTACTACCCTCCGTGCCCGAGGCCGGAGCTCGTGTTCGGCCTCAAGCCTCACTCCGACGGCAGCTTCGTTACTCTTCTCATGGTAGACAGCAGCATTGGGGGACTTCAGGTTCTCAGAGACGGAGTCTGCTATGGTGTGCGGACCAAGCCTCACACCCTGCTCATCAACCTAGGAGACCAGATGGAGGTAACGAGCTATCAGTAGCAGAATGTACCTTCAGAATCATCTTTTCATGATTGGAAAAAGGAGAAATTAAATAGCATGTTTTATAATGTTTATTATGAATAAAAGATAGACAATTTTTTATGATGTCCTTGTTTCCTTGAACTATGCATTTTTTTTATTTGCGCACAGATAATGAGCAATGGGATCTTCAAGAGCCCAGTGCATAGGGTTGTGACGAATGCAGAGAAGGAGCGACTGTCAGTGGCTCTGTTTTACTCTGTAGATCCTGAAAGAGAAATCCAGCCCGCGGGTAAACTTGTAGATGAGAACCATCCAGCACTTTACAAGAAGGTGAAAATCAAAGAGTATATTGCTGGGCTCTATGAACACTTCTCACAAGGAAAAATGGTTATCGAGACTGCAAAGGTATAGATATGGTATATCTATGTAGTGAAAGTAAATAAGGACTGGACTGGAAACTTGCAATATGTCAAGTGGTGTTGAATAATTTTTTGTTAGAAAATAAGGTGTATTTAAGCCGTTGTGGCTGGCTTGCCTCATCAGTATGTGTTCTTTTTAAAAGATATAAGTGAAGTGCGTGAGAATTAGACAGAACATGGGCATTGTTCTAAGGTGACATACCAGCCATCTCTTTCACTCTTTGGTCTTTGCCTTTGACATCGGAACAATATCCTTAGTGGAGAAGAGATTAGGTATATTGTTTGCAAGCACAGGAATTGAGTTAAAAGACAATTCAAATATATAATAATCATGTACAATTAAGTCATTGTAAGATCTAGTACTCCATTAGTTTATCTATTTTCTAAACTATTTTTATGACATTTTCAAAGTATTTTTACGAATAATGTGGTATTAATCCTTTCAATTTATATTAGAAATATAATTTTTTGAAAGGACATTCGTAAATATTATTTTTGAAAGGAAAATATTTTGAAGTTATTGGGAATTGGAGCTTGGAACTGTGGTGGGATTGACAGTGACAGTTATTTCGAATTTCGAAGCGCAGATGGGTCTCATTATGGGCCCAATGATGCAATCGTCGTCACCTCACGCGGATCGTTGCGGCGTACTGGTGTGGATCGCTTCGGATGGAACGCGCTCGCCTCGGCCCAGCAAGGAAGAACAAGGCCGAATTGATAGCAAACCCTAGACAATCTAGAGAACCCAAAACGCTAATCTCAGCTGGGGCCTGACCGATTATGCGCTTCGCTGGCCCATCCACGGCGAGTCCTCACCCCTCCTCGGCTTCTCCCCACCGCCGCCGCCTTCTCGGTCTCTCGACTTGCCGCCGACGGCGCTGGGATTCCTACGCGGCGGCGGTGGCGGGATCGAAATTCTGGTGATTGAATCCAGGTCCAGTAATCACCGCGACAAGAGGCGCACCGATCGTTGATCCGGAAAAGTAGTAGCCTGGCAAGCTCGTCGTGCGGGCCTGCGGGGCATCGCCTTCCGTCGCCCCTGCCGCGGGCCGCCTAACAGTTCCGCTCGTGTCTGATTTCGGTTAACCTTAATCCCCTTTTGCGTGCATCGGTGATGCAGATAAGGTGCATGCAGAGAAGCAAATGCGTGACTCGCACAATTGCAGCAAGCAACAGATCAACCACTGACCGATAGGTCAGCTCTCATTTCTTCGTTTCGTTCCGTTGTCTCAATTGGTCTGTTAACCATGACTTGTTTGTCTGGATTTGTACAAAATTGCTTCAAATTTCTGGGTTCTGGAAATTTGGAGATTATATAGTCGGATAATGATGTTTTGGTTGTTAAGGACATCGCTAGCGGATTCGATCAAATCGCTCCAAGTTAGCATCATGTTCTTATTGAATTACCTTTTTTCTAAGGAGAAAATCGAAGGACCTTTCTTTATCATTTTGCTGGAGACAAAACGAGGAACTAAAAATTTGTACTGTTTTCACCATTTAATGACCATTGGACTGAAAAAAAAATTAGCAAGGAAAAGGAAAATGAAGTGGTACCTCTCAGTCATACTGGTAGCTTAATTATCAGGATGATATTCCTCAGAGAAAAATCTCAATTTGCTCAACATGCTTATTCCCAGTCAACTAAACGAGAGAATAAAGAAACGTGTATTCTTATAGTGTTATCCTTTTTCCAGTTCTTATTACTAGATGGTTTAGTGCACAATTGTTTAAAGCTGGAACTTCCTGTTGACTAGAGATATTTCTCAAGTTGTGATCCAGATGAATTAGTAGAAAATATTTTATGTATCCTATTTTATATTTTTATGGATCAGATGGTGACAGCAATGCCTATATGTGGTTGGTGGCCGGTCTATTCTTGACTATATGAAGCTAATGTATTTTATGAACAAAACAATTCTTAGCTGGAACTGTGATTTCCAGAAGTCCAATTTGCCAAGTGAAGGTGGACCTTGAGGCCCCTTGTAACCCAGTGAAAACTAGCAATAAACTTGAGGAAAACATTCCACAAGAGCACTAATGGCGGATGAATCATGGAGGATTCCTATGTTAGTGCAAGAACTGGCTGCCAAGGTGCAGCAGCCACCAAGCAGGTACGTGCAGCCGGAGCAGTACCATCCCGTCAGCCTAGTGGTTGATGCTGAGAAGCCGGAGCCTATCCCTGTAATCGACCTCAGCCGGCTGTTGGCTGCTGATGGTGCTGATAATGAGGGAAGCAAGCTCCGGTTGGCCTTGCAGAGCTGGGGGCTCTTCCTGGTGATCCTCTGAGCTCTTGCTCTTGTTCTTCTTGCATGCTGCTAGTTTTATTGCGCCTTTTCTCATGCAAGAGATGATGAGTATGTTAGTTTGTATATACAGGTTGATAACCATGAAATAGAAACTTCTTTGATGGATGATTTGATCAGCGCATCAAGAGAGTTTTTCCATTTGCCACTCGAAGAGAAACAGAGGTGCAGTAACTTGGTAGACGGCAAGCATTTCCAGGTGGAAGGATATGGAAATGACCCAGTGGCATCCAAGGATCAAACCCTGGATTGGTTGGACCGACTTCATCTCAGGGTAGAGCCAGAAGGTGAGAGGAATCTTGTCCATTGGCCTGAACATCCCAATTCTTTCAGGTAAGTTTGTCTATTTTGTAAGAATAAGTTTATTTTACTTGTTATATCGTGAGTTGAAGCTATTTGCAGGGCTCTTTTACATGAGTACACATTGAACTGCAAGAGAATCAAAGATCGTATCCTTCGGGCAATGGCCAAGGCTCTAGGACTAAACGAAGATTACATTGTTTCCCAGTTTAGCAACAAGGCTCCCAGTTTTGCCAGATTCAACTACTACTCGCCCTGTCCAAGACCAGATCTTGTCTTTGGCGTCAAGCCCCACTCTGACAGCGGTGTTCTTACCATTCTTCTCATGGACAAAGATGTTGGTGGGCTGCAAGTTCTTAGAGACGGCATATGGCACAATGTTCCAACTAGTCCTCACAGGTTGTTGATTAACGTAGGAGACTTCATAGAGGTACTTGCAATTCCAAATTATCTGCATTTTTATATCTGTCGTGATGCATATTCTGGTTGGTGATCCTCTCTGATCTGATCCTTACGGACACAGATAATGAGTAATGGGGTCTTCAAGAGCCCAGTCCACCGGGCTGTCACAAACGCGGGGAAAGAGAGGATCTCATTGGCTATGTTCCATGGGCTGGATCCTGAGAAAGAGATTGAGCCAGCGACAGCTCTGTTACATGAGAAGCAACCGGCACGGTACAGGAAAATTAAAGCCAAGGAGTACCTGGCCGGGTTCTATGAACACTTTTGTAGAGGAACAAGATTTATCGACTCCGTGAAGATCTAAGGGAGGTAGCTTAGTTTCTAACGGAGTATAAATGGTGAATGAAGAATGTTTTCTTTGCCGTGTGATGTACATGATATGGATCACCAAATGAATGTGCTGAAGGTGATTTAAAGAACCCACCATTGGGATTTTTATATAAAGAAATATGTTATGATTTACATTGGTTCGCGTTGATAAATGCATGTAGCAAGGTACAGAATGTTTCTGGGGAGGCGATAAGGTCTGATGCCTGATAATGGAGGTTTGTTGGGCACTTGGTTACTGGATTACTGAGTTTGCACCTGGATCAAATGAACATGATTTGGGACCATTCAGAAAGATTGAACTGTTGAGTCTTGGAGTACAAGTACAGCAGTTCAAGACACTGACATGCACATCTCGTCGTCGCCCCCTCGCCCATCGTGTCGACGAATTGGCGCTCGGGCAAGCCCTCCTGATGCTTCTCTTCAAGCGGGAGATGGTAGAATTGCGTCGCCACCTTCATCATTTTGATCGGCAAGTAAACCTGGCTCGATCCCTTTAACTTTTTGTTTAAAGTGAAACTTGTTTAACTCTGATCGATTTGCCGTATTAGTAATCCAATGCAAAATAGTTCCACTTATGTACTAGATATTTTTTGTAGGGCCCTTCCACAAGAGCACATGCTCAGCTGCGAGAATCAAAGTTCGTCGCATCCTTCGCGCAAGGGACAAGAGTCCCGGGCTTAGCGATGAAGATTACTTTCCTGGCTCAACTTGATCATCATCAGCAAGAGGGCTCCCGCTTTTCAATCACTGCCCACACCGTCCAAAACTAGATCTCGTCTTCGGCGTCAAGCCTCGCTCGATCTGACAGTGGTGATCTTACCATCGTCCTCATGGGCGAAAAATGGCGGCGGACTGCAAGTCATTAGGGACCGCTGTGACTAAACGCTCCAAATTATCTGCATTTGAAACTGAAAATCTCTCTTGATGCATGGTTCAGTTGGTTGCTATCCCTCTACTTAAAGTGATGCACAATAGGCAAAGCGTCCTTGGTCCTTTTGAACTATATATGCAGCAGATCCTGAGTGCTTTACCTGATGCACGGTAACCCTGTTCCCTATACCCACTAGGTACGGACGAAGCAAGGGGGGTGCCAGACATGGGCATCGCCATCACAGGGCCAGACGGCGGCCTATTTAACGAGCAGCCATGCACAGCGTGTTGGATGCATTATCCCGACTCGGAGCGCCGATGGCCGAGGACGAGGAGGCATGGAGGGTGCCAACGCTGGTGCAGGAGCTGGCCGCCGCCGGGCAGGACCAGCCGCCGAGCCGGTACGTGCGGCACGAGCGCGAGCGTCGTCCGGGCCTTGCCGGCGGAACGCTCGTCGGCGACGCAGCGGACATGCCGGAGCCTGTGCCCGTGATCGACCTGCGCCGGCTGCTGTCGTGCGCGGCCGAGGGCGCCCAAGAAGCCGGCATGCTGCGGTCGGCGCTTCAGAGTTGGGGGATGTTCCTGGTAAGCTAGCTTATTATAGCTAGTAAAAGTTTTACTAACGAAAACACAAGAGCGCCGCGCGGCGCGTTCCTTGCCCTGCAAAGCTTATCGTAACGAAACCAAACAAACCTTGTTTAGACGGAGGGAGTAATCAACATCAATTAGCATCTTTAATCTATTTACCTCAGGTTGAAACCATGGCATAGAAACGTCTTTGATGGACGATGTGATGAACGCATCGAGAGAATTCTTTCACCTGCCACTCGAGGAGAAGCAGAAATGCAGCAACCTGGTAGACGGCAAGCGTTTCCAGGTGGAAGGCTATGGAAATGACCAGGTGAAAGCCCAGGATCAGATCCTGGACTGGTCTGATCGACTCAATCTCAAGGTCGAACCACAAGACGAGACATCCAGAACATTTCATGTCAGTTTGCAACTTTTGAAACAGAGATTTTCCTTTTGCTTCTTTGGTTCTGAATTCGAGTATGTTGAGAAATCGGCGCCCCTAACCTTAACACCGACTTCCGAAAAGCGATACTAAAGTAGTGTGATACCATTTTTCCGTAGATCCTATATCCACACTATAACGATGAAATCTTCACCTGGACACCAATATGGAAAACCAACTCTCTACAAGGAACTCAACTTCTCTATTCACAACCCAACAACCCTTACACTTTTTATGTGGCTACCCTACCACACTCTACTCATGCCATCCAATGGCATGTCACTCAATTATCGCATGTCACTCAATTATCCATGGTGGCTACCTATACCATCTTCAAATGACTTCTACTTGGGGGAGGGGAGTGACCCCATATATATAGGACTTCATGGCTCATATGGTGTTGTCATGTGTCCACCTTCTACACTATTCTACAATTCTAAATTTTTCTCTATCTTTATCCTATCATACAAATATTTTTTTCTCTAGAACATTCCACACTTCACCATGAAGCATGACAACTATGAATCATACATATCCTCCACTCTTTCTAAGAACTTGTCATGATATTATTCTTATCCTTATGGATTGCAAAGATATTTTCTTGTGATTTCCACAATCTCCTAGAATATTCCAAGTATGCATTGCATATTTCAACGGAGTAAGTTTGAATTACAAACTAAACAGTCGAATTTGAGCCTTTCTCCAGGGATGTTCTACTCGAGTACACGTCGAAAAGCAAGAAAATAAAATGCATCGTCCTTCGGGCGATGGCCAGGCTTCTGGAGCTTGACGACGATTACTTCCTCAACCAGTTCAGCAACAGGGCCTTCCCTGTCCGAGACCCGACCTCGTGCTCGGCTTCAAGCCTCACTCGGACGACGGCGTCCTCGCAACTCTTCTCGTCGACAGTGATCTCTGTGCGCTGCAAGTTCTTAGAGATGGCATGTGGTACAACGTTCCAACCAAGCCCCAGGCCTTGCTGATCAATGTAGGAGACTTCATGGAGGTATCCAAGATTTTCTCTTCTTTTTTTTCCCTGAGAGTCCAAGAAGGCCCAGTTCGTATGATTATTGAATTAACTGACATTCTTTTTCCCTGACGAAGGTAATCTGCAATGGGATGTTCAGGAGCCCAGTGCACAGGGTTGTGGCAAGTGCTGCCAAAGAGAGGATCTCACTAGCCATGTTCTATGGCCTTGACCCCGAACACGAGATCAAGCCAGCGGCTGGTCTGTTACGTGACGATCAGCCGGCCTTGTACAAATGAAAACCAAGGACTACATGGCTGGGTTCTATCAACACTTTGCCCGAGGCACCAGAGTGATCGAGTCTATGAAGATCTAAGCGATACATGATGATGTCCTCGATCGTTTCGTTGTGACAGGGGCCGAGTCAGTTTTTCGCTTCCTATGAGTGTCATTTTAGCTTCAGGATTGGTTTCTAGTAGTATGCTTGTCTGTGGACGTGTGGTGTTTGCTTATTATAGTTCTTTTTTTTTGACGTTGCTTACTACTGTACTGGTAGTGTAATAATGTGGACTGTTTTAATCCTGATGAGAAGGATGAAGACGGAACCGTTTTCGTAATCTGGGAAAAGGGCCCCACTCGGGTTGATGAGGAAACAAGAATCACGCCGTGTGGGCTAGTTTCTTCCATTGGGCCCTTTTGTCACCAATTTGGGCCTTTCAGCTATTCCATATATGGGCCCAGCGTAACTGATAATAAGCCCAAAATAAAGAAGACAAAGGCGCTGAATGGACAGAACACATATGAGTAAATTAGTTCCGTGACCCTAATAAAAGTTCGGCTTAATTTTTTAGCCTCTTTTTAATTGAACTTGCTTTGCTTATTTGGCCTAAAAATAAATTTTGTTTTGGTTCTCGGTCCTTTTGGCTCTTCCGTTAGTTTGACAAGTTAATGGTGTTAAAAGCAATGCGAAATGACTCTTTTACTCCTGGCGCCAAATGAAACACTACAGCAGCGTACAGTAAAGTCATACAAGAATTTTAGGCTGACTATTATTATTAATAAAAAATAATAGAATTTTTTCTACCAAAATAAGTTATAATTTTTTCTTAACGATAATAGGCAGCCTAAAATGCTTGTATGACTTTATTGTATGCTGTTGTAGTGTTTTATTTGGCGTCAGGGGTAAAAGAATTATTTCGCATTGCTTTTAGTATCATTAGCTTGTCAAACTGACAGAAGGGCCAAGAACCAAAATAAAATTCGTTTCTAGACCGAATAAGCAAGTTTAATCGAAAAAGGCCAGGAAACTAAGCCGCATTTTTGTTAGGACCAAGGAACTAATTTACTCAGCACACAATACTACTATAGTTATACAAACCGCATGCCTGTAACGTCTGTAGTTCCTCACGTATTTATTTATTTTGCACGGGCACTGTCGTAGCATATTTGACCCAAAAATGCATCACCTTAACCCTGGATCTTTAGCGACTCGATAACTCTTTCCCTCTTGGAGAAGTACTCATAGTGAGCCGCCACGAAATCCCTGAACTTGATCCTCCTGTACCTTGCCGGCTGCTGCTTCTCACCCAACAGCTCTGCTATCGGCTCGATCTCCTTCTCGAGGTCCGCGGAGTAGAACATGGCCAGCGACATCCTCTCCTTCTCCGAGTTCGTCACCACCCTGTGCACCGGCCCCCTGAAGATCCCGTTCGACATTATCTGCATCCATCGATGATCGATCGATCACAGCAGCAGCCAGCACAAACAATCAGGATTCAAGAACGGCTCCAATCTGTCTGCACATGTGTATCACTGCAAACATCGATCGCAGAGGTTCAGAGATGGCTGCGCGCTACCTCCAAGGAGACGCCGACGTTGACGAGCAAGGCGCGGTTACGAGCAGCTGGGACGCCGTACCAGGTGCCGTCCCGGAGGACCTGCAGGCCGGCGACGTGCTCGTCCATGAGGAGCAGCGTGAGGACGCAGATGTCGGAGTGCGGCCGGATGCCGAGCACGAGGTCGGGCCGCGGGCAGGCGGGGTAGTAGTTGAACCGGGCGTACGTGGAGCCCTTGTCGCCGAACTGGTCCAGGATGCGGTCGTCGTCGTCGAGCTCCAGGAGCCTGGCCATCGCCCGGAGGATCCCGTCCTTCACTCGCCTGCAGCTCAGCGTGTACTCGTGCAGCAGGCCCCTGCAAAAACACGCACAGCTCGATGACTCGATCTCCAGCAGCTCATCAGCTAAACCAAGCCCGGCTTCAGAGAAGCGATTTGGTTCAGGAATTGTTCAGCACCAGGAAAGTAATTTGGTTCTGAAATTCAGATGCATGCATGCTTGGCAGATTACCTGAAAGATTCAGGATGGCCGGGCCAGCGGTCGAGGTTCCTCTCGTCTTCAGGCTCAACACGAAGGTGCAATCGGTCGGACCAGTCGAGGATCTGATCCTGGGATTTCACCGGGTCGTTCCCGTAGCCTTCTAGCTGCCACTGCTTCCCTTCGATCAAGTTGCTGTACGCTTGCTTCTCCTCGAGCGGCTTGCGGAAAAACTCACGCGACGCGGCGATCAGAGCGTCCATTAGAGAGGCCTCGATCCCATGGTCAGTAACCTGGAGAAAAAAGAAAAGTTTTCATGAAATAAAACTGCAAGATAGAAATCTTACTATTATTAATTGGAAATTCCTTTTTAAGCATCCACGTGAAGCCACCTAAAATCTTAAGTGGACACTCTAAACAAATAGATAGAGAAATTCTAAAAATTCTCAAAAACATCATAAACATCCGGCCATTAATCTGACAACTCTAATCATAATAGTTATTGGATTATCTTTTCTAATAAATTATCCGTCTCTGCTATTATGAAAATAGACTAAAATAACCCCTAAACATGTATCTAAATTACACATCTCTAGTATTATAAAAAAAATCTAAAGTAACCCCCTAATCATCATGTAAATTATCCACATATGCTATTATAAAAATAATACAAATAACCCTCTAAATTTGCATATAAATTATCCAATTATGTCATTATTAAAAGTTAAAGTAATCACTAAATCTGAATCTAAATTATATAATTATAATAAAATATTAAAGTGTACTAATATAAAATTCTAAATTAATATTTCTATCACTATTAATACATTATTTATTTTATTGTTTATATAAAAATACTACCTATGATATGTGTCACAATGTATTCATGTATGATGGAAGAGATAAGAATACCAATTTAGTTCAATTAAATATATATCAAACACACGTGGAGGTATGATGCAAAATAAAATCTATTGCAATTAGATAATAATAAATATATATTTTAGAGTATGTGTTAGAATATTTAACAGATGAAAGAGGGCGTGAAATAGATAATAATAATTATTAGTTATAAGTTTTATTTTTATATTAATTCTAATTAGTCCGGATGGGAGCATGGGTTGATTAGGTAGTAGAGCTAAACTTAGTTGCAAGAGCCTCGAGAAAAGAGCGAAGCTGAAGGCTCACCAGGAAGAAGCCCCAGCTCTGCAGCGCCGAGCGCAGCCTGGCGGCTTCCTCGCCGGCGCCCTCGTCCGACGCCAGCAGCCGGCGGAGATCGATGGTCGGGACGGGCTCCGGCATCTCCACCCCGGCCAGCTGGTCACTGAGGCGTTCCTCCTCCGGGAGCAAGTACCGGCTCGGTGGCTCCTGCACGTTGGCCGCCAGCTCTTGCACTGTGCTCGGCATCCTCCATGGTTCATCAGCCATTGTGTTTGTGTTCTTGGGGTGCTTCTTCGCTTGGCCTGCTCTGTTCTGTCTCCCCTTGGTTCCTCTGCTCACTTTATAGGATACCTGCCGCCTCTCTTGAGCCTCAGCCTCGTCATTTTGTAGTGTTGATTCTTGACTCCACACCTGTTGAGTCAATTCGCCTGCACATTTCGATCTGTCAGTGCTAGTGCTAGCAGCAAGTTGCCGTCGTCCTTGTCAGCATCGCAAGCATCAACAAAGATACCAGACACCAGGCACTAGCACTGACAATGTATAGAAAAACAAAAAGGAGGAACAACACATATGATTGGGAAATGAAGAGTTAATAATAGAAAAGAAAACCCAACAAAAGAAAAGGGAAAATGGTGGTCGATGCGCTCATGAAAAGAATGACTCTTTAGGAGTGGTCACCCGGTCGCTGAAAAATGGCGATATGCTCTTCCGTTGTTCTACCTTTTTGTTTAGTGGTCGCCCGTTACTACAAGTGATGTAACCAGGGTCAGATCAAACATTTTCTCTTTTTTTTTCCTTAATCGTAGAACCATTTTTTTCCATGATGGAACATCAGAAGAAAAAAGAAATATTAGGAAAAAAGTTGTTTCAAGGAGAATCAAAAGAATATGTTCCATCAAGTTAAAATATTATTTCAAAAAATGTCCAGTTGGAGAGAAACATTATTCCACATAGAGGGAATAAATTTTCCATCAGAAAAAAAAAGAATTTTTCAATATTTGTTTTTCCTTCCGTTCCAACGCATATATTTGCTAGTAAATATAGAAAACAGAACGGAATAGAATATGACCGTTCTCAACCCTAATCTCTACTATATACCAATAACACTTGTAGATTTGTTGAACAATTTGGCTGCAAGCTCCCCCTGACAGCTGAGGCCGGACTTTTATCCATAATCTAAAAAGATTTGTTGAACAGGAGGATATTATTAGTATTTGTGCCAGGCTTATTTCTGTCTTCTAGTGTTCATATTAAATTAAAATCGACGCCTATAAGCTAATCTGTGTCATCTGGCATGGAAATTACTTCAAAACCACTCAGATCAATTACTTCAAAACCACTCAGATCAAATGGCTTCTACCCTCATCATTACAGGGAGCATATATATTATATATGGTAGTGAGAATTCCGGGGGTCACACGAGTGTAGAGAGGTGAACTCTACAATTGAGCACAACCATTTTCAGAGACCAGCTCGCCATTGAATCCGGCCCCGTTCCAAATCAATAGCAAAACCATGCAGATGCTCCCTCTGAGGGAAGGGAAACAAACTTTATTTTTTTAATTACATAGTACGACTCAGACACTCACAACACACATATACTCACTCCTATGAACACACGTACTCAAATTATACCCCTATGAGCATCTTTGAAGACTGAACCCGCAAATTCTCGATATTGACGAAATCACCACAGGTGCCTCGCTGTCGACGGGAATGTCGCCCTAGCACTGGAAGCACAACGCCGTTAAATTCTAGAAAATTCGCCTTCGCAGGGAGTCGAACCTAGGACATGAGATGCTACTAAGACTCTTGTAACGACTAGGCTAAACTCCTTTACGCCGCCTCCAACGGCACCGACGACATCACCGGCCTACTTAGAGCTGAGACACAATAAAGAAAGGAAAAACTTTTTCCTATGCTCCTAGGTTCCTACAGCTCCAGTAAACCTGCTCTCTGATTACTCCGGTAAGCGTGTCAAGCGCTAGCGCCGAAACAGCCGCTAGCGGCTAGCGTAGCAAGATTCGCAGGAATTTTTGACGCCACATCAGACCAGACTGACGATATAGTCACCTGTTGGAGAAGGCCTTATCCATGTAAGAGGGGCAAAATTTCTTTTATAGCCTGAATATCCAAAAGGTCACATTTTGGTTCTTGTAAGCATATTATGTCACACGCTGCTTTGCAGATTTTATCACGGATAGAACTCCACTTTTTTGTTAGAGTTTTGCCTCTCACGTTCTAGGACAGGACTTTCCAAGACTTATTATGGGTGATGTTATTCATATGGAAACCCAATGAAAGGCCACACTCCCACATACACAATATGCGGTACATGATATTATGTAGAGGTGAAAATGGGATATTGCAAGATCAGGGCACACTGAAATAACATAAAGCTGGGTTCCAACATCATCATGAAACACCGAATAGAAGTTCAGGAAGCAGAGAATTATTAGAGTTTTGCAGCCATTAAGAAACAAAATAAGATGATGTTCCACCACAGAAGCTGGGGCGTAATCTTGACTTTCATTAATTTGGAGCATCATCCTGCTCTGGCTGCTTTGCCTTTCTGCACTTGGATGAATATTTTACCTTAACCTTGGAGGATGAAGTAACTTCAGTGCTATCCTTCTTAGTTGGTTTCTTGACAGCTCTTATTGTTGTCTTCTTCTGGCCAGTAGAGCCTCATCAAAAACCTCATATGCATTCATATTAGAGAAGGTTGCGCCCATATTTTTGACAAGAGATGGAGATACAGTTATGCCTGACGGTGGGCCGTAAAAATCCAAGGGCCTCGCGGGCCGTCAAACTCATGGGCTATGAATTTAGGGTTCATTATGGGCTTTCTAGATAAAGGATAGGATTGGATTGGGCCTTGCTTCCAAAGGGTCGGCACAGGATGGATTAGGACGTGGCCCGTGTCAGCCCATGGATAGAAACTAAGCGCTCGGCCCACGGATAGTAGGTAAGGGCCGCATCCGAGTCGGTCGTGGGCCTCGAGGAGCAGCCAGGGGCAACGCGCAGGCACACGATAGGGTTGTGCGGGGTGCGAGCGGGTAGGCAACGATTCGGCGCCGCCGGCGAAGGCACCCCGCCTCGCGCGACGCCGGCAAAGGCAGCCTACCGCCTGCTGGCCGCGCCGCCGCCGCTGGGTGGGCCACTCCGTTCAAGATTCGACGCCGCTGCCGCCTATCTCCAAGATCCGACGCCGGTGAAGGTGGGAGCCAGCCCAGCTGCGAGCCGGTGCAGTCGACGACCTCGATCCCTCCGCGACTGGCTGCCCTGCCCGCCCAATCGAGGTTGTTCTGGTTGATCTCAGGCTATCTTGCTTTCTTTAATTCTATACAGTACCATGGTGTTTGCTTGTTCTGCGTTGTGAATCCATGGATTGCCGAGATGCAACTTGGGTTATCTTGCTTTCGTTAATTCGATCCACTTTAGTTTTGGGACCATATGACAAGCAATTTGTTCATCTTGACCACTATAGTTCTGCAGACTCGATCATCTAGGACCATATCACTCACTTGTACCTGTAATGCTTTCTGGTAGCTGCAGTTCCTCTCTCTTTTTCAGTTTCATTGCCTGATTATTACTAGTACCTTTTATAGCAAAACCTTTGCACCCATGAATGTAAATATGGAATAAAAAGAATATGGAACAGGTGGCATTATTACTCCTAAATCAACACTAATCTGACCATTAACTAGTTTTATTGCCTGCATTATGTCAGTAGATCTTGAATGCAGCTTGCTAGTTCTCTTCCTATACCTCTACATATTGTAGAGTAAAAACTATCAGTTTTAATTCTCTATGCAGTTGTTTTTGCCTTGTTTACATGCATGTACTAGGATCTATATGTGTCGTAACCTTAATTTATGATGGCTTCTTGCAGTATCATTACTGGTTAGAAATGGAAGGGGTTTCAGCAGTTCCTGACCTTGTTGTAGAGAGTCATGAGTCTATGTCAACTGATCAATTAAGTCGGTCATCTAAAAAATGGGCTAAAGTTTGGGAACACGTAGAGTCGGAAGTAGTAGATGAAATAGAAAAGGCAATCTGCAAATACTATAGGGCCCAATTATCTTCTATCGCCGGGAAAGGGACATCTCACCTAAATAGGCACATTGGATACCATTGCTCTCAAATTACATGGGAAGACAGGGACAGGTTCTTAGCAATCTTGAAGACAAAGTCTAGTGATGGAGACCTGCTTGTCTTTGATCCTATAGTCTTTCGAGCTCTAGTAGCCAAGTACTTCATTAGTGTAGAGATTGCATTTCAGAAGGCTGAAGATCCATGTTGGAAAGAAAGATAAACTATTGTCAGCCATCATTCGGATGAGAATTTCAATGTGATATCCTGGTGGGAAAAAAACTCAGATGCATACCCAATCCTATCTTTGATGGCTAGAGATTTTCTTGCAATTTCTGTCACCACAGTGTCCTCGGAATCAGCCTTCAGTGCCGTCGGGCGGATTCTCGGTAAAAATAGGACATCACTTGCCCCAGAAACTCTTGAAGCTTTAATCTGTGCTAAAGATTGGTTGATCGGATTCAATGATGAGGATGAAGGTGAGCCAATGACTGGACAAAGGATGTTTGCTTCAGATGATGATGAGGAGGATTATGAGTTATGATACTTGATGCAGGTGAGCAATTAGTTACCATACCTTGTATTTTTATTATCTGAAATTGTAAAATTGTAAGAAGAGGAAGAAGGCTGGTGACTGGAAGAACAACATCGAATCATCAACCTTTGTCATCTTTCTCTATTTTCTATGATAGGATATCTTTTCAGCCATGGATGTAAAATTATAAGAGACAACAGCTAGCTTACTTGTCAAATGTTGTTCAGATTGGTGAAAGAATTGTTGCAGTAGTAACTTATTAACATAAACTTATTAACTTCTTTTCTGCTGCCTTGTGCTGTCGTAAATGTGTTCTGTGCTGCTGCCTTGTATACATATGGCCCTTGCGTTGCTTGCCTGCAGCAGAAACAACCCAAGGGCTGAGATGCTTCAGTTACATAAGGGCCGGCCCTAGGGCTTAATATGAACTAGAATAGGGTAAGAATTGATTATTTAAATGGGTAAGGCTGGATTGGAGCAAAATACTTGGAAGAGGGCCGGATAGGATAGGACCATTCAAAATTAAAAAAAAGGGCTCAAGCAGGATAAGAGTCGGGCCACGGCCCATTGTCAGCCTGAGATACAGTACTTGGAGGATTACCAGCAGAGGAAGCAAGACAGTTCTTCGCAGAGCAGCTACTCTTCTTGAAGCTTTTGGATTGATTCTTGACTCTGAAGCTTCTCCGGAGGTCCTCGTTCTCAACTAAAATTACATTTGGTTTCAGAAGTAACTTTCTGTTCTTGGATGTAGCTGAGCCGGAAGCTGTGACAGTTGCTGGTACAGGTGTTGTTATTAGTTCTTCAAATGGGTTCTCCAAGGTTGAGTATTCCTGGCTGGCACAGGTCAAGTTGATTGCAGGTAGACTTGTAGGGAGGGTGAACTGCATCTTGGCTGAGCTGTGAAAGTTGGAAGCCGCCACATGGTCCCATGCCGTTGAGGACAAAAACCTTTTCTTTACCTTGGTAGATGATTGTTTATTCTTTACTACATTGCTGTCGATCCTTTTCCGTTTGATCAAGGTGCTGTCCTGCTGCTGCATGCCTGCATTTTATACCAAAGCCCAGAGATGAGTGACGAACTGCCCACCTTTTGCAAGGTGTTCTATATGAGCTGTCGCACTGCCCGATAGAGCCAAATGCAGCAGCATATCGGCCCAGAAGTCTGCCATTACAGTCCAACAATCACTGGAACCGGATTTGTCCATGCCTGTCAGCTGCCAGGCAAGCATGGCTCCTCGCTTGAGTACTCCTTGAGGGAACAGCTTGTTTTGCTCGCAGGATGACATAAATCTGGTGTATCTCCCGTAAGATGACTTCTCGCCTTTCAAATGGTGCTCTGCTTCTCGTGCTGCTTCGTCAAAGATTCATGCCGCCGCCGCGCGGTGCCCGGGCAGAAACTCTGGGTGAAACGCCACCAGGTACGCGCAGTAGCTCGACAGCTTGGTGGCAACCATGTAGTCAGACGAAGGAAGCACCTCATTCACATCCCGCGTCGCGCAGAGCCAGGTCGCGATGTGCCATGTCACGATGGTGTGGGTCTCCGTCTCCTGGCTGAGCGCCCATGATAGTTGGCCAGGGAGCTTCGTGTTGGAACTTTTTTCGGTGGTCAAAAGATCAAAAATGAAAGAGAAAAAACGGATAAGTCAAAGCCCGTTACACGTCTTGATCGGAGACCCAAGCCCACTAGTGATTGTGGCCACAGGTCGTTCAGCGCCATATTAAATAGTGGGATCCGATATTTTTTGATTAACCTAATCATTAAGAAACCCTAGCCGCCCACGACAGCCGTCCCGATCTGCGGCGGTGCTAGAGCTACCTGAAGGCCACCGACTCCGCCTGCCGTCCAACACCTGGCAGTGCCGGAAGGACGACGGTACCCGGCGAGATCGACTACTTCGTCTATGTCGGGAACATCTACGGGAACGACTACAGACGTACCGTCTTCATCCCCGACACCAACCACCATCGAGATGTCGTCCTCAGTTGCTCCTACGATGACTGGCGGTCGAGATCTAAACTTCCTCTTATTGTTCATCTTGTTCTATAGGTCGTGCTCATATTTTAGGTGTTAGATCCTGTTAAGTTTAAATTCTAAGCCATGTTTTATCTAACATTTGGTATCTTTCACCTAAGCACCTGTTCGTGAGCCCTAAGAGCCTATAGATCTAGTCATGTTTTAGATCTTGGTTGGTTTTGTTCATATTTAGTTCTCGGTTTAAGTATTTTCTTCTTGGTTACATGTTTTAGCTCATGATTAGTGTAGATCTATCAGTTCTAAGTTGAGATCACGCATGAAATAAAGAGATCCGAGAGGAATAGAATAAGAAATGCGTAAGAAAGCATTAGATCCATTAGAACCCACCCGGAAAAACCCATCAGAAACCCTAGAAGGCACCGGCATAAGAAAGAGAAATAAGAGCCGCACGGCGGCGCCCGTTTCCGCTAGTTCAACGTACTCCGGGCGTCGCGTGGTAGCTAAGCCATGAGAACGTGCGGTGCTTTCGGCGCCCACGACGGCAAAACAAAAAAAAAATGTGCCATGAGTCCACGCGGGGCAAAGAAGGCTCCCGCGGCGACGCGCCATGAGGCCGTGTGGGATCGGTGAACCCCACAACGGCGCGCTTGCGGGCATAAGGCAGCGGCGGCGAGATCGCCTGAACAGTGGAGGCGCGCTAGCTCCCTGGCACCCGTGCGGGAACCGGAACCAGCGGCGCCGCCACGGCCCGCACGGCCACAAGAGCCGGCGGAGCCGCTCGACGCCGGCCGGCGGCGGCACTCCGGCTGCCATGCACCCGCGGTGGCGGGGCATGAGCGGCGGCCGTGGAGTGCCGCCACCGAACGGCGAGGAGGCGACGGTGCCATGAGGCGAGGCGGCGATAGGGCCGGCGGCCAACTCCGGTCAACAGTGGCGGCGGCGAGCTGGCGCATGAGGAGAAGGCGCTGGCGGCTGCTGGTGAATGGGGAGGAGAAGAAATGACTTAGGTTTAGGGTTTGAGGGAGAGACCGGCCTTTTATACCTCCGATATTAACTCCCAGCCGTTGGATTTAGGTTTTGGGATCCAACAACCCAGATGAGTCGGCGGTGGGGGGGTTGTGCGGGCGCCTGTGCTGGGCCGCTTTTGGCGGCCCGCTCGTTGGCTGCCGGGCCCGAGGCCCAGCCGGGTGGGGAAAGTGGGGGCGCGCGGCTGGGCCGAATTTGCAGCCTGCTCGTCGGTTTGTGGGCCAAGGGTTTAGTAAGGTTTAAGCCCCTTCTCTTTTACATTTTATTTTCAGTTTTATTCATTTCTGAGTTGCATTTTCACTATATTTTTCTCGTTAGGTTTAAGTAAATTCATTCTGGAGGTGATATATACTGAGAAAATTATAAGTTGCTATTCTGACCAGATGAAACCAACGTGAATTTTATTCAGAATTGTTTAGTTTTATTTTGAGCATTTATTTAATTTCTGTCAGGGGGAAAAGTAAACAATCGCCTAATGACTATCATGGCAACGATCATGGAGGCTCGGACCCACTCGCAGCAACAGCGACCATCGTCAGCCCAACACGGGAGGGAAACGCTCCGCTTCGCCCGACCCCGTCCTTCGGAGTCGGATGCTCCCGATCCCCCGGTAGGCGGGCTCCGCCTCGCCCGACCCCTTGCCACAAGGGTCCGCCTCGCCCGACCCAGGGGCATAAGGTCGGACTCGCGTGGGCCCGCCGGACGGGAATCAGCCTCGGGCGCAGCTTTGCCATAAATGCTCCACGGCTCGGGCGTGCAGAAAGGCGTCCACGCCGCTGACGTGACCCGTCACACCTACCCGCCCGCGACCGCGCCGCGCACGGTACAACGGCTCAGTCCTCTCTGATTCTCTGTCTGGCCATCATGACCCGCGTCGCCTGGCACAGGAGCACGCCTGACCGTCCTCGCTCCACCTACCAGTCCTCGCCCCCCGCAAATCCGGCGACAGGGACGGGGCGCCCTCGCCGTTCAGGCCGCCTGCAGTGTAACAGGGGCAGTCGTGGCAGCCGTCAGCCCCGACGGGACGGAGGCCACAGCCATCATCACGCACGCCCACCGTAACCAGCTCCCGAGGAGGACAGCGACAAGATCAGAGGAAGCTGCCCGACGGAACCAAAAGCTGAAGACGACCGTGGCGCCCGAGGAGCCCAAATCTTCCCCTTGGACTCCGCGCTCTCTCTCCCTCTCTCTTTTTCTCTCTCTGTCCCCTCGCACGTCTCGCATGTACCTGGTCACCTCCCTGGGACTATAAAGGGTAGGCCAGGACCCAAGAGACGGGAGAAGAATTTTTTAGACTCTCACACGCTTACACTCACACCTCCTCACACGAGCTTCTTCTTCCCTGCGAAGGAGAACACGCCTCCACTATTAGAGCTTCTGTGCACACCTTAGAGACTTGGGACCGGTTCCCTCTCTCGCCCTTCTATAACCCCTACTACAGAACCCGCGTGGGTAACACGAGCAGCTCCCCATACTGGACGTAGGGCTTCTTCGTGCCCGAACCGGTCTAAATCCCGTGTCACCCGCGCAACCATCCGGAGCCGTACGCGCATAAAAGAAATTTACTAATCTTGGTCTTGATCACCAATCTTGACAACGACAATTTCGGACCAACATTGATTTTAATTAATTGCCATTAAGATGCTTAGTTTATTTAAGTTTATTTTGCTTCTGCCCAGCGGTGATGCAAAATTAAGTCTTCCGCTGCGTTAATTACTCTAAGTCATTAAGTTCATTTTGTTTCTGCCCAACGGTGATGCAAAATTAATTCATAAAATGATAAGTTTATTTGCTTCTGCCCAAAGGTGATGCAAAATTGTTTATTCAAGATCATTTAATATTTTAATCTGGCCAACGCTGATTACATTCATTATTCTGTTGTCGTTACTGATTCAATTTTATTTTATGAACAGAAGCCACCCCCTCCAGCATCATGAGTTATATCAATGGTGTTTCTCAGTTGGGAGGGGACAACTTCGTCAAGTGGAAAACTGAGATTGGCTTCATTCTACTGACGATGGATAAGAATCATTCCTTGAGGATGCCCACTCCTGTTGCACCAGTATCACAAGGGACTGAGGATACTCCTGTTGTGGTCCATTTAATGTTAAGTCGGTGGATGGTTTTAGTTACTTTATTACATTCACTGATGATTACTCCCATTATGGATATATTTACCCCATAAGAGAAAAATTCGAGGCACTTGATAAGTTCAAAATCTTTAAAGATGAAGTAGAAAATTAGCATCATTCAAAGATTAAAATGGTACGGTCAGATAGAGGTGGTGAATATTGTGGGAGACATGCCACATATGGACAAATCCCAGGCCCTTTTGCTAGATTCCTTCAAGAAAATGAAATAGTAGCTCAGTACTCAACTCCTGGTGAACCTCAGCAAAATGGTGTAGCAGAAAGAAGAAATCGCACTCTAATGAACATGGTGCGCAGTATGCTAAGCAACTCTACACTGCCAGTGAGTTTATGGATGGAAGCACTGAAAACTCCCGCGCATATAAGTAATTGCGTTTCTAGTAAGTAAGTCCCTAAGACGTCTCATGAGCTTTGGACTGGTAGGAAACCCAGCATTAATTATCTTCATGTCTGGGGTTGTGCAACTGGGGCGAAGTTATTTAATCCGTCCCTTGGAAAATTAGACACTAAGATAGAAAGCTGCTATTTCATTGGATACCCAGACAGATCAAAGCGACATCGGTTTTATTGTCCTAAGGGTACTACTAAGTTTGTTGAGACGAGACATGCAATATTATTAGAGAAAAATGGATGCACTGAGACTAGGCAAATCGATCTCGAGGAAATACGGACTTATGATACTACACCGCTGACTCGTGATTATTATGTGTCTATTTTACCTAATTTTCAGAATACAGCACCAGCTCAGACAGTTGATTCCCTAGAAGTGAATGTGGAGAAAGCGCCTGTTATAAGTGAGCATGAGAATGCGCCTAATGAGCATCAAAATGAAATTGCGAAAGAACCTGTTGAGGAAGCACAGGATCACACCGCCACTGGGGCACCAGAAGCATAGCAAGAAGTTGCTGCTGAGCCTGTTCCAGTGGAGGAGCCACAACCTCTGAGAAGATCAACGCGAGAGAGGAAAACTACTATCTCCAATGATTACGTGTACATGAGTGGAGAAGGATACGATATGGGGAAGGTTGATGATCCAAACTCGTTCAAGGAAGCTATGAGTAGTGAGCACTCCCACAAGTGGATTGAGGCTATGGAAGAAGAGCTGAAATCTATGAGTATAAATAAGGTATGGGACTTAGTAGACATTTCTGATGGAGCCAAAAAGGTGGGCTGTAAATGGATCTACAAAACTAAGTATGACTCCAAATGGAAGATCGAACGTATCAAAGCAAGGCTTGTGGCTAAGGGCTTCACACAGCGAGAGGGAATTGATTATACTGAGACTTTCTCGTTTGTCTCGAAGAAAGACTCGTTTAGAATCGTTATAGCTCTAGTAGCTCATTTCGATCTCGAGCTGCATCAGATGGACGTTAAGACTGCGTTCTTAAACGGTGATTTGCATGAGAATGTATACATGGCGCAACCAGAAGGTTTCGTTGTGGAAGGCAAACAACAGTTGGGATGCAGACTAAAGAAATCTATTTATGGGTTGAAACAGGCGTCCAGATAATGGTACCTTAAGTTTGATGAAGTAATTAAGAAATTGGGCTTCGTTGAAAATATTGTGGACAACTGTATATATATTAAGATCAAGGGGAGCTCTTTCATCATCCTAGTTTTATACGTGGATGACATCCTATTAGCAAGCAGCGATAAGAACTTGTTGCATGAGACAAAAGGATTTCTCTCATCGAATTTTGATATGAAGGATCTCGGTGATGCCTCTTATGTACTAGGCATTGAGATACACCGAAACAGATCCAAGGGTGCATTAGAACTCTCTCAAAAGGCTTATATAGAGAAGGTTCTTAAAAGATATAATATGCATCAATGTTCAGGCACAGCTGCTCCAGTGGTTAAGGGTGATAAGTTTGGGCAATTTCAAAGTCCTAGGAATCAATTAGAAATTGATCAAATGAGTTCGATTCCATATGCTTCAACTGTTGGAAGCATTATGTACGCACAAGTATGTACACTTCCTGACTTAGCTTTCATTACCGGGATGCTTGGTAGATATCAGTCTAATCCAGAATGGATCGCTGGAAAGCGGTGGTCAAGAAGGTCTTGCATTATTTGGAGGGCACTAAGGACTACATGCTCACATATAAGAAAACTGAGAATTTAGAAGTAGTCGGCTATTCAGACGCCGACTTCACAGGTTGTGTTGACACTAAAAGGTCGACATCAGGTTATGTCTTCACACTTGCGAATGGAGCAATATCATGGAAAAGCTCCAAACAATCACTTACTGCGGCATCAACCATGCAGGCTGAGTTTGTGGCATGTTATGAGGCTGTGGGGCAAGTGTGTGCCTTAAAAGATTTATACCCGGATTAAGAGTGGTAGACAGCATAAGCAAACCATTAAAGTTATACTGCGATAATAAAGCTGCAGTTTTCTATGCTAGTAACAACAAGTCAAGTGGTGGTGCCAAGCACATTGACATTAAGTTTTATGTTGTGAAAGATAGAGTCCAAGATCATACTATTGAATTAGAGCATATAAGTACTAAGGAAATGCTCGTGGATCCATTAACGAAAGGTTTACCTCCCAATCAATTTCATAGCTAATTACGGGACTATTGGATAGCCTGTGATCTTGGAATTAAAAGGGTCATAAGTCAACCACCTCCCATTATGATAAGTGGTTTAATTCATTGTGGATAATTGTGTTGCGATGGGATTATATACTTGTCAGGGGGAAATATTAACAACCTTCTAATGATCGTTAAAACAACAGTCATGAAGGCCCAGGCCCACCTGCGGCAATGGCGGCCGCCGTTGGCCTAACTTGGGAGGGGGGCGCCCCGCTCCGCCTCGCCCGACCAAGTGCCTCGGGGTCGGACGCTCCCGACCCCTCCGCGGCCAGACTCCGCCTCGCCCGACCAAGTGCCTCGGGGTCGGACGGTCCCGGCCCCTCGACGGCCAGACTCCGCCTCGCCCGACCAAGTGCCTCGGGGTCGGACGCTCCCGACCCCTCGACGGCCAGACTCCGCCTCGCCTGACTCGGGGCGTAGGGGGTCGGACTCACCTGGGCCCACAAGGCGAGTATCCGCCTCGGGCGCAGACGGGAAGATAGGAGTGCGGATCTCGTGGGCCCCCCACCGATCTCGCCATAAATGCGCCGCGGCTCTGGCACGCAGAAAGGCGCCCGCGCCCCCGAGGTGACCCGTCACAGGTACCCAAGCACGACCGCACAGCGCAGGCTACAGTGGCCGCAGCTTTCCCCGATGCGCTACAGGGCACTCATGGCCTGCGCCGCCCGGCACAGGAGGAAGCCCAGCCCGTCCTCGCGCCCCGCGAATCCGGCGACAGGGATGGGACGTCCGCGTCCCACGGGCCGTCAGCAAGGCAACAGGGTCAGCCGCCTTCCCCGACGGGCACAAATGCCGCGACCGAACGCCATCATCATGCCTGGCGGCAACGGCCCCAAAGGAGATCGTTGACAGGATCCGGAGGCAGCCGCCCTCCTCCGGTGGACGCGCTGACAAGAGCCGAAGGCCGGAGCAGGGGGCGGTGACCCGGGGGCTTGGTCCTTCCCCTTGTATTCTATATTTTACTCTCTCCTCACGCCTGGCTCATCTGTAACCCTGAGCTTCCCTTGCGCTATAAAGGGAAGACCGGGGGCCCTGAGACAGGGGACATTCTCTCTCGCACACTCTCTCTGGGACGAACTCTGACTCTCGGACGGACTCTCTCTTCTCCGGCGAGAAGAACACACACACTCTCACCATTAGAGCACCAGTGCACACCCAAGAGACTTGGGACCAGCTCCCTCTCTCGCCCTCCTGTAACCCCTACTACAAACCCCGCGTGGGCAACACGAGCAGCTCCTCATACTGGACGTAGGGCTTCTCCTTGCCCGAACCAGTCTAAACCCCGTGTCTCCCACGCAGCCATCTGAAGCCTTACGCGCATAAAAGAAATTTACTAGTCTTAGTCTTGATCCGCTAATCTTGACGACGACAATACTGTTGTGATACATTCTCTCTTTACATAACTCCACTTTAAGAATGGCATCAGTTTTAGGCCTTTAGACCAAAGGGGAGAATGTTGAAACTTTTTTCGGTGGTCAAAAATGCCAAAAATGAAAGAGAAGAAACGGATGAGTCAAAGCCCGTTACGCGCCTTGATCGGAGGCCCAAGCCCACTAGTGGTTGTGGCCCTAGGTCATTCAGCGCCATATTAAATAGTGGGACCCGATATTTTTGTGATTAACCTAATCATTAAGAAACCCTAGCCGCCCACGACAGCCGTCCCGATCTGCGGCGGCTCTGGAGCTACCTGAAGGCCACCGCCTCCGCCTGCCGTCCAACACCGGGCAGTGCCGGTACAGGCCGGAAGGACGACGGTACCCGGTGAGATCGACTACTTCGTCTACGTCGGGAACATCTACGGGAACGACTACAGACGCACCGTCTTCGTCCCCGACACCAACCACCACCGAGATGTCGTCCTCAGCTGCTCCTACGATGACTGGCGGTCGAGATTTAAACTTCCTCTTATTGTTCATCTTGTTCATCTTGTTGTATAGGTCGTGCTCATGTTTTAGGTGTTAGATCCTGTTAAGTTTAAGTTCTAAACCATGTTTTATCTAACACTTCGTTCTCCTCTGGGATGGGGATGTCGTCTCAGATGCAGATGCAGTAGTAGACGACAACCCACTGAGCTCGGAGGCCAAAACTTTCCCTAAACTCCACCCCTTCACTTCGTCCATGGACAGAGTGACGGGACTAGCATGGGTTCCTCTCTGAGGCCGTCCATGTAGATGCAGTCTTCCCATCAACCTTTGCCCAGGAGAGGTGCAGTAAAATGACCACTTCGATCATTGGTAGTAGTTTAGCATGTATAATCGTGACATTGCCAACCACCTTCGTCATGGCCTTAGATAATCGTCGTGACTTTGGCAGTTTTTAGTCATAGGGTACCCATTAGCCAACACTAAGAACTCCTCACTAGTTTTATGAATGTGGTGATCATTGTTTTTTCACTAGTGACCCATATGCCCACACCAAACGCGTATTGCAATTTTCTATAAATAAAATATAAAGCAACATGGAAAGGAACATGCAAACGAGTCATTGCACATGTTCCCTCGGTCACGGGAAGAATACAGTTCTAAATTTATTCTTAATCGATCATATTGAGTTTAACTAAGTTTACACAAAAATATCAACATTATTTATATCATCAAATAAATGTTACTCCCTCTCTCTATCCCAGAATATAGCTACTTTTAGGGTTTTTTCAAGTCAAACTTTTTAAACTTTAACCATGGATGGTAAAAAAAAATATAAAAATTGGCAGCATAAAGATAATATTAATTTATTTATAATAAAATCCACTATCATAACATGTAATCTTTTCTATTTGAAAGTAATTATTTTTGAAGATATTATTGGTCAAAGTTGCTATATTTTAGGATGGAGGTAATATACTACTAAAAACTTTTCACATGTGTCCTTCCTTTTTAGTGCACAGGTGGTTATTAGTGAAGAGTGCAGTGTACACTAGGCGGGGCCATGGATTAGAACCACATCTAAAAATACATTTTCATTCAGATACGGTCACTTAAGCTCAGCCTCTGAAAATACCTCTATTTTTCAGAGGTGGTTCACATAAGCAACCGCCTCTGGAACTACCTTCAAAAGCAGCACTATTTTCAGAGACGGACTACACAAACAATCCATTCTGAAATAGAGATCTAAAGATGGACGTTTTACAACTCTGATTTTGTAAATATTTATACTCTTCTCTGTAGACTTGGCGGTACTTAAGATACTTTGATTTAAGATAAAAACTAGAATTGCATAGGGAGCAATCGTTAAAAAACAAAATGCTTCCTCTACAATCTTTATACCTTTGCAAACACAAGTTTGTCATCCAATCACAATAATAAGTGATATTTTATATGTGTACAGTCAATTTATCAAAAAAATGACCTTGTAAAAGGGGAAGAGACCGGAGCCACATGGAACCGAGGTTTCCCATGAGGCAAGCATGACCCCGACACCCCAAATCCTAAAATACAATCTAGTCGTTGTTGAAGTGGACGCGAAGGCCGAAGCCACCGATGGCAATGCTGGCGACCTCCCTCACGCCAGGATCACACGACACAATAATGCATCGGAAGTAGTAGTTTGCCACTCAAAAAGAAAAGAAAAAAAAAGTAGTAGTGCGACTGATCTAGCAACGACTCTCATTGTTCATTGATAAATGGCTAACAAGGTAGTTAGTTCTAGACGCGGCCACGAAAGAGCCAAAAAAACGTCTATTATTGCAGAACAGCGGTTGGGTTCTCGTTCTCCGAATGTGCAAGGACGCGCACGGACCGTGTTTATCGAGTCAACTCGTTTCGGTCTGTCCTAAAAAAAAAAAGACAACTCGTTTCAGTGTTCTCGGTTCTCATACGGTGTGCTCTTCATCGTTATCCTTTCTTAATGCAATGATGCGCAATCCTTCTACGCATTCGAGAAAAATAAAAACTGAATCAGCTCCCAGCTATTAATAGCACAAGCCTCATCGTTCATCGTCGTCCCCATCAGTAGGACATAGCCACCATGACCATGATGACGGACACCCAGGCTCCACCCACACCGAGCAGCAAGATGGAGCCCGCCTACGTGCTTGCTCCGCTCGGCGTCTTCCTCCTGATCTGCCAGCTCATCCTGTGCCGCGCCGCCCGCTCTTGCCGCTGGAGTAACCACTGGCTCTTCCCGTACGCGGCGGAGGCCGGCGACTACCTGCCCAACGTGCTCGGGTCCGTCGCCATGGCCAGCATCCCCGACGAGCCCAGCGCGGTGGTGCTGCTGCTGTACCTCGTAGTCCTCAACAACTCCATGGCGGCCTACGACCGGGAGAAGGTCAGCCTGCGCTACCTCTGGACTGCCGTGAACGTCGTCTGCTTCGCCTACCGCGCCCTGAGCGCCGTCGGCCGCGCCGACCTGGGCGGCGCCGGGATGTACGCCGGAGCGTACGCCATCGTCGCCGCCATGCTGTGCGCCTACGCGTACTGCAACGTCCTCGTCGCCCCGGTGCGCGCCGGCAAGCACTACCCCGAGGCGATCGCCGAGCACATGAGCGCGACGGAGCACGTCCCTCAGACGAAAGACCAGTACAACGCCTCCACCCTCGAGGGCTACCGCTACGTGGTGCTGCTGGAGCCCCGCAAGAGGACCGTGGACCAGATCTTCGCAGGCGGCGAGGAGAGGCGGCGCAAGGACCTCTGCCTCTCCTTCGCCCTGTTCCAGCTGCTGTTCTGCCTATACCACGGCGTCCCGTGGTACCAAAAGGCCAGCGACCAGAAGAGCCAGAAACTCGTCGTGGAGGGGCTCCTGGGACGGCGGCAGCAACAGCAGCAGGAGGAGGTTCATCACGTTCAGGCCACGAGGAGGGGCTTCGGCGTGGTTGAGGCGGAGCTGGCGTTCCTCCACGACCACGTCCACGGCGGGTGCATCCTTTGGTCCCCCGGCAGCGGCGCGTTCCGAGCCCTGTACTACGTTCTCAAGGCTGCCATGGCGGCCATCATGTACGTCGCCGGCCTTGCGCTCTGCCTCGCATGGGATCGGCCGCGGCTATCGGTTGTCATCTCTCCGCTGCTGCTCTACCTGCTATTCGACCTGCTGCAGGTCGTGCTCTACTGCAGATCGGACAGGTGGATGGTGTCATACGTGTGCCACACCGATGCCTGGCAGCAGCGATGCTTCGGCAGGTTCATTAGCCTGATACGCCCTCGTGAGCCGAACAACAACCGCAGCTACTTCTACTGGCTGGACAGCGTTCACCAGTACTCGTTGCTAGAAGAAACCAGCACAGTACTCTGGGACGGTATCGGCCGCCGTAGTAGTAGCACTCCCTTCCGCCAGGCCAGCTTGTACAGCCACGGCGCCAGACCGTCCGGCCCCGTCGCACTGCCGCCAAGCCTCAAGCTCAGGATCGCCGAGGTTCTCGGGGGTACCAGCTGCCCGGTTGCCGTGCCGCCGCTGGTGGAGAGGGCGCAGCGGTTCCGGGGGAAGGAGCCGAAGCAGAAGATCGACGTCATCCTGAAGTAGCACATCGCCACTAGCTACTGCGAGATGCTGCTCTTGCAGAGGGGCGCTCTTCTTCACGGGTCCCCGAGCCGGGAGGTCGCGGCGGTGCTGTCCAAGTACTGCGCGTACCTGGTGGCGTTCCGGCCGGAGCTGCTCCCGTGCCCCGACACCGTCACGAGGTGCACCTTCTGCAATGTGCTGGGAGAGGTGGCGAGCCTCGTGGGGGGGCAGCGGAGCCTGCGGAGCAGGCTCGCCACGCTGCGTCAGCGGAGGGAGGCACGGAACGTCTCCGCCAGAGGTCTCTCGTCGCAGGACGCTGGCATACTGACCGACGGCCTGAAGCTCAGCCACCTCCTGTTCACGGAGATGAAGAGCTCGCAGCAGGACCTCTGGGCGATCCTCGAGAGCATCTGGGTGAGGCTGATCCTCGGCGTCGCGCCGCAGGAATCGGCGCACGATGCCACCTACGCGAAGAGCCACGGCAGGTGCCTGGCGCAAGGTGGGGAGTTCCTGACCTACCTGTGGGCTCTGCTGTCCCACGCGGGCGTCCAGAAGCACAGCTCCTGGCCTCCGTGCATCAGAAACGATAGTGTCACCCGATGGGAAGGGTTTATCCCTAACTTCATGTACAACTGAAATGCATGCGGGGCAGATTAACTTTGTAACGAGATTGTTTTTTTTTTTGAAGAAAAACTTCGTAACGAGATTGTCTACCTGACATTTGGGTGTTTTGCTGACATCTGACACCCGGTTGTTTCGGTCAGCGAAACACACAAAAACTGATTGAGGAAAATTCGGGTGTTTCAGATGCTACTTGTACCAAAATTCTTCAGATTCAACACAAATATATGTGCTCACACTGCATATGTTAGGTGCGAATATCAAACCTCTCATTGACCATTGACATGCTTCTTCGTGAGCATTATAGAAGGTATAAAGAATATACATGTGCATGTGCGAATAATAGCACTGGTCAAGTCAACCGTAGCATGATTAGGGGTGAGGGGTAACAACGGATCAGGGTCCTAGTGGTCTCTTCACAATTTAATTTGGTTCTTATATATTTTTTTTTATATTTTTAGCTCAATTTGAGTCCGGTCCTTTTAGAACCTGACCCTTAGATTATTTAAACTAAATTTTAAGACCTTTTAAAACCCCTAGGCATGACGTAACATGTCACGATCGAATGGCATGAGGTGAACATTCCTCACGTACTCAAACAACAGCATGCCTTCACCGATCTTGCTCTTTTTTCCATGCAACCTGGGTAAGCATGTTGAGTAAATTCTACTTCTACGGTCGTGAGATACAATATAGCAAGCCACGACACATCTATCTGGCCCAGCCCGTTTGCTGCGTGTGCATCCCAACAAGTGATTCTGAATGAAAATTATCTGACATTTCTGAGGTTCCATGTTCGTTTCTCTTGGGTTTCCTTCCAACAGACGGCTACCTGACATGGCAATGGCTCGCCAGAGCTTGAAGCGAGATCTGCAGCAGCACATGCACAGCACAGTCGGGGACTGAAAGCTTGCTGATTGGCTCTAGGAGGAAGAAGCTACTGGATTTTTATGGTGCCCTGTCCCCATGCATGCTTGGACCCACTACCTAACGAAAGCTTTTTGCTTTCCTGCCACCCAAAAAAAGAAACCGCAAAGCTCCTCCTTCCTCGCCGAGATCTACCGCAAATCCCTCTTCTTCTCCACGACGGGCGCCGGAGAAAGAAGGGGCAGCAGCGCATTGCCTCTGGCTGATCGACCGATTTGACCCCGCGCGGAGGCTCCCCGCTTTCCCGCGCTCCCGGGAATGGGGTCGTTCAGCGGCCACGTGCTGCCGGGGACGCTGTTCCTGGCGGTGGGCCTGTGGCGGGTGTGGTCCGCCGCGTCGCGCTTCGCCGCCGACCCGCCGGCGTTCCGCGTCCGCGCGTGGAGCCCCCTCCCCAAGGGGCCCCGGCTCCTGGAGCTCTACGTGGTGGCCGGCGGCGCGTTCCTCGACATGTGCCTGGAGCTCGGTGGCGGCGTCCTCGCGGGCCGCGGCGGAGGCGGCGGCGGGGTCGACCCCGCCAGCCTCATCTACCTCGAGCACGGCGGCATGCTCCTCATGTTCTTCCTCTTCGGCGCGCTCACCCTCCTCTCCCAGAAGACCAGGTCTGTCGCCACTCACCACCACCTCTCTCCAGTCTCCACCATGGATGCCATTCTCCGGATAGCCCAAAATTGGTAGAATTTGCGTCAACCTCGTGCCGCCAAAAGTTAAACTGAGGCATTAATTTGGTAATGGTTGATTCCGTTGCATAATAATCCTGCAGTTGAAGGTCACATTTTCCATTCTCAGTATATTATCGGTCAGATCAGTTGTAGTTGCTGATAATCTCAGGCAGATTTTACTCGACATGATAAGCTCTCTGCAACGGCGACCACCGCAGGTACCTGCCGCTGACGGACGGCGAGCTGTGCCTGGTGGCGGCGGCGGCGTTCACGTCGGAGCTCCTCCTCTTCTCCTACCACTCCGGCACCCACATGGGGCTGGAGGGCTACTACCACCACCTCCTCGTCGTCATCATCGGCCTCTGCATCCTCGCCACCGTCCTCGGCGCGCTCCTGCCGGCGAGCTTCCCCGCCGACGTCGCCGCCGGCGTTCTCATCGCGCTGCAGGGGCTGTGGTTCTACCAGACGGCGCTCTCGCTGTACGGGCCCATGCTCCCGGCCGGGTGCGCCCGGGACGCCGCCGAGCGCAGCCGCGTGGAGTGCCGCAGCCGCGCCGCTGAGGAGCGCGCCGAGCAGCTGGCCAACCTGCAGCTGTTCGGGGCCGTGTTCCTCGCCTTCGTGTACGCGCTCGGGTGCTACGCCGTCGCCGCGGCGAGGCACGGGCACCCCGACTTGGCGGCGATGCACGACGAGCACGTCGCCGCCCTCGAGTGCCGCGGCGGCGGCGGTGGCGCCCGTGCCGAGGAGGAGTGCGCGATCTAGTGGCAGCTGGTGCCGTTGTTCCTCCAGGACTTTTGGTGCCGGACTGCCGGTGAGGCCAGCCAGGGTCGGGTATCGGCAGGAAGGATGTTGTGGCTTGCCGCCGGCGCTTCGGAGCCGTGCGGCTCTGTTGCTTCTGTTTTCTACTCTCAAGACCGTTGTCCTGTCGGTTGCAATGAACCATCTGTTCTCTGTAGAGTAGCAACTTGCATAACATTGTGTGATGTGTTCTTAGTATGGTTTTGAATCGCCTGCTAAGCCGTTTAGCAATAGAGCTATCGTTACGCGGGCTATAGCCGGCTTTAACGGGCTAAATACTATAGCGGCTGCCTTTCGTAGCAACTATAGCAGGGCTTAGCGAGAGTTACAGTCGCCTATTTAAAATCTTGATTTTTTAGTAGCGTTGTGTTAATTTTAAGGAAAATTTGAAATAAAAAAAGTTACCTGATTGAGGAAAAAATCAAATAGAAAAATACCAGCTGCATCAGAAGTTTTCAGGCAAAGGGGGGTTAGGATTTGTTTTGGTTATAATATGAACGGATGTATTGCTTGAGCCCCATGCATGTTTATACAGGACCTGCACATTGTCCGTGCGATATTACGGATAATATAAATTTTACTCGGGTTATATAAGACCACCAATTTTGTACTATTTTACTTCTTGTACAAGCTGTGCCATGACCGCGTGAGGCATTGATTGTCCGGGTTCCGATTGGAATTTTCCCTAATTTGTTCGGGTTACGATTAAGATTCTAATTAATTGATTTGTCCGGATTTGGATTGACGGATAAAAAATTATTGCTTACTTTGCTTTATAAATAGCAGAGATAGAGATCAGTACATACTGGTACGGGAGGCAAAGGAGCCTTTCCTAACTAAATATAAGGTAGTTCATCGCAAGATTACGATCAATCCTAACACGAACAATATCCGGAGAACCCTTTTCTCCATGAACCCGATCACGGTGCACAAACACCACGTCACCACCGGTCGGCGCACCCAGAAAGCAGTAACTGGGCTAATTCGTCTCATCCCCATCTGGCAGGAATTGGCTCAAACACGGCCTGCCAACCCACCAAACCCACCGAGAAGCATATGCTAGCAGGAATTGGCCCAGCTATATCGCTCGCCGCGGATAACCGGCCCACCCCCGATCGATCCAAACGAACCGGGCTCGGGCGAGCAGGCGGCGGCCGCGCAAACGAACACGAACCCGCGCTCTCGCCGCTTGGAACGCAGGAACGAGCGGTGGTCGTCCGGTAGAAACCGAAAGCACCCCGTACGGACGCGACGCGGGCGAGCAACGGCGACGATCTTGAGCCGAGACAAACAGCGCAGCCGCGCAGGCCCCGCGGTCACGGCGCACGCAACCGCACGCGCGCACGCTGCAACCACCGCCGGGCCAGACTCGCTGAACCCTGCGGCCGCGGGGCGGCGGTCCTACGCCTAGTACGCGCACCGGACCCGGCCGCGGCCAGCGAACAGAACAGACGTGCCGAGGCGGGCGTCGGCCGGACGACGCAGGCCACCGGCCCACCGCACGAGCGGCCCCGCGCCCACCGCCGACGGCCAAACTCTCCCCCGCGCGCTCCACCGCTTGTTCGCCCAGAATACCAGTGGAGCGAGCTACCCCTCCTGGGCGCCAGCGGAGCCTCTCCAGGGCTACAATGGGCTCCGGACCTCTTGTTTTACATAAATTTTTAAAGAATCTACGGACCAGCAATTTGTATTTGACACGTGCATATGCAACATATCATGCATAAAGGATATAAGCCTATATTTATTGCATGCGCACTACTCCTGCACATCGCATGGCTGTATGCATGTATATTCTCCTATGCATTTTGACTTCCATCAAGTAGTTCATTTGCTAATTTGGATATTAGTGCTACTGCATACCAGCACTAGTCTATATTAGTATCAGTTAGTTAATTATCAGTTTTGTCTACTTATCTACTGTAGTAGTTCAGATTTACCTCTTTATTTCCTTTCCTTCTTCTATAGTTTAAACTTCAAGAGCTGCTTCCTTAAAAATTATCTATTTTCTAGTTTGTATAATTTTTATTTAAAGCAGACGTTAATCCTAGACGCAGTAGTCACGGTGTAATGTAGCAAGCAATCGGTCCCCTTGACTGCTAGCTCCGCCACTGCTCTGGGCCACTGGCACTTCCATTACTGCGCACAGCTGGAGGGGGCGCTGCCTGCCTGGCCCTGGCCGGGCGCGCGCCGCGCCGCGCTGCGCACCCCGTGTGAACGCCAGCTCCCGTCGGAATATGCTCATGCTCGGCGCGCTGCCGCGGGGGATATGCTCATATGCTGCTGCTACCGAGAGATCCTTCCCCACGACGGCAGCACCGACACGCGCCGCGCGCCCCGTGAGCGGCGGAACGCGGATCGGGGCGGGGCACGGCAGGGGGGCAGCTCGTGGCGAGCGCGCGCGCGCGCGCGACAGGAAACCCCAACCAACTTGAAGCGAGGGTGGCGCGCGTCTCGCCTCGCCGCGCGCCCCGGAGATGCACGGGAAAGGCCAGGCCCGTACCGCCCCGATGTCTTCCTGTCGAGTGCAGAAAAAGGCGCCCGCGAACGTGCCACTGCCACCGCTCCACCGTGCCGTGCCGCGCTCGCTCTGTCGCTCAGGCCCGTCGCCAGGTCGGCCGCGCGGCTTCCCCGGCGACGACGGCGAGCCGTCACCTCGCGCCCTCGCTCGCTCCTGCCGCTGCGGATCTCGCGGCTAGCTGGCGCCCGCGCGGCTGCGCCCCGGCGCGGAGGCAGGGGATGGGGGTGGGTCAGATGGCGCCTCCACCGGAACGAGGTCTCCGTAAACAACTCGCGGCGGCGTCCATCGTCGACACGCTGTCACCGGTGGGTGGTGGCAGCACGTACGGCCTTTGTTTAATCGGCGCCGGCCCCCCTTTTTTTAAGCTCACTAGTCAGTGCTAATCGCGAGTCGGTGGTGGTGCTGCTGCTGCTCATGGGATTTGGGATGGGATCCATCCGTCGTCCATGTGACCGGTGGTTGCGACCTGGTCGGGGGTCATGTGCGGCGGCGCGTCCTAATTCGATTAGTCGTTTGATGTAGTCACTATTAGTATGAGGCATGAGCCCGGCGGGGAGGCCAGATCTCGACGCGAGGGCGCGCTCGGCAATGTGTACATGCCATGGAAATTCATGGCGGCTGCTCATCGTCTACTTCCGGACGGATATGTCCAAGTCCAACTGCTCGCCTCACCCATCTACGCGCGACTGAATGGACAGGGCAACTTGGTCACCTCAGCGCTTGCCCCTTTTTCGCCTCCTCCATCTTCAATCTTCATGGTCATGGCTGGGCTGTTTGGTAGCGTACAACCCACGAACGCTGCCCGCCCGCGTCAGCCGCCGCGCGAGGGGCGGGCGCGGACAGCGGACAAGTTGTGGCGCGGCGGCAGGTGGAGCGAACGGAGCATCGGCACCGACGGACGGACGGCTGTGCTTGCGCGCGCGCGCGTCGCGGTCGCGGTCGCGTGCGCCCTCTGCTGCCTGGCGAGCGCTGCCTTTTCTCGGCGCGCTCGGTGCGGCGGGATGCCGATCGGCCGCCTCGTCGACAGCAATGCCCGTCCGTTTGGCGCTTTGCGAGCGCGGTGACCACGTTATCGCGCGGCCTCGGCGTCCGCGCGCATCGTGCGTCTTGGAGCCGTCCGGCGTCGGGGGTGGGGAGCGTGCCGGCCGGCCGGCCGCGGGTCCCAGCAGGACACCTTTTCTTCTATGGCCGGCCTGCAGCAGCCAGCACAGGAACGAGCGATGGCGGCACGTTCACATCAGGGGGCCTGGTCGTTGGGAGACGGAGTGAAACTGAACTTGGTCTTGGTCATCCGAACCAGCCGTTCAGTTCGTCCCTACAAGACGAACTTGCTGCCGAGGCCAACCCAATCCGGCAACGGCAACCCCATCCGTGACTTGCTACAGTACAATCCACTCACCGGTTCGTAGATTTTTACCCCTTTTGAACGGAGCGGCATGTGCGTTCTGGCGCCCGAGACCGCCCATTCGCCATCCTCTGATCCTCACCGCAAGTGGCCCGGCAAGTCAGCTTGCGCAGCGCTACGGTCTCTCCTACCGCAGCACGCTGCCAAGACCCAGGCGCTCAAGCCCATACCTTCGGCACGCACCACATGTCGCAGCCAAAAGCCAATGCCGCATCAACCCTTGTCACCTCGCGAAGTCGCTCTCAGCTCAGCTCTCGGCGCCGGGCTCTGCCGGTCCGAAGAGACACGGCACACGGAACGGATCGATTCGTTCTGCACCCGAGCCCCCAGCGCGTTCCGGCGGTACAGAACACGACCGTGCGTCCGTGCCCCACCTCGACCTGCCGGACGGACGGAACGCGGCGCGGAGCCGAGGAAGCCGCGGCGGCGCATTCGTGGCAACCGTGCGCCCCCGGGCCGCCCGATCGCATCACCGCCGCGGGAGTTATGGCGGGATCCGGCGCGGCGCGGCGTGGCACCCCCCCTACCCCCTGGCCTGTCCCGTCCTGTCCGCGCGGGCAGGCGAGGGCGAGGGCTCGAGGCGGCGAGCGCTCACGCGCGCCGGCACATCGCCGCGCATGCCAGGAGCTACGCGGCCGGCCGGCCGGACCCTGCCCGGTCGCGACATGAAGCTCTCTAGCCCACCTCGCATCGGCCGCTGCCGCCGGTCCCTCCGCGCCGCACCAACCGAGCCCCCCAAGCCCAATCATGCGCGGCGCGCGCGTGCCGGGTCGCCAGCCTCGCGTCGCGTCGGTCGGGTCCGGCCGCCACGCCACCCCACGCGCCGGGAGCCCGGGATCGATGGCGAGCTGCTACCTAGCTACCTAGCGCGAGGCTGGTGGACGGGATCCCAAGCCAAGCTGCCGCGCCGAGTGTCGGTCGGTCTTTGTTTGTCCTGATGGGTATTTTTTCCTGCTCGTGATTCCGGGGCTTTGCTGTTGGGATCCTCCACGTGGCCTTGACAGCAAATGTGTGTGTGTGCGCGCGCAAGCGGGAGCGGTGGCGATGGGATCGAGCTCGGTGTCCGAACAGCGTGGCGCGTGGTGGGGGAACGTGGGCTTGCTGATTATGGGGGGGGATTGTTTTGAAGATGGGTGTAGTTAGCTGGAGATGGACTTGTTAATTTGCATGGGCGATGGAGCACGATGCACACACTTAATTTCCTTGAAAAAAGGGAACAAGTTAGTAATAAGTGTATCTAATTTGGTCATTTGGTGTTTATTTATAAACTTCAGAGGTCTTTTAATTAGTTGCTGAATCAATGATGCGTGTTTTTTAGCTTGTTCCTACAATTCCAACTATTTTAGTTTGCGCGCATCATATGACACCAATTGTTTCAAAAAAAAATGTTTTTGTTAGCGGCTTTGACGATTGATTCTGTAGCAACATTAAAATTAGCACTAGAATAAGAACATAATAATGGTATGGAAATATCTTTTAGTTTGGTGCTCATTTGTAAACTATGGAGGTCTTTTAATTTATTTGTTGCTGAATCAATGATTCAGTCATGCGCAAACAGCGATGGGCGCGTCCAAGTTATCGCAGTATTGCATCCTATGATAGCAACTGTTTCTACAATTGTATCAAAATTAGTACTAGAATACGTTTCAAAGAAAATATTGCTAGAATAAGAGCATAGAAATGTTATGGAAAACATCTTTTATTGGATATAATACTAATTCTACTTGTGATTTGACTAACCAAGGAGTGTAGTACCTTTTTCCCCCGACAGGAAAAGGTAATAGTCAATGCCCTTTTCACCTCTTAAAGCTGCGGTGAGTTCCTTAACTCTTCAAAGTGATTGAATTTCTATTTATGTATCGTAAAATGATATATTTATGAATTCCAACCCTAATAAGTAAACGAGAAAGATTGGAATAAATAAGTGCCGTTGATCGCGCTATAATTAATAGTTAAGATATAAGATGATAATATATATTTCGACAACAACCATTTTCATACAAATGGTTATAAAGATCTGTCAGTCTATTCACAACCATAAATGCCTCACACTAGTGGAAGCGTTCACATGGTCATCATTCACTCGACCATGTTAGTGCAAACTGAATGGTGTGCTCGTGAGAAACCATGCATGAACTAGCGTAGCAACCACTCAAGACATTTAGACATCTCACGAGTCACACCCATAACACAAAAAAGTACATCGGTTAGGTCACTTAAAGGTTTCTGCGAGCAATGCTACTGTACATATCCATGTTGCAATCAAGGGAATTAAATAAAATGACCAACCAAAGGCCTTCTCAAATATCTTTGATAAGTAATTAACAACACAAAAAAGGGCCTGGATGGTTGTGTTTTTTCTTTTTACGCGCAACCACTGAATTATGGAGCGCCATCAGCGAGCTCGCTAGCAGTAGGATGGAGGATCCCTGTCAAGCATTAGAGCGCACCGAACGGCGGCCCAGCTATGCGAGAAAGGCCTCCTTAAACTAACTACTCATCAGTAGGTGGACGTGCACCCCATAACTCCCAAAATTGCTGCTGTTGCCAGTTTTTTATTTTTGAAATTGTGATTCGAAGGCGGGTGCACGTTTTGAATTTTTAGAACACTTGAAAACGAACTTTTGACCTCTTAGAATAAGTTTACTTTGGAGACCTGAAATTTTGTGTTGTCGTAGCACAAGAGGTCAGGTCGGCTCACTATGGTGTGGTAAATTGGTGAAGGCGATGCTGAGATGGCGCGAGTTGGACTAGTGATCTGAGAGGCATGAGAGAAGAAGAAAGAAAAATTGAGGCTTGATGAGGGTGAGTTATGGACACAAAAACATGATAATAATGAACTGCACTTTTAGGACAGAAAAAAGCCTGGAAAAGAAAATAAAGGTGTGTTGCTAGTGCGGGTCCCTTCAAATTGGTTGCAAGTGCAAAGTGGTGAAGAAGGGACGAGCATCGGAGCCCAACCATTCCTGTCCTTCAACTCGCCACGTAGTAATCACAACGACAAGGTCTTCGCTGCAATTACTTGATTTCCTTTCCGGTACAACCCCAATTTGATTCTTGATAGGCATACTCATCTTTATGAGCGTGGTTCAACCTAGCAAGAGAACCCTAACAGCCATTTTTTCGCTTCATCATCTTTGGTAGAGTAGATTATATTAGGAAGATTGAGTAAACACGTTGCCAAAGCAATGTCAAGATCAGTAGCTTATCCGATGTTGAGCACAATCTACACGTCAGTGCAAGCTCGCTCCCTTTTTCTTTTTTTTTTACCTTACCTTGATCCAGATCTTTCCTGCCTATCAAAGGAAATAAAAGATAAAAGATATTTATCCCCGGGCCCACCTTCCATCCCGGGCCCGCAAAAGCGCAAACAAATTCCAGCCCACCACACCACGCCGCACCGCACCACAGCACAAGATTACTACGAGTGACCACACAGGGTGACGCAATCTTACACGTAGCCCCTCCGGGTCTCCCGTATTCGCAACCCGCCCCCAGCTTCTCTCTCCTCGCCCGCCACCTCCTCCTCACTCCTCGGCCACACGGCCGCGCCCGGCTATTTAAGCGCGCGCCCCGAGCACAGGGGGGAGAGCGTGCAGAGCGAGACGCGTCGTCCCTCCCCCACCCCCCACCCCGCCCGCCGCCGCCGCGTTCCCCCACCCGCGTAGGGTTAGGGTTTTGTCCCGCCGCCATGGCGATCCTCTCGGCGCTCGCGACCGAGGTGCTCATCCCCGTCGCCGGCGTCATCGGCATCGCCTTCGCCGTCGTGCAGTGGGTGCTCGTGTCGCGGGTGAAGCTCTCCCCGGCCGCGGCCGCCGCGGGCGGCAGTAAGAACGGCTACGGCGACTACCTCATCGAGGAGGAGGAGGGCCTCAACGACCACAACGTCGTCGTCAAGTGCGCCGAGATCCAGAACGCCATCTCCGAAGGTGAGGGAGCAGCCGAGCAGGGCCTCTCAGATCTGTGCGCTGCCGCTCGGTTCGTTTAGATCTGCGCATTTCGTGCAGGATGCCGCGTCTTTTTTTCCCCTCTCCTGCGCGAGGATGATGCTAGAACTCGTCGTGTTTAGGATAAAATTTTCTCGAAAGGCGAGCGAGATCTTTGGGATCAAAGGTTCAGGCTTTTGCTGGCCGTTCCTTTCTTTAGTAGATTTATTAATTAACACTGGCCTGACTGTAAAGTTCCAAATTTAGCATGGGGTGAGCTAGCTAAAACATCATTCTAATTTCTGTCCACCCTCTCCCCGTCCATAACGGCTTTCTAAATAGATGAAAAATAATGAAGAAATTTATGCCGAACTGAGATTACTGTCGGATTAGATATTTTCAATAGATGACAAATCGTTCTGTGGGGGGTACGGGGTACCTTTACGGTGTGGGGGGCTGCCAAATGTTGTTCCCTTTTCCTTCCAAACTATGTACTTTTGTGATATTTTTTTCAGGCACTCTTGGCACCTATCCCAAATCTGAGATTTTTCGAGTGGGGGCTCATGTGATGTGTTACTGTTGTTTTGCTAGAATTCGATTCACGGGTCCCAAGTGGGGCTCGCGAATAATTTTTCGCCTCCCAGGGACGTGTAAATCTGGGAATTGGCTTTAGGTGCCTGTAGTTGGTGGTGCTAAATCTGAACTTTGATAAGGAATTCTTTAATACCTTGAGCGGTGTTCGTGCCCCTTGTCGGTGCTGTAGTGGAGATGCAGTTGCTTTCAGCTGAGTCGTGTAGATCTTGTAACTTGGTAGTGGAAGGTGCGTGATGGATCTGTCAACTAACTAGAGTATATGTGCACACGTAAGAAGTAGATTACAGAGTGCCATTTGGCTGTGACTTAAACTTACTATAATTATTAACTGGACTCTAAATGTCCTAGTGTTAGGTAGATCTGGACCTTGAAGGCCCGGATCGTGCATAAGGACTTCTTACATGTGTCAATTGTTCCCTGTTTTTCTTCTGAGCTTCCCAACCATATAGGCACGCATAGCCCAGTGCTCCCAGATAGGCACGCATAGCCTAGTGCTCCCAGATACGTGTCCAATCCATGGGTTTTGTTTCAACGTGTCACCAATCTTGACCCGCTGTGTTTTTTCCCTTCCTCTTATGATTGAGATGGGGACACAGGAATGTGAGCACTTTTGGAGGTACCTGCTGGGGGGGGGGGGGGGGGGGGGGGTCATGGGTTTGTGACTTCCCTGGGTTGTTGACAAATGGCTGTTGGATGTGTCAGTCTGTAGACTTAAGATAAAATTGGACCAACAGTTTTATTGGTCTTTCTGGTGTTTGCTTCACCGAGCATGCCTTTGTATTGTTCATAGTTTGTATGTGCATCATAGTCTAATCTTGCATTATGTTATAGTTACTGCTCTTTACATCCTAGTGACTCTAATCATCTTATCTATATCTGACAAGTGTCTTTTATGAGCAGGAGCAACATCTTTTCTCTTCACGGAGTACCAATATGTTGGTATTTTCATGTCGATCTTCGCCGTTGTCATCTTCCTCTTCCTTGGCTCGGTTGAGGGATTCAGTACAAAGAGCCAGCCCTGCACTTATAGCAAGGGCAAGACCTGCAAGCCTGCCCTGTTCACGGCACTCTTCAGCACTGCGTCCTTCTTGCTTGGAGCCATCACCTCTTTGGTCTCTGGTTTCCTCGGAATGAAGATCGCCACATATGCCAATGCCAGAACCACCCTGGAAGCTAGGAAGGGTGTCGGGAAGGCATTCATCACCGCTTTCCGCTCTGGTGCTGTTATGGGCTTTTTGCTTGCATCAAGCGGTCTTGTGGTTCTCTACATCACCATTAATGTATTTAAGTTGTACTACGGTGATGACTGGGAGGGTCTTTTTGAGTCTATCACTGGGTATGGTCTTGGTGGGTCTTCCATGGCTCTCTTCGGAAGAGTTGGTGGAGGTATCTACACAAAGGCAGCTGATGTGGGTGCTGATCTTGTTGGCAAAGTTGAAAGGAACATCCCCGAGGACGATCCTAGGAACCCAGCTGTGAGTTTTCTTGTTGCTGCCTTGGGCTTACAATATTGATTTGCAGACAGTCCACTTACATGATGGCCATATGGCACTTGGCATTTTCATTTCTGAACTTGTAGATCCTGTTTTGCAGGTGATCGCTGACAATGTCGGTGACAATGTTGGTGACATTGCTGGAATGGGATCTGATCTCTTTGGGTCATACGCAGAATCTTCCTGCGCTGCCCTTGTTGTTGCATCTATTTCATCTTTTGGAATCAACCATGATTTCACTGGGATGTGCTACCCGCTGCTTGTGAGCTCTGTTGGGATCATTGTCTGCTTGATCACCACACTCTTTGCCACTGACTTCTTTGAGATCAAGGCCGTGAAAGAAATTGAACCTGCACTTAAGAAGCAGCTCATCATCTCCACTGCTTTGATGACTGTTGGTATTGCCATAATCAGCTGGTTGGCCCTTCCAGCGAAGTTCACCATCTTCAACTTCGGCACCCAGAAGGAAGTATCCAACTGGTATGTTATTGTCAACCTTGCGTTTGTTTGTGGAATGTTCTCTCTTCTGACTGAAGCGTCATGTGTCTTTGTAGGGGCTTGTTCTTCTGTGTTGCAATTGGTCTGTGGGCTGGTCTTATTATTGGTTTTGTCACAGAATACTACACTAGCAATGCATACAGGTAAGAATCCTGCCAGTCTATAATTAGGTCCTACAAGTCTTTAGTTATGTATTTGTTTCATCATTTCTGTGATACTGTTTGAAACTGACATTATTTTTCTATATGGCAGTCCTGTGCAAGATGTTGCGGATTCCTGCAGAACTGGTGCTGCCACCAATGTCATTTTTGGTCTTGCTCTAGGATACAAGTCAGTTATCATCCCAATTTTCGCTATTGCTGTCAGCATCTATGTCAGTTTCTCTATTGCCGCAATGTACGGCATTGCCGTTGCTGCCCTTGGTATGCTAAGCACAATCGCAACTGGCCTTGCTATTGATGCTTATGGTCCCATTAGTGACAATGCTGGTGGCATTGCTGAGATGGCTGGAATGAGCCACAGAATCCGTGAGAGAACTGATGCTCTTGATGCTGCTGGTAACACAACTGCTGCTATTGGAAAGGTAAAGTTATTATATGTGTTGGACCAAATTAATTGTATTAGATGGTTAGCAAGGAAACTATTGTGCTGGTCTGGTAACTTATTTCATCTGCATCCTTCTGCAGGGATTTGCCATTGGATCAGCTGCTCTTGTCTCCCTGGCCCTTTTTGGTGCCTTCGTCAGCAGAGCTGGAGTGAAGGTGGTTGATGTCCTCTCCCCCAAGGTCTTCATTGGCTTGATTGTCGGAGCCATGCTTCCGTACTGGTTCTCTGCCATGACCATGAAGAGTGTTGGAAGTGCTGCTCTGAAGATGGTTGAGGAGGTCCGCAGGCAGTTCAACACCATTCCTGGGCTGATGGAGGGAACTGGCAAGCCTGACTATGCTACCTGTGTCAAGATCTCCACTGATGCTTCCATCAAGGAGATGATCCCCCCGGGTGCTCTGGTCATGCTCACTCCCCTCATTGTTGGAACCCTCTTTGGTGTGGAGACCCTCTCTGGCGTTCTTGCTGGTGCCCTGGTTTCTGGAGTGCAGGTGCGTGTGACTTCCTAATACTCTCTGTGTGTGTACTTCTGTGAGTTCACTGGTTCAATGGTTTCTGACATTAAAATCTACGACAGATTGCCATCTCTGCTTCCAACACTGGTGGTGCATGGGACAATGCCAAGAAGTACATTGAGGTAAGCACTCTGAATAAGTCCTGGATGAACAGTATGAGTCAGTATCAAAGGTCAGTGAATAACTTTGTCCTCGACATTATCTTGTTTGTTTCAGGCTGGTGCCAGCGAGCATGCAAGGACCCTGGGCCCTAAGGGATCAGACTGCCACAAGGCTGCTGTGATTGGCGACACCATCGGTGACCCCCTGAAGGACACCTCCGGCCCATCCCTCAACATCCTCATCAAGCTCATGGCCGTGGAGTCTCTCGTGTTCGCCCCCTTCTTTGCCACCCACGGTGGCCTGCTCTTCAAGTACCTGTAAGAGCCACACCAAGCGCAGCAGAAGTATACAATCAATCGATCCATGGGCATCTTGAATAACTCCTGCCAGATCACCAGTTCGTGTGTCGCCCGCCGCAGAGCGCGCCGCTGTTTTTTTGGTCTCATTGTTTCAGGATTGCTGCTACTGTTGGTCTTTCTCTTTGGGTCTCCTGGAGGCATTACCGTTAGCCTTACTCTTACTGCTTGTAGCTCCACGTAGAAGAGAAGAGATGTCCTGCGTCTGGCAAATTTTCCCAGTCCCTTGATGATGGCGATGATGTTGAAATCTTTGAACAATGATACATGATTGTTGCAGTGTACTGGTAGTGAATCATATGGTCTGTTAGTGGTTACCTGCTGTCCCATCATTCCAATGTTTATGCTACGTGCTATCGCGTGTAGTGTAATGCAAGCAATTGATTCCTTGCTGTTTGCATGGACTGTTCAATTTCACCGCTGTTGCCAATAAATCTGGTCATAACAAACCGATTTGCTTACGGAACAGAATGAAGCATCTTCAGTTCTTTATGAGCATCTTCAAGTACCTATTTTTTTTTTTCAAAATCAGTTTCTCATTCTTCAGTACACCACAATATCCTGGAATTTGGCTCGTTTGCTGCATATTAACTTATGATCTTCCACGAGATATAAAAAAGTCCCTTGTGATCTTACATTACACAATAAAACAAAATCTGTAAAGTACTTTCTTAGGAACTCTTAACAAATTTCTTAATACTACCCTTAAAATCATTTTTATTTTCCCGCCCTTTTATAATTCTGCTTCATCCAAACAAGGAACTTAATGACACTGGAAAATAGCTTTTCCCCTTTTCCATTGTTGATCATCATAATTCCTTCAACCTTTTACAATTCTAAGAATAGAGATGCAAACAATTACACCCTTGCATCCCACTTCATCTTCCAGATGGAAAGCTTCGCTGTCCATCCATCATCACCAACCACCCCAAACCCCATTATTATGATCTAGCCCATCTACTCCTAGTCCTAACTACATGCCGGGGCATGGAAATGTGAAATTCGAGCGAACACGATGGAGTAGGGCGCCACGGCAATGGGCTGCGCCGCGTCCACCTTCACCGGCTCCAGCCTGGGGATGCTCCCGTCCGCGCCGGTGGCCAGCGCCCTGCCGTTCAGCAGCATCACTTGGCTCCGCAGGTCGCCGCCCTTGGGCGTGAGGTGGTACTCGTCTCTCGTGGCGCCGTCGGCCGCCGCCGCGAAGCCGGGGGCGGGGGCGTGCCCGAACTTCCTGCCGTGCCTCGTCCCGCCGTGCTTGTGCTCACCGGCGGCGGCGGCTTGGTTTGTCACTGAGACTTGGGCCGTGGTGTAGCCCGTCCTTGCGCCGTGCTTGTGCGCACCGGCGGCGGGGGCGGCTTGAGCTGTCACCAAGACTTCGGTCTTGGTGTTGCCGCTGAGGTTGATCAGCAGTAGAGTGATTCCTGGCTGAACGATGAGCATGCAGGGGAGACAGTGAGCACGAATTCTCTAGGAGATGAAAGCTTTTATCTTTTTTTCGTGATGTTGCTGATGAAAAGGAGCTGAATTCCTTACCGAATCTCTAGCGCAGTGGGCGTAAGCGCGGATCTTGTTGGTACCATTGAATGTTGTTGCTAGAACTTTGGTTCCCATGAGGCGATGCCACAGTAAAGCACTGCAGGGGGAAAAAACTCAGGAGAAAAAACATGGAAAAAAAGATCTGTCATTGAAGTGACAAACTGGCAATTTTGTTTGTTTTGCAATGCCAATTCTTAGCTTGGACGTGAAGTAGCTGTTGGGTTTTTGATCGGCTGGGATAGCTCTACGCATTTAGGACAAAAGGATTAGCTTGTTCGATGCATCCAATCTTGTTAGTATTCCAGCACAAGACAATTTCTTTTTGTCGGTATACAAGGCAAGTTTTTCGTCAAGTGCTTGAACCGATTACTTGTTATATAATCCTTGATGAACATGATGCATGTTTACCTGTAATAGTCAGGGTTCGGTTGAAATGTTGTGGTGTTCAGCAGGCCGTAGTTGCCGCCAATCAAACTCTGTCTGCAGTAGCTCTTTGTGTCATACTTTGCTGACATCCCAAGCTGATCCAAAAACCTTGAAAAATCACCCGAAAAGATCTCAATAAAAACATCTTCAAGAACAGCATCGTAATTCAACACCTGCAAACTTGTTTGCTTACCAGAAGCTGAACACAAATGCGTCAGTGACAAGGTGGTGACCACTGTTGTAAGCCCCTCCAGCTTCCCCTACCCATGCGACGGTCGATGTCCCTGTGGATTTCAGTATCCCCTGAAGATTGCTGAATATGCTTACCATTCCGTCAAGGACCGACGGATTGAGGATCTTTTCAATCAGATTTGTATCCCTTCCTGCGATATCCAGCACATTTTACTTTCAGTTTCTGTGCGCCTGAATCAAATTTATCCAGGAATAGCTGTGAGCATACCTGCTCCTAAGTTGTAGATGTGGTGGGTGATCACATTCAATAAATTTGGCTTGGTTTTGATGATAAGTTCAGTAAACCAGCCTGGGTCGAAAAATCCTCCAGGAGCAAGCACCAGTGGCTTTGATGGATTGCTTCGGTATATGTCGTCGACTATTGTTTTTAGGGTGATCACATCTGCGGCATATTGGCCAGCTCCGATTCGGGTTCCAACTCCATTACCACTAAGTTCATTTCCTGCAAGGAGAGCACACGAGTTTTTGAATTCATGATTGAAATTGTATTTACTATTCAGAATTGCAGGCTCAAAGTGTTATTTATTTTGGTATAAAAGCTGTGGATAATTGGGAAATTGGAATTAGGCATCCTAACCACACATGCTACTGTCCTACAGATTGGACATGCCACATGTCGACATCAATGTTTTCTGAAATAATTTCAGAGAACTAGAGAACATTGAAAGATGCATGGACAGCAACTGTAGCCCTTCTCTGAAAATAGGCGCATCAAAAAAGAGTCTTTCAAAAACAAGTTATGCATTAAATTCTTCCTCTTTCATGCGAAACAGTACCACCAAACGATGCATTTCGAAACAACTAGTACAAAAATGCACACTAGAACAACATACCAAGCTCCCATCCATGAATGTGGTAGCCCTTGTATGCAGTATACTGAATCAGCGATGCTGCATTGGTGAAATCCCATGGCCCTCCCATAGATCCATCCGGCAACGGGACCCGGCCATTCATGGCGTTCAGCCCGAACACAATCTTGGCACTGTAATTGTGCGAAATTCATAGAATTTTCAGTACTGATGTGACTCAAAAGGAAAAGAGTAGGCTGAATCGTTGAACTCACCCGGATTTGTGAAAAAATGCGTTGAGCTCGTCCCACCTGCGCAGAGGCAGGCATCCGTGAGTGAAGCCGAACATCTCCGATTCGTTCTTAACGAACGGTGTGCACGGCCGCCGGAGGACGGCGGTGCCGTACAGCACCTTGTCTTGCAGCGAGCCTCCCAGCCGGAGCTTCAGCGGCGAGAACGCTGAAACAAAATTCACCGCCGCATTGACAAAGGAAACGGGATATACTAATAGAGCTTCAACCTCAACGGAGCGGCGGCGGAAGCCGGCCGTCGCCTACCTCTGACGGCATTGAGCAAGACCTTGTTGGAGAGATCCTGCAGGAGAGGACGGAAACAAACTGCGTGTCAACACTTCGCCGCGTCCTTGGACCACCAAGAATTCCGGACAGGAATGGAGGAAGGAGGAGAGGTACCTCGGCGGCCGGTCCCCGGCTCGCCACTCACCAGATTGAGCAGGCCGGCGCGGCCCCAGGCGCAGGTGCCGTAGTCGCACTTGTCCGGCGGCCACCAGTCCAGTGTCGCGCACACGAAGTCCTCCCCCGTCGCCGCGATGGCGCGCCGGCCGTCCACAGCGGCCACCGCCGCCTGCCCGGCCGCCGCCGCCGCGGCGCCCAGCCGCAGCAGCAGCGCCGCGAAGAGCCACACGGCTCCAAGAAGTCGCAACCCCGCCGCGGCCATGCCTAAGCCTAGTCCCCCCGGTGGGGCAAGGAAGGAGGGCAGAGCACGCGGGAGGAGGACGCTGCCGCCTGCCTGCCGCCCACCCGCGCCCCCCCCGGCTAAATAGTAAATGCTAGCGGCCAAGAGGCCAAGGCATGGAGGCAGGCGGCAGAGGCATGCCAGGTCGGGGGATAGGGCGCGTCGAAGCCTGACAGCGCGGGGGGCACGGGCAACGCGCGACGCGGCCGCCACTCTGAGCTCTCGCTGGCTGGCTCCTGCCCCAGGCGCACGGCGCGTGACGCGGTAAGCCCGGCGGCCGGGCCGGCGGTTTCCGTTTTTCCGTTAGCGGTTAGCCTGGCTAGCGCGCGGTCAGACAGAGCTCGCGACCCGCGAGCCAGGTCACAGGCTCACAGCTCAGGTTTTTGACTGGGGATCGAGGCCACTGGGTGGTTCTCTGCGGCGAGCCGGAGCCACTGCTTGCGGCCGCGCTGGAACGCCGTGGCGCGGCGCGGCGGTGAGGGCAGGCGGCCGGAGTAATAAAAGATGCTGGCGGATTCATCCGCCGTGATGTCTTGTTGCTGCAGCGTGCAGGCTGCGCCGCACGGCATGGTTCCGTGTTTTATTTCGTCCTGCCGCCGCCGGCCGGCGCCAATCTGCGAGAGCAGTAGAGTTCTTTGGCGTACGAGGGGGAATCGACAAGGGGAGGAGTCTGCCGCTTTGTTCGCATTCTTCTTGAGATGCGTGGCGCGTGACCTGCATCGCGAAACGGGCGTTTGGATTGTTCTTCAGATGAGATTAGAGTTTGCCATGATCTGCTATTGAAACACGTTTATTTCAAGCCCTTAATATGATGCGAGGTTAGAGCCTGTCTAATGATAGAGGTATCTTATTGCCATATCTACGTGACTACGTATAACCAATCTAATAGCTCACTCATACAAAGGTAATGAAACGCTGGCTCATAACTAGAGCTAATAAAAAACTGACTAGTTAAAAACTGGCTCAAAACTAGAGCTGATAAAAAGCTGAATAATTAAGATATACAGCTAATAAAAACCTGGCTCATAGCTAGAGCTAATAAAATGCCGAATAGTTTAAACCTGGGAGCTATCTATGTACTCCGTTTCAAATTATAAATTATTTAGATTTTTCTAAATATATATAGTAAAATTTATGAATTTATAAAAGTCAAAACGACCTATAATTTTGAATTTTGAACAGAGAGAGTATTACGTGGCAGCTCATGGATGTAATTGTCTATTAAATCCTCACTGTCACTCTAACTTTCTCGTAGCAAACTTAAATGGCATTGCTGCGTAATTTGGAGTTCATGCCTAGGGCATTCTAATCTTTGTGCAATCCAGTAGATAAAAATAGCTAAGTGTATCTTATCTAGCAAGCTGGATAGTTACTGTCTGAGAGCTTAGAAATAGCTGGATTTGTTTAGATCAACTAGAGCTAATATTAGCCGACTCCTAACTTGAGCAGATCCAAACATAGCACGGCACACCAGTTTAGTACGTGCTTGGATACTGGATACGGCTACTGCACAAAGCGCAATGGGCAAGCTTGGACGGAGAAAAGGGTGTTGAACAAGAGTCAATTCAGCCTGAGCCTGCGCTCTGCCACTGCCCTTCATCAGAGACAGGATTAAAAGAAAAAAAGAAAGGAACTTGGACAGAGCTGGGGAAGGCTTCGTGTGGTGGTGCACCATTTCCACTGGTCCTCTGCTCTGCACCTGCTACTTGCCACCTCCCTCCCCCAGTCGGGGTTGCCCATCCATCCCAGAGCGACCCTACACCGTGCGCGGATGACCCGTCGCGGCTTCGCTTTCCTTGCGGGCGCGAGATGGCTCGTAACGACCACTCGGTGACAGCGGCTCCTGCTGCTTGAATTTAGGGACCAGACGCGGATCATATCGGATATTTATATACCAATTAGAGGACTAAATATGAGCTGATTATAAAATTAATTGCATAAATCGGGGCTAATTTACGAGATGAATCTATTAAGCCTAATTAATCTATCATTAGCATATATTTACTGTAGCACAATATGGTCAAATCGTGAACTAATTAGGCTTAATGGATTCGTCTCGCGAATTAGCCTTCATTTATGCAATGGGTTTTGTAATTAGTCTATATTTAATACTTCAAATTGATGTCCAAACATTCGATGTGACGGGACTAAAATTTAATACAGAGGAACCAAACACCATGCCCTTAGCCGATGGCAATTTGATCCTTTGGATGCGTCTAAGGGTTCTTGGCTCGGAGGATATTTTGATGGAATCCCAAGATCTGGACGAGCATGATTTTCGCGCGAGTTGTGACCTGTAGGGCAGCCGCTTGATCGACTGTAAACTTGCTATTCCTGTGAAAATGTTTGACATGAAGGTATGCGTATGCGTTGTCTATTCCCCTTATCGATCAAGGCAATGGCAATCTCCCAAACAAACATGCAGGTTTTGGTCCGATGTGCATGGATCAGATTGGTGGAAATACAGGAAAGATAGTGTTTTGCGTTGCTTGGCGGTCCTAGTTCTATCGAGCAGTGGGCATGCTATCTGCAGTTACTGGAACGTAGCTTCCAAGAGGCAAGAGGAAACCAGCAGTGGCATGTAGTACTAAGCTAGTACTTGCTAATTGATCGGTTCTACAGCTTTGTTTCAGTTCACAGGTTGGCAAGTTTGGCTGTAGCTGGATATGGACAGCATTTTGTTGTATTCTACTTGTGGTCAAGTTCAGAAAGTCCCGCCTGGTTAGCAATGGGAAGGCCAAAAATGTCCAGGCTGTTTCACTTTTTCCTCTCTTTTTTTCCCCATTTCATTTGACTATATGTTTTCCACTTCTGAATACGGCCAACAATCCAACCAAAAAATCAAACAAAGTATTTAGATGGCACGCTCTACGCGTAAAGGAATAGTATGTACAAGCGTACAACACAACTGCAGACAATAGGCATCCCAAACTGCATATACAAAATACATTTTTTTACACACTAACGCGCAGCTGTTATCCGTTGTCTTGTTTGATTCGGTGAAAGTGAAACAAAACACAACATTGCCCAGCATTTACGCGTACAAATGTGACATTCCGTTTCTGAAAACTAGCATCGCTACCATGCAAAATTCTCACAACATTTGTTTTTGTTTTTTAGGGGTACCGCAAGAGTTTACTCGCTTGTAAGGTTTCTGAGGGTTCAGGACTTCGGGTCGTGAGGACGGCGGGCCTGGAGGGTCGAGCCCGTGGGCTGGGGCGAGACCCACCAGAATTTGAGCCGGCCCAAGGCCTCAATTCGCGGGTGCGCAGTGCTGCTGACGCAACCCGGCGCTTGTGCCAGCGGCGCGCAGATCGGCTTGTTTGCCCACACACAAATCCGATCCGCCGTCAGATCCCCACGAAACGGTGGGCCACGCGCACGCCTCTTCCGTGGGTGGGCGGCCCACCAATCCATCCACCAGACTCCAACAAACAACCTCGCTCGCCCGCCCGTTTTAATGCCGCTCACCGGCCCACGTGACGCCGCTACACCGGATCGCGCGCCCGCTCGCCGCCGCTGCCGCTGCCGCTGCCTCGCCGCGCGCGCTCCGCCGAGCCGAGAGGATGGACTGGTACGCGTGGCTGTGCCGGGCGGGGCTGCACCCGGACGTGGCGCTCGACTACGCGCTCCTCTTCGCGCGCAACGAGCTCGGCGCCGACGACGTGCGCCACCTCGACCACGAGGTCCTCGCCTCCATGGGCGTCGCCGTCGCCAAGCACCGCATCGAGATCCTCAAGCTCGCCAGGAAGGAGTCCTCCTCCCGCGCCGCCGTCACCGCTCTTCCGTGGCGCGCCACCCGGCTGCTCGCCGCGGCCGTGCGCCGCTCCGCGCGGTCCGCGTTCGGCCGGCTCCGCGCCTCCGTGTCGTCGGCGGCGTCCCGCGGCCTGGACCGAGCGCGGGGGAGCGGCAGGGACCGGGCCGCCGCCGCCGCGGCCGTCCACGCCCTCGCCACGCCGGGCCGGGCGCCGCTCCCCGCGCGGCACCGCGGCGGGAGGGCCGCGCGCGGCTGGGGCTGGGGCGCGATCGTCGCATCGCCCGTGGCGGCGGCGCGCGGCGGGAAGCCGCCGCTGCCGCTGCCGATGGTGCTGGCGCAGGTCAGCATGCCCGTCGTGCTCACCAGCAGCTGCGCGGCGACGGTCAAGGCGCTGCCCGCGCCGCCCAGCCCCGTCGCGGCCGTCGTCGGCTGCGACGACGGGCACGGCGAGGAGGAGTCCGACGGCGACGGGGAGGGGGAGATGGACGGCGGCGAGGAGATGCGGTGGGAGTCCATGTTCCAGGATCTCAAGCCCACTTAGTCGAGCCACGCGTGCCAAGTGCGCCCCGCACCTGTGTGAGTCTGCGACCCGCCTGTCGGCCGGTGCCTCTGCCTGCCGCCGTCCTACCGTGTACGTGCAGCGAGCGACGACGACGAGGCACCAATTCTCCGGTGCACGGTGGCCAGTGACAGCGTTCACTGGTTCACTACCCACCAGCTGCTCTGCTCTGTGTGTTGCAACCGTGTAAATGTCAGTGTGAAAAAGATCAAGAAAATCCATGTCCGCAGAATTTTCATCTCGGAATCGATCCATGTTCACGCACGCACGGGCGCTGTAGCATTTTGTTCCTTGCGCTGTTCGTTGATCGCCATGGTTGCGAGTACCTGCAGGATCTTGTATTTTTGTTCCTGCTGCCAGGTATTTTTAAGGGCAATCCGTCGAGTCATCGTCAGTGCTGCTGTGTAGAGCCGTGACAAGCGCAAGCAAAGGGCATCTAGTGCAGCGAAAGGGCACGTAGTGTAGAAGAGTCTCAGTTGCACCTCAGGTTCTGGGTTCGACTCCCCGTGGGAGCGAATTTTCTAAAATTTAACGACTTTATGCTTCCAGTGATAGGCGACGTTCCCATCGACAGCGAGGTGCCTGTGGTGACTTCGTCAATCTAAAGGATTTGCCAGCTCGATCTTCGAAAATGTTCATAGGAGTAGGGTTTGCATACGTGTATTTATATAGGTAAGTGTGCGTGCGTTGTGAGTGTGTACTGTGTAATTAAAAAAAATTGTAGAGCCGTGACAACGGGACGGAACGGAGGCCAGGCACGCAACCCAAACAAAACAAGGGTGGCGCCAAAACGAGCCGGGGGTTTCGGATCTGAAGAGGCAGTGTGAAGCTGTACTGACAGGCAGTCCACTCGAGAGATTCAAACTGGGGACACGGCGTCTGGATGCACGGATATAGATCTGTCGTCTTCAGTTCAGCTGGCTGCTGGCCAACCCTGGTCAGATCTGAACTACTTCCAGTTCAAAAATTTTAGTGCTGATGTTGGCCAGGCCAACCACTGCCCTAAATCTAGGCCATGAGATGAGAGTAAGCCAAATCCTGCACACGGTTTGATTGAGACAGATTGTTCTCAAAACCATGAAATACGCCAAGATGTCGCATAAACATGTCATGTATAAGCATCATTATTCTGCATAAGCAGGAATTTCAATTATTATACACCCTAGAATTTTGGCCTCAGCCCGTTAACTTGGAACAGCAGCACGAGCATCTGGTACAAGAAGCTGCACAGAACCATCTTTCCTTCCTCATCTTACACCAAACTAGACGCAAAATTACATGACAGCGCAAATATAGGGTGTGTGCTCATGAATTACAATAGATCATTAATGAAGCTATTCGGAACTCATACTGGGTTTAAGGTATATGCAGAAAACACTACAGCTCGTATCGCCTTCGTTCAATGTCCAGAGTTCCTTGGCTGGCTAAAGGATCCACCAGCGTAGAGCATCTGGTACACTGGCCGGACCCTCACGGTAAGAACCGTGCTCAGCAATGTGCCCAAGCAAGCCGCGCCAGCGAGGACATAAAATGTGAGTCTGAAGCAATTAGGGCCATGGCACGCGATATCTGTGTCTACCATTCCAGCTTTCTGTCTCTCCACTTCAAGATCGTAGACATACCCTGTAAGGGTGTTGAACAGGAACGCACCGACTGGATTTGCCAGCGCGATGAGGTTGTATATCTTTCCAAAGTGCTTCAGTCCGAACAGTTCCGATGAGGTTGAGATTATCACGGAGAATTGGACACCGTAGCATATGCCGAGTAGGGCGATGGAGACGTAAAGTGTGGCACGGTGACCCAGAGCGAAGAGCAGGTATGTGATTATCATTACTACTTGGGTGCATACAATCAGTACACTCCGCGGAAGTGTCCTTGCCCTGTGAAAATAAGGTTGTAAGTAAACTAAGGAAGCACTGCCATAAGTTGGATCATCAAAGGTATAAGCTGTTAACAATATATGTCTGCATATGGGGTTCAGGATTTTCCCTACTGTTTCACTTAGGAAATGAAAATGTTGCTAATTTGTTACACTTTCCTGCTCTGTGTTAGTTAGGCTTTCTTGTTCTCTATTCACAAGCTACTGCATAACACGAGGGAGCATGTGCGAGTTTTGGAGAGACAGCATATGCAGTTCACGAAGACATAAAACAAGCATAAGGCTGCTTTGGAATTTTTTCTCAGAACAGAAATTTTAAAACCTAAGACTGCAATATAGTCTTCTAAAAATTAAGAAAAAAAAGAAGACAATGGTGATGAATATAATAAAGAAACCTTGGCAGTGGAAGCTAAAGTTGTGGAACTGACAGAGCTATTAAAGCCACGAAATGTTCATAGTACGAAATCAAGCATTTCAAAGAATAAATGTAGCAGAGTAAATAAAGGATATTTTGTTACCTGACAAGATACTCAGAAACAGCACCACCTCCCAAACGTCCAAAAAAATTGCAGAAGCTGAAGACGGAGTAAGATGGTTGTGTCGACAGCACCTGCTGCAATTCCTATTTGTGCTAGATTATTAAGCACAGTGATTCCAGATCCAACCCCAACAAAATATATTGCAAAGAGAAGCCAGAAATCTGCCTTCAGAACTTCACGAAACCTGAAATCTTCTCCTCTTCTTGGTCTCCTTCTCTTTGGCTTTATAGCCCCTTCACCCTCAGCTAATAGAATGTCGATATCCATTGAATCTTCGTCTTCAAAATTAAGGTTTGATTCAGAGGAAGAAGGCAAAAGTGATTCTGTATGACCATTATCAGTTGCTGGATTTTTTCTCCTTGGGAATAATGTCATCTTCAATGGTATTGCCAGGGGAGCAAAAATGAGAACCATAATGGCAAGCAGAGAATAGTTTATAACTTCATTGAGAGTAATCACATGATCCAATATTGTAGCCCCAACCAGATAAACCCCAAGAAGAACACTTGCCATTTGCACAAACATAAAATGGACTTGTTCTGCGTTGGTCTCTACCAGAAAGGGTTCACAAGGACGAACGAAGTACATTGTCAGAAGGCATATAGCAGGAATTCCCAGAGTGAGAAAGAGCAAAAGGTTGATGGGTGAATCACGAAGCACTCCTGTGTATATTTCAGTGTAGACAGAAGCACTTAAACCAGAGTACCCTTTAAGAATGCCAGCAACAGCACCTCTGCTGAGTGGGAAGTTTCTCATGTTGGTCACTAGAACAGCATCCCCAACCATGCACCACCGTTCGCAGCAAGAGCTAAGGCAAACCATATCTGGAAGAAATCCATTATTCAAATTACATTATGCCCCCAAACGAAAGATAGCAAAGTAAGGCTACCCTTTTGAGAAGGAACAAAAAAAAAGTAAAGCTAATCACAGAGCACCAGCACCTATCACCATCAAGATCTGTCGTGTAAAAGTCCTAAATACGTGCACATTGCTGGTAAACTAAGTCCAATGATGGCTTTTATTTACCGAAGCGCAATCAAAACTGTTCTAGTGTCTGCTTTCGGTGTTTCCAGTTGTTTATGGAATCTCAGAAAGAGACATTTGTTTTTTCCAGAACAATTTCTACTCCAAATTTTACACCAGAAGACGTACGTTGCACAGCGCAAAAGCATGAAAGCAACAGCTTGGCGCAAACTATGAGTCTGACTTTTCCTCTAAGCTTAGACGGCAGCACAGTGGAGAAACTCAACCCCCATTGCACAACCTAGAGTACAAAATTACCACAAATACTAATGCGTTTGGAGTCGTAATAATTTTGAAGTAAAACACAAAGGGATCTCAGCACATCGATCCTAGAATTAGCTGATCGAGGAAGAAGGGCGAGGGGGAGAGACGGCGGCTCACCAGCCAGTACGGCAGCGCGGGCGCGGCGCCGGAGACGAGGAGCCAGGCGGCGCCGTACCCGAGCAGGCACGCGCCTGCGCCGACGAGGAGCAGCAGCGCCGGGTGGAGGCGGTTGCAGAGCACCCCGGGGAGCAGGCCCAGGTTCTCTCCGACGTCGCAGGCGACCCCGAGCAGCGCGAGGCGGCGCTGGTCGGCGCCGAGCGCGACCTTGAGCGCGTGCGAGTAGAGCGCGAACGTGGAGCTGGCGCCGCCGGCCACCTGCAGCCACACCGCCGCGCCCAGGCCCAGCCACGGCGGCCGGCTCCCCGCCTTCACCGCCGCCGCGCCGCCCCGCATCTCGCTCGCCGAGGCGGAAGTGGAGCGGAGTGGGGACGGGGTGGGGGCGTGGCCGCGTGGGGTTTGTTCGGTGATCCTCCTCGGGATCGCGGGCTGGTGCGGGATTTTAACGGGGGTTTGGGCAGTACGGCCGGCCGGCCCGGCCGCGGGTGCCGCGCCGGGGCGGTGGGCTGGCTGGTTGGCTTGGCTTGGGGGATGGCCGGTTTGGGGCCGTGTGCGCGGGGGACTCGTGGAGGTGGGAAGAAATGCGGGGAAAGTGGGTGTAAAAGGGGGAAGCGGATCGGCAATCGATTGCGATCCAGGTGGAGACGGTCGGCGGCGGCAACGGCCGGGCAGGCGGCCGAGATCTCAGAGTAGTGGTGATTGGTGATTGGTCGCGGCAGATTCGCTGGGCCGGGCCGTTGCAGCGAATGGAGGCAGGCCACAATGGGCCGGGGTGTGGGCTGGAAAGTTCTCGTCTCGAATTTCAATATTGCAGGCGTTCTCCTTGTTCGTTCACGATGCAGAGAATTTCGTTTTCAAATAGCGCAATGATTTTCTGCAGAAAAAGGATACAATCCAGAGAATAAAACAACTTGCCACCCGGCACCACCCGTGCAGTGTCGGCGTAAACAAAATACACATCACAAGACCTTGGCCCTCGATACGGGAGGACACTTCTAATCCAATCATATAAATCGTGCACCGCAACATCGAAATATTTATGTATGCGATAGCAGTACTACTGACTCTGTGATTGCCCGACACAAGAGTTATCCCGACAACTTACAGTTGGTGTGACACAGTGCTACCTTATAAATTCAGGGAGCAATTCTGCAATTGGTAGTACAAATAAAAAAAATGAATCCGAGTAAAATCATCTAGTGACATCTTTCGATAAAATAAACTAAATGTTTACTTCCTAATTAATTTACCTTGCACATGTACATGTACATAATTATGTATACGCCCCCAGGCCTGCCACTCCACCTATATGCGATGCCTACGCCCTCTCTTGCTACTGCCCTGGTGCAATATGGTTCTTTCACTTCATCTTTTTTCTAATGTCTTGATTTTTTATGTATAGCCTTCTAGTCTTAGAATAATCGTGAATCCAGTATCAATATGCGCGAAGTCACAAATAGGGATGGTAGTGGGTACCCAAAATCCAATAGATTTTTACCCCATTAGGGTACGGGTTTGGATCAACTTTTAGACTCGTGGGTTCGCTAATGAGTAAGTAGTTCCACCTGTTGGGTTTATGGGCACTGGTTTGTTCCTATAATACCTAAACCTATAAACCCGTGGTTTTTTAAACCCGATGCAATCTAGTACATACTACCATTTTATTGTGAACTTATAACAAATTTGATGTTAATACCATTATTTTATTATGAACTTTTATAACAAACTTGATTTTAATACCACCATTTTACTGTGAACTTATAATAAACTTGTTAATACCATTGCCACTTGAATTACTAAACTTGTGTTATGTATAATTTTATTCCCTCTAGTATCTTTATATCTTTATATAATACTTATTGCTCATTTTATATTTATGCAAACTATATAATTTGTTGCTTAGATAAATGTATTGTCTCTCTTAGTTGTTTAAATTGAAGCATAATTGATAATGAGAAGAATATGCACGTATTGATCATTGACAAGCTTCTATCATGGCAAGGGTGCAACTAATGTGTAAAGGAATGTTCTCGGTCACAGATGATCCGTGGACACTCATTAACCCGACGGGTTTGGGTTTGGGCAAAATTTTATACCCATTATAGGTATGAACTTTTTAATGGATCTAAATAATTTTCACGGACACGGATTTGGAATAGCAAAACCTAACAGATTTATACCCGTTACAATACCTAATCACAAACCCTGTTGTTGGGCAGCACGAGAGCTGTGCAGACAGCTCACGGTGGGTGGTGCGACACATTGCTACCTTATCAGCATAGGGTACAATTGACAAACGAAGTTTTTTTTATAAAAAAAAGAATCCATAAAATCCATCTAGTAACATCTTCCGATAGACTATACTCAAATTTGTATCTATTTGCACGATCAGAGGGCCTTGCATATGTGAACTGAGCGTAGTCGGCTGGTAATATTCCTTGTGGTAGAACATACGCACTCAAAATTGAGTTTTCGACTCGATATTGGTGCTTGTATTTTTCTAGATTTATTGCAAGATTTAACCGGCGTCATTCTTTCAATAGTAGACGACGTGTCCGTCGATAGTGAGACGTCTGTGGTAACTTTATTGAACGTTTGCATTTATATTTCTAAAGATGGCGCGGTCTCGTGCCGCCGCTATTTTCCGAAGATATTGCTAACTGGGCTTACTCACCAACTTCCATACGAGCTTGCATTGCAGGCAGTAAACTTTGTGCCCAAAACGTGACAGGAATTCGAGATTAACTACTCTAGTTAGACGCTTGTATTGTAACCATTTGCTCAAAGCAGCCTGCATACCTTCTGCCGAGCCATTGCATTCCAAAGGACAAATCAACTCGCTCGTCGACTCCACATCTGTAGCGTCGGCGTAAACCAGATTGGTATCACAAAGCCATCGTCGTCCTCGTCCCGATCCGCGGTGGACACCTTGATCTGCTGGCAGCTCCCGTCCCCCAAATCGTGCGCGACCACGTCGAAGTCCTCGTCCGGGTACCCGAACAGCGCGGCCGGCGTAACGTAAACGCAGTTGGGCTGGACAACCTGCCCCGGCGGTCCGCGGGTCACGGTCGCCCAGAGCGGCCAGTTGGCGCCGAGGAACAGGGCGCGGCCGCCGAGGCTGGTGACTCGGCGCCAGCGCCGCCCGTCACCACCGGCAGCGTCGTCTACGTCCAGCTCGTGCAGGCGGACGCCGTCGCCGCGGAACCGGTTGACGGTTCTGGTGGAGTCGTTGCGGCCGCGCTTCTCATGGTTGGCGTACCTGCCGTGCGTGCAGGCGAGGATGAGGCGGCGGCCGTCCGCCGATTCCGCCAGGTTCCACTGGTACACCGACTCGCCGTTGGACGTGGCTCCGGGCGCCGGCACGCGCTGCGGGTCCGGTCGCGAGCCGGCGGCGCGCCGCAGGTCCCAGGCGAACACGCTGCCCGCTACGTCGACGGCGAAGACCCTGCCCTTGTGCAGCATGTCGCGGTGGTTCTTCAGCGTCGTCCAGCTCCGGTCGCCGCCTCGCGCGACGGCCAGGATCAGGCTCGTGACAATCGCGACCGCCAGGTAGGCTCCGGCGCCCGACGCCGACGGCGTGTCGCACACCACGATCTTGCGGAACGTGTACGTGTACGTGTCCTGCCGCGTCACGTGACGGACCTTGCAGTGGTAGCCGCTGGGCTCGACGCCGGGGATGGTGGACACGGCCGGGAGGGCGACCCGGTCGCCGGTGTAGAGGTTGAGGAGCTGCGCGTTGCAGTCCTTGTCGACGGCGGCGAGCCAGGCCCCCCTGCCGCCGACCCAGAACCGGTAGCGGAAGGCTTCGATCACGGCGGGCGCCCGCGGCGCGGCCTCGCCGTCCGCGGCGCACAGGTCGAGCGAGTCGAAGGTGTAGTTCGTTGTACTCGTCGTCGCTGTCGCTGTACTCGTGCGACGCCAGCAGGCACGGCCTCCCGAAGGGCAGGTAGGGCTTCGCGGCGGCGACCGTCCGGGCCCACGGCGTCCACCAGCTCCGTCGGGAGGTCCGCCCACGGCCGGGATCGTTTACCCTGCGGCATCCGCGTGGCCATGCTCATGCTCAGCTCGTTGTACTCGTTGTCGCTGTCCGGTAACAAATTGTCGTGACTGAATAGATTAGAAACTGTGGATTGTATTATTGTGCAATGCGTATCGGATTGTATTATTGCAGCGCTAACAAAGATGCTGTGGGCCGTTACAAATAAAAAAGGATGTTGTGGGCTCAATAAGGCGTTGGGCCTTCGCCAGATATGGTATGGGCTCAAGAAAGCGCTGGGCCTTCGCCACATTGGAAGCCCTAATAGAACGTGGGCTGGCGCGCGAGACGGTATTGGGCCCGAAAATCAGTAAGAGATGGAGTTTTGTGGGGAATTCGGCTTGTTTCCCAAACTCTTTTTTTTTTGAGTGTTTTTTTAAGATATTTCCTTGTATCTAACTCCTTGCACTTGTGATCGGTGTACCTGATTACATTGTATACGTTTTTAATATGTTTTGGAAAGTACTAACCAAACAATTTGATAGTGTCGATACTGAATTCTCATATCCCATGGGAGTTTTGAAGTCCACTTACAGAGTGGACCATCTGGGGAGAGCATCATCTCGCCTCTAACATATATGCAATGTGGAGCATGCCGGAGCTATGTTTACTTCCTGTGGGCCAGAAGGTGATAGCTTTGCTGACACTTTTCTACGATCTTCATCAAATGTCCATGTCATCATGATGACCGTTAGCTGGCGAAGCACCTTGAACTCTTAATTTCGATCCAATCGCTGAAACAAGCAAACCTTATCCGACTGGGCGACACCGATTTGTTTTTGTACCATTATTAGGTGGTCGTGACTTCTCTGTATCTACTGGTACCGGACATTTTAAAGTGTTGAACTAGGTTGAGGGCAGAGGGTATTTAGAAACTCATAGCGTGCTTCACGCTGGCTTCAGCACAATTAATACCTTTAATCACACTTGACACCTAAACTTTCCTTAGATTCCCTCAAGTCTAGGTCACTTTGATTAAATTAGACCGGTTGTTGATTAGACACTCTTCAAGTATAAAATTTAAGCGATGTTATTCATATAATCACGTCCCATTGCAAAATCACCACAAATACAAATGTAAAATTCGATCTCTCTCTTCATTCACAACCAATTACTATGCACATTGTTGAAATATTCAATGCATACTTGGAAAATTCTCTACGAGATTGTGAAAATCACAAGAAACTACCTTTGCAATCCATAAGGATAAGACATAAGGATAAGAATAAGATCATGACAAGGTAAGAAGTTTCTAGAAGAGCGGAGGACATGCATGATTCATAGTTGTCATGCTCATGGTGAAGTGTGGAATGTTCTAGAGAAGAGATATTTGTATCATAGGATAAAGATGGAGAAAAGTCTAGAATTATAGAAGAGTGTAGAAGGTGGACACATGGCAATACCATATGAGCCATGGAGTCCTATATATATGGGGTCACTCCCCTCTCCCAAGCCATGTCAAGTAGAAGCCATTTGAAGATGTCATAGGTAGCCACCATGGATAATTGAGTGACATGCCAAGTGTGGTAGGGTAGCCACATAAAAAGTGTAAGGGTTGTTGGGTTGTGAATAGAGAAGTTGAGTTCCTTGTAGAGAGTTAGTCTCCCATATTGGTGTCCAGGTGAAGATCTCATCGTTATAGTGTGGGTATAGGGTCCACAGAAAAGTGGTATGTCACTATTTTGGTATCGTTTCTCGAAAGTAGATGTCAAGGTTAGGAACGCCGATTTCTCAGCAGACATCGTATCGAAACAACAACGAATTGCCAACCCACACTACCCAAAACAAAACTTAATTACCACGTCGTCGACCCATACCAAACCCCCGTGCAAATCATGTCGCGTGTCCCGATCCAGAAAGTCTCCCGGCGAGTCCAAAGCGATCACCCGGCCTTGGCGATGGTGACGGCGCCGAACCACCGCGAGCAGGTGTAGACGGAGCAGAAGGCCTGGAGCGTGGTGAGGAGCAGCATCAAGACGGCGGCGAGGAAGGTGAGCACCTGCCACGAGCTGAACACGTACTTGCGCATGAACCGCTTCGCCTTCACGCGCCACCGCGAGTTGTAGTAGCGGTTCGCCTCCTCGACGGCCCTATCCATGGGCGCCACCTTGGTGAGCCGCACCGACCGCGTCATCCCGTTCCACAGCTTGGCGGCCTCGCCGTCGCTCTTCATCCGGTTCAGCACCACCCCGCGCCGCCGCAGCAGGGCCACGTCCTCGTCCGTGTCGATGATGCCGTTCATCAGCTCCGTGTACCGCGCCAGCACCAGCGGGCCCGACGCCGCCGCGGCCTCGTAGGCGACCAGGTTCCGGAGCACCACCTCCGTGTTGCAGTCCAGGGTCACCACGGGCAGGCTGAAGGTCGCCGCCTTGGCGTCGAAGGCGACGGTCGACAGGTCGCCGGTGGTCGGGAGGAACTCGACGCCGGCGTTGACCAGCTCGGACACCGAGGGAATCATGATCTCCTCGATCAGCGGCGGCCGGGTCAGGTACCCCGCGGAGGAGCTCGGGTCGCGGGGGTTGGCGCTCCCGTCGCCAGCTGACATGAAGGACCCCACTCCCGGCACGACGGCGAGCATCTTCCACGGCGCCTTGATGGCGAACTCGATCGGCTTCGTCACGTAGCGCATGGGCCCGGCCGTGTTATTGAGCCCCGACACGATGCCCCACACGGCGAGGAAGAGCTGCTTCACGTACTCGCAGCCGCCGGCGGCCGGCTTCCGCTGCTCCTCCGCGCCCCCGCCGTCCGCGGCCTGCTCCTCGATGTCGTAGCCGTCGTCGTGGAAGTTGCCGTTGGCGTCGGCCTCCGCCGTGGAGTCATCGGCCGGCTTCGGCAGGAGTATGTGGTAGAGCACCTCCAGCAGGTGCGCGTGCTTGCCGACGTCGACCGCCGGGAAGCTGTCCATCATCTTGAACGGGCAGAGCTCCTTCATGAGCCCGGTGACCATCCGCGCGAGCAGCCCGGCGGCCTCGTCGGCCGACGCGCACTGCGGCTCGAGGATCTTGCGGAGCAGGAAGAGTGGGACCTGGTTCTCGAGCATGAGCATGTCGCGGAGGATGAGGCTGTGCGCCGACTTCCTCCCGGCGAAGTCGACGAGGTGCGCCATCCTCGAAGACACCCGCCGCAGCGCCCTGCCGTCTCCCTCGTCGGCGGCGTAGATCTGCAGGAACTCGAGCAGGAACGCGCCGTCGACGACCATGGTCCACGCCAGAGTCTCGCCGCTGAAGTCGAGGTACCGGTGGTAATGGGCGCGGACCTTGCGCTCCAGCCGCGCGAACTGCTGGACGAGGCCCTCGAGCTTGAGCCCCGCGCAGAGCCGCCGCTGCGCGCGCCGCGCCGCGGCGAGCTTGTAGCGCTCCATCTCGTACAGCTCGGGGCGCCAGTGGTGGTAGGGCCCGAGCGCGATGAACTGAGGGGTGTAGGCCTCCGGCTTGTGCACCCGCAGCTGCTTGGGGACGTTGAACACGGACACCGGGATGCCGTTGTCGTCGTCGTCGTCGTCGCCGGCGCCGTCCTCCTGGAGGGAGTGCCGGATCTGGACCACCCACCGGACCTCGTCGAACACCAGCGGCGTCGTGCCGTGCCGGCCGGCGTCTTGTTGATCGGACGCGGCCATCGTTAGCCCCTCCTGATTCCTGCTGCCTCTCACGGTCGGTCAGTGACAAGGAAAGTCACCCCAGCTAACCAGAAATGGTGGTCGTTGCTTGTTAATCTTACTATATTTCTTTTGTTATATATATAGGGAAAGTACTTGGTGCAAACCTAACCCTCTGTAAATAGGATACTTATTACATGTTCTTCTTTAAAAGGAATTCCAAAATGTAGATGGGACGGCGACATTAATTGATGTGTAAATGGTACTACTTATTACTATATGCTAATTTATAATGAGGAATGCTAAAATCTAGTGGGGGTGCTTACTTCCATCTCCAGTGATAAAAGCTTATGGAGAAGGCAGGCTATGCTATCCTTCAACGATGACACTGACAGTTGAGATGAGATTAGTTTCAGAAAGGAAAAAAACAGTTGAGATGATGAGAGGCGGGGACAGAGGCATGGACGTGAAGGCAATGAAGGAGAAGAAAGTAAATGGAGATGGATTAGAACCGTTGAAATTTGGTCCGATATAGCCGATAGCTCGGCCCCTTTTACAATCCAGATTGTACGATTTTTTTTTTTTTGAAACGAGATTGTACGAATTGAATTGCTAAAGTTTAGTTGGTCGCAGATCCTTTCAATCTTGGAATGCCGAAAACTCCTTTTTCATATGTCTCGCTCGTAGTCGCGTGTCCTTCATCATCACCATGTCCCAGCATTCATTTTCTTCTGCAAGGGGATGCAATCAGAGCTGCAGAGGCGGACCAGCTCTCCAGCTCGCCCTTTCACTTTGCTGTCTCTCCCTGTCCAGCCTCCAGCGTTCTGCAACTGTGGTACCTGCTCAAAGGAAATTTGGAAGAATCACGATGAACATAGGAATAACTCACTGATTGGCTAGTAGCTGACATTCTGGCAACACCATGATTCCATGAACTGAGACACACTTCATTATTCAGTAAACCCCCTCAAACTTTGCCGATCTCCAATGAAACTCGACCAAATTTAAAAACAAAAAAGGCCCAGCTATATAAACAGAGTGGGAACAAGATGGAGGATCGAATGGTAAATGAAAAATATCGCCAGGATCGACGAGGCAAATGGGGACGGCACTGAACATCCGCATCCTGCCTGGCACACATGTACCAGACTGGAAAGAACAGTGGCCTACTGACCTGGGTCGCGGACCGACCGCAGCCACGGATGAGATGTCGAAGAATCCCTGCGATCCGCAACTTGATTTTACTTGTCCGCACGGACCCGGGTTGTGAATTACTCCCTCCAGACCCTTTAAAGCGTATCTTTATTTTTCATTTGGGCCACAGTATAGGACGCTCCATCAGTACCAATGCATGCCATTACGATGGTAGGAGAAAACGAAGTGTCATATGGTTACAGGAGGGATCCACGTATCCATCAGGGCCAATCAGCACAAGAAATCCGCGAAACAATGCGTTGCGAGCATGCGCAACAGCCAAACACGCACGGGATCCGGTGGATAATTATGCCACAATGATGACGTCTTGATCTGCGGATTAACCCTCGGGGCGCCTAACAAATGGGTCTGGAGGGAGTATATATAAAAAAACCGGACTCGTGAAACGTGATGGCAGCTGAGCGATGATGAAGATGAGCCGTCGTTTTCGCGTGCGGGAGAAGATCGCTGCTGAGATCTGCCAAGATTATGCAGACCGGGTCTGCATTGCTTGTTTCGTTTTCATTTCTGACGGTACCTTGCGTGGACTTGCCAATTTGTAATGGAGCCCTAAGCTGAGGCATTCCATGCAATGCATAGCCCGTTGCTGCTGACTTGGAATGGGCCTTAGCCGCGATACCATCTTGCGCGCCGGTCCATCATCGGCCCACGTACTCCTGCCCACTCTCTCCGGGACCCAAACCAATTTGAGCCCGTCGTAGCATTTTCACTCCCGAGGTGGCAAGGCCCACTAACCCAACCGAACTACATTGAGGACCGGTGCTCGGATGGGCTAGCTGCGCCAGTTGTGCGAGCAGCCCACCTGAACTCTCCCGCGTCAGCTTCTTTCGGTACTGCTGCTCGGCTACTAGCCAGGAAGAGTTCCAAGTCGGCGGCGCGGCGCAGGAGGAAGGCGCCGAGGACGCAGGGCGCGGCGTTACTCGCCTGCCCGTTCTGCGGCCACCCCGCCGGTGGCGTGGAGTGCCGCATCGACCTCGACCTCGGGGTCGCCGAGGCATCGTGCGACGTCTGCGGGGACGGCTACGTCACCGGCGCCCGCCGACGTCTACGCCGCCTGGTCCGACGCGTGCCGGCGCGCCAGCGTGGGTGTCGCGGCCGCCCGTCCGCCTTGCCGGGGCTACAGTTTCAGGCGCAGCTCAGCTCGGTCCAGCAACAGTCTTGGAAATGGAACCAGAGACTGAGCTGAGCAACAGACTAGTACAACTCTGACAGAAAATCCGACAACAGAAAGAACGCAGCAGACCAAGCCAGACGCAAACACTGAAGCGGAGCAGACCTTTTACAAAGAAAGAGCCATTCATTTGATGGATATATCGAGAAACAGAGAGAAGGAAGTTCAGTGTGGAGCTTCAGCACACAAATGATACGTAACCATGACTTGAACTGAAAGCTAAATTCAACAAGCGCCGACTCTATTTTTTCATGTATCAGAAGCAAGGCACAAGCAAAACCAGAAACATCCATTATATTTTTGTTACCGCCCCTCAATTTTTTGATGTATCAGAAACAAGGTACAGGCAAAACCAACAACATCCATTCTTGTTATAACCCGACAGAGATGGATATGGTAGCTACAACCAATGTTACTTTCCAAAATCGTTCACCATTACTTCCACATTATGCTTTCACCAGTTTGATGCTGAGTTTTCTGAAGCCATCTGAACGAAAAGAAGACAAGCTGATTCTCCAGTCACTGTAGCCGAAGTACTTCTGATTTCTGAAGGGATGAATTGTGATGTTGTTGTCAGAAGTTCTGCTCCCGTATTCCTCTATGGTCCTTGTGCGTCAACATCTGGGTACACTAACCCCTCAGCATCTGAAATAGCAAGGGAATAAATAAAGAATGAGGTCACTTTTGTGAACAACAAAAGAGAGCAAACAATCAGTTACAAGATCAAAATTATTGGCTAACAAGTGGAACTAATGAGTTGCATTCTTGTGAAAAACGAAAGAGAACAAATAATCAGTTACAAGATCAAAAATTTTAGCTAAAAGTTGGAACTACTGAACTTTCTGTAGTGAAGATCAGACTATTGGCAGTTTGGCATGATTGAATTTTTTAACTCAGGATCATGCTAAGAAATGAAAACCCAACAATTTCTAGAATCAGACCAAATTTAGGATCTGTCAGAGGACTGCTAAATCCCACAAGGCACTCTCAATACTAGACCTGAGATTGCTTCCATTCAACTGCTTCTGCTTAATTTAACTTCTAAAACATGTTTCAGATTAGTCCAAATCAAAGAAAGTAAACAATTTTCTCAAGAACAAATCTGCGCGCTTGAGGAAAAAACCCAAGATGAAGATATACTACTACGTATAGCAACTATTTATAGAAGTGCAGAAGTACTCTGAACATATCAGCTATCTACATACTGTGTAAGTTAAATTCTTTGTTGTCATCAGTACTGATGTATTTTCATATCAAATTCAGAACTACAGAATTACTGTGAGCTACGACCTATGTTGCAAGTTACATTTCTATTCTCATCAGTACTGATCCCTTTAACATCGTCATCATAAGATCACTTTGAAAACTTTAAATACCTCACCTCCTGAAACGGCGACAAGCAGATAACAAGTGCTACACAAACTATTAAGAAAACTGCGAAGTCCTCACCTGGTGACCCGTCGGTGAACATGACGATGTTCATGAGCTCGTCGCTGTGAGGCAGGTCGTTGACCAGAGGGGTCAGCCGCCCATACAAGCCGGCCTGCACGCACATTCTGGTGCCGAAGATGTTCCCTTGGTTCGCACGGATCCCCATCTGGGTCCTCAGGTTGTACACGGAGCGGCCGTAGAAAGAAAAGAAGGGCACATCGGGGTGGCCGAAGTTCAGCGGCTCGTCCGAACGCAGGTGCCGGATTACCCGCCGCCGATCCTCCTCAGGCTCAGCGTGCTGCAGGAACAGGAAGCCAGTGCGGCCTCCAGGTTTCTGTTGCAACGGAATTGGTTTAGGAAAACCAAACAGCAGTGACTGAATGAACAAGCAATCTAGTCTGAATAAACACTGTAATGAGAAGGAAATGTTCAGACCAAGATAACCAGTAGTACTCATTTTGATCTGGCAAGAAACGATCCAAGACCGACGACAATGAAAGATTGCTCAGATTTTCCAAGTACACGTCAAATTCTACTGGTGACTCGCATACGGCAGTCGAGAACAGCAGGCAGATTACTAACTAAGAACGAAGTGCTTTCATCACGTCTTACTCAATGCAGAATTGCAGGTAACACATGACAGACATTTTCATAAAACAAGCATAATCTACAATAGAGAACAACTTTGGGGAATGAGGAGGCGAACAGGATTAATTTGATCATTAATATCACTGCCCCCTAAAGCGAACCAGGTATTGCAGAGGAGCTACAACTCGTGGGTTTCGGGGCTAGAACTTTTTAATTGACAGAAGAGGTAATCATGGGGGGGAAAGTGCAACGAATTCGATCACCATGAACCAATCAGGAAGAATTCAGTTATTAACTGCTTCAGTAAATGCAGACTTTGGCATGAACAAACGCAACAATCAGATTAAGCGGTAGTTGTGAGAATCGACGCAACAAGACAGAAACACCCGGGATTGGTGTTCCCAGCAGACAGCAACCCGTTCACGGCATCGATTGGTTTCACGAATCCCGCTCCGCCCAAATCAACGCTCGAGTGCCTAGCTAGCTAGGAAGGATGGCGAACTCACCCGTGTTGGGTGCGGGAGGTCTGGCGCCCCCTGAGGCCTGGGCGGGACGACCTCGACCGTCCAATGCCTCATCGTGCTCCGGGTGCCGAAGTAGTAGTCGAGGCTGACGCCGGAGTTGTTCCAGAAGCAGAACCTGCCGTTGGCGCGGAGGTTGCCGTTGTAGACGTGGCGCAGGAGGACGTACCCGCCGCCGTCCGCCACCGGGACGGCCCTCCACATGACGGCGTCCAGCTCCGGGTGGTCGAAGCCGCGCTGGACGACGCGGCTGCCGACGGGCCCCTGCGGGGGCGGGGCGGCCTCGTCGGTCGAGAGCGCGAGGTAGAGGCCGTAGGCGGCGCCGTGGAGGAGGACGTAGTGGATGCCGTCGCGCAGGACCCGGTGCACCCGCCACACCCCGGCGGCGCTCAGGACCTCCCCGCCGCCGCCGCGCGGGCGCAGGGAGACCCCCACCCCGTCCTCGTCGGCGTGGAGGTACGTGCCGTGCACGCGGCTGCGGAGCCGCACGTGGATCCCGTCCGGGAAGAGCTCCATCCCCGCAAGGCGCCCCGCGGTCTTCTCCGGGTGGCGGCGCGGCGGCGGGAGGCGGCGAGCGCGTGGGGGCTCTCTCGGTTCTCGAGCGGGGGCGGCTGCTTCGGGCGGAGGACGGGGTGTTGGTGGGGGAGGGAGGCGAGAGCCGAGCAGGTGTTCGTTGCGGGGCGGTTACGTTTGGGCGCCGCGCTAGAGGACGGGGGGGCATTTGAAGGGGATGGTAGGTCGGTGGACGGTGGCGGCGCGGCATCTTTCGCTGACATGTGGGGCCGCCGCCAGGGCCAGTCTCGCGGCGGCCGGCCGAGCGTTCCAGCTGGTGTCATGTGGGCCCGTGTCGAGCGCCAGGTCGGCACCAGGGTGGCAGGTTACCGAGGGGCGAGGCCACGTGCTGGACCACCCCTGCACTGCGTGAGGCGAGCAGCGCCGACGCGGTGGCGAAATGGCGACGGAGCCCGCCGAGGCCCTGCGTACGAGCGGATCGACGAGGCATGCGACGGCGAGGTCACCAACTCACCATGGCTGGTGCGTGATCGTGCGTCCCACGACGGTGGGGTCACGTTTTTTCTTTTCTTGTTTCCGATTGAAACGAACTGGGGCCTCATACTTCAGGCGGTTTCCGTGTATCGAGTATCGACTCCGGCTCGATATCTGTTTCCACGTGCTGTTCTGCCAAAGGAAACCCCAGATTGTTTTTGATGCAAAAAATCCCAGATCGTTGTCCTGCCGATCGGGACTGCAGAGCACAAGGAGAGAGGTGCAATCGTTTGGGTCACTGAGCAGTGGTCGACGAAGCTTCTTATCCGTTTTTTGGGCCAACCCAACAATCTTGCCATCTTGCTGACACGTGTGGTTTTTCAATTTCAGCGAAACGGTTGAACTTAGCGCTGCAATCGGGTGCGTCTGTGTTTAGGATTGCGCGCCCCACCCCTCGTCTTGCTGCTGCCCACGGTCGGCGGTTGCCGCCGTCTCACCCTTCCCACCGGATATCCTCCGCTATCTGATCGGTGGCGCCGCGTCGTCTTCTTAGCCTCCCATAATCCGTCCCTGCCATTGGGCTGACGACCGGCCCTGGGCATCCCCGTGAGCCTGGCGAGGTAGCAGCCCCGGGTGCCCCATCCCCGAACTCTAAACTCCTAAACCCTAGCGGTGGACGAAGGTGGCCGAGGAAGCCGACGCATGGAGAAAGAAAAACAATGGAGGGAAACGGATAAAGATGGGACCCACTTACTGGAGAGACAAGGGGAATGGGCGGACCATAGTACTTCTGGTGATTTTGAGAAAATCGTTTCACAACAATAAAAAGGAAGTACTTAGCTACTCCCTTCACATAGCTATTCCCTTCACGTATCGTATTAGGTTTGTCTTAAGTTAAATTAGCTAATTTTGACCAAATTTATAGAAAAAATAATAATATTTACGCCATCAAATTTGTTTCATTGAATCCATAATAAATTATATGTTGATAGTGCATATGTTGGGTAGCATGGTTGTTGCTATATTTTTCTATAGATATGGTCAAAGTTACCCGAATTTAACTTAGGACAAACCTAATACGATATGTAAATAAAAACGAACGTAATAATACTCGGGAATGTTGGTCGAGAAAAACATTTCACACCTATAGAAGGAAGTACTCTTCCTATACGTATAAAGAAATTGACAATAGCGGTTTTCATTCCTCAGCTATCGGCCGACGTCCTTTTGCGTTTAATTTGTTTTTGTTGATCGACTCGTTCCGTTTAGTTTGTTCTTGTTGGTCGATTCATCAGAGGTCCTTCTCGTCCCTGACCGGTTGGCCGTTGGCCAACATGAATGTCCTTTCCCCCGTAGTGCCACAGGGCAGGAGGCTCACATCATCGACCTCAAGTCCTCCATAACTAACCAGCAACCTCACTGACTGGTGCATAACATGCCTAGTCTGGTGCGTACAGAGTCTGGTCCTTTCCTAAAAACCTAAACTCATCAAGCAACAAAAACACAAAACCACAAATACTGGATGCAGACACAGAACACGCACACCCTCAGATAAGCTAATGCCACACCCAAACTGAATAGTGCCCAGACAAGCAAAGATATGATGATCTCCAGGCTCCACCTCCAACTGCAAATGTAATAAAACCTTAAAACGTCTCGTCTCTATTCTATCCCCTTCCACAAGCTTCTAAACTACAATTAAGAAGCTGACAAAAATACAATGGGACAAGAGAGTCCCCATTTGGTCACAGGCAACACCTTGTCTCCCAAATAATCACCCCCCCGCCCACCATCGTCTCATCACCCAACATGCTCAGTGAAACAAAAAAGAAAGCTTCTTACAGCTCCCTTGCCTTTAGCGCTCTCCGCTCATGAACCAATACATGTCTGCATCAGCATTCCGACAAAAGGAGACAGCGGAAGGCCTATTGCCTGTGTTGAATCAGTGCCACAGTGCCAGAATCATTTAGCTGGTCTCCATTGCTGCTGCGTGGTACTTTGCCAAGTCCGCATCCAAATCTTCAGCAGAAACTTTCTCACTGCCACGCCCTCCCCTCCCGCGTCCACGGCTCCCTTGCCCTCGTCCACGCCCACCGAATCCACCTCTACCCCGAGGCCATCCTCCATCACCACCTCTTCCGGGCCTGCTGCAAAGTTTCAGTACCGATTTCTTATTCCAGATATTAAAAAAATAAACTAAGGTGCAATAAAGCATAGTCGAAATTGTTCATTCACATGACAATGCAATCTTAAAATTAGCTCGGGTGCAATAAAGCATAGTTGAAATTGTTCATTCACATGACAACGCAATCTCAAGATTAGCAACCAATAGGGCAAGTACATTGGTCTAGTCTAATAGGTGGTCTCCTGCATTGCCACGTCATCTTGAGACGATGTAACAGGCAATACATACAATGGGTTGCCTTATAAACTGTCTCATAGTAAATACATAATTCCATAATTTGTGCATAGAAAAAAGAAATATTGTGAGTTGCATGGCAACAACAACTCGTACAATGGTGAGAAAGTGGTCTCATAGTCCGCCTATGAGGCAGTTGTCTCGCGAAACAACCACCTTGTTCTCTTTCCTCCCTCTCTCTCCGCCACCTAATAAAAAAATCCTACGTGGACTTGCATGAGACGACCTATGATACCACTGACGTGTAGCAATGTACTTGCCTAACTAAGACTCAGCTTCACTTTCATCTCATGCTTGACAGATTTGACACACTACATAAGTATCGTGTTGAAGCAACATTGATGAGCTCTAATTTCCATGTGATTCTAAAATGTCAAGAAAAGCTTGATATGAGAAACAAGTTGGTCATATATATACTTCTGTCACTAATCTGACTTCTATGCATTTCCTTCCCACAGGACAGAAAATATATCCTTTTTTTTGGTTCCCACGGAAGTTTCAATATGAGTGTACCCAAACGTCACATAATCCCTGTTGTGCTTGTAGTACCAGCACACTTGACAAACTGTAGAAACCATGCTGCAGAATTGAAACTCTTAACAGGCATGAATGCCTACTGCCTTATTTATGGAGATGCTAATTAAGCAAAAAGGTAATGGCTGGAACGAAGCGCCATAGTTTTGGAAAGCAATGTTCTGCGGGTGATATTTCATCAAGACAGGCATAATGGCCAAGAATGATGCTACTAACCTTTTAAAAGGCACATTGAAGTTTCCAGATGGTGGATTGAAGGAGAAGGTAGCCGTTGGTGGTGCCTCAATATTTGTCCCAATGATCTCAATTTTCATAGGTTTGCCATCAAGCTGGACATTGTTGTACCTCTTAACAGCAGCTAGAGCATCAGACCTTCTTGAGAAGACAACCTCTGCGGTTCCCTGTCAAAATTGAGGAACAAATTTATGTGCACTTGAACCAAGGAAAGAAAAGGAATGGGCAGATGGGAAGAGTGTGGGCATCAGAAGGAACCTTTGATCTTCCACTCCTGTCATAGTTGATGGAGTAACGCTGGATATCACCGACATCAGAAAATAGTTCCTGAGCAGAGGAGGATGAGCATTGTGTTTGGGTGGGTAGAATGGTGCAGCAACGCGAATTAAAGAAAAGATGGAATTCCGTTCGTTCCGTTGCAGTAATAAGCCGCGCTAGGCGCTCAATCGGTGAATCAGATGTAAGCAGAGAGGCAGGGAAAGGCATGACCTAGCACTAGGTTTAGGGCGGGAGAAAGATACCTTGATGTCGTCGTTGGAGACGCCATAGTCGAGGTTGGAGATGTAGAGCTTGGTGGGCGCGTCCATCGGCGGCTGGGGCTGGGCGGCTCCGTATCCGTATCCAGCATAAGCCATGGGCCGCCGCGCCTGCGCCTGCGCCTGCGATTCGGTTAGTAGCAGTAGCAGCAGCAGAGGGGGAGGGGGTGTTAGTAATCTCGATTCGGGGAGGACAGGAGATCCCTCACCTGGAAAGGGAAAGTGGTGCCGCGGTGGTACGGGGCTGCGGCGGCGCGGGCGTTGAAGCGGCGGCGCGGTGCCGTGGGTGCGGGGCCTCCGCCTCCGGAGGTCGGGCCTCGGCCGCTGGGGCGCGGGTGGGTTTTCTTGTTCTTGGAGATGAGATCGTCGAGGGACATGTCGAGGGCACCGGCCATCCTCCCTATTCTCTCTCTCTCGCGCGGCGGAGGCAGCAGGGGCACGGACCCGGAGCGGCGGCGGCGGCGGCGGCGGTGAGGGTTCAGGGGAGGAGGAGGAAAAGGAGGCAGGCGACGCGACGACAAGCAACACGACAAGCAACTAGTTTTCGATGGGCTGCAGTTCTGGTTAGGTATAGTTGTCGGGATGTTGGGCCCCATGACCTCAATTGGGCTGGTCTGGGTTTCTCCTAATACTATCCCGAACCAGGCAGCCCAGCCCAACTACCATTCTGCCGTTTGCCCTCCGTCTTCCTCCTCTAATCCTCTTTCTTCTCCACTTCTCCTTCCTGCGGCGGCGGCCGATTGGGCGGCAATTCACTATAGCAGATTTCAACGAAGGGAAGGAAGCAACCGGCGATTCGATCCGATCCGATCTGATTCGCCATGAAGCCCTTCAAGAAGGAATTCACCTTCGGTAAGTAGCTCTCGGTAGTCGGTACACATCTACCTCTGTATTTCACTCAATTGAACGAATTCCTGATGCGTGCTGGGTGTCGTTGTGCAGATGAGAGGCTCCAGGAATCCGCCGCCATGATCGCCAACTACCCCGCCAGGGTCCCCGTATGTGAACCCTCTCTATTCCCTTTCCTTTTTCCCTCTTCCTGCCCAAACCCTAGGCAGGAAGGGCCTGCCCCTTCTTCTCTTCGAGTTCACATCGCTAGCTCGCCGATTAGTGGTTGATCATACTGCTCTCTGTCAGTTCCATCGAGTGCTGCTTATTTTTTCTCCACTTCCGCCCATCCTCCTCTTCCAGATATCAATCATGTAATCACATATTTGGATGTGAACGGGACCAAACGGCATAACGGATTTTAGGATTCAGTTCAGAATTCCTTCGTTGCTTACACAATCTGTTGGCTTTCGAAACTTTTAAAAAAATTACTAGCATCTCTCATGCTGGGGCCCTGGGGTTTCATTCAGGGTTCCATCTTATTTTGTTTATGCTGCGCCTATTGAATGAGTTCCTTTTCTTTCAAGTTATGCCCACCATGCTCCTGCAAATCAAATTTCTGATGCTCAAGTGTTCTTACATGCATGCTTGAGGATCTAGAAAGTAGAGATGTTGCAAATTCTAGCCTGAACCATATTACTACTGAAACTGAACAAATTCTAGCCTACATTTTATTCTGCGTTCCCCTTTTGCCCCTATCTGTGATAGTTTTGCATCTCTTGCTTGACGAACATGGACCTCCTGAATTGTTAGCTTGTATTTGCAGGTCATCGTCGAAAGGTTTTCAAGGAGTAATTTACCAGAAATGGAGAAGAGGAAGTAAGTTACTACACTCTTGTGCCTATTACATTGCTAGAGAGTAGAGTTGGATAGGTTGTTTGATTGTCATTGATTCCACGCTGCACCATGATTGATATGTTATAGTAATTTCATTGATCATCTATTTTGAAGACTGAAATGTAGCGATGCAACTTTATATATGGTGCAGGTACCTGGTCCCCTGTGACATGCCGGTTGGGCAGTTCATTTTCATACTACGGTCCAGGTTACACCTATCTCCAGGAACAGCGCTGTTCGTGTTTGTAAACAACACTTTACCCCAAACAGGTGAGACCGCCTTTGGTCATATAATCTGTTTGTTACTCCGATCCCTGCCGAGGCCTTAGGCATTTTGTTCCTCAGTTGGGTTGCGGCCTGCTGTGCTATGTTAGGATCAAGATTGCAGCAAGCACTAGGTTCTAGACTTCAAAGCAGCCGAAGGTCAAAACTAGACATTTCGTGAAATTAGAAAGGGGTGTTGTTTTTCTTGAATTGGTAGTTTCTTCTCTCTGTTTCTTTTTTGAAAAAGAAAACTTGAATTGATAGTGATGATGCAATTTTTATCCACAGCTAGCCTGATGGGAAGTGTATACGACTCGTACAAGGACAAGGACGGCTTCCTTTACATGTGCTACAGCAGCGAGAAGACATTTGGCTGCCCTGCCCTGGCCTGACCTGACGTAGAAATTTGATTGCTTTGGAGCCAGGTAGCCGATGCATATGATCAGCTCTGTACATACAACATCGTGGTACTCCGTATGTTATGTGATCAACTCTGTACATATGTGTATGTTATGTGATCAATATCGTGGTAGCCCGTCCGTATGTTACCGTGATACACGTGAAGAACTGATGTACTATTTGTCTAGCTGCAAATAAAGTAATATTCTAGCACTGTGTGTGGGTGATTCAGCCAAAAAAAAAAACGTGGCCTGCTGACAAATGGACGGGCTTTCCAAAAAAATAAAAAAACCTGACAAATGGACGCGCACGTATACGTCATATCTATATGAATCCCTTCAAGACATTGAGAGGCCGTCAGATGCTGAGATTGGCGAAATCTTCCAAAGAAATTGGCTAGCATCCATACTTGGTCGAAGGCACAAACCAGTTCCTCTTGGTTAACTCAATCGTGATCCACCTGTCTGTCTAAACGAAGCCAAGACCACCCAACCACGCTGGACACCACGGCACTCGATCACCCCCCACTTATTTACTCGCTTAAAAGGGAAAAAAAATTTGGCGGCCACTTGAACATCCATTAACAGGAACTGGTGGTTGGGCGATGAGGCCCCGCGCGAGCATGTTTAACCATCATTTATATGCGACTTGTATGCATCTGTTCCGGATCACTCATCGCAGCTAAAGATGGAAGGAAGCAGCAGTCAGGTGGCAGGGATTTATTTATTCGGCTTCAACAGCCAAGGACGGCACTGTTCTTCTTTCCAGTCTGGAGTGTGCAGGGTTTCTTGGATGGCATATTGGCGTTCCTGTTGGATCGTGCTGCGTTGATCCGGCCAGTATTTTGTATACGCGCCGTTTGATCACTGCGGCTGCAAGATCGTGCTGTTGCCTACTTGCCCTTAACGATCATACCGGATTTTTTTCCCTTTTCACACATCAATCATGTTTGGATTTTATTTTCAATCTATTACCCATAAATGGATTCATGCAGCGACAACTCCTAATTTCCTTCTTAGGAACTGATAAACTTGAGACTGCTTATATACACCGTTCAAACTAAAAGTCTTTTTTTTAAGAAAAAATCGAAACTAAAATAGATGCCACAAGCACTATACGAACTACTGCATGCCAACCTCTTTTGCAGGCTGCTCATACATGTAGTCTGTAGAGTGCTAGCAGCTCGGAAGCATGCTCGAGTGGGAGGTTCGAAAGACGAAAGCCATACCCGAACGAGACATCTGCAGATCATGGAGAACGTGTGGAAAATGGAAAGGATGAGACATGGCGATGGTGCCTAGCTATCAACGAGAAACATGCATGTGAAAAATGAAACCCCCAAATTTCAAAACCAAAAGCTTTACGCCACCAACTTAAACTTTATTCCTTCATTTCATTCAACGAAATTGATCCGAGTAACCATATGAAATCATCGCTTTACGGTACTCAGTATAAATTGCCACCGGTTATCCAATCGCCAAGCAACAGCCAGCGGCCAGCTCGCTTCTCTCGCAAGTGAGCGTGTCAGTGTACTCGATCGTGAGAGCTAGCGAGGCGACAGCTCGTACACAGTAGACCAGCAATGGCGGCCTCCGAATTCGATCAGCAAGGCGCGGGCAGGCACGGGGCGCCGCCGCCGGCGTTCGACGAGGTCCGGTGGGTGGTCCAGATCCGGCAGTCCCTGGAGGAGGGCTCCCCCGGGGGCGGCGACGACGACGACACCGGCATCCCGGTGTCCGTCTTCAACGTGCCCAAGGCGCTGCGGGCGCACAAGCCGGAGGCCTACACGCCCCAGCTCATCGCGCTCGGGCCCTACCACCACTGGCGCCCCGAGCTGTACGAGATGGAGCGCTACAAGCTCGCCGCGGCGCGCCGCGCGCAGAGGCGGCTCCGGCCGGGGGCCGTCAGGCTCGACGGCCTCGTCGACCAGTTCAGGCGGCTCGAGCGCAGGGTCCGCGCCCACTACCACCGGTACCTCGACTTCGGCGGCGAGACGCTCGCGTGGATGATGCTTGTCGACGGCGCGTTCCTGCTCGAGTTCCTGCAGGTCTACGCCGCCGCCGCGGCCAACGAGGGGGAGGTCGCCAGCGACGGCGGAAAGGCGCTGCGGAGGGTGTCGTCGAGGATGCAGCACCTCGTCGACTTCGCCGGGAGGAAGTCGGCGCACAACCTCATCCTCCGCGACATGCTCATGCTCGAGAACCAGGTCCCGCTCTTCCTGCTCCGCAGGATCCTCGAGCTGCAGTGCGCGTCGGCCGACGAGGCTACCGGGCTGCTCGCGCGGATGGTCACCGGGCTCGTGAAGGAGCTCTGCCCGTTCAAGATGATGGAGAACTTCCCGGCGGTCGACGTCGGCAAGCACGCGCACGTGCTCGAGGCGCTCTACTACCTGCTCGTGCCGAAGTCGGCCGAGGACCACGCCGCGGAGGCCGACGACAACGGCAACCACCACGACGAGGGGTACGACATCGAGGAGCAGCTGGTGGACGGCGCCGGCGGCGAGGAGGAGCAGAAACCAGCCGCCGGCTGGGAATACGTCAAGCAGCTGCTCCTCACCGTGGGGGGCATGGCGTCGAGCGGCCGGATGCGCTACGTGACGAAGCCGATCGCGTTCGTTATCAAGGCGCCGTGGAAGATGCTCACCGTCGTACCGGGCATCTCGGCGATGAAGCAACCCGTCGAGGCATTCTTCATGTCCGGCGGCGACGGGAGTACCGGCCCCCGCGACCCGAACGGCGCGGGGTACCTGACCCGGCCGCCACTGATCGAGGAGATCATGATCCCCTCGGTGTCCGAGCTGGTCAACGTCGGCATCCAGTTCTCCCCGACCGCCGGCGACCTATCCACCATCGCTTTCGACCTCAAGACGGTGACCTTCCACCTCCCCGTGGTGACCCTGGACTCCAACACGGAGGTGGTGCTCCGGAACCTGGTCGCCTACGAGGCGGCGTCGGCGTCGGGCCCGCTGGTGCTGGCCCGGTACACGGAGCTGATGAACGGCATCATCGACACCGACGAGGACGTAGCGCTGCTGCGGCGGCGCGGGGTGGTGCTGAACCGGATGAAGAGCGACGGCGAGGTCGCCAAGCTGTGGAACGGGATGTCGCGGTCGGTGCGGCTCACCAAGGTGGCGTTCGTGGACAGGGCCGTCGAGGAGGTGAACCGCTACTGCAACTCGCGGTGGCGCGTGAAGACGAAGCGGTTCATGCGCAAGTACGTGTTCAGCTCGTGGCAGGTGCTCACCTTCCTCGCCGCCATCATGATGCTGCTGCTCACCACGCTGCAAGCTTTCTGCTCCGTCTACACCTGCTCGCGGTGGTTCGGCGCCGTCACCGTCGCGACGGCGGAGTGATTACCGATCAGATTTTTGGGCGACTTTCTTGATCTGGATACGCGACATGATTTGCATGGGTTTGGTTTGGCTGGAAATGGCACCGGTATACAGTTGTTGGATAATGTGGTTGGGCATTTTTCTTTTTCTTTTGGTTGTTGTTCTGAAGTGTAAAGTACTAAGGTGATTGGTTGTGATTTGTGATACTAATAAAACTTGCGCATTTAGCGCCATTGGTTTGACACTATAATCACCTATGATCATCTGAGTTACTGGTAACATCTTCCATGTAAACCATGATAAGGACACCCTTTCAAATATCTTATAAGATAATACTTTGTAAATTTTCATCCATACCATCAAACCAACTTTGTAACTTAAACATTAAAGATATCTTATGAGGCTTTATGCCACAAATTAAATTTTCAAAATGAACATGATACTTAGGGTTATAGTCTGGCTTTTATGAAATCTATCACTTGTAACTTCGAACCAAATGTCCAATCAGAAACAAAAAAAGCCAACCCAACAATAGGAATCAAATTAGTCTCATCTAGTTAATTTGATGAGGGCCGTGATTTGAAATTAATAATTCAAGATGCTTCCCTAGCTAGTACTCCTCCATCATGACGTAACATTTTGATTAGAGAAAATTGCTCCAGATCGAGCTACGCCCTTGTATCCCCACAGGAAGTGATGGGCACTAAACCTCACATGATTTCAGTATGCTCCACACATTTGCATATTGTTAAGAATTCAGAGGTGAGATGATGGCCCTCACTGAGTTGTCCACTCTGTAAAGTAGCAACAGGGAAGTTCTCTAATTACTACTTAATCTTTTTATGGAACGTAACATTAATGTTAATTAGGAATCCTAGCTTTTTGATTTGCATCATATAACCTCATGCTTTCGATATATAAGAATGCGCAAACGGGAACAAAGTGTAAGAACAACTCATGATGCTTGCTGCAGAAGAAAATGTAGCATGAAAAAAGGGAACTCTACATTGTTTGAACAAGGTAGCAGATGCTGCTCCGGCCTCCCACTTGCAACAAGAATGTTAAGATAGATAGTCTACTTTCCAATTATCTTCCACTACCACTCAATGAATCCTCGAGCAAGAATTGGGCCATCTAGTCTAGCCTTAATAAGCGATCGTAATGGAAGATAGTGCTTGGGTTGGTTTGGGTTGAAAGGAGGCGAAGAGAAGTGATAGCCCTCTTAGAAGTAGGTTGAGGCCATCTAATCTCCGAGCTCCTCCTGCAGTGAAAGGCGCTACAGTATCAGGTGGTTGCCTGGTTGGTGACTGCAAGTCTGCAAAGTACGGACTTGGTGACTGCAAGGATGATTTTAAGGATCACTCTGTTGGTGATGTGCAAAGTATTACTACCTCCGTTCCAAATTATAATTCGTTTTGCCATTTCTAAATGCATAATTTTTGTTATGCACATAGATATATACTATGTCTAAATACATAGTAAAATCTATGCATCTACAAATGCCAAAACGAATTATAATTTGGAACTGAGGGAGTATCTTGGTTCTGTTTTGTTTGATGTTGGTTAGTTTAAAGTAGCGTTATGGGATGGTTGAAATGGTATAGAATCCTAAGCAAGCATGCACAGACGTTGGATGATCGTGTTCGTGTATGTAGGCCGTTTGGTTGGCTACCACAATTTGCAAAATTTTTGGCATACTTTTTCTGGCAGTTGTTTGGCTCACGCCACAGTTATGGCACGCCTAGTTTTGACGCTTGTCTTAGACTCAATATTTATTAGACAATTTTTTACTAAGTTGCGGCTTATAAATTGATAGCCACGCACCTTAGTTAAGATTTGACAAGTAGCGCGGCAAAGTGTGGATGAGAACCAAGCATGCTCATTTTGCTTGTGAAAATCACATGGTCCACGTCAACCAATTTTATTGTGCATCCAATTGACACAAAGCATCGACTAATCAAAGAGCTAATGACTAAAGGTTAGTTACTTAGAAAAGTATGTGTGCCATCTTTAACGCATAAAGAGTGTACTTTGGCGTGGAACACTGCAGCATATCCGGCAATGCTCAGTCATACATGACACCGACACCTGAAGCCGCGCATACAGTGTTGGTCTGTTGGAGTAGCTACACGAGAACCACGCTGCACTTCGGCAGCCCCGTTACGCCGGCGACATTAGTGAACAATTATCATTTTCCCTTTTTTTCTTCCCAAATGCGCTGTATTTTGCGTACCTTTGCATTCAGAAAACTGCTAAAGAAACTCAGTGAATGACACGCCCTGGTGAACTTGGAACTTAGTATCGCCGCAGTTGGAACTTGGAACCCAGGTGCAGTTTCTCGAGTAATCTTGGAATTTGCAGTTTCTTGATTGATTTTTCTTCAAGAAGTTAGTACATCAGTGGTGTTTCTTCCCTCTCCAACAGAGGGGCGAAATGAAAGAGAGGGGAAAACAAATGAATTACATCTTGGCTGTTGCTATATCTACTGTAGTATAGGCTCGTCATCAAGTGATGTGCAGTTCAAGCAGGTTTCATCTAGAGAAGGAGAAGAAAAATAAATAAATAATGGAAAAGATCAAGAGATATTTTGCTCAGTGGTGTCTAGACGTATGGCCCCTCGGACCAAAGTAATCCACATGGATCTCTGGCAGCCTGTGGCCAACCTTATCTTTCTCTTCGGAAATGGTTTCCTCCATGCTTTCACCTGATGGCTCATCGCCAGTGTTCTTCACTGCCGTCTCCCCAGATTTCTGAAAGAATGCACATCAGTTAGCACCTGAAGAACGAAGGACTGCACAAAGATGCGCATGGGAATTGCAGCTACTTACATGAGCCATCTGGTTTCTGAATGCCTCATGGCTCTCTGCATCCAGCCGGATACCCTCTACCCTTGCCATCACCAGCAGGAGGACAATGGCAGCAGCGACCAACGGCAGGGAGGTCTTCATCTGATCTCTGTGCAAGGATCTTGGAACAGTTCGTGTTTCGGTAGTGAAGCTTAGATGGAGTAGTGAGGACTGAAGAGCTGTGGTCTTTGTTGCTTGGACTTGAGCCATTTGACCCTGAGGCCTGAGATGATATATATAGCACATCTTTGCTCTGGAACACAGCTCTGACCCCACCCAGTGATTGTTGTCCTCATGTCTGCTGTGGAGGGGTTACCTGAAGTACCAATGCAAGATGTGGCCGTAGTTTGTGTTATCTTTGCCAGCCTTTGCAGAGGTATGTCTGCCCAAATTATGGGCCTTGGTTAGGCCATTGGCCCCTGGATTAGGTGCTAATGCCACACTTGAAAGTACCAAAGCGAATTAAGAATTTTGGCAAGTACACTGGCTGGTCTCAGCTACAACATACATCTGCCCCTAGAAACTTGTGTGCGTCTGTAAAGAAATGTACACGAGTGCGTATATGTGTTCGTGCATTCCTCCAGTAAGTACAAACATGCTTGTTAATTCGGTTATTTTACTGGCTTAACGAAAAGGCACTATTTTGACATTGTTGCAAGCAGACAACACTAGTCAGACTAAAAGGATCAGTGTTTGTGCAATCTAACCTTTTTGATAACACTATTCTGAACTGTGTTCAGCTCCATATTTTTTCTATTCTGAGACCACACAAGTGAAAAATAATGTGAGGATAAATACAGGAAACGTGACCAAATTTTGACATATTTCAGTCAGTCAGATGAAACGTTTGTTACGTGATGAAAGGTCAATTGCATGGCTAGGCAGTGGCATTTTTATTTACAAGGAAAAAAAAGGGGGAAAGCATGAGAGCTGACAACTTCTTTCCAAGGTTTAGTTTCATCTACTTAAAATTCGTTACAAGTTGGAGCTCAAATTTGTTGGTCCAATTACCAACAAGAATAGTAGCAAGTTTGTTGGTTCAATTACCAACAAGAATAATAACCCGTGCAACGGGTAGCAACTAACAACAATGAGGCGCCGAGATGACTACATACAGTTACAAGTCGGCAATGCAACGAAGCACCTAGGTTATTGCCTTCCCAGGAGTATCCTGAGGCTATTGAGACCGTCAGCTGATATGCTCCGTGCCACCCTACCGGGACGGTCCACTTTGATCTGGGGAGGGGCCTCCACGTGGAACGAAACCAACACTGCAGTTAAGTTGTCACTGGCCCCTCGCCTTATTGCCTCCTCAACAATTTCCTTGCAGCATAGTTTCACATCGTTGTGCTCTTGGAGGCGCCTCCGTGCAAAGTCCACGGAGTTTTGGTTTGAGAAGACATCCCAGATTCCATCACTGCCAATTATCAAGAACTCGTCGTCCTTTGTCAATGTGATCATCTTGAGCTCTGGTTCAGCACTCAGGGGACCTCCTGGCTCGCCAACTTCTTTCATACCCTCAAGATGCCAGTCACCAAGAGCTCTGGTGACTCCTAACAAACCATTCAGATAGCCATCATCAACATAGCCACCAAGCGATTCTATGCGCAATTTTTCAGTGAGGCTACAAGGCCTGTGGTCCATGGACATTTCAATTGCAGTGCCACACCGGGAAAGAACTGCCCTACAATCACCAGCATTAGCGACCAGAAGTGACCTGCATGAGCCATGCAAATTTTTAGAATTGGCCACAGAGGCTCAACAGATAGCAAGTAAAACAAAATTTAAATGTATAAATATAGTAGGAAGTTAGAGAGCGAGACATCACACATGGAGTATGCCGTGGACTTCTCTTCTAAAACTGTATTACAAATTTGAAAAAGAAGGAAATAAATATTGGGTAGCTGCAAATCTGTACCAACCTACAAGGATCCCTTGATGGTTTAAACCATGGCCCTCTAAGCTTCTGAGTCCCAAATTCTCATTAAAGGGAAGAACGCTACAAGGTTGTCAAAGAGAACAGACCATGATCTGTATTGAGGACAATCAGTTCAATTTCTATATGGACAAGCAGCTATGGGTATCTAATAAGCAATTTCACCTTTTCTGGTTCACAAAGATTAACCTCACCTAATATTAACTACTTTGCTTAAATATTCGCAAACTTTCTCTAAAAGAGTAAGCACATCCCGTCCCAGGTTGGAGAATTTTACAACTTGATTTAGAATTGTGTCACTAGGGACAAATATAAGATAATATCCAATTCTTGTGGTAAAGATTAAAATGTGTTGAAGACTAGACCTAGTACAGCCATGGTACTAGCTCCATCCAACTTTCAAGAGCAAACCTTTGTTTTTATAAAGGAAAACATAAAATAAGATGAAAAATGTACAAACATGATTGAACACTGTAGCATCAGTTCTACAAGATACTAGGTATATTTTCATCAGATCTCCATTAAAATATTTCTTGTGTAAATTTCCATCTGGTAGATGTTGAACAATAAGGCTTTCTGAGAAAACCAATTATACTACAGAAGTACAGATACAGGCATACATCTCATGGTACTGATGAAAAAATCATAAATATACTATCTAAAGCTGGTCATCATCATTCCGTGTGACAGTAAAGTACCTTCCAAAAATCATTGCTGTAAGTGCAGTTGTGCCGGAGGATTGTGCTCTATGGTGAGAACATGTCTCAGCAAACTGGCAATCAATGTGAATAAAAGACCTCCTGACAACCTTTTCAAGCTGAAGAGGGAAATCTGAATCTTCCACAATTACCCTTGGTAAATTATCACGCACGAAATGGGCAGCATCTTTTCCACCATGACCATCAAATACCTGATTATTGAAATGGAGAAAGTACATAACCAAGAGAAATATCAATTTTCCAAGATTCATGTATGCAGAGCAACTAACATGCTTATATAAGTTGCGTACACTGCTCGTAGATTTGCATGTGTGGCGATACAATTTGTTTGTCAAACTAGTTAATGGTAAAATGGACTGGACAAGATGGCAGTAATTACCCCATAGAAGGAAACAACTTCATTATTTAATGATGGGAAACCGAAGTTCTTAGATAGGTCCGGAATGCACACATGGGCATCTTCCATGTATTGCCGACCTCCAATATCAGACCAATCTCCTGATCGAATCACTGGAACAAAATTGCTTAACTTATTCTGCCTGAAATCAGCAGAAGTTGTGTTTTCACAAACTCTCTCCATCTGCGTGTAAAAAGAAAGGTTCAGTGCACAAGGATGCAATATAGGAAGCACCAAATGTGAATCTATAGATAAGCTAGCTAATATTAATCACATGCGATCACAAAGTCAAGTTAGCAGCATTGCCACATTTATATTGAACATACTAATATAAACAAAGTATGATACTTTAATTATAAGCTTGTATCTAAAATGCCTATCAAGTCTACTTTAGTTTCAAACAAATTCAAAAATTACTGTCAGATAAGAGCGTATTAAGTTATATCAAATACAGACTAATCTATTTTAACAAATAAATTTGCAGCTTAGTTGGAACAGTAAGAAATTTTAGAAATGATTCTCTTTCTTATGCAGAGCATTATAGTGGCATGTGTTGTAAAACAACCAGAACCAATATAGATAATAAGTTCATTAGTTCGTAAAAGTCATCTTTACAAGCTTCATCACTATTCGCTTATTCCATAGCACAAATTAATGCTGGAAACCAACATTAACAGTCTAAAAAAATTATGGAATTAGAAGCTTCAACACTACTTACCTATTCCATGGCACAATTTAATGCTGGTAACCGACATTACCTGTCTAAAAGGACAATTCACCCATGACAATAACACCTAAAAATCAAACTACAGTACCTCATAAGCCATGGGCTACAATAATCTAGCAGTTCAGTTCACCAATGTGGGTATAAAGCCGATGAAAAGTCAGTAATCACATGGACCACTTCAGGAAAGTGATGTCCTTCGCAGGTACCAGCCCGAAAAACACACGTTTGTTACATTTCATTTCAGTCTGGGAGGCAAATCAAGTACTTGTGGACTTGGCAAATAGTTAGATTTCTGAAGAAATTTCTGACTTTTCCTGCTTGCTAGGTACAATGCTAAGAAATTACTAGTACCTCTCTGCCACAGCACATCTTACATGAACAAGCAATGATTGGACAGTTTGACAAGTTCAGCATTCAGTACAAAATTGACGCGCTGAGGTACAATGAAAAGCATGGGCAAGCTGCCAAGCTGCAAACAACTAGCTGCCACCGTTCACCAGAAAACACCTACCGACATTATACAGCTACAATGCAAGGGACCTTTTTTAGTTGTACAACGCAAGAAATTTTAACTGCCTTGTTGAACACCTTCATTAGCATCAATAAAACACAAATAACCCACCTAGATTCTTGCAGATTCAAGAACAAGATAAAATGGGTACCCAGCGGCGTGTACACGAAGCAAAGACAATAATTGCTTTGCAGTAACTCCATCCTTCACGCCATGATGAATCACTCAAATGAACAGACAGTAAAGGCGTACCAGATTCGCGGATACATCGAAAGGTTCATCTACCCCAAAAAATCGAATCTTTATATTTTGCACAGAGCAGTGGGCAACCCACCTGACCCAGGGGGAATTCGGCGGCCTCCTCGACCCCTTCCTCTCCAAAACCGATCCTTTCCGTGTCCTCCGGCTCCTCCGCGCACATGACGCCGGCGGCCGGACAGCCTCACCTCCGGCGTTCTTCTTGAGTTCTTGGCACGAGGGCACGAGGCACAAACGCGCAGCTGGTGCTCCGCTGGTAGGAGGAAGAAACACGAGGGGGCGGGAGGAGAGGACAGGGAGAAAAGAGAAGCAAAGCAAGTCAGTAGGGAGACGAATAATTGGAGCGTGAGGGGGAGCCTGGGAGGAGCGGAGGAGAGCAACACGGAAGATTCTTTGGGAATATCTGTGGGGAAAGAAAGAAATCCTCTGGTGAAAGGGAGATGGTGTGTGGGGGTAGGCGAGAGGGATGGAGAATGGAGATTGAGGCGGTGGTTGTTTGGTGGAGCTCGGATTTTTTTTTATGGGGGCAGTGGGGGTGGGGACTGTGGCTTTGGCTCGTGGCTTGTCACTTGTGGGTGCAGGACAGGCAAACGGAGAGGAGGAAGAAAGGCACGTGGTGAGCAGGCGTCAGATGTGACGTGTCTAGGGAACTTGATGTACGCTGTTGGTCCTGCAATTTGTTCGATTGTTCGGTTAACGGAAATGTCCTATTTCTACTCTTGGGATGAGATCTTCTCTTCCGAAATATGTGAAAGTTAAAATTGGTGAAGTTAAAAAATAGCTTTATCCAACTTTTAATTCATTTTTCTAATACCTTAATTTGCGTAAAATAGGTGAATCTGAAACTCGTAAACGAGTTCTAAATGTAACAATGATATTGTGCATAATTGCATGTCATACATTCTCGCCAAAATGGCAGTATCACTTGAATTTCCTTCGGTACTTGTATTTTGATTCCTCCTAAAAGACATTTTTAGTGCTACTTCTAGTATGCTAAATTCTGATCTTGACACTTTCTACTCATAAGTTAATAAGTTATGATACATGTCTGTTTGTGGGTGTTTCCTAGTGAATGGAGAGTCTAGGTGATTATTTAATTTTATATATTTTTTAAAAATGTAAGACATGTTATGGACTGACGTACAAGGCACTTAAAATGATTAAGAACATTGTTATTTTTTGCTATCCAAAACCAACAATGTGGACCTTCGATTATCATGTTGTCAAACAGCTTAAGAGCTTATTTTAGCTAAAGTATTACTTTCGGGACTATGTGCCACTAAAAAAGAACATCGTAGAAGTGGTCCAAACAAACAATGTGAAACTAAAAAAAGAACAGCGTAGTGAAAAGTGGCCCAAACGCTACTAAAATGGAACAACGTGGTGAAAGTGGTCAACAAGCTCGCTCAATACCCTAAGAGAGGTTGTTTTATGGTTCAAAGTGATAGAAAAGATTACTCAGTATATTTGAGGAGGGCCAATCGCTGTTTCCAATTAAGGTGGAGCTGGGCCGGTCCAACAAGTTGGGTTGCTCAATGGGCTAGTCGTCTCGCGCAACGTTTGGGCAGTTGGGCCGCCGTTGTGCCGTGTCGTCCGCGCCGCCTGCCGCTTAGGCCCATCAACATCAAGCCCAATAGCAATTTAACCAGCGACGAAATCTGAGAGATTCCTATTTTTTCAGTTCAAGATTCCAAATCTTTACTACTTTCCGTCCAAGATTTTCCGAAAAAATCTCGGTCGGTGAAATTTTGACGCACATCCCTCGTTTCAGACGCGAAGCTCGAGGATTGTATTGGTATATATACGGAGTATAAAGTATCGTCTTAGGTTTCCACTTCTGCGGACGAGTAGCCATGCGACGGGAACGCTCGCGGTCGCCATCTCCGCCGCCGGCGAGGCGCCGGCGTCGGGGGCCGTCGACGGGGACGTGGAGATCGCGTTCCGAGCCTAACAAGGAATGCCCCTGCCCAGGGTAAGATTGTTCGGCGCCACGATCTACCAGGCGCGAAGTTACTTGTTACTTCGAGGACCGAATCATCTTCAGGTTAATTTCTATCTGCTCTTGTAGCTGCGAGACGCGACGGGGCGGAAGCGGCCACGATCCCCGTCGCGCGAGCCACCTGCACAGCCGGCGGCTCCCGTGGCCGACGGAGAGATGGTCCATTCGAGCCCAAGTTTTTCTGGGCTAGCGCTGCCAGGCGGACGGGTAGGCTGCGCGGCCAGGCCGTACGGAGGCCGTCGGTAGTCCAGCGGCCGGGGACGCCGCCGCCATATGAGGAGCGGACCGCGTCCCGGGCGAGCCCATCGCCGGAGCCGGCGGAGGAAGAACCCGCTGCTCCTACGTCGTCGCCCGCGGAGCGATGCCGCGACGGAGGGCGGGAGCGGGAGAAAGCACCTTTACCTTATCGTGCAGGAGCAAGGCCACAGCCACGGAGTTGTCTCCGGCTACGCCGTGCACCGCGTCGGCCTGGCGCGGTCCCGGCACGGCATCTCCGTCTACGGCAAAGAGCTCGAAGAGCCACCCGTCGCTTGGTTCAAGGCGGCTCCGGGCATGGCCTTCTTCAAGGCGGGGTCGAAGAAGATCGTGGGCGTCACTGGCAAGGAAGCCGGCGTCGTGGAAGCCGAGAGCGTCGTCATCGACGCCGGCACGTGGGAGGTTTCCCCCGCCCCGTCGCCTTCGTCCACCGAGTAAGGCCTCGTCGAAGTCTCCGGCAAGATCTACGCCGCCGACATGCTGACCGAGGATCCGCGGTGCGAGGTTCTTCGCTCGGCGAGCGACGCGTCCGCCGGCTGGTCACCCCTGCCGCGGCCACCGTTCCGCGATCGCATCCTCACGCTCGCCGCGTACCCGCCGCGCCGCGGCCTCCTGGTCTCGACGGACAAGGGCGAGACCTACCTCTTAGACCGCCGCCGCCGTGGCCGATCGGCCTGGGTTGCTCTGCCTGGCTCGGCGCCGCTACCGTTGGAAGGTCGCACCGTGTACGCCAAGGACCACGGTCTGTGGTTCGAGGTGTCGCCCACCGACGGCCGCCTCCGCGCGCACGACCTCGACGTCGTGCCGGGCGCGGGTGCTCCCAAACTGAAGCACACCTCGGTCAGGGTGTCGGACCCCATACCGGTGATCACACCGAGCTCGCGCGGCGCGACGCCGCGGAGCGCGAGGCTAGTGTATCTCGGGAGCGGCAACTTCTGCGTCGTGCAAGCCGCCGCCGAGCGTGACGGCGGCTGCCCTGTCACCGTGACGGTGTTCAGGGTGATTGACTCCGAGACGCCGGGGACGACGCTGGCGGAGAGGAGGCGGCGGCGCCAGGAGCGCGGGATGAACGCGAGATGGGTGACCGCCGAGCTGGAGCGCGCGTGCGCGGACGAGGCTTACGCGTCCGTACTTTTTGCAATTTGACCTTTTTTTTTGAAAAAAGATCACATTTGGCCCTCCTATACGAAGTAAACTCAACTTTGGACTCCGTGGGTCGGCGCTATGACTCACAACGCCGAGCTAACACTGCTCGACGCCATAGGTCATAGCGGCGAACTACTTTGCGTTACATCGGACGTGGTGGATCACATCTAACATAGACAATACCTCGGCGCCGTGGATCTCGACGCTGAGTTCGGCACCATGGATCGTGGCAGACTTAAAAAATAAAGGTTCTAATAAAACATGCAATAACTATGTTCTAGTCTAGTTGGTGAAGACGCTTTGCTCTAGCCTAAGCGGTTCCAGGTTCCAACCCTGGTCAGCCACTTGCCTTCTGCTTTCAGCTTACTACCCCGATGCCATTATTCGGTGCTGCCAGTCGCCGGCTGGCCGCGACGTGCTGGTTGTCTCGCTTAATGCGGCGAGCATCTGATGGGATTTCAAAGTCGTGACACAGGTAAATTCAATCGAAAATGATGTAAAAACACACCAGTGCTATTGCTCGAACCCAGCCCTCCTCACCAAAAACCAAGTACCCCAAGTCTCTAACCACCTGCACTACAGAAATGTTGTTCCATAAAATTCGGAACAATATTCTTGTATTTTATGTCAAAATCTGTAGGATCAATGCCGAGATCCACGGAACCGACCTTGACGGTGAGATTTATGACGTTGACCTCGGCGCCGTGATCCATGGCGTCGAGGTATCGATCCATGTCAGCGCCATATCACCGTCACGTCCGATGCAACGCAAATAGCTCGGCGTCATGACCTATGGCGCCCTGCTCGGCGCCGTGAGTCATGGCGCCGACCTCAGGATCCAAAGTTGAGTTTACTTCATCCAGGATCCAAACATGAATATTTTTCAAAAAAGGACCAAAATATAAAAATTCGGCCTCCGTGTGGAGCCACAAGTACATTGCGCGTGGCGTTGCCGGGTGGTTTGGATGTGAAACCGAGTTGAAGTGGTTGTTTGGATCACGAACTTCATTTTTAGGTTTTGTGTTAGCATACTTTTGGAATAAGAAATGTGAAATATATATTTTTAGGCACTTGAGTTGTGGAAGAATTTATATACTTTCTGAACTGAAAAGAGATTCGTACGTATTTCAAGTTTTGTTCATATGTATACTCCTTCTCTTTTTTATTTTTTCAAAAATAAATCCATAATTTTTAATTAAGTGGGCAATTCTTTGCCATTCATGTTTTACCCTGATCCAGCTGAACAAATTTTAACTCTAGCTGTTAGGCTACCCTGGTGGCCTGGTGGGTTTGCAGTTTGCACAGTGCACTACCGGCGGTCTCTGGTCTGTAAACAGCAACCAGTGTGATGAAAGCTGCACAGTAGTAAACAACAGTTTCTCTCCTGCATCTTATAGTTTTACTAGAAATTGGCTGCATATGTGCTTATCTTTACTAGTATTTTGCATTTTGACTGGCATATTTCTTTTTCTCAAAAGAAGATTACAACGCTTACTTATTTGCTCTAATAATAGCAGTCTACATGAATGACTCTGAATGTATCAGAAATTAATTATTCAATGGTTCAAGATCAGCGGTCAGAGCTGTGGAACCTTCTCATCAATACATAAAATCTTTTTGAAAAGCTACAATACATAAAATCTGACCGCCAGAAAATCGGCGAACATGTCCACGGCTAAAAACAGCGTCCATCGCCAGCTTCTCCTGAAATAAAGCACAACCAAGGAGGTCCAGAACCCAACTGAGTAGAAAGAACAATGCTGTAGAGCCAAACAAATATCAGATCACCGACTCTGTCATGATCGCCATCTACTTGAGGCAGAGGAATCGACGGCATCAGGGAGCAACTTTTCAGCAGAGGTGGGCCGCAGAGGCCAGGATTACCCTCGTAGCTCCTCTCATCAAATGTGATGAACTGCCCCTTGGTGCCCAGTGTAGGGCCTGACAGGTTGTTGTATGCCACCGAGAAGACCTCCAGAGACCGCAGTGCTGCTAGCTCTGGTGGTATTTGGCCTGCCAAGCTGTTGCGCGAAAGATCCAAGCTCTCAAGGTTACAAGTTGGATAAGGACTTTGGTATTGGTTTATTCAATGAATTGTTCGAAAAATTCAGCACCCGTAACCATTGCATGCTACCTACACATTCAGGAATGGATCCTCTCAACTGGTTTGAAGAGAAGTCGAGTCCAGACATGCAGTTGAGGATGTTTCCCTTGTAATAATCTTGCCGACTTTTCGTCGTGAATTCCTCCTGGTCTAGCTCCGATGAAGTGCCACTATATTGGAATCACTGTAATAACCAGGTAGAAGCATATTATAGGGGATGATGGGTAATGCAGATAGATTGAAGCCACTATATTGGAATTGGAAGGAATAGAGATATCCGAATAAACCCATACCACACAAGCACGAAGATATCTGTCCAGATAGCATGTTATCAGATAAATCTAGAGCTTTTTTGCGACGCACGGTACCAGTACATATTACTGTCTGAAAAGGACTTTTACGTAAATATCGGTCGAAATTTATTCTATACTACTGAAATGTTGATCAGTGGTATGAGGTAGTATAGTTAGGTAGTATAGATAAGATAAGAGTAATATGGAAAAGACTATTATCCCTATTTTTTTTAATTATTAACATTCTCTTTTCATAATCATCCCTTCATTTCTCCCGCCGCCGCCGGTCGCCGCCGTGAAGTCGGCCTTGCACACCGCCGCCTCTCGCCGCCGGGGATTCGGATTGGGCCCTCGTTCGGCGCTCGACTCCTTGGCGGCGGCGGCCCCCGCGAACCGTGGCCTCCAGCAGGAATGGCGGCGCTCGGCTCACGGATCCATGTCTTCCAGCGGGGATGGCGGCGGCCGGATCTGACGAGCCCACGGGAGGGGTGACCACTCCCTCTCGCGGGGCTGCAATGGGGGCCAGGCCGATGGCCTTGGCGCCGCTGCCGCCGGCCCTCGAGGTGGGCTGCTTGCGTGCCGCGTTTAGGAGGTGGCGGCGGCCGGATCAGACGGGCGCACGGGAGGGACAACCACTCCCCAGGCGCATTGGCGTGCTAGGTCGGCGGACCCGCGCGCGGTGGTGGCCTGGAGGCCAGGCCGATGGCCTTGGCGCCGCTGGCCCCTGCTTGCTGATTGCGGGATGGATCAGGGGCCCTTACCTCCGTCACCCGCCCCTTCAGGCCAAGGTGAGCATTTTTTGCACTTGAAACTGAACATGTGATTGGCTTATAGAAGTACAATAATGGATTACTGATGTAGTTCTCGTCTGAAATGGATTACTGACGTAGTTCTCGTCTGAAAGAGGTATTTCCTGTCAGATATATAATGCAGAGGTCATAGGGTCTTGTAATGTTAGTAGTGTTGAGCCATCATCCATCTCTTTCTATTTTTTAGATTTCCATGATCAAGAGGCTGGACAATGACATATATGGCTAGTTGTCCTTTGTAAATGTATTGTGAAACTAAAATACATGGACTCATTACTATCACATTTGTGCAAGCTGAAGTGTAGCATCACATCCTGTTCCGGTTGTCTTTGAAGCTTTAATACTGTCATTGGTAATCACTGCTGGATCAATTTAGATCTTTCTTTTCCCTCTGGTAGTGTTTGAGATACACTTCTTCAGAAGAACTTAAAAGCAATTGGTCTGATAACATGATCATTAGCTTATCAGTAGCTTTTTTAGTGTGTGATTACTTCTGGCATAAAGGGTCAGTGACAGTTTGGCCTTTTGGCACCAGAATGTTCTTGCAATCTTGATTGACAATTCTTTGTCCACAAGTATAAAGTTAGAATAATGCTAATACAACCCTGCCTGTTATGTTAAGGATAAAGTTAGAATGCTAGTTTTATATGGTTCTGGTTATGCCTTTGTATCATTTTTGTTTTTTGTAGTGTCATCCTGCTGAAGCATTAGGGTTGAAGACTATGGAGCAATGAAAGTGTGATACCATAGAAGGTGAAGAGCCAAACTCTGCAGATGATGTTGTCGTGTGAGTTCTTTTTTGGTACAGTTTACCAAGCAAGTGTATTTGGTGAACATAGGCATTCATTTAGCTGGTTCATGCCCACAATTTTCTTTAGTTTTGTGTCAGTTGGATGTTCAACACATGTGACAAAGTGACATGTTATGAAATGGTTGCAATGGCACATGCTGTATAAATACCATGTAATTTTGAATGCTTCGATTGAGCAATTCTACAAGGATTGTCTAATATATGTTTGTGTTATTATGATAATTTCTTTGTTTGTTCGTCATAGACTAGTCATGTTGGTTCATGATTTGTGACGTTCTGCTAAGCATTATATGATGAAAAATAATCTTCATAGAAGGTACAAATTTATTGGCAATATACTGATCGTCATCAGAGGCATTTTATGACCTTGGAAGCGCGGAAGCCGAGCTCTATCGCCGTCGAACGCTGCGTCCTGCTGATCAGTGCCATAGTAGTAGGGGAAGCCCAGTCCTGGTTCAGCGCAGAGCGCAGCGTCGTGCTGCGGCAGGTTATGGATCTTCTGGGAGGAGCCGTAAGAGGTGGTCAACGAACTGGGCGTGCTCCTGCATGGCTGCTCAGACATGCCCATGTTTGTGTTTATGCTGTCCTCGTTAGTTAGTCAGGCCTTGTTGCAAAGGCAAATGGCCTAGTTAACTTTGTTTACCTGGTTTCTCCTCCATTTTTCTTTCTTTCTTGTTAGCTAAAGAAAGGCTACATGATACAACTCAGGTTTACCTGCCTCTTTTTTGTTAAGTACTGAAAGACTTGGCACTAGGCTCATACATTGTAAAGAAAGTTTATGATGTTTGAACTATGGCGCAAACATTAATATCGTCTGGCTGAAAGAGACAATTATCCCCCTCAAAAAAACGAGAGACAATTAGTGGCGTTTGATGTAATAAATTAGAACAAGCTGTTTACTTTATTTGTAACAGTCATCTTTGGATACAAATACAATGAAACAAAGTGTATAGAAGAGCAGCACAGGGAAAATATTCAAATGTTCTTTCTCCAAATAAAGGCAATCAGTCTCAGCTGTCCAGGCAAAGCATATAAGATTATTTTCCTCGCCCTGCTCATTTATTCTGGACACATCTGTATGCTTTATACCTCGCCATCCCAAAAATCCTCCAGTGTTTTGTAGCCGCTCTGAGGGTGAACTGCAAATTCGGCTCTCAGCAGCCTAAGCTGCATGTTACAAGTTGGAATGAATGTCAGATGGGGAAAAATGAAAGTAGTGCATGAAGTATTCACTCATTATATTTGTACAATAAAAGACCTGTGCGTTAGGTTGCAACATACATATTGTTCTGCTACTGTGCTACATGAACCATTGCAACAATCACAAACAAGAAGCCAATGAAATGCAAATAGCAGAGAAAAGGCTAAGCTGGAGCATGCCCGATTGATTTCAGAGAACTTCGCCATCAGATCTTCAGGAATAGACCAGTCAAATATGTCGATGTTCTCCTTAATCCTTGCCTCATTTGAATGACGCAAATTCGGCTCTCAGCAGCCTAACCTGCAAGTTACACTGGCCCATTTGAATTCCCCAGCGTAGAGCGACCTGGGCAGGTGTTTTCTGCATCTTCTCAGCAACAAAGATCATAAATTCACAATGGGGTTGTTGAGGACGCTTGGGCCATTGACCCCTGGTGATCCAGGTGAACCTAAGGGTGAAAAGGCCTTAACAACAAGAGTAGGAGTATAAAAAGAAATCTGATCAGTGACAACTGAAAACTAAATGCAGGAATATTTGATTAGATTATGTCAAGCTTACAGAAAGATGAACACCCTTCGACTGACAAAGCTTACGGAGCTTGTCTTGCTGCCAAACCGGATGGCACTCAACCTGGTTGACTGCTGGAGGCACACGTGCAACAGGGACAAAATCCTCCAGCTTCTTGCACGAAAAATTACTCACACAGTCACACCGATCGCACGAGCTTTGCCAGAGCCGTATAGCTTCTCCATTGCTCCCCATGTAGCAGGGATATCAGTAGGGATAAGATTTCCAGGGCTCATCGTATCAGTGTTTGGAAAGTTGGACTTTTTCTAGGGAAGCATTCAGAATAGTTTCCGGTTCATTAACTGATAGAAATAAATGACGAGCAGAATTTGGAAATTCCTCACTTTTGCTCAGTTTTGTAGCTATAGTAGCGCATTCGTTTCCCATAGAATCCATTGCAACATCGTGCATAAGGTCATGGATCTTACAAGTAACTCTGGAGTGCTTTGTATGATTGAACTGAAATGGGATTCCCTTCACGTCCTGAAAAAATGATCTTGCTGCCAACTCAACGGAAATATTTTTACCAATAATTTCAGGACGTTCTCCTTGTTTCTCTGGGATAAAACCATTGGCCATCCATAATAGTATCAGCATTTCCACATCAATCTCATAATCCTTTGGAAACATAGCACAGAAAGCAAAGCACTGCCTCATATGTGATGGCAAGCCATTGTAATCTGTGATCTGCAGCAGGCATGATGATCTCAATTGCTCTAGCCATCATTGCATCACCATCTGTGATTAAGGACCTTGGATGCTGCTGATCATCGCCTCCAAAATGCCTCAAGAAGCCACATATAAGATATAATAGTCTCATTCTATAATATACCGCAATCGAACACAACCGTACTCCGATGATGGTTAACTCCTATGAAAGGAACAAATGGAAGATTGTACCTGTTCACACGGTACGTGATGTCGAATACCACGACATCTCCAAAAACACCATAGTCCATCTGAGATTGTGCATCTGACCAGAAAAGGTTCTTAAGCCTCCCTTCTGCATCGAAACTATACTTAAAAAAAAATCTCCAGATCTTTCTCTTCCATCTGACGCATATGATTCATCACGAATTTCACATCATTTCCTTGTACCTAAATTGTGCAAAGCCTGTGAAAGAAATCCCGTCTCTCCTGGACCACTGTGGCTGGTCTCCATTACGTCCATGATCTGGTATGGACGAAGCCCACCAAGCCCCAGCTCGACTGCCTCCGCTTTCTAAGGATAATTTAGCCCTCGGTGTGACCGCAAAACAAAAGCATGCTCTGGTTTAGCACAGATATGCGAATGCACATCCACAAAATCATTCACATACCATATGGCTGTATGGCACTGCTTTCACTCCTCTGCACATCAAGCCTGGCGTTACATCCATATTGGGTCAGGGCACGTGGCTGTCTTTTCTGATCCGTCCTTTCAAAGTGCTTCTCCGATCTGTATCCTTCACATGAGCACATAAATCTCCTCCATGTCACCTCCTTGATGCTAGATATGTATCTGACCCTGTCCTTCTTGACACTGAAACCTTTATGGAGTGCATAAGCATTGTAAAACTTGAAGAAATCCTCCTCCGTGTTAAAAGTTTGATTTTCCACGTAGTTATATTCCTCAATTTCCTTCAGGCTAAGGTACCCGTTCGCCTCTATTCAGTACCCCGCAGGAAAATAAAAAAGGATCACAAGATTTAATCAGTAAATGATGCATGGGACAAATCTTATAAAAAGTGACGCTCTAGCTCTTGCTTAATTATCTTTTCCATTCCTAGAAAAATTATATATGCTATACGCTAAAACAGAATAATTTTAACTACAGATACAGTCGCACACAACTATTTGTACTGCATTCATCATTCCAATTAATAGTTTATAAAAAAAAATGCAGCCACTCTAGAAAAAAAACATGCATCGTGACCATATTTCTGCTCAGGGAGCTGTGATCAACGAAAGCAATTCACCATGCTGTTGTGCGATAAGCACCTCTCAGCGCATCCACATGAGAATAGCAATCAGATTTAATCAAAGATTTAAATCACATAATGTTGTAAAAAATAATTTCAAACAATAGACAATAGATAGCAATGAAAAGATGAATATTGTGATCTAACTATTCTCGTTTACACGCTAAACAACCATTCCACCGTACCAGATCCATCATAATATATTTGCATAAATTGGCTGTATGTGATACTTAATAAATCTGAGCAATTTGCAACGTCAAGGAGCGCTGACCTGATGAATGCGAGGGGCAAGAAGGAAGATCGTCCTTGCAACGCCAACGAGAAGCACAGAGTAGTTGGCCGGCATGCTGTCGTGTAACACCCTGTTAAAAAAAAGAAAAAAAACTTTTTCGGCCCACCCCTCCTTTCTCTCCCTTCCTCTCCCCTTTCCGGCCCAGCCTAATCCCTCTTCCCCTCCCTCTTTCTTTTCTGCCTCCCGCGCGGCCCAATCTTCGCTTGGCCCAGCTTGTCACGCCGGCCCGACCCGCCTCTCCCTTCTCTCTCTCTTCTCTCTCCGCCACCGATAGGTGGGGCCCACTTGTCATCCCTCACTCCGGCCGTTTCGCCCTCCCCGCGCCGCGCTTCGCCCGGCCGTTGGCCACCCGCACTTTCTCCCCCTCCTTCACTGCGCCCGCCCCCTTCAATGCTCATGATGATCCCCGCCATAGCTCCCCACCGTGCTTCCACACTTCTCCCCTCTCGCTCTCTCGCTCTCGCTCTCCCTCACGCCCACAATTTGCCGTCGTCGTTCCGGAGCGCCGCCGCCGTCGATCTTCTTCACCGTAGCTCTTCCTCGACGACAAGCCGCCGTCGGAGATTCGCGTGGTGGTGGGCGTCGTCGCCAACCCTTCCTCCCTCTCTCTCCTGCCGTCCCGCCGCTGTGATTGCTCGCTGGAGCAACCGAGCCGCGCGCCGCCGTGGCGCACACCTCTCCGGCTTCTGCACCGTCGTTCCGAGCTCCTCATCGACTTTGCCATGCTCCCCTCTCTCTTCTCGGCTTTTCCCGTGCAAAACCAAGTCCCGGAGCACCAGATTCGGTGAACTCGGCGACCCCACCGCCGTGCGCCGCCGCTCGCCGCCGTCAGCTCGCCTGAGCCGCCAGCCGCCTCCCGAGCCGCCCAGCCGAGCCACACCCGAGCCGCCCCAGCCGCTTCACGCCGTTCCGATTCAACTCGAGTCAACCCTTGAACCTTTTTTCAGAAAAACCCTTCTATATTGTAGAAATCAACCATTCGTCATGTCCAGTTCAAAAGTAATTAGTTTTAGGTCCTGTTTCTTCTGTTTAGGCCTATGTCCTTTCTAGTTTTTAAACCCGCTGTCCAGGACCCCTCTATTTTCAATCTAAACCTTAGATTTTAAGTTTTATTAATTTTTAGCCCTCAGTTTCTTTAATTTTAGCCCCTGAAAGTTTAGTTTTTTTGCAGTTAAGTCCCTGAAATCATGTTGTAGCCGTATCTTCTTTGTTTCAACTCCGTTTTCAGCGATTCTTGCGCTCACGCGATCCTTGCAGCATGCTCTATATCTTTATCACCTTATCTTTCTTTGTTCGTACTATTTGTTGTTCTATTTCTTATTTTTGTATATTTTTCTTGTGTGATTGTGTAGACGACGTGACATTTGAGGAATGTCCTGAGCAGCAGTACGAGGAAGAAAACTAGCAGTTTGACGAGGAAGGAAAGTGAAATCCCCCCCCCCTACATATTCTGATTATGTCCCAATAATAGCAAGATAATTCACTTTACTTTATTCGTCGAATTGCACAACTTGACGGGAATACCTACTAAGGATTTACCTAGTCTTTTCACCCAAGCCTTGAACACCTGGTTTAATCTTTTATTGGGTAGAAATGTTTAGTTGCTTAACTTGGGAATGGTATTGTTATAATCTCTTGAAGAATGATAATCATGATTTATTTTGTTGTTATACCTGGACAATTTGCAAGATCACTTTGTTTAAATATAACATGGAGAACCACCCAAGAAAACCGTACAACCATAATGTCATATGGCTCTGACCTTAGCTGATTAATTAGGCGTGTAGTTAACTGGTAGTCTTACCAAAAGGGTAAGGAGGGGGTCGGTGATTAGGGTATAGCCCGGTCCTTTTGGGGTAGCAGTCTTTGCTAAGGTGCTGACCATTAGGGAGGGTTATGGTTCACGTCGCTACCGAAACTCTAGCGGGCTATCTAGTTTTTTATATGTCTTTGTAAAGGCTTCGTAGTGAACCCCTCGGTACTCACCTCGGAAGTGTTTAACGGCTTTGCAAACCCGGGTGACTCAGGGGAACACGATTTGGGGTGAAAGTGTGCAACCTCTGCAGAGTAAAAACTGATATATCAGCCGTGCTCACAGTTACGAGCGGCTTGGACCCTCACATGATAATTGAACTTAAAGAATATTTTAATCTGTGGTTCCTTGATTTTGTTTTGGTCTTGGTTCCTTTATGCTTAAGTGGGTTGGTATAAATTTATACCTAGTTAAATAAAATATGACCAACTAAAAATGCTAACCGCTATAAGCCTATTAGTCTTTCCTTGATGGCCTTGCATCTTTCCCCACTTGCTGAGTACCAACCGTAAGAGTACTCACCCTTGCCTAACTGTTGTTCAGAAGAGAACGTGGAAGTGGAGCACTACAGCGACTTCGAGGAATTCTAGACGTGCGTTCACCGGTCAATCGTCTGTGGAAGAAGCTTTGTTGCAAATCTCGTTTAGGTTTTCGGTGAAATGCTTTAGACCTTCGTGTCTATTTTATTCGGAGTGTAATAATATTATTTACTCTCTTATTTATATTTCGAACATTGTCTTTTGATATATTCATTTACGACGTCTATCATATGCATGTAAGCTGATCCTAACGCACATATTAGATTATAAAATCGGGTGTGACACGTCGCCCCCTCCAACGCACGTAAATCAGGCAGCCACGAGGAGGAGGCGCCTGTACAGGGGCCGGGCACCCGTTCTTCAGGTCTGCAAGGGAGGAGGCAAGCGGCCCTGCGTGCACGACAATGGTCGGCGGCCTGACGAGGCGAGCATCGCAAATTAACGAGGGGCGGCGGCCTGAAACGGAGAAGGCCCCACGGAGGGGATGGCCTGTACAGGGGCTGAGCACCCGTTCTTCAGGTCTGCAAGGAAGGAGTCACGATGGCGGGCAGCGGCCGGAGTCCTGTGCGTGATGGGCGGGCAGGCACGAGGGGGAGGCGGCACAACAGCGGGGCGGTGGCCTAGTCGCGAGATTGGCGAGGGGGCGGCAGGCTGGAATGGCACACGCAAGGGTTGGAGGGCTAAAATGCAAAAAAACTAAAAATTCACCTCAATTTATATTAAATTACTAATGACAATTTTACCCCTTCTAATGAATGGTTGAATCTTTTCTATACTCCAAATCTAACAGCCGCAGATACTTCAAGTAACAAATACGATTTGAAATCACCCCTTCAAACAAATTTCCTTTCAAAAGTAGTACTCTTAGCTCTGGGAAAGCCTCAGCAATACTACTTGGCATTGAAGCCCCCAATTGGTTATATCGAAGATCTCTAGTCTTCAGATTAGAATTAAATGACGAGGGCAACGGAAAGAGCGTTTTTTTTTTGAAAGGTCAACAAATTCAAGGAAAGGAAGGTTGCATATGTCTGGGATTGATCCAGAAAAGTGATTCCCTCTTGGATTGAGTATATAAAGACCACCAAGTTGGCTTGTGCAATTTGGGAGGGATCCAGAGAACCTGTTATTGCTTGTATCAACCACACCAAGGTATGGCATGTTACAAATGCTTGTGGGCATCTCCCCAGATATGTAATTATTATTTAGGACTAGATACTGCATGGATGTCAAATTCAGGAATTCAGGGAGTGAACCATGCATGGAAGCTGTTGCCGGATACGAACAAAGCAGTGAGACTTGGATGAGGTCCAGAAAAACAAGCAGCTATATCATCCGAGATATTGTTGTAAGATATATCTAAATGTGAAAGTTTCTCCATGTAACCAAAAGATGAAGGGTGCGTGCCCTCAAAAGAATTCCTCGATAAGTTTATGTAATGCAGATTTGGTAGTGTGATGTTGATGACCTCAGGAATTTCTTTGCTTAGCATGTTGCAAGATGCATCTAACCATGATAATTTCGTAGTTACTTTTGATGGAAGAATGAGTGGACCAACAAATGAGTTCTTTCGCAAATTCAAGCACGACAGGTTTGTATTGTTCTCTATTAACCATGCAGGGGAATGACCGGTTAGATAGTTGTTTGACAAATCAATTATGTATAGCTCATGCTGATGCAGAAGCAGACTTGGTACAACACCAGAATTGCCATTTAGATTGCAGTTTGACATTTCAAGAACCTGAAGCTGAACAGATATATTTGCTGCAGGACTCTCAGTTTGCACTTGAAAGTTAGTACTGTTGCTAGAAAGTCCCAAGTATTTCAGTCTGATATATCTTGAGAAGGAACTAAGGTGTAGCATTCCTTCAAGCTGGTTATGAGAAAGGGACAGATGCAGGAGCGAGGACATGTTTCCAAAGTTAGAAGTAGGAAACCTCACTTTTAAAAGGTTGTATGAAAGATCAAGAACCCCGAGAGAAGTTAGATTTCTAATGCATGGTGGCAGCTTTCCGAAGAAAAAGTTTCCATCAAGATGTAACTCTTGAAGGCTTGTCATCTTGCAGGCCTCTGCAAATGAAGAGAATTCAAATGTTAATATTTGATACTTATCTTTTTTGTTTTTTGGACTATGTTTATCTTTTCGAGAATACATATATAACGATACAGCAAGAATGGAATTAACACAGGCAACCTTACACATCACCATACCGTTAAAGTGCTCAGGATCGGATGCATCCACAGTTAAAGATTTTGCAGTCAGGAGACTATGGTTCCAAAACCTAAACATGATGTGGCCTAGAGCCCTAGACTCAGTATAACTACTTAAACTTGCAAAAAAAAGATTAAAAAAATATATTAAAAATAAAGGAGAGCAATTGTACAGTAATGATCATGTAAAGTGTGTGAGAGATTTAGAGCGGCTTGTAGCCAATGTCCTTCCATTTGCACAAATTAATAGACAAACTGCATGTAGCTCCGTCAGCTCGTGCAAAAACTCACACCAACAAATATGTCTGACTGTTGAGACAGATTTCAAGTCACAAGTAAATGATCAGAAAAGTAGAGTGCACACAACTGCTTAGTAATTTTCGAAATGAAACAATACCTTTCGGTATGTCGTCAACAATTACATTCCAGCTTAGATCAAGAACATTCAGCTTCCTTTTGCTCAATCCTGTAACTTAAAGGTAAGTCAACGAACTGACTAGGATTTGAAGTGTGCACAAAAAACATGTAAACGTACCTTTGATAATTTGGGCATTGGTGATGAAATTGTTACTGAGGAATAGAGACCGCAGAGATGGAAGCCTATCCAAGGATGAAATAGTACTATCGTTCAGCTGATTTTCAGATAGGTCAAGAATTTCTAATTTGTGTAATTTAGACCATACTTCGAAACCTGTGTAAAATGAAAAGGTATCATGAACTTAAAGCAACAGGTAAACTAAAAACATCCAAATAAGAAATAGCTTGGCTCAATACATTTCAGCTAAATCAAAAGATATTCATAAAATTTCCATAAATAAGGTGGGAAAAACAAAATTTTGTCGCAAATATGTAAAACGATAGGCATGCTGCACTGCCATGATACCTTTGCTGCACTGCCATGCTGTGCAAAAAACAAATATGATAGTCACAGAGTAATTTGTTGTGGAAAATTTCTGATATGACTTGAAAAGGAAAACTGGAACTGGTAACATAATAAAAATTGACTCATAAATTCTATGGTAGATCGTTCAAACAAAAAAAAGGAAATTCTGTGGTATTCAAACGGGGTTGGGGGAAGGATGGGAAGACCTGCACCAGGCATGCATCCTCGTATACCAAGGTTTCTCAAGGACAGACTGCAGTTCCTGTAAGGGAAGGAACATAGAAGCGTTGAATAGGTCTCTGTCGTCTACAAATTCTCCATGAAATCCATCAAAATTGAGGGCCGTGACATGGCCTGTGCTGGAGTTGCAGGTCACCCACTCCCATTGGCAACAGTTGTTTCCACCATCTATTGGATTATACCAGGTCACATATCGCACTCATTGCCAACAATGTGCAGAAGCGCTCTCCTTTCCTTGTGCAAACATGCATGCGTCGCAGACTACAAGGCATAGGCATAGCAGAAGCAAACTCCAAGAACAGGAGTTCCTCATGGCCACTTGATAGTTGTAGACTTGTAGACGAGTGCGACGGCAATGGCTGTGTACCAGACAGGATGTGGCGAAAAGAAGAGAAGGCTCAGATCAGGTTCTCAGGTCCATGCCGGGTCACGCACGGTGTCTGCCGTCAGTCACAACGAACTCCTGAAATTTCTAACCCACTGGATTGCTGATGCTGCTGCAGTCTTGGCTCCTCGGTTGCAACTGCATGAGGAAACACCAGTCTCAGCAGAGGAGGACCGGTTGGTGGATCGGGCTTGGTCAATGGATAGGCTGCTCCACTTTTGACCTTAAGAGCATTTCCAAGAATCTTTCCAAATTTTACTATATAAATTATCATTTGAAGAGCCTTCTGCATAAAAATTATTTTATTCTCCAACAGTTTTTCTATATCTTGTGTACATTTTAGAAAGCTATTTTCGTTATCTATCTTTGGCTAGCGAGAAATACGAAATGAAGGATGGCTACATTTGGATAACCACTTAGAAAAATTGTTGGAGAGTATTTTTCCATCAAAATCTCTATTCCTAGAGATATGGAAAGATACGGAAACTCTCTTGGAGTTGATCTAACCGGCATGGTGCGACTCGTCTAACCGCTCTATGATCTCATTGTCGTCCTCTCCCACTTCGCCCCTTTTGGGAAGACACTGCGTTCAATCAGTTGCTAATTGCCATTCCACTGCATGCGCTGCCGGCGGTGCGCCCAGATCTTTGCTGGCCCTACCTGGCAGTAACGGCACTGAAATAACTGCAAGGTAAATTAAGTCTAATTCTAACAGTAATTCATCTCAAAAGCATTACTGCAAGGTAAATTACAGTTGTAAAAAGCAAAGAACACGGTGAGCCTGGTACATAGGTGTTGTCAACTTTGTCAACAGAGTTGATTTGTTGATGAAAATATAAGAATTTAGCCACAAAGCATTGCCAACATATTATACCACTTATATTCTTTCAAATGAACAGAACAACACTTATATTCATCCTAATAGCAGTCCACATCAGTCAGCAGTGGCAGTCTCAGGAATTACACGATCCTTCAGAAAGCACAATTTTTTTTTGGGAGGTTCAGAAAGCACAATCAGTGGCCAATGGTATGGACCCTTTTCATCAATATTGACCATCTAACCACCAGAAAATCGCCAAACCTGTCCAGTTCTGAAAACAGCGCCCATCTCCAGCTCCTCTTGAGGTAGAGCACAGCCAAGGAGGCCCAGAAACCGATCGCGTAGAACAATGCTGAAGAGCCAAATAGTATCAGATCACCAACTCTATCATGATCTTCATCCACTTGGGGCAGATGAAACAAAGGCGTGGCAGAGCAACTCTTCAGCAGCGGTGGACCACAGAGGCCAGGATTACCCTCGTAGCTCCTCTGATCAAATGTGATGAACTGTCCCTTGATATCCAATGTAGGGCCTGAAAGATTGTTGTACGCCACCGAGAAGACCTCCAGAGACCGCAGTGTCACTAGCTCTGGTGGTATTTGACCTGTCAAGCTATTATGTGATAGATCCAAGCTCTCAAGGTTACTTAAGTTGGATAAGGACTTTGGTATTGGTCCATTCAATGAATTGTTTGAAAAATTTAGTGCCCGTAACCATAGCATGCCACCTATACCTTCAGGAATGGATCCTTCCAATTGGTTGGAAGAGAAGTCCAGTCCAGACATGAAGTTGAGAATGTTTCCCTTGTAATAATCTTGCCTACTTTTTGTCGTGAATTCCTCCTGGTCCGTTTCCAACAAAGAAGCATTGAACTCTGTGTAATAACCAAGTTGGAATATCTGGTATAGGATGCTGTTGGGTATTTCAACAGAGATATTACTATCACTGTATTGGAAGGAATATAAATCTCCAAATAAACCCATACTGGTCAAGCATGAAGGTATCTGCTCTGCTAGCATATTATTAGACAGGTCTAGCAGCCGCAAATACTTCAATCGACATATTTGATATGAAATCATCCCTTCAAACATGTTTCCTTTCAGCAGTAGCACTCTTAGCTCAGGAAAAGCCTCAGCTATAATGCTTGGGATTGCACCACCCAATTGATTATATCGAAGGTCAATTGTCTTCAGATTAGAATTAAATGACAAGGGTAACAGAATTGTTCCATTGAAATTATTCTCACTTAGATGTAAATATGTTAAATTGGGCAAAGAGGGTATCTGACCGGAAAGAAGGTTTTTCGAGAGATCAAGAAACTGAAGATATCCAAGGTTGGATAGCTCTACTGGGACTGATCCAGAAAGTCGGTTCCCTCTTAGATTAAGGATATAAAGGTTTTCCATCTGACCTATACAATTTGGGACAGACCCGGCAGCTTGTTATTGCTAAAATCAATTGCACCAAGATTTGAGTTTTCACAAATGCTAGTGGGAATCTCTCCGGATATGCTATTATTACTTAGAACTAAATAATGCATGGATGTCAAGTTCAAGACTTCAGGGAGTGAGCCATGGAAGCTGTTGCTGGATAAAAACAAAGCAGGTGAGGCTTGATTGTGTTCCAATGAAACTAGCTGCTATGTTATCTGAAATATTGTTGTAAGAAATATCTAAAAATGAGAGATTCTTCATGTAACTAAAAGTTGGAGAGTGTGGACCTTGAAAATAATTGCTTGATAAGTTTAAGTGGTCAAGATTTGGCAGCGTGATGTCGATGTCCATAGTAATTTCTTCGCTTAGCATATTGCAAGATGCGCCTAACCATGATAGATTCTTATTTACTTTGGATGGAAGAACTAATGGACCTACAAACAAGTTATTTTGCAAATTCAAGTATGACAGCTTTGTATTGTTCTCTATTAACCACATAGGGAAATGACCACCTAGATGATTGTTCGACAAATCAATCAAGTACAATTCATGCTGATGCAACAACAAACTTGGTAGAACACCAGAATTGTCATTTAGGTTGCAGTTTGATAGTTCAAGAACCTGAAACTGAACTGATATATTTGCAGCTGGAGTCTCGGTTTGTAACCGAAAGTTAGTACTAGTGCTTGAAAGTCCCAAGTATTTCAGTCGGATATATTTTGAGAAGGAACAAAGGAGTAACATTCCTTCAAGCTGGTTATGAGAAAGGGATAGATGCATGTGTGAGGACATATTTGCGAAGTTAAGAGAGGGAAACCTAACTGTTAAAAGATTGCGTGAAAGATCAAGAACTCTCAGTGAAGTAAGGTTTGTAATGCATGGTGGAAGCTCCCCAAAGAAAAAATTTCCATTCAGATGTAACTCCCGAAGACTTCTCATATTGCAAACCTCTGCACATGAAAGAATTACGATATTAACTGCTGATTCCCAGTTTTTTTTGTGGCTTTTAGGCCATGTTTATATAATCATATGCAAACAATAATGGCAGAAACAATAGTAACTCACGGCACAAATGGAATTAAAAAAAAACTCTTTGACATAACAAGTTTCATAGCAGTAAATTGCAAGATACACCTGAGGACTTTGCAGTCAACGGGTTATTGTTCCAAATTACCCTGGAGACTTAAACACGTTGTGGTTTACAATTACTGTAATCACTTAAATCACAATACTTTTATTATCTTACAACTCAAATGTGAAGTCCCACTGTCCCAGTCCCCATAGATGTCCAATTGCAAAAGTCAAGCACACATCACTACTTAGTAATTTTAATTCATACCTCTTGATAGGTTGCCAACAATTCTATTCCAGCTGAGATCAATAACACCCATCTTTCTTTTGCTCAATCCTGTAACAAAAAAGTAAGTAAACCTAAGTACCTAATTAAGAGTGGTAAATCCCTTGGCTGCCATTGTGATTTCTCTCGATTCCTTATTTGCCACTGTCATGTGTCACAGACACAGAGAGATGGCAAAAAATTTTGCAATGGCAAATAGGGGGTTGAGTGGATGTGCACATAAGAAACACGCACATGCACGATGCTTACCTTTGATAATCTGTGCACTGGTGATGACATTGCCACTAAGGAATAAGGACCGCAGTGATGGAAGACCAAGCAAGGATGATATAGTACTGTCGTTCAGCTGATTTTCAGATAGATCAAGAATTTCTAATTTGTGCAAATTAGACCATACATCAAAACCTGTGTAAAAGGGCCAATATACAATGAATACAAAATCAGCAAATAGCTAAATAAACCCACAAAGATATTCAGCTAAGCCACAAGATATCCAATAAACTTGGAAACAAGGATAGAAACAGGAGACAACTGATTAATCTGTCCAGAAAAAAAATATAAGAAAAAATTCAGAGAACCATGATAACATAAGTAACATATTCTGATAAATCCTTCGCTAAGTCAAACAGAGTGGGGGAAGAATGGGAGTACCTGCACCAGGTACACAACCCTGTATAGCAAGGTTACTCAAGGACAGATTCTGCAGCTCCTGGAAGGGAAGGAACCAAGTGGTGTTGAGTTGGAAGGCCGCTCCAGCTCCTGCAAGGTCGAGTCCCTTGACGCGGCCTGTGCCCGAGTCGCAGGTCACCTCTCCCAGGTGCAGCAGTTTTCACCGCTCCAGTTCGGTGGAACGAACCACACCGTCATCAAGGACTCGCTGGCGATGTCCAGAAGCGCGCTTCTTTCCTCGCGCAAGCACCCGTCGCAGACCGCAAAGCAGAGGCACGCGAGAACCCAACACCAGCAGCTCCAGGGGCTTCCCATGGCCCCTCCAGCTCCCACTATGCTCTAGGAAAACTTGTGCCTGGGTGCTCCCACTATGCTCCAGAATCTGATGGAGAATCAGGAGCTAGGAGCTGTGCCAAATGGACCCTGAGTAGCAGATTACAGCACTACTGTAGAGGAAGGGTTTGCTGCCGTCTCTTTCCGTCGGAACACACTGTCGAAATTCGCCGAAACGAAGACTGGATGGTAGTGGCCTAGTGTCAAACAGAGAGTGACACGGAGAGGAGAAACATTCAACTAGGAACCCAATTTCAAGCTGCCCGGCCGCAGTCGTCGGTGTTGGTCAATATATGCTCCAGCATCAGCATAAATAGTAAACGGCATTTGCGTTGGCTCACCTTGCCTCGCATCAGGGGATGATGGGTCTGACCATGCTTGATACGGACATCAACCAGCGCGCCGGCCCCCCTGACTCCCGCGCTGTTCATGTCGGTGCCGGTGCCGGCGGCGGCGGCTGTGCCGCTGTGGTGCGCCCACAAGGCCACAAGTGCTGCTTCTTCCTCGACGAGCCCCGCATGTGAAGCCCAGTATGCCTATGAGGCCATGACGTAGAAATGAACAATTACCATAGTCGAATAAGCAATGCCCTTGCAGAAAAAGGAAGTACAATGAGCAAGATCTCTCGAAGGAGCAGTGTTCTTGAAGAAAAAGAAATTATAAGGAGCAGGATCTCTTGGGTGAGGAACAATTCTTACCGAAGGGTCGATGGGTCTGACTATTATTGGTACGGACAAGCTAGCCCTTGTGATGGAGAGGTGGGTTCGGCAGCTTCGGTGGGCAACTAGCGCATAGACTCTCGCGCACTTGTTCATACTTGTGCCGCCGCCGCCGGCGGCGTCGAGGCCGCGGCTGTGGTGGTGCAGGCGTGCTGCAGTAGTGCAGTGCGCCTACCTGCTGCTTTTTTTCTTTCTCGATTCTACGATGCGAAGCCCAGTATGCCTAGACGGTCTGGCCCATGTACGGGCCCAGTATGAAAAGTCCCAAGCAAAAAATAATATTGAGAATAGTTATTGTGATCAACTTAATTTTTTCACAGGCATCCAGTTAATATTCTTTGTTCTAAAAAGAATCCAAAGTGAAAATTTTGAATGCTTTTGATTCTACCCACTAATAGTCATTTCAACGAAATATCTAATCTTCAGTCAATAGAAAAAAGAATTATTTTCCAACTCCTTTTCGTGCTGCAGTCACAGCCTCACGGGCAAAATTTTATTCCTCTTTCTGGGGGCGTAGTTTCACAAGTGTATGACAACAAATAACCAATCTAAATACATGAGGCAAGAAATGGCCTAACTAAGCTAAGTATCTACAGCCTGAACTCTGAAGCAACACCAATTCGCCATGTATACTACTCTTTAACTTCTTGTGCTAAGCTTGGTTACTATCTCGTCCTTTGCCAGCCGTATCAAAAACAAGATGGCAAGTGATATCGAAACAATCAACATGAAAAATACACTATTCCATCCTCTAGTTGAAATGTACCCTGTAAGAAAGGGTCCCAGAGCTGCACCAACAGAACCAGTACCGTCGATTATGGCAGAGACTGTCGCCAGTGCTCGCGAGTTCCCTTTGATCGCGTCTTGGGTGCCAAGATCAGTTGCCACAGCCGTGGTGATGAGGGAGTATGGACCGTTCACGAAGTAGCCGGAGAGGAACATGAGACCAATATTGTGGTGCATGGATAAGCTTCCATATGTCCGGTACACGATGAGTGCTGGGATTGAGAGGAAGAGGAACAGAACTGATGTTACTGCACGGGCACCTATGGCATCGGAGAGGAAACCAGCTGAAATGCCTCCTAAAACCCCTCCTATGTCAAATACAATTGATAAAATTCCTGAAGCCTTGTGTGACAAGAACTGGCCTGCTACGGCTGCAAATAAAAAGATAGGTTGGTATCAAGAAAAATTGAGAATGATTGATACTCCATGAATGAAAATTCTATAGAAACAATGCTCCCAAGAAGTAAAACAATCCTCCATTTTCTGAACTCTACTTTTCATGGATTTATGTCACCATGGAAAGAGAGGTAGTTTACGCTCATGAGCTAGATTATTGAGTTACTTGTGTAACCCTACCATCTAACCAAGAAAATTAGGTAGGAAAAGTAACAGATGTAAATTGGTACAATTCAATTGACATGTCAATCAACAACTAAAACAGTTCAACATGTGAGCAAAAGAATATTATAAAAAATTTGGTAGGCACCTTATCAGAAACTTGAGAGCAAGCTAGAGCTGGTGTATTACCAACCGAATTGGTATGTTCCATTGCATCAACTATCACACTGTGTAGAACAAGGTTTCACAGAACTAAATTTTTCAGACTGTTTGGTGCTGTTATCTACTGATTTAGAAGACACTATAAAGCAACCAACTATTTAGCCTGAAATGTAAAATTAAGGATTACTGGACTGGACAAAATTCTGAGTGACATTTTAACAACCAAATTAGAGTTCACGTCGCAAAAGTTAAAATTAACCTTGGACATACTTGTAGATTTACTCACTGACAAAATTATGTACAGGTAACAAGCTCGTACCGACCATTGTCAATGTGAGATTAAATAAATAGTATAATGTATAAGCAATTGACTGCATACCATTGTTCCTGATATAGAATGGCAACCAGTAGAGGAAGGTATAAGCAACAAGCTTGGAGAAAAAGAGGCAGAACGCAAACGGCGCAACGCCAGGCAGCCTCCAAGCCTCCAAGAACCCAATCGCCCTTGGTAACTGTGATCCCATCTCCAGCTCCAGCTCCAACTCGTCATGCTCATTCGCTTGGGCCTCTTTCTTATCCTCCCCAAGCAGCTCCACCTCCTCCCCACCATCGCCATTCATCTCAATCTCCATGGCCTGCACCTCCAACCCGGCCTCACTCGGGTGCGCGACCAAGAACACCAGCACGACGACCCCAAGCGCGGCAATGGCGAACGCCGGCACCAAGAACGACCACCCCCACCCGAACTCGAGCACGGCGGCGGCGAGGACGGAGCCGGCGATGTTCCCCATCGAGGTGTGCGAGTTCCACACCCCCATGATGGTGCCGCGCTTCGAGGCGTGTCCGAACCAGTTCCCCATGACGGCGACGACGCAGGGCCAGCCGGCGGACTGGACGACGCCGCTGGCGACCTGCGCGGCCGCGAAGAAGGCGAGCGCGTGGACGTCGAGGAAGTAGGCGGCGCCGAGCGCGGCGCACGCGGCCCCGGACGCGAGCATGGCGGCGCCGAGGAGGCGGCGGAGGTCGGCGCGGTCGGCGAGGTGGCCCGCGGCGAACATGGCGAGCGCGTAGGCGGAGAGGAAGGCGACGTCGAGCTCGCCGAGGCGGTGCGGGCCCCGGGCGCCCGAGAAGGGCGCCCACTCCGCGGAGAGCACCGCCTTGACGATGCTGGGCGGCTTGCGGGAGGCGTGGAACGCAGCGTAGGACGCGAAGGTGAGCGCCAGCACCGCGTACTCGTGCCGCCCGAGGCCCCGCGCCGGCGCGCCCCCGGCGGCGGCGCGAGGGCCCCCGTTGGGCGGCGGCGCGGCCGCCGCGGCTTCCATCGGAGTGGGGGCCGGAGCGGATGCTAGAGAGGAGCGAGGTTTGAGGGCATGGGAGGCGAGGGGAAGGTGAGATCTGGCATCGGGGTGAGGAGGAGACGACGACCCGGAGACAGGAGGGCTGGGACTGACAGGAGGGAAGTTTGGCTCCGTTTGCACTTCTTCTTCTTCTTTGAAACCTGAATTTTTTTCCTACTATTTCTTTTTTCAGAGAAAGCAAGCTGAAGCCTGAAGAACAGGTTGTTCAGAGTTCAGACTTCAGAGTGCGCCTGAAACCTGACAAGAGCATTGTTTCTGCAGCTGGACTTGGATCAGATGAACTCTGCAGAGAATACTAGATCAGTGCGGACGTTGTTGTTTATGCCAACCAAATACTAGACAAATACTCAACAGTCAACAAATAACCGTCTCACAGATCAGAGCGTGTGTTTGACATAGTATGCAGTGTCATCGTGCGTGTGTTTGACAGAACAAACGAACCAGCGGTTCTGCGTCAGACATCCTCAGGAAAATTCAGGCAGAAAGGTCAGGAGCCGGTAGCCTGGTAAACCTGTATATCATTGCATCCCACGGTTGTCAGCCACCCACCTTCCATGTTTGGCAATGATCATGTACCACTACCACCATGGACACACTTGGCAAACTGAATTGACTAGCCAGATCTGTAAAAGCTCAACCAGCTGCATAAGAGTCCCAGTTTGGTATGCTGGCTGTTGCTTCATTGACCATTTTCACAAGTGTAACCTGTGCGCAACAAAAAAAAAATCCATCACATGTAAGAAGGATACAAGAAGAATAAGGACTGGGAAGAAGCAAAGAATCATAGCCATGTGTGTCTATGTATTATGTAAATATCTCAACAACAGAAGAAAACTGTTCGCATTTCTAATGCTTCTTTTTTTATATATATGGTGGCATTTCTAATGCTGATACTTCAAGAAAGTAACAAGTCTTATGGATGAACAACTTTTTATCATAAGGAAGCTATAATCGGTGACGAAACAGACAAAATGCATATGACATTTTACTGAATTATCTCATGGTGGCCTTAACTGCTTCAATGATGCTTCTAAGCGCAACATGATATATACTCATGCACATTTTTTTTATTTTTATCTTATGTACTATAATGTACTTGCAATTGTTCCACTACTCGAAAGACTAGATTACCAAGTAAACATTGTTTAACATCCAACTGAAATGGTACAAAAACATTGAAACAATGCTACATATTTGCAAACAGTGCATAACCATACCACACTCTGAGGTATACGGTTAGGTAGACCATCTGGAGGTAATGGTAAATTTCTTGGTGGAGGTTTGTCCGTGTACTGTCTCTTGTCAAACCTCCATGCTCCAATTTTAGCATAAGTCAGTTTACCCTAACGCAAAAGGAAGAGAATGGTTATTAGCACAAATCTGGAGTCAGATTTTCTGAAATTCCACATCAAAAGATGAATCATGTACCTCCTTGTCATAATCACACCCATAAGTATAATGTATGATAAAAGCATCACCAACTTCCAAGTCCCAAGGTGGCTGAAAAACAGAATCAAACTATCATCTATGAAAATAACTGCACGAGCTGCCTAATATGGATGGTTACACGATAGGTTTTTTCGATGATGGTGACATGATAGTTAACCAAACTTCAAACCTGAATCATAAAGTCCTTGCGTAGGATGTTGCCCACTCCATGGATAGCAGATGCTACAGCATAGCCATACCTGTTTCTCAAAAATACATATAACAAATAATTAGATACCCACTTAAAACCTGAACAAAATAGCATATAATTTGATAGTAATCTTGGAATACACAGGAAATAAGAAATTATTTGCCAGGACGTTACATTTCAAGAACCCAGCCAAAAGTTTTATCTGCTTCAGGATCTTTTTTCATCGCAATTGAAACATTCATCCATGTAGGTGCGATCCTTGCAAGAGATTCCTAGTAAATCAGGGAGAGAGTAATTGAATTAGTTACGGTAATCTGAGTAGATGCTTAAAAGAAAAGAAAAGAAAAGCCTACCTTCTCAATTATCACAGGAGAATTTCCTATAGGATCAATCTTAGTGATTGGTCCCTTGTCTTCAGGGAAGAACTTACGCAACACTTTCTCATTTTTCTCTGGCTCAATATAGAAGAAAGGGAAAGCTGCTGCGCGACCATCCCTTGACAAATTTGGGATAGGCTTGACAATAATGTGATCAGGCTCTGCCATCAAGATATACCTGCACATAGATAGTATGAAATTAATTAATCTACTGAGTCTGGAGAATGATTGCTGCCTATCAACTAAACTTACTGTAAACTTACTCTTCCTTTATGTCTGCCTTCTGGAGCCACTGAACAAATGCCCATGGTCTATTCAGAACAATGTATCCCTGAGATGTTACGATGAACAGTGTTAGGACAAAATATATAAGCAGCATCTAGTTTCTAGTAATAATTGTCGGTCATGAACTCCTTAAAGCATTTGAACTGTTAAATCTCTTGAGCAATACTTGAAGATTAAAATCATCATTATACGATTGCAACAACAAAAATAAGCAATCGATAGGATGCAGACAAGCAGCAACAGTTGCATTTCACAATAGGATGTTCTACGAAGACAACAAGCCTGCAGCCCACCCCACAGGATTATTAGCAACTTGCAGCCTGCACTAGTGGTTTCAACTTGCTTCAGACGCAATATGCTGAAAAGGCTGCAATCAGCAGATCCCTTTTCACCACGTGGGGTCCTTGCAGCCAATCTGTTTTTTTCCTATCAACGTGGCCCTCACTACTCCCTCATTTCCATTGTACCACATGATTGTACAAGCCAATGCAGCACAGCTGTTATTTGCCCAGAGGTTTTATGCTGTCACAATTTTCGCCTTAATTTTTCGCCGCATGAAATCGTAACTGCCAATCTGTTTTTCTGTATCAACTTGGCCCTCACTACTTCCTAGTGTCCTTGTCCCACATGCTTGTACAAGCCAAGTAGCACGACATATTTGTCCAGAGGTTTTATGCTCTCATGAATTTTCACCTATTTTTTCCAGTTAAGGAGGAGCAGTGCAGGACGGCAGGATTTTGCTAAGACCTTAGATTTGTACGTGCTAATTTCTAGTGAGTAGTGATATGAAGCTCAAGCAGTGCAAACCACTGGTTGCTAGATGCTCCAAGAACTACTGTGACTCTGAGGTTCATGTTTCTCTGGTACCCAGATATCACTGAGCACTGATCAGCTGAAACCAAATAAATACTGAAATGTTTCACAGGTGCATTTTAGAACATGAACCAGCAATTCACATGACTCCACCTGTCCACCATCGCTCCTTGATAAGCACACAGATTTATCTGCTTCACTCAGCGTCCATACGCATTTCTACAGAATTCCAACTAACCGGCAGCAACTAACCAGAGAACCAGCGGAAAAGCATCACGCAACGTGGCGAAATTGATTGCTGTTTCGTCAAGCGAAAGCAACAGCGCGCAGTTACCTGGTCCCCTCCGGCGAGCGGGTCGGCGACGAAGGTGGGGATCTCGCCGACGAACTCGTCGGGCTTCCCGGAGTGCAGGATCCTGGTGAACCCGCCCATCTCGTCGCCGCCCGGCGCCCGGCGCGCCGCCTTGAACCAGTGGTACATGACGCGGCACTGCCACGTGTTGTACGCGGACCCCGACGCGGTCACTGCGGTGTGAAACGGCCTCGGCCGCCCGGCGGATCCCGCGGCGCCGAAGCGGCGGGAGGAGGAGGAGGCGGCGGTGGCGGTGGGGAAGGAGGTGGAGGTGAGGGGCAGGAGGCCGGAGCGGGAGGAGAGGAGCGCGTTGTAGGTGAGGAGCGCCGCGGCGATCGCTACAAGGACCAGCGGCAGCGCGCCGCGGCCGCACGGCGCGGCCATGGCGTGGCGGTGGCGCGGCGGGTGCTGCCGCGAGCTCGGGGAGTGGTGCGAGTGGGATACCGGGAGACCGGCCAGGCGTGGCGCGTGTGCCTTGAATCGGGGGACTGGCGAGGCGAGGCTGGCGTCCTGGTGAAGACTCGCTTTCGGATCGGAGCACGTGTTCTAGAAGGGCATTCCGCTTCTTCAGAATTTTTTTTATATATTTTGGTCCAAATTTGTACTGGATGCCAAGGAATACAGCTTCCAAATATTTTTTTGTAATTTAATCCAAATTTTGTACTGAATAAGGAATACAGTTTCCAAAAAATTTTATAATTTGGTCTAAATTTATACTGAATGTCAAGGAAGTGGTTGGTCAGTGCCACTAGGGGACCATGGAGAGGAGGTGAGGATTACTCCCTCCGCCCCGGAGTATAGCTACGTTTAGACTTTTTCAAAATTAAATATTTTCAATTTTAACTATAAGTAATAAAATAATCATAAGGCTAATAATATAAATATTAGGAAAAAGTCTATATTTCAACCTCCAACTATCACGTTCGTCCGATTTTCATCCTCGAACTGCAAAACAGACATCCTACACCGTCGACCCCAACCACCCTAGTTTTGATCCGACGTGGCAAACGGTTTTGTCAAATCATCCAGTAATAGTAGGGTCCACATGTCAAACCTATCTTCTCCACCTTCTCCACCATGCCGACAATGCCTCCTGCTCCATCCCAGCACCACCTTCAACACCTCCTGCACGGATTGCCGGTGCCTGGCCACCGGCGACGAAGCCCGACGGGGGCGGGTGGCATCCCGGTGGGCAGCGCGGCTTGAAGAACGCCGGACCTGGTTGCGACGAGCGAACCGGCTCCTGGAACGGGCACGAAGGTCGATCACCATCCGCCGTTGGCCCAACCGCTAGTGGCGCCGGTGGTGGGAGCGAGGACTCCGCGCCTTGGTCCAGCCGTCCGCATCGACGGCCGGCTCGGGACTGGCCTCACATCGGCTGATGACGGAGCTGGGGTGGGGACGGGACCTATCTGGCGGCCTCAGAGGGAGACCATGGAGCAACCGCGGCTGGCCGCGACGCCCTTCCTGGCGGCGGCCAGCGCGTCCGGCCTCCTCCTAGCGTCGACGTGGCTATCCAGCATGGGGACCCAGGCGGTCGTGGACCGAGATGGGGTGCGGGACGCCATCTGCAACCAACTCGGCGGCGACGGCCACGCGCTTGGGGGAGGGGAGCACAGGAGCGCGTCGCGGTAGAAGAGTGGGGAGGCCTCACCGTCGGAGGGGTAGCATCCTTCCAGCGCAGTTGCATGCCGTCGTCGCCAGAGGGGTAGAAGGGCGTGGCCACCGGGGAGAGGGAGGAGCGGGCGGGGGTCGTGGTCGCCGGGCGTGGGTGGGATTCCGTCGAGAGGGGGGCGTGAGGGCTAGGGGAGGAGGGGGCGGAGGGGCGCTCCATCTCGGAGGTGATCGCCGGGCCCGGGTGGGTCACCGGCGAGCGGCGGTCGTGAGGGACTGTGGGGGAGGAGAGGGTGGGAGGAAATGGCCACACCTTACACCTCCAACATTCCCACCTCACCCAGTCGGCTTAGCGAAGAGCGCCACATGGATAGGTGACGTAGACCAAAACCAGAAAGGATTTGGGTCGAGGGTATATATTGTTCGGTTTTGAATAGTTGAGGGTGCAGGATGTCTAATTTTGCAGTTCAAGAATGAAAATCGGACGAACGTGATACTTGGAGGTTGAAATATGGAATTTTCCCTAAATATTATGTTAGTAGATTTATGGTGAAACTAACTATTATAATATGTAACTTTTTATTTGAAATAATTTATTTTTAAAAATATTGTTGGTCAAAGTTAAAATATTTGACTTTGAAAAAATCTAAATGTAGCTATATTATGGACGGAGGGCGGGGGCGGAGCCAGCTATATTATTCCTGGTATTCCCAGAAATACCCACAAATTATATGTCAACTACACACATGTATATATATTTTGTACTAGATAAAAAAATATTTTCGAGTAAATCAGCAAGCGTCTCATCCTAACTCCGACACACTCTCTTTTTAGGAGAACAGATTTAGGTGCTCGCGATTGTCAGCATATTGGTTAGCTAGTTAACTATTCTACTGGCTCAAATCATGTACTCCTACTACCTAAATCGTGACCGGCTGTTGTTCACCATAATTCGGCTTTAGATGAATACAACTGCACGTTAGCATGGTTTTTCAATCCCTCCTTTCGCTGCTTTTCCTTTATCCATCATAGCGCCGCAATCTTTCTCTTCCAGCTCTAGATCTTCCACGCACACAATGCCAAATCTATCACTACGGTCGACATCCGTGCTCGTATCCGTATCACTCTTTATTAGGTACGAATGAATCCAACTTTTATCAATAGTGTATATTCTTCGGATTCAATTTCAAATTTGTTTGTTTTGAAAGTGAGAATACCCAACTCTAAAATTCTGGCTCCGCCAGTGACGGAGAGAGTAGTTAAAAGCAAAGATGGAGAGGGTTTTTGATCTAATCGCTTCCTGATGTGGACACTTGAAACAAACTAACTAACTATTTGCATTTTTGTTTCTTATGACAATAGGTAAAATACACGTACCCGCAAAAAAAAGGTAAAATACACATGAAATGAATAATCAAGAAGCTAGCACTTTCAATTTTATTTACTTGCTGTATACGAAAAAAACGATTAATTGCATTTTTACACAGCTAGAGGTACAGAGGTACAGTAAGGGATGTACATCAAGACTACAAACCACACACGTGACACGTTGGTACGCACGAGCGACGAGCAGCTCCAGCAGTGACAGGGAAGCATATGCCGCGGCTCCAGATCATAAGCGGCCAGGCTCCACAGAAGGGAAGCAGCAGCGAGCAGCCACCAACTCGGTGTCACGTCCACGGCGGCGGGGGCACGGGCATGGTCGTCGGCCTGTTCCACAGCGGCGCCGGCGGCGACGACGGCGACCTGAAGCCCAACGACCGCCTGTTCCAGGCCTCCCTCCCGCCACCGGAGGCCCCGCCGCCGCCGCCGCCGCTGCCGGCCGCGACCCACGCCTGATCGTCGTCCCTCGCATCCCCATCACTCGCCGCTGCATTGCATACGTTAGTGAGCGCCGCCCAGATCGAAATCCCAAAGCAAAATCATCACGCGAGCTAGCCGTCGATTATACCGAGAGGGCGCGAGGAGCAAACTGCCGGGGCGGCGCGAGAGCACACGAGGAAGACGACCACGAGCAGCCAAGCTAAGAGCCTGCTCCGATCCATGGCGGCCATGGTCGTGAAACGACGACTGAGCCTGCCTGACGTCTGAGATCGACGACGGACACGGGCGATTGGAACCCGGGATAATCAAGCGTCCCAATGCCGCCAGCCTTGCCAGCTCGTGTTGTTTATGTACCCGCCGATCGGATCGGTGATGTGACGAGGGTACCGAACTGCCGAGAAGCCGATCTGGAGCTAATCAGGCTGGCTGGCTAGTAGGTGGTGGCCGGTAGTATATACTAGTAGAGAGTATAGTAGTATACTACTCCTGCTTGCTTGACATCTGTGGCTGGTGCAGCGTATTGCCACAATAATTGCAGCTCGTGCGCGCGCGGTTTTCAGATTGGGGTTCGCTGATGGTGTTAGATTCATCAGTTTACCTGAGGGATTTAGTTTAATTTGTATCAACTGGCATCTCGGCTGCGGGGAGGGATTAAATACGAGATAGACGACGCAGAAGTTCAGGAATTGACAGAGTAAAGGACAGGTTTGGGACAAAGAAATTTCATGGAAATTTTAGGATGAGTATCAACTGCCTTGGTATTATTTGGCCTGTCTTCATGTGCAGGATGACGATTGCCGAACAATAAATATCAAAATAGCTTGCTTTTCTATAGAATTTCATTCCATTGAAAGTCATGTGATGGGCTATTAATCGTCAGTCCACGCGAGATCCAGCAATGGCACTCGAACTAGAGCTTCTACTTCTCGAGTGAGCGTCCCTCTACTTTTTGAGGGCTAGTATTTTAACTTCAACTTCAGCATTTATCTCTAAATCTCACCCTCTTATTTTAATCTAAAGGGTAAGACCAATTTGTCAGTGGATAGGGGCTCCCTAGAGACCCTCCAGGAATAGAGGGTGAAGGAAGAGATTTTGAGCCCTCCTCAAAATGGAGGCTTTAGTAGAGGGTCTGCTGGAGTGCGATTTTTTTATTTCACCCTCCAATTTAAGATGGAAGTTTATTTAGAGGGTCTGCTGAAGTTGCTGATGTGCCTTGGTTCACTATGCAAAATCATAGCCGGTAATATACCGTGTCCTGCGCTGTTGTGAAAGTGGATGAATAGTTTGTAGCATGTCAATTTTAGCTTTCTTCTACCTTTTCTTCATCTTCTTCTTCTCTATTGACTTCATTAATATTATTCGGGGCATTCCGCTGCTATTCCGCTGCTCCTACACGGGGTAAATCTGGTGGAAGATCGTGCACAAGATGGTTTCCAGGATATTACACCTCAGGCGGGCATGTCGCTTCCGGACTGGCGGATGCACCTCCGCAAACGGCTCTAGAAGGACAAGTGGAAAGATTTCGACTCCCTCTTCGCCCTGGTCGCGTGGCAGCTTTGAAAAAAGCGTAATGCACGGACCTTCTATGGGGACGCCATGCAGCTATCCAATCCATGGTCTTTCAGCTCATCCAGAGGGGTAGAACTGGATTGCGGCAGGAGCCAAGAATCCTGGTCGTCTTTTTTGCGAGTAGTAGCCTTTCGTTTCTCTCTTTTCCCACCTTCTCTAGGTTGCTTTGTAGTGTAAATTAGCACTTAGGGTTGGTTTCGGCGTCGTGGAACGTCATCAAGCATGGCTTTTGTTGTGCGAGGTTGTAATTCTCACTCATTTTTCTTAATACAATTATACGCAGGTCTATACATAGAGGAAAAAAATATTATATGCTTTGAATAGTGGGCTCTCTTTCTTTTCTTTTGTGGGGGGGGCGGGGGGGGGGGGGGGGGGGGGCGGTGGGGGTGGCTGAGATGGCACTTGAGAGTAGTATCTAGGTATCGGTGTGGAATGGCTGTACATTATACATCACATACCGCGACAAATTCATGGAAAGCTACGTAGCTTCGGTTGTCTGTTCATAACGCACGTACGTACGCAGACAAGTGCACGTAATTTTTATAAGACGAGTGGTAAGTCATAGTAGTGTGTGTCAACGTTGGACTTTTTGCTAGCTGGATGATGATCATGCACTGCTAATGTCGGTTCGTAATATAAAAATAAAATCATATTATTAATTTTTTTGCTAAAGAAACATCATAATACTATATTACTCGAAAACAAAAGTGTTTTAACGATGCACCAATAATCCGCGTACATCTCGCGACGTGTGGTGTCTCCTAGTACTACTACCTCAACTGCAATCAGGCTGGCCGGAGCAGTTCAATTCTCAAGAGAACTGAGAAAATTGACGAGTTTCAAATCAGGCTGGCCGGAGCAGTTCAATCATGCAGGACAGACACCACTGCAGTCTGCAGCGCCAGTGAGGCAAATAGGGGTATTTGTCTGCACTGTTAAACCACGTTCTTGGTTCAGATGGTTAACGTACCATTACCGTACCATCAGGCGGTTGGTTGGCTGCGTAATCTTTCAGGCGTTTCCCTTTCGCTAAATAAAAGAAAGGCGAATCATTCTTCAGGCACGCTCGGCCCAAGTGGTGCCACTAGAACACTGACGAAGGATTAGCCTGTAGAGGAAAAGGATTGGGGGGGATTCAGCAGGCGGCAGTGATGCCGGTGCCACGTGAAGGCGACCTGACGACCATCGGCAGCCTCGCTGTTCCTGCTGGTCGTGTGGTCTTCTCCGCCACCCGATTAAACAGTGCCCCGTGATCTCCTGATATTTTTCTATGCGGAGAGGTACCGATACATTGCGATACAATACGTCATCAGCAAAGCAAGAATGGTATCGCGATGAGATCCCATATTATAACCCGTTCTTCTTCTCTGATTGAGACATGCTGCGGGCTTTGTGAGCAGCAGGGTGCAATCGGAATGGTAAGCCCAGCCCTGCGAATCTGCGATCACCGGCAGATGGACGCGGATCTTCAGGAAGTTCAGGATCCGGATCTTTCCAGGCCGGCAGCCTGCTCTAACGTCCTGGCAAGCAAATCCACGTGCGCTAGAGATATTTTTTATGATTCAACTAAGGTGCCGATGTGCTTTGAGCATAATGCGCCGCTTTTACGGAAATTTCATGACGAAATTTCATGACGATGGAGTTTCAAACAGTGGATATCGCCGGATGCAAGGAAGATGAAGATAGGAATCTACTGGCGTGCTTCAATATAATTTTATTTTATGTTGAAGTCTCGGTTGTAAAAGGGTTCTCTTTAATTGAAATCCGGTCCCTTTCTTTAAAAAAAAAAGAGATCTGAGATTCCGAAGCGGCACCCGGATTCTGAACTTCCGATGCAGGGTAGAGCTGGAAACGACCGGCGGGTCCCTCGGTAACATCTCAAGAGCTGCCGCCAGCGGATCCGCAAGGAAGCCTGCTGCGGTCCTGCCCTGGAAACAACATGGGTCCATTTATGGCTATAGCAGGCCAATAGAGAGGCCCGTCGCTGTTTCTGCTAAGTTGACCCACAGCAAGTTCGGAGCATGTCCGGCCCCGGAAAACAACATGGGCCTGTTTATGGGTATCCTAGCAGGAACGGAGAAGGCCGTCTCCATTCCTGAAGTTCCAGCCCACAACAAGAAGCAGACGCCCTAAAAGCAGGAGAAGTACAAAGCAATGCTGGACAGCCGCAATCCTAGCCGAAGTAGAAAATCAGCTGCGCCCACGGACCGACCGACGGAGATATGGTTTTCCTTGGGCCGGAGCCGAACGAACTCCTCGAAGCCCCGGCCCAATTATGACCGGCATGCGCGGCGCGCTCTGAAGTCTGGGCACCAAACGCTGCACTGCACGCCGCCGTCCACGGACCCGGGCTCCCCGGCGGCGTCACCGGCCTAGGACGAGCTGAGCTACGCAGAACAAGACACCAGCTTCCGGGGCTTTGCTTTATCCATGGCTGGGCGGTCTCCACTCTCCACGCGGACAGCCACGGCGAGTACCGTGGCCGTGGCCCCACCCTCGTCTCGTGCCGCGCCGCCCGTCGTCCTCTCCGCGCTCTGCTCTGGTCGCGGCGGTCCACGGCGAGGCCGAAAGCGCCGGGCTCTGGCTTGGCTTTCTCATTTCTGGAGTGGATCTTGCCGAAAGAGGAGCGGAGTGACGACGACTGATCCACGAGATTATCTGGTCTGGTACCAAATCGAGACATGACCCTTTGTGATTTGTGCTGGGTCACACGTAATCTCGGCTCCGGGGAGAGTGGGCCGGCCGGCCCCCCATGGATGGAGCACGAGTGAGAGTGACACTGATACCGGCGTCTGGCTGATGCGAATCCGTGATGTCGGCCGGGTTGGCGCGTGGGGCCAGGATCCCGGGACCGACTCCGCTGCGTCGTCGTCCGTCCATTCTTCCAGGTGGTGCACTGACTCACTCGCTTTCCCGATCGAGAACGTGGTCGCTGTCGCCGAGATATTTCTTAGGATTCAACTAATTCGTTCTGGCTCGTGCACCTACCACGCCCGCACGGTAGGCCTCGTCATCTCCTGGAGGTCGTATGTAGTGACGCCAGCAACGAAGCTCCACTTCAGGGGTTCAGGTACAAGGTCGAATTCTTGTTTCTTCCATAAATCCATATGAAGTTATCGTCTGTAAGTTCAGCAGAATTTGAACTTTTCCCCCTAACAAGTTCCCTCGTGAACGCTTTAAGCCAGCCAGGAACGCTTCATGCTCTGCGAAGAGTACGTGTACACCGAGCCACGTCAGTACCTACCGACCGAGCACGTTTTGAATCGAGTTTGAAAGAAGAGAAAAAGAGCACGCCATCCTAGAATACAACGTGGCCCCGCCCGGACCGTGGTCACCGTACGACACGTCGACGCCCAGGCCGTTACCGCGCGCTCCACGTAGCGGAGCCCGCGCCGCGACACATGCCACCTGCGCGGCCGCGCCCCGGCCATTTTTCTACTACCCCCGCTCCCGCACAGGTCGCCGCGCCCACGCCCCGGCTCGCGCGCACGTTCCTAGGCGTGGGCGGGCCGGGGACCCGGCCGCGGGCGTACTGGCGTCAGTCTGCCTGTCCCCATCGACTTGGATTGGGCTTCAGTGTGTCTGACCGTGGGGGAGCGTGGGTGCGGGAGGACCGGAGGAGGGGAGTGCTCCTGGGCAGAGGGACCAGGAGGCTAACATGGAACATGGGGTCTAGTATTTGTTTAGGAACCGCGATCTAGACAGGGTGCTTGATTGGTTTTTGTAATCCGGTGGGTTTTTTTTTTGAAAGAAAACGCTCCGGCGTTGTGTGTGACTAATGCAGCCATTTAGCCCCACCTCACAAAGCTGACGCAGTGTTTTACCCACCTTGCTGAAATACTCGACGTCAGATTTAGCAACAAAATATTTCGTTGTCCAGAAGCACCTGCACGCAGCAAAACGATTTGTTCTCCGATGTCCCTCAAGACCACTGTATTGACCGAGAGGTTAGCGAAGAGCTCTGCTATCGGAGTCCAGGAAAAAATAAGTGCCGCACTCTTCATTTAACTTTACTCAAAAGAACCTAGAAATGTCACCTAAATGAATTTGTTTTTTACTCGACTTGTTGACAGAATCATAGTGCGAGTAATAAGCAGCTTGTCTTACAACCATGTCGGCTGCCTCAAAAGCACCCCGAGATCACGAAAAGTCAACACGAGCACGAGCACGCACTACCCCCCCCCCCCCCCCCCAAACCCCATCGTTAAATGCTACCAATCGGTGCACTAACGACGTGGGACCCGCCGGTCAGCCTCCGGTGGGTTCTGCGCCGCGCTGCCACGGTATCCCGCCGCTAGATACGGCGCGCCGCGTGGCAGCAACGATCGCCAAACCGAGCCGAGATATCTGCTCCCCATTCTCCCGGATTTAGCCCGGCTAATCCCCCGCCCGCGCGCGCACAACTGTATAAGAAGGCCGCGCCGCGTCCGTGTGATCCGTTAGCAAAAGCGTCGTTAGCCCAGGCAGGCGGGCGGGCAGGCAGGTCACGGCGGGAGCAAAAGCGAAGCGCGCGCCGGTCAGACACGAAGTTGCAGTGGAGAAAGGGAAGGCCCCCGAGGACTTATCCTCCGCACCGCAACCCCACCGCCCGTTCCCCACCGCCGATTCCGCGATTCGGTTCGGTGCCGCCGCAGTGGAGCCCCCCGCCTCCTGCGATCGAGATAGTGGCAGGGGCAAGTGGGGAGGGAGGAAAACCCCCGCGCGCGAGCGAGCGGGACTCGCGTCGCGCCTCCGCCTTCGCGGATTTCTGTTTCGCCTGCTCGGCGCGGCGGTGCGGGGAGCCGACCGGAGGCAGAGAAGGGAACCCTAGGTTGGAGCGCGGCGGACGGCGGTGTTGATGGCGAGCAGGGGCGGCGTTGGCGGGGTGACGGCGTCGGCGTCGGCGGGGGACCCGAGCAGCCCGAGCGCGCGGGCGTGGGGCGAGGACGAGGCGGCGCCCGGGAAGGTGAAGCTGATGTGCAGCTTCGGGGGCCGGATCGCGCCGCGTCCCGGGGACGGGGCGCTGCGGTACGTGGGGGGCCAGACGCGCCTCATCTCCGTCCCGCGCGCCGCCTCGTTCGGGGAGCTCCTGCGCAAGGTGGAGGCGGTGGACGAGGCCGGCGGCGGCGGCGGGGGCGTGCTCGTCAGGTACCAGCTCCCCGGGGAGGACCTCGACTCGCTCATCTCCGTGTCGGGCCCCGAGGACTACGAGAACATGATGGAGGAGTACGAGAAGCTGGCCGCCGCCGCGCCCGACGGCTCCGCCAAGCTCCGGGTCTTCCTCTTCCCGGCCTCCGGGAGCGAGGCCGGCGGCTCCGGCTCCGGCTCCAACCACCTCGCCCCCGCCGCCGTCGACGAGTCCGGGCAGCGGTACATCGACGCCATCAACTGCGTCTCGGCCGAGGCCGTCGCCGCGGCCATGCGCCGCAAGGACATCGTCGCCAGCGCCGGGTCCTCGGCGCACAACTCCGAGGCCTCTGAGTACAGCGGCCTCGTCGAAGGTATGTCGCCGCGGGCGGGACCGCCGCCTCCCGTTGCAGCTGAATACTCGTATTCAGGTGGGCCCCAATACCATGGTGGCTTCCCGGAGTCAGTGGGGTTCAGTGCCGTCACCATGTCAGCTCCAACGATGGGCATTCCGGCGCAAAATCCTATACTGGTTAGGACAGAGCCATCAACGGTGCAGCCTCATCAGGTTGCTGCTGCTTATGCGACATCACAGCAGCCACCTCAAGTTGCTTCTTATGTGCAGCAGCAGCAGCAGCCTCAAGTCACTCAATATGTGCCACACCAGCAGCATCAGGCGAGTGCTTACGTGCAGCAGATGCCGCAGTCGTATATAGAGGCGCAGCATGTCCACTACATCAACGCACAACAATTTGGTGTTCATGGTGCACCCCAATCTGTCAATTTTGTGCCTGTGCAAATGAGCCAGTTCATGCCTAGCATTCCAGCAACGAGTTCTATGCCGACCGCGGTTGCCCAACAAGTTGGTACGTTCAGGCCTGTTTCTGCTGGTGCAGAACCTGTACAGGAGAATGTGCATTTCGCAAGGCAAGTGCAAGCTCCAGTTGATCAGAGTTACCGGGTGCTGCAGACACCACTGTCGCAGTTTCCTCCTTTGCCTTCTGTGCATCTGCAGACAAGTGATGCGCAGAGATATGGTGTTCAACCAGTGATAACAAGCACAACAAGCACACCAGTGGTGACAAGCTCAGGGACAATTCCTGTGGTGGTTAGCTCAGCCACCGTTCCATCTCTGAGGTATGATGATTGCACAATGTGCCAGAAAGCATTGCCGCACGCTCATTCGGATAACATTATCCAGGAGCGGGGAAATCCTTGTGCAGTGAGCAACCCTGAGGCAGTTCCAATGTTTTACAGCCTGCATCAAGATAGTGCATCCAACAAATCTAGTCCAAGTGCAAGCTCAGGAACTCCTGCTAACTACATGGCAGAACCGAGAGCTGGGAACACAGTAGGGGTGATGGGGCAATTTGAGTCGACACTTCCTGCCAGAATACCTGCAGTCCAGGTAACTGCATCTCCAGATGCAGGTGTGCAGGTTCAACCCACCATGGTTGCTTTACCAGTTTCTAGTGCACCTACTCCAAATGGAGTATTTGTGGGTCATCCTCCTCAGGCTGGGGCTGAAGATCCTTCCAGGTACCAGCAGCAACCATACTCTTATAGCATGCAACCACCACAAGTTCCAGTGAATGGCCCACAAGTCATTGATGCCAGTGCATACAAAAATTCAAACCATCCAGCAGCAGAACCGCTTAGGGAATATGCTCGTGATCTTCCTAATGATTATGCCAGAGCTATCGATGCCCGTATGCAAGGAGTTCATTTGGGTCCCATTGCCCCTCCAGAATCTAGTGTTCAAGGAAAGCCTTCTATTCCTCACGGTGCCATTGACCATGCAAAAGTTGAGAAGCCACTTGTAAATATTGACAGTAGTTCTATCTACAAATCTCAAGCTGGAGGGTATCATATGGGGATTACCAATGCCTTTACTGCTCCTGCTTTGACTCAAGAGGATAACATTGCAAGGCATAGTGAACAACCACCTGCTTTTGATGTTGGTGCACAAAATGTTCATCCTGACATAATCCAGCATCCACTCAATGTGCCAGTCCAAAACAACCTTAGAGTGCCCATTGAACCACCTGTTTCCAATGAAATGGTTCCTGTGCGACCACCTTACTCCGGTGTTCAGGTTCCTGCTGGGCCGCCCCCACAACATCCTAGGGAAATGCTTGGTCACTTGGTTTCTGGTCCCCCTAATGGCGGCAGTAAATTTCCGTTGCAGGCTACTGCTGGTATTGACCGTGTTGAAGGTACACGGGAACCAGCTTACACTGATTCACTTTTCTCAAACCAGGATCCTTGGAAAGCAGCGGGAAATTCTTCGTTAGTGCCTCCAAGGCCAAGCAAGCTAGCTAAAGAGCCTGTTGCTTCTGGAGATCAATATATGGATGGTCACATTCCTGATATCAACACAAATGCTGCTGCACTCTTAGAAGAAGGGAATCTTTCACACATTCGGGACCCAGGGTTTAAGGATATCCACACAGTTAAAGTGAACAAAGGTTGGTAGACTTTGTTGTTCTGTACTATTCAGAAAGTAGTTTACAGTATCGTTTCTACAGTATAGTGGACTAAGTACATTGTTCTGCTCCCCATTCTCCTTTTCTCTTCTGACAGGATTTGGTGAGGAAAATATCAAGCGGCAATTACAAGCTGTTGCTGAAGGGGTGGCAGCATCAGTTCTTCAGTCACCCTTTCCAGAAAAACCAGCTGTGTTATCTGGTGATCACATAGATTCACATGGCACAGTAGTTGATGCAAAAGTTCAGGTGGGAGATGTTTCTATCTGCGCTTGTCTAACTCATTGTTCTTTAACAGGTGTAAATTTTTTGCTTTAATTTTGGGTTCAGGATGAGGGGAACAATCAGTCAGACAAAACAAGCCAGGGGGTTCAAGTTTTGGATGACAGCGATAACCTTCAGGTTTTTGTCAGATTAATTTTGAATATTTTATGTACACCTTCTATTGTGGCTTCAAATACATGTTCCCCGTTTTCGGCATTGTGAATTGCAGATAATCAAGAACAGTGATCTTGAAGAATTGCGTGAACTGGGTTCTGGGACCTTTGGTACAGTTTACCATGGGAAATGGAGAGGTACTGATGTTGCTATTAAAAGAATCAATGATCGATGCTTTGCTGGGAAGGCATCTGAGCAAGAACGCATGGTATGCAGTTAACTTACTGAGTTTTTCTGACCTGCATGCATAATGTTCTAACTTCTCCTTGTGTCTGTAGAGAACTGATTTCTGGAATGAAGCTGACAAGCTTGCATCTCTGCATCATCCAAATGTTGTAGCCTTTTATGGTGTTGTTCTAGATGGGCCTGGTGGATCTGTTGCAACGGTAACTGAGTACATGGCCAATGGTTCACTCCGACAGGCATTACAAAGACATGAAAAGTATACTAATCTTTCCATTGACTAATCATGATGCTTTACATATGGTATCACCTCTAAGTTCAGTTTATTCTATTACTATTAGCAGGATATTCGATCGGCGTAGGCGTCTACAAATTGCAATGGATGCTGCATTTGGAATGGAGTATTTGCATGGGAAGAATATTGTGCATTTTGACCTAAAGAGTGATAATTTACTTGTTAACCTAAGAGATCCTCAACGCCCTATATGCAAGGTGCTTGTCTTGATTCTCCTCTTTCTTTAAATATTGTTCAAGTACAGAAAATTAAATAACTTATGTCATGCAAGTGGATGTGATTGCTAGCAAAAGATCCGCGTCTGGTCATGTACTTGATAGTTGATAAGCGAAATCTCAATTTGTTTCTTGCGCTTTGGTATTTAGGAGGGGTAATGCTGCTTCTATGATACTTATGTATTTTTTTAATGTGCTTATGGACTTCTTATTTGTCTTCAAGGCATTAAGTGGTTAAGCAAGACTCAATCTACCTTCACTTGTATTAGTCAAAATACACCCATACATATAGCTGTAATTTTGTATAAAGCACAATCAAATGGCTGTCAGTAAAGAGGACAGGGTACATGAGATATTTGAATGGTTGCATCAAAGATATCTTGGCTTGCCATTAAGGATGTAATTGTTTAGAGAACTGTTGGCTTCACCACCAGGACAGGCATCTCTGATATCAGTGGCTGCGGCCTGACATGAGGGTGGCTGTCCTATTTTTGTAGGTTGGTGATTTGGGCTTATCAAAGGTTAAATGTCAGACACTGATCTCTGGTGGTGTGCGAGGCACGCTCCCTTGGATGGCCCCTGAGCTGTTGAATGGCAGCAGCAGCCTTGTTTCTGAAAAGGTTGGTTCTGTCGCTTCTTTCATACTAACGTGTCACTCACTTTCTTTGAGCTTCCTCCGGATGAATGCGCTCCTGTCCCCTCGAATGACCTTCATATAATTTGAGTGCAGGTTGATGTTTTCTCGTTTGGAATCGTGATGTGGGAACTACTTACTGGTGAGGAGCCTTATGCCGAGCTGCACTATGGCGCCATCATAGGTACGCTCGCAACTTAGCTGCTACTATCTCCCACTGTGGGGATTCCAATGCCATTCTTGTTCCTGAACATCCCCGCCACCTTCACGCAGGTGGGATCGTGAACAACACGCTGCGTCCTCCGGTGCCCGAGTCCTGTGATCCCCAGTGGAGGGCGTTGATGGTGCAATGCTGGTCAGCTGAGCCGTCAGAGAGGCCGAGCTTCACGGAGATCGGCAAGAGCCTGCGCGCCATGGCGGCTTCTCCTACCAAGGCGCAACCACAGAAATAGACCACAGAAATAGATGCTGCAGCTCGCGCCATGATGCTCATCGGCCTGCCATCTACGCAGACTGGGAGGTTCCATGACTTCTGTACATGAAAAATAAGGTGAGGATAGATATAAGAGAACGTCGCATGCTTATAGAGTCGGTGGATAGTCGATGCTTCCTGTCGTGCTTTTACCGGGCCATGGAAACATGTATGGCGTAATGTAAGAGTGGACAGTGAGCATGTACATGAGGTGTTATAGCAGGGTTAGCGTGCGAATCTCGTGTACTCGTAGCCATGGGGTTCGTCTCTCGATTCTGTGCGCTTTTGGTATGGCAGCGCCGTGCAGGAGAAGCGCTGTTTGAGCCTTCTCAACACCTGCTTGGGGAAGAACAGAAGCTTAAGTCTTCTGTTTTGAGTGTAGTGGAGGATTTCAGCTGAAGACATGCAGATTGTTATTCTGCAAGAGCTTGGATTTTCTGCAGTTGTTCCAAATGGAACCTTCCACGTTTGTACCCTTTGATGTGATGCATCCCCGCAAAAGACAAAAGTTATAGTACCGCGTTTTCTGCTTTTTGGGTGGAACTCCGACGTGTCCAACGCGACGTAATCACGTAATGCCGTGTCGGTCAGGAGGAACAAGACAAATAAATTCGTGTTGTCTACAACGACGTGATCGAGAGCTGTCTGCTTTGCATAGAGTCGTAGAACTTCTGATCAGTCTGGTATGTCGAGACTTATTCCTGTGATACTGAAATCGTCGAAGGCTACGCGCAGGAAGTAGGGCCTAACTGAAATCAACCTGCAAATTGTACTACCACGCTTTCTTCTTAAGGACCAACATTTTGCTACCCTGATCTAGACCACACTGAATCTCTCGTCGCCTTAGGGGTGGGTTGGTCATCAGTGTGTGTTTTTGCTGAGTAATGCCGTGAAAGTTTACAGGACAAAGCAAGGTTCCTGTAAATTAGGTGGTGTCTTCTTTTTCTTACGGCTGCGAGATAACAAATGAAACTGGACTGGTGCAGAATGAAACTGAAGTGTTCAGCCATTGCAACCCGCTGCTCGCAACACTTGCTACCTGGCTGTGGCCGCTTGTTGAATTGATCGCATAGAATTTGTGATGGCAAGTTGGCAACCGGCATTTCTGGTGAATGCACGGTCAATCAGATTATGAACCGTATACAGGGCAATGCACACCAGAGATCCATGTCAAGAAAGTCCCCCCAACAGCAAATTCAGATGTGGCTAGAATTTCAGGGAGACCTGCAGAACTCCAATCTATACTTCGAGTCGTCACAGCCACCGGCCATCTCGGCCGGAGGAGGACGGCCGCCGTAGGAACAAGAAGGGGGGCTGAACCCATTGCCGGCAGAACCACCGCGCGACTCGCCGTTGTCCGTTTAGAGATCTGAACCGATGATTGCAAAGCAAGGAGGATTGAATTAAGAAACAGCTTGAGCTCGGTAAGATCAAGGAGGGCGGCGCCGCCGCCGCCAGAATGAAAGCGGATACTGACAGTCCGGTTAGGCAGCAGCATCAGGGCATTGTAACCTTTGCCTGTCACTGCCAGCGTTCTCGTCGACCGCGAACTCCATCGGAGGCCCTCCGGTCGGGGAGGGGCTCGCCACGCCGACGCCGCGAGCCGAGGCGCACCTACTGAGCTCCCGGAGGCTCGCAGACATGTTAGCGGGAGAGGAGAATGCAGCGCACGGCCGGAACGCGGCGGCGCTCCGGGGAGACGGCGATGTGGTCGGTAAACGAAATAACGTCCGCCTCGGACGGTAAATCAATTACCGTCCACCCCAGGGTGCCTCGCAAGCGTCGGATCAAAATCTGAGGCCTAGATCGGATTCGGCTCACTATCGCCAGCCCATCTCGCTAGCATTAAAGAGGGCTTGCGCGGGCCAAATTCGTGCCCATGACAGAAAAGCACCCGGCCTAGACGGGTCCGGACTCCGGAGCCCGCCCCGGACTTAGCGTGGCGCCGCAAGAGTCGCGCGCACCGCCGGCGGATGGCCGAGCTCTCGCCGTTTCCCGTTCCTCCGCCCTCGCCGCCTTGCCATCCAGCCAAACGCTTCACCTCCCCACGTCCCCGTCCACCGCTTCTCCTTCCCGGAGCCCCCGTAACCTCGCAAAACTGCCGCGCCGGCGCGTCGGCCCGGTAACAACACCCCCCCCCCCCCCCCCCCCCCCCCCCCCCCCTCAATTTCCACTCCGCTCGCGCTCCCCGCCTCCCCATCTCGAATCCGCGCGACGCGCCCCCTGAGCCGGCGAGAAGATGCCCCGGCTGACGCCGGCGGACGCGACCCTGATCCTGGACCACGCCCTGGGCGACCCCAAGGTCCCCGCCGCCGCCGTCCACGCGCTCCTCGCCGCGCTCCCCTTCCCCTCCGACCCGACCCCGCGCCTCCGCCGCGCCGTCCTCCTCCGCCGCCTCGCCGGCGACCCGGTCTCCGCCTCCGCGCTCGACTCGCTCCACCTTCTCGCCTCGCTCCCCGCCTCCCCATCCCCGTCACCGCCCCGCATCGCATCCGCCCACATCGCCGTCGCGGGCTTCCTCGCGGCGTCCGCGCCCGACTTCGACGCCGCCGCCGCGGCGCTCTTCGCGCGCCCCGACGGCCGCGCGCGCCGCGCGGTCGGCGAGGGAGGGTCCCCCGCGCTCGCCTCCGACGACGCCGTCGCCGCGGTGGACCAATTCGAGGCCGCCGTCGGGAACTCGTTCTCGCAGGTCGTGCTCAAGGGCCTGTGGGGCGACCGAGCCGCAGCGGAGGAGCGGGTCAGGGAGCTCCTCGCCGCCGAGTGGGCCGCGATCGGACCGTCGCTGCTGGAGGTGGCGGCGGAGCAGATCGTCGGGGATGGGTCCATCCAGACATGGCGTGACGCGAAGGAGGCCACCCGCGCCAAGTTCCGTGTGCTAGGTGAGGCTCTTTTTTTCTGGCAATGCAGCTAACTCAAACCAAGCATAAGGTTTGATGTGTTATGCTGGTTTTTTTAATTCATGTAGATTGTTCTCTGTGCCAAAGGGAGCTCGGAAAGATATCATTATTTTGTCGATTAGAAGTAATGTGGACGCAACAGAAAGTTAAAATATAAGCATCGTGCTCTTTGTAATGTCGTGAAGCACATTAGGCGACAATTCCATCTTATGGCTCTATTTTACTGGTGTCAGATGTCACATTATAGCTCCATGAGTCAAATCATTCCATCCTGGGCCTCTGATTGACCTACCCTTTATGTTCCAAGTAAAGCTTGTTTTATCTGTGGTCTGCTATAGTTCAGGAAAGTAGGTCCAAGCATGTGTATATCTCTTTTGAGTAATTGAAAATAGGAACTATGAGTAAGAAAGTAGCAGTTTATTTATCATGGTCTGGAAATCTATCTGGCTTAACTTGTCTTTCTAAATACCCAGAGGCGAATCTGGTATTCTGGTCCCTTGACTGGATTTGCAATTTACTAATTGTGCTCTTCTGCTAGTTATTGTTTATGCAAGATTGAGCTACATTATTTTAATCATGTTACTATTGAGTTTGCTACTTCCAATGGTTTTGCTCCGTCTATGTTTCTAGTTGATTGCGATTTTATGGCACACTCGGAACCAAAATTTGGGTTTCCTTTCTTTTGGGCCAGCTCAAGGTCTTCAAATACATCATTCATATACATTTGACTATTTTATGCATAAGGCCATGACCATCTAGTCTATAAAATTGATTATGTATATAATGGAACTTGCAGCTGGGGAAGAAAAAGCACGTGAAATTTTGGGCAAACTTGAAGAATCTACCTTTCGTGTAAATCCGATTTCGACACCAGAATTTTCCAAGGTGGTGGATGCTCTTAAAACAAGCTGTGCAGAGCTTCACAGTGTAGTTGAGGATCCACTTCCAGCTGCAAAGGCAGCTGCAGATGAGGTGTTGGCTACAAGGGTGGATAGGGCAGTTAATTTAAATGCTGAAACTGGCCAGCCAGCAGCTTGTGGCACTGCAGGCCCAAGCGCGCTTCATGAAAAGAACAATGGTCCAAATAAAGGCACACCTCCCAGCCTTATGGATTGGAACCCAACGGCACAGACCTTTCAGGTAAGCCCCCCATCCCCAGCCATCTCCTTCCTCTGTGTGACATGTCATTTTTTGAAAACTGTCAATATCTCACTTGCTATGATAGTATGATCATTAAAATAAATTTGGGATTATTCTAGCTTGCCTTGTTATTATTGTAATTTGAAGAACCTACATGATGTCAGCACCTTTGTCATGTCATCTCAATATTTTGCATTAAACATCATGTGCATACTTACCTCTGATTGAATTTTCAATATATATTGTTCTTTATGCTACTAAGTTTCTACTACAGTGTACTGCCTACTTCTGTTGTGCTTTCTGCAAAATCTGATCATATTTTGATATTATGAAATATCTGGACAGTATATGCTTTCTTGTATAAGATGCTCTGACCATGACAAGAAGTGATGAAATGAATTTGCAAAGTCTAATTGTTGGTCAAATTTGTTCTGCTAGGTGATACAATCTGCATAATGAGGTAGCTATTGGAATTATGAATAATGAATCATTGACAATCGTTACTAGAGTCCGCAAGCGCCTCGGTCGGACCGTGTTCATATCATAACTTAAGTTTACTGCAGTCTGGTTTAAATTGCGTGCAACTTAAAGGTCTGGTTCGCAGAAGTTCAGAACCCTTTTTTTGTTAGCCTGTAGGATACTTTATAGCAATGTAGCATGTAACTATAAAAACATTAGATACTGGTCATGTCGCTAAAAAGAATCCGCTTATTTGCAGTGGGAGGAGTCGCCTGATCCTGAGGGTTCAGAACCAGCGTTACGTAGACCGCACTTGCCTAGCCCTAGGAGAATACCAGTTTCTCCTTTGCCACCGGCAGAAAACAAAAATAAGCGTAGAAGGGCAAGGAAGTGGTGCTTGTTAGAAGAAGAAACACTAAGAAAGGGTGTTGAACTGTATGTGATTTTGTCTTGCTGTTTGAAGATATTTGGCTTTTTTGTTATATACACTGTTGTTTAAATCATGTTTAGGCAGTTTCCGCCACTTTATTGTATGATGCTCATTGCCGCATTCCAACTATTTCATGTGCAGGTATGGTAGCGGTAATTGGAAGGATATTCTGTGTAACAACCCTGATGTTTTTATCGGCAGAACTCCAGTAAGTACATACGCTACACTAAAGTTGCTCGGTTGCTAATCTACCATGAACTGTTTAACTGATTGCATATTGTAGGTGGACTTGAAGGATAAGTGGAGGAACATGATGAGGTAGTGGATAACCTTTTATCTGGACAAGGTAATGGAGCCTGTGTTTATTCCGGCTGAAGTAACCTCACACGTTCTGGCGGTTTGCTGTGGTGAAGTAGAAAGCCTTTAACCATTTTGTGACGGCACTAATGTAGCGCCAGATTCTGCCGCTGTGCTGATCCCCACCTAACCTGTAGCAAATGCTCACCGAATATCTGCTTCACTGAAGGGTTGTATTGAACTTGTATGTATAGCATGCTGCTTGTGTGTACGAATGCTTCTGTACCGTCGAAGGACACTGTACGTGTAATCTTTTGCATACATGCTGGATGCTCCCCTGATGGAAAAGAAGAGTGGTGGTGGGCCGGCTTGTGCTGCTGTTGGGCTGCCAGTAAGGGTGGACCCAAAATGAGCCGGCCTGTGGGCTTAGCAGGAGAGGGCGCACGCGCGTGGGCGACATATACGCCGCGGTTGACAAAGGCCCATTACTGTTCGAGGACCGAAACTCGCCCATCTGTATGGGCCAAGCCCAATTAATATCTGGAAAGTCCAATACGGACTAAAACATCCTACGGACTAAAACATCCTACGGGCTAAAAGTGCGCTCGGCCCACGAAATCCTCGCCGCCGCTCCCCAGGAAAAATCTCGCCCCGGCGAGGCGGCGTACCACCCTCACCCGCTCCGGCACAGTTCTCTCCGCAGCAGCAGGAGCCGCCGCCAGCAGCTTCCTCTTCAAGTTTCAAGCCCAGTGCTCATAGACCCTGGCGCCATGCCTCCCCCGCCTTGTTCTTCGGCTCCTTCCCGTCTGCTTCCCAGCCTCACCCTCTGCTCCAGGCGAACCGTCGCAGCCGCTTCCTCGCCAGCGCCGGCAGGAGAGCCCGGCCGCCGCCCCTTGCGGTACGCCGTCCTCGGCGCTGGTTTCGCGGGTCTCTCCGTCGCGTGGCACCTCCTCAAGGTCACCCTCCCCTCCACGCCTCCGCTTCCCCCTTTCTCTTCTCTCCCCCTTTGTGCTGTTACAAGCAGAATCGGCTGAAGCGATGCCGGTGTCGATTTCAGCATAGCCCGAGGGATTCCCGCGTGTCGGTGGACATCTACGACGAGAACGGGGTCGGGGGAGGCGCGTCGGGCGTCTCGGGAGGGCTTCTCCATCCCTACTCACCTAAAGGTCTGCCTCTCCATCGTCTCAAACATAGCAAACTACGGTTTAAAATCATTGGTTTCGTACCCTGCTTATGCTACTCGGCGAATGATTTGGCACCCAGTATCCAGCTTAATTAAGATTCGTCACGTGTATGAATTCTTCGTTAACTGCAGTGAAACTTCTCTGGAGGGGTGCTGAGTTCTGGAAAGAGAGCATGGGTCTCCTCCAAATCGCGGAGCAAGCAAATGGAACAGCCAGATCAGATACGACTAGTCAAGACGAGAGCCTTATCTGGAGAAGGTAATCTTTTCATCTCAGTAGCTACTAATCTGTAGTCCTTACTTGTCTCCTTCTGCTCTATGTTTAAAACGAGCTTGGGACTGAGCAGGGGGATTGCGCGGCCACCTACGACTGAGAAGGCCGCTGACATATTGCTGGTGGTACTGCTGAACTAAGATTACGCAGATGCGCTCTCAGGTGCTGCTTTTGTGTTTTTGGTGCACCATTTTAATTGCTTCGACCTATTCAAGATAGAATGCTCAGAGTTGCCTCGAGAGTTGCAGCCTTCAAGTGCTTGATTCTGATGCCGCGCAGCGCCTGATCCCTGGGTTGTGTGTTCCATTTGACTTTGCGGTTTATATGCCACTGGCACTGAACATCAACCCTAAGAAATATTTACAGGTGCTTCATTTCTTCTTGCTTCGGCTTGGTTTCACTTGTTTCGCCATCCTCTGTACTTGATAAGCTGGTCTATGTGTTTGTACAGGCACTGTTCTCAGCATGCCAAAATCTGACAAATGAAGCATCCTCATTACCAAGTGAGCAGAAAGACTTCAAGCTTTACAAGCAACATGTTGATAATCTACACCTATTGGCAGGTGATTATGATTCGGTGATCATCTGCCTTGGGGCCAAAGCTTGCTCACTTCCTGAACTTGCAAATAAGTTGCCTCTTAGAACCTGTAGAGGAGTTATCGCTGAATTCCAGTTGCCATCAGATACAGTGTAAGTAGGTTCTGTGTACTGAAAGTCATTACAGCATTAGTATGAAAAATCTGACTGATGCACTTACTTCCTGCAGAGAAGAATATGGCAACCAAAGCCCTTCAATATTATCTGATGCATGGATGGCATTCCAAGGTCCCCGCACAGTTTCAATTGGGTCAACTTGGCAATGGAAGTCTGAGAACTTCTCTTCAACTGTATCTGATGAAGAAGCTCTTACTGCAAAGGATGAACTGCTCCCAAAAGCTTCTGGCGTTTATCCAGGAATAAGTAAATGGGACTTTGTGCACGCGAGGGCTGGGATACGAGCCATGCCTCCACTAACAGCAAATGGATCATTACCGCTTTTGGGTTGTTTAGATGGAATGATAGGCAAGAAGAGCAACTGTAATTTTTGGCTAGTTGGTGGGCTTGGTGCAAGAGGCCTTCTGTATCATGGTTTGGTTGGGAAGCTGACTGCTAAAGCTGCTATTTCCTGTGACGAAAACATAATACCTTCTGAGTTCACTTCCTGGAAGGTGATGAAGCCTTCGCAATGAATAACTTTATGCAATTCAAACTTGAAGCATGCTCTGCTTTATCGGGGATATTCGTCTGAAGAATATCCTTGAAACTTGTAGAAGCCCAAGGACATGGGTACTATCCTAATGCAGTGACTATGACTGCATACTGAAACCTTCCAGTCGGCACATGGTAATGCTACAAACGCAGCAAGTAAGCTCAGGTTCTGCTTCGGATGTCTGAGCTAACTGTTCTAAGAATTGGGCCAGTTCTTATGTTTTCGATGGTGAACTCAAATGTCAGTGCTGAAGCTTGGTTGAGCTGCAAGTCATTTTGTCCCTGGAAAGCATTGGTTAGGCGTTCAAAAGGTCCGCTGACACATTTGCCTAGAGTTTTTCAGATTACTCTCGAATTGCTTTGCGTTCCTTTTCCTAATTTTCTTCTGTGTTTCATACAGTTTGTTAGTGGGATCGTCTCTTCTGTAAACCTCTCAAAGGTTATGAATTTTGCCTGAATAGAGTATTTCATATCAATAAAGTATTCTGGCATTCACTAACCAGCTGTGTCCCATTTACCATGTTTGCTGTGGTGGAGTTCTAATGGTCTCAAGGATTTGGAATTGTAGGAAATGTTTTGAAAATTTTGAGATTAGCCATGCCTGGACTAATAGTATACTTCCATTACTCATATGTAAAAGTCTGTGAACCAAAAAAAAATCTGACAAGATGATAGATACTCCAGTACAATTAGTTATATCGTATATGGACGTTACACCCTCACCATTCCCGTACCGTTGTATAGTGTATAGCTGTACAAATTAAGGACGCAACAATACTCCGTAGGTACATATTTACTTTGATCAGACCCAAAATCGGATACACCAGTTTCACAAACCAACCTCTTGCCGCTCGAAACCCACCCAAACACAGGTACACCTAAGGAAACGAATAACACAGGACGCCCTCTCCGGCCGCCGCCGCCGCCGCTGCAGGCATCAAGAAGACCGGCGGCGAGATCAGAGGCTGGAGAGGTGGTTAGCTTGCCGCCGGCCAGCGAGGAGATGGGAGCTGCGTACCTTGCGACCTCGGCACGCTTGGTGGCCTTGCTCGGCGAGCTCGGAGTGCTCGTCCTTGCTGCCGAAAAGGTTGGATCGGAGGAGGTTGCAGGCTGGTTCAGGCCGTGGATGGAGTGTCCTCTGGTCTTCCGCCCACCGTCCTTGCACGCCCTCCGAGCGAGACAAGCACCCGGAAATGTTTCACTGGAGACGACAGCAGCAGCAAGCAGGCAGCCGATCAAGGTCGATGCATGGCATGGCATCTCGAGATCAATCAAGGTGACGACGCATGGCAGCGATGGAGGAGGGTTTGGAGTTAGCTGCTTGCCTTGTTCTGGTCGTTGCTGCAGCCCTTGTCTCTGAGCGCAGAGCGGATCATGAACTTGAGCACGTCGAGCGGGATGTAGGTGACGAGGCTGAACACCCAGATGGCGCCGCCCCACGCCCAGCCGATCCCCTGGATGCGGCAGAACTCCCAGTCGGCGTACACGGCGATGGACGTCGCCACCAGCTGGGCGGCGAAGAAGGCGAAGAGCAGCAGGTAGCCCGGCCGCTCCACGAAGGACCAGCTCCGGGACCGCGTCACGAAGATGAGCGCCTGGCTGATGATGCTCACCTGGAGGTAGAGCGCCGACATGAGCTCCCTGTCGTTCTCCTTGATGGACGTCACGCCGAACACGTCCGTGAAGAAGTCGGTGTCGTGCGCGAGGTAGAAGAAGAAGGCGGTGACGAGGGCCATGTAGGTGCCGAGCACGATGCCGGTGGCGAAGATCTCGTTGAGCTTCCACGAGTCCGGTTTAGGCGACGGCTTCACGCGGTCCTTGGAGATGGTCATGATGGTGCCGTCGTTGAGGATGGCGATGATGAGCACCATGAACGGCGCGAAGTCGAACTTCCAGATGAGCGCGATGAGGAGGAAGCCCAGCACGATGCGGATGGTGATGGACACGGCGTAGATGGTGTAGTTCTTCATGCGCTGGAAGATGGAGCGGCTCGTCAGCACGGCGCTCACGATCACGCTCAGCCCGGGCTCCGTCAGCACGATGTCCGACGCGCTCCGGGCCGCGTCCGTCGCGTCGTCCACGGCGATGCCGATGTCCGCCTTCTTCAGCGCCGGCGCGTCGTTCACGCCGTCGCCGGTCATGCCGCAGATGTGCTTCCGGTCCTGGAGCCGCTTCACGATCTCGTACTTGTGCTCCGGGAACACGCCGGCGAACCCGTCGGCCTTCTCGATGAGCTCGTCGATGGGCATGCCGTTCACCGTGCTGTTCTTGTCGCCCAGGAGGGTCGTGGAGGGGTACATGTTGGTGCCCATGCCGAGCCGGCGCCCAGTCTCCTTGCCGATGGCGAGCTGGTCGCCGGTGATCATCTTCACGTTCACGCCCAGGTGCAGCGCGCGGCGGATGGTCTCCGCGCTGTCGTGCCTCGGCGGGTCGAACAGCGGCAGGAGGCCGATGAACTGCCACGGCTCGCCGGAGCTATCCTTGTTCTTCTCCGGCACCTGCTGGTACGACACGCCGAGCGACCGGAGGCCGCGGTCGGCGTACCCGTCGATCAAGGCGTGGACCTTCTTCTCGGCCTCGGCGCCCATGTTGCAGAGCTCGATGATCTGCTCGGGAGCACCCTTGCTGACCCTATGCCAGTCGCCGTTGCCGTCGATGTAGGTGATGGCCGTGCGCTTCTCCACCGGGTTGAAGGGGAGGAAGTGGACCTCCTGGATGCCGGCGCGGGCCTCCTTGGGTTCGGCGAGCATGTTGACGATGCAGGTGTCGATGGCGTCCTGGTTTTCGACGCGAGAGGCCCTCGCGGCGTAGAGGAGCACCATTTCCTTGTCGACGCCCTTGGAGTACACCTCGATGAGGGACTTGTCGACGGTGAGCTTGTTGAGGGTGAGGGTGCCGGTCTTGTCGCTGCAGAGGATGTCCATGCCGGCCATCTCCTCGATGGCGGTCATGCGCTTGGTGATGGCCCCCTGCTGCGACAGGCGGTGGGAGCCGATGGCCATGGTTACGGAGAGCACGGTGGGCATGGCGATGGGGATCCCGCCGATGAGCAGCACGAGGAGGTTGTCGATGCCGTCGCGGTACGCGCGGTGCTGGATCGGGTACATGACGATGACCTCGACCAGCATGCCGGCGGCGATGGAGATGATGCAGAAGTTGCCGATGGCCGTGAGCACCTGCTGGAAGTGTCCGACGTTGTTGGTGCTGTCGACGAGGTGCGCCGCCTTGCCGAAGAAGGTGTGCACGCCGGTGGCGATGACGACGGCCTCGATCTCGCCCTGCTTCACCGTGGACCCGGAGAACACCTCCTGCCCGGGGTGCTTGTTCACCGGCAGCGACTCGCCGGTGAGCGCGGACTGGTCGATCTTGAGCGGGTCGCCCTCGAGCAGCCTCGCGTCGGCGGGGATGATGTCTCCGAGCTTGATGCTGATGATGTCGCCGGGCACCAGGATCGACGCGTCCTGCTCCTCCCACCTGCCGTCCCTCAGCAGCTTGGTCTTGGGCGCCAGCCCCGCCATGAGCGCCGCCGCGGCGTCCCCGGCGTTGGCCTCCTCGATGTAGCTGATGGTGGAGTTGATGATGAGCAGCGAGACGATCCCGACGAAGTCCTGCCAGTCGGGGGGCTTGCCGCCGCCGTTGGCGAGCACGATGGCCATGATGGCCGCCATCTCCATGACCCAGGACAGCGGGTTCCACATGAAGCCGAGGAACTTGAGCAGCTTGCTCTCCTTCTTCTCCTCCAGCTTGTTGGGGCCGAACGCCTTGAGCCGGCCCTCCCCCTCCGCGCTGGAGAGCCCCTTGCGGTCGCACTTGAGCGTCTTGAACACCTCCTCCACCGGCATCTTCGACTGCAAAAATTCCCAAAAGCCATGAGACGCGAGTGCTGCGTGCGTGGCGGCGCCGGTAGAGCGCCGCGGCGTGTGCGTACCAGATCGACGTTGCCATTGCGGACGTCTTCCGGGGAGATGGACGCCATGGCTGCTTCTTTTTCCTCTTTTCTTTTATTGAATGGGTGGGCGTGCGGCGGAGCTAGCCTCTAGCCAGCGGAGCGGCACGCCGTCCGGCCGGTCGCGAGCTCGCCGCGCCGGGCGCGGAGGTCTTCGGGGCGCACGGAGGGAGGGAGGGGCACGCACCGGCTGCCTGCCTCTGCCGCTCTCTCCGCGTGGATGGACGAAGACGGCGATGGCCGTGGCGCGGGCGCGGCCGTCTTATAAGGCGCGGCGGGCGCGGGCGGTTGCCCCCGCGACGCCGAGCTCTTGGCTGCCCGGCCTTCGTGGGGCGCCTCTGGTTCCGTGCGCTGGCCCTGCATGGAACTCGACTTCAAGCGTATGAACTGCATGCGATTCTACAAGTAGACATATATAGAAGATCGAACTAACGGAGAAATAGCCATTCATACGCTCGAAGCTGCTGAATTGCGTGCAGTTCAGATTATGTGCTACAAACCGCGGTTCGTAAATGAACAATATACGCAGCTAAAGTTTTATTCGAATTGGTTTTCTGTAAATAGAGTAAAATTACAAAAAAAAATACAAGTTTACCCTATAAATACATCAGAAATTGATAGCTAGAGAACATGTCATTGTCCAAAACAACACAAAGTAGTACTTTTTAAATTGCTACGAAATTTTTATCTACCTCGTAGCATTTTTAAGAGCAACTACAACGGACCCTCGAAAAAAATCCTACTCCAAATTTGTTTGGAGGACAGGTATAAAAAAACGAACTCCAGCAGACCACCACTTCGGCCCTAGACAGGGACCCCTAAAAATCCTCGTACCCAAACCTTGGGGGTCTCTAGGAGCCCTATATCCATAGGTGGAGAGCAGCAGATGGGCTCTTGATGGCGGGGGTCTCTAGGAGCCCTATATCCATAGGTGGAGAGCAGCAGATGGGCTCTTGATGGCGGGCTATAGCACCCCAACGAAGGTGCGTAAGCTGAAGACTTACAGGAGACGAGGGAGAGGGAAGGAGGTCACCGCAGTCCGCAGGAGGGAGAAAGGTTCCAATCGCCAGCCCCCAGCACTTCAGCCTGGAAATAAACAGGCCACCTCAATAGCTCATTAGCCTCGCTGGGCAATGTGAGATCTGAGAGATGTTAGACCAACAACTGCTTCGCTGCTCGCTCATCCGATCCCCAAAGTCCATCGACGAAGCTCTGGCATCCAGGCTCTGATCTTTACATCTTTAATCTTTACCTCTCTAAATAGATGGCACTTCACAACCTTTTCTGGGTAAGGTGCTATGGAACAGAGGAGGAAGGTTTAACATGATAACTTCTACAGTTCTACCCTCGCAAGAATAGTCCCCATTACAGAAAAATAGGTGAAGAGAAAACAGTGAAGCACATTTGAAATTCAGAACACAACACAAGTCAACTGCAGCCCAGCTGCCAATAAGCACCGGGACCTGATTGTTATTCATGCGGTTGGGCAGCGCCAGATGCAGTTCAGGACTTCAGATTGTGAAATGATCACTGGACAAATACAGTGCCGTTAAATGTCTTTGCAGAATTACACCAATTCAAGTGAGCACCGGCGCCTCAACCAGTTCACAGCATCTTTATGGAAACTCAAAACAGGTAGTTCCAAGAACCATTCAAGTAATTCAGAAGTATGTGCCTTAACAATTAACCTAAATTACAGCACAGAAAGCTAGACACATTAAATTTCACAAATCCTTCATATCACCCAATCGTTGCACAGCAATTCCCCACACTTGAAACGCTATGCATACTTCACAACAGCATGTTCATGTAACAAGTTTATACACTTCAAGCGAACAACTCAAATTTGACGAGATTGTCATCTAACTATACCCACTATACAAATACCAAACAATAAATTTATCCACAAGGAACCTCAATGGATGCTAATGGCCATGATATCATGATCTGAGTAAAACCCTAATTGATTAGGAGCACAAGAAGTCTATCACTACATGAAATACACCAATTCTAATGCAATTGGGACTAACAGTGGGAGCTATCTGCTCACCATGGTTTACACTAGCTAGGATTTGATAGGAAAAAGGCAACAGTACTCTAATTGCTCTGAATACTAATCCCCATGCCTACAGCATGCCACTAAATACAAACATCTAATTGACACTAACTAGCAGATCAAATGCACTACAAGATCATGAGCAAACAATATTGGATTGTAGACGACTGTTAAAATCATAGCAATTAAGCTGTAGACAACCGTTGAGCCATCAATGAACTAGCATCTACACCAGACAAGTAAATCACAATACTGAAATGGCAAAAAAGTTGGCTGGATCAACTGATTAACACATTGCAGATCAAGATAGCTTCTGCATAATTATGAAGGATGTTCTTCAACCATCAGCAAAACATGATATCTCAGTACGCTACAAGCACAACTGATAAGATCCCTTCAACAAAGCAAAATCTAAACAAAAGCTCCCTAGCTTGCGGAGACTTATAGAAGCGTGCCGAGGCCGGCTCGTAAAGCCCCAGTTTCCCCAAGCATCGGTGCCCGGCATCTCTTCCCCCGCTCAGAACCCGAGCTTGGTGCGGCGCCAGTGCCTGCGCTTCGCGTTGTACCTGGCACACGAAACAAGAAACAAATGAGCGACCTTAACACAGGACGCCGCAAAGGATTGTAGCCAAACACGAGTAACGACGGATGCCATGAGGACGCCGACGAACCTGATGGTGTTGTCGGTGCGCATGCGGATCCAGTAGGGGATGGGGCGGTTCTGGCGCTGCTTCTTGGCCAGCTTCTTCTTGATCCGGAAGGTCTTGTGGGACGGCTGCGCGGGGGACGGGATGAAACGCGACGAGGCAAAGCGTCAGATCAGCGCGGGGCACCAGCACGAGCGCATGAATTCGAGAGCTTAAGCGCACAGGTCGGAGATACGCACCATGGCTGCGGCGGCGGCGACGGAAGCAACGGCGGCGCGAGGAAACCCTTGGATCGGAGAAATCGAGAGGACGGAGGCCGCTAGGGTTTTTATAGGGTGGGAGCGAGAGAGGTGTGGGTAGGCACGGATGGGCCCCGGGATAGATTGGGCTTCAATTAACAAGACGAGGGGAAAGTGGGCTTATTTACAGAAATGTTTACCCAAAACTATATGACCCAATATACTAGCAGGCCGGGAATGGGTTGTGATTTCCAGTCCGGAGGACCCCCGGATTTGTGTAGCTGGCCCAGCCTTGTAATACGCCCACATCTCATGATAACCTTCGGCCCATTTTTGTCTGGTCAGGCCTGGAAAGCAATTTCTTTTAACAATTCGTAAGAAACCGGGGTAAATTCTCTGACCTCAGGGGAAACAATGTCTAGTAAATGCTAAGGTCTTTTTTTTTTGCGAACGTAAATGCTCAGGCACCAATCATCCCTCTCTAGTTGCCATACCAAACGCACGCTGCCAAGTTTATTCGTTGGAGAAGGCAAGAACCAATCAGCAATCACCACAATACCCTCTAAAAAAAGTGTCACCAGATATCATAGTATCTCTCAATTATACCTTGCCCGATTTGTTGATTACCATGCATGGCGCCCGAGCTCCTTTTTTTTTCTCTAATCCCATTGGCCGCTCTCATCGTCCCCGAATGATCTCCGGACACGGCAATCATGGCCACATGGCGCCCCCAGATGCTGTCTTTCCAACGCCAGGAAAATGGTCAGCAGCCAACAAGAACAGGAGGAGTTGGAGGAACTTGTGCCGACGGGGACCGGGCGATCGACACGCGGAAAGTCGCTTGGTCTGGGTCAGCGACGAGTCCAAATCGGTGCACGTGCAGCAGAAGCCAGAGCGACGGGAGCAGGACACGTCTCGTTAGAATTAGCTGAAGATTAGGCCCAATAATCCACGTCAAAGCACGCACACATGCGCTCACCTAATTTTGTCGGCTTGAAATTTGAAAATTATATGTATATATATAAATATAGGTTTTGTTTGCAGTGTGCTGCTACTTCTCCAGATTCCTGCTGAATGCATGCATGATGGTATGTGCAGGCTGCAGACAGTATCTGGGGTTAAGTTTGAGTTGTTTTGGCGTTTGGATTTGAAGGATCGAGTTCAGAAGTACAGTGCTCGTGGTACTATAAAAAAGGGTATCAGATCATCATGTCCAGATCACCGTGCTCTTCCTTGTCTCCCGGCGGCAAGCAAGAGCGCCATGAGTCCATGACATGCGGATCACATTCAGAGTCGCAGCTGATGGCCAACGCCTGCATTGGATTTCACCGCCTGACTAGTTTCAGAAAAGCCAAGGTGAAAACTGGAAAGTGAGCCTGATTTGGGAGGGAGATGCTTTTGTAATGAAGAAAGACCGAAAGATTACGGAAATGAAAGGGTAAAGATTGGTATCCTTTTTCTTTCTGGACGGGCCTAAAATGCCCTGCCGGTGATTGACTGATGTGACTTCATGGAATATGCAGAATATATATCTTCAGCTTGCGATTTGTCAGCAACCGGCGCATGTGTTAGGTGACAAGATGGACCCTTCACCATGCTATCTATTCTCTACGACTTCAGAGACGACAAGAGTGCAAGAAAAGGGAAGGGCAAAAATAAGAGGATGAATTAACAAACAAGGAGATCAAGAACACTAGGCAGCTAGCCTTTGAACAGGAGAACGAAATAAAACAACAGCACAAGGACATGCATGCAGAGAACAGGCGAGGCAGCTCTCACATTGTCACATCCCTGACTGAACATTGAAAGAAACTTATTGGTCTTTGCTCTTTAGGTTAACCGGTCCTTATCCGTCAGTGTCCACTAGCAATTGGTCACTGATCCCTTCCATGTTTCAAATGCTCCAGCAGGTGAGGGATCATAATCCTTTACTGCTACTACCATACTTCCTACGTTGTGAAACGCTGTATGCACTTATCACACAGTTAAAAATATACTGGACGCCTTTAATTTACATATATACTAAATAATTTTCAAAGGTTTTGTTTTCTCTTAATAAAAAACGTGCTTAGGCACTAAGCACGGTCGTAAAAAAAAGTTTTCGAAGGTTTTGTTCACATCAAACTGGACGCCTTCAGCATTTATCCGTAAACGGAGTGAGCAGTAATACACCCTGTAGTGTGTCTGCTCTTCACAAATAAAAAAAAGTGATTAAAAACAATTACTCCAATCTAACATGTGTGCTTCCTGCAGCTAGCCTGCTGCAGCTGAACAGCAGCGTTGCTGTAGCCACAGGTCTGCAGATCGGGAGATCCGGCCAAGATCCGCCCTCGGATCTCTTCTTCAGTTCTTCCAAAGCTCTGAGCCCCCTGATCCTGCACCCTGACGCGGCCATCTCCGCCTCTCTCGCATGGGGGGCCGTCGGGGCCGGAGCGCCGCCGTGCGGCCACGTCAGGCGCGCGCCGTGCGAAGGACCAGTGGTCGCCCTGGCGCGAGATCTCACGATGCAGATTCGATCAGCCGTGGCATCGATCGGCATCGTTCGTCCCCCCATGAGGCCATGACAAGACGATCCTATGTTTGGACAAGCAGCTTTAGCGGGCAGCAGCTCGTGCTTTCGGCCATGGCGGACAGGGAGTTCAACAGTCAGGAACACCTGTGCTTGGGCAGAAATGGTTCGGAGCAGCAGAAGCCTAGCTAGACCCTAGCATCTCCATCTTGTTCGATGTTCTACCAGCTAGTAGTACTCTTTTGTTCAAGGAAGAAACTTTTATTTATGCATATGTAGACAGACATATCACATATAGGTGCATATATTCTGTTCTTGATAGCATGTGTGATCATGTTCTGAGGTAGCCAGCAGATTGATGTCCCTACCTGTACTGTGGATGCAGTATGCCAGCATGTATGTACCAAATTCTTTTGAGATTCATGCATGTAGCTAGTCTTTGACATTGTTTAGCATGGCAACCAATTGGAAGTTGCCACTGTATAATGTATGGGTATAAAGATCAGACGAACACCCTGTGTGATATTGACACAACAGCTCTTTCTCTTTTTTAATAAAAAAGAGTAAATAAGTTTGACAAGAAACCGCATGTGGTTCCATCCTTCGATCCCTATCACATCATGATCAGGTGATTAGACAAGCTACTGCATGCTTACCACCACTGCCTACCTGAAAATCTACTATACTATACTTAAACACTACCCACATGGCTCAACAGCTTATCTGCCATGAAGCGCATGACCCTCCAAAGGAAGCACACAGCAACCCTGCGCCAATCCCCCCAATGCTCCCCACAACATGACACCACTCCTCCCTGACCCTTCCTGAAACATCCTGTCTGAATCAGATCAGATCAGATCAGATCAGATCAGATCACCAGCAAGAAAAAGGAACGCAAGACCCATGTCACCACGCTGTGAAAGCCTGAACTCCATGGACCATTTCTGCATAGACGCTGAGGTAACCACTTGTAGAACCCCAATTGCCTGACAGTGCAGACCATGAGACCACACACACTAACGCTAGCGTCCAAGCTAGGGACGGGACGAAGGGAGATCGTGTGGCGGATACGGTTCATGCACAAAGGCCGGCCGGCCGGTGATGGCATGCAGGATTTGCAGCGGCAGAGGTGGTATGCATGGCTCGTCAGCGGCAGGCATGGACGCACTCGGATGGTGGCGTGGTCTTGGTTGGTCTTGCCCTTGGATATGATCCGCCGCCTGCTCTTCCCAAGGAGGAGCCATTGCTTGGCCCTGCTCTTCCCAAGGCGACACTCTGGATCATCCATGGATGATGCCAAGGGAGCTACGATGTAGCAGTCCGATGGGGGTGATTTCAGCATCTCGTCGGCTGCACAGGGCATTCCAGGTCCCCGATTGGTTGGTTGTGAATTTGTTGTGATCTCGGATGGTGCATTGCTAAACCAACAAGGATTCCTCTGAAAGTTGAATTTGCAGTTGCAGTTACTCTCACAACTAAAACGTTGCACACTCAGTTCAGTTTCAGAATAGCGCCAAAGCGGTCATCAGTTGATTTGGTACGGCATCTAAAAATCAAACTTCAACTTTGATTTCAAAGTAAATAGCAGCATATATAACAACATCTGATCGTTGGTAAATAAAGTCCTACTGTTAATAGCAGCATGCAAAACCACAATTATAAACTGTGACTGCTTTTTACAAGTATATACGTATTCACTGGTACCATCACGTAAATTCAACATATCGTTTTGTCTTATTATTGGTAAGATTTCGAACATCAAGATATGTGTATGCTTTTTTTAAAGAAAAAAATCCAAATACATCTTAATTAGTTTTTAGTTTAACACCTGCAACAGTTTTGAGTTTCCATATCCCTTGGCAATGTTGATCATATGATATGGTTTCTAACGGCAGCCAGGATCATGGATTGGGCGTGACACTCTTTTTCAATTCAACGACGTGATCGCTACAATTTCGGTTGAGGGAGGAGAACTGGGGGGTAAATTCCATGAGCGCGAGCACAAGACAGACAAGAGAAGAAAGAAGGGGATTGAGATAGTGGTGTGGACCGTGCCAGATTACCAAAGCACATATGAAACTGTTGTGGAGCTTTTTTTATTTTGGAAAAGGATATCTCTCCAGCCTCTGCGACTGCACATAACCATCTGTAGAGCATTTAGCCCCATATCGGCTAATAAATCTTGATTAGGGGGTATGAAAATCTATTAAAGCTACATGTTTTAGACTATAAAAACTAAAATATAAGTAGGTTTTTAGATTTATATTTGACGTACATGCTGCCTATGTTTCTTTAATCTAAACATAGTCTGCTCTTATAGCTCCAGCTCCGAAATTTCTTGGAGCAAATAAAAGTGATCCTTTAGATTCAAGAACTTTTCGAACTGGAGTTCTACCAGTGAAGTATGTTGTATCTGTGACATGGATAAAAACATTCTTTCTTTTTCATGGGCCGGACCATTATACTGTGATTACTACTATATCCTAGCTACTTTGTACCCTTGTGGGGGATCCAATGCTCTGAAGTACGCACACTAATTTGTTCTCTCTTTTTTAAGAGGATCGTATATCAGATGCCTGAATACCTACCATATGGGCTGATCAATCATGGACTGCACTGTACATAAGGATAGTTAGGCCTAATTAAACTACCACCTCTCTGCCTCATTTTTGGTCGTCGGGTTGGGTATAAATAAAATGTTATGGTCACACGGGGCTGTGAAATATTATAGGCGAGTTTGATACGTAGTGGTGATTCTTGACCTCTTGGGCATCCTCCACCTCAAAGCCAACAATGCCAAAGGAAGGGAGAAAATGGAACACAGACTAAGTGGAAAAAGGCAACCAATTGGTGTATGCCATACGTTTGGCAATTTTGTGTTGATAGTTAAAACAATTGGTTGATAAGATTCGTAGGCGTTGTTAATGCTTGTGATAAAGACTACTCCCTCCATTTCAAATTATAATTTTAAGTTTTTTCTAAGTCATATTTCTCTAATTTTGATCAAGTTTACAAAAAAAAGTGTCAACATCTACAACAACAAACTAGTTTCACTGAACACATCATCAAATACGTCTTGCTAATAAATCTGTTTGGTATTATAAATGCTATTATATTTTTATATAAACTTGGTACAAATTAGAGAAGTTATTAATAATGTGGAACAGTAGGAGACGTGGTGAGCCGAAAAGAGTGGGATGGCGACTTCAGTACCTCACCCAATGTCAGAGCTTTGCCCCTTGATCATCACATGGCCCCCAACTAGACCCAACTTTACATCCTCGGGCATGCTTTGCGGCTGGCCGGACCCAGGGGACAGAGAGAAGTAAAGGATGCTCCACCCAGGCTGGGCCCACAGTCAGTCAGACAACCTGCGCTTGAAGCACATGTGGGCCCACCTGGAAGCCTTTCAAACGCCCCGCGAATAGTATCAGGTTCCCTCTTCTATTTAAAGCCACCCAGAGCTCGCGCACCAAACCGCTCAGCTCCTCTCCTCCTCAGCTCCGTCTTCCACGCCAAGCGAGAGCAAGCTAGCTGCTCCCTCCGACCGAGCAAGGGCTCATTCGTCTCCAATACAATGGCGCGGCCACAGCAACGGTATCGCGGCGTGCGGCAGCGCCACTGGGGCTCCTGGGTCTCCGAGATCCGCCACCCCCTCCTGTGCGTAACCTCGCCAGCCATCCGGCCGAATACCTTTCGATTGTTTCTTGAATCGAGCGATTCCTTGGCGTGGAGCTAGCTGACAATGGCGGGGTTCTTCTGGTTGCAGAAAGACGAGGATCTGGCTGGGCACCTTCGAGACGGCGGAGGACGCGGCGCGCGCCTACGACGAGGCGGCGCGCATCATGTGCGGCCCGCGCGTGCGCACCAACTTCCCGCAGGACGCCGCCGCCGCCGATGCCGGGCACCGCCAGGACGCGTCGTCGTTCCTCTCCCCCTCGCTCGTCGCCAAGCTCCACCGCTTCAACCTCGCGTCCGTGCAGGCCGCGCAGGCGCGCGGCGGCAAGGCCGACGCCGCCTCCGCGACGTCCGCCCGCCCGGCGCCCGGTGCCGTGCTCCCGCGCATCGCGGCGGTGCCCGCTGGCAATGCCGGCATGGGGATCGCGCCCTCGCCGTCGGCTGCCGCGGCGGGGGACTGGAGCGGCGGGTTCCTCGAGGAGCAGTACGTGGACCAGATGATCGAGGAGCTGCTGGACTCCAACTTCTCCATGGAGATCTCCTACTAGCAGCTCCACACGCGGCGTCGGTCGCTCCCCTTCCCCGCCTCCTCTGCTCTGCTTCATCTCTCTGTTTGGCTTCGTCAGCTAGCGAGTAGTGAGCTAGTAGTAGTATTATTAGCCATGCCAGGATGAACTCGGGGTTACTTTAATTTGGTCAGACGAACGAGTTCTTGAGCAGCCTCTTGTGTATACCGTAGCATCGTCAGAGCATAAAAAAACTTGGATTGGACTCTTTTTTTTTCTTCTACTAATGCTGGAAGTCTGGAACCACTGAGGAAGTGGCTTTGATCTTCATGAACAGTGAGTGGAGAGAGTAAACTGAAAGAGGAGCCAGGTCAAATTCAGACTTGTTTTCAGCTGAATATCTGATGAGCAAAGCAGCACTGCATTGACCACGAACTCAAGAACAGTGCTGCTGCTTGGGAATCTGATACGGACGACGTCTCTTGCATGTTTTCAGAAGACTTAGACGCTTCATCAGAAAACAAAAAAAAAATGCTAAAGAGATGATCGATGTGCTGGAGTCTGTACTACATGCCCTTGGTACTTCCGATACCAGAGAGCAACTTAACTGCGAGCAAGGAAAAGAGCTTCTACAATAACAATCCATGGACAGGATCTCGGCGCCAAGGACAAGAGCCGCGTGATTTATGGCCCCCCTGGCACCCAATCCAGACGAATCCGACCTCCGCGGCCTGCACCACCTCCATGGCTGACGAGCTCAGCTGCGCCATGGCAGGGCGTGAGCCGTAGTCTCCCAGCAATCGTCTGAGGCGCAGTGCCTGCGTCATCGATGACAGCAATGGTGAAGGCCGAAGGAGAAGGGGGGCGGCGATCCGCTCCTGCTCGTTGATGGAGTGGTATCTAGGCGAGGATTCAGCTCATCATGGCACGTGCCTCCACATGCGCCTCGCCCAATCATGCTGCCCCGCCGGGGCTCTCTGCCCTCTGCCCGACTCTGCTGCCCGCTGGGCCTTGAGACTTGCGACGCAAGAGACGTCGTCAGCGTGCGCGCTTGTCAAAAGAATCCGGCGGCAGATTGCGGCTGTGACAGTGACGGGTATGCTTATTGTATGAGGGGCCGAATGGGCATGGTGGATTGGTGGTGAACCTTAAACGGTTACTGAATGTTAAACCGTTGTGACACATAGGAACCGTTCCGCTCGGCCGGTTTTAGTTTTTAGCACCAAAGTCAAGTCAACTTTTCATTTCTGTTATTACAATCATGTGGGTTAGAGGCAATGTTGGAAATAGCCCGCTATAGCGATAGCTTCGCTATAGCCCGCTATTAGTTTTTTAGAAGATCTACCGTACGCTATGCAATATTTGTCCGGTACGCTAAAGGGATTTTACGAGATTTAACAGTGCTAAATGTCCGCTAAGGTGGCTTTTGCGAGATTTAGTAGCGCTGAATGTCAAGTTGCTAGTAGATTTTAGTGGTGTGATTGGCTCAAAGACGGAGTCAAGAGAATCGATACAACTAAATAAACGTAGTGTGGACCTAAGATAATGTAGCATGGGCACCGTTGGGCAGTTAAGGGACGTATTAGAGTTTATTTTTTAGTGTTAGACCAATAATGCTTATAATTTTATATGTGATTATTAATTATTTTACCAATACGTTAAATGATTTAGTTTTTGCTATAGCCTATTATAATTTTTTATAGCTTTTAGAGAAAACTGCCGCTAAATTTTATAGTCCGTTATTTATAACAATTGCATAGAGGAGACATGTATAGGTCGGTCAGGCCACGGCTCACAGGTGCCGCTTCGCTTCCCCGTTCACGGCGCCATTTGACGGTCACCTCCATAAACCGCTACACCTGCGGTTGATGACGCTCATTAGTACCAAATTGCTCGCCGTGTTGTCATCTCCGCTGCACCTTGCAGTGCCACCGTCTTCTCGTCGTTAACCACTTTGATCACCATCGGCCCCATTCGATCACTGCCACTATTATTACTGGGAAATTAATATGTAACCTATGTTCTCCGTGGGCTCTTTGCCTCTCCTGGATAGACCTGTCAGAAATGAAGTGTGATTAACGAAGATTCTACTATCCTAATTGACATGTACACACCAATTAAAATACTCGGTTTTTATTGCCCTTTGGGTCGTTTTCAACCGACCCATGCATTGATGCAAGTACAAATTTCGCAACAAGATTGATAAATTGTCTTTTAGAAGAAACTTTTTTCCAAGAGTAAAATATGAGTCATTTTATTTCATTTATTGATAGGGGAAACGATAGATTAAAACTGGAAGGGGAAATAAAAGGACAACCGAGAGAGATCTCCCAACTATTCTGGTTATGAGGTTGAAATTTCAAAATGTTATGCAGTTTACGTAAAGAGTATTTTTAATTCTTACGAAATGACTTCATGTAGACTTGATTCCCTCTTTTTTCCCTTCTGTTTTGGGAGGGACCCCGATGGAGAACTGATTGATCTTTGCTCAAAAAGTGGACTGTCTTAATAATATTATCCCCTATTTGAGGGCCCAATTAGTACTGCAATCCTTATGCAGTGATGAAGGCCCATATTCCTTGGGCCAAACGAAGTACCAGCTAGCCCAGTGGGAAATGAACTTGTGTTTGTAGTTTTTTTTTTGTTTCCGAAGTCAAGTCATCCTTAAAAGTTGCAAAATTCAAGTAGAGAAAAAATGTCCCGGGAATTTAAAATATTTCCAACCTTTTTGCTGCTTTTCTGATCAAATAGAAGCGAAAATCCAACCTTACTTACCGACAGCGATGTGCCGACGGCAGCATTGGTTTCAAAAGTGTACTAGATTGCAACTGCAATCAGCCAACTTTAAACTATCAAACATCGAGTTTTTACCTGAAACAAATTATTGGATTTTCCACGCGTTAAGCATACACATTGGCCAAGCGGGCAGTGGCAGGTGAGGTGAGGTCAAACTTTCAACCCCCCTTATTTTGACCGGAGCTCATACTAGTACCGTTCATACCTACCAGCGGACATCATCAGTTCATCACCATTTTTTGGCCGCCACAGCCCTGCACAAAGACTTGTATCCGTGCTATTATTGGCCTAAACTTTCTTGCCCCCTCCGTTAGAAAAAAAGGATGGCACCTTTTACTCCGGAGTCAATTAGATGCTCTTAGACCGCTGAATTCGAGTACTATACTTTCACGCACATGTTATAAAGTGGCGTTTTTCTGAAAGACCATAAAGTGTGACAAAGGTTTTCTGCAAACATCCAAAAACACGCCATGAACTATATCTTTTTGCAGCATATACTATGGTCTTGTGCGGTTCATCTCTAGAGCTAATAGAAATTTGTTAAAAAAAATACTCAAGCTGATCCAAATGCTTAACTTATAGTTTTGTGTTGTCGACTATCCAACCACCCAACTTAAAAAAAGGGAGTAATTGCCAACCGCCGTTTAGCCAAGCAAAATGAGACACATGATGCATGCCCGGGCCACTCCCCACTGGTTTGCTACGATTTTGCCCTGTTTAAATTTGAACCAAACCCCAATCAAATCCTCCTCGCCTAACACTAGACAGGGGTGTGTGGTGGGCCCCAGGTTAGGCGGTCAGTCAGCGTTCAGGCTCTGGGGCAGAGAGTTTGACGGGAAATGGTCAGCACACTGCACTCTGTCTGCTGCCCTTCCCTGTGGACTTTGCTGCAACCAATTTTGGCAGTGCTGAAACTGAAACTACAGCGTCTCTCGCCTTGACAGTTTTTGGTTGGAAGAGGCAGCGAGTTGACGGAGCGCAGGCAGACCGCAGCACGGACAGGCGTAGCGTAGATGACCTGCAGACTTTTGGTTGGTGGGAACCGACCGTGCTGGCAATGTCAACGGTCGTGATTCGCCGGGGGCACGTCGCGGTAGCCGTGAACAGTTGACACAGCGCCCGTGTTGGACTTTTCGCGCCTGCGATTGGAGTAAGTAGCAATGGCTTGAGCTTGACCGTCGCCTGCTCTTATTTGTCCGAGTTTATCTAGAAGCGGGAATCGCATTGCAGCGCTAGATCTGGACAAGGGTGCTGCTGCTGCGCAGGCAGTTGAATAGGGTCCCCGCCGCTACAATGCCCTACTCCACTCCATGCTTACTATCATCGCCGGTCTAGCGTGCCTCCCCCCAAACCTTCACCCGTATGGCCGAAGATAGATGGTATCTCAATTGGAGAAACTGTCCGTACCTACAATCGATTTCAGGTGCTTAATATTTAGAAGGCGTGTTTGAAAAAAATATTACTCTTCTACGGATATGATTTTCCCAGATCCCAAAAATCCAGTCGGAGAAGACAATCTCCTGCTCGGAGCACAAATCTCCTTATCACTGTTTGTAAAATCTCTGGCATGTGAGGTAGCAAATCAGCACGAAAAAAATGGGGGGCGACGACCAAGTCACGTTCCACGCGCGCCGTCTTGGGTCGCCGGTCTCGCCGCTACGCGCGCACCGGTGCAACTACTCCCTCCCGAGCCGCCAACAAAACAAGTCCACCGAGAGGCCGCCGTACTCGCCGCGTCCGGCGTGCACCACGCGCGGCGCCCGCGCACCATGCCGCTCTCCTGCTTCGCGCGCCGCGGCGGCGAGCCCTCCCCGGCGCCGCCGTCCTCCTCGGCGACGTCCGTCTACTGGACGCACCTCGGCGCCGTCACGCTGACGTGGTCCCGCGCGCCGATCGGCCTGCTCCTGGCCGCGGAGCTCCGCCTCGCCGGGGACGACGGCGACGGCGACGACGCGGCGCCCGCGCGGTTCGCGCTCCGGCCGTGGCTCCCGTGGCGCCGGCGCGGGTCCAGGCGGTTCTCCCTGCCGGGCGGCCGCGCCGTCGCCTTCTCGTGGGACCTCTCGCGCGCCCGCTTCGCCGCCGCCGGGCGCCGGCCGGAGCCCGCGTCCCGGTACTCGCTGCACGTCTCGGTCGACGGCGAGCTCGCGCTGGCCGTCGGGGACGGCGCGCGGCCCGCCGCGTCCGCGGGGCTCCTCCTCTCCCGCCGGGAGAACGCCGTCGTCGCCGACGGCCCCGGCGAGGCCTACGCGACGACCGTCGACGTCGCGGGCGAGGCGCACGAGGTGTCCCTCGCCGTGGAGGAGTCCGCCATGTGGGTCGCCATCGATGGCGAGAAGGCCCTCCAGGTGCGCCGCCTCCGGTGGAAGTTCCGCGGCAGCGAGAGGCTGGACCTCCCGCGCGGCCGCGTCCGCGTCACGTGGGACCTCCACGGCTGGCTCTTCTCCCCTGACGCGGCCGCCGTCTTCGTCCTCCGCTTCGAGGCCTCCGACGCGGACGACGACGACGACAGGGACGCCGAGGAAGACGCGGGCGCGGGCGCGCCGGCGAGGCAGAGTTCGTTCACGAACCGCCACGCCAGCGGCGGCGGCGAGAGCTGGTGCAGCAGCGACAGCGACAGGAGGGGGTGGAGGCGCGGCCCGTTCAGGTCGGGCTCGGACACGTCGCCGACGGTGTCGGTGGCGTCGACGTCCGCCACGTCGTCGGCCGGCAGCGTGGCGACGGTGTCGGAGTGGGCGACCGCCGAGGAGGCCGTGGCGCTGAAGGACGGCGGCGGGTTCTCCCTCGTGGTCCAGCTCTGGAAGAAGAGGAGATAGTGGTAAGTGCTGCGTCAATGGCGCCCGTACGTCGCCATTCCATTGTTACGTTGCTTCGCGTTGCATGGAACAAGATCGATCGGTCGTGCTTGGAATTTGGAAACCAATGCATGTTTGGTAAGGAAAGATTTTGTCACACGGGTGAGCATTCTGTGAGTAAAGTTTTGATTGTTCTTATGCTCCCTTTCTTGATGAGCTTCTATTGAGTATTGACCGTTGACGCTGTAGTTTGTGAAACCTACAAATCCACACGCCGTGATCATTCTCCGGTATCTGTGGAGAGTGGAGAGTTGCTGACTGCACAATCACAAAAAATGTGTTGTGATTGAGAGAAATAATTCATGATTCATCAATACAGCGTTGCTCTGATCGCGGCTCCTGAGAACAATGAGGCATAGATAAGCTGTGGATCTTCCACTTTCGCCAAATATTATAATATCCATGCTAACGCTACAGTCACGGAAATGTCGAACGCACAGAAGAAGTGCACATAGTTATATTAAGATAGAAAGAGCGATCCAAAATACAATAAGCGAAAGAGGGAAAAAATTGAGAGGAAAAAAATTGAGGCGGCTGACATTGGGCCGAGAGCCCAAGATCCTCTCACGTCGGACAGGGATGATGTGTGGACCCCGGGTTCACATGCGAGTGACTCGACCGCAGAGAGAATACTGCAGAGCATCCATTTTCCTCGCATAGAGGTGCTGGGGGGCAGCGTGGGGGCGTGCTTGGATTGAATCAGCCATGAGAAAAGTTTAATATCAGTCTCAGTGGTCAGTGGTCTTAGTGTACAGTTTTATTGTACAGTTATCAAGTTTGGAAATTTGGTAACTGTGCTGGCTGGATTTTATGGTGATGAAACTTCTCTCACATCTTATGAAACTTTCCTCTCTTCTCTCCTCATAATAATTCTGCCATATCAGCAAATTTGCTGATGTACGATGACATTCAGTGACTACACAACTTCTAATATAATCTCCAAGGAGACTGGTCTAAATAATTAACTCAGACAAACATAAAAAAAGTCACGAAACCTGCCAGTGACTGACCCTCTTCTCTGTAGTCTACTCTATCCCCGTTTCTTAACAATGAGAAGAGAAGATTCTAGAAACTCCGGTCGCACAAACTCAACAGCGACCTATACCTTTGTAACAGAGAGGCCGCCGGCTGAATCAGATTCAGAAATCAAAACGAGTGGTCAGTTGGACGGTGAGTCAGAAACCCCGTTTCGTATTTCCGAACCGCGCGTATGATCTGAGCTGTGCAGAGAGCGGCCTCCGTCCGTATCGGCCCGGCCCGGCCCGGCCCCTTTGACTCCCTAGCGTCTGAGTGTCTGACCATGCGGAGAGAGAGTGAAGTGTCGTTGACGAAGCGGAAAAAAGGAAAACAAAAGATCGAGGCCGGGATCCGATGCCCTCGCGCGGTCGCGCCGGGGGCCGCCGCTAAGGGTGGGCTTCTAGACATGGGCCGCGAGCGTAGCGACGCGGCCCGATTCCGCGGCGTTCGGGCCGTGCGAGTCCTGATGGTGGTGGTGGACTGGCCCGCGCGCCGACGCGAGACCGGGCCGTTTGCTCGGCCGTGCTTGGTTTGTAGGCCTCGCGTGCGGGACGTGCCCGGCGCTTGCCTGCCGGCTGCCGCCGCGGGGGAGGAAAGCTCGCCGGCAACTCGAGGAGCGTTTTCGCCGGCGAGGTGCCCTGTCGGCGCTCCCTGTCTAGCGTTGCAAGAAATGAGAAACCGCCCCGAGGGCTCTCGATCGTGCGCCAGTCAGCCGAAGTACGCGGACGGAGGGGCGGTCCGCTGGCGGCGTCAACGTCCAACCGGACGTCGCTGCATGCACGTCCGGCCGGCCGCGGCAGGGCGGCGCCCACGACCGGAGTGACGGGCCGCGTTGATCGGAGCGGCGAGCGCCCAAGTACCCAACCTACTACTCCGTATCGCTGTTCCGGTGTGCGAGCGTCGGTGGGTGCACGCACAGTTTCATCGGCGAGGCGCGGCGTTGATCGGCGACACATGCGTGCCACCCGCCGACCCCGGCCCATTCCTCTGTGATTAGGATTCAGCAGGACGACAAATAATCCTGAACTGACGAGCGTACTAGTACAGTGGTCGCGGGGGGCGGGTAGGGCCAGCAAAATCATTACTGGCCGCGGGGATTAGTTGGGGTGCACTGTGGCAGCCGCCACCCGCCGGAAAGGCCGCGCCGCCGCGCCCTGGACGACCCTACTCCGCTGGGGCTGGGGGCGGCCACGTTCCACGCCATGCTTCGTCAGTCGTCACCCACTGAGGCAGACCAATGATTCGCTCCGGTGGCCGGCAAGGGGACACGCGGGGAAAAGGCGCTGTCCGGTGTCCACGCAAAAGGGAGGGGAAGCCCATGCCCATGCCCCCCCCATCTTGATTCTTGCCTCTCTCTCTCCCCCGCATCGGTGATCGGCAATTCGGCATTGGCCTGGCGCCGGCGCTCGGTGCCTCATCCTTCCCTGCACTGCACTGTAGCGCCGTCGCGTTCCTTCGATCCTTCCCCCCGGAGTTGAATCCAAACTGCCACGCCGATGCAGCTCTCCAGCACCCGGCTACGGGACGACGAGGAGAGCAGGAGCATGGGAGGAGCTCTGCTCGCTCGCTCGCTGTACGGCGACTTTATTCCGGGCATTGCCTCAGGCGTGTGCTGACCTCTACGTCACCGGACGCCGGCCGGGCCGCCTCGGGTCAACCCGCATTTGCAGCCGCGCCGGTCCACGGCGGCCCGGGGAGCGCCACCAATAGCCACGCGTGCACGGGGGCACGGCACCACAAATGCGCCGACCACTCGGCTCCGGACGTGCCATTTTTTTGTTTCCCCCTACCTACAGGGGTCAGCCATTCACACCAAATTCTCGCGTTCCAAGCATTTTTTCCCTAATTGGGCAAAAGAAAAAAAAACAAATGGCAACAAAAGAAACATATATAGGAGTAGTTCGGCCACCCTACTACCCTAGTGGTCATATTATATGGAGCGCTATTTACCAGGGTGCTGGTTAGTTCGCTAGATCCAAAGGAAAGGAAGCGGCGAATATATTCCAGTTGGTGTTGGATCACTCGCCCAGAGAGAAATAGATGGAACGATGCCAAGCAGCAAGCCAGCAAGAGTGACGTCGTCGATCACAACCAGTAACCACCAAGAGTAGTAGTGACGGGTGATGACGTCATGACAGCAAGCAACCGCGGCCCACACAGATGCCCAGTAGAGTCTAGTTGATCAGTAGAGCCGGGCACGATTAGTAGTGCCAGTACGAACGGCCAGAATTAAGAGGCTAATTGGCCGCGGTAATTGGCTAATTGCTGCTTTACTAGTTCTAGCCACTATCAGAGGTTCAAATCAAAACCAAGCCACCAAGGAGTGGTAGTAATATGAACAGAGTTTTTTGGTGGAGTACTAGTAAAAAAAAAATCGGGTAAAACTGTAAAAGAAAAAAAATCGGAGGAATGGGGCCGGCCGGTTACGTGGTGGACCCCGACGACGGTGATGTCGAGGCGGGCGCCGGCTTCGGCGGGGGCGGGGGCGAGGCCGGCGGGGAGGTGGGGAGCGGCCGGGGCGCGGCCAGGTTCCTGCGCCCGCCGACGGAGAGGGACCGGAAGAACGCCCTGGGCCGTGGCGGCGCGGGGGCGGCCTCCTGCCGCGCGGAGCGGCTGCGGATGCCGGCTGCGGCGGCGGAGGGGCGCTCGCCCTTGCGGCGCACGGCGCGGCCGTTGCCCGGGATGACGCAGGTGAAGACGACCCCGATCTTGGCGAGGCGGTTGACCCAGCGCGGGATGCGGGCGCGGGCGACGAGGCGGCGGCACGCGGCGTCGCAGAAGTGGTTGCAGTTGCGGGACACCAGGTTGTAGGCGTCCCCCGGGAAGTCGGCGGCGAGCTCCGCCATGAGAGCGCGCACCTCCGCGCGGGTCAGCTCCGTCGTGCCCACCAGCACCGACTCGCGGAACGCGTACCCGGGGCACCGCCGCGGCACCACCTCGAAGATCCCGCTGCTGGTGCCGTCGTGCGCGCCGTACGCGTACTCCACGCCGTGAACTGCAAGACAAGCAGCGCCGCGTGTCAGGGGGACGCGATAGGACGCGGCGGCGGCGCGCGCGAGAGAGAGAGGGAGGGAGGGAGAGGAAACGGGAGGCGGCGGGGCGGAGGGGAGCGTGCCTTGGACGCCGGAGTGGTAGACGCCGAGGCCGAGCCAGCGCGCGTAGCCGTTGGCGGGGGTGACGTCGTAGACGTTGAGGAAGACCGGCGTCGATGGCGCCTCGCCCGCGCCGCCGCCGCCGCGCGCCTGCCGCGGGGGCCGCGCCGTCGGGGTGGAGCCGGCCGAGGAGCCCATCAACCCGCCGCAGCCGACACGCACGCTCGTCGCTCGCGCGGCGAGAATTTCACAAGTTGTACTAGCTTTTGTGCGCGGCTGGCGCTCCGCGGGCTGGCAGCCGGCTGGCGAAAAGACAAGGGCGGGGTCGCGTCACTCGCGCCGTGCACCCGCACCCGCCTTGGGTGATTGGCCCCGTACTAGGAGGAGTTGTAGGAGCAGCGAAAGCCCCGCGCCGGGCGCCGCCTTCTCCTGCTCGTTCTGCTGCTGGGTTCCGATGACGGCGATGATGGTAGCTGATGCAGCCTCGTCCCGGATGCGCTTACTTCAATTGGCAGCGTGCGCTTGGGAGAACGGGAGAGAGACCATGGACGGCCTGAAAGCTGGAGTGGTGGAGTACACTTGCTTGTTATACTGATAGGTAAGTTCGTTACCCGGTTTGGTGCGGCTGCAGCGGCAATGCAATCGATGTTTGCTTCCACAGGAATGTCTCGCCCGGGAAGGAAGGATCTGCATCCGATCATTCTCTCCTTTTCCTTTTTCTTCTTCTATATATGGGTCTGATGATGATGATTCAGCTTTCGGTGAAGTGACTGACCGGCCTCGTCTGCCTAGCTAGCTAGCCTTCTTGCTTCCAGTTTCCAAAGCTGATGAAGTTTGATCCGACCCAGTCTTCAGTCTTTACCTACTTCAAAGGAAATCTTACCTGTCTGTGTTACACAGTTACTCCTGCCTGCCATCCTACCTGCCGGAATCCATGCACGCCACATTCATCAAGTTTTGGAACACACCATCCCCCACAAAGAAAAAAGGGAAACGGGAACTGGCGCATCAACCTGAATAATACCCGACGATACACCCGCCCGCACCTGCACAGCTGCATGAGTCCAAGCATTCGTGTTATCGTGCAACCAACGTCTTTTTTATTTTTTGCGAGGACCCGCAGGTTATAGAATAGAAGTATTCAGCGCCTGTGGCATCGGGTGGTATAAAGAATCAGACAGCGCGGTCGCGGCCTCGCGGGACCGGCTACTTTACAACGCAAAAGGCGTGCGAATATCGGTGTAAAAAAAGGAATTTTGTCCGGTCTTTTTTCTTCTTTGTAGAATGCGCCATCATGGGCGTTCCGCATTCCTGCGCAGCTAGGCTTATTGCGAATAATGACATCATCTTTTTTTTTTTTGCCTCTAGCGAAGAGAGCAATGTGTGCTGGGTTGAGCAAATTGGAGTGCAGGAGTGCTGCTCAAAGAAGAAGTTCATCGGCAGCAAGCTCAACTCCTCTTTGCAGCATTGTTCGGTCCCCTCACATTCCACTTCTGGATCAAACATCTTTGTTCACTCACTGATAACTACGCAAAACTCACAAACAAAAAGGTAGTGATCAAGGCTACATCTGCTCACAGCTTCGCCAAATAACATGGAACACCAAACACGCCTCCTGCGGAAACCTCCTCCCGTCCTTCGCAGAAAGACGTAAAGACGAACAGACAAGAAGCTCAGATAACTGAAAAACACTGGCACAAACTGAGCCTCCAATGGAACTGACACAAAACAGGAACTTGAATTGACAACATTGGGAACGTGACACACAAACACATATAGGGGGCAGGACGAAAGGCCTGTTCAGGTCCCAGCTTGCTTCGATGGCAATAGCACCAAACCGGTCCATACCAAACCCTAACCCTGGTTTACACTTTACAGAGCCAACATTAGCAAATTCAATGAACAATATTCCTTCCTCACTCTAAGATTCATCTACCCTTTTTTTCTAGTACTTGTCATCAGATTGTTCACTTGCCATTACCCATTTTCCACTTACAGAATCACAGCCATGATAGTATAAGGAATCTGAATTGGCATAGCGCCATAGCAGACAGACAAAGAACTTCATGTACAGAAATTAACCTACCCTTTGCATTTAAAAGGATGATTGTTGTGCTGCACGGAGGTCAACGCCTACATCTTTACAATCACATTTGCGAAAATGTAACCTATGTACCACGAGTAACAATGCTGTATGAGATTTACAAGAAAAACGCCTAAAAAACCGCCCTTTGTGTGCAACCAACTTCTGAAAGCGCCAGCAGCCTTACGATGCCTCCAACAACCCCAATGTACAATAATCCTGGAGCTAATTCCTCGCCTAACCTGTGCTTACGAACGTCTCCTCCTCTACTAACCTCATCTTTGCTTCTTGCCACCAGCCAAGATACGAGAGATTTGAAGGCCTCGGCTAAACGCCTGGTTGAATAGCAACCTCGTCTGAAACTCCGAGACAAACGGGAACCATGCCAGCACTGCCACTGGAACAAAGATGACAATCCCCATTAGGTACTCGTAGCCCCTCGAGAGAGCCTTGACAGATCCCCACAGCCCACACGCCTTGATGACCGGTTTGCTTGCTTGTGATATCTGTTGTAAAGATCACAAACAGACTAGAGCGTCAGTTAATGGTTTATCTACAAATCTTAACATTCTACAGAAGATATCGAATCCTCGCAGAGGTATACTCCAAGTGGGCCAACAGTTCACAGACATTTTTATCCGGATTTCTAAACATTGTTGGGCTATTTTTTTTGGTTACATCACTCACTTTTTGACCGTCAAAGTCTTGTGCAGCAAAAAGTTCCGCGGACAGGGTTTTCAGCAGGCAGTATGTCTTTTTTTTTGGTTCAGTGCCTTGGTTTGTTCGGTGTGTTTGGGCCATATTCTGTGACGTTATGAAGAGGATCAAATTTCAAGACAAGTTGTGGATAAGCTATCGTTGGATATTTCTCTGAGGCGGAGACAATAGTTGCGGCAGCTAACCAGAGGCTGAGATAATTTGTTTGGGCGGCGGCCAGCAGGGAACATGATGTTTTGTTCTTTGAGCTATATTATGTTGTAGGCTATCAGGGAATATAGAGTTTGCAATATCACTTGTTTTTCAGATGTTTTACATTGCAAAAGGGAGATGTCCTAATATGATATTATTATTTCATTTTGTTGTCATTTTGCTGAGGATGCTGGAGTATTTTGTTGCAAAGAGAAGTAGTGGTTTGTAAATGGCCACGCATATTATAACACAGAATAGAAGTACTACCGTAATTTCTTTGCTGCTCATTTATTATTTCATCGTTTCCTATGCAAGGGACCTATCAACTGGCATCTTCAAAAACAATAATTTTCTTTTTAGAAATTTCATTGACCAATGTCTTCAAGCAAAGGGAAGGGTTGTATTGGCATAATATTTACACCATGGATGTATCTGATCCCATTCAGGATCACTTAGGACTTGACATGAATAAAAGATTGTTCAGGCAAACTAATTTCGATATTCTTATTTGTTACTGCAGCTACTAAGCTACTTCTTAACAACAAAACATTTTAAGCTTGCATGCTCTGCAGTTGGTGACCGATAAGCTTGATGACCAGAATTTCTTTGCTTTTGGTGGTAATGACCCACAAGTTGATGATTTTTAGTCGGATCTGTATAATTTTGGCGCCTTAGTTTTTTTCTTTTTGCACACCAAGAGTCATTTTTCGATTAAATTTCATGTTTCTTCCCGTCAGTTTTTGGATGTTGCTGTGTCATGGAAATTCTGTCTGATTTATTTTTTGTTTCCTATCAGATACAGAATTTGACTGACATGCATACAAAAATAGCCGAATTATGCGTAGTGATTCCCTTTTTATTTGACAAAAAATATGAATTGATACTAGGCCTAGCAGATGAAATTTAGGGCTTAACAACTGAAATTAGAGGGGTAATGATGATGGATGTACCTGCAGAATTGCCCATCCTGTGGGTGCAAATGCAAGAAAACTGGCAAATATATCACCAACTGTAAGGTGTAAGATGGTGAAAAGAACTGCCAGTGTTCCAACAGATCCGATGAACAAGGATAATTTAAGCAGTCGGAACATAAGCTGGTAATCCGCACTAAATTTCTTTCTTCCCATGGATACCACCTAAAGAAAGATCCTGATCAGCAACTTAACAAAGACATCACCTTTTTTGAAGGACTAGCAGGCAAATGAAATTTTACCTTTAAGACCAGCACTACAACAATGATAACCAACCAAGAAAGACCGTAAACCTGAAGCCACAAAATCATATTTTTCTTTAGGGGGCAGCCAGAAACAGTGCTTTTAAACAACAAAAAGAATCGTTCAGAAAATATTTAAGTTGTTTCTCCACCAGCCTTGTGGTAGGAGAGTAATTGTGATCTATGAATCATCTGGCTCAAATTGGCTTGAAGAAAGAAACTCAAATGAAATAAAGAACTTACAGAGATGCTTTTGTTGCCAGCAGAGATATTCAGGTGATATATGATACCATATTGGAATATGAAGAATCTGAGAGACAGAACGATCTCCCAGAAACGGCCAAATAGACCTGTAGATTGTAAATGTTCCTGCTCCTCTTCCCACCAAGATTCCCAAGCTTTGTTAGAAGGAACCCCAATCCCACCTCGGCTGCTAATCCACTTGCTCCAGTCATCCCAGTCATCTACTATTTTCTGCCACTCAAACCCTGATGGATTGAAGAGGAATGGAGCAAATAGCCAAGTGATAACCAAGAACCACATTGATGACGTCAAGAGTATATAGGCAGTCGAATCCGTAGCAACATCACCATACAACTGATAGACTACTAGCAGTAACATCAGTTCAAGTCCTTTCACAAAATGGCTTCTGGAGTACATTCTGTAATTCTCAGCAAACCTTACATGGCGGACAACAAAGCCTCTGCCAGTCGCTCTATATTTTGCACCACCATGCAGGATTGTGCGGCCAAAATAATGTGACTTAGTCCCAAGTGAGAAAGTGAAGAACACTGAACAGAGCTGAAGCTGCATGATTATGAAATCCCCCAGGGCGCTTCTGAAGCCTCTTTCTAGGCCAATCTCCATAAACATGGGCAAGGCCATCAAAAGACCTAGCTGCACAATAGACTGAGATCCCATAGCTGCTTGAAGTGCACGGTTACCCCTCATCCGTGCTTGCTTCATAATTGCAAACTCAAGTCCACTTAATGCTAAGTAAAGTCTTCCGTACAAGAAGACATACACTATAATGACAACCATCTGCACAGAATTAAGACAATAACATGAGAAAATATGCATTACAGCGAATTGTAACAAATACTATGCATTCTAATGTCCTATATACATTACCATTGAGCTAATATAAAACCCAACAGTTGTGAAGTAGCACGAAAGCATCCGGAAGAAGTCAAAGCGATGACCCAGCCTGTAGATATCTCTGCTAAGTATTTGCTCCCCATTTCCACAAGCCACTTTAGCCTCAAAGAGAGAAATTTGGTTAAGACCGACATCACGTCCTTTTCCCACTTGGATGTACTCATGATGGGTGACGTTTCCACGTCTTAGAGTTGAGTTGAAACCTGAAAAAAAAAGAATTAACTCTATGCCTTCAAGTGCACAAATGGGCGAGACCCAGAAATACTTGAAGAAGCACATACCGGCAAAAATGTCTTCACTTAAATTTATACCACAGGAAGCCTTGCTAATGCCTCCTCTTGTAATGTGAAAAATCCTATCAAACACATCAGGATGTCCATAGTGAAATCGTACCCTGCCAAGAAAATAAAGCATGTCAGATACAAAGCATTTGGACTATAAAGAAAACTCCGCTGGTGGGGAAAAGACCACGCCCCATGGTATTTCACTAAGAGCTCAACCGGAGCTCGGCTTATAAAGATCATGAAAGCTGGCCCCTCTCGTTCATCGGGATGCCGCTCCCTGTGGTTCAGGCCTTAATCCGTGCATTTAGACTATAAGTCTGATGTTTTATGCCCTTTCCAACAGTAATGCCACATTTATACTCAGAACATGCTTAACATTGAAAAGCTTCAGCGCAAATAAAGTTTCGAGCAGTGTCAATTGTTGATCTAATCTGTAACACCTTATTTACTTCCAATCTCAGACTCGAATGAATGTTCATGTATTCTGTTTCCGAGTACAGAAAGAATACTTAATGGTCATCTTGCATTCTTTTTCTAAGAGATAGTTTTGCCACATTTCTTCTTAGTATAATGATAGGCAGCCCTCCTGCGTGTTCGAGAAAAAAAAAGATAGTTTTGCCACAGATGCTCAGCAAATCTAACATTGTATCGCAACACATAAGACTCTCAGTGCCCAGTAAAACAATAATGGATCTTTTTTCATTCCAATATGACATAAGAAAATGATGTATACTTACTTCAATGGATTAGCTAGGACCCTCTGTCCTATTGTCACAAAACTCGTTTCTTGGTTTGACATAAACCATGCAAGTGACGACACACTACAATCCAGCATTCAGATATTAGTTGCTGATTTGAGAATTATGATGAAGAAAGTGCAATGGTAGCTGCAAAGTTTTCAAACTACCTTCCGGTAAATATGTGCTCACGCACTCCAAGAATCGTTGGTTGACGGACACCATGGTTTTCATTGAACTCTTCCAGCAAATTCCGCATTTTCAAAGCTTCCTCCAAATAATTATCCTGAAGATAATTCGTAAATACAACAAATTGCAAATATATCATGATTCGTACCATAACCACTCAATTCACCTGATTCATATCAATAGTTTGGAGCGCTTCACCGCGGGTAAAAATGATAGCATGATTTTGATTTTCAGGCTTCCCTTCACCTAATTTTGCTGGTCCTGGCAACTTTATACGGTATATTTCCTTCATAGGATACAAAGAGTAAGTGCTATTGAGGTTGACATCAGACTGAAACATCAACAAGGTTTGGAATGATGGAAAAAGACTTCGTGGGTATGCCTACCTGATCGTGATTGTCAAGAGCTTTTACCAACACTGAATAAAAGACCTTTTGCACCTTGTCACCATCCCTCTCTTCAACTTCATCAATGTACGCGACACGCAGGCCGGGGTAACTGTAGTTCCAAATTGAATTGACATTCAAATTAATTCCAAGCAATACTATCTTTTGGGAGATGTCATTGTAATTAAATGTTAACTGCTGAAGTAAACATCAGCTGAACCAGTCTCCTAAAAACTGAACAAGAAAACATCTTAATCCTGGAGGTAGATTATGCCATATCATGTAATTGGCAAAATATTCTAATTCTTATTTCTTTCTCAGAAGAAATTACTTACTTTACCATCAAGTTCAAGATATCTGTTGCACGTCGGTCACCAGATTGTTTCTGATTGCCATAGATCTGGCAAGTAGCAACATATGTAAATTTCATGTCTGCTACAGCCTCGAGTTGAGAGGACAAAGATCTTTGGCTTTTCTTCTCCTCCTCTGCTGGATCTGCAACTGCTTTATATCCTTCCAATATCTCTGCAAGAAATACAGGGAACACATCAGTAACTATTTTGAGGGCAGTAACAAAAATAAATGCTCCACCTTGAATCTGAAGAGGCTTACCAGATTCAGAAGCCATGTCAAGGAATGCCTGGAGCTTCAAAGCTCTCCTATAGTACATCATGCCTCTAACTATCCACAGAAAAAAAAACACATATCTGGAAATTAGCCAAATCACCCATATTTGATAAAAATAAGGCAGATGTTATGATCGAATTACCTGTTCTACAGAGTGTCTGCCCTCTAAGAGAAGCCCAATGGCGAAGTTGTAGGACATTTTCCTCGTTTCCCCACACTTCACTTTCTCTTTTGCAATTAATTCTTTCCATGAAATTATTCCATTCATCTGCGAAAGGAATCACGAAAAATAAATAATGGAATCTTGGTAACTTAATAATAAAGAATTGAAGGGTGGAAGGTCAATGGGATATCAAACAGAAATGGAACCTGGATAGATTTTTTGTAGGTAGAATATAATTGATACACCATCTTCATTCTCCAGATCAAGATCACTTTTCGAATATACAGTTTCCTCACTGTAGTAAGGAGTCATGACACTGCCACGTACAAAGAATGACACTAAATTATGTTAACGTCGATCTTTTTCACCAAAACTCTTATGACCAGAGAGTACATTTAAACATAACAGGGTTGTCAGATATTGGTCATGGTGAATTTATCTTTATTTTAGATACAGTATGTTTAACTACAACATGCACTACAACAAGGGTGGTAGACAAGTTTTCATGTATGCATCTAAGAGGTCCCATTTTGGCGCGCATCTAAAAGACATAATTTCTTTGTTGATATCAAAATAGAATGTGAACAGGGTGATGCGATGGTATTTATATTTCCTAGAATGGTATTTCCCCTTTTTGGGTGGTGTATTCGCTTCTACTTGAAATGAATTGAAGAGCTACTTGAAAAGAAATATACATATATACGATTAATATAGCGCATAGTCTAGACAACATCTAAAAAACAGAAAAAGGAACTTCTGTTCTAGCTAAGATCATAGCTCAGCCATCAGGACTGCCTGGATCAAGCCAGAACAGAAGTGGCAACAAAGGCATGTAAAGCTTACAGAAACTTTAAAATGTTTGGGAAGCAAAAAAGCACCATTCTAGCATCAACACATATTTTAAGATGAAATAAACGTGTCACTGTGCACAGTGACCGCTGTTCTTTCGATCTGGCTTGATTCTAAAAACTTTTGACTTTTGACTCTGGGGATCTCCCTCAGTTCTTTTTTTTAAAAAATGATCACACACCCCAAATCCAACATCCTTGGTAATTTGTGCTTGGTCCTAATGTCGCCTTTTCTCTTTACTGGAGAGCACACATTACTACATTAGGGATTCAGTTCTTTCAAAAATATTCATGATGCATTTGTGAACAGCAGAATATCATAAGTTTTATTTTAGAAAATATTAAGCAGAGGTGGGAAAGAAACATTATTTGGCAAACAGAGGTATAATATCAAGGTATGCGGGGAAAGAAACACCAGTTAGTCCATGCCAAATGCTCCCCATCAATTAAGTCAAAACAGTTTAGATGCATAATAATTTTAGTTATTACATTATGTCCACATACAAGTTTTTTGCAAATGAGTCATGAGAAACAGAAAAAAAATTATGCTACTGCAGTACCACTTAAAACCTACTGCGATTTGCAATATTATTAGAAAGTTGCTATATGAGAATAACCTGAATGAGAGCATTTTGCGTACTCTAGGTGCACGTGGCATGTCCATGAATAGAGAATTTGTGAAAAATGCTATTCTTCGACGAGCTTCGAGGTTTGTAGGCACGTCCATTGCTGATTCCTTCACAGTCAAAAGAAGGTGCAAGCGCTTAATCTGTAGACAAGTGGAGTTTGTGCACACTGTTATACAAAACATGTACTCTAACTCAAACTCTTGGTAATAAAAGACTTAAGGATAATAAATAATTTGCAGACATGACCTGTTCTTCCCACTGTGCTGAAACTGGAGGAGGGAAAACAATTGCAGGCTTTGTACCAGAACCCGCAAAAAGCTGTCTTCTTTCCTTGTTCCCATGACCGAACTCAGCCAGCTCTCTGAAAATGATAAAAGGTTGCGATAGTTAGTGGCCTATTGACATGAAAGACATGTATATAATTATCATTAGCGCAAAATATAATAACCTGATCTCATTGACCATCATATCTCTCGTTATCACTTCTAGCATGTCTTGAAGCAAGAGTACCACATTATCAAACTTCGAGGCATCTCTTTCTTTCTGCATGTGACAAGTGTAATGTTAGTGACATCTTAACATAAACAGATAATCTGCTTTAACAAGTTGAACATTAGAATTTTCATATAGACAACAATTGGGTAAAGTAGTAACAATGAATGAATTACCAAGGTAGATATAAGCTCCACAAATTTCTTGCAAAAAACTGGGAGCGCGCTCATCCTAAAATTGGCAAGGAATGTATTCTTTGCAATATTAGCTTCGATTTCTTTTATTATAATGCCAATAATCCTGTTCATGTCAATGAACAAACATGTCAAAGAGGATCAATATAATCAACTGAACATGGACTTTAAAGATACATATGTACCAAATGGCAATGCAGTTCAAGAAGCCAACTAGCATGAAGGAAGGATAACACATATGCCTTCAGTACCATTGATTTTACATATCTAACAATAGCTACAAGCAGGGGCGGACCCAGCTCAAATATCGAGTGGCGGCCTGGTAACTGCTGGACCTCCACAGCTACAGTAAATAAGACCTCCATTAAAATGAAAAGATTGAGCGGCGGCCTGTGCCTCCGCTGGGGTGTACGTAGGTCCGCCCCCGGCTACAAGTTTACTAACTGCAAGCATTTTCCCCGCAACCTTCGTTTACCTCCTAGGTGAGGCAAAGAGGCTGCTTTGCACGGAATTCTTTCCCTTTTCTCTCTCTTTAATATAAAGATACGCAGATCTCCTGCGTTTTCGATAAAAAAAGATTAACAACAAGCAGAGTTTACTTTATATGTACATCTTGGTAGTGTTTGGGTGTCCTCCCCAATTCATTTTGGAATAGCTGGTTCCTGAATACTGAAATACCAAACATGTGCATCCATATGCAACTATTGGATTCAACATTCTTAGTATCAGATTTGTAACCTTGGTTCAGTAAACACTGATTTGTACATCCTTTCTCGTATAGGGTCTGGCATGTAAAGCTGATATCCTGATATTGATTCTGGTCTCATAGTAAGAGTGAAAACAATGCGGTCCAAGATATTGGTTATATGGCTGCAGGCTTCAAGGGAATTTTATCTTCTACCAAAATGGTGTCCATTGTCCAAGGAGTTGGTCGGCTTAGCATGTTTGCCCATTTAGCTACAAATTAACGTATCTATATTTATTACAAAGTACCTCCAGAGCACCTTTGGAACTGAATGCTTGTGACAGATATGTTTTTTTTTCAGAAGAGAACGGCTCAAAGGTTTTACCATATTTACTTAGCTGGCTTCACATTAATTGGTTTGTACCTCACTACTTGTTGAGTGCTTTCTGCTTGCTCTTGAGTCTTGTCTTGGAATTTTGTTAATGTTTGGTTTGTATACCTTTGTACAGCTAACCTATTATATTAATATAAGCTTCAATAGCATCTTCCCATGCCATTATCCTAACAAAGCTGGTTTTATGATGTTTTTGATATGGATTGACTAGGGATAGATGGGATAGCAGGAAGAAACCGGCTAGTCACCCTCCCTCTAGAGGCTCTGACTGCTTGTAGGGTTTCTTCTTGTTTGCTTCAAACTGATGTGCCAGCTCCCATATATAGAGCTGAGCCTAACAACCAGTGCTAATCTCATGGGAATAACTAACACAATCTTAGCTAACAACCTGACTATCTTGCTAACAAACAAACAAGTTAATCTATCTCTGATCTGTAGCCTGAGCATGCTGCTTGTGGTACTGGTGGTTCTAGGGAAGGGCTCACACCCATAACATGTTTATGAGTGTAGTAACTAGAATATCTTAGAAATAAAAAGGTTAACAAATAGTTGCAGTGACATCGTTGAAGAAAAAGGTGATTAATGTCATCTTGTTTCTTAGTTTTAACATGAAAGTGCTTATTTCCTATAGCACTACACTGGATTAGATTCCTGTAATGCAGAGTGACAGCGATAAGAATACTTAAATAGCATGAAAGAGTGCCTCAAAGAAAATGCATGAAAGAGTCTAAAATATTGGGAACATACCTTTTCTCATTTTCTCCAACCACCAGTACATTAAGAACAAGTTTGAATGATTCATAACATTCCAAAACAGCACATTTCATGTACTCATCTGCACATATACGTTTCCAAAGATCTGAATCTCTTGGTCGAAACTGTGCTGCCATGTCTAACGCTATAGGTATCTGCATCACAAAATAAATTTCTATGATAAATTTTGCCACCAACATGCAAATAAGGTATAAATCTATTTTGCCAAACCTTGCTAGCAAGCAAGAACAGTGGCCACTGCATCAATTTGAGGCTGGGGTCCGACGAATAAGGAACTCCTAACAAGTCCATCTCCCTGTGACACAGACTTCGTCAGCTTTGCTGCAATGTTAATACTTTCTATGTTTTCTTATTAAACAGGAGGTAAGTGCATCACCTATCGCTTATAAGATCTTCTTCCCGGAAACTGCATATTACTTCATTCCACAATTGAGCAAACTTGGCAGCTTCAGTTCTCTTGCTGGGAGAAACCTGTTTTTTCAATAATTTATATTCAGAGGTTGCATTGATTTATTAGGGGAATCATACAAAAGTTACAGTCATTTGAAACCTCAGCAAAGCGCTTTGCGAGTGAAAAGCGCCTGTTTCTGCTTTTATCTGATGGCACCAAATACGTATTGAAGGCTCCAGGCAAAGAATGGAATCGTGATCTCAGCATTCCCAATGTCCGTATCTGAAGTGGATAAATTTCATAACATGATTAGAAACTACATCGGATCATTCAACTGAAACATTAATGTTGCACACGTGGCTACCTATACATAAGACGAATAACATTTTTTTACAAAATATAGCATTAGTATAAATGTGGCAACAATTAAAGCAGCGAATCAGACTGTGCATGCAACAAACCATCAAGATAAGTCTCTGTGCTCAGTTTCATAAATATAATATCATTAAAAATGTCATACATATAGAGGGACAAAACCTTGAGATTTTAGTGTAACATAAACAGCAGTCTGCCAGCAAACAGATCCTTACAAACATGAATATTCCTTGTGAAATGGTAACTGAACATTTCAAAAATTATTTATTCAATTGAATTTTATAGATTCTAGGGCTGCAGAAGGATTTTTTTCACCTGTTAGGATATTTCAGTAAGATTTTTCCATAACACAATATATTGCGCACAGCTCCTAGCATACAAGCCATTGCAAAACAATTATTTGGTGGTCAAGCTCTCTACACATTCTAATGCTCATTTTGACCTTCGATACGATAACAAGTACCATATAGTGGTTTTATATCCATTTATTACCTCCCCAAGTCGCCCAAGTGCACCAGTCATGCCACCAAATATGGTAGAGTAGATGGCATACCATATCTGTGTGTCCATTAAATAGACCTGCAATAATTAAAGGCAACACAAATGAATATTAGAGTTAAAGTTCATGTTCCAAATTGAAGAAGAATAAGATGGTATACTAGCCAGATAATATATAAGTTTAATAAGTTCATACCAGGAGAACAGGAGCCCAGAGCGACAGGATAGCACCAATATTATAGGATGCTGCAAAGGCAGTAGCTATTATTAATCAAAGAAAAGGGTTCCCTCAATGAAGATCCCCACCACGAAAAAGAAAGAAAGAAAGATGGAAAGAATCAACTACCATTTGGAAAAAATTCATGCCACTCATAACGGATATTATGAACACCCATTACGTCCTTTGTTGGCTTTATCAGAGGTTGAATCTGCAAACCAAGATGAGAATGAGATTCAGGTCCAGCTGTAAAAGCATTGTTGCAAAACATCTAATTGGAGAACTTACTTGGACAAAGTAGCTGAACGAAAATTTGGAGCATAGCAGCAAAATCCAAAAGAATGTATACCTTTTGAGTTGAATAGAATAGAATAAGCATTCCCAGAATGAAGATCACAAGTAATGATAAATAAACAAATAGCATATTAACTTACTTAAATAGTGAAACTTGGCTTTCGTGCATCCCACGGCCAACATAAATTCGTTTCTGCAATTTATCGTGCAATTAGGATGATACAACAAGCGTATGGACCATAATATAAAGAAAATGGAAATGAAATTTACATGGAATTATTTTGATGCAGCAAAACAATGGAGCAGGAGACAAATAAAAAGAAAATAATTTAATCTCAGAAGTATTTTATGGTCACACTACAGAAGTAGATCAGTATACCAAATGTGTTGATTATCTTGACTATGGAAGTAGTTATGCAAATGACCAACCTCCATTAACTGGAGTGGCACAAAATATGATCTCCTTGTTTAGTAATGTGTCTCTAACAAATCTAATAGGAAATGTTTGGCTTAACAATAATGTTAGAGAAGAGAACATCCACTATGGTAGTAAGCTTTGAGGAATTATGCAATTACCAAACTATATTTTCTCAAACAAAGATCAAATGATGGAATAATTTCTTCCTTTGCAACAGAAGCCCTTTGCTATTTTGTACTTAGACTGTTTTGTGAGCTAACTTTTGCTCAACCAGGAATACTGGGATGCCTGAGAAATAACAAGTGATTGGCATATAACTGGCATCCAAGATGCTGGTAACCTAACAATCCAAATTTACAATAATTCATGATTGTTCTAATACATTTGAAGAATATAACTGGCACTAGAATATGAAACTTCACATCCATAACTTATAATCAAAGAAATCATTGAATGCATTTTTGCAAACTTAAACAAACTATAGTTCTCAAAAAAAAATATTTCCAGGAACTATGAAGAAAGAGCATGACAAATTCTGTGACCAAATGCATTGTTGAAATTCATTAGCTTAAGTTTTGCCAAGTAAAAAAAATGTTATCATACAGGGAAAAATGGATTAGTTTTTAATGCTAGACGTGTTAAATTAGCACTCCCATAAAATATAGACAACAAAAATAATATATTAGATTGAATTGAATACCTGAGACCACCACAGAAGTAGTCTAACAATGATCCAGTCTGAACTTTCTATCCACCTTCGGAACATTGGAAACAGGAAGAGTGCTGCACTAAGGACATTCGGTATCAGGTACACTGCCACAGCCAGCATATATAGAGTTGGCACCCCTTTCACATAACGGAACCATTTTTCCAGATTTTTCAGCGGTAAGTTGACTTTTGCTGCAGTACTAATGTAGAAAAATGGAAGAATCACAGCCCATACGGCACTAACTATGATCTTCAGAATATTTCTCAAAACATCAATGAACTTGCATCTATGAGAACCAGGGAAGTTCAGAATAAAGTCTAAAATGCCTGCCATCAATTAAATAAAAAATATCAGTCATACTTTGGGCTAGAAACTAAATGTTGCATTGATCTGTGTAAAAAACATTATAAGCTCCAAACTCAAGCATGTCCAGAACATGACTGCTCCAAGGTCTATATAGTTCTCAAGACTAAGGAGATGAACTGTGATGAAGTTGCAAAATTTTGGGGGTCAGTAGAAGGTATAAGCAGAAGGTTGTACAAGTAAATTGGCCTACTGAAGCTGGAAAGTGGTAAGGCTAACAAATTCAACAGATGTTCAACATATTTCTTTTGGTAAAAATTAGATGCCAGTCATTAGTTTACAACTTCATATTTCACTTCCATTAATTGTTCAGTATCTATTAACAGAGAAGTTCATCTACCACAGTTTTGAAACAGAGCTAACGAACAAAACCAAAATCTAGTGCATTTCACCCTAAAAATCCACTTGGCAATAACCTTACAGTTGGTTAAGAAACAAAGAGGCAATTAAAGAACAACTAGCACAATGGTTTCATTAGCAATATCTAGTGAAGAAACAAGACATGTTAACATTTTATCACGTACCATATTGATGTGTATATATTTCAGGAAAAAATCATTCAGAAAGTACTTTAAAGGGGAACATACTTTGCAGGAACTGTAGAAATGCTGCAGTGACGAACACACTAGATAGAGAATATAAAAGGTCTTTCTGAAGGATTTGAGTCACCGAATAATCATTCCAAGCAAAAATCAGCATTGCCTGTTCAATAAGCAATTAGAAGATAAGCAGGTGTTAAGCCATAGTCAAGATAAAAAAATAACCTATACTGTTTCTTACCTGTAGAGCCAAAATGTAGAAAGTCCACATTCGGTCAAAACTTCGGAAGATATGCCAAAATGTTCTAGTCTCAACGAAATTTGTTTTCCCTGTACTTTTAGTGGAAACCTTTTGTGGTGAGCTTCCAGCCTGTAAATAATGTTTTGTCAAAAAAGCAATCCCCAATCAATTTTTTAGGCAAGAAATAGTTGCAGAATGCAGATATCAATTTTGTACCATGGTTACAGGCTTTGAATCATGCACAGATTTGAAAAAATCACCATCATCCCGCATAGGCCACCCCAGTGAGAAACAATCAGGCGTCCTGAGTGAAATGGAGTGAGATTTGTTATGGAAAATGTGAAAAACATGTTGGTATGCATTCAGAAAAATACAACAGTGGACAGACCAGAAGTACTCATTTAGATCATCATAGTTAGACCATGCAGAATGTGGTGTCTTTCCGTGCTGTGATTTGCCTGCCTCCTGCAATTAATAACAAGTATCTGTATTTGAGGAAAACTTATTGCTAATCGTATATGATGGTGCTTTATCAAAAGTACCTTTCTGATGACACGATAGATAGGTGTGACCACTTTCTTCAAGAATGCCTCCTCATCCCCACCATAAGATGGCCTGATATTTTCCCCAGTCACAATACTAACGTTTCCAGCTAGCAGACCATGTAGCTCATATGCCATCTGAGCAAATCGAAGATGCCATGTCAAACAGGATAGATACATTGTTGCAATGAGCTCTGCTATTGAATATGATAGTAAAAAATGTGAATCATACATTGTGGAAGATGTAGCAAAGACACTCTGGCATAAATCTGATGTTTGCTGCTTCACCCCATATAAGCAGATAAAGACCTAGATATAGAATCTTCCGCTGCTGAATTTCCTGCGGTTGTACACCTTGAGGAAATCTGCAGTTGCAAGATCATGAGCACAATTTGCATTAAGATACTTAAATTCTGCTCAGGAAACAAGAGTAAGGAATATTATACCTTAAACTATGCTTCCGTGACAAAAATTTGCACCATTTCTTGTAATTGCCGAATAGCTTAGTCATCACCACATCGACAGCTCGGTCATCAAGCTGTTTCAAGGATAAACAAAAAAGTTCCAGTGAACTAAGAGGAATGAAAGAAGAAGGGATTGATTAGTACTCTCGAGCAATACACTTGAGTTGCATGCATGAAATCAATTTTACCAATCAGTTGCACAGTGCTTCTCTGTGTGTTTGGACTGAACTATAGTTTGCATGCAACTAGTCATCCCACGTTTTGCATGCAGCTACTTCAAAAATCAGTTAACCAAATGCCAGTAGCACAACACATTTCTAGACACCATTATTGCCTTCAGGAGACTTGTGAGTCCGACAACAGAGGCCGAGTAGCATAATATATCAAATTTATCACGCTGTTATGGTCAACCACTGAAATGAATTGTGACAAAGAGCAAACCTTGCTAAGTGGTTCGGGCTTCGGCTCGATTCTTATGTGGACATTAGCAAGGAAGAGAATCAAATGCTCTCTTTGATTCCGCACACTATCCCTCTGCACATAAGAAAGCTAATATTAGATCCAAATGTAACCAAGGTTTACTAGGGATTGAATGATCGAATGAATCCATATGCTTTCTCCCATTTTGGTATAAAGAATGACCAAGTTAAAATAGAACCAGCAGACCTGAAAGCCAAACATAGACCTCAACCAATCCAGCAGATCAAGATCACCACCCTTTTGCCTCTGTGGCTCGAATGTTGGTGGCCAAGTCAAGCCCCTTGTGTTCCTCAGTGCTGCGACTGCTGCTTTGATCTGTTAATAATGCAATTGGACCATTTCAGCTTCTTTGATTGAATCATTACAATGTCATTATATTTTTGAGGAAACACATCCTACAGTCCTGAATCATTACCTCCTCCAGCTGCATGATGGACTGGGATGCACTGGCAGCATCAAGAGGAAGGATATTGAACGGTGCATAGATGTCTTTCTTCTCTTGCACATCCTTGTGCAAGCGAATAATCTGCACAGCAGAGTATTGGAAAAATTCATCCCAAACATTTCAAATTTCAATAGATATTAAGAGAAGACACTGAGCACGAACCTCCGGGTTCACTTCTTCAACCTTCTCGTTCTTATTGACAGCACAGAGCACCTCAAATAGGACTCCAGCGGTCTGATAGGCCTTTCCAAGCTGAGCCCTGCAGGCGACATTAGCATCGGACATGATGCTTCATGACTAGGATTAGATTTGTTGCAGATATTGGGGAACTCTGGTTGGAAACATGGGAATTACCTGTCGGCTTGTTCCCCTTTGTCGAGCGCACGAACGTAATTCTCATAGTATTGTTGATAAAAACTCTCAATTTCACGAGCATCGCTTTTCTTCACACGCTTAGCAAGACTAGGGCTATTATCCTGTGGTGTTGCAAACGAGTGAAAAATAAATTTCTCGTGTAAGTCTTTGTGTTCAAGAGCAAGTTGTGTAAAATCCCGATTAAACAAAATACTACTGTCTTTTTCGTTTTCCCTTTCCACCTTTCTCTCTGTTGAATATAAAGCAAAGTATGTGTGCCCCTCCTCTTACAAGTTAGTAAAACTGAACAATTAAAAAATAAACCAGAAAATACGGCTAATTCATTTTTCCTCGACCAAACTAAAATGTGAGTAAAATATAAATGCTCATGCACTGATTAATCCAAATGGTCATGAAGAGGATTCCATATTATAACCTTGAATTGGTTTAGTTACTGTCCAGATTAATTCAAGAATTTGTAAGTGAACTCAGATTGGCCATGAGTTAATGATCAAATAATAACTCAACAGATGAACAATTAAATAGAAGTAAGAAAGGGCGTAGCATATATCATTCCGTAACAGAGTACTGGAGCATCATGTTAATAAATTCAGCAAACATGCATGTTTCCTGTCATCTCCTATTTAACAATTACCAATTCGACCACCTTGTCTGATTTTTTATCTCATCAAATTACCAAAAAAAAATATTAAACTGAATATCCAATGAATTAGCTATTAGTGTTCATGAAACATCATCTAACAAACTAAAAATAGATAGAAACCATCATTAGTCAAGTGTATACATTTATTTGTTGCCTTCGAGCATTTTACAACAACAGCAAACCACAGCTATGTATATAGCTAGCTAGCTACACTTTCTCTGTGGCTTGTTTTCCAACATAATGTAACTTCAATTCTGAGGCTTACAGACAAATACATCAATGATATACTCGCTACCAAGTAATATTTTTAGAAGGCTTATCCAGCAGTAACGAAATTTCACAGCATAGTACAGATTACAAACCATGCAAGCCAAATAAATTCCTTGGCAAGAGCCAAGAGGAAAACAGCAAGCAACTAGAAACGAACTGAAATGAGTAAATACAAATGAAGGAGAACAACAAGTACGCTAATAGCACGCAAAAGATGTCGAGCAAGGAAGATCGCTTCTCACCTTTTCAAGACGTTGGAGCAGAGCCGTCTTGAACTGCCTGACACCACGACCGATGGAGTTCTGATCCAGCCGGTGCGCCTTCTCAAAGGCATAGAACCGACCTAATTTCACAACGAAAATATCAAGATGAAGCAAGAAAACGGTTGACAACTTGAATTTATAATATTTATTTATGAAGTAGCAAAGCCTATTATCCAAGTTCCAATTCCAGTAGCGTCTATCTGATTGCAATTGCAAACTGGTTTAAACAAACCAAGGAATGTATCGGCAATGCCAGAAATGATGCATATGGGTGCTCGTAGAAAACAAACTGTGATTCGTGTGGATGTGAACGTATTCCGAAATTTGCTCTTCGAAGCAGGGAAACGTGATAAAGCCAAAAATGTTCGCAGGGAAATCACAGCGACTTTTGTCTGAACAGACTCGCATGATCATGATTTAAAGCTAAACACCTCTAAGAAAACCACGAATAAGGCGTGCATGTGCCAAAAAAATCTAAGAATAAATTCTCCGAAGTGCACTGAGACATAAAAATTCCAAGCTCACAGCCAAGCCAAAAAAAAAGTTCATCAGGAGCGCTCGCTTAATTTATCACAAAATCCAGACACAAACGCCTCAAAACTTCACCCGAATGCACGGTGCACCACAATAATCCCCGAGAACGCAAATGCACGTACAGAGGTAGGCGACGCGGGGGCGCTCGGGCTCGATCTCGGCGGCGACGCGCAGGATGGGGGCGATGCTGCTGAGCGTGGACGGCACCACTTCGTTGTCGAAAACCTCCATGGAGAAGGTCGCCACCGCGCCCCTCGAGCCGCGCCGGTTGAGCCCCGAGACGTGCGCGGACGTCGGCGTCACCGGCTCGTTCCCCGCCGAAGCCGCCGGCGGCGGCGGCGGCGGCGGCTCGTCCCCGCCACCGCGCGGCGCCGTCATCTTCGCCGCCGCTCCACCACCACCTCGCGCGCGATCTCCCGGGCGATCCGCCTCCTGCATTGGGCTAGGGTTAGCGCCAGCGATTCGACGGGATTCGGACGGGGGAAGAGAGAGGGAGGGAGCGGGGACGAACCCCAAAACGTCAGGCCGCGACCGCGAACGCTTCTCCTCCTGCCGCCTCCGCCTCGTCTCGCCGTCTCGGGGGAACAAACGGAAGAGGCGAGAGGGGAGCCGTGTGAAGGAATAGAGGGACTGGCCTTGCGTGCCCACGGCCTATTTATACTTCGATCCGACGGCGCAGATGAGCTGCTTGGGTGGAGAGCGGGGGCGCGGAGGAGATCAGAGGCGTCGGTGTGGGGGGCGTTCTGAGCTCCGCTGCTCGCCTGCTCGTCGAGGCGATTTTCCCTTGTGGACGGTGGGCCGAGCGTCGTGGCTGGCCACTGGAAGCCTGGAACACATCGCTGCCTTTTGTCACTCCGGAACGTACTTACCCATGCCATTTTCTTGCACTGACACTTTTGCCCCACTATATTTCTGCTGTGAAGGATGGTGAGTTTCTACGTACAGGAAGAATTGCATGGCTCACGCTTTCCGTTCGGCTATTTCTCGGGCCCGGTGTCAGTGAGCGTCAGAATGCAGTAGCGCGTGAGTTACTGCCGTTAGAAAATTTCGTGACTCCGTTTCACCCCGCGAGACAGGAGCTGCGGTGTCCGGCTGGACTCTTGTCTTTTTCCCGCGAGAAACGGAAGTAACCTTCTTTTCTTCTACATGTGACTCTGTCACGTGGGCCATACGGCCGAACGGCCTGACTCGCTGAACTGGCTAATCCGATGTCTCGCATGCAAGATTTGCGTGGCCAAGGTCCAAAGCATCCGGATGCCATATCCCTTCTCTTGCTTGCCTTGAAATTAGCAAGAGGATTAAGCAACCAAACTAATAGGTCATGCTTTTGGCATGATCCATTAATATTGTTACTTTTTACACTTCATAAGGCATAGTGAAATTACATTAAGGAGACAAGCATAGCACAAATGATTATAACTTCTTGATAAACACTTAAAAGTGTCAAAGTTATTACCTCTTACATAACGGGTATATGCGACGGGAAACTTCGCCATCATGAGATATGAAGTGTAAATAATAACTACATCATCTAATTTAGATCTTCTAAAATTTATGCCAGCCATCCTAAATATAATAACATATTTTATAGACGTATATGATACACGTATGCCATCAAAATGATGTAATTGGTTTCACATCAATTTTAGTCTGAAGGAGAAGGTTACGGCTTGAGTAGATTAGTTTATCTACTTGGTTGTCCATGGATCAATTTAGGGACAAATTAAAGATGACTCGTCTAACTTGTGTAAGTCAGTAACAGCTCAATGCCTCAACAATGTTGTCTTGTATACCCTTATCCATCCTTTTATCCCCATACTATACACATGTTCATCCTTGTATTTCTGCACTATACACCCTAGTATCATAATAATATATGATTTGTTTAGTACTGAGCTCGCTCCCACTTTGTGTTGTATCATCATTTACATCATTTTTATTTGCCATGTACGTAAGAATTCCTGGCAACACTTCTTGAAAAAAATCATTATAAATTCAACCCACCCAAAAAGGAAGAGAGAAGGGGAGCAGAGAGGGAGTGTGTGCGTGCGTGTGCGCGCGAGAGTACTTCCACTTTGTACACTCATTATAAGTTAAAACACTTCTCGTGTCAAACTTAAATGGTCCAAGGCTGATTCACGCAATATCATGCATATATCTTTTATTTGCCTGTTTCAAGGGACCGCATTTGCAAACTAAAGGGAGCTCGGTTAGTTAAGTTTCTCGTTGTTGGAATATGCTCAGTGGAGTCAAGTCAAATACTCAACACGTGATGCTATTATTTTAGTTGTATTTAGTCGACGTGCCTATTACAACAAGTAGTCTGATGATTTGATCATTTCTATGATTAATCCTTCGAAAGTGCTAACAAAGAAGTATTTTTATAGGGATATGTGACTGCAAATATCTACGTTAACACATGTGCCGTGTAAGATAACATTTTATACGAGAGATTACTTATCTATTCTATCCTTCCAACACTTCCCAGTGATATAGCTGTACATCGAGCGTGGAGGCCCAGAGACCATGCACAGCTGCTCTGAGCCTCTGAGGCTCTCTAACCTCCGGGAGCCACCGGACTCGAGCTTCCCCGCTTTAGTTCTGGTCTACCGATTGCCCTCGGACCGCCGGTGGCGCCCCCGCCACCTTGCCGCACCGGCCTCACAACTCAGCCCGGGCGTTTGGTTAAATCGAACCGAATCGATCGGTTTCTTGGGTATACGGCTGGGCACAATTTTCCGAACCCCATTCCTCGAAATACCCGAACGCTATATCGGGCAGGACATCCTGAAATCCAAAACTAGTTTGGGTAATTCGGGTATACAGTTTCGGTAGCCGAAATACCTGAAACGAAAGAGTCCTTTTTACCTCCCTAAACTTTGGATGAATTCACGTTTCCTCCCTATATAATAAGACTGTCCGTCTCGACTCCTCGGACTTGCGATACTGGACATATGACCTTCTTGGCTGGTTTGTCTCAGTGGTTTTCCTCTTTTTTTATGTTTATTTTGGCTGAATCTTTAAAAAAATCATAGAAAATCACAAAAATTATAAAATGGAAAATTCAATTTTGTTGGACTTCACATGGTAGATCTATGCAGTGAACGTATTATATGATATAATTTATTAAAAAAATTATTGTACTTTTAAATATATACTTTTCTGTAATTAATTCATATCTACAGTTTCGGTGGTTCAATTATGGTGAAATTTTTATGGTAGTCTAACCATTATATGTCAGAGCTGTAGTAAAATTTTTTATGCTCATTGGATCATATATGCTTGAGCAATTAAATTCCAAGCTATATCACAGACTCTTTAGTTTTTCAAGCATACATGATCTAATGAGTAAGAATTTTTACTACAGCACATGCATATAATGATTAGCCCACCATAAAAATTTCATCATAATTGGACCACGGAAACTGTAGCTACAAAATAATTACAGAAAAGTATATATCTAAAAGTTATGTCATATCATATGTTCACTGTATAGATCTACTCATGTAGAGTCCAAAAAAGTTGAATTTTCCATTTTATGATTTACTATGATTTTTCAAAAATTCAGCCAAAATAAACATAAAAGAAGGAGGAAAACCACTGAGAGAAACCGACCAGGGATGTTATGTGTCCGGTATCGCAAGTTCAAGAAGTTCAGGCAAATATTTTATTGTCTAGAGAGGAAACGCGAATTCGTCCCAAAGTCCCAAAGTTTAGAAAGGTAAAAAGGATTCTCTCCTACACGAAATACTCGAAATCCTGATGAGGCCCAATATACCCAAGTAGCCAGGCCCGTCTTCCAGGCTCCCAGCCCACAAATTTGTTAACCCTACTGCCCAGACCCCAGTCCCCATCAGCCATCTTCCCCAAGACATCGAACCGCCCAGGCCCCGCCACCACCTACCTCCTGGTGCTAGCGCCACCCCGCCGCCCGCGCCTGCACGGCTGCACCCACCTGCTCCGCGGCCGCCGCCTACCTCCTGGTGCTAGCGCCACCCCGCCGCCCGCGCCTGCACGGCTGCACCCACCTGCTCCGCGGCCGCCGCGCTGACGGCCAGCATGCGACCTCCGCGCCCTCGGCTAGCTCGCGCCCCGCAGCCCCGACCCCCTACCGTCGTGCCGCGTCGCCCAGCGCCAGCCGACCCCTGCTGCCTTGCGCCCACCCCACCATGCAGTGCCCAACGCACTGCGGCTGCATCAACGGACAGCGGGCCAACCGCCGCACGCTCGCGGCACCAGACCCCGCCGCCGGCTGATGTGCCAACAGGATGTGAACTGTGATAAGTTTCGGGTAATTGGGATCACCCGATACCCGAACCCGAAATTCTGGGTGCCCGAATTTTCGAGTTTCTTATTTTTCAGATGAATTTTGGGTAACAGTTTTCAAAATCCGAATTACCCGATCCGAAATTCCCGAATTACCCGAACGCCCAGGCCTACTCGGGTATTTACAAAATGCGGTTATCTAAAAACAGGAACCGATCGGTTCCAAAAATTTGTGAGAACCGAGCATTTCGAGTTCGGGTAATTCGGTTCGGTCCTCGGTCACGAGCGAACTACCCGAGCTACTCGTGAACACATCAAAATCCCAACAAAAATCAAGATGGACTAAGCACAAATCATCACAAATGAACACGAACAAAGCACAAATGGCAGGAATCACGTCATGAACTGAACGGTCTATTTACAGATCGAACGAACACAACAAAAAATTCACACAAATCACAGCCAAAATCGCAGGAATCAGAACAAAAATATCTATCCTCGTCGGATGGAGAAGCCACATCCTTGTTGTAGAGTTGCTTGGATGAGCCCTGCCGGCTCGTCGGCGTTGCCTGCACCGGATCCGTCGGTCAGGGTGTCGGAGGGTGGCGCGGCAGGTCCGCCACTCCAGCCCAGTGCCAGGCTGTCGGCGCCCGCAGCCGCCCAGGCGCCCAGACCCCGTCGCCGAAGGGAGCCGCGCGGCCCGCTGGTCGTTCCTTGGCGGCTTGGCGCAGGGGATGGAGACGCCGGCGCCATGAGAGAGGATGGAGACCTGGGAGCTCGTGGTCGCGGTGGCGGCGGAGAGAGGGTGGAGGCGACGAACGAGTGGGGGCGGCGAAAAGTTTGGGTGGTGGCAGCTGGTAAGTAGGGGGAGGCAGAGAGAGGGTGGAGGTGGCCGGGAAAGGATGGGGATTGGGGAGGGAATGAACGGAAGAGTGGAGGCCGATGGTTGCTGGCTAATATAGTTAGGTTTTGTCGTGCACAAATGGGCTGGCTGCAAGTAATATCGGGCCCTATGCCTCAGTTTGGTTTTCTCGGTTCTTTTCGGTTACCTGAGAGTTAAAACCGACTGATCGGATCAGTTTCGGGTAATCAGTTCGATTCTCGGGTATTTTAGTTCAGTTCTCGATCATCGGTTATCTATGCTCAGGCTGACTCACAGCCCGTCTCCACCGCTGGTCTTCCCTGTCTTCTCCTCCCCATCTTCTACGACCGCCGGTGGCTACTGGTTTCTAAAGTCCGTCGCCGCGGCCCGGGGAGGAAGATGGACAAGAATTTTCTGGGACGTTGCTGAGTTTCACACTTCCACGCGCGCGCGATGAATATCCGGACCCCCGCATCCGTCTAGTGCGGTAGCGTACCCCGCGCGCATCCCCGGCTGAGAGGCGTGGCCCCCAAAGGCCCAAGCCACCAAACGATGCGGCGCCGCCCCTCTTCGGGTCGCTTGACATGGGAATAAAAAAAGCGAACAAACGGTACTCCCCTTTCAATAAAATGGTCGTGCGGTCTTGCTCCCCTTCTTCGTGGTCGTCGGCCGGAGCAGCCGTATCCGCGCGCGCCTTCGCGAACCCCCCTCCACCCCGCTCCACCTCCCCGCCGTCCAGGCCCACCCGCAGGGCCATGGACTCCGCCGCCGGCGCCGGCCGCCGCCGCGTCCGCATCGCTGTCGTCGGCGACGTGGTATCCTCTCTCTCTGTGAAGTCTGAACATCACTCTCTTCCTTGAGGTAGGGGACGCCAGCCATGTGTGCGGGTGCTGCATTTTGCGATTCCATGTTAGTTTACAGGGTCAGGGGTTTAGTGGCAATGAGGTTTGGGAGGATTCGGGAGCTGGGGCAAGAAGGCTAGAGAGGATTTGGAACTGGGGTTTCTGTACATTGAGACTTCATTGCTGCGGTTTGACCTGGTGATTGGATGATGCGTTCGTAGCGTTCGGTGATGGGTGCAGGACTCGGGGAGGCATTTGATTTCCAGAATTGCAGTTTTAGAATGCTAGAAAGCGGGGGATGGTCCATCTGGGCCAATGGGGCAGCAAATTACTTGAGTTGTGTTTTCCCCAAACTTGAGCATAGGCAAACACACAGTCCCAGGCGGTATATATTGATTCCATGTTCTGCTGAAACACCGTGGAAAGTTGTTAGTCACTTGGATTCCTGTTATGGATATGATTTATGATTGAATGGCTTACTTTTGTGGCACAGTTATATCACCAATTTTAATAGTAACAAAATAACTCATGTAAGTAGCATTTATACTTCTGGGCTAAAAAATCATGTGATTATATCTCTAATCATGTGCTGTGCTAATTGCTTTAATGTCTTGAACCTCACAGCACAATGACTGGGCCCTTGAGGAAGATTCAAAAGCTCTACAATTTCTTCAGGTGCTTCATATTTTGCTTTCTGCTAAACTACTCTATTGTATAATTTCGTTGTGCTGTATACATTTCAAATGTAGCTTCTCTCTAGTTCAAATATGTGCTCTTTTTTAGAATGTGTGTTCTATTGGGCTCCATATGCTTGCCATGCACTTGCAATTGATCCTCACAGCGACATTAGAATTTGACAGAAAATATTTGTACAAAAAGCACTCTATGTAATATTTTGTTTTTCTCAGAAGCTCTAACTTGCTCTCTGTGAAACGCAGCCGGATTTGGTACTTTTTACAGGTACGCGCCTTTCCATATTTTCTGTACTTTATGTTCTCATCAGTTATTTTGTGAAATAGTACTTTGATTCTTGTTGTTTGTCATCTTCTTTTTCCTTCACTCCATCTATGCAGGTGACTATGGTAATGAGAATGTTGAACTTGTCGAAAGCATTGCAGACCTTCAGCTACCAAAGGCAGCAATTCTTGGCAATCACGATTGCTGGCACACATATCAATTCTCAGAGAAGTAAGAATCATATTTTTGTCTAGCAAGGAGAAAGTACAAAAATAATTCCATTAATATTTCTTTTTATGTCATCGTGTACTTGGTTGGCATTCAGGAAGGTAGATCGTGTTCGGCTTCAGCTTGCAAGGTTAGATATTCCTTCTTTACGCAATAAGTTCTTGTGTTTATTGCAATATGTTGCTATTGCAGCAGTATGGCACTGAAGGAAATTTTTGTTGAAGTAAATGTCCAATAAATGCATCTTGCAGATTATATAATTGCTGTTATGCTTTCAGCTGTCTCACATTTTACAATTTCAGCTTTGTTTCTTAATAATTTCATGATTTATTTTCTCCTTCCTATTTAGATGAACAAAATTGGCATAATATTGAACCCAATAGTCACTGCACTAGACTTCTAGGACAAGTGAAAAGATGATTCTTTATCTAACTAGTTGATGGTACTCAACCAGGTTATAACCATGTAGAAATAGAATAATTCTAGGTGTCAGTTTTATTCACTCTTCACTAGACTATTGTACTCTGTAAGCTGGAAAATGATCAATAGTACTAATATTTTCTTTCCACTTTCTTGTTACTATCAGCCTTGGTGAGCAGCATGTTGGGTACAAATGTTTGGATTTTCCAACAATAAAGCTGAGCGTTGTTGGTGGGCGACCATTTTCCTGCGGAGGTGATAGGCTATTTAGACCAAAGCTTCTATCAAAATGGTCGGTACGAGACATATATAACTAACACATAAATGTGTTTGTAACTTTTTTGTTTGGTACTATGATGTTTCTTTGTCATTTTCTTGGATTTAGTTTGAGAGAATTTTTCTTTTTATATTCTGGGAACCATGGACTGTTGGAGCTACTTCCTCACCAACTGCATTTCATGCATGCAATTACTCCCATTTCCATGTGCCGGCTGCGTGTCCCAACACATGTAGATCTCTTGCACACATTTGTCGATAGAATTGGCTAAATGAATACTAGTAGCTGAACTGTTGGAGCAAATTAGAGTGGCTAACAACCAAGAATGAGAAACTTAACTGTTTCTTGTATTATTTTGAAAATTTCTATCCAAGTTCCAGATCTAGATTCCTGATGGTTACTGGGCACTGTCTGGAAACCAAAATAAATCCTGGACCAGGTTTTCAAGGAAACAGGAATTGGCCCCTTGATTTAATATTTGGATTGGTGAAATTCCTGGTTATATCACTACTTGGCTGGTTTCTTATCATGTGCTTTTGCTAGGCAGTAAAATTACAACTGGAATGGGTGGGAGGAAGCTGGGTAGAATGGTGATGCCTGTTCAATTGATTTCGCTCTTGTCCATCACTGTTCTGGACATTGGTCTTTTGAAGGCATATCTTATGTAATTAGAAGGATGGCTACCGATGACTACATGTGCACAGTAATTCACCATCCACTTGATTTTGGTTGTGGAGCTAGCTTATTTTGTTCTTATTCATAAAACACTAACTATGATTAACACAACCCAACCCCCAATAGTTACCATTTATTCCCGAATTACTCTTCACTTTTGTCCATGATGGTAAGGCCAAAAAGTAGACTACAATAGGAAGTTTGCAGCTTTAGATAAATTGACTAGTATTGGTAGTGCTGCAATCAGTACAGGTAGCTCTTTGGAAAATTTATGTCTATGCCTGATTTAATTGCCACTGCCTTTTTGCATAATTACTCTTCAGAAAATATAGCCTCACTTCATAAATAAATGTAACACGCTATTCTTGCTCCTCTTTTCTTTAGGAATTTTAGCTCTTATTGATGCATGTACTTATCCGTTGTCACTATTGACCACCTATTGTTGTCAAAATCACCATGTAGGTATGGTGTCAATGACATGGCTGGAAGTGCAAAGAAGATATACGACGCTGCTGCAGGTTCACCAGAGGGGCATTCTGTTGTACTGCTTGCACATAATGGGCCAACAGGTCGCTGAACATTCGATTGAACAAACTTCATAGATAGTTCATGAAACACATGATCAAAATGTTTAAGTTTTAACATACTCATGGAAAATTATCTTTACGCACTTTGCAGGTCTAGGTTCAAGAATGGATGATATCTGTGGGCGGGATTGGGTACCCGGTGCTGGTGACCATGGCGATCCAGGTCTGATGTTCATGATTATACTTACCCTCAAGCTACCCTTACCTCAGCTTCAAACAGTTGCTTCATATGGCCTGCTTGAACAAAACCTCTGCAGATCTCGAGCGAGCCATCACCGATCTGCAAAGGGAAACCGGAGTTTCCATCCCGCTGGTCGTGTTCGGGCACATGCACAAGAGCCTAGCCTATGGGAGAGGCCTGAGGAAGATGATCGCCCTTGGAGCCAACCACACCATATACCTGAATGGAGCGGTTGTGCCCAGGGTGAGATACGCACAAGCGACTCCCAGCTTGGAGCAAAATCAGCCAGAAGGATCGGTGTCGGCAGCTCCAACCTCGCGCGCCTTCACCATCGCCGATCTCTCAGAAGGGCGCGTCGAGAAGATCTCCGAGGTCTGGGTGCTGGTGAGCGGCGCCAGGGCTGAGCTCGAGGAGGAGATCGTCTTGTATGAGCATCCGCAAGAGCATATGTGAGATGTTGCCTGACGGATATGCAACCTTTGTGAATACTTACTGTAAATGTGCAGGGGGCGAAGCTGAAGTTGTTTAATGATTAAGAGCCTGTTTGGCATGGCTCAAGCTCTAAGATCCATACTGAGCTGAAGTTTATAAAATAGATTAAAATATTTTATATTTATTTTAAATCGAAAATCATTTAGCAAAAGATCCTTAATTTATTTACAACTCTAGCTTAAAAAATTTCTAGAGCTGTGGGTACGAGGAGCTTCAAGAACTCTATGAATTTTCTGGAGTTGGAACCATGCCAAACACGCCCTAATGAGTATTACAAACTGCCTTGTACCAATTGAAAGCAGCACTTAATCACTTATATCATATGGCCTGTTACCGTGTAACGTGCTTGTTTTCGTTCACGATCTCTGGTACGTCGTCTATTTCTGGGATTAACAGATTGACTGGAAGAGAGAAACCTTCTGAAGAGAAACATGTTCCTCCATTCAGAGGAGAAGAATTCAAGAGCGCGTGAGCGAGACAAATCTGAGATCAACCGCTCCGAGCCTCTTTGCCAATTGCGAGGAGCCCAAAGACGTGAGGAGAATTCCACCCAGCGACTTTCTTGCTGCTATCCCGGCTGCCGTTTTGGACGACTTGTCGCGTGTCCGCGTATGCTCCTCTTCCCTTCCTCGGTTTCGTAGGCCGCAGCCCCACCCCCGCTACCCGCTTCTCTGCCTGCGCCTGGGCACGGGCACCTGACGCGGCGCGGCGGCCCCCCGAACCCGGGCTGGTTTTGCCGGCCGATCGGCCCGCCCGCGCCGACCACCGCGACGGCCGCCGCGCCTCCTCTCCTCGCCGAGATCACCTGAAAAAGGCAAGCGAGGCCAGCCCGAACCCCCCGAAAAAAAGAGGGGCCATTTCGTCTTGGTCGGATCGCAGCCTGCCCGCTCGCGCCCGGTCGCTCTCGCCCCCTGCCGCCTTCCTCCCCCTTCCTCCGCTGTCTCCCCGATTTCTCCTCCGATTCCTTCGCCGGCTCGTTTTTTTTTTCCCTGGCAATTTCGTTGCGCGGGCAATCGCAGCTGGCTCCTGGGGCAGCAGCTACAGGCCAGGCATCTCTTCGAGGAGAGGCCTCGCCCGCCGCCTCCCGGCCCCTCCCCGCGGGCGCCGTGGAGCGGAGATCCATCCGGACTTGGATCAGCCTCGCCTCCTGGTAAGCTGCCCCTGCGTGCTTGGATGGATTCCGGAGCCTAGACACTAGTGATTGGAACAACCAAGCCAAATCCTTTCTTTCGCTCGGTTCAAGCTAATTACGGATTTGCCTGTTGCTTGGTTCCGTACTAATCTAACCTAGCCATCCATGTTTGGACTAGGTTCTCTGTTTGGAGGATTAATAATCTGTTGACACTTAACAATTGAACTTGGCACCAAGGGTGATGGTGCAGTTTGGTTTCCAATAAAAACTGGGGGTTCAATTTCACCCAACTGTGATCTCGCGGTTGGTTTCGCGTGTCCTAACTTGCCTTATAATTGCAGATAACAGCTATTGTTTGATTGCCATTTCGAGCAATATGGGTTGGCTGACGAAGTTTTTTAGAGGCTCAACCCACAATATCTCGGAAGGGCAGTATCACAGCAGGCCTGCAGAAGAGACAGCATGGAATGAACCCTCGAGCTCTCCTGTTGTGACTGTAAGAACCTGATGCAATAAGTTTCCCACCTTTACTACTTTATATAAGAATCTTTATGCCCTTGGTGCTTCCTAATCTAATTCAGGATAAAGGGACGCCATTCTGTTTATCTAGTGTAGTCAAAGGAGATGTATTTGATATGACCTCCAAAAGAACTTGCCCTGTTCCTGTTATCAGGAAAAAAGCTCTGATTGTATACAATGCAGAGTTTTGTACCTCAGTTACTTGAGAGAACAGCATTTTTTGTGGCTTGTCAATCAAAATTTTCCTTTTATAGATACTGATCTAGGGAAATGTATTGAGACTGCTAACATAAAAGCAGAATTTCCCTTATTATTATTTGTGGTTGTGGCTATACATTGATGCTTCAATCAATGTGTACATATACATCGGCCAATTTACGTGCAACTACAACCTTCTATTAAGGTTTCAGTTGGCACTAATCGCTTCCAAAAATAAATATATGTGGCTTATACACCTTTATCATAAGCTTCTTAGAAAGAAAGTATGATTTTATTGATATGTCAATGATCAAATATTCACATGCAATGTAGGACTTCCTTTCAGATTTTAACAATGAGGATATTGACCGTGCTATAGCGCTCTCTCTATCAGAAGAGGAACAAAGAAAGGCAAAGGCAATAGGTTAGTATGCTTTCTATTCCTCCTGCTCCTCAAGTGTTCAATGTCCAAAAGAAGGTTAAAACTCTTGTCGGCTTTTCCTTTTATTGTTACTAATTTATGCCATGACACTCAACCAGGCTCTTATTATTTTAGAGAAGTGCCTCCTATGCCATGAAATTTGTCAAGGTACTTGGTGTTTTAGGGAGGTGCCTTCTCTCATATTAACTGTTATTGCATTTTTAGGAAAACATGAAGCTAGTCCACTGCATATGATAATAGTACTCTCAGGGGGGTATTCGTTTTAAGATAGTTAATTTCTTCCTGTTCATTTTTGTGACCTGGTCTAATGTTGATGGAGAAACTCGTTTTTCTTTTCCATTTTTAAGTGGAATTTGTTTGTTCTAGATTTCTGTGGAATTATTATGTAATCGAGAACATCAAAGCACAAAAAGATCCATCCAATTGAAACAAGGAATTATCATGTAGTTAATTGTTTTTCTTGGCAACCTTCCTCTGCAAGTCTGCATCTATGTGTTTACTTCTGACGATGGGTTCAAGAATGTTTTCTCCAATTTCTATGGTTAGATATAACAATTGATTTGCTGAATATTTCTTTGGATTGCATCCCTGAAGTGAGTATTACATAGAAGTGTATGGCATATTGGCATTTAAAGCTTTCTTTGAGCTATTTTAACTCAATGTACTCTATGTCTCTGACGCTGTTACAAAATTTCTGATGAATTCATGCAGTTAATGTGTGTGTCACTCTCTGGTTTAATTTGTTTTTGCCTTCTAGACAAGGATACACATTTGGAGGAAGATGAGCTACTTGCAAGAGCTATCCAGGAAAGTCTGAATATTGAATCACCCCCTCGCAGAAATGGCAGTGCCAATGGCGGCAATACATATCATCTGCCTCGTGAACCTGGCACCACCAATGGTGGCAATACATATCAACCACCTCGTGAAAATGGCACTGCCAATGGTGGCAATGCATATCAACCATTACCATTTATGTTCTCATCTGGATTCAGGTTCATTTCAACTTGGTTACTTTACTATGTTGAGTTTTGTGTGGACATGCTGATTTGAGCTGATGTTTATGAAATGGCAAATAAGCATATAAATGAACTGATATTATTGTTCACCAGAAAGGAAGTACAATAAATGAAGTCATGAACCATATAGGCTGCATATTTTTGCTAAAAAGATAGTGCATCTTATTTGTTCTATCAGGATCACTGGCACGTTGTCTTCTCCTGTGCGTTCGAGAAAAAACTGGCATGTTGTCTTAGATAATTCATTCCCTGAATACCACACTCTGTTTAATGGATTTGCAAAAATTACCAATCGCAATGAAAGGTGCAATCATTTTGTGTCAAGAAGAAGATAGGCATAAAAATTAAAGCTAAAGAGGAATGAAAACTGGATGGTAATTTATAGTGCATGTGGCTTGTAGTTGTGGGTATCTTGTATATAAGGTTGAAGCACGTCACGTCCTGAAGGATGTGCTTTTCTTAAACAGAAGTGCGTTGAATATGTGAATTTCCCAAGTCCTCTAAAGAACAAGGAATTGTAGATATGTAAATTTTCCAATGATGCCAGGAACAAGAAATTGCGCACAATCTGTCGCTTCGATTGTAACAAGGAAGATGCTGTAATGAGCTAACTATTTTCGATTGTAACAAGGAAGATGCTTTAATGCTCTATAACATACTAGGTTGATAGGCATGGAAGATATCATTCTGACCCTTTTTTCTCTCTTAACTATTTTGTAATGTGAAAGTGTAATTTTCTGCAGGGCATGCGCAGGATGTCACAGAGAGATTGGTCACGGCCGTTTTCTCAGTTGCATGGGGGCTGTTTGGCATCCAGAATGTTTTCGTTGCCATGCCTGTAGTCAACCGATATATGACTATGAGGTAACTTCTTTGTTAACCTTTTGAGCAACTGCTTTAATATACTGATCTTAAAACACTATGCTGCAGTTCTCCATGTCGGGAAATCATCCATACCATAAAACTTGCTACAAAGAGCAGTTTCACCCCAAATGTGATGTCTGCAAACAATTTGTAAGAATTACCTCATTACTTTGATCTTATCTTTTTACGTTTGAAGTTTGTTTTCGTTTTACATTTTACACATCTCTTTGTGTTAAGGAATAATACATGAAATCTGCCTCCAAAGTCCTGGAGAACATACTTTCTCTACATTCTCAATGATTGCCATATTTGTTTTTGTTAATATCTATTTGATTGGTTTCATCGTATTTCTTGCTGCAACTATGGAATGAAGCTTGTAATTAGCTGCACATTTTAGTTAGCTGATTGTTTATGTTCTTAGTATAAAGTTGTTTTGTGTTGACAGGTGACTTCTATTTTTTGGTTTTCATATGCACCATCTTACAGTTCCTTCTTTCAGATTCCTACAAATATGAATGGCCTTATTGAATATAGGGCACATCCTTTCTGGCTACAAAAATACTGCCCTTCACATGAAGTGGATGGTACTCCAAGGTGCTGTAGTTGTGAAAGAATGGAGGTATGTTCAGTTACAATGTTCTGCTTTTGTTATTTATAAGTGTTGTGACCATACTTCATGGTTAGATAAGGCACTTTGTGTGAAATTTGGATCAGTTCATTCCAACATGGTTCATTTACTTATCAGCCAATGGAATCAAGATATGTATTGCTGGATGATGGTCGTAAGCTCTGCCTGGAGTGCCTTGATTCTGCAGTGATGGATACAAGCGAGTGTCAACCTCTGTATCTTGAAATCCAGGAATTTTACGAAGGTCTGAATATGAAAGTGGAACAGCAGGTTCCTCTGCTTCTGGTAGAGAGACAGGCTTTAAATGAAGCCATGGAAGGAGAGAAGGCTGTATGTTTACCATGCTCAAAATCTACATTTCCTTTTCTCCCCCTTTGTACTGTTGTAACTATTTTGTTTTCTGTGGATACCAGGGTCACCATCATCTTCCAGAAACAAGAGGACTGTGCTTATCAGAAGAACAGACTGTTAGCACGGTGAGAGTTGTTCCAAACACCAATAAGATTATTTTTTCCTCATTTAAGTCATGTTCTACTCTACTCCTGTTGTTCTGCTGGGTACTGAATGGGGATGTTTTCAGATACTGAGGAGACCAAGAATGGCTGGAAACAAAATCATGGAAATGATAACAGAGCCATATAGGCTGACAAGGCGATGTGAAGTGACTGCAATTCTCATTCTGTATGGTCTCCCAAGGTGAAACATCAACCTTTTGTTTTGTAATGTCACAATCAGCAGCACCTGAACAAAATAATAATAGTATCAGACGACTATGTCAGAAAAGTAGTTTGCTTTCAGTTTCTTCAGAATATTGTTCCTTACATGAGCCAAAAAATGGTTACATAGAATTGGGGTTCTGGACTGAACTGACAGCAGAGTTCATGAGGAAAACAGTTTGCCAATGTCCATCGTCACAGTATCTTCTCCTGTGTTATATGAAAAATACTTTGTTGTTTAGTTTGGTTCTACATTGTTGACTTTATGACTTTATTTGTATGGATTTTTACGATATTTTGTTCTTGCAGGTTGTTGACGGGTTCAATTTTAGCTCATGAGATGATGCATGCATGGTTGCGACTTAGAGGTGAGACCTAGTTCTTGTGCTCTTTCCCAGAACAAAAGCAATGAGACCTACTATGAATTGACACATAGCAACTGAACTATCCTTTTAGTTCTAGGCAGGTAAGCACATTATGTTGTTTCCAAGACTGGAAAAGTTTTTATTAGCCAACGCTGGCGAACTCAGTGGTGCTGCCATGTAATTTGTTGGTGCTCAATTTTAGATGTCAAAGATCAGAAATGACTAGAAATAACAACAGTCAAGGCTAATTTCTCTGTGAAAAAAAGTTGCATTCACGTGGCAGTTTGCACCCAGTTGCCATAATCATTTGCCTACATATCCTATTATCCTGTCTCCTTGAAACTGTTACGTAGACATTTTGTGCTAATGAACATGACATCACAGGATACCGGACACTGAGTCCAGACGTAGAAGAGGGCATCTGCCAAGTCCTTGCTCACATGTGGATAGAGTCAGAGATCATGGCAGGATCAGGCAGTAGTGCTGCATCATCATCCTCGGGCTCTTCGACGTCCAGATCATCCAAGAAGGGGGGACGGTCTCAGTTTGAGCGGAAACTTGGGGATTTTTTCAAGCATCAGATTGAGACGGACACATCCATGGCTTACGGAGAGGGTTTCAGAGCCGGGAACCGGGCCGTCATGCAGTACGGCCTGAAGCGCACCCTCGAGCATATCCGGCTGACAGGGACCTTCCCATTTTGAACCGGCATGGATGGATTCACATTTTCGCGAGAAGCTTACATCACATACATGATTGTCATTCGGAGTTCCTTTACAGCCAAAGAAATCAACTGTACAAACATTCTTTCCGGAATCCAGATACATCTTGGAAGGGCTAACTGAAGCATTGGATGAGCCGAGATCACCAGCCTGACCAACCATTTTGTATTGTACTGTAACCAAACTCTGGAAACGAAAACAATGGTAAATCTGTTATATGGCGGTGTGAATTCCAATAAGAAAAATACTATAGTTAGTTCCTCGCTGATGAACATATCTTTAACAGTTTGCCGCATTACTCAGTTTTTCCCCCCATGGGCTCTTCTATCTAAAAAATAAAGAGTAAAAACGTGGCCATCTTGTCCCTCCCACCGAATCCTTCACGTTTGCGGATCCAAACAGCAGGCAGTGCACCCGATGCAAACGGGCCTCTGCCCCGTGCCGATTCGGCAGAACAGTAGAAAATCCCAGCAATCTCGCCGGCCTCGGCCCGGTACACCGTGCGAACAGTGAGTGCAGTGCAGGTGCAGCACACGGCTTCTGCCTCTCCTCTCGTGGGCACCTACCCATCCCCCCCCCATTGGTACATGCCCATTGCCGCGGCCGAATCGGGGGTGCTCCGCCCCTTCCAAAATCGTCCGCGCCCGCCGCTACAGTGCCGCTACGTGCCAGGATCTCAGGGCACGGTACCTGGCCGGTGCTACGCCCGGTAGGATCTAGTGGCGTGGATGCGGTGGCCTCAGCTTCCACGATCAGTGCTGGTACAGCGAGGTGAGCGATCGAGCGAGCGAGTGCCGGCCGGGATGTGTCCTGCAGTGATGAAGCTACGGTGGATGGGGATGGATTCGTGGCATTTACAGCGTCAGCTCGTACTTGTACACCGAGAGAGACCTTCAAGATCGATCCGGATCTGCAGGCCGGGTAGCGGGCGATCCGATGCCACAAAGCCTCGCTCCAGCGGCTTCGATTCCCATTTCTAGCCGAGAATTCAGCTGCTGCTGCGGTGTTGCTTTGGAACTCGGGAGATGCAGCGGCGTGGCGCTGCCGGCGAACTCTCCGCCGCGGCCGGGAACGCCTCGATCGCGCGCGTCGTCGTCGACCGGGCAGCGCATCTATGAGTTCCCTCCTCGACGGGGGGAGCCGGTGAGCCCGGGCCGGGACATGCGTTGCAGGCGTCGCGTAGCGCTAGGTGAGCCAGGCCGCAGCGTGGCAGCGTCTCAGGCTCTGCTTCCTCTCGGCAGCCTGGTCAGGGATGGGGATGGGATGGCGCTGGCGGCCAGGCCGCGCAGGTGCCGGACTGGCGACCCGGCCAGAGACGGGCAGTGGCCACGGCAGGCCGGCCGGCCGGCCGGCGAGCTGGGGGGGGGGGGGGGGGGGGGGGGCGCCAAATTCGGCGAGATCCGGAGTTATTGCGGGCGTTATTGTGGGAGGCGACGGGTGAGGAGCCGAGCCGGCAGCATTCATGCCGGGGGAAATCCCGGAGTAAATGAACTAGAGATCCTCTCGTTTTGACCCGCTGGCGCCTGGCCTGGCCATCTACTAGTCACCACGAGCGCCGCCTCCCCGGCCGCCGGCCGTTCGACCCGTCGCTGCGAGTTCCCAGCGAGGAGGGACCGAGAGAGGGAGCGTGAGAGGGAGGCCGGCCGGGAGAGAGGAGCAACCGGGGGGCACGCGGATCGTATGGTCCCTGGCGGGCTCCGCGGCGCAGCTCGCCGGCCGGCCCCCGCGCCGGCTGCCACGAGAGTGAATGCGTGGGTGGATCGAGGAAAATACCGCGTCTGGGAGACGATCGGTCTTGATTCTTGGGCGCCAGGCTCTGACGTAGTAGTACATACAGGTGTTCAACAACCCGGGTGGATTGGCAACGGGTGGTTTGGTTTTTGAAGATGGTGCACATTCCCTACTAACGCTGCTGGTTGAAAAGCTCCGGCGAAGGAATTCCTGGGCAGTTTGTGCGTGAAGTGCTACGTTCGTACGCCATTTCAAAAGCTTTGATCTGGTGCTGTTGGGTGCTGAACGAAATTCGTCACGTGGAGTATGTTTGTACCTTTCAAACGCTACGCTACCTCAGTAAAATTATATTGTGTTTCTAATTCCAATAAAATGGTTTGATTCCAATCATTTTTGCAATCTTGATCCATCGTCGAATAAACAACCATTTCCTTCCTTTTTCAAAAGTTTGCAGCAGGTACATGTTTGCGCGGTGTTTAATCTTCACCGTACCTGAGCTACAAAATGGCGCACCGTCGCGTATACCCTCGTCCACGCGTAATCTGACGTCGCCCAAACATTCGCCAGCCGTTAGTCGCAGCTGCGTTCCGAGGCAAACCACGGCTGCACCCTTCAAAAAAAAAAACATGGCTGCACTTTTCAAAAGGAGGCTGAATGCAAATTAATAACGAAGGTTTCGGCCACAGTCGGCAGCTTTGCGCTCTCGCACGCGTATCTCCCGCACAGGGCCGGGGGAGCGCCGGGCGGGTACGAAGATATCGATCGGCCGGCCCCTGTAAAGCCCGTGGCCGTGCACCCATCGATCCCTGCATGCCCTTCGGTCGATCACACCCAATGCAAGCGAGCGACCGCGTGGTGATTGGTACGCGCGCGACACCTTTTTTCTCTCTCTCTTTTCTGGGGCGGGCGTTGATGAAAACTTGAAAAGCTAGCCTGCCGGCCGGAAAGCCCCCTTCGCTTACACTGATGAGGACCGGCGGTTAGCTTTGGGTTTAATGCATCTGCGCGACGCATGATGATGTACTGGGTCGAGTGAAAGAGAATCTTAACAAGGGGACGGAACAAGAGCAAGAGGTTAGGGGCAACGGATGCGTGTCAGTACGGTAAATCTTCGGTGAGATGTTTTACATGAATTTAGATCATCCCGGCCGGTCAAAAGGTCGTCCATCGATCAAGATTGTTACTAGTTGCCAGCAGCCAGCGTATATATCTCATACAGTTAGTCAATTAACACAGCATGATTATTACTGCCTTTCACTTTAGGTACGGTGTAGAAGAGGCCAATGCACTGCTAGCTGTGTGTGCACCGTGTACTTCGACGTCACGAGGGTTGACTTGGGAGGATCGGATCCCCGATCTCGGATGTACGCGTTTTGCATTGCGTCTATTTGCACTATTTATGCTGTGTTATTTTTTTTTTCATTTCAGATTAATTAGACGACCCGGCCCGACGCGTCTGCACGCACACTGTGTGGAGTACGCGCGGGGATCGACCGTCAAGAGTTGCGCACAGCAGTGCCACCGGGTACAGCGTGCGCGACGCTCTAGCGAGCTGGTAGCCTGGTACGATACGACGGTATGTACCCAGACCCGGGCGGGCGGGCGGGCCCCACTCCCGAGTCCCAACTGCGCACGTACGCGTATCCCGAGGAGCCCGGGGGATACATACATACATACCTGCGCGCACTAGCTCATCATTTGCGAGGGAGGGGGGGCTTTAACTCGGCGGCGTCAGTGCTGTCAGGGCCTGCTGCGATTGGAACTGTACGCGCACGCAGATCGCATTTACTGGCGTACGCGCACTGCCGCTCACTCTCGTAGCAGGAGCGTACGTACATCGACATGCATGGCGGGAGTAGATTGTAGATACACACACGCATGCATTTGGATCGCGCATTCAGTACGCGCGAATCCAGCCAGCGCACATGCACGCGCACGAGCCACACTACTGGCCGGGCGGACACCCTCCTCACATGCGCGTACGTATAGTAGTGTACGTGTACGTACCGCGCAGGTATGCACGCATACATAGGGGAGCTGGATACACGCACGCGGCTGCCGGCGGTGACAAATACTGTAGACGTCCACGCAAACCACAGTACAGTACATCCACCGCTTCTATACCAGCCACAGTATACTACCTCCGTTCATAAGTATACAACGTTTATAAATGCGTGCGTGCAAAAAAAGTTTATAAATGAACTAACTATGTGAATTATCTTGGGGGGGTAGAACGCAATATTACTGTATGCTAACAGCTAACTTAACTTGGCGAGAGCCCCACTTAGCTTGCTCAGCCAGACGTAGTACTATATGCCTCCTACATACGTATGAGATTAAATACGTAGCTAGGCACAATCACCATTCCGGCCCTAGCTACCTGCGATGCAAATAAAGGATCCAAATTCCGGGAGCCCCACGCCCGTCCTCGCGATTTTTGCCCCCCGCGTATCGCCCCCATTAACTCCGGTTATCCCCCCCCCCATGGGATCCGTTTCATAAATGAGAGCCGCCCGGCCGGCCGGGGGCAAGCGATCCGCAGCGGCGGGCCATGATCATCACATCGACCGCCGTCGTCGCACGCGCCTCCGATCCGGCCGCGCCGTGAACGCCGTCGCCGAGCGAGCGTCGTCGTTGAAGGACGAACTAATTAATACTAACCTACTGTGCATGGTGAGCGTAATTAAACAACCCAGGCGGCCAGCCACAGCCATGCCGGCCCGCCATGATAGCGGCGGCGACGACGCGGCAGGAAGGCGGCAGGCAGGTCGACCGGCCGGCCGGGTTCGTCAAGGCTCCCATTGATATATCGCCACGCGATCTCTGGCAGTAATGAGATCGCGCGCGCCATTAGTGGCCGATCTCGTGATGAGATGGCGCCCATTAATTCCGTGGAAGCTTTTAATTTAGACCCGGCCGCCGGGGGCCCGGGGGCCAGGCGCAGCGGCTGCCGCCGCCATGGGCGACACGATGGGGGGGCTCGCCTGATCCTTAGGACGACGGATGGATTAAGGCGATGGCGTCCAGTTAATGGTTAATGATGAGTCCAGTAACTTGTACGTACGGGTGCGTGGATTGGGACAGCCGCCACGGATCCGAGATGCTGCGTGCCGACTCCGATTGCGGCCGGGCGCCCATGTGTAAACTTCAAGCCGTACTAGGTAGGAGGGAATTTTTTTGAACCCTGCAGGTCTAGTTTTACAATGATCTTTTTTTTTGTACGTGCGAGGAAAAGGATTTCTTGTTTTTGATGAACTTGCAACTTGTTGGAGAGTGTGATCGTGCACATGACCTTTGTTTGCTTATGGCGTAATAGTGCAACACCCCTGTTTAAATATGCAGAAAGATGACTCTTTGAGTAGCTAATGAAAAGTGCACTGTACTGACTGATGTAATAATATATAAAACAGTAACAATTTTGTCAAAAAAACAGAAGACGTGTTTGTGCACAACTACTGTCGTTAACAAAACTATAAATACAGCTCGTACTAAAGCATGTATAATCTCTCCACCAGTCCATGCCACCAAAAGATGAGACCCACTATTGTCAGAGCCCGATCTTCATTATTGACTCAGGATTCAGGAGGTTGCTGTACCACGCATGATCAGTTGATGGTTTGAACACGCCGGCCGCAGACGCATGATCAGTACGTGTTTAAGCAAAAGGAAATCAGAGAACGAACTGCACTTTAATTTGCATAATAATGTTTTACTCTCTTTGAGAAATCCGCGCCCCTAACTTTGACACCGACTTCCGAGAAGCGATACCAAAGTAGTGTGATACCACTTTTCCGTGGACCCTATACCCACACTATAACGATAAGATCTTCACATGGACACCAATATGGGAGACCAATTCTCTACAAGAACTTCTCTATTCACAACCCAACAGCCCTTACACTTTTTATGTGGCTACCCTACCACACTCTACTCATGCTATCCAATGACATGTCACTTAATTGTCTATGGTGGCTACCTATGCCATCTTCAAATGGTTTCTCCTTAACATGGCTTGGGGGAGGGGTGTATAGGACCCCATGACTTATATGGTGTTGCCATGTGTCCACCTTCTACACTCTTCTACAATTCTAAATTTTTCTCCGTCTTTATCCTATCATACAAATATCTCTTCTCTAGAACATTTCACACTTACTATGAATCATACATGTCCTCCACTTTTGTAGGACCTTCTTATCTTGTCATGATCATAGATTGCAAAAGTAGTTTCTTGTGATTTCCACAATCTCCTAGAATATTCCAATATGCATCGCATATTTCAACATTTTTTTTGGCGAAGAATAATGTTTTACAAAACTACACTTTTATCTGCTCGTCGGCGATACATTGAAAAGAACGGCGCATTTGCCAACCTCACCTCACATGGCGCAAACCTGAAACTGAAAGTAATGGCAACGATATATGAAATGTATGGTCTCCTGAAATCTTGTGCAGATGCGTACGGGCAGTGCTTGAGATACTAGCCTTGACGAGCTTAGCAAGTACTAGTACATTTACGTTTCAAGGTGAAGTGAAATTCGATCTCTCTCGTGTCCCAACCACGCACGACACGTCCAAACCTATCTCCAAGACTATACAAGTAGCTGGTAGCAGTACCAATGCATCATCGCCCACGCGCTTTTGGTGTGATGCACGTATCAATGCATCATCATCAGGACACAGACGTGCACGGTGCACCCAATGCTACACGAATTGAAACCGAATCCCGGCTGATGGGGAGGAGAGATCCCAGCGCATCAAAGGAGCCAGCCGTGCCGTGCCGCGCCCTAGAATTCTCGAACCGCGCCCGCGCCCGTGCCCGTGCCCGTGCCGTGCGTGACTACTACTCGCCGCACAGGTCGCAAGTCCACATAAAAAAAAAACTCCCGGTACACGCGGCGTACCGGCTGCGGCGCATTACACCGTCTCGATCAGGATCTGAACCGATCTCCCTCCCAGTCGTAACTCCCTCGACCGTTTGATTTTATTTGCCATATCGGCGTAAGGCTGTGCCAAGATATGCCCACCACCACCTGCCCAGCCGTGGGCACGCTCGCGCCAGGCCAGTCACGGCCTCCATCCGGAACATTCATCTCTCACTGCACCTGCAAGCTGCACTGCTGCTGGGAGTAACATCATGCATGGTCCGATCGAAATATCGAGGGCGTAACTACACTCTATTTATCACGTCTGATCGGCGATCAGGCTTTTTTTTTCTGAGACGATGGTTATTGACCAATTGTTATTGACGTAGTACGCACAAGTTTACGGTTGATGCAACGTTCAAATCTTTGTGTTGATTCAGGATCGTGGCTATGGCGTCTCCAAAAACATTGGCCTTTTTTCCTTCCAAACAAATGGCCAAAAAAAAAGAGGAATTCCTTGGGCATGTTTTCTTGGCATTGCATCAGACAGAACTCCCTCCATCTCCTCCCCCGTGATAAAAGCGGAACAGGAACAGCCAAAGCCCCCGTCCAACTGCCATTGGAAGCTTGTGGAGCGCGGGCCCCACGCGGCCCACCTCCTGGCCCCTCCCCTCCTTGGCTCAGCAGCAAGGCAGCAGCCATCGCCGCGGCCACGCCCACTCTGAGTGACCTCTATAAATCACCCGCCCAGACATTCCTCGCCGTCGCCATCCACCCGACCACCCCTCCCCCGCCCTGCTTCCTCCGGCCGCGGCCGCCTCCCCGCGACGAACCAATCGTACTCGACCTTCGCCGCCGCGCCTGGGCTCTCGCTCGCTCGCACCTCCTGCGCTGCGTGCGGGCGGCTTGCGTGGCGTGCGTTCTTGGCCACCTGGACGGTCGCTGTCGCCTCTCCGCACTCTGCTTTTGTCGTCATCGTCGTCGCTGCCTTTTGGCTGGGCTTCTCCCTCGCCTTTTGCTTTCCCACCTCCTCCCGCCCGCGCTCCCGGCGGCAATCATGGAGGCGCGGTGGGCTCGTGCCTGAGCTCTCCCTCCGCTCCCCGGTGGACAGATCAGCCTGCGCTTTCCTTTTCCTTGCCAGTTTCAGGTGTAGTTTTGGCACTCGCTGTCGCTGCCTTTTCGCCTCTCGCTTTTCTCTCTTCTCTGCATCAGCCTCCTCGCCTCGCGTCTCACCTCGTCGGGGCGCTCTCTCTCTACCTTGCCGCGCCTCAGAATCTGGTGCTGCTGGTGTGTGGGGGTCGCGGAGAGCTCGCCCCGCTTGTTCTTGGCTGGCATTAGCTCCGCGGGATTCGCTTCAATTTTGCCCAGCCAGGCAGGCGTCGGGGTTCTCGCTTCGAACAGTTGAGTCGATTGGGACGCTTTGGGGGCGGGAGCTTTGTTCTTGGGGTTCCCCTGCTTTGAATTGGCGCGAATCCGGGATGCTTCTGGGCGCAAGCGCTGCGGGGATGGAGGAGGAGAAGAAGGGGGTGATGATGGGGAGGGAGAGGGACCAGTTCCCCGTCGGCATGCGGGTGCTCGCGGTCGACGACGACCCGGTGTGCCTCAAGGTGCTCGAGACCCTCCTCCGGCGCTGCCGGTATCTCGGTGAGCACTTGCTTCGCCCACATTGCTTACTGTTATATTATTACCTGCAGCTAATTGTGCTCAGTTTGGAGACATAAAAAAAAGGAAAATGGTACAATCCTGCACATTCAAGACACTGTTTTTTGCTGCTTCTTGCAATTTATCATGTACTAACTAGAGCACTTAAATGTTCTGTAGCCACAATAGTTACCACATGCAGAGTAAATTTCTACCGGCCATGACCACGTTTGTCGCAGCCATACTGCGCTGATGCAATCCATTATCTCGCTGATTTGACCATTGTGATCTGATAAGAGTACATGTTGCTTCGTTAACAGTCACAACAACCAACCAGGCCATTATGGCGCTGAAGCTGCTACGGGAGAACAGGGACATGTTTGATCTGGTTATCAGTGACGTACACATGCCGGACATGGATGGATTTAAGCTCCTTGAGCTTGTAGGGCTTGAGATGGACCTCCCCGTCATCAGTAAGTTTCGAACTTTCCTATTCTAGTGAAGAGTTCTTGATAGTAAGAGGTGCTTGCTGAGTAATAATGTTCCCACATGTTGAATGTGAATGTTAAACCAAGTGCATTCCTGTGCAGTGTTATCAGCGAATGGAGAGACGAAATCCGTGATGAAGGGGATAACTCATGGAGCCTGTGACTATCTCCTAAAACCTGTTCGTATCGAAGAGCTTAGGAACATGTGGCAGCATGTTGTCAGGAGGAAGTTCAGTAAGCGCGAACGCAGTAATCTTGACATCTACAAAGATTTCAATAAGCCACCAAGCGCAGATTCATGCCATGGGCACAATCAGATTGTTGGCGGGGCTCCTGACCAAAGTGGGAGGGCCAGCAAGAAGAGGAAGGAAATGCACAGTGACGAGGAAGATGACGGAGAGGAGAATGATTTGCAAGAAGGTGATGAACCCTCTGCAGCTAAGAAGCCAAGAGTTGTTTGGTCAGTTGAACTGCATCGGAAATTTGTTGCGGCTGTCAACCAGCTTGGAATTGATAGTAAGAACTCCCAACCTCCCTTTGCTTTATTTTACTGTCCTTACATATCGCAGCAACTCATTTATGTTGTGTCCTTTATTTTGCTGTCGACGCAGAAGCTGTACCAAAAAGAATTCTTGAGCTTATGAATGTGGAGAAGCTCACCAGAGAAAACGTTGCGAGTCATCTACAGGTATGGCATGTACTCCTAGCATTAATTATTTTTAGTGCTTTACTGCATCCTCTGTTTTTTCTTTTGAGGGAAGATGCATATGAACCAAAACCTTGATGGAAGGTCGGTCCATCATCATGGATTGAATCATAAGAATTTTTTTGCTTACTCCAAATATAACTAAAGTTTTTTTTGGTGCTTACTATCAATAAAACTAAGTGTTACTGACCATATCTTTGTGTTCCTGCTGGTGCTAAAATGCCATGAAAGATATTATTTCATGTTCCTGCCATTCACCATAACATTAACATTTCTGTGTTAGGGTATGTGTTCAGTTGGTTTGGAACAATCTACATTAATTGATGCACATTAGTGTTATTTAATTCCTCTGCAATCCCTAAATATAGAGATATTCCATGCAAATGGTATATTGCTCAACTTTGCTTTTGGGCATGTTGATGAGTAGATTAAAGCTGTATACATACTATTACATTTTTTTTGGAAAAGGAACTAATACAAATTTCATATTGGTTGCATACATACTACAAAGTACAAGTTTAACCATTTAGTGAAAAATTGGAGTAACTCATAAAGCAGTTCACCTGTAATTGTGCATCTCAATCATAAATAAACCATGACTCCACTGATTACATGCTTTACTAATCAGTTCGTGTCATGTGATATGCAGAAATACAGGCTCTACCTCAAACGGTTAAGTGCTGTGGCATCACAGCAAGCTAGTATTGTTGCTGCTTTTGGAGGTAGAGACCCGTCCTTTCTTCACATGGGAGCATTTGAAGGGATTCAGGGTCATCAGCCTTTTGTGGCTTCTGCTGCTCTATCATCTTTCAACCCACATGGCTTGCTAACTGGAACTAGTGCAGCAACATTTGGGGTTCAAGAGCTTGCTCCTACCATGACAGTTCAAACTGCTACCAACAATGCCATAATAGGTCGCTGTACTAGTGATGGGAACAAATTCCAGTATGTCGGCTTACAAGAAAACCAACCAGCAAATTTGCCACAAGGATCGACCACATCACTTGGGCTGCCCCAACTCCAACAGAAGTGGATCCATCAAGAAAATAATGATTTGTCTACTGTCTTTTCTGGGAGCGCTCTGGCTAACAGCCTGTCTGGTGCACTCCAGAGAGTTACAAGCAGTCCATTGCCACCACAAGAACTTTTGGAGTGCACACAAGCCAAACTTAGCATCCAGCCATCGATGCCAATACCATCTATGAATTCAGAACTGGTTGAAAGGACTGTTGGAGTTTCACCTAATTTGCAGGATTCAAGTGTATCCCAGCAGGGTGCCCTTCCAATAAATGATGCATTTTCCACTGACAAGTTACAGATGCATGATCCATTCGATGGCACTAGTGGAACAAAATTTTCTGTAACCATGCCTGTTTGTCCTACTGGTAGCCTTACAGCCACCAACAACAAGAGTGGTGCTAGTTCTTGTGGCACAGTGCTGCTCCCTCCTGATACTGGGAGACATTCAAACTACCTACAGTTCGCAGGTGCAGGGAACTCTAGACATGAAATAGATGGAATGAAACAAGATCATCTGCATAACCAAGAAATGAGCATTGGGAGTTTCAATCATGATTTTGGTGCCTGTATGACTGAGCAGACAAATGCAAGTATGTCATCTCTTATGCCACAAATGAAGATTAACTCATTGACATCAGAGGATAAACTGAAGCAGAAGAATATTTATGACCTGGGGATTCCAAAGCTGCATGGTGGTTTTAGCTCTAGTAGCTGCAATTTTGATGGTCTTCTCAGTTCCATGATCAAAGCGGTAAGGACCTTATCTGTTATAATTATTTCTTCCTGTTTTTAGGCATTCCACAGTTTTTCTGCTTGAATATATTATATATCATCTTTCTGAAAGAGTAGTAGGTTCAGTGTTTTTTCTGTAGTCGTTACTCTTAATTTTGCAAATTACAAATCCTTAACTTCAGGCATTGGAAGCACACCTATCTGACCCACTATGAACATTTGGAACGTTATACTCTTGTTAGAAAAATTGTAGGGCCGAACTGAACATGTACAATCCTTCGAATCTGATTCACTGAAGCCTTGTTTTAATTCTAATGCAGGAGAAGGATGATCTCTCATTCACGGATAATGACCTGGGGTGTGACTTCTTTCCACTTGGTGCCTGCATATGAGAGCTCTTAATACCCCTCTTGCGGATTGATCCTCTATGGATGGAAGCACGTTGTACAGTACATTACTATTTAGGAGCATTAGCCAGTTATGCTGCCTGATGTGTTAGTATGTCTAGTACTGTGCACACTAGATGATATACTAGGGATACAAGTAGGTAAGGATAATGGCTTGTAATCTGCACTCTCTTTTTCAAATGGGAAATGGAAGTATGTTTAGGTAAAAGAAGAAAATGGAGCAAGTATACCGCTCGAACCTCATTTATTTCATCATCATAAATTTTACGAAATTCATTTCCTCGCGACATTGTGCAGATGACATCACAAGTTTATAACCTGATGTTTATGGCATGCACAAGTTTGTAAAACTGAAACACTCTAAACTGAATATAACATGATTCTTCTGGAAAGTCAAAATGAAATAAATAGATTAGAAGTAAAATTCAGATGCACCTAGTTTTGTTAAAATATAAGTTCAAAGGAGATACACCTAAGTTTGAAAACAAAGTTGCTACGACACCATTCTTTAGCTGCCAAAAGATACATGTTGCTGATCTCTCCGCCCATCAGACGAACCTGTGATCAGATCAACACGCATCAGCTAAACCAAAATTTGAAAATGAACAAGATTTATATATATATATATATATATATGAATATATTCGAGAGTTCTCTAATATATATAATAAATAAAAGAGCGAGGGGACTTACAAAGGACTGCACGATTCCGAGCCCCAAGCCGGTGCCGCCTTGCCCGTCGTTCACCTGAACATAGTTCTCGAACACAGACAGCCTCTTCTCCTTGGGGATCCCTATGCCAGTGTCAGCCACCTCAAAGTAGAACTCGACCAGATTGGGGTCATTCTGGACATGATCCTGGTCATCAGGGTCCTCCCTTGGCCTGAACAAGCACCCGAAGGAGCCGCCGCGCATTGGCCACTTGAACCTCGAGGGAGCGCTGACGCTGCTCCCGGCGATCGGCCGGTTCGCCCAGGCGCGGAGGACGACGTGCCCCTCGTCGGTGAACTTGAGGGCGTTGCCGAGCAGGTTGTCGAGGATCTGCTTGAGGCGCTTGCAGTCGCCGGTGACGGCGGCGCAGCGCAGGACCGAGAGGTCGCAGGGGTCCCAGACCACCTCGAGCCCCTGCCGGATGCCCGTCACGTTGGCCATGTCCACGGACTCCTGCAGGACGTCGGCCATGCTGAACTCGGCCTCCTGCAGCTGCATCTTCCCCGACTCCACCTTGCTCGTGTCCAGAATCGAGTTCAGTATATCTGCAAAAAATCAAACCACATCCATGAACAATATCTAGCTGGGCTAAAAAAAAAACGAGTTCAGTATATCAATTCCTAGACGATGATGAGCAACAAGCTTGATGCATGCATGCAAATTGACTCGAGGAGACTAACCGAAGAGCTTGTTGGTGCAGACGGCCATCTGGTCGAGGTTCTCCATGATGCCGGGGAGCGCCTGCGCCTCCGGCCGCGTCATCTCCACGAGCCCGGCGATGGCGGAGAGCGCAGAGCGGATGTCGTGGCTGGCGCTGACGAAGGCGTTGCTCTTGTTCATGCTCTTGCGCTCCGCCTGCCGCAGCGCCTCCTTCTGCCGGACCAGGTCGGCGTTCAGCGCCGCCTCCCGCGCCGCCGTCCGCCGCAGCGCGCGCACCGCCAGGACGCACGACGCCGCGGCCACCGCCAGCGCGGCGCCCGCGAAGACGACCACGGGGATGCTCAGCGCCCGGAGCATGTCGCCCTCGGGCCGCGACAGGAGCACCAGCCGGAACACCTGCAGGTGCACGGCGTCAGGAAGAAAAGCTTGCATGCATGTCAGGCCGCCGAAGCTGCTTCAGCTTCCTTTTTTTTGTGAAAGGAAAAAATGGAAAATATGACATGAACTTGTAATGCATGCGTATCGTATCAGCACATTTAGGAAAGGAAAAAAAATACTCCATCAATGCAATTAAGGAAAATATTAGTAGTATCTGGTGATTTGCTCGAGGATCCGTACTTGATACTTGCCACGTCCTCACATTGCCAAAAAAAAGGAGCTCGCGTACGTGTAGAGTAATGCGTGTGCACGTACCAGTTGTACCCCGGAGACGTCAAAGTTCGCGCACGCGACTCTGTACTTGTTGTATAGCCCGTGGCCGGCGGCGACAAGCCGGCCGAGCCTGGGCGAGTCGATGGCGGCGGCGGCGCACCTCGCCTTGGAGAACGTGCGCATTCTCCCTTCCTCGTCGTCGCCGGATCGGCCGGGCCGGTGGCCGAGCAGAAGTGGCTTGTAGGCGGCAGTCGCTGGCGCGCCGCGCGTGTCGCTGACAGCGTAGTACACGTCCAGGTAGTCGTCCAGGTGGGCGACGCGGGAAGCGGCGGCGCCGAGGAGGTCGTCGACGGCGACCGCGGCCGAGACCACGCCGGCGTCGCCGGCCGGGGCGGAGAAGAAGAGCATCCGGACGCCCGGGCGCGCCCACCCGGCGCCGAGCGACGCGCGCGAGGCGTTCTTGCTGGAGAGGAGGGACCAGGCCGCCTTGGGCAGATAGAGCCCCCCCGTGGCGGCGGCGGTGGCGGTGGCGGCGGATCCACAGGCTGGGTGTTCCACTTCCACCTGTTCTGCGAGTCCGTGAACAGCGCCCTCACCCTGCCGCCCTCGTCGCGGTAGTAGGCGAACGCGCCGCCGTCGGCGCCGGCGTACGACACCTGCGCCAGCTGCGGCTGCATGGCGAAGGCCATGAACATCTTGGTCCTGATCACCTGGCCAGCAAAGCAAGCACACGTGTCTTTTGTTACTTAACTCGCGCGATCCAAACAGATTGATCGCGACGGAAATGGAAACGTAGAAGTACTTGAGAGATGGAAGCAGATGAGTCGTTGCTCGTGGGGTCCTCCTGCGCGGCGCCGGCGATGGAGACGGCGGCGCGGTTGGCCTCCAGGAGGGGCTCCATGCCGCCGGCGACGTGCCTGAACGCCACGCCCATGAAGCCTGCCTCGGTTTTGTTTACGGCATGTGTCACGTCCCACGTGGAGACGTAAAACACCATGAGAGCGATCAGCGCGACGCCTGTGACGATCGCCTGCGTGCGGATGCGAACGTACAAGTGAGCCAGATGGGTATGAAGAATAAATGCTGAACATTTCAAGTGTTATTTGAAACTTCACCCATCCGTGCATTCATTTTTTTTTCATTATCCAAAAATTGTTTTTAAGCAAAATTATCCAAAAAATTGTGTTAATTTTTAATAGGATTTCATGTTTCTTTCCAAAAAAAAGGGGCCGATTCATCAAAACAAAAAACTGCTATGTTCATGTCCTGCCCCCAGAGAGATGAATTTCAGGATCTTGATCCATGTTCATAACAAGGTAAAACAAACATGACAAGGAGCTACACACACATGCCCATCTCTAACAATTGACAAACATGGAGCAGCAGTGGTGGTCGGTGACCATTCCTTACCAGGGGCAAAATCGAACACGAGTATTGGAGAAGGCACCTGCTTCTTCTTCCTCGAACCTTCCCCACGGTCGCCATGGCCTCCAGCAAGCTTTTCCTTTCTTACCGCACCAGTCCCGAGAGCAAGAAGTCAAGCACGAGTATGGGAAGCGGTTGACTTGTGAGGAGCAGACGAGTGTCTCCAGGTCAATGGGTCCCCTTCTTTTTATAGGCCCCGGCCGGAAGACCAGGAGAGGAACACCTGCGCGGGTTGGCTCACCGCCGCCGCCGGTTTTGCGATCTGGCCGGACAGCCACGAGCGGTTTTGCCGCCGGCTGTGTAAAAAGGATACTCGAGGGGATCTCAGGTTTAAATATCGGCCAAATCTCACAGGTCAACCATCAGATTTTCGATTTTTTTACTCGACCGTTAGGATATAATCCTCACGTGCGGACGACGCGTGGCGGGCTGCGCGTTGGCCGAGGCACGGTGTGCAGCCACACGGTGATCGCCGGGCATCTTTGTCTGATCTTGGAGATATATTTGGGATTACTTTAATATCACGAGTGGCTGATCTCCCATCAATGTTGGAGATACACCGCCGGTTACAGAGACCACAAACCGTGGGTGGACCTCGATAGGCTGTATTACCCCCAGCAGATTTTGAATTTGGATTCCTAGAATTCGTGTGTTCAAAGAATAGATATCGTGTAAACTAAAAATAATACGTTCATACACATGCATATCTCTAATAATTGAGGTGGAAACAACTTATGATTATCATTATCATGTACCCGCCATGTTAGTATTTTTTGTGGCGGTTTTTATTGGACCGCTGAGCGAGAAATTGTCGTTTTCAAATTATTGCATGGATACGTACTGTTTCTTGTAGGTGAAGTACGCTATAATAAACACACGTGCAAATTTCCGTAACGGGTGTATCGTTAAACTATTTTGAAATTAATGTACTCTAACATCGGATGGAGGTGAGGTCATAATTAAGTTAGGTATTGCCATATGTGTTTTCAGTTGAAGAGTAACGCTAAAAGTACGGAATGTCACTACTCGGTCCAAACCAAAAGTTATCGGAGGAGTATATTAATGTACGCTAATATGGGATGGAAGTGAAATCATGGGTTAGGATATTATTGTGTGTGTTTTCAGTTGAGGAGTAACGTTAAAAGTACGAATGTCGGTACTCGGTCTAATTAAAAAGTTATTATAGGTATCGCTTAATTTAATAAAGTGTTGTTTGGAGAGTTGGACTCTTGTAGATAAGATGGATCGCTCTTTAAAGTGCTATGTGGGTTTCGACAAACATGGCCGCCAGTCGACACACTTTTTTTTTTGTCTCCACTTCTATTTTGTACTCTCGAAGATCTTTGCTACATATAAATAGCTTGCATTGTAACATGACATTTTCGGAAATGAAGAACTTCTTTCTGAACTTTGCCATTGCAGAGTCTCGAGAAAAGGCGGTCACGCCGAACGAGTCATTTTGTAGGAAGGAGAATTTCTATGTGTGGCTGTGATTGTTCTAAAGGTTGTAGCTCGAAGCACGTCACTACAAGATCCAAAACTTTTACATAGAGTTTTAATAATGTGGTTGATGGGGACGCGGGGTCTAATTATTTCATTGCACTATTACACTATTAGAGACTAGGGGTTAGATTAGCCTCCTACTGCCCTGAGGAACGTGGTAGGGGATCGAAATAGATTTAAATCCCGACCGATCCATCCCGCACTCTCCCAGAGACGCGACCGTGGGATTCGAACTCTGGTGGTCAGCCTCGCACCCACGCGGGCTGACCAACCGAGCTGAGCCCCGCTCCCTATTTCACTGCACTATTCACTATGCCATCCCCTATTCTTGGTCGTCAAATGTTGGTATGGGATTTACGCTGGCTCTCGGTAAAGTAAGGTAAATGACCTAATCACCTTCAGCCATTAGGCTGAAAATAATACTGAAACATGCATCCCGTCATACATTTGGAGAAAATTCTCAGCAATTGTTGCGATTCTAGCGGTGCGTATATGACACACGATCACATTCACGCACGACCTCCCTCCGCGCGGCGGGTCCGTCGCAGCCATCCGCACGCGGCAACCTGCCGGTTCGGAGGGAGCGGGCCGTTAGCCGTGCCCGTGCGCGCGCGTTCTTGTGCTCGGCCGCGGGCCGGCGGCTGGCCTGAAGGGTTTGACTTGTGAGCTTGACTCGTTGTACTGGTCGACGCCGCCGCCTCTGGTTTTGACGGAAATCCATGCGGGCGGTTTTGCCCCGGTGTGCCACGTATGAAAAGGATATAGGCGATCTGCGATTTGAATATTGGCCAAATTTCACCGAGTCACAGAACCATCAAATTTTTGGATTTTCTTATTGACCGTTGAGAGATTTCGCACGGGCCGAGGCGACCTTGCATGCTCACCCAGTCAGTACTGATCCCAGTTGTGAGCTGTGACTCATCAGTGTCAAGTCAGATTGATTTTAGGAAACGTATCATCAACAGGGGCAAACCCGTGCATCATATCCCAGCCTCACCCTTGGATTGGGGATAACGGCCCTCGCTTACCAGATACACGGTCTCAGGAACGCGTTAGAGAAAATCGGACTTCACGTTGTTTCCGTAATTCTCAGCTAAGCGGCTTCCTAAATAATCGAAAATTAATCGAGATGTTTGGCTAGGATTTTGGTTTATTTTCGTCTAGAATCGGCCGTAGACGACTCGCTCGCCGAGTCCACGCCCGTGTCATCTTCCTTCCTTGAATTGCCTCCGTTCTTGCAAGTTATTAGACAGCACCCAGTCGACAGCTTAGTCCACCACTCCTGGTTGGAATATTAGCCTGCGGAAATGCTCACTGCTCAGTGGTAAATTCGGACACAACCAACGGGAACTACCGCGTGGAGCCAGAGCAGACGACTCGCGGCGAGCGCGTCCACCAGTCAATGGCAGCTTGGCGCGGCCACGCTCCCGAAAGAAGCTGCAGCAGAAGGCGACGCGACGGCGACGGACGGCGCTCGCACTGGCCCGCCGTTTCTTCATTTCTTCTTCCGCTCCGCCGGCTCGCCTAATCCTACCCCGTTTGCCGCGGCCTGCATGCCAGCGCGTCGGGGGGAGCTAACCTCACCGTCCTTCCAGCCGGGGGCCGGCGAGCGCCGTCGCCGCCATGTACCCGTGCCTCAGCATCGAGGACGCACAGTTCGGCGGCTACGACAGCAGCAGCAGCGGTGCCAGCAGCCCGGTCTCCTCCCGCTCCGGCCCCTCCGAGAGCGACGGCTCCAGCAGCAGCAACGCCGACGAGTTCTGCCCGGACCCGTACCCGAGCGAGACCGATTCACCTTCCTCCTCCTCCTTCGTCCGCGACGGGATGGACCGCACCAACCTCCTCACGGAGGCGTCCGCGTGCGTGCTCGACGACATCGACAGGCACCGGCAGCGCATGCTCGCCCTCCTCCCGGCCTTCTCCTCTCCAGCTGGAGCCGGCGCGCGCGCTGAATCCTTGTCTCGCTGGCTCTCCGGGTTCTGCGTCGGCTGGGTTCTGGACATGGACGCGTCCGGCTCCCGCGGCGGCGCCGAGAGACTCCCGCGCCGGGAAGTCGGGAGAAGGGTCAGGGCGTGGGCGCAGGCGATGGGCACCATGGAGCGCGTCTTCCGCCTCCGGCACCGGGAGCTCACTGTCAAGCAGGTGGAGGCCCTGGGGGAGCTCGCGGCAGCGAGCGCCGGCGCGATGCTCAGGCTGGCCCGGGCCGTCGCCGCGCTCGAGAGCTCCCCGTCGAAGCTGCTCGCGGCGCTCGACGTGTACGTCCCGGTCTCGGAGGCGTTCCCCGTGCTGGGGAGGATGTTCTCCTGGGGTCCCTCCCACCCCGTCTCGGCTGCCGCCGGGGGCACGCTCGCCGCGCTGGTGGACGCGGCGCGGAGCTGCGGCCGCGACCTCAGGGCGTTCGTTCGCTCGCACTACCCGTGGCGGATGCCGCAGGGCGGCGAGGTGCACCCGTGCGTCGGCTTCTGGATGGGCTACTTCCGCTGCATGCTGCGCAACCGCATCTCGCTCTGCATCGTCCTCGGCGGCAGCGGCGACGGCTACGGCGAAGATGCGCCGCCGCCTCTCGCGCCGGGCGCCGAGGGCGGCTTCGGCCTGGTGACGGAGCTGGTCTCGTGCCTGGAGGCTGTGATCGAGGAGAAGTCCACCGCGCTCGCGTTCCCGGGGCTGCGGCAGGTGTTCATGCTCAACAACACGTTCGCTATCGTCCGCCGCGCCGTGCGCTCCGACCTCAAGCTGTTCCTGCCGCCGGGATGGGTCCGCGCCCGCGAGGAGCGCATGGCTGGGTACATCAAGGGCTACATGGACGCGTCCTGGGCGCCCGTCGTGGCGCGCTTGGACGACGCCGGCGGCACGAAGCCGTCCGCCGTCCTTTGCCGCCGGACGACCAACCGGCTGAGCGCGTTCTACTCGGCGCTGGAGAACGCCTGCAGCGCTCAGAGGTGCTGGAAGGTGCCCAACCCCGTGCTGCGAGGTATTCTCCGTAAAACCGTGTCGGCGACCGTCGTGCCGGCGTATCGCCGGCACTTGGAGGTCCACCCGGAGGTTGACATTGCCGTCGGGCGCTCCGCGGAGGAGCTGGAGCAGCAGCTGTCGGACCTGTTTGAAGGCTAGCTAGGAGACGGTGTTCCGTAGAAGTATAGGATCAGCAGAAGTGCATTCATTTACGTACAAGGAAACGAAGTTTGATACAGAACTTGTTTCATAGCTTTGTTGTATCAGAATTCAGAACACGGAGACCGTATTGTGCAGGATTGCCTGGGTTGGATTCATCATCAGAAACGACACGATACAATACGAAGAAGAAGAAGAGAGAGAGAGGGAGAGAGAAGAAGAAGAAGAGAGAGAGAGGGAGAGAGAAGAAGAAGAAGAAGAAGAAGAAGAAGAAGAAGAAGAAGAAGAAGAAGATTTGTCCTCGTGATGGCCTCCGGCGGCTGGTCCTCCCTTCCGATCGACCTCCTCAAAGAGTTCTCCAGCCGTCTGTCCTCCGACGCCGACCACCTCCACATCCACCAGGTCTGCACCCACTGGCGAGCTTCCACCTCTCCTCCAGCCGTGTTCCGCCCATGGGTCCTTGCCGGCTCCAAGCGTCGGTCGGGCGGATTGGTACCGATCCGCTACTACTCCCTCCGCCTCCCTCGCCGCGGCGCGCAGAGGGTAGAAATCGGTGATCCTCCGGCCGGCCTCCCGTACTGCTGCGGCGCGTCCTTCGGCTGGCTCGCCCTGGTGGACGACCAGAGGTTCCCGACGCGGCTCAAGCACGGGAGCTAAAAGTTTGCCCACCTCCTCCCTCGTCAGCTTCTGGATGGGCTACTTCCGCTGCATGCTGCGCAACCGCATCTCTCTCTCTGCTTCGTCCTCGCAGCAACCGTGTCGTCGTTGAACGTCGTGGCCGTCGTATCGCCGGTACTTGGAAGACCACCGCGAGGTTGACGTTGCCGTCGATCGGGCGCTCCGCGGAGGAGCTGGAGCAGCGGCTCTCGGACTTGTTTGAAGGCTAGTAGAAGACGGTGTTCAGTAGAAGTATAGGATCAGCATGGGTGTTATTCATTTACAAGGAAACAGAGTTACAGAACTTGTTCGATAGCTTTGCTGTATCAGAAATTCAGAATTCACAACACACAGAGACCGGATTGCGCAGGATTGCCTGGGTTGAATTCAGAAACTTTCAGCTCCAACTTTCAATGCAAGTGGCCAAATATTATACGAGCCATTGTTCATCGTTGGCGTGCAGGTTTTGACACGTCGTGCACATAAATACTGACCGGATTCTTAGGTAGCAATCTCCAGAAAAAAAAAAAGGAAAAAAATTTGGTGGAGGATTAGATTTGTCCTCGTGATGGCCTCCGGCGGCTGGTCCTCCCTTCCGGCCGATCTCGTCAGAGAGGTCTCTGGCCTGCTGCCCTCCGACGCCGACCACCTCCACATCCACCAGGTCTGCACCCACTGGCGAGCTTCCACCTCTCCTCCATCCGCGTACAGCCCATGGGTCCTTGCCGGCTCCGCGTGGTGGTGCGGCCTGGTGCCGATCCGCGACTGCTCCCTCCGCCTCCCTCGCCGCGGCGCGCCGAGGCTGGACGCCGGCGATCCTCCGGCCGGCCTCCCGTTCTGCTGCGGCACGTTCTTCGGCTGGCTCGCCCTGGTGGACGACCAAAGGTTCCCGACGCGGCTCGTGCTGTGGGATCCAATCTCCAACACCCAGACCCCCCTCCCGTGCCTGAGCCCCCTCAGCCGAGTGTTCCTCTCCGGCGACCCGCTCACGTCGTCGAACTGGGCCGCCATTGCTACCCAGCTGAAGGGTCTGATAGGGCAGACGGCGCTCGTCTGGCGCCCCGGAGACGCCGCCTGGACCATGATGTACGAGGACGGCACGTACGAGATCAAGGCCATGACATTCCACGACGGGAAAGCCTACTACATTGACTGCGAGAAGAACATTATCATCTGCGATCTCGGCCCCAGAACTGATCTTTATCCAAAGATCACTCGGATCTACCATGTCCAGACCGTAGTGAACAAGCTCCGCGGACTCCACCCAGTGTGTGGCGTCCATCTCGTCGCCTGCAACGGCGACCTGTTGCTCGTGGTGCTGCGCGCGCGGAGCAGCGGCCACCGGGTGTGGGCTGAAGTCTACAAGCCGGAGTGGACGTCCTCGGAGACTTACCCGGGCGTGTTGCTCCGCGAGAGGGTGATGGACCTTGGTGACTACTCACTGTTCTTGGGCGCCTGTGGGCACACATTTGCTCTCTCCGTAAAGGAGTTCCCCGCCATCAAGAGGAACTGTATCTACTACGCAAATAAATCTTATTACGACAATTGGTACTGGATATCTGTGTTCCATTTAGAATCCAATGTTTTGGAAGAAATTGTTACCCGGAGCCGGAGGGGCTCAAGCAAGATGGAAGAAATTGTTACCCGGAGCCGGAGGGGCTCAAGCAAGACGAAGCCAACTGGAGACCGTATGCCTGGTTTTGTCCAAGGGCTAGGGCACCCTTCCACAAGCACAGGGGCGGGCCTAGAATTTGGAGGTGGGTATTCAAATTTTGAAAGGGTGTACAAATTTTTTAACAGCCTAATTACATATTAATAGCACATAATTAAGTACCGACAATATAAATTATACATGACTTGAAATGTTCAATATATAGAAATTTTGTAAATTATAATAACATCTTTTATAAAATATGGACAAATTTAACGTTGCTAAGCTAACTTTGATTGTAAAAGGCTCGGTTAAGCTTGCCAGCTACCCCTTGCGCCGGACAGGGAGTTGCGCCTACGGCCTGCCGGCTTCCGGACCGCCACTGCGACGCCGCTGGCAGGGCTGCTGGATGGCTGCAACTCGCGCCCTTGCCATCCGCGCGCTGGTCCGAGCTCGCACCCTTGCTATCCGCGTGTTGGCCGCTGGCCGCAACTCGCGCGCCTCGCCGCTGGCCTGCTCGGTGCCTCGCCACGTGCCGCCTCGGTTGCCGCCTCGCGCTCCTCGTTGCGGCCGCCGTAGGCGCACCAGCTACAGTTGCGGCTAGGGAATCGGGAGCGGGCAGACCTGTAGAGACAGGGACAACCGCCGGGGGGGAGGGGGGTGTTCGGGCCATCTGGGGTTGGCCTCAGGCCGGCTGACTGACCGGCCCGCCAATGGGCCTGAGTGTCAATTTGGGCCGTCGGTGGGAGAGGGAAGGTGGTGGGCTACTACGTATTTTTGATCTGAACAAGAGATTCAGATTTATTTGGTGCCTGTGTGCTGTTCATTTTTTATTTTTTGCTTCATATACTTGAAAAATACTATATATATATATTTGCCTGAAATAATAGGTATTCAGTTGAATACCCTTGATACAATGTAGGCCCGCCCCTGCACAAGCAGCAGTGAGCTTGAAGCTTGTCTTTACGAGTAATCTATCTGTTACATGCATTTTGTGGGTTGTTTAAATTTTCTTATGAAATTCTTGTGGTAGCTTTTGAGTTTGTAATGCAGGGTAGTTCCTTTAATTTATATATAATGCAGGAAGTTTGTTGGACCGATTCGAGCCTCCTCTGCGCTCGCACACTGAGCCCGTGAGATTCGAAGGCTCATTTCGGCCGGACGTCCCCACCGGCCCACTCCCCCACTCTATAGCAGCCCAGCCCGTCTCACGCACCCTTCGTTCTTGTACGCACGAAAAAAAAGAAACGAGGGTTTGGTTTTCAGAGGGAGGGGAAAAGAAAGAGCAAAGAGGGTATGGCGTGCGGCGGCTAGGATATTTAATTTTTTGAGAACGGCCAGTATTTAAATACCAGCTTTATAAATACTCCTACATATTTATCACTGGAGAGAGAAAATTTCTTTCATTTTTACCAAAATCGTGCACGTGGCACGACATGTCGGCCCGCCAGTGTAGACACCCCTCGCGAAATGTCGCTTCTACCCCACCTTATCTTTTACATCTCCCCCTTGCAGATACAAACAAGTCGGTTGCCATCGCTGCTCTACCTCCTGGCCGGCCTCCTCATGCTCTAGTCCCCAATGCTTACGTGCACATGCTCCTGCTCTCGCGTCTCAGCGGCGGCTTCGCCATCACCCTTGCTGTCACCCTCATTCCCGTCTACATCTCTGATACAACGTCGCCTGAGATCCGGGGAGCCTTGAATGCCTCCAGCAGCACGTCCCGCCCCCGCGTGGGCCCTGCGCCCCTGCCAGCAGCCCCGTGAAGTAGCGGTGGTGGCCGACCGCGACATGGTGCAGCTCGGGGCTGACCATGACGTCGGCAATGGAGCGCAGCAGCTTGCCGTGCACGTCGCAGACCATGTCCCGTCCGCCGCCGCGGCGGCGGCGTCAAAGGATGGCCGGGCTGGTGAGCTCTGCTTGGCGGCGGCGGCGGATGACCCTGCTGCGAGATGGCGGTGTTGCGGTTGTAGAGCTGGAAGGTGTGGCGCCGGATCGGAGCTTCTTAGCGGACCACCTTGGGGAGGATGGCTGGAAACAGTGAAACACCATCTCCGCCTCTCTCCTACATACAACACGTAGCACCGCTCCTCCTCTAGACCACCACTTCATTCTTCAGGCATATAGCAAGGGCTACGTGCCGGCCTTTTTTTAAGATGATGGTTATTGCTAGCTCGACAGATCAAGCTTCTTTGAGTTTGTTTCTACCCCGATCTATCGCTGCAGATGGGTGGGTAACGAGGCCGCATGCAGTGTGGTGCAGTGCAGGGCGTGCGGGCAGCGCCATGGGCATGGGCTCGTGCCAGGACAGCGTGCTCGATCACCTCATGATCCCGTCATTGCTTTCCTCGGCAGCGCGCACGACCTGAAGCCCACCCCCCCACCCCTGAGGGCACTCAGACAGCATACTCTTCTCCAACCTGGACGACACTCAGGCAGGCGCCCCGTGGACTGGTACGAGGAGAACAGCGTCGCTGAAGGCAACGAGCAGCTGGACGGCATCGACGACGACGAGAGCACGGCGGATCTCTCCGCGCCGCTGCTGGACGCTCATGGGTTGAGCAGTATGATGACGGTGCGTGCACGAGATGGCGACGACGCATCGGCAGTTGGTGGCAGTTGGCGTAGATGTACGCGGATGGGCCGGAGAGCAGCGTGGTGAAGAAGATGTACATGTACTGCACAGACAGGAGGTGGGCGGGAGAGATGTAAAGGATAAGGTGGTGTGAAGCGATGTTTCGTGAGGGGTGTCCATGCTGGCGGGCCGACGTGTCGTGCCATGTCCACGATTTTGGCAAAAAATAAAAGAAATCTTGTATCTCCAGTGACAAATATGTATAGGCATTTGCAAAGCTAACATTTAAATGCTGACCATCGCTAATAATGGTAAAAAATTAAATATCCCGCGGTGGCTGGTCCTCGCTCCCCGCCGATCTCCTCCATGAGATCTCCCGTCGGCTGTCCTCCGACGCCGACCACCTCTACATCCACCAGGTCTGCACCCACTGGCGAGCCTCCACCTCCCCCCTCGCCGCCTGCCGCCCGTGGGTCGTTGCCGGCCATGCACGGCGGAGCGGATTGATTCCAACCGGCGACTACTCCCTCCGCCTCCCTCGTCGCGGCGCGCAGAGGATGGAAGTCGGTGCTCCTCCGGCCGGCTTCCCGTACTGCTGCGGCACGTCCCGGGGTTGACTCGCCCTGGTTGATGACGACCGATCCCCAACGCGGCTCGTGTTATGGGAGCCTCTCTCCAACACGGAGATCGCTCTCCCGTGTCCGAGCCCTCTCACCCGAATCCTCCTCTCCGATGTTCCGCTCATGTCGTCGAACTGGATTGCCATTGCTACCCAGCTGAAGGGTCTGATAGGGCAGAAGACGCTCCTCTGGCGCCCTGGAGATGCCGACTGGACTATGATGTATAAGGAAGGTACATTCGAAATCGATACTATCGCATTCCTTGAAGGAAAAGCATACTACATTGATGTTCAGAGAAACGTTGTCATCTGTGATCTCAACACTGGAACTGATCCTTCAGCCGACCCTTCTCCCAAATGTACCCGGATCTACAATGTTTGCTCGGTAGTGAAAAGGCTCTGCAGATGTGACAGGCTTCATCTCGTGCGTGGGGCCCCACCTGGTAGCCTGCAACGGCGAGCTGTTGCTTGAGGTGTTGCGTTTGGGAAGCCACCCATCGCTGGCTGAGGTTTACAGCAGAGTGGACGCTGGACCTGCATGTGGAACTCCGCGAGAGGGTGATGGACCTTGGTGACTACTCACTGTTTGTGGGCCGAGGGGACACATTTGCCCTCTCTGCAAAGGAGTTTCCTTCAATTAAGAAGAATTGTATCTACTACGTAGATAAACCTTACAACCAAAAGTATTGGATATCTGTGTTTGAATGCACCAACCAATCCAACCCAAAAGCTTAAGCTGATGGGGAGAGGTGGGCAATTCAATTATACTTCAACATAATGTTATGGAAGAAATCCCATACCTTAAGAAGCAATGACTTTGAAGCTTGCCTTCGCGAATAAGCTGCTTTTTAGATGCATGTTAGGCCTTGTCTAGGCTGAGGGAATTTCCTTATGAAATTCCTGTGGTAACTCTATATGACGCAGAAAATTCTTCATGAATTTCCTTTAGTTATGATGGTTTGCATTGGGGAAAACTGCCTGACCTATTGTGCCCCCTTTGCTATCATGAACCTTTGTATACCATTTGAATGCTCGTTATGTTATATCAATGGAACCCTCTTTCAATGGTATATATCGTCTCAATAAATGCATTTTCTGTATTGCCTGTCTTGCTGGTTGTTTTTCTCTTCCGCATATCAATAGTCACCAGTACTTGTATATACTTTTGTTGGATTTGTATGCAGTGTTATGTTGAAGAAACTGGCATCAGTAATATGGACTAGAGAAGCCAAGTTCTAGCAGGGTTTAAGCTCTTTGTTTTTGTTCCTGCACTTAGTCAACCCTTCTTTCTCTGGTGATTAGTTTTGAGACCCAAGTGCTTGTTCTGACATCGGGAATCAGTGAACTTCAGCAGCATCCATCACCTTTTTCCTAAATCATAATCTGCAAGTACAGGAGGATATCTGATATTTTGATATCCACTGTTAACATCCTGCCATCCCTTTTCTATGTCAGGAGGATATCTGAATATGGCCCGTTTTCTTCCTCTTTCATTTCCTATGGAAGTACAGGAGGGCATTGGCCCTTCTGTCGCCCTTCAAACTAAACATATGAACTATGATGGAAATTTATTTTATAAAATTCAGAGAAAGTGAAGAGCAGTTGTTACTGTTAACAGCCACAGCCAGCTCAGAGCAGCACTACCCCATCAAAAGTAGAAAAAAATAAACCATTACCTTCTTGCTAACCTGTGAACTGTGGTTGAGATTGACTGCATATTCAATGAATTATTTTGCTATTTGGCATTCCCAACTTATATGGTGCGCCATAGGTTTTACCTTGTTATGCGATAGCATTTATTCTAATTCTGAAAGCGACCAGGAGTTGGAGCATCAACCAGATTTTAGCCTATGGTTCGTTGCCATCTGTTTTGCATTAGGACTACTGGACTAAGCCCTTTGTTTGAATTTTGTGCTTAGTGCTTGGGCCTAGCTGCCTAGTTAATGTGCCATGGGAGCCATCTCACCCAGGATTTGCTGTGCAGGGGTGGGCTTCGTTCCTATTTGCCCTTGTTCCCGTGTTCTGTTCTTGGGATGGGCTTGTGTGGTGCTGCTTGGTTCTCCTCTCCGTCCCTGAGAAGTGTGAGCCGTGTGCCGAGTCTCATCCATGTCTGTGGTCATGTGGGGTGGAGCGTGGCGAGGATCTAGATGATCTTGGCTTTTGACTTTTGAGACGTGTGGGTTGCTTCACCTACTTCTCAGCTGCTTGCCTGCTTCTCCAATTCTGCTCCTGTTTGCAAGAACACAGCTGATTCACTATTGTCCTTCCCCTTCGCACACCCTCGCTCCTGCCGCCACCCATGACCTTCCTTAGGATCCGTTCGGTTAGTTAGGATTGGACCTAGGAACCATTCCACCTTATCAAGACTATACAAATTAGTGAACCATTCCAACCGGGAATCGATCCAGGGACCCATTTCAGAGTAACCGAACGAGCCCTTAGGCTTGCATCAAACCCTGGGCCAATTCCTGGGTCCGCCGGCAGCCTCTAGCCCATCCAGCTGATCGCTGCTGCATAGATACACCACCTGTTTCTCAAAAAAAAATAAAAAATACACCACCCGTAGGCCATTGCTATGCGCGTGAAGCTGACCTCTCACAAGTTAAAGCTTAAGTTCCGTAGAACCCCATGGCCATTCAGGCATTCATCAAAGGTTGGCGTTGGGTGCCCCGCTGACAGAATAGTGACGCTAAAGTACCTTCCGCTACACAATTTAGCGGCACTAAACACATCAATAGCGCTTGTGGCTGCGTTAGCAGAGAAATTGAACATATCGTAGCCGGAAGGCTATTAAGAGCGCTATAGCCTGCTATTTTAAACATTAAATGGGATAGTTCTATCTCATTTCATCTCACGAACCTAACACTGCCTTAGATGCATTGTGGACCATATCATAAGCAAAAACAGCTCAAAGATAAGTACATTGGCATTGTCAACGGTCTTATGCACTAATACATAATCTTGAGATGAGTTAATATACAACCTTTATAATGAGTTATCTTTTTGAGTAATCTCATAGTAACCATATAATCTCTTTAATTTGTGTGTAGAAAAAGAAATGCTATTAGTTCTATAACAATAATAACTTGTATATTGGTGCACACATAGTCTCATTGTCCTAAATTTTTGCCTATGTGACGGTTATTTCTCTCACCTCCCTCTCTTCTTCCAAGCTATTAAAAATCTTACATGCATGGGACAATCTATAAAATCATTAACATGCACTAATGTACTAGTTCTACAATGACGAGCCTTAACCTTACAGCATGACCATAAGAAATAAATCTCTTCTCTCCCTCATGCACCGTCAGTGTTCCTGCCACCACGAAGCTCGAAGACTATCCAGTCAAAACAAAGTTACAGGCCATGTGGCGACGATGACCTTGAATCGAGGACACGAGCTCTTGCTACTTGCTGCTCTCCTGTTCTAAAATATAGATCGTTTTGAATTTTTTTCATAATTTTTGTTATGCACTTAGACATACGTTATATTTAGATGCATAAGGAACACTATGAATTTAAAAAAGTCAAAGCGATCTATTTTGAAACGGAGGGAGTAGTTGGTACCGCTCTTGGAACCGCGAGAAGATCTCGGAGGAAAGGACTACCTCTGTCAAATGCGATGGCCACAATGTTCTATGGTCATTGCGACACGCCGCGGAATCCTATCACCGTGAATTTTGTCATTTCTAGAAGTCTAAAAGAGAATACAAACATAGAACTAAGCAATCGTTTCTAGAAGTGTAGAAGAGAACACGAACATAGAACTAAGCAAAGTCTGGATCAACCCAAAATACCGTCTTTTTCTATTTCTCGCAAGCACGTCTATTTTGCGGTACTTCTACTTTTGCATTGGTACATGCGTCAGTCATCGACAGGTGGGCCTGATGGCATGGCTAAGGCTAATCGACCCCGTCGATCCGACCCACATCTCCTAACCCCCGGTACGAGCGCTGCACCCAACAAGCTGCGAACCCTATTGAGCTGACGTGGCCGTGCGCTGCTGGCCTGCTGCGTCGTGCCCGTCGTCCATGCCCAAGTGGAAAGGAAGGGAAGGCGAGGGCGCGAGGCGGAGGCGATCCCTCGGGCATTGGATGCGACCGTGCGGCCGCAGCCTGCACGGCCAAAGAGAGAGGAGTGACCGTCGGCACCAGGCCACCGGCGAGCAAACTCAAGTAGTTCTCCCATTACGTTGTCCAACTTGATTGCTATGTGCGTGTACGAGCTCGTTCTGTTGACTTTGCCGTGGTGCTCTGTATGATCTGGCTCATCATCGGGAGAGGAAGCAAGGCTGCAGGTAGAATAGATTGAAAGGTTAGCAGGCCATATGTTCGGTAGAATGCCTGAAACAGAGGAATATAGTAAGCTTGGTGAATTTTCTATGTGTATTTTTTTGCATTTGCTTTTGGTCGTCCTAGATACAAACTGGGTATCCCTAGCTTGTTTTCGTGAGCGCCGAGTGTCGTTTACATAGCATTTGGTTTTGCCCCCAGATGCAAACTATTTTTTTATTTCAATTTTAGGTGATTTTTTTTAGAAAATTAGCTACTTGACATTGGGGTTCATGTGTCAAGTTTTATGATTTGCATCGATCATGTACGTGGTAATGTGATCATGTGAAGAGGCTAGCTGATTAACCAGCACGGGAAGCTGCCACGCGACCCTAGGCGTAACGGATGAGCATATACCCTACCGGTACTTGTTAAATTTTTCTTGGACATGTTTCGTTTTACATGATCGCATGAATTAGAAAATGGAACATTCTGGTTCTATGATAAGTTAATAAGAAAAAAAGTGGATGTGTATGGTTTCACATTCTGGTGCTAAAATATATTTGCTAGTTATTTTTAAAGACCGTTATAGTTAACTGTTCGAAGAACAAATCTGTAAAACCGTTGAAACTCTGACGCCAATTTTTTTGTTTATAGCAGATTGGTTGTTACTCAACTGCTAGTATAATTTGTTAATATTTCATTTGTTTGATCTGTTCAATTTTTTGAGATTAATTTGATCTGTTCAATTCTCTTTATATTCTTTTTTGAAACACAATTCTCTTCGTATTCAGGCCCTTGGGGAAAACCTCTAGAAAGCCCACAAAAGCCTAGTTAAACGTGGGTGAAAGCTGCTTTAGAGGGACCCACCGGTCAGCTTCATGGGTCCGTCCGTCTTGTGCCCACTTGTCAGAATCTGTTCCTTTCTAGTCCATTTTACGGCGGAAATCCCCACCTCCGGTCGCATCCAGTCACCGCCGCTCCGGGATCCCGGAATCCCGAAAGCCCTAGCTCCCGTATCTCGTCGCCGCCGGCCGCCATGGCCGTCGACGGCAAGGGTGGCACATCCCAGGCAGCGAGTGGAGTTTCCGGCGCCGACCCCTCCTCGCCCTCCCAGGCCTCTCCCGCGCCGCCGGTTGAGGCGGATGCGCTCACCGTTTCCTCCGACCCCTCTTCGCCCAAGCCGGCCGCCATGGCCGTGACAGAGGAGGACAAGGTTAGGGACTTCAGCGCGATGACTGGCATCCTTGATAGTGATCGATGCGCCCAGTGTTGGATTGATCTCTAACCTAAGGCCCAAAGGCCTTAGCCTTGATCCGCGCCCTGATCGGGGGCGCCCAACCCAACTCGCGTTGGTGGGCCCCCGTCGCCAGCGCCACATAAATAGAGAGGTGGGGGCCGGGGGGCACGCATGCCAAAGATCGTCGTGCCCCGACTCCCCACCTACACCTAAACCCTAACCCGATCCCGAGGAGTGGCGCTGCGGCGGCGGGAAGCTCCACCGACCTGCACTGCACCGGCCACCGCCGCCCTAGAGCGGATCCGCTCCGACCCTCTGCACTGCACCGGCCACCGCCGCCCTAGAGCGGATCTGCTCCGACCCTCTGCACTGCGCGACGCTGCCCGTGCGCAGACGCCACCAACATAGTGATGATGGCGTCGTCTTCCTCAGAGCAAGGTAATCTACCCTAATCCCCTCTCGGTTTGATCTTATACACACGCACGCACTCGCGCACATCTGTGTTGATCCTAGAACTAGAACCAGAGCGAGAATCCGAGCCAATCCGCACCTAGTGATCCGTGATCTAGTCCTAACAATGGTACCAGAGTCGTACTAGGTTGTGGTTTGGACTCGGTTGTGGAAAGAAAAGGTGAAGGGATCGAGCAATAGAGAAAACAGAGAGCAAATCAAGAAAGAAATCGAGGAAAAGCTCGAAACCCTAACCCTAACCCTAGATCTAACCCACTCCGGCGTACCTGGCCCTTCATCCCCTGCTCCTTCTTGCTGATCTTCTCTTCTCCTTCTCTTCCCGCCGTCGTCTCCCTCTTTTCCCGTACCCCAGAGATCCCCTCGACGGAGCCGCGCGCAAGACGCACGCGACTCCGGCGAGGAGGCCCATAGGGCACAGTATTGCTTCGTGTGGACGCACACCGAGCCAAGAAAACAGAGTTTGGGTACTGGAGAAGTAGATCCGGCCATGGCACGGCCGCCTGCGTCAAGGACGAACGCGGCGGCGCACCCCTGGCCGGAATAGAAAAGGTGAGGGAGAGGGCGAGGGAACTAGAGAGAGAGAGGGAGAAGGAAAGGAGGCGAGGTAGATTCGGCTGCCAGCAGGTGGCCGGCGGCCATGCCGTCCGCCGCGCCGGAGTTCAAGCCGGCGGCGGAGGCGGCGACCAGAGGCGAGAGCGAGAGAGAAGCAGGCGAGAGACAGAAATGACCTAGGGTTTCCGCGATCGTCGCCCGGCCGCGAGGTTTTTATACCTCCTGAAACGTGCGCTCAGCCGTCCGATCGGGATGGACGGCTGAGATCGACGCGGGGGGGGGGGGGGGGGGGGGGGGGGGGGGCGGCCGGCGCGCGCGCGGGTGGGCCGCTTTCGCGGCCCAGGCCCAGGTTGCGGCCCGTTAGCCACGGGCCGCACAGTAGCAGGCCGTTTTCGCGAAGTGGGCCGGGCCGCGGACGTGGTTTTGGGCTGCACAGTAACGGGCTGAACAGTAACGGGCTGCACAGTAATAGATTTCCGGCCCGTTTACACATATGAACAATAACTTTTGATAATTTTAATTCTGTTTTGAAGCAAATTTGAATATTTTTGCACAGAATTTGATCTCTTTTCATTTTGAACCAAAGGGATAAATGTTTAGAGAATAGATATACAGAATTTCACAGATATTGCTTCAAAATAGAATTATTTTATTCATGTTTCCGCTGCATAGATTTTTGTTTTTGACTTGAATTTAAATTTGAACCAAAGGGATAATTTAAATTTTGAGTCACAGATAATTTCAGATTAAATTGTAGTATTGTTATTTTCTGACCAAAGTTGATGATAACAATATTATGATTTTACAGAATATTTTTCCAGATTAAATTGTAATGTTGTTATTTTCTGACCAAAGTTGATAATGACAACATTATGATTTCCATGCATTCGTAATTATTGTTTTATTGTTCTCACTTGAGCTAACCTGTTTCAGCTGGTTTTCCTATGATGGTTTCCATCAAGGACATTCCGATTCTGAAAGGCGACAATTATAATGAATGGTACAAGAAGTTGGATCTCTTCTTTACCATGGCTGAGCTAGATTGGGTCCTCACTGCACCGGTTCCAGTTGAACCTGAGAGACCGGTCAGAGGGGAAGATGTTACAGATGCTTCTTGGAAGCAAACAGAGCTCGCCTACAAGGCGAGCAAACAGAGGTATGACGCTGATCATGCCAAGTGGCTACCTGCCAACAAGAAATGTTTGGCAGTGGTCAAGAACACCATAGAGCCCGCCATTCTGGGGGCAATCTCAGATCTTCCCACTGTCGTTGAGTACCTCGACAAGATAAGGAGTCAGTACACTGGCTCCTCAAAGACTTATGCTACCTAGTTGATCAAACAACTGGTGACAGAGAGGTACTTGGGAGGTGGGATAAGAGAACACATCCATCGCTTGGTGAACATTAACAACAAGCTTAAGCCAATGGATATGGAGTTCAAATTAGAACACATAGTTCATTTGGTTTTTGCTTCGTTGTCAAAAGAGTTTGACAACTTTGTTGTCAATTATAACATGAACCCTGAAAAATGGGATATTGAAAAGACCATAGCGATGTGTGTACAAGAAGAAGAGAGAATAAAGAATGCACATGGTGGATCCATAAACTATGTGAACAAGAAAATATATAATAAAGATATTCCCTCTTCATCCAAAGGAAAGGGACCCCAGTTGGCTCAGCCACAGCCACAGCACAGGCCCAAGTTTGGGCAACCTCTAGTGGACAAGGACTAGTGCCTTCACTGTAAATAGAAGGGACACTACAAGACAAACTGTCCCGACTATCTAAAGATGATCATGGAGAAACGAGGTGAGAACATTATCTCATTTATAAATGAATCCTTGTATAAAGATTATTCGAAATCTACTTGGTGGATTGATTCAGGAGCAACAATTCATGTTGCAAACTCCTTACAGGGATTCCGTTCAACGAGAACTACGGGAAGAGGAGAAAACAGAATTAAAGTCGCAAATGGAGTCGAGGCAGATGTTGAGGCGGTTGGAGACCTCCTCTTAGAGCTCGACACATGCTTTAATTTATTGCTTAAAGATGTATTTTATGTTCCCGTAATTCAGAGAAACTTGATTAGTGTATCTCGTCTTGATGACGATGGATTTGCATGTCGTTTTGGAGACGGCATGTGTGTAATAGAATTTGATGATACAGTTGTTTCGATTGCATTTAGAAGAAATGATCTTTATTTATTATCGCTACGTGAAAGTGTGAATTCCGTATGTGATGTGAATGCAATTGTATGTGAAACCACAGATAACAACAGAAAACGAAAGAGAACTCAAGACACGTCGTCGAAATTATGGCACTGTTGTTTAGGCCATATTTCGAGGGGGAGAATAGAAAGGCTGGTTAAGAATAAATTCTACCTCCTCTTGAGTTCTCAGATTCAGACAAATGCATTGATTGCATTAAAGGAAAATATGTAAAGATAACAAAGAAAAATGTTGAGCACAGCGCAGGTATTTTAGAATTAATTCACACAGATATCTGCGGACCGTTCTCAGTTAAAAGCATAGACGGTTATGACTCTTTCATAACGTTCACAGACGATTATTCCCGTTATGGATATATCTATCCAATAAAAGAGAAATCAGAGGCATTAGATAAATTTAAAGAATTCAAGGCTGAAGTTGAAAATCAGCACAATTTAAAGATAAAAGTTGTCCGTTCTGACCGTGGAGGGGAGTACTACGGTCGGCATACCCCATACGGACAGGTTCCAAGACCTTTTGCGAGGTTCCTAACAGAACAAGGAATAGTAGCCCAGTACTCTATGTCGGGCGATCCTCAGCAGAATGGAGTGGCTGAAAGACGGAATCATACCTTGATGGACATGGTACGAAGCATGATCGGCTATTCTACGCTGCCAGTGAGTTTATGGATGGAGGCGTTGAAAACCGCTGTCTATATTCTCAACAAAGTACCCAGTAAAGCAGTGCCTAAAACACCGTATGAACTGTGGACAGGAAAGATACCCTCACTGAATCACCTACGGGTGTGGGGGAGTCCTGCTGAGGCAAAGATATTCAACCCGAACATTGGGAAATTGGATCCCAAGACAGTAAGTTGCCGTTTTATTGGTTATCCAGATAGATCAAAAGGATATCGTTTCTACTGTCCAGACAGATTTACAAAGTTTGTAGAAACGAGACATGCTACCTTTCTAGAAGAAGAGATGATTCGGGGAAACACAACAGTTCGAAAGATTGTTCTTGAGAAGAAGCGGGTATACGCACCCACTCCAATGATTCAGGAACCGTTTTTCGAACTGCCTGCTGAGACTGCACCAGCGGTACGAGTTACTGCGATGCCAGTTCCCGAATTGATCCCTTCTGTGGCGACACATAATGAAAATGTGGAACCTGTCCTTCAGGATCCTATAGATAATAACGTTGCCACAGATCAGGGGGAGCCGTCACAGGTTCCAGCAGATAACATTCGAACAGAAGAGGCTCCTAGGAGATCTCAAAGAGAAAGAAGATCAGCTATTCCTGCTGATTATGAAGTGTATAACACAGAAGAGTTTCGAATGGAAGATGATCCCATCTCATTCGAAGAAGCCATGAGAAGCAGACATTCATCTAAATGGTTTGAAGCCATGGAAGATGAAATGAAATCGATGAGGACCAACCGAGTTTGGGACTTAGAAGAAAATTCTGAAGGAGCCAAAACAGTAGGCTGTAAATGGGTCTACAAGACAAAATGTGACTCCAAAGGGAATATAGAAAGATACAAGGCTCGTCTTGTGGCAAAAGGATTTACACAGAAGGAAGGAATAGACTATAATGAGACCTTTTCTCCGGTCTCATGTAAAGATTCTTTCAGAATAATTATGGCCTTGGTTGCACATTTCGATATGGAATTGCACCAAATGGATGTAAAGACGACATTCCTAAGTGGGGATCTCGAAGAAAAAGTTTACATGGCACAACCTAAAGGTTTTGTCGTAAAAGGAAAAGAAAATATGGGATGTCATTTAAAGAAATCCATTTATGGATTAAAGCAAGCTTCAAGACAGTGGTACTTGAAGTTTAACGAGACCATAAAGAAGTTTGGGTTTATAGAGAATGTTGAAGATAATTGCATTTATGCAAAGTTCAAGAAAGAAAAATACATTTTCCTGGTAGTGTACGTGGATGACATTCTACTAGCGAGTAGTGATGTCAGTCTACTGTTAGAAACAAAAGAATTCTTGTCATCGAATTTTGACATGAAAGACCTTGGTGAAGCCTCTTTTGTGCTAGGGATTGAGATTCACCGAGATAGAAGAAATGGGGTGCTAGATCTGTCACAAGAGACATACCTACAAAAGATTCTAGAGAAATACAATATGCATGCGAGTAAACCTACTCCTGCTCCGATAGTCAAGGGTGACAGATATGGAGACTTTCAGAGTCCCAGAAATAAATATGAAAAAGAACAGATGAAAACCGTTCTGTATGCCTCGGCAGTGGGAAGTTTACAGTATGCTCAAGTGTGCACACGCCCTGACTTAGCCTTTGTCACTAATGTGCTTGGCAGATTTCAGAAAGATCCAGGTCTAGAACACTGGAAACTTGTAAAGAAAGCCTTGCGATATGTGAAAGGCACAAAAGGCCTCATGCTAACATACAGAAGAAGAGATTCTTTAGAGATTAAAGGATACGCAGATTCAGACTTTGCGGGAGATGAAGATGATAGAAAATTCACGACGGGTTACATCTTCACTCTGGCAGGAGGAACTATTTCATGGAAAAGCTCTAAACAATCGGTCACAGCAACATCGACGATGTATGCTGAGTTTATAGCATGCTACGAGGCCTCCGGGCAGGTAGAATGGTTAAAGAAGTTTATACCTGGCTTAAGAGTGGTGGACAGTATAGAAAGACCACTAAAGATGTACTGCGATAACCAGCCAGCAGTGTTTTATGCTCATAATAACAAGAAGAGCACGACTACAAAGTCGATACAGATAAGATTTTATTCGATAAAAGATAGAATCCAGGATCACACCATAAGTCTCGAGCATATAAGAATAAAAGATATGCTTGCGGATCCGCTAACGAAAGGCCTACCACCCAGCGTGTTCATGGAACACGTAGCCGGCATGGGAATGAGGTACAGCCTATGATCTCTGGACAATAGAGGCCCAAAAGGAATACAGAATCTATTTCTGAACAGAGGCGTGTATTGTGGCTATTGATTCTATCGGCAATTGCGCGTGACGATGAGATATGCCCTATACATAAATCTGTGATGAGATAAGGAAAATAGAAAAGTGAAAGAGAAAGATAATGTGAGATTAAGGGGGAGATTGTTGGATTGATCTCTAACCTAAGGCCCAAAGGCCTTAGCCTTGATCCGCGCCCTGATCGGGGGCGCCCAACCCAACTCGCGTTGGTGGACCCCCGTCGCCAGCGCCACATAAATAGAGAGGTGGGGGCCGGGGGGCACGCATGCCAAGGATCGTCGTGCCCCGACTCCCCACCTACACCTAAACCCTAACCCGATCCCGAGGGGTGGCGCTGCGGCGGCGGGAAGCTCCACCGACCTGCACTGCACCGGCCACCGCCGCCCTAGAGCAGATCTGCTCCGACCCTCTGCACTGCGCGACGCTGCCCGTGCGCAGACGCCACCAACATAGTGATGATGGCGTCGTCTTTCTCAGAGCAAGGTAATCTACCCTAATCCTCTCTCGGTTTGATCTTATACACATGCACGCACTCGCGCACATCTGTGTTGATCCCAAGCCAATCCGCACATAGTGATCCGTGATCCGTGATCCGTGATCTAGTCCTAACACCCAGATCCTCGCCGCCTCCGGCTGGGACCTGGACCTCGCTGTCGCCTCCGTCCCCGCCGACCCATCCTCAACTGACGGGGCCTCTTTATCGCCACCGCTGGTCGCGCCAGTGACGCCTGATCCGTACCAGCCTGGCGGCGTTATTTGGAAGCTGATTACCATGCCCTTTATCTAATCGGTGGTGGAATGAACTTCGTGCTCGGCACTGTAAGACTCAGCTTCTGCGCCGTAGACAGGGCTCTCTTATTCACGGGCTTTGGTGGTGATCAAAGGCTGATCGAGGCTGTCTCTGAGGACTCCGTCTACGCAGGGGAGAAGGCTAGGTTTCTGCCACATGATATTCTATTTGAGGTAGCAATGAGGCTTCGGAAATCCCGAAGAGATGTTCAGTCCATGCGACCAGTTTTCCCGCAGTGGAGATCAGTCGTCCCAAACACTAACGGGCCATGGCTCGTACTGTCATGCCAGCAGTAGGTGTTGCCACCTGGGACTCAGAGGATTGCTGTTCTCCAAATGCTGGCTCCTGCTGGTGCTGTTGCAGCAGATGTCATAATGGCCGTTGTCGCGTGCCTCTCCTTGCCACCATTGTCTGCAACATGCTGGGGTGCAGCCCATGGACTGGTAGCTTTGAGACAGTCTGGGACCAATGACTTGTACCTTTTTTGCCTTATCTGTGGTAGCAGTAGGATCATCCCTCCACTATCTGGTGGAATGACTCCACATGGTATATTCTTCAATGAGCACCCTTTGGAACCAATGGCTACTATCACAATCGTAATTCCAGGTCTCCCAATCTGTAATTCGAGACTTCACTATGAGCTGACCGATTTGCAGGATGCCCAACGGCATAGATGGGCCATGTACCCAGGCACTGAAAAATACATCATGAGGTCTGTGTGTTTCAGTGATTGTGTGCACTTCATTGGAGCTACCTCAGCAAACAAGGTAGTGATTGATGACCTTGGTGGTCCACTTGGACATGACATGGTCTTTGTGGATGTTCCTGTAGCAGAAAACGGTCACATGGTTGTTTGGGGCAAGTATGGCCGCCATGTGTTCAAATGCTTAGACAACATCTACCTCTGCTTGTTGTTTCGTGATTATGAGGATGTGAATGCTGTGAGTGCCCAGGTATTTCTTCTTGAGTCTAGTGCGGGTTATCATCTGGTACCTACCGATGACATTGGGAGCTACGCAGTATACTTGGGCGCCAACAAACCCGTGGTGCTCCCAGCTGAGGATGGATCATTTATCCAGCGGAGGAACACCATCTATGTTACTGATGATGACGGAGCTGTCACAAATGGGAGAGTGCTATCCATTGATCTTAGCTCTCATGAGGTCTTGCCCATACCTTTCCCAAATGATATATCAATCAACCACTATGGGGATGCATCTTGGGTGGCAGCACCGCCTCTGGATAGCTCAATCTGGCATATGTGGCAGTGCAATAATTAGTGTTCCATGTTTGCGTCTGTAGTTAGCCACATCTCTGTGTCTTTTGTTGTCTTGTTTCTGTTAGAATTAAGTCCTGATGGTGATAGAATAATGTGTTAGTAGTGCCTGTGAGCACTTTGTCTGTGGGTGGTTCGTGCCTACGTGCGCCTTATTACCAATTATGCTTTGCTAGTGCCTATGTGCACCTTATCTATTAGATGCTTTGCTTAGCTTCTAAGTATCCTACCCATGGTTGGCCTATATGTACCGCAAACCTGCCTTTGTGGCTGTGTGGTTAATGAGAAAGTGATCTATTGGGCCAACAGTTTCTTGGTTCAATCATTTAATGTAATGCCTGCAAGAACATGTTTGCGTCTGCAGTTAGCCACATTTCTGTGGCTTTTGTTGTCTTGTCTGTTGGTTCAATGTGACGCTTGCAAGAACACCTCGGATTCTGATTTATGCTTACTCTTTGATGTTTGGTGTCTGTTGAAATGTCCCAGTACATGTCTTCCTGAAGTGTCCAAGCTGCAAGTTTTATCCATAATTGGTCATGTATTTGGAACTCTACACCATACTGTCAACACCATTTTCTTCTTTAGTATAGCCTATTTCTATTTTAGTGCTATTTGTACTCTTCAAATTTCTTCAAACTCATTGATGAAGTGCTGTGGCGACTACAGAATTTTTTTTGAGAAATGAGGCATGGTATTGTTTGGACAAATTGGAGTTCTCCATCTAGGACAATAATGGATACACTGTATTGGCCATTTTGCTTTCTTTTCCCCCTCCTGGCTGCTCCTTTTGCTTTGGAATTTGATGCATTTTCTTTTGCATTAATATTCTTGACTTGTGTAGCAATGATGAGGCATTTGCATTAATATTCTTGACTCGTCTAGCAATGATGAGGTATTTGGTCCTACCGGTCAGTTTGATGTCCGCAATGGTGACATGGTGGTGAAAGAGCAGCACCACTGCATCCCAATTCATGGACCAGTGATGGAAGAGGGCGATGATTTCCGCTTTTAAAGAGAAACGAGGGCAGTTGCAGACAATGGGACTGTGTGGCGTCTGAAAGGATGGCAGTGGCAGCAGAAAACTAGCGGTGTGGTGTTGGGTTGGTGGCCTATTCCCACAGGTGAGCAGCGGCAGCCAACCAACATCCACCTGTTCAAGTTTGGGTGTTCAGATATTTGTGCAATTTCCATATGGTGTTTTCCTTTGGTCTTTGCATTTGTTTTACTCTTTTTTTTTCAGTTGGATTTGGAGACTGGAGTACTGTACAAAACTGTTGAGGGAATCTTGGCCATAATTGGGAAAGAAGATGTCTTAGTTGTCGCATACTTTCTTCTTTACCACGGCATACGACAGGTAACTTGTGTACTCTATATGCTGATTAATTCATCATATCAACATTTGTTTATGATCTGTGTTGCTCTCTTTGATTTTTTGATGTCTGTTGAAATGTCCCAGTATGATTCCTTTCCCTTTTTTCCCTCTCAGCACTTCCAAATTTCTGATTACTAATTGCATCGTTTCGAATCCAAAATGATTTGCTTCTAAATCTTGGTGAGCAATGGTTTAGCTATACAACGTATCCTTGCAAGGAAAATGAATTGATTACAACCCATGACGACTATACTCCCTTCTCAAGAAGATAAAGGAGAAACTAGAGGGAGATGAATAGATTGGTCACAAATGTCCAATCTTAAGGATATGTTGGATTCTTTAATATGCTGCATGAGACAACCCATCATTTTGGTATAGATGCTTTATTTTGGACATTCTGCCCTTTTCACTGCCACTAAATCTAGACCTCTTGCCCTTGCTGCAACCATCAAACAATAATAAGTATTCACCACTATAGTCAATCTACAAATGTGTGCAGCAACAACATTCAATTTCTATCCACTGCAGTAATGAATAACAAGGACAAGTTACAGGGGTGCCATGTTTTATCTGTCTCTTTGATGATATCCCATCTTTTTTAAAACTAAGCAAGTGTATGAGAAGTTCAAGATGCTATTTGTTTTCACTGGATGTCGATAGTATACAATTGATCTGTCAATTGTCACATTACCTCTCCCATGCTCATAAAAGTTATTAGTAGATAGGTAATGGTATGGAAGGAGCGAAGTAACAAAAGCTTTGGGAAACACCTCCCATGCCATCGAGTTTAAAGTTTCTTTTACATATATATTTTTTCGGACACTGGATGTCTTTATTTTACATGGATTTAGTTCTGCAATTTGCTTCTTTGGAGCACACTATTATTTCCATGTGCCATATTTGATGAAATTATAGGATTGAATTGACTATCTTTCTCTTGCAGCAGTAGATCTCATCAATAACGAAAAGTCAGTGTTGCCATAGCCACATCTGTCCTCCAAGCAGTGTTTGTAACCTATAGCAAACAAGACTAAGGTCCATGCCACTAGTTTCCCATCAAAAGATAATGCAGTCACTCAGTATCACATCCCTTACTTCCTTTATGTATTTTGTAAAGGATTCCTTCCTAGCAACTTCAACTGCTGCCTTTGTTAAGGCTGGCTTGAAAAATGTTGTAATTGTTTAGGACAAGCTAATTCGTTCAAAAATGTCTTAAACGCCATATATTTAAAAACGGAGGGAGTATATGAGAACAATAGTTATGGTGTCAGCATCCCTTTCCTCTATTGATGCGCTTTAAGGTGTCGATGTTCATGTTCTTAAACATTCTGCCATCCTCAATTCTCCCACTTCCCCCTTGACACAATAGTTGCCAGCCCATGAGCCCCTCTTTTCTTGGGCTTCAGCAGTCAGTATGATGACATTCTTCCTGCCAGACTCGTGAGTACCCACCCCTAGTATTGAAAACTTGGCTAGTTTCTTCGAGAATGGAAGCTTTGCCCTACAGCTTTCAAATTCTTCTGTTTCTAAGAAGTTTATGACCCTGCTTTAGATGATAGAGGATTTGACAAAAATACCTTCCTGCCATCTATTTAACTATTCTTTTGAAATGCCATCTCATCCTAACCCTCGAGGCTTCCAAACTTAAGCACTGCCCATGACCAGGCTAAACCTAGCATAAGCAACGGCGACCTGAAACATGTCATTTGGCCAGGAGATTCAGCTTCAGTGTCCAAAGGTTGGGACTTTCCACTAAACACAAAGCTACTACAGATTTATATGCATGTGAGACGTGAGTTCATTTTTTTAATTTATTTTGAATGCCGACACTAATTCTTGCACCAGTGGGTCAATTGTTAGGTGCTACAGCATTGATGTCTTTGGGGGTGGCTGCGAAGAGAGTAGAGACTACCATATGCTCTGCGATATGAGTAGATTTACTATGGTTTCGCCAATTCTCATGACCAGTTGACATTCCAGGTGTTCTTAAAAGTTAGCCCTTTCCATGATTATTGCTTCCCTGGCGAATTATTTTGAAAGATTTCTCATTCTATATGTACTTCTTTCCCTTTTTTTTTCTGTTTTCTGATTCCATGAGGGAAGTTTTGACGTGGCAGTAGGTGATGTGACAATTATTGTTGGTCAAGCTTGACATGTGGGGTTGTGGACTTCACACTGCCATGCTCCCATGCACAATTGGGTGTCTTAGTGTTTCTCTTAGCTATATATAAAGTTCTATGTGGATCTAGTTAAAGCCACTGACAAATAACCTCTGGGTTGCAATTATGGTCTTTATCTACTTCACTGGTTTTCCTAGGGGCAAGGTGGAAACAGTTCAGTACTATATCCTGTTTTACATTCTCCAGTTTGACCTTTTCACATGGCATGTTGTAACAACTATCCTTGTTCTGCCTAACACTATATTGAACTGCACATCTTTCTAGTACTTTGAACTCAAACTTATAAATGTTCCACTTTCTTGCTTCAATTCTTAACTATATATCTCTATATTATACTTTGTGACAGATCAAATTTTTTTTGGAAAGCAAAACTGTATTAAACATTGCTTCGGGGCAAATTGCCGGATACGAGCTCTCTTACAAACTCAGGGGCTTGACTCATACACATATCAGAGGCAGAGGCCAACGTGCTTGCTCCATAAGTCGCTAAACAGTCAGCTACCATATTACAAGATCTATTACATAGCGTGACGATACAAGATGAGAATTCTGTTTGCGTAAGGTCCTATCAATTCCTATGGAGCAAAGAGCTGATTGCCAGGACAGAAGCATACGTCTCCAGAATAATGTGTGTCATTCCAAGTTGAGCAGCCTGCTGAATAGCCTTGAGTGCCGCTACTACTACAGTCTGTATAGCCGATGCTGCTCGCATAAATTTACCAGCCCCGGCCAGCAGCACCTCACCTTTACTGTCCCTCACCACAAAGCCCCAACCTCCAGTTCTGGTGTTCTGATCATATGTGCCATCAGTGTTGATCTGTAAGAAGTTTTCAGATGGGGGCTTCCATGAATGAATGGCAGGGGACTGAACTTTCTTCCCATTAACCTCCAATTTTCAAATTCAAACAAGAAGAAAGTTAATTGAACCTTGAATTTCAGCAGCGCACTGCAGCCTCCCACCACCATTCACTTTGTTCTTTGCCGACCACCATCTCCACAAGAACACAATGACCTTCAATTGTTTGCTCTTCACCAGCTCCCATATCTTGTTAATGGTTTCCTTCGCCAACTGACATTTTATCAACTCAACTCTGACATCTTCCATATTCATGGAGCGCCAGCATTGCTTAACATACTTACACTTGAAAAAAAATATGCCCACAATCCTCATCAAGCCTTTTACAAATTGGGCATACTCTGTCTAGCTGTACACCTCGTCTTACCACATTTCTCCTCACTGGTAGGCATGGACTAATCAACAAATAAACATCTTGACTTTGTAGAGGACTTTGTTGCCAGATTTTAAACCAATTAAACTGACCCACACCACCTACTTCATTCCTTGACAATGATGCGTCATGTCCTGTACTATTCTCTCACTGCTACAACAAACTTATATGCTGATTTAACTGAAAATTGCCCTTTTGCATCAAAATACCATGCTGGCCAATCAATCCATCTGCTCACCAATTGGAATCCGGAGGATTTCTGCAGAATCTTCTGGCCAAAAAGAATCATGGATTAGCTGCTTATCACATTCACCTGTTGTGACAGATCAAATTAAATTACCACTTAAACTTTTGAATGCTCTTCATAATTTGAAATTGTGACAGATCAAATTATCAAGGACATTCAAAAGTTTAAGTGGCGATTTGGTGCTTTGGGATGCTTGTATTAGCTCAGATCTATACAGTGATCCTATCTTCATTGGCTTGTTGCTAACTAAACAGAGGCTCCAACGAGGCAAATTCTGTATACCAGTGTTGATCATTTATGCACAGAATGCTTAGGATGTTCTGGTTTGATGAGCGCAAAATATACAGAGGCTCCAGTTTGTTGAAGGAATGTGCAAAAGCATTGAGGACGACAGGATCAAGGCATGGAGGGGTGTCAGCTATCTCCGGTGAGATCGCGTATCTAAATTCTTTTCTTGACAGTATGTAAAAGAGTTGGAATAGTTGGGCCCATCAATAAGGCTGATGATCTGCAGCTTCATTTAAGGGGCTCCACACTGGTACCTGACCCTTAGAAGGCCATCTTGATCTGAACAGAGGGATGTGTAGGTTTTTGGATTCACAAGAGATGGTTCAGGGATGCAAGTCCTTTCCCATGATTATGGCAGCGCTGATGCTGATTTTGTGAATCTCAGTTCACGGAGCTTCAAATATCTCATCATCATCAATGGACTGATAAAACTTGCTGTAGTTCATTTATGCCACCATGCTGAAAATCATCAGTCCATGGTGTGTTCACTGGAGTGGAGATACTGCTAGTGACATTGAACCATAAAAATTGCAGAGTAGCAGCATGGCTAATGACCCTGTGCCTGCTGAATCAGTCAATAGTGAGATGAAGACCAGCTAGAAAGTTAAGCATGACACCGGTTGTTTTCTGCAGGTTTCTCCAAGCTACGTCAAAAGAAAGAATACACTATCTGCACATTCTATCATGGTTTGTGTATCCTTGCTTGGATTGTGGTAATTTATAGGAGTTTGTATGGGGGCGCCAGAAGTTCTAAGGCTTCCCTTTTGTTCCTCATGTTGCTTTTTGGTCTTACATTAATTGTGGTGATTGGGAGGTTTCAGATTTTTTTTTTGAAATGATATTATTTTAATAGAAAATTGTATAGAAACGGGTACCGAAACATGAAAATTGTATAAATAACAGTCTATCGGTCATTCAGCAGCCGACAAGCCTACATGGATCTGACATGTCTGTGGAGAGGTTAGCTGGCATTGACCTATCGGCCATTCAAGTGCCGATACCGTTCAACAAGCTAAGCTAGCTAACACCATATGCATGCTAAATTGCTAGTACATGTGCATTCAAGATTTTATAAAAATCGTAGAAAAATAAATATATATCCAATTGAAATGAAATCAACTCCATTATATTTGTAACCTTATCCTCTACATGACAAAATTATAGGAACTCATAAAATATTTTTCAAAATTTCTAGAATTAGTTAATTGTGTACGCTTTGCTTAATTCATAGTTATATTCATATTAAATCCAAAAATCATGGAACTATTTTTGATAAGTCTAGGCTTTAATGGTGTTTCTTGTGCAATCAATGTTTGGCATGGGGCTGTTGTTTACCAGTGCAATTTCTAACCTATTTACCTAAAGCTAGTAATTTTTAAAAAATGCATAATAAATTCCTATACAGCTGCTAAAATCATGAATCTAATTGTGTTACCTTGATGTGGCTATGTGGTGCTGTTTAAAACTGCTAGGATGTCATGAAACTTGGATTTAACATGAATTAAATATGAATTAAGCAATGCATACACAATTAACTAGTTCTAGAAATTTTGAAAAATATTTTGAGTTCATATAATTGTCATGTAGAGGATAAGGTTATAAATATAAATGAGTTGATTGGTCCGATAGAACCCGTCAGCTGACCAATAGGGTGACATGGAGGTTGACGTGGAGGCCATGCAGATCGCTTATTGGCTATCAGCTGGCCAATATGCTCTTGTCGGCCTCTTCTATCGGCTACTGCATAGCCGACAGACCACTAAATTTGTAACTTTGAGAATTTGCTACTCATTTTTGCAATATTCTTTTAAAATAATATTATTTCCAAAAAAGTTAGGAAGTTTCATGTTAATGTGAACCGACAGGAGTATATATCTTGTATTCCAGAAGATTCCTTGTTTATCTAAAGTTATTTTTCATCTTGCCAATCCACTGCATGTCACAATACTTCCCTGACGTTTGCCTCCTCTCTCCGGACATTTCCCAGATGTTTCTCTTTTTTTTGTCTCCAAGAAATCGAATATTTCATCTTGTGGTATGGACGTATGGTTGTTTTTTAGAGAAAAAAAAGCACATTCAATCTCAAAGCAGTATATCTCTATTTTCTGATAAGCATTAGAAGCGAAGAAAGAAATTAAGTTGTTTAATTTCCCGAAACTCATCCACAGTTGTATGCCCAGAGGTAAACTCATTCACAGTATGCTTGTTCGCGTTCTACTTCAAATTCTCTGTTAACCAGCCTTTGCTATTCAGTTTACACAGACTATTTTTATTTGGTAACTGTGACTAGCTTTGCCATACAGTTAATACAAATGTTTTTTCTTTTATGTTATAATTGCCAACACTGAATCTATCTACTTTGTTCAGTTTGTAATCATCAAACCCAAAGCAACAGGAGGGGCATGTTTCTACTACCAGAATGTAGGAAATTAACCGTGGGTATTAAGTGTGCCAAAAAAAAAAGCAAATTCTGATCCTGCAAAGGTGAGGGATAGTGCGTAAGCGTTCAGAAATGCTCCATGACATAAGGAGCACCTGAGTCTTAAAACTGATCACCACAAAAGAAAGGTGGATCTAAGTGTGCAAAAAAAGAAAACAACCCTAAAATTCTTGCAAGAAAATATAGGGTGCATACTGATGCAAATTGCCCATGCCACAACCACATCATTTGTGCAATTTCTTCAATGTAACGATGCGTACAAATCTAGAAGAAGTATAGAAACCAATACTGATGAATCATAACCAGAAGAGAAACAATCAGCAAGTCAGGAAATATTTATTGAGACTCAATATAACCATCAAAAGAGGATTCCATTTGAAATAACAAAACGAGCATTCGGATGAATTATGAAGGTTGACAATAGCATTATGAACAAGACGCACAAGGATACATAAATTTCCCTAATACAAAGTATCAGAACTGAAGGAACTTCATAAGGAACTTCCTGCATTCTAAAGAGTTGGAATGGAAATTTCATAAGGAAATTCCCACATAGTAAACAAGCCCTAAACAAACAGCTTATTTGTGAAGACTACCTTCAAGACTACTTAAAAAGGGTTTTCTAGGACAAAACCAGGCATATGGCATTCTGTCCTTGAGCTCCTTCGGGTAAGGAATTGTTTCCACAACATTAGATTCCAAATGGAACACAGATATCCAATATGGTGCGTTCCAAGGTATATCCGCATAGTAGATGCAATTCCTCTTGATCACAGGAAACTCCTTTGCAGAGAGGGCAAAGGTGTCACCTCTGCCCACAAACAGTGAGTGGTCACCAAGGTCTCTCACCCTCTCATGGAGCTCCAACCGCTGGTTAGGCGTCCAAACTGGTTTGTAGACTTCAGCCGGCCACGGATGGCTTCCCCAGTACAACACCACAAGCAGCAGTTCGCCATTGCACACAGCCAGGTGGGCCCCGCGCACGGGGTGAAGCCTGTGGCACCTGCAGAGCTTGTTCACTACAGAGCAAGCATAGAAGATTGGAGTACACTTGGGAGAAGGATCAGATCCAGTACTTAGATCACAGATAACAATGTGTATCTGAATGTCAATGTAGTATGCTTTTCCACCATGGAACGCGATGGTGTCGATTGCGCATGTACCTCGCTCGTTCATCATGGTCCAGGTAGCATCTCCAGGGCGCCAGATGAGAGTCTTCTGCCCTATCTCACCTTTTATCTGAGCGGCGATAGCAATCCAGTCCGACGATGCGAGTGGATCATCGGAGATGAAGATGCGGGTGACGGGACTCAGGCACGGGAGGGAGATCTCGGTGCCGGAGAGAGGCTCCCACAGCACGAGCCGCGTTTGGGATTGATCATCGTCCACCAGGGCCAGCCAACCCCGAGACGCGCCGCAGCAGTAGGGGAGGCCGGCCGGAGGAGCGCCGACTTCCAATCTCCGTGCGTCGCCACGAGGGAGGCGGAGGGAGTACTTGCCGATTGGTTCCAATCCGGTCCGACCCCCGCGGCCGGCGACGATCCATGGGCGGCAGGCGGCTAAGAGAGAGGTGAAAGCTCGCCAGTGGGTACATACCTGGTGATGTGGAGGTGGTCGGCGTCCGAGGACAGCCGGGCGGAGACCTCTTTGAGGAGATCGGCGGGGAGGGAGGACCAGCCGCCGCCGGCCATCAACAGGTGAGGCCGTGAGGGCTAAGGGCTAGAGCCCTTTTCTTTTAATTATTTATATTTTTTGAGAGAGAAGACCACGGACCGTGTATATTCTCCTCCAGCAGCGGTGGGGCCGCGGGGGCGGACAGGCCTCGCCTGCAGTACTGCCGCGTGTCAGGGATGGCAATTTTTTCCGCGGTACCCCGCACCCGCGGTCCCCGATCTGATGGGCCAGCGATGGGTATGAAATGTTAGCCGTGGGTACGGATACGGGTACAGAATTTTACATGCAGGTAGAGCATGGGTAAAAAATTTTACTCACGGATATCTGTTGGGAATATGGAATATAATAATTATAACCTAGTGATCTTGTATCATTCTCAAATTTTATATCTTATTTTATTGTGATTGTATGAACAATAAGATCGTGTGAAGTAACAGATGTGAAAGTGACATTTACATTTTGCTTACTGTTTGTAGTGAAGTATATGCATCATTGTTGTATTTTTTAGATGAAATACTTAGCTGAATTGAATGCATTTACTTCCAAACAACTACAAACTACAAAATAGATGCTGAAGATAAGAAAAAACGGTGCAGAATGAACCGTTTAGTTCTCTATTTTACTAATGCTTTGCATTCGCTTGTATGAGCGATAAATTCAAAATATGGTAATCTATATAACCAAATGATATATTATTTATGCTATCATTAATAGACCTGATGAGTACCTGAAATCACCGGGTAGAGGTACGGATATAAAATTCTACTACTAGATTTCGTGGGTACAAGTATATCTTAGAGTTTCGGATATTATCGCTGACGGGTATTTACTCTACCCGCACCTTACTCGATCCCTTTCCATCCCTAGACGTGTTGGATCGGACCGTACGTCAGTTACCCAACTGCAGGGGCAGTACTGCAAATGATCCCTCTTGCGGGCATCTCCAGTAAAAATGTCAAAATATTAAAAACGATGAGTATTCATTATAAGAATGAATTAAACGGATTTTAGATAATTTGAAACTTTCAGCAGATGTAAATGCATCCAGATTCTGTGTACACGCAAACTCTCAAGTTTGATTTCGTTTCCATTAAAAAGGTGCCAAAAGACAAATTTTATATGTGTGAAAACATCGCTTTTGTATCTTTTGTAAAATGATTAAAGTTGGACTTTAGACTTTACGTGTTTATATAGAACTCGGATGCATCCGGTGCCAAACCGGAAGTAGGCGATGTTGATGCGCGCGTACATGGCGCTCAGCACTCTGCATCCGGCATTTAACTCTTGTTTATCTGTAAGTGATAGAGAGATCTGCTCAAAATTCCTTACAAAAAACCAAGTTTATCTTGGAACAGGCAAACAAAGAAATGTGTCGTGTACAAAATTTTAAAGCTGAATGTGTCCAATACAATTTTATGTGACCTGCACTATGACACGACTGAACAGAGACTGAACGACATGAGATTCACATGGCTCCCGTTCCATGCTGGTGAACAACAGATCTCTGGACCACCTCGCCTTGTACATTTATCAACATTGACTCCTGCCACAGTTGGCAAATGAAAGTTACATGGGAATCCAAAGGTTTCGTATTGATATGCAGCATACAACCATAAATAAGCTCACCATCTCTAGGGGTGTAACTCTGTGCAGGAAGAAGCCATCTACACCTGTTTGGTCACCACCATGGCTGGGATGTCCAAGGTACAACATTGAATTGTCATTGTGGAAGTATCCACAAAGCCCACCCGTGCTTACATATGCGTTCTGTATCATATACAGAGAGTTTAAGTTATAGAGATCATTAATTTGGAAAAAGAAACTCTCATCAACAAAGAGAACAGAATTTACCACTTCAAATTTTGTGAAAATACGCTGAAACGGTGTGTAGAACATCATTATTTCCGATGCTTCTGCCTCATTGCAAACAACTAATGGATTGTATCCAACAACTATTTTCCTGTCTTAACAAAAAAGAATGTGAGACATTATGGTCACAAAAAATTTGTAGTAAAGACTGAAATATTTGCTTCTCCAATAATTATACAAAGAAGGTAATGCATAATGAACAGGGACAACTGGTAGTAAACGCTTACCAATTACCACTGGTAAGTGCCAATGATCGCTCCAACCATTTAGTTTGTTCCCTATATAAAGTGCTTATTTTTCCATCATGTAGAGGTTCCTTGTAAAGAAATTGACAAATCAGTGGCTAAGAATCTATCAAAGTTAGCATACCTAACGTGATGTACTGCTGATTATCAGACAGGCATGATCCCAAAAGAAAATCAAAGTTCGTTTAAAAAAAAAAAGAAACTCAAAGTTGCTCAAGGTGTAATACCTGCAAAGCCCCAGTATCCAGACCAATGATATCTAGAACCTGATCGTACGACATATTCACTTTCTTCACAAAGTTACCGAGTATACGACCATGCGATGACATGGTGGAATACCTGACAGAAAAGCAATGGTGCTGGTCCCATAATGTACACTATAGAGCTAAATTTTATTAGAAGTGGCTGTAAGTGTAGGGACAACTATCTTACCAGGGTATATTCAGAGCTTGGGAGTACATGGAACCCTGAAAGGGAAAAAGGAAACAACTTAACATTGTTCAGTTACCAAAAAGATTCCTTAACTACCACATTAGTATTGGACAATGAAACACATTAGACATAACTCCAATCTCATTAGCGCAAGTTAGTTACTTACATTTTGCCGAAGTGGGTCATTCTCTCCAGACTGAGAGACATCCAGCACGAACTTGACTTCATAAACCTTTGCAATAGCCTCCATCTTCATAAAAAATATACTTTTAATCAGAATAGCAAATCTACATAAGACATGTGTACTTCTTTTGTGCAATTTCTTCAAGCCAACAAAAACGGCACAATTGACAATCGATCTAATCACAGGCAGCAAGACATTTCTAAGCCACACCAAGCACATAGAAGTTTCACGCTGCTTAATTCGACATCAACAGCAACATTTGCCAAGACGGGTGAATAGCAAAGCAAACCGAACCACTCACTAAGTTCACTTAACTACATGAACACATACTGCACTGTGCTATTAACCAGTCCATAAAGTGGAGTAAGAATAGAATACAACACAATTCAGCAAAGACATGGTCAGTCAGGAGGCACATTGGCACATGTGCCTCATCAGAAAAGTTGGATGCTGCATGTGCCGTCATCCCAGGTAGCTCCAACGCAAGGACTCAGAGTAATAGCAGTCTTAGATCTGCTGCAAATGTGCAAGTCATCACCGCGTGAATCGGTGTCAAAGCATCGCCGCTTATGTAGGAGCACGAGAGTACGCGCAGGCAACTAAATGAGCAAATCAAATCAATGATGACATCTTCACTCCGAATGACTTCTGTTGGTCCAACAAACCACGAACCAACAATTCCTAATGTTTCGAACTTGAATTACCAGTCACTGCAACATTAGATGGGCGATTTACTCGGCGGTGATCCAATTTACCGTGATAAAAAGAATGCATCGCAGCGCAAAACGAAGCAATGTAATGCGGCAATGCCAATTCGCCACAAGGCGGAAGCAACACGACCACGAAGAACACAGAGAGCCCAAACAACACGCCAGGGGACCGGATCATGGAGAGGGAGTAGAACCGCGCGGACCTGCCTCAGTAGCCGGGCCTGCTCGGCGGGCGCCCGGGATCCGCCGGCGACGCTGAGGAAGGCGACGCCTCCGCCGCGCGCGCCCCGCCCGAGCGCGTCTGCCCCGCCGCCGCCCCCGCAACGCGGGAAGAGCTGCGGCTCGCCGAGGCTGAAGGCCGCGTAGAGCGCGAGGCACAGCGCGGCCTGCACGGCCACCGTGCCGCGCCACGGCAGCTGGCACCTGCGCTCCGCCGCCTCTGGCGCTTCCTCTTCCATTGCCGTAGAGCGGTCGGGCACAGCCCGTCAGGCCTCGCCTCGCCGTCTCGTGCGCGCTCTGTGGCGCCTTCTCTCAGTCTCAGCAGCCGTGCCGCCGAAGTCGACGGAGACTACTGCGGGGTCGTGGATATCGTGGTCAAGGACGAACAAACCAACGAAGTGCCAATGATGATCCATAAAAAAATGCCCATTTTTTTTCTCCCTTCGGATCATGGGCTCCTGGCGTCCTGTCGTAGGCCACCGAGCCAGGTGTCGTGTGTCGAACAGTGAAATGGCAGACGTGGCATGGGTAAAAAGTGAAAAACATACCACAAACGGAAAACGAAACCGGATAGTTTTCTAAACCAGATAACTTAGTACTTGGCAGAACGGTTCGTTGGTGAGCATTAGCAGTAACAAGCATCAGGTTTACTTTGATGTTACAATATATGGTAGATTCTGATCACCAGTAAAAAAGTAAATTAACGGGAGTTCCCTTTCCTATCGCTCTGCAACCTACCTACACGTCAACCGTCGATTTCCATCATGTCCGGCTTGGCAGTCGAAAGCTCGCCATTCGCTGCCTCAGGGCCTGAATCTTGCGGAGGTGCAGCAGCAGCTTCTTTGGAGTTCGCATCTACCGCTTCCTCTTTGATGGCACTGCCAGTGCCATTCTGTTGGGGTTGCAGGGCCTGAACGACACCCTCGCACAAAGTTTCAAACTGATGAAGGCTATTGGCCAAACTGGAAGACGCGGACTTGATACCAAAGAACGAATTGAGCGCAGAAGCGCCAGTGTCTTCAAGCACGCCACACATCTGAGAGCATACACAGAGACGGGTTAAACCCACGAAAAGAAACGATGTGTTCTCACTCATGGCTCAGCTCCACTACGCACCTTATTGTAAAGATAGGGAACTTGTGACTGACCGCCTGTGCCATAGGGAGCCACTTCATTGGTAGCTGCAAATGAGGATCCCAGTTATCACAATAAACAATAGGAAAATCTCAAAGTACATGTCCACAACATCACATTTTTAGAGATGGCAGAGTACACAGGACAGCAGCCATGCTTGACACATGATTAAAATGATGGCAAACATGTTATCTGTTTCTTTCTGCATTGATGAAGAGAAGGAATATGTAGGGAATAGGATGTCACTTACGAATTGGCTCAAGATTTTGCAGTTCTTGCAATTCCACCAATAATTCATTGATATCTCGAACAGCTGGAGCATGTCCCGCTGGAATACCTTGTTCGGCAATATCATCAGGAACAGGAGTATTTGACTTTATCTGCCAAAAAAACAGAAGTACACCATAACAAACGACCCGCAACAACAATAGTAAAGGAACAGCTAGAGTGCGCTCCCAGGAGAGTTTATGTGCACGTGTGTTGAAAGAAGAAAAAAAGCCCGGTACCGTACCACAGCATATTCCAGATCCAAGCATCTCTCCAGGATATGATATCTCTTTCTCAAGAACTCAACTATCTTTCTCTGGATCTCCTTGTAATGGGCACCTGCTGCGTTCACCTCACCTTCCTGTGCGCCTTCCAGATTTCCCTGGAAAAGAATTGAAGAATTGTAAGAAACACAATTGAGTCACATCACTTGGAAATTATGAAGAAAAGACAGTAAGCACATACTAACATTTTCCACATTGTTTAACTGAGCACCCATTATTTCATTAATGGAAGGGAGATTCAGCTCTCGTCGTGCAGCCTCAAAAAGCCCATTATCTCTGTCATCTGATATATACTGCCACCTCGCGTATCCATGCCTAATGAAGGGAAAACAATTCAATTATGTTAATACCTTAAATGGTAATTTTGTTACAGCATAAAGACAAACAAAAATTGGATAAATAATGTACTAGCCATGAGCGAAAAAACACATGCAAAGTGATCTTAATATATAAAAGCAACTAAAGGCATTCAATGTGCAGATCATATATTGTAAAACTTATTGTCACAAAGTGAAATGTTAACAGATACATACTTTAGTATCCCTTTCAGTAACAGTAAATCATGTTCCGTTTTCCATATTCTTCCACCAGATAAGCCTTGGAACTCACAGAGCAAGTAATTAGGAAAGAGGTTTGTATTTTTTCCTTGTCCCATGGCAGCCACCTGGAACCACAGAAACAGGATAATATTAGACAATACAAAGGTTGTCTCATTGATAACAGAATTGCACAACGAAGTACTGTTATCAATGAAATTCTATAAGGTCCAAAGATCTATGAAATTGTACAAGTAATATGCTTCCAGATCATGATAGAGAACAGTCTGAGTTCTTCAAAAGAACACACAAGGTATAATACAGAAGTTCAGTTCAGCATCAGTTGCACTTTACATACAAAAGTATACAGTACCCATAGCAAAGCTTCTTTATGTTTTAAGTCATGGTAAGATGCCAATACCAACTGAAAGCCACATGTACCTTCTCCTCGATAAGGGATATGTTTGCTATCCTGACCAACACATCATCAACACGCATCCCTTCCTTTGGAATGCCATCTGCATTCATGCATATAGACGATAAGAATGTAGATGGAGTAGAAATGATAGTAGCCAGCACTAAGCTCAACTTACCTGAAAAATAGTCTGAATCGTTAATGTCTTCAACAAGATGGGCCATGACAAGTTCAGCATATCTGCAAGAACATTTATAAAATAAGTAAATAAACTGTATGGAAGAAATTGCAAGAAATCAGTTTCAGGACTAGAAAAGGATTGCCTTAGTGCTTGCAAAATTTTCTTATTTGGTGTTTCACTTGGGAAGTCATTTAGTATACCAGAAGAGACTTCCTGACTAATAGGCGCTATACAAACCTACCCTATACATAAGTGGGTGTACAAAATTAGGTGCATGCTCAAGTATAGCATATTCTTGTGGGTTCTTTTACAAGGAAAAGGCAATGTTAGAGCTACATAAGAGGGCAGCATCCCAACTCCTGTTCCGTGCTCATATGAGTTACTTCAGCTTCAAGCTTACTCGAATTGCATCTGAGTAACCTAATTAGTTGTCAGTCTATCATTGGCATTAATTTGCTATTAGCAGACATAGTCTGGCTTTCGTGGCACAGTTGGCTTAACTTGGCGTCCTATGTCATGATATCACATCTTTTCTCATAGATAAGGATGCTAGCTATCCAGATTTGCAATATAACTCATAAAACATGAACCCACCCAAGCAACTACCAGCGGCTGACTTTGTCTCAATGTGTACCTGCCTACTCTAATTACCAATAGGCCTCTGCCGTCGCAACATGTGTACTTTCAGAACTTCCAAGTTACTGATTTCTTCACCAAGGGACAAAAGCGAGTTCATTATCTATATACCTAGAAGCTAATGAATAAAGTGTAAAATGTTGTAGATGATGTCCAACTAACTTACAAAAATATGCCTTATCCTTCCTACTTGGTGTACAACTCAAAAATATTTGAGATCCAAAAATATGGAGAGCATATTTCACATACCTCTGAATTTCGTCAACACTTTTTCCTTTCAGACGAGGAAGATACTCTTTCCAGTCATAGTTCTGAAAACCGTATCTGCAATGTGGTGCAGGGTTAATTGCTGACCACGAAAAACTACATGGTATACATTCATTTTGGTCTCAGTACAACTAGAGAATACCAAACCATACAACAGCGGTCCCAGGGCAAATATTAGATGCTTAAATTGGATAAGAAATAACTACTTGGTGATAAAGATACAGGTCAGCACACAACTATAGAAGAGATAATAAAAATGTCAACACTAACCAACCATTGTCAGAAATAGAACCCTGTTAATGAAAATGTACCCATGGGCAAGAGATATAGATAAAACGGAAATTTGTGCTTGTTCTATCACTCTACGCAAATAACATGTCGACATCTGGACATAAACTATAAATTCACAGTATTCACTCACCCACAAGACAGGTTTCAGAGGTACATCAGTTACTAACCTATTGAGTGTCTGTAGGAACAGTGCACGTTGAGCATGGTTGAATCCAAGAACTCTCAAGGTACGTCCTTCGCCCTCCATCAATGGAATCGAATCAACATTACCTAATGAAGATGTATTGACACAGTGTATAAAATACATAATATTCATCGTGTAGCAATAACACAGTGACAGCATACTCAATATAATTGTCTTACGTGATTTTCTCTTAGAATATTGGCCCCTCCTCCCAGAAACATTTCCTTGCAAATTTGTGTCATTATCTGACACATCGTCCTCAAACGAGTAATCCTCATCCTCAGAGCTTAAGTCATGAATGTCATCCTCATCAGCAGCAGCCATCTAGAGATGATGCAGAAAAGAAACAGGGATCATTAGTCTTTTCCATTACTAAAACAATGCATATACTTATACTCACTCTAAAGTTTAATCAAATTAAAAGAATTGCATTTGCAAACAGAACATAACAGTACATTCACAGATCTCATGATTGATTAGGAGGTAATGAACTGATGATACTGTGCAGTTACAGCAAGAAAGATCTAACATGGACCATATTCTGCCTTATTATCATGCAAAACTAAATAAAAAGATTACCTTGGCAAATAGAAGATAATAGTATAGTGAGGTTAGACCTCATGACTAATAACTGAGGTCCCATTAAACCAAGAAAGGTCGAAGAAAATAGAAAGGCTGTATTTTTTGCCTTATTTTCATGCAAAATTATTACGGCTCCTATCAGTATATGTCTTATTAACAAAAATTCTCAAACTTTAGCCACAATAATTTATAAGTGGAGCATTAGATATTAGGGGGGAAATTATTGTAATCTACAATCATAGTATAAATGTTCTGCCACTAAACCATACAGGGTCTTTTCTCAAAGCATGCTGTATCTTTTTCTTAGTCCCCTTAATGGAAGGAAATACAAAAGATGTGCTTAGACAAAAGAACTCCGTGTTTATTCTGGTTTCTGTGTGTTGTGAAGAAAAAATAACTCTGAGGATTATGATGCGATTTAATTAAAAGCAGCTGCGACATGTTGGTGTTCATTGGGATCTCTGTACAAACTATACAAAGATTGAAAGCTGCAAGAGGTCTTGCCCTCAACTTTACTTTCTGGTGCTGGCACATTTGGTTGCACAGAAATATTAGAGTTATGGAGGTCAGCCAGGCCAACCAAGTCCATTTTGGGTGGCACACATGAGGTAGCCTAAGGGCCACAGGATGCAACAAGAAAGCAGCATGCGCGCATATCTTTATGGTTAGATTATATGGCTTTGACACGTATATTATCAATATAATTACTTGCACCAATTATCCTAGTTAGGCATATAAACACAGTGCTATCATCTCTTTGAGGCAAACTATTCCTAATATTAATTGCAACTACAACTGTTCTGCGTGGCATCTAAAAGATCTGCTCCATCAATACTGTAAATTATAACAAACTTGAATCCCTCTTGATAAAATTACATCTGTTCCCAACCTCAAAACAAAGAATGCAGATCACAAAATAACGGAAAAGAAAAGTGGGACAAGGTTAATAATGATAACGCTTAGAGGTGCCACCTGTTTACGGCTTCTTTTCCCTTTTCCCATAGCGGTATGTTCTTCAACTTTCTGTACATCGTATCTATCCTTCAATAGTTCATCCCAGTAGTTTGCTCTTTCAGAGTTTGCAGCTTCAGCTGCAGCCTTTCTCCGTGCCTCCTCTTTTTCTGCCAGAGCCTTTGCCTCATCAATATATTCAAAGTTCGCAACCTGGTATGGGTAACACATGAAGTGAGAACTGCGTTGCTTGCTAGAATATGCCAAATAATCAGAATGCAAGAGGAAAGAATGACTTGTCATATCAAGTTGTATTATGTGGCATTTTTAAGAATAGACAAAACACAAATAGTATGACTCTATTAGTAGTATACCATGTTTGTCAAGGAGGAATATTAGAATAAGCATTCTAGTGAATGAAACAAATAAGATCATAGAAACATTGCTTATTTGAGAGTGCCTTTCCCAGAGTTGTGCAAATATAGATCTGGGAGAAGCCGGTAAAAGTAACAAGTTAATTCAAATGTGAATGCATGCAATGAACACGCAAGCATACCCCATTCATCAACAAAAATCTAACACATAGGTTAATCTGATCAAATATCAATAGAGGCTTTGTTAGCAATTAAAAATGAATTAAGATAAAATATACCAATAACATTGTTTTCAGACCTTACTAGCTCACAGACAAACATACTTGTGCAAAATTGAGATGATGTGTGCTGCACTTCATCCAATATGTGCACATAAGCATGAAAAAGAATAGGCAATGTAAACCACAGTGAATATCAAGAGCATATAAAAAAACAAAGAACCTCCTCGAGCATTATGCCAGTAATAAAAGAAGACCTCAGTACCTTGAATCCTTTTAAGAATTCATCATCTTCGTCATCTTCCACAGATTCTTCATCATCAACTTGCTTACGATCTAACAACCTGTGAGGCCAGTGCAGAAATATAAACTAATTGTTTCATGTAACATTGAACACAACAGTTTTATACTTTAAAAGAAGCTAAAAGTTGGGGCAGAAAAACTAGGAAATAGTGTTTCATAAATACTGCACATAGACAGAATCCATACTATAGATTACTCTAAAAGGAGAAGAAAAAGAAGTCCATAATAAAATGATATTAAATTGACCAAATTGATCACTCTGCTCCAATTGTTCTTGTGTATAGGGTGATTTAGAGTATAAATTGCCCCTTTACTGCAATAATTTGGAATATTTCTAGGTTTGCAAACATAATCAAAATAATCTCTGGGCTCCAGTACGTTTTGTAAACCGTTTCATAAATTTGGGAATACTATAAATAACTTCACATCACAAAGGCTTTGCACGAAGAATCTTCCCAAGGTGAAGTTAAGAAGTTTACTTCTCAATTGCAGCGTCATCATAATGAATTTGGCGAGATTCATCATTCTCATCCTCAAAAAGCTCCTTTGATCCATGGCGTATAATATCATCTAGCTCCTCCTGAGAAAGGTCAAGATGTACATTTATTATTTAGTATTAAAAAATCGATATGATAGAGATTCACAAGTCAGGCGGAATAGCAAATTGGGCTGACTTGCTTTGTTTGTACATGCTAATTACATGTTCTAGAAGTTGATAATTGTTAAAAGCTTGAAAGAAGAAACTACATAAGACCAGGGTTATACCAGCAACTAGTCAACTACCAGCTCCAACCGAGGTTCAGGAAATTTATGAGAAAAATATCCTGAAATCCTGGGTACCACATTCATGGAATCTTTTTATATTTTGTTGCCGGGGGCAATTCTATGTAAAGAGACCGACAACCCTGTAATGGTAAGAACAGACAGAGTACACAGCTGGCCAGCCAAGGGCAAGAGTGGAACACCTGACCCTTGGTCATCATATCCTATCGCTGCCATGCACATAGCAAAGCCAATCTGAGCTAACACATCGACATAGATTATGGATATGAAACCTAAAAGAATTAAGCAACCCCTCTCATATCACACCACAGCTCCAAATCATAAATGTGTAACACCATGGAGGAACTAAAACTTATCTACCTCACTCATACCACCAGTCCCACAAAGTCTCATTACAATCATAAACTTCTATTGACATCAAGAGAAACTACAACAAAATTTACAGAAAGACTCAATAATCACCAACCCTGGTAACATGTGGAAGGTTTAAAACCTTGTAAAATGTAACGCAAAGAAAGGACCATGATAGTAACAGATGCTGCATTTGGGTTCATGCAATGCCAGTAACAAAACGTAACATGTAACTACTCAGCCTTGATGTCAAAAACAAGAATTCGCACATAGTTCAGGCCATAAACTATCGACCAAAATTGATGGTTTACAAAATTCCTAACCATTAACTTGCTGTCACGACGATTACCTGATTGACATTATTAGCTTTTGTGAGTCGACCAACAACTAAGTGCTCCAATATCATCTTTTTTTTTGTAAGCTGCATCATTCGCTCCTCAATTGTACCTCGGCTAACAAGCCTGTATATCATGACCTGAAAAGAAAAACAAATGAAAGGGATATAAATAAGAATCACCATGAAAAATATTGAAGAATATGAATTTCAATTCAACATAACACTATAAGGGAAAATACCTTGCTAGTCTGTCCTAAGCGATGAGCTCGCGCCATAGCTTGTAAATCCGCATGGGGATTCCAATCGCTGCACATACATAGGTGACAAGTTAAAGCAAACTCATTATATTAACTGTTTTTGTCTAAACACAGAGATTGGTTTACCTGTCGTAGATAATTACAGTATCTGCAGTTGCCAAATTTATTCCCAGACCACCAGCTCTGGTAGAAAGAAGAAAGCAAAACCTAGTCGAAGTCTTAGCATTGAAGCGGTCTATTCGTATCTGCCTTTCAGCACCACCTATCTTGCCATCAATACGCTCATAGCTCCATTTCTGAAACATGTTTCGTTCATAGCACAGTGAATGAGATCCATTAGCCCGCACCACACAAAGCTAACACTAGTCACAATGGAAGATTGTAAGTACCCTGTAACTTAAATAATCCTCCAGTAAGTCCAACATATGCTGGAACTGTGAATAAATTAGAACTCTATGACCTTGCTCTTTCAGTTTCACCATCATCTTGTCCAGAAGCTGCATCTTACCTGACGAATCTAAAAGCCTCCTACAAATTCAAAGAAACAAGATAATGTAACCTAATAAAAGAAGTATGGAGTGCAAATACCGATCAATAGATTTACTCAAGCTTGAAACATGACTAAACCCCAAATTGGTTAATCCAGTTCGACATCATTGGAACAAATTCAAATGATATTACTCAGAGATATACTACATATTAGGAAATAAATGGCATCATATAGGCATTCTATCAGATGGATACAGAAGTTACACTCGAATGAAAATGGCAAACAAATAATGTTCTTTGAATAATGTTCATAGGGCTTGCTCCTGTTCTTTTACATAATGTTCTTGCTGGTGCATTTTGAATTATGATTACTGGCAACTGCCAGTGTATGCGTAGGAATACTTGGTATCACGAACCTTTAATGTTTTGGGGTTAGTGATTACAGGGAGCAAGGCCCTATGAACGACAAGTTACATTCGAATGAAACCAACACGAAACTACACGGGCCAAACAAATACTACCTCCGGTCACTAAAACTTGTCGTTTCAGACAAGTATGACTGTTTTGTGCTAATTCTTCTTGTCTGAACATCATCTTTTTTTGACCAGAGGTATAGTAACAGCTACAGCAAAGATAAGCTAAATATTCATAGAGAAATAAAATAGAAGACAGTTAATAAAGAAGAAGCCTTGTGCACCTTAGACCTTCTTCTGGATTGGCAGGTTCAGAATCAGGTTCATCTGTCATGAATCCATGGCAACAGAGTTTGCGCAGCTCCATTACAACATTTATTAGGGAGATCTGTAACAAGACAATAAAGAATTGTAAATTCGGTAAGGCAGATACAATCAACTACACGAAAATCAAAGCAAGCTATTACTTGTCCACCGTTACGACGGGCTAACACTTCATAATTCTTGGTGAGAATTGCCTTATAGTACTCCTTTTGTTTGCTCGTCAATTCAACTCGTAAAATCAATTCCTTTTTTGGAGGAAGCTCTTTCATAACATCTTTCTTGAATCCTATTTGTACCAGAGACAATAAGGTTGCAAATGAGTACGGTGATAAGCATTATGTAGAACCTTTTGTAGCAAAGCAAACCAATAGATGGAAGTTTTAACTACGGCATTCATGAATAATAATACGACTTTCACAATCAATAATTTTGACATCCTTTAAACAGGGGCAGCCAATTGAACAATCATTCGATTCATTATCAGCAGCACCATGTGCGTGGCAAAAAAAGAAAAGAAAAGTGAATTGAAGTAGATTCGCACTTCGAAGAAGATGTGGCTTCAGCATTCCGTGAAGCTTCTCAATTTGCTTGTCTTGGTTTATATCCTTGAACTCTTCTTGGAGCTCAGCTATACTCCCAAACTGCAGAGTAAATACATAAGCATGTCATATCAGGCTATAGGTAGTTTCAGGAGAAAAAGTGTTCCGGTCGTAGAGTTAAACATTTAATGTGACACGGACTGAGGGGAGGGGAATGCTGCACGAGAGGACCAAGTAAGTGCAGTGCATTGTGCATATATTGCACGTTATGCATCACAATATTTCCTTTACAAGCAGAAAGGGTTTGGGGCCCAAAAAACTCAGTGATTCAATCGAAATTGTACCAGCACGAATTAAAGAAAGCGGGACACAGTCAAACTTGAACCTTATCTAATCCTATTTTGCCTGCACCTGCAGAAAAATGGCTTTCACAAGTACTCCAGTAATATATTTGTGAAAATCAATGACAGCAACCACTTCAATTTATGGGGGTTTTCTTTCACAAGACTACTTAATACTCCCTCCGTTCCAAAATGTAGGTCGTTTTGGCTTTTCTAGGTTCATAGATTTTGCTATGCACCTAGACATACATTATATCTAGGTACATAGCAAAAATACTATGAATCTAAAAAAAGCTAAAACGATCTACATTTTGAAACAGAGGGGGTAGTAGTATTTACACAGCCATCTGCAGTTAAAAACATAGTCCAGAAATTATCATAACAACAATAGCTTCCTGTGTGTTAGTCCATCAGAACAGGCAATCATGGTGTGGTTTACACAGACAACCATTGCCATTCTAGGCCCCAGTGAAGCAGTTCAATAATAGGGTTATTTATCAGAATATGCTAAACTGACTGCAAATGACAACAGTGCTATTGAGATATTACTTTAAATAACGATCGCAGAGGCCACAGAAGATCGCCACTAACAAACTAAAGAGTGCCATGAACTAAATAAAAATGAGACATTTAGCATCCGAGAAGCAGGAAATCTTACACTTTCACCCTCAAGGAAGTGCATAAGCATGAAAAGCTCATCAAGGTTATTCTGAAAAAAGAAAAAAAAAACAGAACATCAAATTAACACTTACAACAAAATGGCCAGGATCAACAGACAACAGTGCAGCCAGAAGGAACTGCATATATGCCAAAAAGAAATCAAGAAGAAAATAAACAAATGAATTGAATGGCTGACGAGTGGGAACTGAAATAAATGATGCAACCTAGTATAGGATCAAGGTTCACGCAAAGCTGGTACCTAACTCAGTGCACAGACATATGATATCAATAGCAGCCCAAATTGCACATGTGCAGAAAAGTACTCCATTTCTTATTTCACATAGGCATTTCATTGTGGATTCAATAAAAATACACTATTAGATTGGTGTGTCCTTATATGTCTCATGAGGCAGATAGTAAAAACATTACTCGAATACCCCCTCATTTGGAATCAGCAAGTAAAAACACAAATTTAGCTACCAACAAATTGCCAACAAGGAGAGCTAGAAGGTACAAAACTGAGTTTCTACAGAAAAAGTAGGAATACTTCAAAATGAGAAAGGAAGATATAGGCAAATTGCGAACGGGCTTGCAGCCTGCAAAGCTTTAGTAGTAATGTTGAGCGTTTCTTGTTTAAACAAAAGCCATGGGGGTGGTCTTATCCCCACCAGTCAAGTTTTTTTGGTATAGACAAACTTTAAAATGTGAAGGTTTTCACTATAGCTTAGGCATGACAATGTACATGAAAGAGTAACCTGAACCGGGGTCCCTGTTAATAGCACACGATGTTTGGTGTTATATTCTTTAAGTTGACCAAACAACTTGGAATCTTTGTTTTTCAACCGATGTCCCTCATCCACAACCTGACACAATATACAAATTGGAAATAAGTAAACTAAACCTTAAAACATGTTATGTATGGACACAACTGGACAAAAATTCCGCCAGATAAATGATGCTGAGAGAGGACGTGCAAAAATAGAAGTACCAAGCATTCCCATTCTATGTTTTTTAGAACTGCCGAGTCCATGTTGATCATCTCATAAGATGTCAATAAGACATCAAACTTTATCCTTGACTGCTTCTTTTCTTCATTAGATGGAGATGGTTTCTTTTTCTTAAGCTTCTTTGGTTTCTCTTTGGGGTAGTAAAACTCATACTTCTTAATAATTTCCCGAGAAGCAGCAGCTCCAAAATACATTACCTGTCCACAACAAGGGAAAATTTTATTGAGGAGATATAAGTCTGTCTGAATTACAGACAATATGGATCCCAAATTGGTTCGATCTACATACAACATTCATTTGAGGTGCCCAAGTTGCAAATTCACGTTCCCAATTTCGTAGGGTTGAGAGGGGGGCAACAACCAGATGCGGACCAAACTTGTCTTCGAACAGGGAGGCCAGAAAAGCAATGCTCTGTATCGTTTTCCCTGCAATTTGGATCATTTTATCAAAAATCCCAAAACAGCATTTGAACAAAAAAAAAACTTATGTCCGTACAGTAAAGCATCCCTTACCAAGACCCATCTCATCACCAAGGATTACTCGTTTGTCATGATACCACGAATAGCGTAAGAAATTTAATCCTTCAAGCTGATAGGGATGTAGTGTGCCTTCAATAACCACCAAAAATTAGCATTCATGGAAAAAAACAGATCCATAAGATTTACAGTCAACTGAACATTAAATATCCAGTAATAGTTTGTTAATTAATAGCAGCATACTGTTTATTCATAACACATACCACCAGAAAGAAATGTAGGGCTCTCTTTGAAATGGCGTGACTCGCGAGTGGGCTTGCCATCAAATTTCTTACGTCTGGACTGGATCTCATTAAAGCGTTCGATCTGAGGTTGGAATGCTGAGATGTCGGACTCATTTTCCCATGTACATTCTTCATATGTAAGTTCCTTCCATTTCACACAGTACTCCCGCTCGCCAGTGGAACTTTTTCTGTTTATAGAACAATGTAGAAAATCTCAATGCCGGATAAATTCTGCTAAATGGAAATTAATGTGTGCATGTAAGGAAGATGGTAAGTGGGCATATAAATGGACAAGACCATCATGACATATTGACATGCAAAAATAGCACTATGAAGCAAAAGTGGAAGTAATAGTTTTAGCATGAGTAATTGGGTACAATCACATCATTCTAGATCATGGAATAAATTTCAGAGTGTCACATGAGTTTCATTATTGACTGATTCACGGAGCCAATAGGTAATAACAGCACTACAAATGGAGTGTGCATTGACAATAACAACATGTATGACCTGTTACCTGAAATCTACATGCATATGCTATTCAGTAATTCACCAAGAAAAGCTGGAGCTCCAGGACATAACATCACTAGCAACATAAGTCACTACAAATATAAAAGAAAATTGTATCTGTGTTTTTAGTACCACCAATCCACAATACAAGGTAAAAAATAGTTAAGCCCCATGTATGTAATTTGTCTGTTGATAGATTATCCTGCATACCTAGCAACATAAGTCACTACAAATATAAAAGAAAATTGTATCTGTGTTTTTAGTACCACCAATCCACAATACAAGGTAAAAAATAGTTAAGCCCCATGTATGTAATTTGTCTGTTGATAGATTATCCTGCATACCTGCTTGAAAGGATCCTGTCAACAGTTGTCCACTCCGGTCTAATTGCAATAAAGTCATCATCAGATTTCTCCACAGAATCCATTTGCTTACGGAAGTTATTCAATCTAGTTTTCAACCGAGGGTGTATCTTGGCAGCTTCTAAATATTCCTTTTCTGAAACCCTGGTTTTTAAAGAGAGACAATAATTAGTAGTTGAGTACATAGAAAAATAGTTATGCAGAGAGCAAGTAACTACCAAGAGCAGTGAATGTGTGATAATCCTTTCCACTTTATAAGGTATTGCTTGATCTTCTTTGGTTCAGGCTCTGAGGAACTAGTATCTTCACGAGGGGCATCCCGCATTTCACAATCTAGAATCTTCTCCATCTCTGTCAATGGACTTACCTGAAGACAACAAACAAGGTGAATTGTCACACCAACAGTATCATGCACGAATTGAAAGGGGTGTATGATGAAGGCAAAGACATACACATTCCGGGCAGCTCCATTTATCAGATGCAATGTTTAAGCAAGGAACCAAGCATTTTCTGTGAAATGCATACGTGCATGTCGAACAAGAGACGAGGTTATCACTTTTTCCGCATCGCTGGCAAGCTTCTTCTTTCTGCACATATACAATAAGGATGAACCAACTAAAAAATACAGGACCATGTAGATTGAAACAAAACAAGATAAAAATACAAAGTCACATGAACTAGAGGGGATCAGGAATTGAAAATAGTGCATAACATTTAGAGCTCCAGTGTATAGACACAACAAGGTTCGGTTTTTGAACAACATATCTCAGAATTCAAAATGGTAAGAACGTTGCCTTATTGTTGTTCTGGATTTGATGTAAACTGACAATAAAGTTAATAACAAGTATGTCCTCTCTTATGATGATTTCATATGGACAGTCCTTACTGAAGCTTGAGTTTATGGAACACCAAGGCCACATATTGTATAGCAAACTACTAACACCCCTGCCTGACATGGAAGAATGTAGTATTTACCCAGTTACACCAAAACAGTTAAGGAACGCATGTTGTGTGTCACCTCTGAACTTCCATTTGAGTTTGAATTCAGGTAGCACAGTACCAACCAAATTCAACAACATTTAGACTGCAGAACCATAATTCCTCTTCAGATTGCACAAATTTCAATCAGTTAACTTACGCTGATCCAGACGCAGAGCTAGTGTTTTATTACACCTAGAGCTGAATTCAAGTGTCTAAGCCTACAATTGTTTGAAGTCGTCTTCAAATTTAATAAAGTTTTATAGATCTATCAAAGCTACACCTGGGCCCATAGGTTCCAATCCGCCACTGTGTGGACCTAATCTCGTGTGCTAAGTACTACTACTTGTAGCATCAGATAGCTAAACTCAGCAAAAAAAACAGAGAGAGGAAGCCTAATATCACGATTCAACCCCCAGAAGGCATAAAGCAACCGTGCAATCGAAGCAAATAATCCAAGAAACATTCCAGCACCAGTCAGGCTACCACAATTCTGTATTCCACGTGGAATTGTAAAACTTATTCCTCCGTCTTTGCAATAGTTGAGCCATCTAGCAACCTAATCCCAAATCTCCAACCAGAAACCCTAGCAATAACAGCCCCAATTCCCCCAAAAGCACTAGCTACCAGACAGCCTCAGCGAAATTGCAGCAGAAGGCACAGAGAAGCAAGGCCCGATCAGCCTTACCGCATCCTCGCGCTCGATCCGCTCGGCAGGCGCGTCGTCCTGCCGATCTTTCCCCCCGGCCCCGCCGCGCGGCGGGAGGTCGTCGTCGGACTCGTCAAGCGTGTACAGCGGCCGCCTCTCCGACCGCACGCGCAGCCGCTCCACGAGACTGCTCATCGCGCCGCCTCCTCAGCTAGACACGCGACGGGATCAAAACCCAGCGAGCGAGCTAGCAGCGCCACTCCCTCGCTGCCTCCTCCAAGCTCTCCCTCCACCTCTAGAGCCGCCGCCTCCGAGTGGGCTAGGGTTTGGTGGGTTTGGGGAGCGGCTAGTGGAGGCCGGTATTTGTACCGCCGCGGGGGGCTCAGGTGCCGTGTGGGGGAAGTGCGGCGAGAATGGAAGGTAGTATCGACGAGGTGACGCTCGGCGTGAGCTGTGGGCGGAGGCGCGAGGGCGGCGAGGGGGAGCCCCTCTCTCTCTCTCTCTCTCTCTCTCTCTCTCTCTCTCTCTCTCTCTCTCCCCCCCCCTCCCTCCCTCCTTCCTCTGCGAGAGAGGGGCAGAGGGGGTGGCAGTAGTAACGGCCACTGCCCAGGAAGAGCAGGGACTAGGCCGGTTTTCCGATCTGGACCTTCAACTACACTCAAATTATATGAGTCTCGTTGGGATAATTAAACCCAGCGTCGAGTATGCAAAAAAAACTCATGCGTCGTGGACTTGTTTGGAAACAAAAAAAGGAACTTTGTTGTGAAATATAATTTTTCTGGTATTGACCAGATTATTGTGTAGGATACACTATGATGGGTGTGATATGTCATCATTTATGTCACTTCCACACGCGTATTCATTTTTGTGCTACATTAATATCTTCTTTTTGGGGATGTACTCAATGTTGGCTAGAATTTGAATTTCAGAGTATACCTCAAAAAATAAGAAATATTTATTGTTTGGAGAAACCAACTCTAATTTTGAAAAACTATGTACCTTTAGCCATGTCCCCACCCACACGGTCACGCGCTTCTCTTGATCTTTTCCCCTACTCTTTCGTTGACACAGGCATCTAATTTATACTTACCCGCCACAAGTATGGCAAGTTGACAAAGAAAGCGTGCATTTATATGGACGGGAGTCATGAAAGTGGCGAGTTGATATATGAAGCATAAGCAAGTGGGTGTTTTCTTTATTATTCCAAGGGAACCACGGGGGGTAGAAGTTGATAAAGAAAGCAGTAGCAAATGAACATTTTCCATTTCACTATATATAAAGAGCTTGATACTCATCATTTTCAAAACTCATTGTGTGTGGCTTGTTTGAGAGAGAGAGGGGTGGGGGGAAGTGTGTGTGTGGACTCGGGCGTGCGCACGCACACACGCACGGTCTCCGTCAACCACCCGCCCCACCTCTAGTTTAGTTGCCTCCAAGTGGATTAGGGTTTGGTGGGTTTGGAGTGGCGAGTAGAGGAGGATGGCTACTTATAGCGTCGCTAGGTGTGAGCACGTTGTGGATGAGAAGTGCATCAAGAATTGAAGGTAGCAACAAGGACACTCAGTGTGGATGATAGGTAGCGCTGGTGCGAGGCTGCAGGTGGGAGTTTCTATCTCATCTACATTAGGGAGGCGAAGAGATAATAGTGATGGATAGTACCTAGGAAGAGCAGGGACTAGGATAGCTTTGCTATTTGAACCTTCCACTATACTCAAATTATGTAAGTGTTGTTCAGAATGATTAAATCCAACATCAACAATGCAAAAAAAACATGAGCGTTGTTCGTCAGCTTAGGAAAAAAAACTTCGTTCCAAAATATAGTTTTTGAGGTATTGACTCTTTATAGCGTTGGATACATTATGTTGGGTGCAGATATATCACCGTTTATGTTATTTTTCTTATTATATTTAATTGTTACTATGTTAAACTCTTTTTATGTATTCCGTATTTAGTTATTTACTATGATTGATTCCTGATTACATGCGAGGAACTGTCCAAATCAAACAAGTTAAAGTGAATTGTTAATCAGCAGCTAACCCGTTTCACACCGGTAATTCATGGTAGACACCACATGCATGTCTCATAAAGGTATACGAGTTTATTGAGTTGTAGGTCATACAAACATACAAACACAAAAATTAGAAATATAGTTAAGTGTACAAGACACACATCAAGAGTTTACGTAGTAGCGAAAGAGTTCACAACATCATACGCATCTCATTGGTATTGCATATGGTTTTATTGTTCATGCCATCTCATGAGCTAAAGTACAGGTGGGTCATCATCGTCATTGTACTCTTTGTAGGGTAGAAATAGCCACCACAGACGGCGCTTTGCTCGCCCACAATACAACCTATTGGTAGACACTGTAAGTGTACTTTATAACTTAAAAGATGTGCCCATAGCATTACTAATTCGGTGGATGCAAGATTTATAGTAACATAGGAGGGCAATGTACATTTGCATAAAAGAATTTCATGAAGTGAATGAGCAAAATATATTAGCATCTATCAGCCACTTCGGCTTCCATTTCTGTGGTTGCATCTGCAGCCGTAAAAATGGCAGTCGAATAGACCGGTCAAGCATCATTTATAAAGTTCATAATGTAAATCTTATCATAAGCTCAATCTTTCATAAGCTAGTATATGAAATTCTACGATGAAATCTAACAGCTTGCTGCTGCAACTACAACAACTAGCAACAGCCACAGCATTCGAACTGTTCCTTTATACTATAAAATGTGACTATAAAATGTGACAAATGCACCTAGAGAAGTGTGTAACTTATTATACTGAGCTTACAATTCCCATAATAAACGTATGCTTTATATGAAAAGGTACTCATCACCGAAGCAACAACTATAAAATCATCAACCGATGTAGCTGAATCTACCGTACCCATCTAAGTTTTAGGTCAAATTCAAGTGGACCCCACATTTTATTTTATCCTCATCTAGAGGTTGTATTAGACAAATATTCTTATAGCTCGCGAGTAGTGGTGTCATTGCCACCGCTCGATTTCCACTAGGAATAAATACGAATAAGCATGCTTAAGGATTTCCATGTCAAACATACTTTACGATATACAACGAGTCTCTGTGTCTACATTGCACCCTGCATCACTTAGAACATCTTCAACAATACTTATATCCCGTAACCAAAATCTCTCCATTTCCATAACTAATAATAACTTTTGCGTTTTTGTGAGGCTTTCTGTAGTAGACTACCAAAACATAACTCCAATGAATAGGGTACAAAAATAGATCCCTTTCATTTAGGTGGGGGAGATATGTGTCTTGGTGATTACCGAAATTTTTTTAATAATGGTATTGTATTGGTAATATGCTAAAGCACCTCCTATTAAAAAAATAATAATTTTATAATAGTAGAGAGATAGGTAATTTGTTGGAGACGCTCTTAGTAGATGCTCCTGTTTCAATGTCTAGTAACTACTCATAAATTTCATGCCATGCTAATATTTTTAATGATATTGAAATCCTATAAAACTTTAGGAGGCGACTAGGCGGAGGGGCTCTCCACCTATCCTGATACAGGAAAGGCCTCCTCCCTTTCTCTCCCAACCCCGAACCCCCGACAGTGCAAAAATAAAAATATCCGAGCTCACCTTAGTTGCATGTCGTTCGCCCGCATAGCCTCCGCCCCCGCCCCCACCGTCTTCCTCCGCCTCGCTGACGCCGCCTCCGACGCCGATGAGGACCACCCTCCTCTCCTCAGCCCCTCCCCTACCCCCACCCCCACCCCTTTCCCCTCCCCTTCACCCTCCCCTCCTTCCCCACGCCCCCATGTTTCCCTGCCTCCTACCGCCGCCATCGGATCTGCCGCCACTCACGCCCCCATGTTTCCCTGCCTCCTCCACCATCCCTTCCAACTCCGAGGCCACCGCCGCCATCGGATCTGCCGCCACTCCTACGCCCCCACCATCAGCCCTGCCCAACCAGCCTCTTCCACTATGGCGCCGCCGGCCTCGCCACCCTTAACCCGCCACCACCGCCAAACTTGCCGCCACCGACGGCCATCCCTCTAAACCTGCCGGCCCTAGAATGCCCCAAACCCAGAAATCCTAACCCGAATCCCTCCTCCGCCCCCACCGGTCTCACCACCGACCACTCCGCTCACCTCCCGCCGGAGATAGAAGAGATCTGCGTTGTTACTTCCTTCAGTTCTTTTGTTACTTCTCTCTTTTCTTTTTCCTCTTTTGTCTTCCGACCAGACATCTTCTCTCCTCTGTTCCAAATCGGGAGGGCTCTCAAAGCTAAGCCAAAATCAGAGCCCTCTCGGTTCAGATTTTGCGAAAACTTTAACAGAGAATGGCCGGTGCAGAAGACGACAATACACTCACTGGATCGATTGGTAAATATGAGAGACATGTTGCACATGCGGCACTTAATCAGAGTGCAATGCAGTATATACAGCTCGCTGAGTCATAAGCAAATGACAGTGATGTTTCTGCTTATACCGTGAAGCAATAATATGACAAGTGTATATTTCAAACAAGAAACAAGAAGGCACATAAGCATCCCTTCGTTACGCGGCGTTCTTTGCTGTCTCAAAGTCTAAGGAAAATTCTGCATCCTGGAACAACGCTTCTCTGGGCCATTTCCTGTCTGATTGAATCAATAATCAGCATAATGATGTATCAGTTAAACACTCATAAGACTGATTTTTCAAATATATTTAACCACCCAGAAATGCACTGTATCTTAGGAATTCATCGGTAATTTCAATTCATCAAATGGATGGACACATAAGTGTAACAAAGATTATGTCTGAAACTATTTTTGACTCGTACAGATCCAAAGAAAAAAAAATCAAGCCATCAGAAACTAGTAAAATAGGAATCCTCAAAGATGCACCCATTTCAACTTCAAGCAAAATACACGGCTTTAACAAGGTACTAGCATGCCATGACCATGAGCTTTGGCAGGATTTACTTAATATGTGTACATTTTAAAACTAGTGTTATCCTAGGCAGTGCTTCCAATAGTTTACAAGAGGTGCATTTCACAAGCCTGCCACAAAATCTGCACATTGTAACACATTCATATTGGTTTTACTGCTCTGCGATGTTGATTGGGTACTTGGAATGAAAAGCAATGAAAACTGACTTCGCATTGCAATATTCATGTCATACTGACACTAATTGTTTGCATTTTCCATCGATTACATTCTTTGTGGATGATGTATGAGAATCAAAATAAGTACAATGCAAAGATTACATATGAACTGTTTGATTTAATTGTATGCAGAGGTTACAACCATGAAGGCTCCTTTGCAAGCAATTGTTTTAGGAACAAAGCTTAGCACTTTATTCAAGTAAGTTGCTACACAAGATTAAGTACTGCATATTTCACACATCATTTATGTGAACTTAGTGCTGCTCCATCAACGATCAGACATACATAACACCAGCAGCTGAAACAACCTGTGGAATTTGTGGGTGAGCTATAATAAGGAGCGAATTGGTAGAAAAAGGGTCACCTCCATGCATGCTCTCCCACCAAGACATCAATTCCTTCCCAGCGGAAGCGACCGGCATGAATATGTCTCCTGGAAATCTGACTTCCTGGAGGATGTGAAAATCGACGCATACACTTCCTTATTCGCATGGGCTGGCGCATGGTCCGCAGCCTTGAAGCGCTTTGCCACGGCAGCCTCCCCCTTCTTGCCGTTCTCCAACTTCTCAGCCCCTGCCGCCGCCATAGCAGTGGCAGCATGCTTACTGCCACTCAGCCCATTGCCAACCTTCTTGTCCTTCTTCTCCTTCACCTTCCCCCTCTCCTCCTCCATCCTCTTCCTCAGCACGGCCACCTCCTCCTCGGTCCCGTTGATGGGCATCTTGTCCGCCTCCTCAAACTCCTTGTGGCAGACGAGGCACGCCGACGTCTTCACCTCCTTGAGCGCCTTCACGCTGAGCACGTGGCCGCACCCGCGGAGCGCCAGGAACTGGTACTTCCCGTTGAACTCCAGCCCCGTCACGGGGCACTGGAACCGGACCTCCTCCCCGGCGGCGTCCCCGTCCGGCCTCGGGTGCAGGTGGATGGGGATCATGTCGCGGAGCCCCCGGATGTGGGAGAGCGCCTTGGGCAGGCGCTTGTGGAGCAGCGCCTCGACGAGGGCCTCCTTGTTGTAGAGGTTCCCGAGGCGGTCGGCGACGGCGGGCGCCGCCAGGGGCTCCCCGGAGAGCGCGCAGCAGGTGAAGCGCGAGAGGCGGGTCTCGTTGGGGTCCACCTTGTCGGGCTTCTTGGCGAGGTACATGGAGAGGTAGCAGTCGCGGGACTCGGCGCCCGTGGCGCCGCCGTCGCCGCCCCCGCCGCGGAGCGCGCGGAGGCGGAGCTGGACGGAGGCGGAGGGCGGGAGCGCGGCGACGCGGGAGGTGGGGAGGAGCGGGCGGCCGCCGGAGGTGAGGTAGTAGGAGGGGGAGGGGAGCGGGAGGGAGGCGAGGAGGTCGGAGACCCGGAGGTGGGAGGGGACGGTGAGGTACCGCGGGGGCAGGGAGAGATCGTCGAGGCGGAGGATGACCGCCCTGGCGGCGCCGGAGGAGGGTGCCGCGGGGCCGGCCATGGCGGGCTAGGGTTAGGGTTCCGGCGACGGCGAGGCGGTAGCTGGATCGGAGAGCGGAGGAAGGGGAGGGAGGGAGGTAGGAACAAGACGATGCGAGAGGGGAATTGCCGATCACGGATTCGAGATGGTCCGGTCCGGTCCGGTGCGAGGGGGCGGTGCGCGTTGGCTTCGGCTGGAAAAGCTGACGCGGAGTCGGCGGGGCCGCGAGGGTGAAACCGACGTTGTTTCTGGGCCGAGTGGGCTGGGCTGGAAACAGGGAAGAAGGAAGTCGGCGCACGTGAGAACGTTCGTTGGGCCGGCCTTCGAGACGCCAGCCGTGCGCGCGCCGCCGCCCCTCGTCTCGTCGTCGTCGTCGTCGGTCCTGCAGCTCGTTCCGTGGCGAAATCAGCGGGGCTCGATCAGATGAAAAAACTCATCATCATCAAATGCCACGGACACGATCTCGGAGATGCGATTCCCGTATGTTTTTTTTTTATGGAGGAGCCACCAGTTCTTTGTTGCAGCCGACCGACCGTCCAGCGACTCTCGCACACAGGGCCCGATTCTGCGATCGCATTCCCATCCATCCATCGCCTACTTTGCCTAACCATCAGAGTTGACAGACACAAATCTTTAAGCACGGTCGAGTTACGGGAGGCCAACTGTACATACTTCACCCGTCCATCGCCAACGTGCGTCCACCTCGCCTCGCCTGCGAATCTTCCAACCTCCTCTGGTCGTATCGCATGATCACGCTCGCCCTTGTTCTTCAACCTTTCACCATTTGTTTTTGGTTTCTCCACCCAACAATCACGACGACGTGCGCGCGATCGAACCAGAGGGAGGAACCACCAGTTCTTTGTCCACCACGCTTAGTAGTAGCCTGCACATCAGATCGATCGAACTCGATCGTCGTCGTCGTCGTCCTGGCCGGCATCTCAATCATTGAAAGAGCACTGCACCTCAATTCTCGAGAGGGGAATGGAAGATACGGCGTTCCTCCTCACCAATCGCCTAGTTGCGCACATGGTACGGTACCGCTGTTCCACGAAACGTGCAATAAAGAACCAGCCCACGAAGCAGAAGGTCAAAGGGCGGCAATGGAGCTAGGAAAGGGCAATGGAAAATATATTGGAGGAAAACGAAGGTATAGTATATGATGTCATGGCAAGATGCTACGACGTCACACGATCCTAGTTACACCCTTTGTTTGATACAGTACAGTTGTCGGCTTGTCGCCCGGCCAGGATCCTCCTACGATCGATCCTCCCACCGGTCACTGCTTACCGCCGCCGCCACCGACGTCCTTGGTGGATCGCGGATCGTCGCCGCCGCCTCCGGCGCTGCTAGCGGACGCCGGCGACGTCGCCGCAGCGGCGGCGGCGGCGCAGTTGCTGGCGTCGTGCGGCTGGCCGGGAGGAGCGGGGCTGGCGGCGGCGGCGGGGTGGCGGAGGACCGGCGGCGGGCGGGAGAGGAGCGACGCGGAGGAGGTGGCGGAGGAGATGGCGGACGCCAGGGAGATGGGCATCAGGCACAGGCCCTTGCCCTGCAGGTACTGCATGGCCGTGCCCATGTCCTCCTCCATCATCTTCGCCACCTGGTTCTCCGCCACACGCAGCCCGCCGCCGCCGTTCCCGTTCTCGCCGCTGCCGTTGCCGTTGGCCTTGGTGGCAGCGCTGCCCTTTGCACCGCCGCCGCTGTTGCTGCCGCTTCCGTTGCAATTGCCCTGCGGAAACAAGTAGTAGCACGATGCTTCTCAGAATTGATCGAAACTACAATCAACTGACTACTGATCTCTGAACTGCAGGCAATGGAATCGAGCGTTCCAATACCTCCGAGGACATGCTTGCAACCAGGGGCGCCATGCCGGCCGCGCCGCCCAGCCGGCTCATGCTCAGAACCTGCAACACAATGCGCATGCATCAAGCTCGGTCAGCGGACTCATCAGCATTGTCACTGCGGCAAGCCGGGATCAATGACACCTGAACTATCACTTGTCAGCAATTCAGCATTGTTCAGAATTCAGAAGTGGCATCGTCACCTTGACTTGGAGCTGCAGGAACTTCACGTAGTCGATGATCTCGTCCAGCATCGACGCCTTGTCCGTCTGCAAAACCAAAACCCCATGTCCCCATTTCAGTGTCGTCGCTCGACGGCCACACATTTCCCCCATTTCTTCATGTTATACTCCATTATTTCTACCAGACTGATCGATCGATCGATCGGCATCCCGCCATTGATCACCTCTTCGGAAATTCAGGGACAAATTGAGCAAAACAAGGCATCGAATGCCCCCCACATGCCCATTTACTGCGCTCCAGAGTCCACATATTGTAGCTGGCGCAAGACTACTCTCCCCCAGTTCATTCAAAGTTTTCAGGGCGTTGCAGACTTGCAGTGCCAAGTATCCAGCACATCGATCACATCACATCGAATGAGCTCGACAGGACAGGAGCAGCGCGCCAGCGCGCTACCCTCACCTACCTGCCGGCCCCGTTTCTGCTGCTAGCTTAGCTAGCCTATCGCTGCCACTCGATCGCGTAAACGGGCAAGCGTCCCCGTCGGCCGTCGCACGCGCGCGTGGGTCGGGAAAGATTCCCGCTTTTCCGCCGGAGAGCGAAACGACGAGATAGAGGGCGCAAAAGCGGCAGAGCAGCAGCGACGGCGACGTTGAAGACGCGAGAAATAAAGGAGAAAGGAGAAGGGAGGTAGGGGACGGATCGAGGTTGCCGACCTTGTTGGCGTTCGGGACCAGCTCCTGCAGCGACTTCATCCGCTCCGCGATCCTCTCCCTCCGGAGCTGCGGAATGGATCGTCAGAAGTTCAGAAATTCCAAGTTAATTCGTAGAACTGTAGGATCAAACAAATATGAGTTCATAATCTTTTCTGATGGTTCGTGAACATTGATAGGTCAATCAACGGCGTAAAATTGTATCATCCAAGTTAAATAATGGCTTTCAAGGATGTGAATTGCATTGTCAGCGAATATAGAGGTGAGGCTTTGCAATGTTTTTCTCACATGCGTGAATGAACAAGTTGAATTTTATTTTCTTAGAAAAAAAAGAGGAATTCAGAGAACAGAAAGGTGGTGGGAGGAGAGTGGCGATGTGCGTGGCATACACGTTCGGCTATGCTGTGGGGGTCGGTGGCTTGCCCTCTCCTCGCCCGCTGCCGCACCTGCCGCGGCGGTGCCGCGCCGCCGCCGGCCGATGAAGCTGCGCCGCCAGCGGGTGTTGTTGCGCCGCCGCTCACCGCCGGTCCTCCCAGGCTCCGAGGGGACACCGATCCTCCCTGCGACAGACGACGACATCATGGTACATGAAATTAAAGGAGGGTTCTTGGCATATAAGCTGGTGGTGAGTCGTGACCTTACCTGGGCAAATTGTGGCTGCACGGCGACCCCGCCGTGCATCCCGAACCCGTTGAACAGGGAGTGGTCGCCTCCCTGCTGGACGCGCGCGCGCAAGCGGGATCCATGGCAACCAAACGCTCAAAAGGTTAAGGAAAGATCTAGACAAAGAGAACGGAAGCATAATTGGGTCCAAGACGACGAGTCTTACGGCGGAGTTGGGCGACCTGAAGCCGCCCTCCATCTCCTCCCGCGCCGGCGCCGACCGGTCCGTGAACAGCGGCAGAGGGGAGAACCCGGCGCTCTCCTCGGCCCCGGCGCCCGCCAGGCCGCCGCCGTGGCGGTGCAGGTCGCTGAGCTGCAGCATGACCGGGGAGGAGGAGGAGGAGGACTTGACGACGTCCCCGCCGATCTGGTGCTGCCGGAGGCGCGACACGAGCAGCGCCGACGAGTCGTCGCCGAAGGCGGCCTGCACGGCGGCGTCCTCGGCGCCCGCGGGGAGCTCCCAGGGCGACTTGGCGCCTCCGGCGCCCAGGTCCCCCCACGCCGACGGCAGCGTGGAGAGCATCTGGTCGAAGAAGTCGTCGGCCTGCTGCGGCCCGCCCTCGCCGCCGGCCATCTCGCGGCCGCCCGGCTGCATGGCGCTGATTGAAGCCGCTGTGTGGTCTAGGTAACGGAGGTGAGTAAAGGCGCTTCGGAAATGCTGGGTGGGAGGAAGGAGGGATGGGGAACTCGCGGCTCGCGCGGTTTTATAACAGGGTCTGCCCATTTCAGTTTTTTTTTAAAAAAAACAAAACTGAGCTTAGTTCGTGCAACACATTGGCATTTTAGATTTAATTTGTTAGGAGAACCGAAACTGGAATGCAGCCACGTAAACTTGTGAGAGTCCAGTTCCAAGAAAATATTCAAATATCAGAAGCAAGATCGAGCAGGTTGGCACACCCTCGTTCTCTGATTCTCTCCGCAACCAACCTGACGATCTCTACCATTTTCCAAAATTTACAGGAAATTTGCAAGAATAGGTGCAATTCCAGCAAAATTTGAAAAAAATGGCGTTCTAGAGCGAGCCTTTACGAAACCAGGCATTCCAATTTAAACATCTTCTGCTCTGCTCTGTTCTGCAAGATCTTGATCTTTTATGCTCACGTTCTGCATAATGCCACAGCTGAACGGTGATTGTTCAGGGCTCATGCAGTTGGACCTCTCCCAGTTCAGGCTGCAGTTCTGGGCTGCACACGTGCGGCAACATACGCATTGGGGACTGGAGAAGGCAAGAAGTTACGGCACGCACGTGCTCAGCACCGTGTGCGCGTGCGGACTGCGGAGAGTAAACGACCCATATGACAAAATGGCATCCGATGAGAGATCGACAGGTAAATGCAGTTATCAGTAGGGCAAAAGATTCAGAGTCAGGATTAGACTAATTAAGAAAACGTCAAGGAAGAACAGGGTCATTAACCACCGGGATTATTCTGAAGCCCCCACTACGAGCCATGTCTGATGTTCTTTCAACTAAAATAAACAGCACAAAGTGCGGGTTTTCTATCTGGTAACGCGATATGATTATTTACTGTCAGCTTACTAATAATGAGGAGGATCCAATGACTTTGCATAGCAAAATGCTCTCAGATCCTTTGGTAAAGTGAAAAAAAAAGGTCTGGCTGATTGAGAAGACCCTGCAACTTGTAAAATGTAAAGATAAATAAGATCATGATAATAACGGTTCAAAATATAAAAGATTAAGATCAAGACCAGCTTTACGTGCCGGATTTTGCAGATATAAGATTAATAGTTTACAGTATTACATGTAACTACGAAGGTTCGTTGCCGGCACAAGCTAACTATTGTTATTTTGCAGAGCACTGATGCTAGAGGTGGACACACTGGAATCACTCGATTGACTTCTAGATTCGTCTACAGCTAAAGCATTCATATGAATATAGAGACAGTATTAGAGATAGTTACCCAAATAATATCTTAGAACTTCTTCTAATAGTTACCCAATTCATCTCTTAAAACATTTTTTTCCCAACGGACTATCTCTTAGCACTAATAATCTCTATACATCCAACACCACAGCTTTGTCAAGTCCTACATACACACTTCTACCAACATTTTTTAGTTGTTGATCCATTTATGTTCTTTTGCCCAAGCTGCCTTTTGTGCAAGAGACGACTCAATTCTTCTCCACTGCGGATCATAAAAGATCATGATAGCAAAAGCATAGGCACAACTAAGACGTAGTAAAAAGAATAAAGATTGCATGATGCAGAATTGGTCGAGGGAACAACCCACTTAGTGGGTATGATTATTTAGGATCGGATAATCCGTTGACAAGGGGGTAAGGCAGTCCCAACCCAAAACACTACTAGTAGTTTCTATACTTGCCATGTTATATAGACATCACATATAGAAACTACCTCCCCAATGGATAGTTTCTTCAAAATAAATTATTATCCAATCATATCTCTTCTCTCTCTTTTCTCCCCCTATCCCCTCTTCTTTTATCTTGGTTTTCGAGTAGATTTCTTACATGAGATCCGGTTTCTTCATATTTTTTCTTCTCTCCTCATTAATTCCCCTGCCACATTAGCTTTTTCTTATGTGGCAACATATTTAATGCTATGAAAACTAGCTGAGTTGGAGTGATGGGAGTTCCTAACAAGAGCGCACGATCGCCAGTTTTATTCTCTCCTCCCTCGTCTAGAAAAAGAAGCGTGCACGGGGGTGGCACGAAGTCAGCAGGGAGCATTAACTGCTGACACATTCCTCTTGCAGAGCTGAAGATCCAAGGGGAATGGACGGATCAGTGGGAGAAACAGTGGCAGGGTTTAGGTCAGTCAATCCCCGCATTAACTGCACTAATCAAATCTGGTTGCAACATTAATGGCCCCTGGATTAGTTTAATCCGCCTGCACCCGAACTCCCCAACAGCCATGGATGGAGATGATAGAGGAGATTAATGCCCTGTCGTTCATACTATAATGGATTGGAGAGAAATTCCATCCATGGACGTCCATGTTTCTAGTGAATGCTGCACAAGAAAAAGCCAAGCCCTTAACTGAAGGCTATGCCTAAGAGCCAAGTGCATTTGCACAAGAAAGAGGGCACAAATCAAAGAAGAAACCAGCACTTTCGGGGAAGGAAAGTGTAGTGCCACAAAGAACATGAAGACAGGGACCAGAGCAGTTTCTAAAAGAACATGAATAACTTGAGTGCTAACATTCTATAGGAATTTGAATACTTAATTTCTGCAATATGAATTAGCAAGGACAGCAGAAAAAAGGTTTAAGATCACAACAGGTCAAATATAAAGCAAAAGGATAGGAATACCCATAACTTATGCATTTTACTGCTAGTGCATATCATGGGAGCATGATGGTAGTTTATTTATTTCTCCATGGTAAGTCCATCTGGTGCATCAAAGTTGCTTATCCTTTTGGTCCTAAAGTTGATGTTTACCTCAACTTGGATTGATTCAATCTCTGAGTTGCCTATGTACTAAGGCAAATGCATAGTAGTTTGATACTGTACTTTTTTTCAAAGAAAAAAAAAGATACAGTAAGAGTTCGATGCACACAAATGAATGAATTCTCTCATAATGGCAGATACACTGATTGTCAAATCCGACCACAACATGCCACTTGACGGCTGGAAAGGACACAGACTGACAGACATTCAAAGTAATGCTTACCAGTGCACTAGTTATAATGTCTCACAAAAATCCAAAATCTCTATGAATTGCGGTTCTGACACTTTCAGTTTGCTTGTTTAATGAAGCTTGGAAGTTTGGAGCACCATACTGCTATTACGCAGATAAATCCAGATACAAAAACAAGGCTGTGTTAATTTGCATCAGCATTTTCAGAGTTAGCTATCTCCACGATGGCAAGGGAGGTTTACTACATCAAAGTGTGCTCCATATCATTTATCCATCTCCCAGATAATGCCGCCATCCTCTGAATGCAGCAATAAACAAGAGTATGAATGTGAGCTAAGTATGTGGTAAGAAAGCAAAGTATGCAATCCATGCTCTCAGTGCTACAGTTCATAACTGGTAAGAAAATCAATTGCTCGTGCTATGAAATCCAGGAATATACCTTTGATCTTTTTGTTTATCCACACCTCAAGCAGCATCCCTGCACCAACCCCAGCAGCACAAACAGCACCATAGATGGCCAGTGCAGAAGGCCAGGACCGCCGAGGCAGAAAATAACAGTCAGGGACTTGTCTGATTTTCTTTGGGAGATGTTTCTTAACAATCGGTTGGCTAGATTCAGTAGTCACTGAGCCACCCACAGTCTTCCATTCCACATTTTTCAGGATATCTTTCGAGTCTTCAGTGGCCATTCCGAAACTGTATATGTATAAGTGCTAGTCAGAATTCCACAAATAGCACATGTTCACACAATAGAAATATATTACATTCAGCATGATATCCTTTGAGTTTTCAGTGCCATTCAAAACTGTATGTATAAATGTAATCAGAATTCAACAATAGCACATGGAAGACATTCACATAATAGCAATATATTCAATTCTTCAGGATATGCCTCTATGCAAGTTTTCAACATATTCTAACAAGCATATTTTGAAACGCAAACTTATGGAGTGGCATATAGTCATAATTCCCCATATATGCAACAAATCGCTTACACACTGAGGTTTATCAAGAAATGCTTCAACCTTACATAAATGATTGATGCAGGTACAGTGGAAACTAGAGCTTATCAATTAAAACCACCGAATTCAATACCTAAAGTCATCAAGGCACAACCTAACATAACCTTCGAATAACACAGCTGTTTTAATACAGAAAGGACAAAAAGAGGACGAGTAACAAGAGCTCAACTGACAGGTTACAGAATCAGCTTAAGGTTCCATATTTCATCCCTTAATAATATTATGGAAAAAGTCTACATAACCTCCCAACGTATGGATGGTGGATCACATCCTACAAAACCGGATTTCTTACCCCCTAAACTAGTGAAAACCATTCATCTAACCCCTGAGGTGGTTTTGCACCCTGGTTTTACCTACTTGGCATGCCACGTTGGATAGGGATGACACCTAGGCGTTGTTGGACCCACCTGTAAGTTCTCCATAGACTCACAAATTGTATTAAAAATTACATGATTTTTGGAGAGCCTTTTTGCAAAGTTTTGGGAGCATGCTCCCATGGCCGACGGCGGCTCTACCCGATGGACTCGCTGGCGCTCCGGCGAGCTAGGGGTGCACTGATTGGCACAGAGAGTAGAGAAGAGGGCGAGGAGGCCATGGGCGAGCTCACCATTGTCAAGCAATGGACGACGGCGATGGGCAGTATGGCGGAAGCTTGAACGGCGGCGGTGGGTGCGCTTCTCTGGCGGCGAATCGGTGACGGAGCGGGACGGAGGAGGTTCACAGCAACTCGGCGAAGCTCGTGGCGGCGAGGAATTGCTCTGCCGGTGACCAACGGTGCCGAATTTTGTGGCGGAAATCGGCGGCCGAGGTCCTTCCGTCGAGCGCTGGAGCTCGGGACCGGGGGCCGCCTCCTGTCGGCGAGGCATGAGTGGAGCTCGGGGACGGGGATTGCCTCCTGTCGGCGAGGCATGCGGGGGGCCCGCTTCCTAGCGCCTGGCGGCGAGGCACGCGGGGGCTCGAGGGGCAAGCGGCACGGCATGGGAGGAGGGAGCGGCATGGACGGCGGCGCGGGGAGGGAGGGAGTGACGGCTGGTGGCGCGGGAGGGAGGGAGCGGTGGCCAGCGGCGCGGGAGGAAGGGAGCGGCCGGCGACAGATGCTTCGTCTGGAGGAAGAAGAAGACCTGGTGTCACTGGTAGGTGGGACCCACTCGGCGGGATGACTAGGACAAAATATTGGTGGCCACCTCAGCGTCCACCGTGGCGTATATAGCATATCAACTTAGCAAAACCACCTTGTAAAACCAGGTCAGGTATTTATATGGTTTTGCAAAGATGAGGGGTTAGAAATCCGGTTTTATTGTTCAGGGGTGATGTAATCTACCATTGATACGTTGTTGGGTTATGTACTCTTTTTTCTAATATTATCGCAATCCACACCGCCCCGCTGATTCAGCGACGCACTTGATGAACGGAAGAGCCCAGTCCAAGGCAAACGCAGCTAAGCACTTGATCTACTCGCGCGGCACAGGATTACAACCCGTCCCCAGAGCGGAACCCAACTAGTTTTGTTAACCAGATAAGACAATCTCAGGGGAAGGGAACTTCCAAACGGCCTGCTAAAACTGTAGGACAACCAACGGAGAAGCGCATATCAGCGCAACTAACGGCGAGTAAGCGAGAGATATGGTGGGGGAACAGATCCAGATTTACCGCGTGGCCCGGAGCTCCGCGGCCGGAGGGCAATCGAGACGGCGGCGCCGGCGGCGTCGATGCTGGACGCCTGGAGGTCGGAGGATGGGGACGGCGTGGGCCGGGAAGGCGGAAGCCCTTCGTGGGCCTGTGGACTAGTAAGTGCGAGAGGGCCGTATGGGATTGGCCTGTGGCGAGCGCAGCCCGCAGCCCGGACTCGCGCGTTGTGGAACGCGGGAATGTCTTGCCTCTTTTTTTGCACTGCTGTCTGATCAGTTTCAGGCCATATCAACTGTTCTCTTTTATTCCGTTCAAAAAAAACTGTACTATTTTATTAGTTGGAAAAATGTAATCTTGAAAAATTCTGAATGTATTTTCCTGACGTAGGACATCGTACTACAAGTTACCTGACATAATCTGAAACGAAACTCAACTTATATGTGATGAAACGGAAAAGAGAAATCTCATTAGCAATAAATTGGCTGTTGGTATGGAGCGAACTCTCGTGCAGACACTAAGGGCTTGTTTGGTTCCATGAGGCTAAACTTTAACCCTCTACTTTTAGCCTCATTTTGGCTCTTAAAAAACCAAACATAGACTGCTAAACTTTAGCCCCTGTTAGCCCTATAGCCCCTCCAAGGTGGGTAAAATGGGGCTAAAAGTGGTTTTAGATGACCAAAACACTCTCTCTACCCTCCCCATCTAAGACTCTCTCTACCCTAGATGCATTAATTAGGGGTAAAGGAGTCTTTGAGCACCCCTGGACTAAACTTTAGTTCTTGTATCAAAGCAACAAAAGGACTAAAATTTAGACCTCCATTTGAGGGGCTAATCATTAGCTTTGGGCTAAAATTTAGCCCTTTGTATCCAAACAGGCTCTAAGTGCATCCGGAGTGTATGAAATAAGGCCTGCTCCCTCCGTCCCAAAATAAGTATTAATTTAGAAAATTTCAGATACATTACTAGTAATGAGAAATGACCATATTACCTCCAAATTAACTATAGCAATTGTAATTGAAAATCTTGTTGTTTATTTGGTTCCCTATATTCTCAATAAATGCAAATGTATTGGAACCAGAAAATTAGCATTTACTTAAGCATTTGATTGGCTCCACGCTCTTCTCTAGATAATTTTTTCTTGGTATTTGATATTGCTTTAATTAGATAAACTTCACTACAATATAAAACCACTCTCTGTGGGACAAAATTTGAAGGCTAAAGAACACTTATTTTAGGATGGAGAGAATATGCAGCACGAACAACGATGCGAAAAATTTAAGCTTGTCAAACACAAGACTTGTCCAATTCAATCAACTTTATCAATAACATACCCTGTCAACATTGGCGGATCCAAAGGGTGGACAGGGTGGGCCGCGGCCCATCCTAAGAATCTGCCCAACGAGCAACTACAGAGATTTTGGCCCGATATGAAGTATTGCAGAGTCATAACTGCAAATTTGTAATTGATAGCATATATTTTTAGATAGGTAGGAAAGAGGAATAAGGGATGTTGTATTGTGGAATTGTGATATTTAAAATTTTGTCCTGTTGGACCATCCTAGCTTTCAATTCTAGATCCGCCACTACCTGTCAAACGTGGAGGCATGGATCAAACTTTAAGAGGGGTGACGTCCTGTGTGCGTCTTATTAGTGCAGCTGTCTCTTTTAGTGGGGCAGTAAACCTGCTGTTTCTGAGGAAGGCTCAGTTCGTCAGTCGCCTAATTCTGCTGCAAACGTTTCTGCTCTGGCGCCGAAGAAACTGCTGCGGTAACAGCCGCTGCGCCTTCTATTCTACCCCCGTGTGCTGCCGCAGCGTCTGTTCTTTTTACCAGTGCCAGTGCTGATGCACAGGCATTGATGCCTCTGCGCTCTGCGGTGTACTGCACTGTAGCGCAGGCCCTCTGCGAACTGCAGTGCAAGTAAATTCAGTCAGAGGCAGGGCGTTACTGTTGCTTGGGGGCCGAAATGCTGCCTGGTCCCCCGGTTTGTACATTGCACTAGCATAGTAGCATTTGTATTTCCCTCCCTGAATTTGGAACGGAGCAGAAACTGAGAGGAAACGCCAATGCTAGAATAGCCTCTCCAACCTTTTCTTTTTGGGTAAAATCAATAATCTTTATTTAACTATTTTGCTTCTACTAGTAATACTCTCTCTCTCTCTCTCTCTCTCTCTAATCTGAACTTCCCGCGTTTCCAGTTCAAATTCGAGAGGCTCCAATCCGTCGGTGCCACCAAATTTTTCCCGCCTTTCAGAATTTCACCCACACATGAAGATTGCATTTCGGCACGAATCCCAACGATCAGCCTTTATTTTTCGGTACAAGGAGCGATCGACATCGAAATGGCCTTCCCTTCCAAAGTTTCTAGACACGAGCACGGACCCCAAGTACAGACTCTGCCTGCCTGGATTCACAAAAGATTTCTTCGTCCGAACCGACCGGACAGCAACACGACACGGACACGACCCCCCTGCAAGAGCGGCCGGCGCACGCACGCACGCACGCCCGCCCCGAAAACTTCCGGCTCCAGCGCCCGTGCACGCACGGCACTGGCAGAGCGCGGCAGCCGACAGGACGCCGCAGAGCAGAGCCGCGTCGTCCCGGCTCGCGGCAGTTACACCGCGTCACCCGCGCAGCGTGACGACCCCAACCCAACCGGCAACCGCCCTGACACCCCGCAGCTGCTGCGGCAGGCGGCGGTTGGGCACGTGCCACCCACCCGGCCTGCCTTGCCAACCAAACCCTTCGCGCGCGCGGGAAATGCGAGCGCGCGCGCTTCGCGCCACGGCCCCCGCGCGGGAAACCTCTACTACTCTACCGAACGAAGCGGCGGGACTCGTCGCGGCGGTGGGAGACGAGCTTGGCGGCGTCGCGCCACCACACGACCTCGCGCTCCTTCTCGTGGAGCCGCCGCTGGGCGGCGTCGAGCGCCGACTCCAGCTCCACGATCCGCTCCTGCTGCCGCTTCTGCAGCAGCTCGTGCAGCCGCCGCTCCAGCGCGCGCGCCGACACGCCGCCGTGCGGGGGGCTCGACCGGTCCTCGTCGTACCCTCCCTCCTCGTCCTCCTCCTCGGCCTCCTCGTACTCCTCCTCCTCCTCCTCCTCCTCCTCGGCATTGCCGTCTACCACCTCGCCGTCCCTGGCGCCGCCGCCGTCCACGACGCGGCTCCGCGACGTGCTACCGACGGCGTTGCCGGCCTTCGTCTTCACCTTCAGCAATGGCAACTGGCGGCAATGGCAGACACACATGATGAATTGATGATCAGCAAACGCGTGTTGCATCACTTGGATCGTGGTACGCGCGCATGTACGCCTGGCGTCCTGCTGACAGTTGACAGGTGTGCTACGTACCTCGAGTCCTTGCATCGGGGCGATCCGCTCGTCGCCCCCGCCGTGCGCCGTGCGGTCCGTGCCGCGCTGCATGCGGCCCAGCTCGGCCTGGAGCTCCGCCTCCAGCTGGTCGATGACGACGGCGGCCGCGCGCCCGGAGACCGCGTTGTCGGCGGTCGTGCGGGAGCAGTTGGACGCCGCGTCGGCGTCGGCCGCGGGGAACGCTATCGGGTCCTTCACGTTGGCGGTGGTGGCGCTGCTGCCGTTGGATTCCCGCGACGTGGAGGCGGTAGGGGCGCCGGCGGGGTGGTTCGCGTTCTCCTTCCACTGCGCCGCATGCCTGATCTCCGACACGAGCGCCTCCATCTGCGCGCGCAGCTCGACCATCTTGTTCAGCTCCACGGCGCTCTTGGACAGCAGCAGCACCAGGCTCGCGCCCAGCCCGAGGTTCATGGACACCAGCTCCTCCTCCGGCTTCTTCCTCCCTGCAGAATTCAGCATTAGCGTCAGTGATCTCTCCACGATTCAGCATAATTCAAGCATTTTCTCTGGATTGTATTGTACTACCTAAGGAACTCCGCGGCGTCTCGAGGGGCAGCTCCGGTGGCGGCGGCGGCGGCTCCACGACCTTCACGCCGGGAGTCTCCCCCTGCTCGGAGACGGAGCCGTCCTTGCGCTCCTCCCTCATGCCGCCGCCGTACCGCCGCGGCAGCCGCACCCGGCACCCGAACCCTCCCCCTCCACTCCCGCCGTCCCCGCCCCCGCGCAGCAGGATGCGCGACAGCAGCGACCGCGGCGACGGCTGGGCGTCCACCCCGCTCGCGGTCCGCGCCAGGTGCGCCAGGATGGACGCCGCCGCCGCCGAGGAGTTCGCGACCGCCATGCGCGGCGGCGGGGGCAGGGGCAGCGACGCCGCCTCCTGCCCTACCCTTCCCCCCGCTCGACCTCTCACGCAATTCTCCATCGCCAGCGCTAAAGCAACCAAGCTACACTATCCGCGTGGGCGCGAAGGCACACGAGCCGAGGAATTCGAATTCTTGGACACGCCTCGTGCTCCGGCGGCACGCCGCATATTTATAGGAGAAGACGGCGAGGAGGAAGAAGAAGAGCATGGGGGCGCGGAACGCGCGGCAACCTTGGAGGGAAGCTCGGCAAGTTTAAAAAACGCGGGGATTAAATGCGGGTACTAAGCAAAGACGATGAATGATCTTGGAAGCTTGCTTGGCCGCGCTAATGGCGATGGTCCCGGCCGATCGGGGGCGCAGGGGGGGGCGAATTAACTGCGGGGGCGAGCAACCCATGTTGAGGCCTGCAGGCGCAGGGAAGGGAAGAGAAGCTGCTGGTACTGCTGCGCCGTGCTGCCATTTTTACCTTCTGCAAGCTCTTGAAATGGAACTGTGAAACCCTGAGTGTTACTGACGGCCGAACCGAGCAGAGCAGTGGCAGGCCAGGGAATTTCGCTCTGGAGACTGGAGGGGTGTGTCCTCATGTCAGTGGCGCTGCGCCGGCGTGGGAGCTGCAGAGGCAGATCAGCCTGCAGGTGGGTAGGCACGAGGAAGGCAGGCATGGGTGTTTGCGTGGGCAGGAACGAGGTGAGGGGAGCCGTGGGATCAAGCATCCGACGGCTGGGATCAAGACCGGCAAAACGATCCTGCAGGTGTCATGCGAAGTGATCCTGGCCTCAATCCGAGCCCGATTGTTCTGGGAAATCGAAATTTTCACCTTGCAGGGGTTAAAGTTTTGAAATCGTTCAGGTGAAACGAAGCGATGTTATATTTTGCGTACTGTGCTCACAGCAAGAGACAATCACACGTCCTAGCTTTGTCAAAGATCTTTGCTACTTCCTTCCTCCGTTCCAAATTATAGTTCGTTTTGGTATTTCCTGGTGCATAGATTTTTCTATGTATCTAGACACATTGTATATCTAGATGTATAGCAAAATTTATGCATATAGATTGTAAAAATGGCAAACGAACTATAATTTATGGAGGGCGTACGTCTTATTGTAAGTAGTACACGAGAATGCTAGTGCTGGTTGTACGTATTCTTGATTGATGGAGAAGGAGGTGTTTAGTCCGAGGAATGTGTTAGAGAAGGGTTGTTCTATTTTAACTCTACTAATCCTAGTCGTCTTGTTTGGTTTAAGAAACATAATGGGTTGATTCATAACCATCTCCTTTTACGAACACACACATGATTATTTTAAATGTGAGAAATTATCTTGTTCCATGAAAGTTCATAGGATGCTCCGTGATGGACCACACTATGCTGCAAGAGTTTCAAATGGACCAATGATGGTTCCTCAAACTAAACTCTCTTCTTTACTTCAAAAATACTAAACTGTCCCTTCGCAGCGTTTTTTCTTTTGCTACAATTATGGGTGTAACATGTCTATAAAATATAGCGAAATTACTCTTATGAAACTACCTTTCGAGACCAAATATATACTCAAATCATTTCCAGACATCCAAAGTTGACACACAATTGAGTGGTAATTCGTAAACAAAGTTCAAAATGGTTTACAACTCTCAATTCAAAGAATCACTTGCTTTGTCAGTTGTGACTAGGTATTGGTGGATGGGTCATGAGAAGTGTTTTTATTTGTAATAGTTGATGCATAGCTGCAGCCAAGTTTTCGTGCGCGTTGTTTTTCTGGTCGTGGCCTAGCTAACTAGCTCAACGATCCTAGTTGTTACTTGCGGCCACATGAACAATCAGTCTACCGGGAGTAAAATCTTCAAGCATGCATGCGTGGCCATGCATATCACAGTTAATAAAGCCACAGTGGCGATTAGTGGTACGTACTCGATCTCGTACCAACAGCCCGCGTTAATTACCGTACCACGCGAATTCAAATTGAAACCCGTCGAAGAATTGAATGGAAGCCAACGGATTTCAATTCACTCCCAGGTTAAAATACTCTACCACTAGCTCGAGCGGAGGCCTTTGAGGCTTTGACCGTTGGGTTCGAATCCGGTCGTCCACAACAGTACAGTACCTGGGTTAAACCAACTGTAACGCCAAATTAAATTAGACCAACTGGTGCGTACACAACTAGGGCGATGAATACCAGCTGTCTGACTGACAACAGCTAGCCGACGGTGAAGCGCGTGCTGCGGCCCCAAAAGTTACGGCACAGATTTATTTGCCTATAAACAGTAAACACACAGGAGTAGAGCGTTACGTACACTCCTCCTCCGTAATGCCACGTAAATTAACTGATCGGTCAGTCTTGACTGTATCATTAACAGGGGGAGGTCATCAAGTTAACCGCATCGCTTTGGGGAGACCAGTCTACAAGTACAACGAGTGCACTTACAGCCTTTCCAACCCCATCACGGCATACAGAACAGTACATGCAACCGCTACAACTCGTACGTGCCCATCAGTTTCGCCTAAGCTAATAATGGGGCTAGACATGCAGAGGAGGAACTTAAAACACACGTAGCGTCGTCGTAGTGATCATTACCCAGTCACAACAGGAATTGAGTTGAAGGAGCTAGCTAGTGTCATTTCCGGACGCGTGAAAGAGTTAAAATTTTCAAAATTTTGGATGCTGCAGCGCACAGACGCGTACCAGATCGCACACCCTGAGCTACCAGACGTACCCAACCGTAACAATATATTCCAGGCATTTTTTTTTTAATTTTTACAGCAAGGAGTGGAGGATGGAGTGGCGTGTGCCATTCATGCCTAGCGGGCAGTACAGGGCAGTAGCGTACCGGGCGCCCCCAATTAACGATGCCTACTAATCATCAAGGCCGCACAGCGCGTACGCGTACGCGGGAGAGGAGAGGGTTCCATCCATATGGCGCGCCGTTCAAATCTTCCCCCAGATGGATGAACGGGAGATGATGCGTGGGCGCCGGCGGCCGGAGGACCCCTGGTTGATGAATGCTCACAGCTCACTTCGTATCGTACTGCCGGCCGCCGCGCCGCCGGCCACCACCACTGGTCGCCCCCCGGCCGGCCGCCGATGATTGCAAGGCTCAACGTGCTGTGCGTGCGTGCCTCAGCATGCTGCGTGCGGCGGCGGCGGCGGCACCGCACGCATCACGTGCACGCGATTCAATCGTGCAATAAGGCTTCAAAGAGTTGCTTCCTGACACTTATTTTTCCTTAAAGAAACTGCTTTCCGACGACATTCGTTCCAATCTTGAATCGCATTGCTCGATCCGGCGATCATACGGCAGAGCCTGCCTGTCGGATTCGCCGTCGGATCGACGGATGTATGATCCTCTCGTGCATGCTGATCATCACATCCATCAATGCGCGCGTGAGCCCGTACGTGCCCGCCCCGAGTTTTTACGACGACGCCCCTGGTCGACGGGGGAGGGAGACGAAGAAGAATCCGCCGTCACGGCAGGTGCAAAACCTTCGCCCCTCCTAGCTACTCCTACTGCATTAGCTAGGCAAGGCGGCGCTGGCCGATCCGGCCGTCGTGGATCGGGGAGAGGTCGCCGGTCATAGGGAACGCGTGAGGAGGCGGGGCGGCAGTACATTTACTCGTCGCACGGGCACGGCGCGGTTTAATACTACTCCCCCGCCCGCCCGGGGAGGGAGGGACGCCCATCATGGACGCCGCGTACGTGCGTTCTGACGGCCCACGACGCACACGTGGCGTGGTATTTATACTGTATACTATACATATATACGTATATACACATCTTACAGCTTTCTACTAGGTACATACTGTACCTGCTTGTCGATCGTCATCATCACGGTTCGTGTCGCGCGCCTTCGTCAAAAGCGACCGCAAAGATTGGGCAGGAGCCGCGCCGGCGAACGCGCGCCACGATTCAAACGAACGGGTACGGTACGGTGGGGCTAGCTGTTTCGCGGTACAGTCGTAGGAGGAGTACGACGTACGTATGTATATGTCCAGTGTACATAATGAGTACGCGTACTCGAGCGTATGGCATGATACGTACTGTACGTGCAAGGGCCGGCCCGATCTACGTGGAGGGAAATACGAAAGCGTATATGATTGATTGCTCGTGGAGGGCCAGTCTTTGGAATCGCAGTGGTAGCGTAGTGCAGGCGAGATGAAAAAGCAAAAAGATAGTAGAACTAGTAGGTGATCCTGCATGATTTCCAAAGGCAGGCAAGTGTACCTGGGCTTCTTCTCTGATTCGCGTTGCAAGAACTCCGGCCTGATCCGAGACGAGGAAATTAGACCCGGTCGTGTTCGTAACAAGATCCGGAATTCATATGCATTTCGTCACATTGATAACGGATTCCACATGGACTAAAACAAATCGAATTAATCCTTTGAAACGCAACTCAAAGGGGGCCTTCAGGCGAGCCGGCAACCACACGCTCTGCCCACATGCACGCCCCCGTTGAAATTTTCTCAAAACAGGAGGGCGGCGGCGGCGGCGCGACACGGAGGGCCAGATAAGATCGCGCATTCAACGCCGCGCGTCCGGGAGCCACCGTACCGGAGCTGAATCCTAGACGGATTCCCCCTCCCTCCCTCCCCACGCAGCCGCAGGGACCAACCACCAATCCGTCCGTCCCTCGCGCGACCGCCGTATCACTATCCGTTGCCGCAATTACTCCCCGGTTCCAGCTTGCCAACTGCCTCGTACTCCACCTCGCCATTAACGAGCAAGTGGAGGTCGCCTTGCAGCACACCAGCCCCCGGTATGGGCCCGCCAAGATCAACGGCAAATAAGATTGCAGGATCTCGGTCGTGTGGCGGTAATTCACCTCTAGCTCAACCAATCTGTACGGCATTACAGCAGAGATAGCATATTTACATGCCATTTGCAACAGGTAACAAAAACTTTATCATATAACTGACCAACATATTATTCGACATCGATAAATAACAAACAGCTGAGGTCCGAGCACATTGTCTGGCTTTCGCCTGTTCCGCTACAGAACACGTTACGACCGGTTCAAATGTCTATCAAAACTGCTAAAACAACATAGCCACGACGAATGACGAATGGTGTAACTCGAATCTCTTCGCCAATGGGTGCTACAACATAACAAAACAACAGCGGTATCTGTGCGTCTTTGGGGGAATTCTGTCTCATATTCTCAACCCTTCTGTCATGTTAGGCTTGTTCCAAGATTTGCCCTGGTAAGATTTTTGCTTCGACCTCCGCTGCGAGATGTAGTTTGCCTCCTCCTGGAAGGGGTTTGGCCCGCCGAAATCTTGCTTTGAGTTCCGCACTTTCTTTGTCTTTCCTCGGTCGTACTCCTCGTCCCTGGGAAGAGGCAAGTGCATATGATAGGCACAGTTAGCCACTTGTTTCCCTCAACAGAAGTCTACTACACAATTGGGGAACAAAAATCTGCAACATGAAAAGGCATTACTAGTGATATCCTGCAAATACCAAATAGAAACTCACCACTCATCTAAGACGTAACCAATGCTGCGTTTTGAATGTAGTCCCTCTGCAACCTTGGTATTTGGCATGTCTATGTCATCCCAGCATGGAACTGAAAATCAAACAAAAAACCAAATGACAGGTTAAAATTGATGGCGCGACAGTAGCTTCCCATTCACCTCTAAAACAGAATGTGCACTGCATTAAGAAAATGTGCTAACCAGTAGCTTCCATCAGGTCTGACGCACGAATACTGACAGGTTGGGGCACTCCCAACTTGGCATCTACATTTTTCCTTGATTGCGTCTGGTCTACGGAAGAGCTTGGACCAGACTTTGGAATGTCAGCATTAGCAGAAGGTGCATTTGTCTCAGTATCAACACATGCTCCATTAACCTTCTGCTTGTTTTTGGAGGACTGAGTATCATTTTCGGGCCTTTCACTAGCATGCGAGCGTTTCCGACGGCCGGAGGTACACTCTATGGCTTCAGATTGTGATGTTGATGTCAGCTGCTCACTCATACTGTCACCTAAACAAGATATATTTGCCATGTCCTTGCAACCCACAAGACGTCTTCTAGTTCGCTTGTGTTTTGTTTTCTTCCCTGGCTTTAGTGAAGCCACCAACAGTTTTTTGGAACCTAACCACATGTTCACAACAGGATACCTCACAAACTTCTTTGACTTCAAATTTGCCTTTTGAGCTGCAGTGCCATTGCATGAAGCAGCCACAGCAACATGCACAGAACCACCAGAGCTGATCTGTTGTCCACAATTGACTTGTACCAGTTCCGATGCAGTTTTGTTCTGCATATAGGCACATGTAACAAATATAATAATATCAGCTCATTTTTAACAAAATGATGGTACTATATGATTTAGTTCATCTGCAAAAAAAGCAAAAGATATAGAGGAAAAGGGGGTGCTATACCTGGCTCATAGGAAGTGCCTTTACGATGTCATTAGCTTGCTCAGCGGATCCTGGCAAGTCCTTGGCTTTCTCACTGGAAGTAAGAGATCCAGAGCCAGGCACGACACCATTTGAAACAGTAGAATCCTGTAATTTTTCATGATATAAATAAGATATGAACTATTCAAAAAAATTAACAAATGCAGTGACCATCATAAAGCAAACCTTCTTAAATGAAGTCTGTGCAGCAACCCCTGCAGATGTGTCATTTACATGGGCAGTTGGCTTTGACAATGCAGTTGTTTGAGGTTGAGAAGCAAGTTTATCTGCCTTGGACAATGTACCAGCACCATTGACCATGGGAGAGGCAACAGAAGTACTTTTCCCTGCCTCAACCTTAGGTTCCACTTCCTGCAAAGACCTCCCAACAATTGTTTGTTTACCAAAAGTATTGGCAAACGATAAAGGTTGATTGGAGGAAGAGGTCTCCCGGCCATTTACAGAACACTGAATTGATTTAACAGGCAAGGTAACACCATCATTTCGAGGTCCAAGAGCTCGTGTGGAACGCAGGCCGTTGCTTTGAGAGGCTGCTGCATTTTCAGCTTTGACTTCATTCTTTGAAAAATGGTCTCCTGAAGTCTTGCCAAAAATGCTAGAATAGCCATTGCTTGTGCTGTGCATCTTATCACCAAATGGAGATGAACCATTCAAATGTTCTGCTTTTACACTGCCTTGGGTAATACCATTAAGGGTAGAGATCTTTTCAGGGGTTTTCTTTGTGGTCAAATTAGCAGTGCTATTATCTTTGCGCGCCAGTGGATTCCCAATACTGTCACGTACATAAAATAGCATATAGGCCTTCTGCCTCAATACATCTGCCTCACGAACTTGGCGCACCTGCAGTTGATGTGCATAAGGATCAGTATGAGTTGAGGAAGACTAGAGCCCGACAAAGTAGCTAAGGGGCACAAAGTGAAAGTAGAACAGTAGAAACATGCCACATGTAGCTCAAAAATGATACTACTCATTTTTTTCCTCTCTCTAGTGGTTTGAGAAATTTTAATTACATGGATGCTAAATGAGTCTGCAGGTTATGTTAGCAGTAGCACTGTGAACTACAAACAAATGACGGAATGAGTAAAGCTTAATCAAAAGATTAATGCCATACTAGACCTGGTTATCATCAAGATTGTGCCACATCCCGCTGGATGTACGAACAAAGCAAAAGTAGTGACCCGATTGAGTGTTCCAGCCAGCATGAACTAAGACACCATAAAGGCTGTATTTGAAATCTGCACCCTGCGCCAATAATCATGAATAATAATAATAATAATAATAATAATAATAATAATAATAATAATAATAATAAGAGAAACTAACTGAAAATTCCAGTGATTTAGTGAAGAAAAGCTTATTGAAATTGTAAAAGGTAAAACAAGAACCTCAGAACAAGTTACTCACTTTAGAATCACTAACAAATGGTTTCAAGTCAAGAACTGGTTGGAATTCCACTTTTTTGTCAATCTTTTCACGGGGATTGAAAGGGCTAAAGCGCTTCAGGTGAACTGTCAGGACATTTGGAGCCTTATCAATTGTAAACCTCTTCTTTGCTACAACTTTCTGCCTGCAGCGTTCACACTGGTATTGCTTTTGACCCCCATCTAGTAGCTCTTCCTCGGTAAAATTTTGAAGTGCCCGCACTAAAGTTGTGGACTTGGCAATATCAAGACTAAGGTCCAAGAAAGGATCAAATTTATTGGAACAATGCAAGCACCGTGTGCATTTCACCTGTAAGTAGCCGAACACAGAACAAGTGAATGAGGTTTCTTGTGCCAGTCCAGGTGTAACTCAACAATGCACAGAGCATACCTGACTTCTAAGGCGGCCACCAAATATTTTGTGAACTAAGCTTTTTTCGTAAGCACCTTGCGACTCACTTGGTACCCCAGAAGGTAAGCAGCATTTATGCATGGATTCGAGCAAATTAACCATTAACTCGTGTGCATCTTCTTGTCTTGAATTACGGAAACTCCGGGAAATGCCTATTTTGCAGTCAAAGATCACATTGATATAGAATAAAAGCTGGATTGCAGAATTGCCAAAATAAAAAATGGCCTTAGGTATCTAGTTCATCTAGAGAAGATAAAAGGATACAGCGTAAGTTCTTCACAATAAATGATGGTGTCACTATTTTTCCAGTTGAATGTAGAGCCGCCTTGACATGATTCTGCAGAGCACATAATGCACAAAATCCAGAGGTACGACCTTCAGCGAAGAGAAAAGAAATTAGCAACAGCAACAACATAAATACTATGCAGTGAAAAATTTAAGAGAAGAACTTTGCTTGTTTAACAAGCTTGATAGTACAAAGACGTTTTCAGTTTTCCTAAACAGCATACAAATGCATTATAGTAGCACCATTCTTATTCTGTACAGACATGCATCAAAGGATGATGGCAGCAGTTAAGGAGATTCTACAGATCAGTAAATATTGCCATACAGTGGCATTTTTCAATATACAGGAAACAATATGGTTTCGCATCCAATATGGTCATAGTAACAATTGAATGTCAGAGAGCACATTTCCTGTTGATTTCTGTGGTACAGGTACAGGGGAAAGCACTATCTTGGCCTGCCTCACTATCCCGTAACCAAATGGTGAACAAGGTTTACAGCCAATAACTCTATTGAATCATGTTAATAAAAAATAATGTCACACCACTAGGAAACACACATACAAAACACTTGCCCAACTTCAAAAAAAATTATATACCCCGCGTTACTGCAAGCAGCAGCATGTTCAGAACTAGAGGCATGGCTGTAAATTTAGAAATACAGGAAGAGCAATTAATTCATCAAACATGAGGTCAGGACAACTTTGAATCATGAACATATGGTGGATTGTTTGCCAAATCCCACTAGAGGGAACACCTGAAAAGTAAGATTGCAGTATGAACTTACTTAATATTGGGTCCATTGGGTGTGGCTCGTCAGGTAACCAGAAATAGCAAATTTATGCAAGATTGGGTTGGATGGTAAAGAAATGTTCAGGTTAGTGAACAGCATCATGGTAATTTATTTTTAAATAGTAGACTTCTTATCCATCGTCTTCATTAAAATATGGATTTTCCGATCCAAGCATAACTCACATCTCTAAACTTGAAAGTAGAATGAACAGCCTTTACACGAACTTTCCAGTTGATGAAATGTCTCAGCTGAAGATGGTATTGGATCCCTTGATTGATGAACGATATTCAATCTGAATAAATGGTGAATTGGCCAGGGGTGGGTGTAAAATAGAATAATCTTGACTCCCTTGAGTCTTAAAAATGTATTTTGAGGCATTGTCGTCTTTGGAGCCACACCACTATTAAGAACAAAGTAGCGTGCAATTGGTAATTGCCCAAGTGCCAGCCGTGCATAATAGTCAGTGCAGTTACTGCTAATTTTGGAATCCACAAGCAGACAAGCTCATATTCAACATTATCATCTGATGCAACATTTTGAACTTGAACTGACCGGTTGACAGTAGCAACAGCACTTACATGAGGACTTGTGCTTCCCGCTCTGCAAATATGCTGCAAACGGCTCTGTGTACGTCAAGCATTGCAGCACCGAGTTGAGGTAGCAGGTGTTACCAAGATTTTGCAAACCAGCACCCTGCAAGACATCAACAAACTGCAGTTTAACAAAACATTGTTCAATTGTCCACCACGCTAAAACCTCACGAGATGGCGATGGCAAGACCAAAACAAGCAACTTACGAACCAAATACCCGAAATCGCAACTACTTTTACTCCAATTACCCAAATTGACAGCTACACTGGCAAACACACTCGACACTGCTACTCTACCGCCCAAAACCCCTATTAAAACGAAACTCTAATAGCTCAAATCCTCAAAAGACTGCAACTTTGGGGACCCACAATTCTCCCGAGGTAGATCCTGGCGACGCTGAGCTCCGGATCGATCCCACCGGCGTCCCCCTTCTCCGACCTCCTCGTATCCCCCTCGCTGCTCCCCGCCGCCGGCGGGCCCCCGGCCTTACCCGCGGCCTGCGGGTTCAGCGTCTCCATCCGGAGCCCGCCTCCCCCCACGATCACCGCGGCATGCGGCCTCCGGGCGAGGTGGAACTCTATCCTCCGGTGCAGCACCCCCTCCGGCGCCGCCGCCGCCGTCGACACCTCCGCCATTCCTTAGGGTTTCTCACCGCAGCGGCAGCGGCAGCAGCACAGAGCCTCAAGATCGGGCGCGCAAGGGATTAGCACTTGGCCTGAATTCCTGGACAAAATTGTCGGATCAACACTCGCGGGGTCGAAAGATAGGGGAGGGGGAGATTGGTGCGGCGCGCTGCTGTTTTTTTTTTCTTTTTTCTGGCCGCCGTTCGCGACGCGATGGCGGAAGAGGGGGGGAGCTGGGGGTGGGAGGCTGAGCTAAAAACCCTATACCCCTAGCGAATGGACGGCTGGGATGGGAGAAGCCGGGGCGACGGGACGATCTGGAGCGTCCGGCTGGGGAGCACGTGTTTCTTCTTCGATGAGACTGTGCAGTGGGCTCCTTGAGGAACGCGTCATGGGCGCGATTGAGGGCGGAGCTAGCTGTAGACGTGTAGCCCTGCAGTTGCTGCTCGAACTGAACTATTTGCGGTTGGTTAGGAACAAACTTGTGTTTTTTAAGCGAGAGTGAAGATGATATTACCATGTTTTTTTAAAAAAGGATTATATTACCATAATTAGCTGCAGAAAAGTTACCGTCCATACTTAGCATGTAGGAGTATGCTAGCAAACTAACAAAAAAAAATTTTGCTAGCAAACTAACAATTGCTCCAAAGTGCCGAAATTATTAATCCATGGTGGCAAAGTAAAAGCTTTATATAAGGCTAGAGGTGATCTCACCCGCATCATGCTCAAAGCACCGGCTCGGAATGGTGAAATGTTTCCTTTCAACAAAAATAGTGAAATGAGCTTTGTTAAGAATCCGAGCACATTCATGGCATCATAACCTTTGTTAGTTCTTTTAACATAGGTGGATTTCAAATACAGAGCTTGTAAAAGTGCTTAAGCTTTGATACTAATTCTTAGTTGCAAGGGGCTCTAAACAATTAATGAGATAAAACTTTAAAATAAGTGTGCAACAAAACATTTTCTCAAAAAAAATAGTGGCATAAAAATCAAAGTCCATGGGAGCTTTTCTCATACTCTATTTTGTGGAAGAGTTTCATGAGGTCCACTACTTTTCACGTGTGAAGAGTTATTATTCTCATTGTGTTCATCAAAATGATTATAATACCAATGATTATTAAAAGGTTATTTCAAAGTGCGCTTAATCTATGCCTCGGAAGCATTGAAAAAATAACCAATCGTGGTTAGATTTGACTTTTTCATATTACAAATGGCATTTCCCTTCGTTAATTTATGTTAAGCCACCCAATATGAGGGTAACGGTCCAGTGGGCAGCAGCTACGTGACATATTACTGTTATGTTACGGTTTTTTTTTTCTGTTTTGCGTGTATTAGGTCATATGTAACATATTGGATAAGTACTCCACATACAAACATACATGGTTCCTGCCTTGCGCAATAATTTATATCCGGTGCAAATGTTGTAAAGCTAGCCAAGTGTTGAGTGCTTTAATTAATATTTTTCAATAGAAATGATAGTTAGAAGTTTTTCGTAATAATGGTGAAAAATATTTATCATCTATAGAAAAAGGTAGTTTTGTGATTTCATAAAAAAAATCAAGTTTATAATGGATCCCATTTGTGAGATAAAAAAGTAGCAAATTTCAATTTGAGCGTAAAATGGACAATATCCATCCTTTGCCTTTGCAACAAATGAGTGAAATGGCCAACAGTTCAAACTAAGCCAGACAGATGAAATATTTTTTTTATCTCTTTAAAGCACATAAGCAAATTGGTAGAATTCTCAAGTATCACAAGCCAAAACAGGCGCATCCCTATGGCACGCACAATCAAGAAGTTATATTGTTCAACAAAGTGGCAATTTTACCTATATAACTAGGTATTAAGATGTATGAATACATGTCTCTTATTGCTTTCTTTCTATGTATAGGTTGTGTAATATTGTTCTTTAATGACCAACCTCCACTGAACGATGAACAACGATGAACGATAAAAGCAAGCGCTGAGCTAGGCCCTCTCGACAGGGTTAGCTGATCCCAGCAAAATTTTGCAATTTCTTAATAAGTATTGTTCGTCTTAAAGTTAGATCCCATCATCTTGATAGAGGTGACCGCAGTGTCATTCCTGCTTTGACCCTCTGCTTAGAAATATTCAAAGAAAAAGAAAAAGGATTTCTAAAAAAGAAAGATAAAGAAAAAGGGTAGAGGAAGGAACAAGCAAATAAAGGCTATGGTTAAAGAGAAGGATAAATAGTAATAATGAAAAGGAAATAGATTCAAAATTTGAACCCGTTCCAACTTCTCTTCCAGTGTTTTTTATTTTGAAAAAGGAAGGTAGCAAGCGGGCCCCGCGGTCCATGATGGAACCGACGAACCGTTCTCCTCTGCGCAGGGCAGGTCTCGTGCTACAGCGGTCGCACGCACGCGCCCTCAACGACCCGTTAAACAAACCGAACGTCCAAACCACCTCCAAAAACCTCCGAGAAAACAAATCCACCGGCGCGGGGCTCCCCCGCTGCCAATATATCTCGCCACCACCGGCTGCCACCCCCCGTCTCCCCCAACGGGCTCCGCTACTGCTCCTCCCTGACCGTCCCCTCCCAACTCCGCCTCGCGCGGTGCGGCTACCCGGCGGCGCGGCGCGTTCTTCGCCGGTCCCCGAGGCAGTGGCGGCGGACGCGCGCGCGCTCGGGCGGATGGCGCTGTTCCGCCGGCTGTTCTACCGGCGACCGCCCGAAGGGCTCGTCGAGATCTCCGGCAACATCCTCGGTGCGTGCCCTTTCTCGCCCCGGTACTCGGTAATCATGCTATTTTAGCTGGGTGTGTTTGTGCGAACCTGCTCGCTCGCGGTGGGCTTGTTGGACCAGTTCGTCGGGGGTTTCTTGGAAGTAACGCGTCCCACGGCACCGAGAATCTTGTCCATACAAGCCACTGTACGCGCTTGTCCTCGCTTTATTCCCCATTTCTCGAAGGGGGAAATCGTGAAAATAAAAAAAAAAGTGCGTGGGTTTTGATCTCGAGGCGCGGATTTGCTTGCAGAGTGGACATAGCTTTGCCCAGACTTTGTGGCTTTGTGCCGGTGGGTTCGGTTCATGCTTTGACTCGCGGAAAGGCCATTGCTTAGCTGTTGCTAAATTATGCGCTTGACCAAAATAGGGACACGGGATTGACCAGAGTAGTTGGCTACCACGTCGCCATTGTCTCTTTTTATATGAACTATCACATCTCCGTTTTGAAGTGAAACTGTTTCAGTTGGTGTGATTGTTTTTAACACCAGTTAGTTGATGGGATCTAGCATTTATGATACCAAATTAAGTTTCTATGTTTTGTGGATCGGATGCGTCATCCAATCGTCAGATTGGAAAATGGATGGGATCAGATGCACATTTGCTTGCTTATGTGAAAATGACAACCTTTGAAGCTGAAATTCTCATATATGTGCCAAATATGTACCTAAAGATGAAAGATAATGGCATTATTTGCTCTTATTGCGTTTGTGGGAAAAATTATTTTGTCAAATTGCTGAAATCAAGTGTCGCCAGGACATTCGTCAGGCCTTTTTCAGACGAACCCATTGTTCGGACTTCATCATGGCTTCTAGTGATTCTGATAAAATTAATTGCCCAAAACTAGGTTCATTTCCCCCATTTGAGATCCACATGTGCAGCTTAGGTAGTAACTACTACATTTCCTTTTCTCAAGTCAAGGAGACTTCAAATGAAGTGAACTTTGTTCCCAATTGCTTATGCAAACATTCACATACTACAACTTGTCATGCTTTGTGCATTGTTTATAACCATACTGTTTAATAACAAAAATAACATTTTCTCTCGGTTAATGATGCTGACTCTTGATTGCTTCTTGACAGTATTTGACCACTGCTTCTCCACGGATTTATTTGAAGAAGATGAGCTGATGCCATACATTGGAGGAATCTTAAAACAGCTACTTGGTCGCTACTCCATCGACTCATTCATGGTATTCAACTTTGAGGGAGGCAAGAAGCACAACCAAATTGCCAGCATTTTCTCTTATTATGACATGAGCGTAATGGGTTATCCACGTAACTATGAAGGATGCTCCTTGCTCACCATGGAGATGATTCACCATTTCCTGAGGTCTAGTGAAAGCTGGCTCACGTTAAGCCAGGACAATTTCCTGCTTATCCATTCGGAACATGGGGGGTGGCCAGTCCTTGCTTTTGCATTGGCAGCTCTACTGGTTTACCTCAAAAGGTGTACAAACGAGAGGAAGGCTTTGGAGATGGTCCACAAACATGCACCAGCTGGGCTAGCTGAGCTATTCTCACCAATTGACCCAGTGCCTTCTCAACTGAGATACTTGAAGTATGTGTCGAAACGGCACAAATCACCAGAACTATGGCCTCCTGCTGACAGAATGCTGAATTTGAATTGTATAATAATCAGGAAGGTACCAAATTTTGATGGGCAAGGGGGATGTAGGCCAATCTTCCGGATTTATGGCCTAGATCCCCTTGCGCCTAATGACAGGGCTGCTAAAGTTCTCTTTTCGACCCCAAAGACAAGTGATTTTGTCCAGCTTTATACACAGGTATAATTTTGTTTGGTTATCAACTTATCATGAATTGTATATTGATCTTTACGGTATGTCTGTGATGTTTGTCTATAATGCTTTGGTCAATAGTTTATAATGCTTAAAATTGAAATACAGCTACAATCTTACAAGTTTAATTCAATTTATTTTATACTCGATTATGGATAAGTCCAAACTTCAAAGCACTTAATCTTTGTCTTTTGGTTATTTAATTTATCAGGCTCGCATTTTCTTTTACCAATTTGTAGAATAAGTGTATATTTGACTTAATAAAAGTATACTTTTGGTATCTTAAGAGATCTTCAAGCTTGAAGTGTTGAACTGAAAGAGTACTAACTATTCTTGTTTGTAAATTCAGGAAGACTCTGAGATAATCAAGGTTAATGTTCATTGTCCTGTTCAAGGAGACATTGTAATTGAGTGCATCAGCCTGGATGAGGACTTAGAACATGAAGTTATGGTGTTCAGAGCGATGTTTAGCACAGCTTTTATTGACGACAACTTGTTGGTACTCGATCGAGACCAGATTGACATAATGTGGGACACAAAACATCGGTTTCCTGTAGACTTCAGAGTTGAGGTAGTTGGGTAATTCTTGCATCAATTGCCTGCACCATTTCACCTTTGTATACAGTTACTCATATTTTTCCTGATAATTGTAGGCTATATTTTCTGATATGGACATGAGCACAACAATCGGGAAATCTGAGCTATCAAGCGAGGAGAAAGGAAGCCTTTCCAAGGTTGATGATGCCTTCAGTCATCTGGATTGGTCAAGCGAAAATGATCAGATCACAAATCATGAATCAGACCAGAAGGGATTACACGACGAACATGATGGCTTTGATGCGATACCTCTAGAGGAAACAGAAACCAGCAACTCTGCGGCTGAACAAAGCTTGCTGGACAGCAGATCAGTTCAGATTTATCATACTGAACTAGCACATAACCATTCTTCTGCGCTGAAGTTTGATGGTAGCGAGGACTCTGCTGCCACTGCGTGTTCTTTACCAGAAGCAGAAGCTCCCGGACCAAACTCTCAAGGAGATCAGCTCTTCAAGGATACATCAGCACAGGATGAGCCAGAAGTGGATGCCACCAAGAATGAACCCAGTTCAAAAATATCCCGAGATGCAGAAGCTGGAGGTGCTGCAGCTGCAGAGTGGTCAGACAACAACTCAGATGTGTTCCTGTCAGATTCACCCTCAAGTAGCCCTCCATCCAGCCCGCCAAAGTTCGACGAAGATACCGTGGAAGCTGGGATGGTTGACACTCGATCACAACCGACTGAGCTGAAGATATAACGAGCTCGAGAATTGCTTCTGCTGCAAATTGGGGCCCCAACTGATCCAAGAATGATGGAGCTGCCGAAAATGTACTTACACAGATACGTTTACACAATACTGTGGGGAAAAGATAGTTGGCCAGACCATAAGCATGTACAGGTTCATTTCCTCAAACATGTATGAAAGATCTCTAAGATCTATCCAAATTTTGTTGAAAATGTGCGCGCGTAGCAGAGTAGAACATCAAATTCTTTCTATACCATATGGCATTGTTGATGGTTCGGGGGTTGACGCGCAGTAAATCTGAAGAAACTACGGCGAGCTTGGCCAGCGGCGCAGCGCCATGGAACCAACTGATTGATAGATATAGGCCTGGTAGACAGACCGCTTGTGTTGGCGGCCCACAAACGGCCTACCAAGTCAACGACCGTTGTGAAAGCCTGTCACCGTCTGTGGGCCGTCAACACGCAGAGGCGAACATCTTCTGAGTCACTTTGTGGGCCGCCAACACGCACAGCCCATCATCACAGATCACACGATCCGGTACGGTCGTATACTACGGATTAGAACTCGCGCCACCGACCGCCGTCGAGTCCGACTCCCAAACCCCCAGCGCCGCTCGTAAAGCAATCTCTGGGTTCGGGAGCAGGGAAAGCTCCATGATCCCCAGCCAGATCACGAACCCTAGCTCCAATCTCCGTGGCGCGCGGCGGCCGTGGCCGTGATCGAGCAACGTCACCGCCTCACCGCGTTCACGCCGCAGGTCGGAGATGGCGCCGGGCCGTGAGCGAGAGGATCCCGAGGAGCTCGCCAAGGAATCCGGGCACGTGCACTGCGTCCTGCTCCTGAGCCTCGGGGTCCTGGTCGGCGCCGCGCTGGTGCTCTGCGGCTTCCTCGTCCCCGGCTTGTCGGAACAGGCCCAGGACTCGTTCCGGAACATCGGGTTCTACTGCCTCGCCATCACCGGCGTCGCCGGCGCCGAGTACTACGTGAGGACGTTCGGCTGCTGGTGCGTCAAACCCTACAGGAGGAGGCTCGAGCAGGTCGACAGGGGCGTTGATCTTTGCTGAAGTAATCATGCTTGGAATGGCCTGTGTCGACTTTATGTTGTTCCTGAATTACCTCGTCGGAGCACCTGCCATGCAATCCAAGAACGGCATTAAGTAATACACTAATCAAGCTTAGCTAATTAAGATATATGCGTGCAGTGTCGTCTACCGAGATGACGGCAGGAATGGCCGAAAATTCAGAATCTTCTGAAGAATCGTTCAGATAGAGTTGAACACACGCACGAAACTTGGCTGAGGTATGCGTTGTGCGAGCAGAAGGATGATCTGTTCTGTTCATCACGGAACTGTTCACACGTCATTCCCATCGACACGATCGTGTACGCCGTACTTATCCGTAGTGTTAGCTTTTTATTAATAAGGTGCACGTGTGTACTGCTAGCTGTAAACAAGAATTATTCCAAGAGCCGCAAGAAACTAATGTTCAGCTACAGTCTATATAGACGTATAACCAGGAGGAGTACTGGAGTAGTGACAATTATCACATCCCATATCGTACTAATATAAATAGCACGAAGTCGACAGACTTATTAGCAACAGATCTCGCAATCGGTTCAGCAGTGTGTGAACTCCACTGCCAACACTTTCAGCCTTGGTAGCACGTGAGCATTATATTATACACTGACGATTTCATATGCTTCTACATTTTTCTTCAGGATTTTGAAAAAAGTTACTACTGGCTTTGTTCTGAAAAAACACTGACCTACTGACGTCATTAACTCGCTCTGTGTTGGTAGATTTGTTTGTCTCGGCCAAAAGATGATCTTGCCAGGTCAGTTGGTACACGCAGTACGTTGTGCAACGATGACGTACGCGGGGTGTGTACGTACACATTCTAGTTCTGAATTTCTAAGCAGCCCGGACGATTCCGCCCTAATTTCCTGACGCACGTGCTTTGACGAATAAACATGCTAATGTGATGCAACCCATGTAACTTGTTACGTGATTACACCATTTAATTTTTCCGGTTATAAACTTGTAAATGATCACATCCTACCATCACATGACGAGTGGCTGGTTTTTGGTTCAGGTTCCGTAGCTAATTAGCTTATCATTTAGCTATCACCTACTGTGACTGTGATTGCGTCTCTGAATCATGCAGTCATTTGATTCGATCCATATCCATTTCTCAGATAAACAAAAACCAGCAATTTTAGTCTGTTTACTGCATCACTTCTTTCTCAAAGACATAGTACAACATTCTTTTCTTACTTCTCATCTTCCATGCTTGCAAGCAATGCATACAGGGAAGAAGTAATTGGTTTATGGCAACATAAGTATTGTCATTTACCGAGCAAGCCGGTGACGCCAGTCTTGCGGCGAAGTGATTGATACGACATGTGCTGTGTGTATGCATAGGAAGCTAGCTAATGATGTAGCGGCCGGCATCTATGACCATTTGAGGATTTGAAGTCATTGCTAGTGCTAATCTAGGAACGTTGTTTGCTGGGTATACGCTGGCCAGCATCTACAATCAGGCATGCAACTATGAAAAGGCTTCTGCGATTGGTTCAATCCACAGATTTCGTCGTACCAGGTGATGTCTTTGGATAATCTTTGGTCGCACTAATTAAACCAAGCATGATTCTTTTTGTTTTTGAAAGACAGCGTAAATCCTTTTTGAGGCGACACCAAGGAAAATAATGAAAGAACCTCGTATCAGTCTTATATTTGTCTCTGTCAAAAAGTCTCAGGTCAACTGACCGCAAATGTTCTCTGATTCCACAAATAGTACATCCTTTTCCATACAGACAAGGTAAAAAAAGAAGCCGAAGTCTCGGCATGGCGAACAATTTATTGTTAGCCAATGTGCCAGAACACTGAAATCTCCGTATCTTCTGTATACGAAAGCTGCACCAAAAGAAGCCCAGGCAGCGTGGCCACCTCGCGGCCAATTCCCGGCCGTCCGATCGGCCGGGCGGACGGTCTGGATCTTACGTTTCCTTGTCGCTTTGTAAAATAATTCTCGATCTTTATAAAAATCAACCCGCAGTTTAGCCTTCTCTCTCAAGTAATTTTGCGAAAAAGCCCTCATTTTTTTCAAAAATCAGCAGTCTAACCTTCCAGGTTTAGGAAAATTTGCAAATAAAATCTTGAGTTTTTGTTGAATCAACCCGCCATCCTGATCCTCTCTCAGCAAAGTTTCTAGAAAAACCCTCGCATTTCAATTAAATCAAACCACAACCTGTTATATTTGTTATTTCTACACGAGCAACATTATACGTATAATTTGAACACCAAAACACGTTGTAATCAAAAGTTATTTAATATAAAACTTGATCTAAAATTCAAAAACTACAACTTTATTATAATTCGTTTGCACAAATACTTACATACGACCCGTTGTATCTAAAATTTAAACACCAAAACGTCTTTAAATCAAAATATAATCAATACAAAAGTTTTTTAGAATTTCAAAATCAATATCTTTACTATATAGTAAAATTTCAAATTCAAAACGCTTCTATAAAAAAATTCAAATACAAAAATTGCTCAAAATTATAAAACCTAAAGTTTTGCTACATAACAAAATTGTAAATTCAAAATATTTTCCTAATTCGTTCAACATAACATCTTATTTTGCTAAAAATATAATATTGTGCTACCGTTCTTCTATAGCTTCTCATGCGACCTCCACAATAATGTGGTATATTTTAATATAACCACTACTTTCTTAAAAAAACATCATGTCTATTAATTGCCTCGTGATTTGGCAAATACATTAAGTATCCGACTAATTATGTTTCACCCTCCCTAATAAATTATTTTACCCCTTCTTTTCACCATAATAAATGCAGCAACAAATGTCATACCTCCATTTCGATACCCAAAATAATATACTACTTAAATAATAGCGTCACGATAATAGAATGCTCAAAATATATACCAAATGCAACAGCGGGCAGACCATGATACCTATGCAAAAATAATGAAACGATGGATTTATCTTAACTACATTGCTTAAATTTCTTTTTACATTTACCTACTACTACATGAATGAACTAAAAGTTCGCATCAACTACAATAGTACGACACGGGGTACGAGCCCCACACGGCAAAACCGCGGGTCTTTCTAGTGCTTGACGAAAGAAAATGCTAGGTGGGTGTAGACCTGAAAAATTGTGGCACGCTGAAATCATGGCACGAACCAATAGGTAGTTGTCACAAACAAATGGTAAAGTTTGGCAAATTACAGTCAAACAAGCATCGGATCATACTACTACATGCATGCCATCCTGTTTCATTTGCTTATTTCGAGACCAAATCTAGCTGCAGACGACATACAAACTAAAATAGCTAATTATTACTGCTGAATCTCAAACACTTCGGCCACTGAAGCCCACCACAACGGTATACATTTCATTCAGTACTACATTTATTTTCTTTTTCTTTTTATCAAACCGATCGAAACAGCAGCGACTGAAATGTGCAGCTTAGCTCAGGGCAGCGACGACGGCGACGGGGTAGCCGCAGTATCAGGGACTGGGAGGATGCCCTTCTCCTGGAAGCATACGACGGTCTCGTAGAGGGCCTGCGCCGCCGGCGTGAACTCCAGGCCCAGATCCCTCAGCCGCTGGTTCGATATCTTGTACGGCTGCTTCCTTGGGTTCACCTCGTCGGAGCACCTGCGACGCAAAGCAATGTAATCCAAGAACGGCAAGCAAGTAATACACTTATGGTACCAGCTTAGATCCAGTTGGTAGATGAGATGCTTGCAGTACTGTCAACTGTCAAGCAACTGAAAGGGATCGGTAACTTTGTTCTGAAGAATCATTCAGAAAAAATATTATGAACATATATTTGACTGGAACTTTATTGAAGATCTTGAACTCTTCTTAATCTCTGAGTATTTACTTTTGTTTCTGATTTTATAGATTGTACAAAGTCCTTTCATGGAACAAACAAATTCAAGAGATCATTACTTTTGCACAATTTTAACCACTGTTTTTCGTACGCGGCAGTTTAGCCCGTGTACACGCCGTGTACAAGCTACACAGTGGTTTACCATATCCGTTTAATCAGCCGTTTATCCCGTTTAATCACCGTTTAGTCCATTTAAATAGCGTTTAGCCCGAATAAATAGCTAAACGGACGGTTTGTGACTATTTAGTCCGTTTAAACGTTTAGGCTAACACTGATTTTAACAGATGCTACTTAAAAAACACACACAATTGCTGCTATATATATGTACCCACTTTACAACCAGCCGATCAAAGAGCTATCACTTTGTTGGTAGTTAACTAATTAATTAATTAAAGGTATTTGATTACTTGGTTATAACCTGGTTATACAATGGATTGTACCATTCCAAGCATTTCCTTAATTTTAAACTACTCTGTACTGGCATATGGTTTTTATAGAACCAAAAGGTCCTAATTTTCAAAAAAAAAAAGAACCAAAAGGTCCTGCAATTTTGTGTGTCAAGCAAGAGCCTGATATTTAACCGCAAAAGGAATTTTAAATAACCTGATTTTCCCTAGAGGATTGATCACGTCGTTGATCGCAGTGAACTAATTGTAAAAGTCTCCACAAGTCTCAGATATGTATAGCCAAGAAGACTATGGTGGGTGCCCAACCACTGGACTTTCAACACACCAACGAAAGACTCGGCAAAATGTTTCACCATCGGTTTTGCAGTATGCCCTACGTAACTCCACCGCCAACACTACTTTCATTCATCCTTGACAAACTGACGCACGGCATCCGAATTCGCAGCCCACAAAATTCAAACAGAATTCGCACGTGAGCACTATCTATTGACGACTTGCCACGTTTTTATCTTTCTACTTAGCATTTTGAATTCCGAAACGAAAGACAGCGACATGCGTTAGTCGTTCATGCACTTGTCGAAAGTGTCACTGACCTCTCCGGGACGGGGTACTCGGGGAAGAACTTGCGGAGGGTCCTGACGACGTCCTCGCGGTGGAGCACGGCGTCGGCGCAGAGGTACCGGCCGGCGGCGCCGGGCGCCTCGAAGACGCGGACGTGCGCGTCGGCGACGTCGCGGACGTGGACGTACGCCTGCACGGCGTTGGCGAACGTCGCGACGGAGCCGTCCAGGTACTTGAGCACGTGCGCGAGGCTGGCGTTCACCGCCGGCTGCAGCGCCGGGCCCTGCACCAGCACCGGGACGACCGCCACCAGGTCCACCCCGCGCGCCGCCGCCGCCTCCCACGCCGCCCGCTCCGCCGCCGCCTTCCCGTAGCAGTACCAGTTCCGGGTGCTCTTGCAGAAGTCGAGGTCGCTCCAGCAGGACTCGTCCACGACGGCGTCCGGCGCGCGGCCGGGGTCCATGGCGACCGCGCCGATCGACGACGTGAGCACCACGCGGCGGACCGTGCCGGCCTCGGCCGCCGCGTCGATGACGTGGCGCGTGCCCCGCACCGCCGGCTCCACCATCTGCTCCTGCATGCGCGTGGGACCACTTTTACATGATGGGCTGCATGCATGCATGGCATGCCACTGAGATGTGGGTCTAATAAAAACTGCACAAATCTTGGCACTTTAAGGATTTTGTCTCGTAAGCAAAATCTCTTGGGTTCCTTTGGAGGATTCCGTGTTTAATAGCCCTACCACCAATTACTAGCAGACAGTAACCGTCCCCAATGGGCCGGGCGGGCCACGTGACACGTACCGGATCGTCGGTCACCGGCGACGCGGTGTGGAAGACGCCGTGGCAGCCGGCGACGGCGGCCCGTAGGGCGTCGTAGTCGAGCAGGTCGGCCCGGCACAGCGCCAGCCTCTCCGCCGCGCCGGGGAGCGCCCTCAGGTGCGCGTTCTTCGCGTCATCTGTCTCGTCACGGAGGGAAAGGGGAAAAAATGAAAAGAAGAATCACCAGCGATATATCCTTCCATCAATCACGGCGTCGACGGAGCAGCGCCAGTCCGATCCGTTCGTACCAGGGTTGCGCACGGTGCCCCTGACGGCGTAGCCCCGCTCCAGGAGGAGCTTGACGATCCACGACCCGATGTACCCGCCGGCGCCGGTCACGCACACCGTCTGCCCGCGCCCGGGAGCCGCCTCCGCCGCCGCGCCGCCGCCGTCGACGACCGTCATGCCGATCGATCGGACGCGCCCGCGCCCGGCCGGGTACCGCGTTGCTGTTACTTACAGGTGAAAGGAACCCTCCAAGGGGTTGGCTCTAGGCTATCTTTCTCTCTCACTAGATCTCTCCCCGTCTCTCTTGTCCGTTTGGTGAGGTATTTATAGGCGCCACGCACTTGCATTGGTTGTTTCCGCCGGGAGGCTGGAGTTGGTGGCGCGGTAGCAGACTGTACATCTAGCGTGACGGGGTCCGGGACCTCTCGCCCTGGGCTCGCCACTTCGCCGGCCTGTCGCCGGTGCCGTTCGTCGTGGCATTGACACGGTCCGGTCGGGTCTACACTCAGACTCACTAGTCATCACCCCGTCCAGCCGGAGACGCAGCGACGACGGGCACTTGCTGCCATTGCCCATTGACATCGCACACGTTTTAGGTGGTGCAGGCGTGCGTGCAGCTAGAGCTAGTTTTGGTGCGCTCACAGGGACGTTTCGCGCGACTTGCTGGCAAAGCAATGTGCCGTGAGAATGAGATGATATAACGCGCTATCTACCTGTCTAACTCGCTGCATCTATCTCAAACGATTCCTTCGTCGTTCTTGCTTTACATACAGTGATCACCGGCGTATGTATAAGAACGCCGTGCCATGATTCTCCATGATCCGGCAATGTCGGTGCCTAGCACACGCTCTTTTTTCTCCCCTTGAAAAGTTGCAGAAGCGGTTCATTCTCGGGAAAGGATCCATCTAGCAGCTAGTCTAGTATAACCACATCTGAATCGCTTTTGTCGTGTACGGAGATATGGTGCAGCATGGTACTCCCTCCGTTATTTCAAATTATAGTTCGTTTCCGCGTACTAAGATACATAATTTTTGTTATGTATATAGATACAGTATATATCTACAATATATATAGATGCATAACAAAATCTATATACTTAAATTTGCCAAAACGATCAACAATTTGGAACGGAATGAGTTCAGATCTGCCGAGCCTAGGCGATTTCGTCATGCTGCTAAGCATCTCGAAGTGCTAGCATGACGTGGTGTACAGTTGCTCTAAAAGGCTAAAACTTACTAAAGGAAACGTGATGCAAATAAATTAAGCAAGCCAGCACCAGCTCCGATCCGCCGTGAGCAGCGTTCAGGTGTTTAGCTTGTGAGAAAGGCAGCTTTCTGAAAGAAGATGCTCCTTATTTTCTGGACTTTAGGATCATATCGTTGCTTGCACAAAAAAATATTAGCTTATTTTTTTTACACATAGTTCTTATTATATATCTTTAGCTACAGCTTATATTTAGGTGTATAGAAAAGGCTCTGTATTTAGAAAAATCTAAAATAACGTATAATTTGAGACAGAAATAATACATGATACATAGGCCCGTTCTGCCGATTTTTCCTTTTTTTTACTTAAGACAGCTGCAGCTTAATTATAATTCTGTAGCGGGCTTCAGTTTTAGCGTGGAGGAGTACCACGCCTTGTGCATCTCCTCAAGGCAAAACGGCCAATCATCACGCGTGCGTTACGACGGTGATCGTGGTAGTTTTCGGGTCCAGAAAATCAGAGAGAGACGCCCTCCACGAGCACCCCCCGCCTGGTGCCGTCAGCGCGCGCCGATCGAAACGTCACCGGCGCCGTCGGATGGATGAGGGCACCGCCGGGCACGGGGCAGCCAACCACCGCGCGCGCCACCAACCCCCGCGTCGCCGTCGGCCGCCGGCCGGCACGAGGACGCTTTTCTTTGCGGAGCACGGCGTCCCCGGCGCCTGAAACGGTCGGACGGCTCTCTGACCCCGTCCCCGTCGTCGCCGGAGCTGACACGAGCTTCCCTGCCACCCTGCCACGGCGGCCTTGGTGTGGATGGAGCCCGGCCCCTCCTTCGGCTACGGAAAAGGCTGCCCCGTCGTAGATGGGCTGCGGTGCGGGAGGTCATGGCCCATGATTCTGCGCCCCGCGCCCCGCGCCCCAGCCCTAGGGTCCGACGCTGCCGCCGTCGCATGCCGATCTCTCAGCAGCAGGCGGCACGCCCGGCGCCCGCCGATCCATCGGTCATCGGAATGGCTGGCGTTCCACCGCGAAGGGCGGTGACCGCCTGGCGGGGGCGTGCCTCGCCGCCGCAGCTCACGGCACGGGACGAGCCGTTCCCATTCCGCAAGGAATCGCTGCAGCTGCCTGCCGCCATGTGGCGGACTAGAGTTCAACCGAGCAGAAATCTGAAATCCTTCCGAGCGCAGCATGGATGACGCAAGGACTGATACGACAGCCGTGAAGGTTCATACTCAACTAATCTTGAAGTTTAGTACACGGCTTGGTCTGATCGCTAGCTTCATGACAAGAGCGATAGCCGCCGAACAGATCAGAGCCACCAAAAAGACCGCCCCGGATCGCCTAGTCTGTAACAGGAAGCAGGGATCGTCCCAAGATCAGAGCAGTTGGAAACGTGGGACTGAACAAGGATTTCTAGTTGCGTGCCACACTACAGCACGGATCAACACGGTCTCTGAAAGTAAGCAGCAGTTCATGATCCTTTGCGTTTGATTTGGACCAGGCTCCTCATCCTTCCTCTGTACAGCCTCCGCCGCCGGCCGGCCGGCCGGCCGGCCTACGAGACCGAGTACCGCCGGTTCCTCGACGACGAGCTGGACGACTTGGACTCGAGCGGCTTGGCCGACGACCGCGGGCTTTGCGAGCTCCCGGACGTGTCCGACGACCCCTTGCCGCCGGCGGGGCCCTCCCCGGGGAGCTTCGCGCCGCCGACCCACAGCTTGTCGAAGATCCTCCGCGACCGTGACGATAGCGACAGCCGGCTGCTCTGGTTGGCCACGCTGCTGCTCCGCGCCACCAGGCGCCGGCCGTCGTCGCCCGCGCCATGGTCGGCCGCCGCCAGCTTCAGGCTCCCCAGCTGCTTCTTCAGCGCGCCGGGTGTCGGGGGCTCCTGCTGCGCGCGCCCGTCCTTCCAGTCGTCGTCCTCCTCTTCCTCCGCCAGGCGCGCCATGCACCGCGCCATGCTGCCGTTGGGCCCTGGAGCGGCCGAGGCGGCTCCCGCGGCACGGAGCTGCTCGAAGAAGAGGACCTGGACCACCACGCGGAGCGGGAGACGGTCGTTCTGCGCCGCGTGGATGCATGCCCCCTTGGAGAGCTTCTTCACGTCCATCAGGCTGCAGATCTTCCTCTTCTCCGTCTTGGGTAGGCCGGGATGCAGCTGAACATCAGAAGCAAATGAGTTTAAGCGCCTCAATTTTCAAATAAGCCGGCAAAAGCAAAATGAACCTCAGCTGAGGAAATATGATAATTCCAAATGAGCTGATCTTGCTCTGAAACATACCTTCAAAAATATGTCAATAGCGGTGTATAATCCATCGTGTGTTGTTCTGGCAGACTCAGGCATGGAAGTCGCCAAATCCACGAAGCTTGAAACTGACAGATTTGGATCAGAGGCAACTTCAGCTAGGTACCTGTCGACCAACTTGCATAGTGCTACCAAAGACTCATTGTCCACATTAGTCTCAAACATCTCCTGGTCAAGGTTGTTGAGAAAAATCCCATCTTCAGCTACTCCGGCATGCCTCATGTACCTACCGATGATTGTCTGAACCAGCTGAATATCGTAAATTGTCTGCGCCGGTGGCTTGGAAGGAATCAGAAGATCATGGACTGAAGCCTTGTGGAGCTGCAGGACAATCCTGTCCATGAGTTCTTCCTTCAGGAGCTCTCCAGCTCCAATCAGGACAGTGGCTTTCAGCAGCTTCAGGAAGAAACGGCATGAAATCCCTGAAGATCCCTTATCGGAGGGCAATAGCCAAACGATGGTTTCAAGCAGATGCTTATATGATTCAGAGTAGACGTCATCCACCAACGTGTCACAACATTCAGGAAGCCATCTAGCAGCGTATGCCTTGAGTGCTTCTCCAACAACATCGGAGGGGATCCTCCCCCTTGACTTCACTGCAACCATGACACGCCTGTAAAGGCCTACATCAAGTTCGCAAAGATCTTCAACCCACCAGTCCTTGGGAACTGCCTGTGAGCTTTTGCGAGCTTCAACTATCTCATCGGAGGATGCAGATTTCCTGTTGTAGGTGTATGACCACATTACATTCGACGGGTTAACAGTAGCTTTGGTAGCAATGGAATCTATGCATCTTCCAACCAACTTCAGCTCCTCTGACCAAGGTAACAGTGCATGGGTGGTCTGGAGCGCTATGATTGAGTCCTTCCAGCTTCTGAAGATGCCGGAATTCAGGAACACCTCCATCTTAAATATCAGATTGCTCTTCTCAACATCCTCGGTCATCCCTAGGTACTCTGCTGCACACCTTGCGGCAACAACATTGTATGCGTTGAGGGTCACCACCATGCCATAGCAGAACTTTGCGCAGATTTCGAATGTTTTCACTCCACCAGGAATGTCTTGTATGACAACTTCATCAGTACCATTCTGACTGGCCTCAATTATCAACCTCTGTAACAAGCTACTCTTGGAAAGAAGAGGGAACTGCAAATACACACCAACACGACCAAAATTTCAGAGACTAATCCATCAAAATTCTTACAGAAAAATGGCTATATAATTGATCAGTAGACATTTGTAGATTTGCTGTAGAATTATATCTGTCAACAGATTGGACAAGTGGGCTTTTTTTTTATTTGCATGGTACATGCATTGCTGTCACCTAGCAGAATAGAAGGTGTCCATGGAATTGAAACATGATCTAACGAAACCGTGGGAAAGATTCTGAAAGCAACAAAGATCCAAATTACAACTGGCATTCTGACAAAAGATGTTACTATTGCAGCATCTTCTAGTGTGCTGATAGCTGTACATTGGCGGATCCATTGTTTTAACTCTCAAGTACGACTTTTCTTTTTAAAGAAATCTCAAGTACAGGAAGTGCATTAGGGTACTACAATCAACAACGTAACCTACTTTTGGTCCATTACTTAGTAAAATGGTAAGGAATTACCTTGTGCAGATAAAACCTTGCACAGTCGACATGGATGACGATATCTGACGGAAGGTCCGACAGCACATATCTGCATGTGAATATGAGATTGACATGGTCAGCATAACACAACTGGTAATGGCATTCATAAAGAGAATATAGCACATGAGAGAGAAAAATGGCGAAAAAAATGCTTGGGCAAGTACTAAGAGTTGGTATTTCCTGCAAATCTAGAAAGCTAAAACTGTGTTCTTGTAACTTGGTCACTAGTCATTCCTTGAGCATGATGATTGCACAACACAGTTTGCAGACATTTATCAGAACGTGCAAAGCATGTAGTGGGTTAACACATAGAGCAACATCTCCCGGTCAGCACAACACAACAGGTAAAATGTGGACCTTCCTGCTTTAATTTCCGTGAGAAATAGAGACAGTAGTTCAACTAACCATTTTTTTAAAAAAATATCTGTTTTCCTCTGGCTGCATATTCGTGCTGAGGTCAAGATATACTCGCATACCGATATACTTCATCAGAAAATAAAGGAAAACGTTTAAAAAAAATGAAGGCAAGCCTTTGCAGGTTAGGAATAAGTCCAAGATCTCTTGGCTATGGCCATGTGGTTCGAGACAAAAGGGAAGAACATTCCCCTTTTTTTTTTAAAGACAAAGGGGAAGAACATGAATCAAACATGCTCTGGAATCTCGTGGTCCTCATGACAATCAGTAAGAAATGTAACCTCATGATCCTCCTCACACCAACTACAAGTGCTGTGCTTTGTTTGTGCAGCCAAAAGGGACTTTTTGGTAAGCAAAAGGCTGGGCGCCATGGTCAAATCAACTGCCGCGCAGGGAAACCACGTAGCTCACGAGTACTCGAGCACTCGAGCAGCAGCAGCCCCCACATCGCATAACAATCACCGCGGAACAGTTTCTATACGACCATAACCCATGGAGTTAAAAAAAAAAAGACACTCTTTTTCTCGACGAATCAAGAACTCACAGGCACGCGCCGAAAGATTCATGCTTGCAGATCAAGCCTTTTTATTCGTTCAGGGAACGCAGCATTGTCTCTGCGGATAAGAGAGAAGAGACCAAGGGATCGGCAAGAACTCGGGCTTAGGCGTAGAAAATGGAGAAGAAAGCCTACTACTGCGCCAAACCAACTGACATGGCATTGCTCTGGTTCCTAACGAAACAGAGAAGCGAAGCTAGAAAACAAAGGCAAGAAGTTTCCTCTGCTTGCAAGACCATTCCTGAATCCTGAAAGATACCAGGAGCTCGGACAAGAGCACGCGTTTCCTTTCGATCGCGCCGGCAAAGAAGGGCTTTGCAATGACGCAGGGTGGCGGAGGAGGAGAAGGGGGCTGGCACGGCTCACCTGGCGTCGCTGCCGTCGGTCTGGAAGGCGTCCGGCTTGGAGCCGAGCTTCATGAACTTCATGGCGGAAACGACAACGCGGCCCTCTCCTCGCTCGCTAGCTTCCTCTCTCCTTGGGACGACAGCTTCTCTGCGGCTTCAGCTCAGCGTGTCCCTTGCTTACATTTCACGCCTCCTCCCTGCCCCGGTTCTCCTCGCGGCCTCACCGCTCTGCTCGGGGAGCAGTGGAGACCAGCCCAGGGCCAGCAGGTCGTAGTCCCAAGAAACACGCACGGGAGCAGAGCAGGGAGGAGAGACGCGAATGAATTGGGTTTGGTTTGGTGAGAGGAGGGGCGTGGCATTTACTTGCCTCTTTACTACTGCTACGCGTGCTCGTCTCTCTCTTGGCTACCTTGACATGGGGCTATCTAGTCTAGCTACCGCGGCCGCCCTTGATTTTTCACCATCATCTTTTTCTTTCAGAATTCTAGTTCTTTGTTTCCCTGTCAGATGGGAAAAGTATTTTTCATGGTACTTTCATGTACTCCAGCTGAAACCAGCTTTCCATTTATCTGAATTCCTATTGGATGGATATTTACTTTTTGGAGATCTTATCCGGCCAGAAAAGCCGAATGGGTGAAAAGGGTGAAAAACATGTGTTGACTATAGTGCCCAATGCTCATGTTTTACACGCCGTGTCAGTTGTCACCGCTAACTCGCATCACAGGTGAAAATGCGAAATGATTCAGCTAGTGGGTGTCTTTCAGGAACCGGATTGAAAGTTCAGTGTGATTGGTTTGGAAAACTCCCAAAAGGAGTACAAATCTCGCGTCACGACCAAACAGTCCAGTTTTGTCACACCGGAAGTAGAATTCAAGTATAGATTTGTTGTACAATTTTCTTTTTGCAAATTTTCAGTTTTCTCCCATGCACTTTTAGAATGTTTACAAGTAGGAAGATGCTATGAGTACAAACCATGGGTCCAATTGGTTCTCGTCCAAAATGTTGGCATGCTAAAATATAAGCAAACTCATAAATTTTGCACTCATTTGGTTGAAGAAAAAAAACAGCTCACCTAACTAAGTGATATTCTAAACTTGTCAAAGGTTTTGGTAAAAAGAATTGGCATCCCATATTTTGGCATGCTCATATTTTGGTATACCAACATTTTAATATCTAACCAAGCAGGCCCTACATGCAACCATGCATCCAATTATGTGATGAATTTTTTGAGCTTTTTCTATCGAGTAGTATTTACAAATTTTAACTGTTGGATCTCAAATGGTAGCAAATTGAAGCACGGGTACAGGTAATCTTCCAATCCAAGAAAAGAAACGGTGGTAGGAACCCATTGGTCCAGTTCCAGGACTTGACCGCGGTCAACGCGTCGAGTCACGCCGCCACTGACACCCTGTCCCACCCCGCCGCGGGCGCCACCGTCGTCGTCCAGCGCACACACTAGGCCCTAGGATCTGATGCGAGGCACGCAGCTGTAGCCATCCATGTGGCTGGGCACTGGCCGGTGGAGCACTAGCCTAGCCTGACACTGTAGCCGGGCCGTAGCCTCCCATTTCAGCCCCTGTGCAAGGCTGCGGCCGCTGTTGCAGGCACAGTGGCTACTGTTGATGCAAACGGGAAAAAGGACCCGGGAAAGGCTGCAGGGGCTGCTTGGGAATTGGGAACCGGGCTGGCCCCCTGCGCTGGGTGGAAGCCAGTGGAGAGGGGGCCGCCTCGGGGCCGGCTGGCGGCCGGCGCTGGCCATGGAGGCGGCAACGGCCGTGCTCGGTGGCTGGCTGGCTCAGCTCAGCTCAGGCCTCAGTGAGTGCTCAGTCACAAGTCACAAGAGCACGACGACGCATGCTCTGCGTGCATGCATGCAGGGACTGGCTGGGTGGCCGGCTCTCGCTTCTTGTCCTCCACATCCCGAGCACGAAAGCATTCTGGATGGGGCCCTCGTGTCCTCTTTCTCTCTATCTTTTTTGAGGCTTTCCTTGCAAGCCACTAGAAAATTTGGCAATTCCTTATCAATCACCGGAAAAATTGCTATACCTTATCGGAAAATTTGTTATGCCTTATCAATCCCTTACGGTTCATTTTTTCGTTTCCCTCAGCGCTATTGCCATCCAATTTGGATCAAACTACATCTAACAGCAGGTCGCACTGACCATCCTGCCTTCGTCTTCCCCACACGGCACGTCGGGCGAGATAGCGACCTTGAGCTCCAGCGCAGCCGATGCCGGCGCTGCCACCCGCCCCGGCCGAGGCCGCAGCACACCGCGCTGGGCAACAGCAAGCCCCACACCGCGCTCTGCCCCTGCCGCACCGTCCTACGCCAGCGAGGTCGGCGTGGTGGCGATGACTCAACTTCGGCGAGAGGTTCGGGATCGCGCTCACCGGCGTGGCAGTCACAACGAAGGTCACGCTCGGCACGTTCCTGCGCGCGCAGTAGCTACACCGAGGAGCAGGAGAAGGAGGAGGCTAGGCGCAAGCAGCGGTGACGGCGGTCGCGCATGGAGGCGGTGTTGGAAGGGTGGGCCAAGCGGATGGGCTTCGCGGCTGCGGGCGCGCTTCGGACGCTGGGCGGGGGCGTGGACGCGGCCCACGTCCCGCTCCGCGTCGTGATGGCGCGCGCCGCCATGGCGAGCCTGCCGCTGCCTGCCACCGAGGCGAAGGACTGGGCCCCTCCGCTCATCGGGGCACACCACCGCGTCAGGGTACGTCACCGCCACGCCGCCGCCGACACGCGCTGCGCCATCCGCGGCCGTGGCAAGCTCGAGCAGCTCGCCGGCGAGAGTGGGGTGATAAGAGTACGGTGGCGGAGGAAGAGGATAGCTTGTGGACGTGGGATGGGAGGATGCGGAAGAAGAGGAGGGACGGCCGCCGCCATGGGCTGCTGCGCCGTACTGCTCCTCCTCCTCAGGACCTCGTCCTCTCCCTCGCCGCGATCGGAGTGGCTCTGCGGTCGGCGCCGTGCGCGGTGGCTACTAGCGGAGGCGGCAGCACGGGCGTGAGCTCAAACTCGGTGTTGGTGGCGCTGCTGGACTCGCGCTACACGGGGGCTAGCGGAGCTGGTGGAGAAGGCCCTGCTCCTGCAGGGGCTCGAGGTGGAAGTTAAGGGCAAGATGGTCAGTGTGATCTGTTGTTAATTGTTGTTTGTGCCAAAATGAACGGAAGTAGCGCCTGAGGGAAACAAGAAAATGAACCAGTGGCTCCTAAGGCATAAGAATATTTTCAATGGTTGATAAGGAATTGCTAACTTTTCTACTGGCTTGTAGGAAATTCTCTTTTTTTTTCTGTACCATCCAGTACGAGTACTACTTGTACCAGTATGTTTTTGAATGGTCAGCAGCAAGAGAGCTACTTCAAGAGGGAAACTGAAGCCATGGGTCAGTGGTGTTTCTCGAACATGATCTTCGCCACGACGACAATGCGTTGTTGGGAGCAGAGATCCATCTATCACTTCGAGCTAGAAAGCTGGGAGCACGGAGTTGCGCTGCCTGAGACGGTGCCGGAGGGATCATCAGCATCAGAGCCAGCTTTGGTGACGATGCTGGCCGTGCCGGGGCGTCTACCAGCAGGCCGGACGGGACTGACGAAAACGAAGTGGAAAGCGTGGTGTCCTCCGCAGTGGGGGGCTCGCCGAATCTCTTTTCGGATCACGCAATCGCCACCAGTAATCGTGGAGGCTGTGCAGCAGCGCGCCGGGGCAAGGACTCGCGTGATCCATATGTTCATCCACACATGGTACGGTGCTCCTAGTCCTACACCTAGGTCTCGTGCTGTGTGTATGTGTGCATGCCACCTTTTGTCAAATGTCAAGACGCAATTATCCCATAGATTTCTAATTTCGAAATGAGGACTATTTTCTCAGGCATGGTCAACATTTGTCGTGGCGCGTGTTCTATGAATTAGAAACAAATCTAGAATCTCCAAACATTTTACCATTTTACATTTATTTTAAAGAACAGGTTACAGGTCTAAGATATCATACGAAGTCCTAGCTTTTTAACTTGGGCTGTAAATATCGAAAAATTATGTTCATTGAGGACATAAGATTGATATTACTAGCTAGATTCATCATGAAAAAAAAATCTTTCATAACATCATTCTTTCAATTTAAGATATTAATATTTTTAGTCAAAATTTCGCATCGCAACCGTACTGCTGTCCAAATGAAGTAGCTAGCTCTCGCGGAAGGAAAAGGTACGTCGGGAACAACATCGCGACAGCAAGAAAGGAACACGAAACATTGATAGCTAGAGTAACTAATCCACGGGGTTGTGGTGATGAGCTAGCTAGGCTCATGATTAACGAGCGAGCGAATACAAAAAACATTCGATTTGGAAGCAAAACAGATCGCGTCAAACACGCTGGTTCCACGTACGTACAAGCAGCGGTCATCGATCACCCCTACAGATCTTCGGATATCTTCCGCTTCACAATACCGACAGCCAGCAGCTAGCTTCGCTACCCTAGCATCAAAATAGCGGCCACTTGGTCCCACACGTACCGCCACGCATGTACGTACGATTCCTCCTCTGAAACTACTCAACTTTGTTTTCTTTCTTTCCTCTTTTTTTTTTTAAAAAAAAAATAAATTTCTACTAGACAATTCATTAGCCTAGCTACCTCCCCTGGCTTCTCCACGAACATGATTAATTAGCTTCCAACGTAGGCACGCCGTGTCGCCGATGGCACCCCGCCCATGTGTTCCTGCTAGCCTTTAACAACACCAACAACAACTGCTAGTGGCTATTCAGCAGATAATAGTAGATTAACGGGCTAAGCCTACTAGATTAGTGCCCGGTAACCTCTAGACTAATCAACCAGTTGGAAGAATCCCCTGGACCACAGCTCCAATGAGAGCCGTCTGATCGCACTCTCCTCCCCTCGGTTTTACTAATTTTCAGATGATCCATGATTAGCGCCTGGCCAATGATTGCCGCCGCTGCAGAGGGGAGGGTGGCGACATGGTCCCTGGCCTCGGCCGTTAAACGGTCAAACGTGGGATTAGCGCCTGGACCAGGGAGAGTAGGGGAGGATGGTGGCGATGGAAGGACAGAGCTTTTTTTTTTCTTTTCCTGTCTCCCGGGCCGGCCTGATTGCTGGCTCCTCTTTCGCAAAAAGAGGGTGTGGCAATGTGGCATGTGCCGGAGAGCAGAGCTGACCATGGGGTACCCGGTGCCGGCCGTGGCCTACCTAGGCGTGCCGTGTCGGTTAGTGTGGTGGCCGAAGGTTTTATCTAGTTTTGTCTTTCGGAAAAAAAAGACTTTATATTGTTTTTATTTATCTATCTAAGTAAAGTTGGAGGAAAGGTAAATGCACATAAAGATTTGAAATTGTGAAGAGTTCTGTCTCGAGGGGACATTGCAACCTCGGAGAAGACCGTGCACTAGTACATTCTACCAGGGGATTTTTGGGGCCCCATGAACTTGGCAGGGAAACAAGCATCAAATCTTGGGGAATATTTACATGCTCCTTACCAGCTCCATGTACTATGTTTTTACCCGTGGACAAGCGTGGAGATGGCAGGAAAAATAAGCATGGAAGCATGGGAATATTTTCAGGTGGCAGCCGAGCTCCATGTACATATGCCCATCGACAAGGCACTGCGCTAGACTACACATTTTTCAAAGTTTTTACAGGCTCAACAGGACCGAGAAATTCGGCCCTGCTTGCCACGGTACAATGTAACACGCGCATAGGACACCCTGCTCCTGCGGCGTCGCGCGCATCTATCGCCCCGCCAACAGTATTATCTTCTCCTCTGGCCGGGGTAATATTCCCGCGGCGGAATCACGTGCGCGCACCCCGCCGGCCGGCCGCCAGGGTCCTGGCCGGCCCCTCTTTTGAGGCGCCCGCCACACCACCAGCCGGCCCGCCCGCCCGCCCGCCACACGCACGCGGCGGCGGCGGCGGCGGCGGCGGCGCGATGCGCCCAGTCGGCCTCAGACGTCGACGAGATGCTCGCTCCGCCGCGCACGCCACTTCGCCAGGCCGGCCGCCCTGGCGTGGCGTGGCGTGGCCTCGCGGGGCTCACAAAGCCTGCCTGCCGCTGCGCCCGTGCATGCATGCATGCCTCGCTGCCTTTGTGCACCTGCGGCCGCGCAGCCAAACTATTCCGTCGCCTCCTCTTTTTTCTCCTGTGCCAGCCAGTGGCACGCGCGCGTACACGAATCTTGGCGGCAGGGCAGGGCGGCAGGCGAGCACCCACCGCGGTCTGCTGCGTGCCGAGCGCTGACGCTGGCAAGCTGCTGGCCGGGCGCGTGATCTTTGACGTCGCGATCGGGCGAGCAGGCAACTTTTGCTGTGACGGACGACGGCTCGGCGCTCGCTTCCGGCGCTGTCGATTTCTGCTTGGTGGGTGCGCCCTGCGCCTCTGGGTCTGGGGCACGTTAATAAAGTGGGAAAAAAAAAGGAGAAAGGAAACAGTGAAGAGACGGAATGAGAGGACGCGTGCGACGACACGCACGTACGTATCTGCGTATATACTGTAAATGTGTATATACTATGGGCCAGTTTGGCAGGGCTCCGGCTCCTCTAAAAACGGCTCCGGCTCTAGCTCCTCTGATGGAGTGGCTTCTCTGGTGGAGTTGAAGCCGTTTTGGAAAATGTTTGGCAAAATAGCTCCACCCTATTTTTCATGAATGGATTGGAAGTGTCAAATGTCGAATATGCCCCTTGATATATGACTTGATTGTTTAGCTGAATTGTATGTTTCCCTTCTATTTATAATTTTAGTTCATATAAATTAAAAAATAAATAGAAATATTTTCTAGATCTCATTTTTTAGATGGTTTGTGTCTTTGCGATGGTCACATCTTTGCTCATTTGCAATTACTGGTTATTGAAAGATGAGGCATAGTCCTCAGCGTTAATAGTAGTGGTTTTTACAAAAGATGAGGCATAATCCTCGCATCAACCATAGAAGCCAACATAATGCTCATGATGATCTAGACAGAAATATCGTCCTGGCAAGGTCATCACGGAATCTATCCATTGCTCGATCATTCGATTCAGAAGTTGATGTATCGCTTGCATTTTGGGAAGGAAGATGTCGTGCATATCTTGATGGTATGGTAGGCACATAATCAAGATTTCAATCACATTTGCGAAAATGTTTATCTTGTGCATTTTTCTCACGAATGAAGTTATGGAGGCACATGGTTGCGGCAATGATCATCATTTGCTTCTCCAATGGAAAAGTCGGCATCTTGAGAAGTATTCTTCATTTCATTTTCAACACTCCAAAAGCACGTTCCACCACATTACGAAGACTTGAATGCAAATGATTAAAGAGCTCATGCTCACCGCTTGGAGCAGGACCCCTCCTCCATTCTGGCACATGGTACCTTGCGCCCTTGTATGGAGCCAAGTAGCCAGGTCTATTCGGGTACCCAGCATCAACATTGTAATATTTTTCTAAGCACATATGTAAAATTATATGAGCTACATTCTAAATATGTCCATGTGCACACTTATGACAACTATAACAGAATATGAACCTACCTGCAAGAGGGTGAGGGAATTTGTCATAATCATGTCTTAGTGCATGGAACAACACATTGGTGTCTTGCATAGATCCAGGCTGTCCAATAGATGCATATGTAAATCGCAAGTCAAAATCAACAACAGCAAGAACATTTAGTGTCGCTTTGCCACTTCGGCTAATATATCTTATGAGGTCATGAGGAGGTGGTGTTGCCAAAATGTGAGTACCATCTAGTGAACGAATGCAATCTTTGAAATGTGGCATCATCCTCCGATCATTATGATCCTTGAGTGTGTAGTACTGAAGTTAGGACCAACAGGTCTTATGTAGTCCTTACACATACCCACTACACAATTCAAAACCTCCTCAAATTTTCTACCGATGGTCTCTGAAGAATGGTTGAATATACCATCGATAGCACTGTTCGACATACCTTGGCCACACACAAGGAGGAACATAGCAAGTGATTCCATAGAATTTATGTGCACAGATGACTCAAGACCATATGAACTCGCTAGCAAATCATGCAGCTGGTAGAATAGGTGTGGGTCCATCCTGAACATCTTCAGGCTCTGTCCTGGAGTCTGAAGTTTTTCCATAGTCCAACCAAAGCCACTCTGTGATGGAGTTCTATTTTCATTTTTGTCATGATATGTCAAGAAATATTTGGAAGCAAGCATAACAGTCATAAATTGAATATTTTAAGCACCCCTCAACAATGCAAGAGTTTTCACAGTCCATTCATCATCATCAGAATCACTTTCATCAGTCTCATGAGAAGAATAATCAGATCTGTTCATTACACAAAGAATAATCATTAAAACAGTATCATTATTACAACTCCAAATAGTAGCAATGGAAAGTCATACAAAGCCTACATATTACAAACCATTAAACTAGAACAACAAATAAATAGCACTAATTGCAAGGATACAGTGGTTGCTCTACTTAGGCACATCATTTCTAGTCATCCAGTCATGCTTTCTAGTCAACCAATCAAATCTCTCTTCAGGTGTGTCCAATGTCATGAACATCTCTCTTTCAGCTTTTTTGGTAAAAACAAGAGATGCAATAAAATGTTCATTTGTTCCTGGAACAGCACCACATTCTTTCACCAATGCCATGACATCCTGGATTGAACAACCAGATTTGTCCTCCCTCCTCGCAATGGACTCACATGATGCAGTTGTTCGCTCATTCATCTCCAAAATCTTGCCCATTTGTTCTTGAAACCAAAGACCTCCACTTGTCTTAGGTTTCTTTTCCTTTTTGTTATCAGTCACTCTACCTCTCTTCCCTCTCACACTAGTAGGTGTCACCTCCTCTGGTTCACTATCATCGTCATTGTCAGCTTCATCCTCATCATCAAGGTTAATGGGAGAAGCATCACAATCCAAATTTGTTTGAGAAGGTCTTGCACCACTAGAAGCACACCAATGATCATCCCCGGTGTTACGAAGATCTTCGAACATAATTCCCAAGCTTTCCTCATTTTGGAGCCCTCTGTGCTTAAATCTAGTACATCCCTTTACTTTCTGTAATGCAAGGAATAATTATCAGTACGGAAATAAATCATTCACCAAAACAATGGAACATTGTAAAGCATGAAAAATAACTTGCACTTACTCTTGCTGTTTCCTTCCACCAACTCTCTGGCATAACTATATTTTTTCCTGATTCATCCCATCCTATGCCAGTCTCCTTATTGGTCAGTTGCTTCCAAATTCCATAATTAATTTTCAATCTATCCCATTTATTCTTGAATTGTTTTCTAATATATAGAGTACCGGTCCTCTCATGAAACCTTTGGATGACATTCTTATAACCTGTCTTATTCAAATGAGTGCTTGACCGATTTCCTTTTTGAACTTCATCTGCAAAAATCACAGACTATTCTAGTGTTCTCATCACACCAAGCGGCGTCTCTGTTGCAAATCAGCACCGTAAGCACCAAATAACAAGTAAGACATACAATTTTCACCTAGAGATGTATGACATTCTACAAGCACCAAATAATCAGCATCACATTCCAAGCATACTACTAACGTTGACGGTATCATTTTCACACATAGGTATGTCACATAATTCCAAATAATCACCGTCACAACATCCATTTCACACCCAATTAGGCATTCCATTTTCCCAGATCATTATGAAACTTGTGCCCAACAGCTGCATCCTCGTGGCTTGCTTGCATAGGAAATAAGTTCCAACAGCTGCAAGTATTGTTTTTGATTTACTTGTGTCCATGTGATATGGTGAATATAACAAACCTTTACAATGACAAATGCAGCATAATTTATCGAATGCGTTGTCTGAATGATGTCATGTAGCAGTTTATCAATTGAAAATTTCTGATTCTTGTTGCGGCAGATATGCTTTCAAAAATTATGAGCTAGTATAATTTTCTTTCATCTATATGAGCATCGCCGAGCTACTTTTGATTGTAATTCCTTAAAATTTCTAAACCCAGCTCGATGAGACTTCCCTTTGTGGGCTGTCTGGGATCAAAAACAGCTCAATAATTTTTACCTTCCATCATCGACGGTTACAGGGGCAGCAGGAATCAGCGCTGGTGTTCTAGGTGCTCGGCCACCGCGTCCTCCTCCACGGCGAGCAGAGGCTCCTCGAACTGGCGCCGACATTGCCTCTTCAAACTCGTTCGCCACCGATGCCGGCGCCGGCGCCGACGACGATGCCAATATGTTAGACAACCGCTCCAACCCGAGAGCTGCGGCCGCTGCTGCGCTGCTCCACCAATCCGGCCCCATTCCGCCGCCCGCCATGGAACCAGCAAGCAGCCCACCGCCGACAGCACAGGGGGGGGGGCCGCCGCCGGGCCACGCTCCTCCGCCCACCGTCGATGCTTGGTGAGCCGTCTCACCCCCGCACTGACCGGCCGCCTGCTGCGCTCGCCGTTGGCCGGCTGCCGCTGGTCCAGGAAGGGCCGCATCCGACCGAGATGCGGCGCCTCTGCCGGCCCCAACCCCCGGATCGAGGTCAGCAAGGCTCGATCCGCCGGTTTCACTACCCGGAGGACCTTCCCTGTGCGCCGCCGTTGGGCGCTGGTCCTGGGACATGGCGCCGCCTGCGCTGCTGTGGCGCGAGGCGAGAAAGCGGCATGGGGCGAGAAAGCGCGTGCGGAGGCGAAGGCCTAGCGCCTCTGTTATTTGCGGTGGCAATTGGCGCAAATTTGAGAAACTTGTGGGCCATCTCCCTAGCGCAAGTGGGAAGGAGCCGTCGGAGCCTAATTTTCTGGCTCCGTGCGCGCAGTGAAAAAAGTGCTCCGGTTCCGGAGTGCTTCTGGGTCGAAGCCGTTTCTTTCTTTTGTGTTTGGCTCAGCTCCCGCAAAAACAGCTTGAGCCGTTTTTGGAGCTGTACCAAAGGCGCCCTATATATATAAGGCCAAGCGTGCACTGGCAGAGATAAAGCACAAAGGGGGCGTGCGCTCTGGTTGTGCATGTCAGCATGTGTATGCGTATTTTTGTACGGGACAGAATCTCTGCCGTTTGTGTTGTTTTGTGTTGTGCTCTGCAGTTGTGCCACCACCTTTGCCTAGTATTCAGTGTCCTTTGCATCTTAAGCTGCCACACAGCCACTTAATTAAGGTATGGTACGAGCACGGCCATGAACTTGGCGGAGACCTTGTGGTCTTTGGTCTTGGGATGAAGTACGTACGAAACTTTGAAAATAGGGATCTATTTGGTTTGACCATTCAGAGTTGCAAGCAAAACATAATGCACCCGGCTGTACTTTGGTTTCGTGTGTTTTTCCCCCTTCTGAGTTCCGACCCACGACGATGTTGCAGTGACACACATGCAGTTCTTAAGGTAGCATGGGCAATTTTTTTTTTAAAAAAAAAGACACACGGGGAAGCAAGCACTACTGACTACGCTATGCTTGGCTCGAGGAGCTACGGCGTGCCAAGTCAAAATTTGGCCAATGTCGAGTTAGACGCCTATTTCCTCAATCCAGGGTAAACATTTTGGCAGGTCGCAAACCGGACATGATTTCGCTTGCATGACACTTCGTAGTGTAGTGAAAGAGATACTGTGCTCCTCATGCTTCCTCTTAAGAAAGAAATTTACTTGAAACCGAAATTATGAAGTGAAAAAAAGATGAAAAACGGAAAATGCACAAAGAATTGTCGAGTGCGCGTCAATCCCTGCCATTGGTACGTACCGCTACGTACTAGGCCTGCCTTTGTTTCCTCCCTTTCTGGGTGCACGTTGCAGGGGCTGCCACTCCTGCAAGAGACAAAAAGAGCGCCCTACCTTGGCAACCTAGCGGACACGCCCGGCCCGGCCCGGCCCCTCTTCCCCAAAGCATCACCGGCCGCTGCCTGTGCTGCTGATGCTGATGCAGCGGCCGCCAACTTTTGTCACTCGCAAGGAATTCACCAAAAACTGCCAAACAGGTTTCGATGAAAGCTCTGTTCTTGGGTTTCTCACTTCCTTCCTACTACTTATTTTTTTAATTCTTACATGTATTATGTATAGTAGGGTATATCATCCTTTCGAAAAGAAAACGTTGTCTACTGTCTTTTTTTTGAATGTTGTGTGTTTGCAGTGTGCTAACTTTGCCTTTGCATTTCAACACCATCCAAAACCTTTTGCGGATTTGACCTTATTTTGACGTGCCATCTGCCCAAACCAGAAAAAAGATGGCATTTTGTTCGAGGAGCCCAATGTGCGTCTTTATTTAGCTGCTAGAGTTCTTTTTTCCTCTGAGCAAAAGGTTGAACGATCTCTGCCACATCGACCTTTCCGTAAAGGAAAGGTGATGTGCATGGAGTGTATGGTTGTTTTTTGCTCGAATTTCCATGATCTGGTGCAGGGTGTGGCCACTGTGAAGCTCGAGTTACATAATGTTGTGAAAATCAGCTCATGTTTTTCAGTGCGTGATGATGGTGCAAATCTATTGGAAAGCTGATGGACGAATGTAGTGAAACCCTTGAGAATGACTGCGACGGTAGGCAAATAATGGAGGGAACTTTTACCGTCCTGGCAAAAAGAAAAAAAGAAAACTGGCACGCCACACCAGTAAGGCAGTAATTTTACGGAGCTTTGTTGTGCTCTCCCAACTCAAACAAAAAAAAGACATTTCTCTTGATACAAAGATGCGCAGCTCTACTGCGTATTTGAGAAAAAAAAGAAGGAATCGAGTAACTAAGACCAGCGACGAGTTTTTTTTTCTTGCTGAACCAAGGATATAGTACTAAGGGTGCGTTTGGCTTTACTGAATCCAGCAGTAGTTCTACCAAACAGTTTTTCAGAGAGAAGTAATTCTTTGCTGATTGTATAAAATGAACTAAGAGACCGGAAGGTGAAAAAGTAGCTTGTTCTGATTTTGTGAAGTGATTGTCCATCTTAATTTTAAGAGTTTATATTAGAGAATAAAAAAGAATCATTTTCAGACACAGAATCATTTTCTCTCAGAGAATCATCTCTCACGGAGAATCAGAATTAGATGGAGCTCTACCAAGCACATCTTAAATCACCTTGCAATGCATCATGGTCAATTAAATACTCTACGACAAGGAAGAAGTGGCCGTCGGATACAATACGTTATAAGATGAAACGATGAAGCATTCAAGCCTCCATTACTCTCTCTATTTTTTACATGTCACATTAGATTTGTTCTAAGTTAAATTTATCAAACTTTAACCAAATTTATCCAACTTTAACTAAATTTATAAAAAATATAACAACATCTAAACTCAAGGCATTTGAAAGTGTGTGGCTATGATAGTTGATCTAAATTTCGTAGTTAAAATTTAAAGTTAGGGTCCAGTGGGGAGTTTTATAAAGGAAAAATGTGAGTTTTTTCGAGTTTGTAAACTGACTTAGTTTTTTCTTCTCGATCAAGAACACATGGTCGAAACGAACACTCAACCCGTCGGCCGTTGCAGTGTATAACTACGGGAATTGATTACGGGTGCATGCGATGCGAAGCTAGCGGCAGTGCCGGCACTGTGCAGAAAAGCTTGGCACGCCACTCGCCGGAAGAAGGAAAACGTGTAGCAAGGGTTAGGGTAGGTCAATCGAGGGGCGCGCGTAGGGCCGTAGAGGGTGGTGGCCCCTGCCTCTGCCTTGTCGCCCGCCGAGGTAGGCTAGCTACCGGGGCTACGAGCATGGCCAAGCTCAGCTCGGGTAGGGGGTGGCGACCATCATCACGCTGATCACTTCTTTTCCCAGCTACTTTTCAACTGACAGCTAGTACTCCTACTCTCCCATGGTCTATAGATTATCTTTGTGAACCGCGGTGATCTCATGGCCACGTCATCCTCCACTGCCCCTCGGTTGTCACGTTGCGAGACGCACCACGAGCATGGTATCACGTACCCTTGCTTACTGTACGCAGTACGCAGCAGCCAGCGAGGCCACTCCAAAGGATTACGCACGCACCTCACGGGAGAGGTTGCCGACAGGAAGGAGTGTGCTACTCTGCTACCGACCCGCCTGCGTAGTTGTGCACGTACGTACAACATGGTAGGGCGTGTAGTACAGTCCATGAGGAAGGGCACGCGCCAACCCACCCCACACAGAGAGTGAGGTAGGGCGACATTTCGGCCCGCCTATGCTGGGCCGCATAGCCGTTGGTTTTCCGTGTGGGCCGAAGATGGGCTGGTTATTGCTAATTGGTCGTGCGTGTGTGTGCTGGCTCTAGCGGGCTGAGAACTTCTTGGGCCACGGGGCCCAGGCTCGTGGAAAGAAGTTTGAAACCGGGCCGGCATAAGTGCTTATCCGTTAGCGAGCGCGCCCCCCGCCTCCTTTTCAGATCTCCAGTCAGTCCCCTTACCCACCCCGCCCCCAATGTGCGCACCACGTGACTGGCAAAAACGACAGAACACACAAAGCCCAAAAGCTAAAAGCAAGCCCACTCCCGCAAAGCCGGCCGCCTTCAGCCGAAACCGGACGATTCCTTTGCTGAATGCTGACGCTGTGCCAGCGCTTCACTTTGAGACCTGGCCGACCTTTCGTGCCACCGGCTCACCGCTCACCGCCGTCCCGACGCGCTAAGGCGCTAGCGCGACCACCAACTATGCCAAAAGGGGCGCCGCTCTTTATAACTTTATACTGTGTAATGTAACAATACTATGTGCTATATGCTGTTTGATCAAATGATTAAAAGCAAAGTGACTAAAAGTAGTAACTAAATTTTAATCACCTCCTATTTAGATCGAGTGACTAAGTGACTAAAAGTGATTAAAGTTTCAAATAAAATAACTAAATTGAGGGGTAAACTCTTCCAACTCCTTCTTTTAGCTACTCTTTGGGAGCTAATGGGAGTAAAATATTTTCTAATTATTTTTAGTCATTTTATTTGGAACTTTAGTCCCTAAACTGACTCAACTTCAGTAAATGGGAACCAAAGGACTGTAGCCTTTGGGGCCTTCTTTTTACCGCTAACATCGGCCGCACGAGACTGAACTGAACGGGCGGCCGATCACGCGATCTCGCGGAGCCCCTCACGCGCGTCCTCGCGCACGGGCACGCATGGCGCACGCCCTCTTGCCCTGCATCTTTGGGGTGGTCACTGGGTCCCAGTCAACAGACGAGAGCAAACACCGTCTTTGAGATCGTACCACGCTACTGACATGCGGGCCCATGAGGGTGTTGACCCTACTCGTCAGAGGGCGGAGCACGACCGCGGCGCGCTACGCCACGATCGACCGTGTTAAATGACGAGACGGCGACGGACGAGACGCGCACCACTCCCACTACCACCCGGCAGCACTCCCCGCCCCGCCCCGCTCGCCACTCGCCGCCGCCTGCTTCGTAACCGGAAACCGAGCCGCGGCCGCGCTCGCGGATCCGGCTGGGCTCGGCGGCGTCGGCGCTCCTCCGCCGCGCCGCCTCTCTCCATGGATTTCGTCTGCCCCGGCGATCCCGCGGTGCGATTGATAACTTCTAAACCCCCGCCAAACCCCTACTCGTCCGCGCGCCGACTTGTTTTCCCTTTTTCCGGCGTCGGACGCTGAATTCTGATCGCGATGTGGTGCTAACTACTAACCTCCGCGAGGGTTTTTTTGGGGGCGATCCCTCGGTGCAGGTATGGGATGGGAGGCATTTCGGCCCGTGCTTCGCGGATTTATATCCTTGCTTTGGATTTTGAAATCTCGAGTTGGTTGCGCAGTTTCGCGGTTTGTGGCGGGTCGCGCTCGCGCGCATTTTGTGGTTTGTGCTGCCTTTAAGTTTTCCTTAATCCTTTTCTCGTCGTTGCACGGTGCTGGGGGTGGCTGGGAATGCGATCGCCGCGGTCGCCGTCGTCTGCCTCTTCATCGCCAAGAGGAACGCACCGAGAGCTCAGGTACTTGTTTTTACTCTGCTTCTTCATTTAATAAACAAGTAAACGACCTATCAATTCTGCGATTATTCGAGGAGCATTTCACTGTCTATGTTCAGGACTGTGTTGAGTCAAATTTATGTATGGCACAAAGTTGATAACAATGGGTGCAGCAAGTATGTCTAGTGCGCGGCTTAGTTTTGTTTCGGCTGTTAAATAGCTAAAGGACTAGCAGTTTTTACTGGTGTGGTTATGACCCACTGACCACCATAGTGTTTTCAATGAATTGGAAAGTTGGATGCTAGCTATCATTTCCTCTGGATGGAGCGTTATATGGTTACATTGAGCATCGTTTTTGCTTTGCCATGGCAGTCAAGTAAGTGGTTTGGTAGAAGAGATACCTTTTCCTGTTTGCACTAGGATACTTTCACATTAATAATGGTGACAGTTCCGTTTTGCTGTAGTATAGTAAGTACTAGTTGGCTGGGAATTCAAACGTAGGTCATTGAGTTGTGCACATAATAAAATGTCTTATTTAATTTATGTTTCTTCATTATTTATACCATGTTATGTATAATAATTATTCTACTGCTTTAGAACGTCAGGAGAGGTTTATCGGAGAAGTTGTTTGTATTTGGCGTGCCTGGCTTTACAGCCTGCCTTTCTTTGGTTGGACTAACTATGCTAGTTAAGAAGAAATTTGAAGGGAAGGATGTTGAGGACTATCAATTATTCTTCACGTGCTCACAATTTATTGCATGGGTAAGAACTCTCTTACCATAATGATCTTGTTTTCCCTTTCGAGTCATGTCAACGTTTGAATAAAACGTTCTTACGGTCGGTTTTCAATGTGCCTTTTGATAGATATCTGTAACCATTGTCTGTGTCAGTGGGGCTTGGTTTGAAATCATCTATAACCCAATCATGTGCTTTTGCTGGATCTTGAAGATTCTTCTGGAGATACCTCATTTGCAATACAAGCTTACGGTTCTAAAGGTATCCCGTTATTTTACAAAAGGACTTCCTTTCACTTTGACATGCTTCTTGGCTGTTAATACGAGCTATGGAAGACTTCTACAAATTTCTGCTGTTTTATTGTGACTAATAAAATCCCTGTTTTGTTCAGTCTTTAATGTGACAATTACTGCAAAGTGCATACATATCAACGTGGAAAGGGAATATTTAAAAGAAACATCACTTTAATATTTAAAATAAACACTTACTTTATTATTCAAAATAAATGTATATTCAAAGCTTTTGTTTTGTAATCAACAGGCCATGGCATCTTCTATGGAGATTATCTCATTTTGTACTGCAACCACATTTGGACTCTTTGTAATTGTGGCTGCTGTAGTGAGCCAGTCAGGCAACCGAAGGTACCTGCTTGAAGATTTCATATATTTTTCTTTTTTCTAACCTTCCTTTGACAACTAGTAAATTTATCATTCTTCTATCTAGAAACTAGTACACATTTCATTTAATTTTTTTCATTGTCATAAAATGTGTGAACAGTAATTCTTGAGTGCCATGTTATCTACAATTTCTCTAATCAATGTGTGTCTATGCTCTTTCAGAAAAGTGAACTCTATTGAAGCACCGCTCATTTTAAATGATGAAAAAGCCGAGTGTGAAATTACAAACATGGTATGTCATTTGGGTAATAAGCCTTTTGGTTTTTCTGTTGTACAATCAGGATGGTTTAATTTCAATCTATGATCTGGGTAATAGTTTTATATTGGTTATGGTATTGCTGTGATAATCTCATCTCATGCGTGCTACAAAGTTGTTGTTGGCTTGCCATTTCTGTTATGAATGGCAACTCAATCTATTATCATGCCCACAACGGCCAGATATGGTTCTGTACAAAGTGCAAATAGCACCCTATGCTAGTGAGAAAATACACTAGAAGCATATACATCTAACACTCCCCCTCAAACTCATGGTGGGTCTACAACACTGAGTTTGGAGAGGAAATAAGTATGCTGCGCCCTTGTTTGAGCCTTCGTGAAGAAATCCGCCAACTGAAATTCCGAAGGCACATAGCGAAGGGTGACAACCGCCTCGTGCACTTGCGATCGCATGCAGGAAGCATCAACTCCAATATGCTTAGTAATTTCATGCTTGACAGGATCACGAGCAATGCTGATCGCACCGGTGCTATCAGAAGAAAGAGGAGTTGGTGCAGAAACCGTCACACCAAAATCCTCAAGTAGCCACCGAAGCCAGGTGACCTCGGCCGTCACAGTCGCCATAGCTCTCAACTCAGCCTCAACACTTGAACGGGAAACAGTCGTCTGCTTTTTGGTTTTCCAGGAAATCAAGGAAGAGCCAAGGAAGACACAATAAGCTGAGAGAGAACAACGATCGGAATGATCGCTAGCCCAGGTCGCATCAGAATATGCCTGAAGGTGGAGAGGGCTGGAGCAAGAGAAGAACAATCAACGAGAGCTGGTTCCACGAAGATATCGAAGAACACGAAGAAGGTGAGTGTAGTGGAGCTGAGTAGGAGCAACGGCAAACTGACTAAGTATATGAACAACATGAGAGATGTCAGGACGATTGATCCCAAGGTAGACAAGGCTGCCAACAAGATGACGATAGCGAGTCGGATCAGCAAGGGGTTCACCATCAGTGGCCCGCAAGTGAACACCTAGCTCTATGGGTGTATCAACAGTACGGGTATCGGTGAGAGCAACACGGGAGAGAAGATCCTGAACATACTTCTCCTAAGAGAGGTAGATGCCATCAGGCGTGGAAGAGACCTCAAGACCAAGAAAGTAATGAAGTGGACCTAGATCAAACATTAATGTGAATCCGCTAGGGTTTGTTCCCGATCTTTCGGTGAGAGGGGATGGATAACTCGATTGGTGGATGGAGATGACGTTCACGCCTCGATTACAGCCTTCCAAAGACGCTGCGCCTTAGCAACCGATACACCACCTCCAACGGCTGCTGCGATCTTGTGGAGCGCAACATTCGGCCACTGGGGCACTCATCCTGCAAGCAATCGGAGAACAAGCAAGAACAAGTAGAACAAACAACTAAATTGCAAATATGGAGATAATAAGCAATCTGAAATCACAAAGGTGGGGTTCTGAATCTAGTAGAACGGATGGTCTAGCCGACACACGCGTCTACAAGCAAGTAGCAATGGCTAAACTTTCAACAAAACAAAACCCAAGTGTTCTTGGCGGCGACTAAGGGGTATAAGGACGTGGGAGGATGACCACAAGGGTGCTGGTGTCGTACTCCAACCGTAGGATGCGTCTGTAATGGACTTAACTTGATACACGGCCCATTGGGCCAAAATAGGGTGACACAGCACCGTGACAGATTCTGAAGGCCGACTTGTTTTGACGATTCCCATCGACTCCGAACGGATTTGGATGTGATACTGGTGCCATTGGAAAGTGCTCGGAATAAGCTTTCCAAAGAGTATTTATACACCAAAATTGGATTCCATATGTGAGATATATGACTGTTTTATTCCGGGTCTGTCTGGCTGGCCGAACCGAGTCCGAACCGACTTCAAATCTTTCTATCTTTAAATTCCGATCTTGAATAAACTTGAGTCCGAACAGAACATCACTGCCACGTCCTCCACGTACTTGGGAGGGTCTGGAATTGTTGGATATGTGGGTGCAGTCGTGCATCTCTGTGGGCATAGTGGTTGTATCGATTCTGATCATGTTCCCATCAGACATCAACAACTTGTCACTGAGGCGCTTCTTCACAAAGTCAATAAACTGAGAGTCATCATCGGTGATGATCATGTCATCAACATAGAGAAGGAAGCGTACGCCCACGAGGAGAAGTGTGAACAAAGAGAGTTGGATCATGCTCACTGGGCTTAAAACCAGCATCAGTGACAACAAAAGAGAAGTGCTCAAACCGGGCACGAGGAGCCTGCTTAAGGCCATAAAGAGAGCGACGCAGCCGACAAGTCATACCATCTGGGACAGTACCCTGGAGGTGGCTACATGTAGACCTCTTCACGCAACTCACCATTCAGAAAAGCATTCTTGACATTGAGCTGAAAGATGGACCACTGTCGAACAGAAGCAACATCAAGAAGAGTCCGAACAGTGGTCATGTGAGCGACAGGAACAAAGGTCTCATCATAGTCACGCCCATGCTCCTGCTGAAAACCACGCGCCACAAGACGAGCCTTGTAGTGCTCAAAAGAGCCATCAGATCGAGTCTTGATCTTATAGACCCACTTGCAAGTAATGGGAGTCACCTGAGGTGGCAAAGGGACAAGATCCCAAGTACCGGTGCGCTCTAGAGCAGAAAGTCCTCAGTCATGGCAAGCTGCCAGTCGGGGTGAACAACAGCCTCTCAGTCGGTGGTGGGCTCAACAAGCGTAGCAACAGTGAGGCCATAGCGCTCCGGAGGACGGAGAGCACCACGATTGCGAAAATCATACCGAGATGGCGTCGCAGGAGTAGGTCCAAGAAGCGATGGAGAAGACTCAGATGGAGGTGGAGGTGGAGGTCTCAGGCGACGAGTGTAGACATAAGTGATCTCACGAGAAGGCACCTCCGCGGGAGGAGGCCCGAGGAGCAACGGAGAAGAGTCAGGAGTGAGCTCACAAGAAGGATCCTCCGGTGGAGGTGAGAGAACAACAGGAGGAGTGGAAGGTGGTGAGATGGTAGGTGGTGGCAGGGAGCGTGAAGTAGGCAGCGAAAGAGTCAAGAAGGAGATAGACTCAGCACTAGTGGAAGAAGAGTCAGATGAGGAACAAGGATAGTAAGGACAGGATTCATCAAAGGTGACACCCCGGGATATCCTCATCCGACGAGCAACAGGGTCGTAGCAGCGATAACCTTTGTGCTCCGTGCTGTATCCAAGAAAAATACACTCAACTGACTGAGCAGTTAGTTTAGTGCGCTCACGAGGAGGAAGAAGAACAAAACAGGCACACCCAAAGCACCGGAGGTGGCTGTAACTGGGAGGATGACCAAAAAGACACTTGTAAGGAGTACACCCGTGAAGAACAGAGGAGGGTTGTCTGTTAATGAGAAAGACAGCTGTCGAGACAGCCTCGGCCTAGAAGTGAGGTGGAAGCTCAGGAGAAAGGAGTAGAGCACGAGAAGTCTTGAGAATGTGGCGATGCTTTCGCTTGGCAACACCATTTTGAGCATGAGCACCGGGGCAGAAGAACTGGGCAAGGGTACCCTGGTCCGCAAGAAAATGCCGATGCGCGCTAGAAATGTACTCGCCGACAGAATCAGCTCGGAAAGCACGAATGGAAGAATCAAACTGAGTGCAAATCATAGTGGTAAACTACTGATAGATAGATAGAAACTGACCACGAGATGACATAAGATAGATCCAGGTAAATCTCAAATAATCATCAATAAATATGATATAGTAGGAGTGACCCCCTTTTGAAACAAAAGGAGCACGCCCCCATACATCAGAGTTAATGAGATCAAAAGGACACTGCGAGACAGAGTCACTAGAAGGGTAGGGAAGTTGTAGCTGTTTTCCAAGCTTACAACCCATACAATGAAGAGCAGCATCACCAGAAACAGGACCTAAAATACCACTGCCAACAAGGGTGGATAGCCTTGAATCGGAGAGATGTCCAAGACGACGATGCCACTGAGCAAAAGTAATGGTAGTGGAAGTAGCAGATGCGGAAACAGGAGAGCTGGATGACTGACTTTCCAGAGTGGTAGAAGGAAGTCGTAGCCAGTCAAGTTCCATAGGCGCTGAGAGTCACGCCTAGGCCCAGTCCCCACCAGAAGACCCGTACGAAGATCCTAAACATAACAAGAATCAGACTCAAGAATGATACGACAGCCATGATCAGTGATCTGACTAGCAGACATCAACTGCATGGTAAGATGAGGGACATGAGAAACAGTAGTAACATGAAAAGAGGATGTAGAAAGAACACCACGACCAACAGCAGGAAGATAAGTACCATCAGCTGTCTGAACAATAGGAGGTGGATCAACACGAGACAACAATGACAGCTGTCTGGAATTCGGAGTCATGAAAAGATGCACCGGAATCAAGAAACCACTTGGATGATATACCTGAGGGTGGAGGTGGTGGTGATGGACCAGAGGCCTGAGCAGCAGTGCTAGAGGGTGTAATGGCATTGAGATGACGGAACAGTGCGAGGACCTCTTGCTCCAAAGCCGAAACTGAGCGAGAAGTACTGGAGCTATTGGAGCCACCACGGCGAGCCTTCTTGTCGCGTTGTTTCTTGCGACAAACTTCCTCAGTATGACGAGCCTTGCCACAATAGTGACACCGAACAACAGAGTCAGTGCCCCCCGGTGGAGGCGTGGCTGAGAAAGAGCGGTGGGCAGAAGTGGAGCTCGAACAACCAAAACAGAGGAGGACTATGGAGCCCCACTCATACCCCCCGCCCGAAGACGAGTCTCCTCAGCACGCAGCTCCGGCATCGCCTTATCGAGAGGCGGACAAGGTCGACGGGTTAGGAGCTGGGACCTGACAACCTCAAACTCAAGACGGAGACGGGAGGGAGGCCACGAAGGGACAAGAGATGTCAACCTCCATGCTCTCAAGGAGGATGGCCTTGGCACAGGCCTCCTCACGCAGCCAGGTCTCCTAGATGTCAAGATCCGACTGGTATGTCTTCATCTGAGCCTCAAATGCCTCATGAAGAGGCTGCTTGACCGCGTCGGCTGCATCTGGTGAGTAGGTGGAGCGGAAAGAACAGGAGTAGGCGGACACGTTCGCTCACCTGTGAGGTAGAGCCATAGCTGCTGTCCGCCCATATGGATCTCCATGTGAAAAGCAAACTCGCTCCAATTAGCACCATTGAAAACACCAGGACAACGAGGCACTGGTATAGCACCCGGCCGACCAAGAGGAGCCATGATGCTAGCAGAACCAGAGGATTGCAGCCTGATGTCTCTGTATGTTGCTTTGTTCTTCTTTTTTTTTCTGTTTTTTTTTCTTTTTTTTTTGACAGAGGAAGAAAGAAAGAGTCACATGGGGTGCAGCGCTGACCAGCTGGCCGCTAGGACGCGGGGGCCCACGTACGGCGCGGGAGGGCGCGGGGCGCCGCGAGAGGGCGCGGCTGGGGCGCCTGCGGGAGGACGCGGCAGGGGCGGCGCGAGCGGCCGCGGGTCGTGACACGCGGAGCAACCGCCGCGGGAGGCCGCGGGTGGTGGGTCGCGGGCGGCCGCGGATGGTGCGGCGCGGGCGGCACAGGAGGCCGTGAGCGTAAGGGGAGGGAGGGAGAGAAGGAGAGAAGTTGCCCTCGCCGGCCAACGGTGGCTCACCGGCGGCTCGCCGGCGGTGGCGAGATGAGGAACAAGAACCCTAGGCTGTGATACCGTGTTATGAATGGCAACTCAATCTATTAACATGCCCACAAGGGCCAGATATGGTTCTGTACAAAGTGCAAATAGCACCCTATGCTAGTGAGAAAATACACTAGAAGCATATACATGTAACAATTTCAATATATGATCTTGTAATACATTCTTGCACGTGGTTTGTTTAATATGATGGAATCCGTAGTGTTGCCAACCAGGCAGCTGAAAACTCAAAATAAAAATGTTTTGCCTTGCCTTGGCTGGATTGTGTTGAAACGTTTCCTAAAATGAATTTGCATACATGTTCCCCAGAAAAAAAAATATCTTCCAGATTTCTGTGTATGGACAATTATCACCTGCAAATTTACAGGATCTGTGCTAACTGCCACATACATTGACTTTCTTATTGTTGGCTACTTGGAGTTTGAACATTGACCAATATCTGGATCTTATCCATTTTTTTTTCTGTCACCAAGAAGTGACTCCATATTGTGAGTTCTTTCCTTAATGTTCTCTTTTCTCAGGTAAAGGACCATAATTTGTGGGAACTGTTGACTTTCAAATTCGTTAATCCAATGATGGACATTGGTATCACAAGACAACTTGACTTCGCAGATCTACTTGAGTTACCCGCTGAGCTTAGAGCTACCTCCTGTTATGACAGACTTCTGTCTTCCTGGACTGCTGAATATCAGAACCACCGTGACAACTCATCTCTCCTTAGAGCCATGTCTCGTTCTTATGGATGGAGATACTTGCGTTTGGGCCTCCTTAAGGTATCCTGTTCTTTTTAATTGAGGTGGTTAATTGAGTTAAAAATGTTTGCTAGGTGCTAACTCTGATTCATGGTGTCCTTTTCTGCTTACCTCTTTATGAGAATCAACAATTAATATTTCCCATGATGACCAGATTAGACAAGTCACAATTGGCCTGAAACACATTATCTTAGAACAACAACTTTATCATGTTATTACCTTTACCTGCAAAGTCAAGCATTCATAAAATTAAAGTTCGCTGATTGCCTTTAAGTTTCTAAACATTCTATTCATGTAGGTAACAAATGACAGCATCAATTTCGTTAGCCCTCTGCTACTCAACAAGTTTATAAGATTTCTTCAGCAAGGTATTATTATTATTATTTTCTCTGGAACAAAGGTAATATGTCCTCAAAAAGTAGAAGGTTCATTATTAAAAGTTCTCCCAGACAAATAGATATTCTGTTCAATAGTGGCAGTTGAAGCTATACCCTATTTGAGAACAAAAGACCAACAGCAAACGTTCTAACATGCCTCTTTTCAGTAGTTTCTAGGATTCTTTGTAGTTCATTTAGAAACTTTGTGTGACATACGGACATTTTTGCCTAAAAAAATATGTCTTCCTATAAAACAGCAGCCCATGCAAATAATGCTAATTATCTGGTCAAATCCATACTACTCGTGATGAATCTTGATCTGAATTTGTCAGCAATGTAATAAACTAATCTACATCTTCTGTTGGTTTCTGCATTACTTTTCAGGTTCTGGCGACATGGATGGTTATATTCTTGCCATTTCCTTAGGATTGACTTCTATTATAAAGTAAACTGTCCTCAGCATATGATTTGACCTTTTGCACATTCATTGTTGTGTATATGATTTGTTTTGTACTCAAGCTTTAAATAATGACTGTGCATCTCGTTTTTGTGTCGTTTATTTTTGTTAACGTTTAACAGACTATACTCAGATTATATACTGGGAAGTACAAGTTATGTGATGGGTGTTAAACTGGTGTTGGCATGCTAGCATCACCGTGCCTGTGTCATGTTCTACACTCGTACTTGTGTTACATGTTCATGTGCTTGTAACCACTGTTGTTATGACTAAGTGCATTAACATGCAGAGCAGATAATGCACTTAGTCATAACACCAGTTAAATTTTATGATAATAAATATTTATTAAGCGGTTACATCTTCGAGCACCTTGTTGTATTGTGGTTATAATGTTTTCTTTGTTCTAGTATTGACATTCTAAACACTGCAACAGAATTCGATATTAGTGGACATTTGCCTATTCAAAGAGAATAATCTCGGTTTTTCCTTGGATGTATATCATCTTAGTAGCTAGTATTTGTTTCTTTATGCAGATCATTTTTAGATAGCCAGTACTCCTTTCGTCTAGCAAAGCTCAAGTTGATGTTACGATCAAGTATCACGGGGATAGTTTATCGGAAGGTATGACCATTCTGTTAGTATCATCTGTGAAGATTAATTCGCAATGCAACACTGGTTGGTTCCGTAGCTATTATGCATAACAACATATTCACAAGGACAACTCAGACTTTCCATTACGAATGATACAAATTGACACCTGGGAGGTGGACCCAACCACATTGGGTATGGAACTGAGTATTTGTTGCACGCTAGTTCATATGTCTTCTATTCCCAAATAAGATGTCATGCAGACAATCAACATGGTCTCCTTCACTCAAATTCAATAATTGCTTTTGCAAAATTATATGTTAATACAATTGATAAAATGCAATAATATGAAAACGCTTTTAAAATTTTACTGGCGTCATTTCCATTTGAAAAGTACAACTGATTTTGCATATTGTAGCTTACAATGTCTTTTAAGTTTGACTGCGGTTCAAGATTGACATGTATTTGGAACAGAGTACTTGTTTAGATGAATTTTGATATAGTGTAGAGCTGCTGCTCAATATTCTGTATAGCATCTGTAACATGTCATTTTGAGCTACATTCGACATTGTACTATGTAACAATTCTATTCCAGATTTGAAGCATGTTATAACTTTACTTGACTTTTATTTGTTGCTTTTTTAAATTTGGATGGACCTTAAAAACAGTGCCTATGTCTCAGTCTAGCTGAGCGTTCTAGGTTTTCTGAAGGTGAGATTCAGACCTTTATGTCTGTTGACGCTGACCGCACAATAAACCTATGTAACAGCCTTCATGATGCTTGGAGGTATTCCCATCTGTCTCATGTTTGTCTATGAAAGGCTTATGTTTTCACCTCATAATCTAGTTCTTTGCATGATTGGATGTTTGTCTAGCTTGCCACTGCAGATTGGAGTTGCTCTTTATCTATTGTATACACAAGTCAATTATGCTTTTCTGTCTGGGCTTGCAATAACAATCATACTAATACCAGGTGTGTTCACCTTTTGCTTCCTTGTTCTGCATTAGGCTTAGTGAATTTAATATTTGCTAGGTCAGGTATGGTAAAAATTTTTCTTCTTCCGAAAATGGATTTGCTATCATTCTTTAATCTCTCGGTTTGCCCTTATTGTCTTACACGAATTTTAATCGACTGACCAAGGCATGCTTTTTATACTATTCCAAATACAAATAGATGTATACTATAAGAACCCTGATGATATTAGGGACTGAAATTATAGCGTGTAATGCTAATCCATGATCTAACAATAACTTCCTCAAATTTTTATGCTCATATTGTTTACTTTTCACCATGTCGTCTCTTTTGCCTGCAACGATGTACACATGCACAGTGAACAAATGGATTTCTACAAGGATTGCTAGTGCAACAGAAAAGATGATGAAGCAAAAAGACAGGAGGTAAGGAAATGGTTTCTCCATTGCACTTGATAAACAAAGAAAACATCCTCTATTTCGTTTTACCATATTCTCATATTGCTGCAGTACTTTCTAAAACACCATTACATTATACCTCAGTTTCATTGGTATATACAGTTGACTTGTTTTGGGTAATAAAGTAGGAGGATTTCTGCAAAAGTTTGCTAGTCAGCACAGTAATTATAGAACTTATGGGTATGTTTCCATCAACAGGATAAGCTGTGCAGGGGAGGTCTTAGCACATATTAGAACAGTGAAGATGTACAGCTGGGAGAAACTATTCACTGAACGTTTGGTGGAAAGAAGAGAATCAGAAGTGAAGCATCTCGCGGTATGCAACTGCTCATAATTACTTCACGTTTTATAATAAGTTGCGCATCGCACATTGGAACTAACAGGAGCCTCCTATTTATAGACTAGAAAATATCTGGATGCTTGGTGCGTCTATTTCTGGGCAACCACACCGACATTGTTCTCCCTTTTCACCTTTTCCATTTTTGCAATAATGGGACACACATTGGATGCTGCCACGGTAAAACAATATCATGAATGATATGTTTAAGATATGCCTTTGCACCAACAAACTTCCTACTAATATATGGTATCCTTATTACAGGTATTTACTTGTGTTGCACTCTTTAACACATTAATATCACCATTAAACTCATTTCCATGGGTTATTAATGGGATGATCGATGTAAGTGGATAATTGATTTTGTTATTATACTGCTCGATGCATTTGCAGCTGTGCTAATCCTACTTGTATGCTGCAGGCTGTTATCTCTAGTAGACGGCTGAGTAATTATTTATCTACTCCAGAGCATAACTCGTCAGAGTTAACTGCCTCTGCTGACATTTTAAAGCACCAGTTTAAGAGAGATACAGAAGTAATTCATAATCCAATGGCTTTCGTCCTTCAGGATGTATGCTGTTCTTGGTCTAGTAGCTCTGTCGCTGAGCCGAGCATAGTTCTCAGAGATATATCTTTGCAGCTACAGAAAGGGCTCTTTATTGCAATCGTAGGCGAGGTAATTATTCTGACCAGCACATTTTCGTTTTTCTGGGTGTTTGGGGGTGTATTATTGGCATATTGCATCTCAATTTGCATGTACTTGCAAAGAAATGCTGGCAGTTCTTTTTCTAAACTGTCTAATCTGATGTTGTTACTTTTCTTTTTCTGTTAATTGAGGAAAATTTATGTCTATATCAGGTTGGTTCTGGTAAATCATCTTTGCTGAATTCTGTCATTGGAGAGACTTGTGTCGTCAGTGGTTCCATTAGCTCATGTGGTTCAATTGCCTATGTACCACAGGTAGCATTTTATGATTTGGAAATTGCTTAAGATTTGTTGTTGAAATGTCTGGAGACTAAAGTTGGAATGGATGTTCTATAGGTACCATGGATCTTATCTGGCTCTCTACGAGATAATATTTTGCTTGGGAAAGAATTTGATCCAAGGAGGTAGGCTATATATCTTAATGGATATTATCACAAGTTTTTTTTATGTCATGGCATGACATTAGAGCATCTGACATGAACTATTGGAAGATGCTCATACACCATATGATTTATTTACTGTTTCCTTTTAATTAGCATTCTGCATGACAACCCTTATGCAGATATGACGAAGTAATACAGGCATGCGCGCTTGATGTTGACATATCAGCAATGGCCAGAGATATGTCACATATTGGAGAGAAAGGTACCAACTTATCTGGTGGACAGAAAGCTCGTCTAGCACTGGCAAGGTCATGTTTTTAACAACTTTGTGCTCCTTACATCCTTCTTAAGTTCGCAAGCTAACATTATGATCTTACAAATGCAGGGCTTTGTATCAGAATCCTGATGTATACTTGTTTGATGACATCCTTAGCGCGGTTGACTCCCAAGTTGCTTCATGGATTCTGGAAAAGGCCATTATGGGGCCTCAGTTGATGCAGAAAACAAGGTTACTAAGCACACATAATCTTCAGGTAACATTTAACTCTTATCCAGACAAACTGCTCACCATGTTGGTCTAAATGTATGAATTATATTTAGGTTATACCTGTACTACTAGGCTGTATGCATGAAATAAGCATTTCGTTTAATAGCATGAAAAGGAAGGATGCTAAAAGAACAATGTATTTTTGTTTTCCTTTTCTTTCTCCTAGGCCATTTCTGCTGCAGATATGATTGTGGTCATGGCTAATGGGCTTGTTAAGTGGTTTGGGACACTGGAATCTTTCTTGGCAACTCCATATTCAAGAATCTCTAAGCCGGATAGTTCAAGTCCTATCTCATTTACAGCTTCTGTGAAAGATAAAACACCAATAGTATCATGTGAACTGAAGACTGATGTTATACTTGAAGATGATTCAGTGGTTGCTTATGAGGAACGGAAAGATCAGGTTGAAGCAGAGGCAAGGAAAGAAGGAAGGGTTGAGCTTAGCGTCTACAAGTGAGTTATTTTGTGGACTGGAGTGCTACACAATAGAATGAAACACGTATTTCATTCCTTTGTGCTCTATTATTCCTAATTATTATTGTTTAACAGAAAATATGCAACATTTGCGGGCTGGTCAATTGTTGTTTTAATATTCCTAAGTGCATTCTTAATGCAAGCATCCCGTAATGGCAATGATCTTTGGTTAACTTACTGGGTTGATACCAACACAAGCACCAACAACACGGTTTTTTATCTGGTAAGAGTGCTTTCTATTTAAGTGAACATGAATCAGAATAATCAGTATGTTGAACATTTGTTGTTCATAGAAGACATATTTTCAGGGAATTAATGCTCATTCAAACCTTGCCTATGCAGATTATCCTTGCTATGTTTGGCATAATCAATTCTCTTTTCACGTTGGGAAGGGCGTTTTCTTTTGCATTCGGTGGCCTCCGTGCAGCAATCCATACCCATGCATCTCTTCTTGAAAATATCATCAGCGCACCAGTTTGTTTTTTTGACCAAAATCCCAGTGGTCGGATACTAAACAGGTCGGTGTCTTAGTTATTTGATTGCCTCTACTTTCTAGTAAGCTCCGAATGGTTGAAATGCCCCTTGGCCTTGATGATGCTTTATGACATCAGATTATCATCAGATCTCTACACCATTGATGATTCTCTTCCATTCATCCTCAATATATTTGTGGCCAACTTCTTTAGCTTACTCGGCACTCTGGTTGTTTTGTCTTACTCACAGGTAAATTATGAACAATTGTTTAGACCAGACTTGTATTTAAGAAAAGGAACTAAATCATGTTTCTTGTGTTTCATGAATGTTTGATCTGCAGGTTTCCTTCTTACTCATCTTACTTCCACTCTGGCTTATCTATAGGAAGCTGCAGGTACATATTCACCCCCCTTTTTCATGTATCGCAGCTTGTTTTTTTTTAATCTGAGCCTTTATAGACTAAATATCCATACTTCAATAAAAAACACTACAGTATCCATTTTCTTCTTCATGTCTTCATTGGTTTAGTCTGCCTTCGTTTGTTGGTTTTCTTCCAATATTCATCGAGCATGATATCTAGGCATAATGGACTGGGCTTTTGTTATTAAGTTCTATCACATAGTATGCCATTTGGAAACGCTTGATATCTAGGCATAATGGAGAAACAAACTAATGTTCTGCACAGTTCTATTACAGGTCTACATCACGTGAAGTACGCCGACTTGATAGTGTTGCTCGTTCACCAATCTATTCATCTTTTACAGAGACGCTTGATGGTTCATCAACAATAAGAGCTTTCCAGAAAGAAGTATGTTTCTTTTTTCATCATGGGATGGAAGGAAGCAGTCTAGTTATTGCATTTATACATTCAGAGGAAAGGATGCATAATTTTCCATTTGAACTAGTGTCACACATCAAAGGCTCTAGTGCCTGAGTGGTTTGTTCAAAATACTGACAGTACACTGCACAGGGTTTCTTCTTAGAAAGGTTCATTCAACATGTGACACTATATCAGAAAACATCCTACTCTGAGCTGATTGCTAGTTTGTGGCTCTCGTTGAGACTCCAGGTATATAATAATATTATCATGCGCTTGGAATTAAGAGTATTTATTCATCAGTAAGGCCTATAACACAGGCACGGCAATGACCAGTAAACTGTCCAGTTATTGGCAGGTTTTATCATTCTGTTCATCGCCATGGTGGCTACTGTCAGCTTCAATAGCAGTTCCCTTGTTAACTTCGGAACACCTGGACTGGTAGGTTTGATAGTGCAGTCACTGATCTTCTGCTTAGGCCTTTCCATCCTGCTGGAAAATGAAAATATAGTTCTGTTCCAAGTGCATATACATTAATCATATAAAGAAATTTACTGCAGGTGGGCCTGGCTCTATCATATGCGGCACCTGTAGTATCACTGCTGAATGGCTTCTTAACCACATTTACGGAGACAGAAAAGGAAATGATCTCTGTTGAGAGGATTGCTGAGGTAAAATCAAAAAATATTCGCTTTGATGCTCATTTGTCATGCACCTTTAACTATAACAATATGATGATGCTTGCAGTATGTTGGCATAGCTCAAGAAGAACTCGAGGGATCAGAATCCCCACCTAGAAACTGGCCGACAGAAGGGAAGATTGAGTTTGTTCATGTAACTCTTAGGTACAAGCCAGAGTTACCACCGGCTTTGAATGATGTTTCATTCCTTATTGCACCCGGCATGCAGGTACCATGCAATGAAGGCTTTCAACAAACCATTTATGATTTCTGAAGCTGTAATGAAATCTGCTATGGCTTATTAGGTTGGAATAATAGGAAGGACTGGAGCAGGCAAATCAAGTGTATTGAACGCCCTTTTCCGTTTAGTTCCAATTTGCAACGGGCGCATCTTAGTAGATGACATTGATGTGGCTAAAGTTGCTATCCGAGAACTCCGTGCACACTTTGCAGTGGTTCCACAGAGCCCATTTTTGTTTGATGGGTCTTTGAGGTACTAGTTGCTCATATTTCAGTGTTTCCAGCTGATCATTTTCATGCTTGTGGAAGAAATAGAAATCCTATGTTCATCATTCATTATTTTAATTGAATATCCATGATAGGGAAAACCTGGATCCATTTAATACAACAACAGATATCAGGGTATGGGAAGTTCTTGAAAAATGTCATATGAAGGGAGAGATAGAATCAATAGGTGGACTTGACATCCATGTGAAAGAAAGTGGTGCATCTTTTTCAGTAGGCCAGAGACAGCTCCTCTGCCTTGCCCGTGCTATCCTAAAATCATCCAAGGTATGGACCAAGACAGGTTACTATATCATTGCATTGCTTACAGCAAATACTCTACTGTGCAAAAGCCTAATCAAAGTATCAAACTCGTCTGGTTAATTCTATCAGTTTTCATGATCAGTAATAATCAATGGTAGCTTTCACATATATTTCTGAGCTGATCTAATATGCTGCAATTATCAATGATACTGCAGGTGCTCTGCCTCGATGAATGCACAGCCAATGTTGACAACCAAACAGCCTTCTTGTTGCAAAATACTATTTCTGCTGAATGCAAAGGGATGACGGTTCTCACCATAGCCCATCGAATTTCAACAGTGATGAAGATGGACAATATTCTAGTTCTTGATCAAGGCAAACTGGTATGTAGTACTACAATGCTTACCATTTTGGACTACCAGTGGGCAAAAAACAAAGAGGATAAGCAAATGAACTCAGAACATATGTACCACGATAATATTTTACAAGAATGGTATGATGACAACACCACAAATGAGTCTCTAGGAAGAGTTGTTAAAATACCACATGCACAAAAACATGTGTTAAAACAAGTAGCAAGAAAAACCAATTAACATTGTAAGCCCAATGGTAGACAGGTTAGGAGTTAGGACCTCCAGGCCATGGATATGCTTTTTTTCATATATGCCTCCTTATCCTTCTTATCCAATTTATCTAACTCAGTTCATTGCTTCAATTTAGGTCGAAGAAGGAAACCCAGAAGTTCTTATGACTCACAAATCCTCAAGATTTGCTCGATTTGCCAAGGCATCTCAGATGTGATTATGGGAACATGCTATATTACTATATTATATGCTAGGCTTTTTAAGTGTTAGCACTTACTTTGATGACAAGGTGTGCCACCTCCATTGAGTTTGTAAGAACAGCTTCAAAACTTACACCACTAGTAACTAATAGCTAACAGAAGCTCTTATCTTCTTGATATGCAATGTACCAAACAAAAGCTAAGATTTTCTGATCCTCTAGATATTTGAACCGCATGCTCTGGCACTCTAACAGAAGCTCTGGTCACTGGTCAGGCAATGTGAATCACTGAGTCGGCTGTGCAGAACCTAAGATCTTCTGGAATGGATCACCACTTATTACTGAACGAAGTGGCATTCAAGAAAACTTTACTTGACTGCTTTTCAGGACTTGGTTTTGGTAACTGGGAAAGCAGGTACCTAATGCAAGTGTGGTATCTTCTAGTGACAGCGGTGCTGACTACAAGTCCAGGCACTGCAAGGATGGATTGACGATACAAAACATCAGGCTGTCTCGAATTGATCTAAACTTTCAATGAGGCAAACTACTCCAGGATTCAAGAGTCAAGACCCATCATCATATTCAAAGGAGCCAATCCACAACCACGACCGAACAAGGTACCAAAATTAACCCAATTGACTGCACAAACGTAACTCCAGACCTCCACAAGATCAATTTGTCCAGATTGTCAGATTGGATACACCAATTTACAGATTATACACGGGCACGGGATGGATTTAATCGTCCACTAACCCAACAGAGAGAGATACACGGGCGTAGATTGATAGGTAGGTAGGGGGCACACCAGAACAGCATGGCGAATTGGCCGGGGACGCATCCTTGGGTCAGGCGACGTAGACGTAGTCGTCGGGGTCGTGGCTGCGGTGGGGGTCGACGGAGCAGATGACGTAGACGGCGTAGAGGACGCCGGGGAGGTAGCCGAGGATGGTGAGCAGGACGCTGATCCAGAACTCCATCTGCAAGACCCGAAAGCGGGAGAAGCCAGCGGTGAGAGAGCGGATCGGGCAAAGGACGGGGAGGGAGGGAGGGAGGGGGCGGGACTGACGGAGCAGCAGCCATGGCGGAGGCAGACGCCGAGGGGCGGGAGCAGGACGGAGCACAGGAGCTCCAGGCACCGGCAGCAGCACGAGCACCGGCCCATCTCGGATCGGATATTCGGATCCTCGCGCGCTGCTCTGCTCGCTTGCTTTGCGAATTCGGGGAAGGGGAATGGCTGGCTATTTCTTCTGTTCGAGCGGAAGGAACTCGAATTTTCTTATATAATAATAGAAAAACTCGGTACAGGCTTATCGCCTGCAAGCTGGGGAAGTCAGCAAATGATAGTTTTACGTGTCAGGTCGGAATGATAATAGCTTATCGCCTGCAAGCTAGGCTCCAGATCTGATCTAATAAGGTTGAGCTGGCCTGGCCGCGAACTTGATGTAGAAGTTAAGGCCAGATATGGTTCCGTCAATTGCAGACGACATCCACCCTAGGTCGCCACCATTTCACACAAAACCCTCCACTGGTTTACCGATTTCAGAAAGAAGCTTACACTGTACTGCCGTTCCAGACTTTCAGTGACGCAGCAGCGTTCATCAAACTAAAATTGAGCTACCACTACGTAATCTGTCGTGCCTCCGTTGCACCTCTGTCGGGGAGGTGGAGTTTATCCATTACCAAACTCAACTTAATGGAAAGATAAACAAATTCGTAACACACACCACAAATTATATGTTTCAGAAGATAGTCTATAATTATTAATTACAAATGCTTCTTTTAAAAAATTATCCACGATGGCTATATCCACCTTTTGCTAACCTTTTAAGAAAAGCATATTTAATTCAATAAATTTTAGATAACTTTTATAAAACACGGGTCATATCTTTGATCCATGTTTTCTTCGGAGACCCACAAACCAATCTTTAGTTCTCTGTATGAAAATAATTAAACAAATTATATTCTCAGGTCTCTTTTCTCATTCCTCCTAGTGACCACTCTCTTCCACTCTACTCTCCTACGCGGTTCTCACTAGTCTTCTCTACCAAATCTTAGATACTCTCTTTCGAGGATTTGGATATTGGAGAGGGCATTCATGGCATGAAGGATCTAGTTGTAGAATTTGAAGAGATCGGACATCAAAAAGTAGGAAGCCAGAACTGTAAGGTCGTAGATCTAGGTGTTGGTGGTGGCATTGAGTACATTCTCTAGTTATGTTGTGTGGTTTTCCATTCAAATACAAAATCAGCCTTATCTTGATGCTCTGAATTTCATTGAACATCCTATAATTCGTTTCCTGATGCATTGGATTGGAAGGCAAAGTCATATATAGTTGCAGTATGGTTGTGCTTCTATGTTAGTAGCGTAGGCGGTTGTTATGGCGATATCGTCATTGATCCCATGTACGCTGAATTAGGTAATCACTAGGGATGGCTTTAGTGCATATTTTCTTGGCAAGGTGCAAGTCTAGACACGTCATAGGGTGCTAGTTTGGCAAAAACAAGCTGCAATATACTTGTATAGCCGTGTTGTAGCCAGAGTTCCAGATCACTCATACGAATGTTATATAGTATTGGCTGGACTTACAAGAAAGACCTTGCTCTTGCTTTGCTAGTAGCCATTGTTGTCTTGGAACTCTTCTCTTGGGACTTTGTTCGGTTAATCCTTTCATTTAGAATATTAACAAAATGATTAATGCGTTTTCAAACTTGATAGGAAAATAATCTCCCGTATAAATTCGGGATTAAACGAACAAGTTCGGCGACAGAGCAGTAGACCATGCATGTAGCTGGTGGCCTGGTGCGAGGTTGACGCCGACCTCCGCGCGTGGCTCGCAGCAGCTTCCGTAGGCAATGCTACAAGGAAGGGAGGGGATAATAATCTCGCACGTGCTCGGATCACTTCGCTGTGAGAAGCAAGCGCCTGGATAGACTTTCCTGATCGACCCTAACACGTGGAACAATCTTAACAAGGGATCAGAGGAGATGTGGGCGGCCGAGAGAAAATGCCGGAGTGTTAGTTGCACTCCCCTTCTCTGCGAATTTGGCAGAGGGCTAGCTAGTCGGCTACACCCCGCTAGAGGCCCCACACGTCGGCACTCGAGCGGGCCGGGGGGAGGCTAGCTAGAGTCTAGAGATCGCGATCCATGGCGGCGGCGAGCGGCGGCGCCGGGGCCGCGTGCGCGGCGTGCAAGTACCAGCGGCGCCGCTGCACGCCGGACTGCCCGCTGGCGGAGTACTTCCCGCACGACCGGCCCCGCGTCTTCCGCAACGCGCACCGCCTCTTCGGCGTCAGCAACATCCTCAAGACGCTCGACCGCGCCGGCCCCGAGAAGCGCCGCGAGGCCATGCACTGCATCATCTACGAGTCCCAGGCCTGGGACATCTACCCGGCCAGCGGCTGCATCCCCATCATCCACGACCTGCAGCAACGGATACGCCAGGCGGAGCTCGACCTCCGCCGCGTCTACGCGGGCATCCAGGCCTACAGCGCCGCCGCCGCCGCCGCCCAGGGAGGAGGGCCCGTTCCCGGCTCCGACTGCGACCCCTCGGCCTCGGCCTCCGCACCGCCGCCGTTCCAGTTCCAGCCCGCGACGGGCGACGACGGCGGCGGCTTGTTGCCATTCACAATGTACGGTGGTGATCAGCAGCGGATGATGATGAACGCTGCTGCTTCCGACGACGAGAACATTGCTCTGCAGATGCCGCCGTGGATGATGCAGCCACAGCAGTACGACATGACGAGCGCTGCGGCTGTCGCCGACATGGCCGGCAAGGTCGTCCCGCAGCAAGACCACCGGTTCTTGGTCGGCGCGACGATGGTACCCCAATCAGAGCACCAACAGCAGCACATCCCCATCCAGCCGGCAGAGCTGGACGACGAGATGAGCTACTTCGCCGACGACGGCGTGGACGGTGACACCGAGATGCCTCATGAATCTAGGTAAAATGTTGCCGAATCTATCATATGCAGTACACAACACGTCGCAGATCATGGAACAACTTTTAGATAGGTTGTTAGAGTTTTCAAAGAGTAATAAGTTGGCAACAAAAAATTTATCACAGATAGTATGAATATACGTACGTCATCACAGATAGCTTAATATTTCCTCATCATAATATGGCCAATTTTAACGTTAGGTACATATACTTAATTTTCTTTGATATGAACATCTTTTGATATTTGAACATTTGCTTAGATTTGACCTTACAAAATGGAAAAACTATTTTCGAATTTTTTTGATTATGAAGAGTATATATTGCCGTCTGCATGTATATAGGCGTCACGCACGGCATTGTTGCCTAGTTGTACCTAACAAAATGAGAACGTTATTTTAAAATTCTATTAATGATATAAGTATTTCTGCTAATTAAATCATCTCATATGTACATCCAGCATGGATTCTTCAGAGAAGAAGACGATGAGAGCACCCAAGATGGAGGGCGCCAATGGTTTCTAGAAGGATGCTGCCGTTTCTTGCTCCACTCTTAGTGGTTCAAACAACTATCAATCAGCAGTGTGAGCTCATGAAACCTGCAGGAAAGACATTCGCAAAATAAATTGAAGTAAAATTATTTCTTTTCTTTTCACTTGCTACCGCAAGTATTATTTTTATTCAGAATTTTTCAAGCCTCTCTGCGGCCCACCGATCGATCTCTCCCACCTTTAAATTCGCCCTCAGAGCGAAATGACCGTGGAGATACCTGAGTGTTGCACGCTATAAAGTTGTTTAAAGCTGGCTACGTATCTTGGCTCACCGTTGTTATGTGCTAATATACATAGGCTAGAGAGATCTTAAAGATTTATGTCAAAAGTTTGTTACAACTTGTGTTACAAGATTAAGCAAAAATTCGCCAAACACCTAGCACTGAACATATGGTCATTTCAAACACGAACCTTCGGTGGGTACGCAAAAACTAGACCCTGGCCGGTTTAACGAATCGGACACTACGATTTGGTTTCATGAACCGGACACTACGATTTTCATGTGCGCACCATGGGTTTCAAACGATTTGGCGGGTCAGATGTGCATGCGCATGGGTAGCTTTGTTCCAAAAAGGTATATGTCGATCTTAAAAATGAAAGGTACTTGTCATAGTAGGCTTTACAAATATATTGTCATAGCATGGTACAGGTCAAACAGCTGCTCACAAATTCTCAATGTTTGGTATATATTCTTTGCATATCCATCATCAATTCATAAGGCCAACTACACACAGAAGCACAGGGTAGATGGATGGTTTTTAACTGGAGAAAGGAGTTGCTTGTAGCACATAAATCCATTGAAAACATAGTATTGACTAGCACAATTCATGTACTAGTTGCAGGTGCTTTTTAAAGAACCCAGTGGCAGAGTTACTGTTAAAAGCTCAAATCTTAATATGAAAATCCCATTCATATGGCATCATCAGTATTTTGATACAAGTAAATGAGGTGGACATATTACCAACTTATGATTTATATCAATCATACAGCTACAAGATCTGTATTGTAAACACCAGAACATAGATAATTATAGCTCCCATGTGTAAATATGATTTATTCCAATAGTACACTTCAATCAATTTAGATGTAATATACTGCAATCTTTATTTAGCTGTTGGTGTCATATGATACCTGGAACAACTTTTTTGAATGGTTGTACAAGATTTACTTCACATATTGGCATTGACAGACAAATTTGTCAGCTAGTATCCTGAGAGTAGCCACCAACATCTTATAGCAATCATTCCCACAGTAGCAGAGCATCCTAACAGTGCAAGAATTTTTGATCGCACATTTCCCATGAGGTATTCTGCTGATCTTCTCTACACCTTGGCCTTGCATCAATTGTGCTAGCATAGTAGCGTTTATGTGGGATGGGGTGACTCTGCATCAATAATCGATTCATCGTGAATGCTTCAAGCAGAGCTAGCTGATCTTCTCAACCAGAACCATTCATGCATTTGATTTTGGATGGCCATGATGACCACTATAACACAAGACAATATGTTGATCATTTTCAATCAGATCCCCTGTCATGGACAGTTCGGCTGTCCTTATGAGGCTGGGAAATCCAATGCAGCCCATCGAGCAATTCTGAGTACATCCTCTGGTCCAATGGCCCTCGCTTCCTCCCTTTCAGCTCCTCCAGCACCTCGAACGCCTGCTCAGTCTGCCCAGCCCGGCACATCTCCTCCAGCAGTGTCCTGTATGTGATCATATCCGGCTTCCTCTTGCAATCCAACATATCCAGCAGCACCCGTCTTGATTCCTCAAACCTCCATTCTAATGCCAATGCCGAGACAGCAATCATGTACACGCCTCCCGATGGTACAAATCCCTTTTCCCTCATCTCTGCAAAATAAACCATCCCCTTGTCTGTCCAGCCCTTCTGAAACATGGCCTTGACAATGTAGCCATAGGTGAACTCGTTTGGCTCACAGCCATACAGCGGCATTTCACGGAACACCTTGAGCGCGTCGTCTACCTCGACGCATCTTGCATAGGCCTTGATGATGAGGTTGAGCAGGAAGGTGTCTGGAACAACGCCGGAGGCCTTCATCTGGCGGGAGAGGGACCGGACGGCGTGGAGGTAGACCATCGACGCCGGCGGTCGGCGCACGCGGCGCACGACGGCGGTGAGGAGGAGCGTGTAGGTCTCGACGTCGGGGCGGCATCCGGCGGCCGCGGGCATGGCGCGCATCTTGTTGAACATGTCGAACGCGAGCGGGAACAGGCTGCGGCGGTCGCAGCAGAAGCGGAGGCAGTCGTTGAAGAGCCGGAGGTCGGGCGCGCAGGCCCCCGCGAAGACGTCGTGGACGAGCGCCTCCGCGGCAGCGGGGCGGCGGCCGGACGAGGCCGCTCTGAGCGCGGCGAGGTAGGATTCGGGCGCGTGGCGGAACCCCGGGCGCAGCGCGGCCCAGCGGAAGAGCGCGAGCGCGAGGTCCGGGTCCGGCTCGGCGGAGATGGCCGCGGCGAGGTCGGACGCGGTGAAACCCGGGCGGAGGCGCGTGACCCACGCCGCGAACTGCTCGTCCGGCGGGGTGCGGACGGGGGACGGCTCTGGGGTGGGGGCATCGGGGTCGGGATGGAGAGGGGGCGGGGATGTGGTGGTCAGGCAGCGGGGGTGGAGCAGACGGAGGTGGCGCGGGAGGCGGCGGACGGCGGCGGCGAGCAGCGCCATGGTGCGGTGGGCTCTGCCGTTTCTGTTTCACTAGATGGACTTGAAGAGGCTCGCGGGCCGAGGCTTACAATTCTTTGTGGAGGTGTGAGGCCCAACAGGCCTCCTAGATGAGAGCAAAGAGGCCCATTGTTCCATGCGGGTTCAATTCACAATTGATTTGATATCCAAAATTTGTAGACTAAAAGTGTAAGAGAAATGTACGCGAAAATCAAGCAAAAGAAACAACTTTTCCCATTGTTCGAATTGAACTTTGTTACAACGATCTTGCCTTCGAGGTTAGAGATCAGTAGAATCTACTAGTAGTCTACAACAAACGAAACCAAATAGATCGGAGCCGGCCGTCGGCCCGTCACACCATGGAGACGCCGTCGCCGTCCTCGCGCGCCTTCCTCTCGCGGCGCCGGCGGCGGAGCAGGGCGAGGACGAGCGCGGCGGCCGCGACGCCGAGGAGGTCGGCGGCGGCGTCCTTGGGCGAGGCGCCGGCGGACCCGAAGAGCCCGGCCTCGTCCGCGGCCTCCTTGGCGGCGCCGGCCGCGAGCGAGGCCGCGGAGCCGACGGCCGCGGCGCGGCGCCGGATCCCCGGGCGGGCGCTGCGGCCGGCCAGCGCGGCGGCGAGCAGGGAGATGAGGAGGCAGGCCAGGGCGTGCTGCAGCTTGTCGGGGGCCATCCACGCGTCGCCCCACTCCATTACTCCCCGCCGCCGCCGCCGGGTCGGTTGGTCCTCCGCCGGGTCGTCCGTCTCTCGCCGTCTCCGCGCAGCTCCGCGGCGTAACGGTAACGGACGAACGCGCTCAGGCCGCCGAGTACTTCTCGGCGCTTGGTTAACGGCGGGACCGAGACGGACTCCGACCTTTCGTTGAAGGGGACACGGCGACACGAGGGCACGAGGCACTTCGGTTCCATGTCGGCATCATTGATTTCTTGACGGCGAAGTATCTGACGTCGCTGGGAATTAGGATCGACCCGTGCGCGCGCACGTGCAAATACAAGCCGGTTAAGCACAGCGAATTCGGCGGGATGCCGGGAGTAGGCAGGCGCCGGCCGAGCCGCCGGAGCTCTGCGTGATCGCTGCCGGCCGGCAGAGAACGGCCGGCCGGAATGGGGTGCCTCCTGCAACGGAATCAGCGTCGGGCTGGCGCCGCCGCGCCTGCGTCAATCGAGCGAGCGGCGGTTCTCGGCGTCGAAGTCAGGACGACGCAGGCAAGACACCGGATCTGCATCGGTTAGCTCCTTTCGACACCACAAATTATTTTAAAAATCAGTCTATTAATTCCTTCTCGATCCGTTGGTCCGTTCAGGTTCGTTCATGGATTCCGTGAATCTATCTCAGAGCTGAGGGCGATCGATCTCCTCTGTTGTGGACTGGTTTCCCGTTTTCAACACCTGCTCCAGCTAATTTCTTGACTTTACAGCGTCTGTCCACATCTGTCTGATGCATCTGCAGCTCACGAACAAAATCAAAATGCGTTCCAGCCCGCCGTGCCTTGCATAATTCTGTATAGTAATTTTTCTATACATACAAAGAAGTTTTACATATTCAGCGATAAATAGAACTCTAGTAGAAAACGCAGCGTGACGTCAGTTTGCAAGAAAGGGTGACGACCACACTGGCGGAAACTGAGTCATGGAACAAAACTCGTGGTTTTAATTTCCTAAGATCCAGAGCTGTTATGTTAGCTATCGAGAGCTCTGCAACTACTGATAGCAGGCCAGACTACTGGAGACCTGCCGTTCATCATGGCAGTACGCGAGGATGACGGCATCAGTGCTGTCACCGCTAACCTAGCCGGCCAGTAACTAACAACGAGACGAAAAACGCAGCTACATCTACGCGTGCCGAAATTCCAAGGAGGAGGTCCCCGTCGACGCCGAAGTCCACATGGGTTGGTGCTGGCGCTGGCGCGTACGCGTTTAAGCAGCAGGCGCGATCCCAAGCCCAAGCCTAGTCACAGCCGGCCGGCCGAAACGGCGTCGACGGAGGCGAATGGGGTAAGGTCGCGGCACACAGCACGGTGGCGTCAGGAATTGAACGAAAGCGAATTAACCGCGCTTGCTTATTGGCTGGACTGGCACGAACCAACCAACCATGGTACTGAGAGAGAAAAGGAAAGAAAAAGATTGCACTGGTGAGCTAGCTGCTGGTACCGCGACTCCTGCGCATGGTCAAATTTTAAGCGTCTCTTAAGTTCCGATTACTTTTAGTTTTTTCCTATATGTCGTGTGGTTCTCTTCTCTTCTCTCTGCGCTTCGTCGCTGACTCGCTCGTCCCACCAAACATTCTCACCATTTCTCACAGGTCTTTTTTTTTTAAAACCAAACGCGTGTGCTGAGGTGGCCCCCTCTCCTCTTGTTTAGTCGCTCCGATCCCCTCGGCACCAGACGTGCACACCAAGTACGGGCTGACCGGAGGCCTCGTTAGACCATATCAAGAGACCAAGCCCAGTTTTTTTTTAAAAAAAAATAAATCATGCTAGCTAGGGCACGCAGATGCTCGCTTCACTTAACAGTAAAATAGTATCTGAAAGTGATTCTCGCACATACGATTTTTTTTATCGTATACGTATAGTATGTGAATGGTCTACAAACACGTGAAATATACGTACCTTAGCAGGGTGGTAGGAACAGTGGTTGGCAGCAACTGACGCAGAGTATATTTTTTTTATCGACCCTGTTGCTAAGTTTGGTAGTATTAGCTAGGGTTTTGTTCTTCTACGACCTTCTTTGCTTGGCAAACAACCTACCTAAAATTTATATAAAAACTTTTTAGCAAGAACTAATTGAGTAGCAAGCACCTTGTGCTTGTGCCTCACACTGCCTTAGCTTGCGCAGGTTATTAGGTAAAAGGTTCCATTTGACCGCTGGCTGGTCCTAAATGTCGGGCGCCTCTCAACACGTACAGTACCAATAATTGTTCTGTACCTTGATAAATAGTACAATACACATTGCGTGTTACATACCTTGACAAATACAATACACATACAATGCGTGGTGTTTAATACCACTAAAGCATCAAATTTGCATGTTTCAATAGTTGGATGGCCTATGTTGTCCGGTTTTGTAGTTGAGGGTTGAAAATCGGACTTTTATGATAGTTCGAGGGTGTAAACCAGACTTTTCCCGAAGTTTAAGCGTGCGTTTGGATCACGGCTACACCTTGCCTAGTTAGGCCAGCTCAAACTAGCTCACACAGGCAAACCCTTCAAAAGCAAGAACTATTATTTGGTTGCTCCGTGTAGAAGCGCATGCAAAACACACGATCTTTCATGTAACTGCTTGCTTGCTGACGACGGAGAGCTAAATCAGCTCGCCTGGCTGGGCAAGCCATTTCTTGCTGCTGCAGGCTAGATTACCTCCAGAAGCCAGAACTTTCTATCAGTACCAAATGCCAATGTTTGCTGAGCAAGGCTAGACTAACTTTTGCCTGAGATCCAAACGCATAATTTTCACGAGTCTTGGGTATGCGCGCCTATCCTGCAAGGTTACTCCGGTTTCTAGTAGTGTAAGCTTGTTCTTTCGTCACATTCATGATTGTCTTGAGTGAGTTGTGTTATTCCAAAGACATCAAGATTTGAACTCTCCCTGCAAGATTAACGTTCTATAATTAAAACGTCGAAATGTCTAGCCATCAGCCACGGCACAACCTCTTCAAAAACCTCCATCTCGCTCCAAACATAAAACATATAGTCTTGTACTCTTGTTCAACCACTAATACTGTTCAACCATGCATATGAATGCAGCGCCGTTATCATGTCGTCCTGCGATAGGTGCCTGTCATGTCCATGTCTTGTCCGGCGCTGCCTCACGATTCATAGCATCTGTGATCATCCCCAGTCCAAGAAATAAAGAAAAATGTGTGCCATGAACACCACTTTTAGGTCTTCGTTCTCCATTCGCTTTGTAATTTGTTGCCGCAGTCAACCGCGGCAGGAAATTCACACGCGCCGGGGTGCCCCGCAGCGCACTTGCCTCATACTACTATACTACCATATGCCACCACCACCTCCACCAACCGCCGTCGGGCGCCATGCACGCCTCCACCCCTCCTATATAAATCCACCACCAAGCGCTCGCCGAAAACCACACCATCCCAAGCCCACAGCACGGCGGCGGCGGACAACAACACTCACCGAGTCACCGGCACGACACAGCTAGGGCGAACCAGCAGCAAAACGCAGCAAGAGCCGGCGCGCGCGATGGCCACGGTGGAGCGGCTGACGACGGAGCTGGTCGTCCCGGCGGAGGAGACGCCGGCGGGCGCCGTGTGGCTGTTATGCATGCGGCCCTATAGATGTCCATTCGGGCCGCCCGGCCCGGTCCGGCACGGGCCCGGCATGGCCCGTTTGTTTTCGTGCCGGGCCTGGCCCGTCACGGTAACACCGTCGTGCCGTGTCGGGCCAGCCCACGGGCCGTGAAGACGGCCCATGCACGGGCCCGTGAGGCCTTTTTCGTGCCGGGCCGGCCTGAAGAGCCCGTCCATTTTTCGTCAGCGGCTCAGCCACGCCAAGACGCCGAAGCACGCCGCCGCCGGCCACCACGTCACGTGACGCGGAGCGCCGTCCACCGGTTACTTCCACCCGACCGGTGAGGAAACGTTGCACACAACCCACTGACCGGCGGGCCACGCCTCACGAGGGCCCACGCGTCGGTGACTCCATAGCCCCACCGCGCGAAACGCCTCGTCCACCCGCGGAATCCACACCCAAATATTCGCCTCGCTCCCTTCCCGGCGCGCCCGCTCCTCCCGGCCCAGCCCAACCCCGCCGTCGCGCGCAGACCCCAACAGTTCTTAGGCACACCAATTCGGGGAAAGGCCCAATCTCGTCCAATAGGGGAAGGGTGGCTCTCCCTTTTAAGGTGGCTTCCTCCTCCCAAGCTAAGCAAGGTGGGATTATTCAGAGGCTCACACGGTCGCCGTCCGACTACAACTGGGCCACTCGGCCCCCTTTGTTGCGTCTTTGCCAGCGGATAATAGTGGAGGATGTCCTCATCACTGTCCATCCTCGACCTGGCCGCGCGCCGCGGGTACACGCCCACGGTCTACTTCTACCGGGCGGACGGCAAGCCGGAGTTCTTCGAGGCCGACGCCGTCAGGGACAGCCTCGCCAGAGCGCTCGTGGCGTTCTACCCGCTGGCCGGCCGCCTCGGGCTCGACGGCGCCGGCCGCGTCCAGATCGACTGCACAGCCGAGGGCGCGGTGTTCGTGACCGCGCGGTCGGAGCGCTACGCGCTGGACGACCTGCTCAACGAGTTCGTGCCGTGCGACGCGATGCGGGACCTGCTCGTCCCGGCCACTCCCGCGCCCAACCCGCCGTGCCCGCTGCTGCTCGCGCAGCTCACCCGGCTGCGCTGCGGCGGCGTCGTGCTCGGCCTGGCGCTGCACCACTCCGTCGTCGACGCCAGGAGCGCCGCGCACTTCGTCGAGACGTGGGCGAGCATCGCCCGCGGCGGCGGCGGGGCCGACGCGGCACCCCTTCCACCCTGCTTCGACCACAGGCTCCTCAGCGCGCGGCCCGCGCGCACGGTGCTGTACGACCACCCGGAGTACAAGCCCGAGCCGGCGCCGGCGGCGCACGCGGTCGCCGCCGGGTCCGCCTACGCGAGCGCCATCATCACGCTGACCAAGGCGCAGGTGTCCGCGCTCAAGGCGCGGTGCGCGAGCGCGTCCACGTTCCGCGCCGTGGTGGCGCTGGTGTGGCAGTGCGCGTGCCGGGCGCGGTCGCTGCCCCCCGACGCCGAGACGCGGCTCTTCTCCATGATCGACATGCGCGCGCGCCTGGCGCCGCCGCTGCCGCCGGGCTACTTCGGCAACGCGGTGGTGCGCACGTCGGCGCTGACCACGGTCGGGGAGGTGGTGGCCAACCCCGTGGGCTACGCCGCCCGCCGCGCGCTCGCGGCGACGAGCCAGGGCGACGACTACGCGCGGTCGCTGGTGGACTACCTGGAGGGCGTGGACGCCATGAACCTGCCCCGGAGCGGCATCTCGCGGGCGCACCTCCGCGCCATCAGCTGGATGGGCATGTCGCTGCACGACTCCGACTTCGGCTGGGGCGCGCCCGTCTTCATGGGGCCGGCCCTCATGTACTACAGCGGCTTCGTGTACGTGATGCAGGCGCCCGGGAAGGACGGCGCCGTCGCGCTCGCGCTGTCGCTGGAGCCCGAGAGCATGCCGGAGTTCAGGAAGGTGTTCGCCGAGGAGCTGGCCCGCCTCGAGATGTAGAGCGCGATGTGGCACGTCCGCCACCGTGCACCAGGCGTCGTACGGTAACTGATGACGCCGAGAGGTTTGGTGCGAAGCGCAATCGGATATACGCATGATGACATATAGCACTACAGTACCATCCATCCAGGTTCGAGTCCTCTTCGAGTACGAGAGCCCGTTAGCATAAGCTCATGTCACATCGTTACTTTTGCATTGGCATGAACCAAAGCTATGTAATGTACCATGTGGACAATTATTAGCAGTAAATTAAATGTTGATTATTTTTTTTCTTTAGAAACAGAAAAATCCCAGCCTTGAACATTAAATGTTGATTAATTAATCAACCCTGTGGATGAAATTACTCCTCCTGGCATAAGCTAGCCAATCATGGGAAGATTGCAACTTTTCATCGTCAATGCCGAAAACATAGAATATTTTCCTGCATAGAGAACGTCAAAAGGTTGCTGGATGCAAATCTAACCAGTCCCCACTGCCGAAAGAGGGGTTCCGTTAGTGGCACACCCGCACACGTAAAGCAAATCCAAGGGATCCTTTTTCCTCCATTGGAAACTACCAACCCCAACTTAACAAGTTGACAGTTGACTCGAGACGACGACGACTTGGGCAGTTGGCTGCGCCTTCGTGCTCTCACGGTGACGATCGGGTCGACGCAACCATCATGGCGCTGGAGCGTTCAGCAACCTGCTGCCAATCTTCAACGAACCGTCGAAGATAGATGCCTGAAGGCCTGAAGGTTTGAACCCTTTTCAGCCACGTTCCATGCTCTGTTAACCTTTCGATCCTGACCAATCCTGGCTAGCTGCTTGTCTCTGAGACTCTGACGACAAGGTTCTGCCTCAAGTTTCAGCACACGGATGGGCATGGCTATGGCCATTCACTCGCTTCGACGTCCTTCACGCGGCGCTTGTGGACGAAGAAGCTATAGCTCCATTCAAAGGATGCAGATGCGGTGTCAGTGTCATGGGCAGGTCTTGCGTAGGTTCTCCGGAATAGTGATCGCCGGCCAGGTGTTCAGAAGGCTGGTACGGCGCAACTGAGGCTCATGGTGACATGTTCAGAGTTCTCTCTCTCTCTCTCTTTTTTTGAACGGTATCGGGGGAAGATTTCCACCTACTATTCATTGAAACTTGCAGGTTTTCGTACAAGCATTTCCTCAGCATTCCGAGAGTGAGAGATTACATGGGAGGTTTGAGAAAGAGAGAAAGTGGTCAGAGTTCTCGTTCCCATTGTGCAGAAAGCTCGGCGAGGAACGAACCGTCCTTGTGGTGTATTGTATAGGAAGCAGCATGGACTAGTATATGCTAAGCAGGCTAGCTAACTGCCAAACTCGCTCAAGACTCTCAAGCTTGGACCACACGTTGATATGAAAAGTCGACAGCACAGAATCTATGGATTCTTAGGAGGATCACACATGCACGCAGCAGGCAACGGAGAAACAGTCTTGCACTGGGTTACTGATGATTTGATGAATCATGCTACTCAAGTAACTGTGAAAGACTGTTCTTCATCAGTAGCAGTCTGTGATGCTTCGAGTAACTTTTGAACATGACAATATGATGCTTCGAGTAACTTGTATGTCAGCAATAAAACAATTATACCACGGTCTGAATTCTGAAAACACTGGAAAAGGAGAGAGAAAGAAAACACTTATCCCTATTGGCCTGCCCCTGCCAGGAAAATTAGAAACATTTAACTCCATAATCATCTGTGTCGGTTCATAACACGTACCGGCATGGTATATCTCCAAGATTACCTGTGATGGCTCTTATTATGAACCGGCACTGTTAGTTTCCCCTATTTGTATCTAGAAATTCACCAAATGAACTCCGGTGGGGATAAATATTATGTGGAATTATAGCTTCACATGAGACCAAATAGCATCCTAGTCGGGATTTTATTTGAGATCATTTAGTAAATGCCTAAATATTTGACTTCAGTTTTGGGAACAAGAGTTAAAAGGAAAAAAACTCCCACAAACAAGTACTCCTTCCATCCGAGAATACAGCTAGTTTAGGTTTGTCCTAAGTCAAATATTTTTATTTTTAACCAACAAGATCTCTAAAAATAGTTCATTTACAATTGAAAAAAATACATGTTATGATAATTTGCTTAACTATGAATCTCTTATCATTTTTACATTGTCAATCTTTATAATTTTTTAATATATTCTGGGATGGAGGGAGTATGTGTGAAAAATTATGTAACGGAAATGTATATAAACCTAGGGTTGCTTAGATGATTTTTCTTTTTTATCTTTTCTTGGGAAAATATGTACTTTTATTGACTTCCCTCTACCAGTTGGTGTTACGAGCCAACATGGATAGCTCACATGGCTGCCGTTTTTATACTACCAGTTTGAAAATCTGTACAATTGTGGGTTAGAAACCGGGATAGCACCGGTAAGGTGTTCTAGAGAAAAAAAAAAGCACTTCCGTATACATATACTGCTATTAACTTTTAAATGTGTACTTAGGGACCAAGTCATCAAATAATACATACTCCCTTCGTTCCAAATTGTAGGTTGTTTTATCAAATCTAAATACATAACTTCTGATATACAATATGTCTAAATATATAGAAAAATTTATACATCTAGATTTGTCAAAACGATTTACAATTTGGAACGGAGGAAGTATATGTTAAAAAAATGACCGTCATGTCACGTATGACAAGTAAATCAGATGGGTTGGGGGGGGGGGGGGGGTGTTTAACTGCTCCCTCTGTCCACCAACGCAAGGGATTTTCGTATGGACACTGTTAATTCAGACCGTAATATAGCTTCCCATACGGCTATGTTATTTTCAGAAAAAAGTAACTTGCCATGTCATAGTACGCTTCTGTTATTTGGCAAGAATTGCTAATGTTGTTTTTATAGAGTGTGGTCCTAACCGCTTTCCAAAGGATACCGGTGTTGTGTTGTACATGCTTGCGGAGGGGGAGAATAAAAAGAAAACACATGCATGCAAGGAGAGAAAAGAAGATCAATGACATCAAAGTATGCATTTAATTTTGAAAACTAAAAAAATTGTAGTTTTAAAACCGAGCATCCAAATCAAAATCCGATTGAGCCATTGCGCTTGTTTCATCAAGAGCTTCAAAATAAAATCTCACATCAATATATTTTAGTAATATTTTTCTAGTCTGAGAAAATACTTTTCAGTGTATTATAATTTGCTTACCACATTCGAAAAAGTTGCTTATGACTTTACAAAAGATTGCTTCAGTCACCTGTGATGAATTAACCCGATACTTGTGATGATACCGCGAAGATAAATTGGATGGTATGATCAGGGAAGAGGGTAAACAATTGTGTTGTGGTAGGTGGATGTTTCATGCATGTTTAAAGATAGGCCATTTTGGCAAACCAATTGAGAATTTTAACTAATTTGGTTTAGCATTTTTATATTCTACATAAGCAAATTATGTCTCTTTGAAAAATATAGTTAAAACAGATACAAGTAGGATCTTATCTTGAAGGTGTTGCAGAAAGAAACATAACTGTGAAATCGAAATTTAAGTTTGATGCCCGATTTAAGAACTACAACTTTTTTAAATTTTAACATTATTTACATGTGTTGACGTGAGTGAGGAAAAGATCTAAATATATATTTGCAATGGAAAAGCCGACAGTGGTGCCTCTAACTCTGGACGAGATATGCTGTAGGGAGAGGATAAGAACGAGCAGTGCGGCCGTAAAAGAATACTAATCTATGGCCGTAAAAGAATACTAATCTACGGCCGGCCAATCTCAAATCTCTACCTTTTCGTATTTTAAATCTTTTATTAGGACAAGTTAAACCAAATAGGGAAAGACACATGTACTCCTCATTAAATCCTTGTGGGCAGATTTTGATTGGCCAGTTATGAAATTAAATAGTTGGTTAATTACCTAGGTGATTAATGAGATTTGTTAGAGAATTATAAGGCTTTAATGTGCGGTCTTCTAATATAATTAGAGTATATTTTATAACTATAGAATCCTTATATTTGTGGATAAAATTTGAACGGTGGAATATCTTAAATTTATGGACAGAGGGAGTAACAAACAAACACGAGGCCTCTCTTATAGCTTGAGCAGCTGCATGCACCCCCATGGTCCAATCCAAACAAAGGTATCGACCACCAACCCCCTGATGATCCGTTTCTTCCGATAGGCCCTACCTTGCATGTGGTATATATCTCCCTGCCGTACATGTCCCTTTCCAGGTTTCATTCATGGGCCTAGCTCTGTAATTTGAGACGGAATAATAATTGAAGGCATTGACACTTTGCCAGAGCATCTTGGAAATGAAAAGATGCCTTGCTCTCCGTCACTTCATGTAGAAGTAGACAAGTAGTGAAGTACAACGCTGAAGAGTATCAAAGGAACGGTTAACCGGAGTCTGAAACTCCAAGCGGCAAGCTAGCGGAGACCGGAGCTTAGAACTGAACAATCTGTCTCACATGCATGTATTACATGACATGGACGTTCGTAACCTGCCATGCCATAAAACTTTACCTATTTTTAAAACATGTAAAGTTTCCATCTTAATTTTTAGTTTGGTCCAATTTCTATTAGTAACATGTAGGCTTTGGTCTATCCCGTATACGAGTCGGATCGGCCCTCCGTCCACGATTCGGTCACCTAAACCCCTACAAATTAATGTACGGGCAACTATCTGATACTTATATAATCTTTATCCATAGTAATGCACGGGCATATTTGCATAATACACACGGTTGTGCATACACGTCTATAACGTTAACGTAACGTATAACCACGCTGCACACTTGCAACTGTGCACTAGCGGCCAGCTGCTACATATTTGGAGCTGTATGTGTGTCCTACACCACCTCCAGGCGCGCGAGCTCGTCGGCGAACACCTTCCGGAACTCCGGCATGGTCTCGGGCTCCAGCGACAGCATGAGCGCGAGGCCGCCGTCCTTCCCCGCCGCGTTCATCACGTACACGAAGCCGCCGTAGTACATGAGCGCCGGCCCCATGAACGCCGGCGCGCCCCAGCCGAAGTCGGAGTCGTGCAGCGACATGCCCATCCAGCTGATGGCGCGGAGGTGCGCCCGCGAGATGCCGCTTCGGGGCAGGTTCATGGAGTCCACGCCCTCCAGGTAGTCCACCAGCGACCGCGCGTAGTCACCGCCCTGGGTCGTCGCCGCGAGCGCGCAGCGCGCGGCGTGGCCGACCGGGTTGGACAGCACCTCCCCGGCTGTGGCGGCGACCGACGTGCGGACCACCGCATTGCCGAAGTACCCCGGCGGCAGCGGCGGGTCCAGGCGCGCGCGCATGTCGATCATGGAGTAGAGCCGCGTCTCCGCCTCCGGGGGCAGCGCCCGCGCGCGGCACGCGCACCGCCACACCAGCGCCACCACGGCGCGGAACGTGGACGCACCAGGGCACCGCGCCTTGAGCGCGCCCACCTGCGCCTTGGTCATGGTGAGGATGGAGCTCGCGTAGTCGGACCCGGCGGTGTCCACCGGCTCCGGCTCGGGCTTGTACTCCGGATGGTCGTACAGCACCGCCCGCGCGGTGCCGGGGCGCGCCGCGAGCAGCCCGTGGTCGAAGCACGGCGTCACGGGCGCGGCGCCCGCGGCGGCGGCGGCGTCCCCGCGCGCGATGCTCGCCCACGTCTCGAAGAAATGCGCGGCGCCCCGCGCGTCGCACACCGAGTGGTGCATCGCCTGCCCCAGTACGACGCCGCCGCAGCGCAGGTACGTGACCTGCACGAACAGCAGCACGCACGGCGGGTCCGGCGCGGGCGTCGCGGGCACGAGCAGGTCCCGCATCGCGCGGCACGGCACGAACTCGCTCATCAGGTCGTCGAGCGCGTAGCCCGACCGCGCGGTCACGAACACCGCGCCCTCGCCGGTGCAGTCGACCTGGACGCGCCCGGCGGCGTCGACGCCGAGACGCCCCGCGAGCGGGTAGAACGCGACCAGCGCCCTGGCGAGGCTGTCCTTGACGGCCTCGGCGGCGAAGAACCCCGGCTCACCGTTGGACCGGAAGAAGTACACCGTGGGCGTGTACCCGCGGCGCGCGGCGAGGTCCAGGTTGGACAGCCAGAGGCCGTCCGACGGCGTCTCCTCGGCGGGCACGACCATCTCCGACGTCAGCACCTCCACCGCCGCCATTGCCGCCGACCCGATCCTCGATCGCAAGCTAGCTGGAGCACTCGTGGTGTGCTGAGCAGCAGCTGGCGATGGGTTCTTGCGAGCATCTCGTCGGTTTAAATAGAGGTGTGCGTGAGACAGTGAGCCAGTGAAGCTGTGAGAGGACTGAGAGCGCGCGCGGTTGGTGATGAGTGACAGACTCCGCTGTGTCGTGTGTTGACGACGAACTTGTCAGGGGCATGTAGGAATTAGGATGGCTGACTGGTTATAGACGGCTGAAAGACTGGTGAAATGATTTGACGATTCAGTGTTGGGTTTATGCACGTAGACAACGAGACAGAACCGGTTCATTCTTGTCAGTAATTTTGATTGGTGAGAAAATTATGTCTTGTGGAAAATTGTGTTAGTTATTTTGACAAAATTTACCTCAACTTGACCAAGCCTCCAGTGATAGCCATTTGCCCATTTGCACATCACGTCATCACCTAACGCCGGCCCTAGTCTCTGTTTTTTTTTGGTTGAGGTTTGAGGGCAAGTCAAAAAAATAAAATTAAACTATCTTGCATTTGTAGAAAACACGCAGGAAATCTCGTAGTGAGGAGGGGGGTTTCCACTTTAAATACAAAATGTGTAAAATGCACTGAATGTAGAAATGTTCGGAATGTTCAATCCTTATGAATGTATCTTCGCAACTTAGCCCGAGGCTGAGTGAAAAATGTTGTGTGGTACGTTATCCTGCGAAATCAACTCTACATCTCTTTATCTAAAAAAACTCTACATCTACTCTTCTTAAGGCTTCTTGCACAGTATGTCCATCCATGCAAAGAATTTGCTCTTTTGTTTTGCAAGTTCACGCGGAGAAAGTTTTTTTTTTACACATTACAGACACGTACACTTATCACAGCACATCATTGATAGAAATTAAGGTTGACAGTACAACAAGCGTCTTACCATCACATGCAGGATCATCAATAGAAACCGTGTTTCGCTAGAGGAGGAGGAAGAAGAAAGAGGACGGCCGCACCATAGAAATGCATGAACTTTGCTTTTTTTTTGAAAGAAAATTCATTTGCTAATCAATTAGCTTTCACTGATGACCCTTATCAGGGGCTATATTTTGCATTTTTGGCTGTAATACGCGCCTTCCAGTGAAGTCTTTATTTCTTGAAAATTTACATCCTCATTAAGCAAAGCTAGCACCTACGTTCTTCTCTGCAATTTAACTGCTGGATGCTAAAACACCGAAGAACCGATGCCGTCCATTGCCCAATTCTATTCTGTCTTGAAAAATCAGAGCAGTCAAAGTCACTGCCAAACTGTCTATTTTTAAAAGGTGAAAAAATGGGCACCAACAGTAACCATGAACAACCTTGCATGGTACAGTCGCCCTGAAGTCATGCCCACGATCTGACCTTTGCTGCTACGCCTGTGGCTACACCTACGAGCTAGCTATGTGTAAGCTCCTATTTTCCAGTAAAAACGTAGCCCTCTTTCATGGTAGGATGTCACAGCTTACGATCAGAGTGTATCAGAATCACTCGGAAATCCACATTTTTTTTTAAAAAAAGTAACGGATTGCTTCATGGCAAGGACATCGCACCAGGTTCCGTTGAAAAAAAGAAGCACATACTCGCATGCACGCAGCTTTAGACGAGCGTGACCCAATAATGTCTTGTGTTTGGTGGGAGGAAGTGTGTGCTGGATGATTATACTTAGTACCAGGCTACCAGCTACTTATATATGAACACTCATGACTACTTATGATACTGATGAAGTGTTATGACTCCTTTCCAGCCATTGCATGACACAAATATACCTTTTCATAAAACAAAAAAAAACTCGCTCTCGAAAAGCTAGTATCCGGGAACTGAAAAATGTTTTTCATAAAATGCCTACGTCCCAAACATGTTCTGTGTACAATGCTCTTGCTTATTTTTTGGTGTACTTTGTTGATCAAGTTTGCTCTTATTCAGATGACGCGTGGTTGCTCAGACGACAGTGCCGTAGAAAACGCAAAGGAAACCGGAAACTTGCATGCGCCAATCGATACGTTTGGTGGAGTTGCTAAATCTGCTCGCGTCCACCTTTTGACTGCCCCCCTGCGCGCCCATTGCCCATGAGACCGACGCCAAGAGCCGCCGGAATTTGCAGTCAAAAAGCAGGGACAGAACTTCTCGGCTTCACTGAGCTACCGGCAGTATTCAAGTCTCAGCTGCTCACATTCCTTCTCAAATGCAGGGACAGAAATTCTAAAGCCTGCAATGATCGGCGCCACAAGGAAGGGATGTGCTTTTATTCGAGATGATGAGAAAGATTCAAGGATGGAAAGGAACCTGATCTCTGCATATTTTTTTTAAAGGGAAGGTGGAGGAGTTGGTGAGGGTACTTTTCTGACAAAGAAAGGCTAATGGCCCTGGGAACTGGCCTAGTGCTCTGGTCTCTCGTGGACTTCTAACTAAACAATGCCACTTGAGCTCTGCGTGCACGGCCTTGACCCTCTAGTATTTTCTTCTACCTCTAGCTCGTGCACAACAGAGCAAACACAATCTAGAATCTACTGGGTACAAATCCAGACCATACCATTTTAGTGGAAGTGTGGAACCATCTAGATGCTTCTATAAGGATTCTAAAACTGATCAAGAAATCGCAATCTGCTCTATAGCCCCGATAAGAACCTGCACGAGCTCACGAGCTACAAAGATTTTGCTACTGGAACTCAGGCAACTAGCAGGCTCGCGCCATCACTACGTCTAGCGTCTTCCTGGACGGTGGAGCTGACAGCGGTGGCTGTCGTCGTTCCGGCCGCCGGAGAAAGTTGACGATGGCAGAAGTACGATCGCACCCCCAGGCCGAAGACCGGCTTCGCTGCTCGGCATGATGCACGTTGTACGACCTTGGCCCACGCACTTTCCACGCTGCTCGTGCTCGTGCATGATGTCTCCTTGCTACTCGGATTCCAATTAAATGAGTAAAATACACTGCCGATTTTTGAACTTGGTTCAAAGTGTCATTTTGATCCCTAAACTTTTTTAAAATACACATTCGGATCCTCAAACTTGCTAATCGCATCATGTGAAATCTAAATTATAATTTTTAAGTGAAAATATTTCAACTTATGTGGAGCTTACATGTGGTCCAAATTTTATTATTTTATTTTTCTGCTCAACTCTTATATTTTCTATTTTTTTCCAACATTTTGTTTCAAAACTTTATGCTGAATATTTTCTTTTCCAATATTTCCTCCAAATTTATTCTTTTTTATTTTCTATTTTTTTATAAATTTTGTCATATGAGTTTTTTATTTTACAAATTTCTTATACAGATCTTTTGTAAATATATTTGTACAAATAAATTGGTATAAATTATTTTTATACATATATAATTTTTTATTTGAATAAATTATATAATTTTAGATTTAGCTTAAACAACTATGATTTGGACCTCACGTGATGTGATTAGCAAGTTTGAGGGTCTGAATATGTATTTTGAATGTTTGGGGACTGGAATGACACCCCGAGCCAAGTTCAAGAGCGGTGATGCATTTTACTCCAATAGAATTATGGAATAGTAATCATTAATCAAAGAATACAAAGCAATGCAGCAAAGCAAAGCGTGCTAAACTGGTCATCCATCCAGAGCCACTAGACAAAAATAATCTAAAGATTACACAGTTCCTTTTTTAATGCAACCGGCAACTCTCCTTTATGTTTTATTTTTAAAAAAATCCAAAGATTATGCTGTCAGATAATCTTATTCTATTTCCGATTTTACGGCGTTTTCATAATCAAGCTAGCTTCATGTCCTAGAAAATCAGCGAAAGCCATGGCCTGAAGCCCCCACAAACCACATGCAAGTAGTGGGTTGACATCTGGCAAGGGTGAAATTGTGGCCGTACAAAAGGTGAGGATTATCGCAAAATGTGCAAAATAAACATTGTTGCACCGAAAGCAAATATGCCCATTATCCTACAACACATCTAAAGACCTACTTACTTCTAATTAAGTGACAATCCATAGATGTGATGGGTGGACAAATCTTCTCGGCTCTGGCCCTCGGCGGAAATCCATAGATGTGATGGGTGGACAAATCTTCTCGGCTCTGGCCCTCGGCGGATATCTTTGCTTGGGAACATATCAACAGAACAATTTGCATAGATGGATAAACCGGAATGTGTATGATCATATAGGAGTCATTTCCATAGAAACGATTGTAATGAAGAGAAAAGGACAGTTTTATTTATTTCGATATTTAGTTAACTAGGGAATCGTTACCGAAGCAGATAGCAACAACCATTATGGCAACAGACAGACGTTTGTTATTGTCAAATTTGCAAAGAGGAGCCTATTTTGTAATATTAATAAAAAAATATATATTTTTTAAAAAAACTAACAGTGGGCGTCTGGGCCTGAGAGAACCCACACCCAGATGGGCCAAAACGCAGAAAGGCAACCCAACCCGCGCACACCGTTTCGTCTCCGCCACCCCCCACTTCGCCGGCGCGCGCACTCCATCGAAAACCTGGCGCCGCGCGCAGTGTCTGCCGGCGACCTCCTCCGTCTCCTCCCATCATGCGGCACCCTCCCCTCCCTGCGCGCCCTCCACGCCCGCCTCCTCACCCACACCCATGGCCTGCTCCTCGGCAGCCTCCGCGCAAGCACCAAGCTGCTCAGCTGCTACGCCGCGGTGGGCGACCTCGCCTCGGCCCGGATGGTGTTCGACGGGACCCCCCACCCGGACGCGTACTCCTACGGGGTCATGCTGCGATGCCTCGTCAACGCGGGGCGCCACGCAGAAGCCGTCGCGCTGCACCAGGACATGCGGCGGCGGTGCCCCTGCCCCGAGGCGCAGGACGACTTCGTGCTGTCGCTCGCGCTCAAGGCCTGCGTCAGGTCATCGGAGTACGGGTACGGCAGGAGGCTGCACTGCGACGCCGTCAAGGCCGGTGGCGCGGACGGCTTCGTGATGAACAGCTTGATTGACTTGTACGCCAAAGCCGGGGACTTAGAGTGCGCCCGCAACATGTTCGAGAGAATTCCCGATCGGAATGTGGTGTCCTGGACCTCGATGCTAAGCGGGTGCGTCCAGAATGGTTTTGCTGCAGATGGACTGTTTCTGTTCAACGAGATGAGGCGAGATAGTGTGCAGCCGAGTGAGTACACGATGGCTAGTGTTCTTGCTGCCTGCACCGCACTCAACAGTTTGCACAAAGGGAGGTGGATCCATGGATCAGTGATCAAACATGGCTTAATTTATAACTCTTTCATCAGTGCAGCCTTGTTGGATATGTATGTTAAGTGCGGGGAGGTAGCGGATGCTCGACGCGTGTTTGATGAGCTCAGCTATGTTGACATTGTTCTTTGGACCACGATGATTGTGGGGTACACACAGAATGGGAACCCTCTTGATGCATTACGGATGTTCCTTGACAAGAAATTCCCAGGCATTGTTCCAAATTCAGTTACCATGGCAACTGTTCTTTCAGCTTCTGCTCAGTTACGTGACCTGTCTCTGGGAAGGTCAATTCATGGGATAGCTGTTAAGTTAGGTGCGGCTGATTATGATGTGGTGGTGAATGCGTTAGTTGACATGTATGCAAAGTGTCGAGCAATTTCAGAGGCCAGCAACATATTTGGAAGGATTTTGTACAAGGATGTTGTCACATGGAATTCAATGATTGCAGGCTATGCTGAGAATAACATGGGCATTGATGCTCTGATGCTTTTTAAACAGATGAGGCTGCAGGGCGTTTCACCTGATGCAACCTCAGTGGTGAATGCTCTGTCAGCTTCTGTTTGTCTGGTTGACCTGCTTATTGGTAAATCATTCCACAGTTATGCTGTTAAACATGCATTTCTCTCCAATGTTTATGTCAACACTGCCCTACTAAACCTGTACAGCAAGTGTGCTGATCTCCCATCTGCTCGTAGGGTGTTCAATGAGATGAATGACCGTAATTCTGTGACATGGTGTGCTATGATCGGGGGTTATGGAATGCAAGGCGATTCTGCTGGTTCTATTGATCTTTTCAATGAAATGCTGAAAGACGGTGTGCGCCCAAACGATGTAGCATTCACAAGCATCCTATCCACTTGCAGCCATACTGGGATGGTTACTGCAGGGAAGAAGTATTTTGATAGCATGGCACAGCATTTCAACATCACACCATCCATGAAACATTATGCTTGTATGGTTGATGTGTTAGCCCGTTCAGGAAATCTCGAGCGAGCATTGGAATTCATATATAAGATGCCAATGCAAGCAGACGTTAGTGTTTGGGGAGCTTTTCTCCATGGATGCAGGCTCCATTCAAGGTTACAGTATGGAGAAGAAGCTATCAAGAGGATGATGATGCTTCATCCTGAAAGACCAGATTTATATGTGCTGATATCAAACTTGTATACCTCATATGGGATGTGGGAAAAATCTCTAGCTATCCGGAGATGGATGCAGGAAGAAGGACTAGTCAAGTTACCTGGGAGCAGCTCCATAGGTCATGAAAATGGATGATTGAAAGATGCTTTCAGTCTTTCAGAACTTAGAACAGGAAATGCCATTGGTAACATTCTTTCTATGCTTGTTAACACCTATAATGATTGCTTAGAATTGTTTCTCTTAACATCATATGGCAGTGGCAACAGAAAGTTCAGAAATTTTAATGTGCTGATATGTTATGTCAGTTAAAAGTGAAAGCAATCAATGAAGCAGAGTATTAAGACATTGATCGGTGACACAATCTCTGGAAAGTTTTTTCAACTTCCAGGGATCAGATGGTTCATTTTTTTAGCACTACTCTTGAGACGATGCATATAACAGGTGAGGTATGCTAAGACCTTCCAGTTGCCACAACGTTGCAGTCTTTTTCACGAATGTGTCTGAGCATGTTTTTCATTAAGAGGAGAATAACATTTCAGTCTTCGCTTGGCAATATTGTTTATATATTGAAGGCCTGGTGAATTAGACTCTGCTGGACTCTCTATCTGGTGCTGGCCACAATCACAATTCACAAGGCAATGGCCATACCAAGTTCTCACTACTTAAAAGTTTTTGATGCTCTATGTGCAAGGAGGCTGTGCACATCTGAACTCGCAAAGAACCTTTAGTGACCTAACAGAGGTCACAAAAATGTCCTGGTTATATAGTGTATGGCTTCTAGGTTGTAGCAGCTAGGCACACTTTAATTAGGTAGGAACACATGAGCTACTCATATTGTTCACTGTGATTTTTCTTGTCTGCTCGACAAAGTACTCAAATGTTTCTTTTGTTCATATGGTATCAGGAGATAGTGCTTTCATATTGCTATCAGGTGATGGTGCATGAGTGCTCTACTGCTGCAGCATGACCTGACTTTTATCTGACTAATTTACATAACTCTCTGGCCGATTGCAGCATGAAGTATCCATATTTAGACAGAAGATGGCATCCATTAGCTGAAGTCAAGATGTAGAAGAATCAGAGTGAAATTGAGCACAAAGTACAGAGCCAATGCTGAGATATTGTACACCTTTCAACATGTTAGGCATAAAAGCCAACCCCAATTAACATTACACTAGAAAATGGTGAAGCAACAATACTTTGATATCAGAAAAAACAAGTGACCAAGTTTGCCTTTTGGCTTCTGACAGTTCTGGGTACAATGTGCACTCCTTTTACCTCTGCGCAAAAGCTACATATTTTTATGTACTTTACATCATTGTTCAATTGGCAATTGATTCAATATACTAAGCGTTCTTGTTTCAGCACTATTTTTTAACATGGCAGCAGCAGCACTGATATTTTGAAAATTATTCAGTGTAACTTTGTATGAATTAGTGAGATCGTTGCTTGGGATAGCAAATATCGGCCTTGCTGGGAAAGATGGAAATCAATTGCACTGGTTATTGGCCAGAACAGCGGCTTCCACCAGCTAGATAAGTGATGTCTGTTCAAACTCCAGACCCTTGAGCACAATTTGATACTCTAAGGTCAATTATTTCAAAAGAATCTCAATTATTTGTTAGAGAACCCTTTTTTTTCAAGCAAATCACCAGTAATCACCACAGGAGCAAACGCCATCTCTGAAATGGTGAAACCTCGAGGCATCCCTAACAACAATCAGCCTTTGTGTCACTTTGGATATGAACTTGGTAGCATTATGGCAATCTAGGCACACCCTAAGGTTCTTGATGATCCTGATCTCTGTCCCTGGCTCTGTACTGAGGAGCCCAAAGGCAATGGCTAACTTCTCACTATGCACCTTTACCATGTGCTCCTTCTCTTCCTCCTCGACGTCATACAATGCTGCCTCCGTCACAGGTTGATACCCGGCTTCAATCATCTTTGCAGTTAATTTCTCCAAGTATGAGTAGATGGCCTCTGACTGTGGATGCACACGGTCACCAGCCATGAAGACATGCGGTTTGTCGCCTATCTCAATGAGAGTACACCCTGGTGTTTTCACCAGCTTCCTGCTCTTAGCCTCTTGCCTCACTACAGCTGCTTCGGAGTAACGCTTCTTGGATGTGTACAGATTTGAGAGGAGCACATAGTAGCCTGCGTTCTCTGGGTCCAGTTCGAACAATTTCTGGGATGCCAGTTTTGCAAGGTCGCTATCCTTATGTACCATGCAAGCACCAAGCAGTGCCCCCCACACCCCAGCTCCAACGGCGCTCTTGGGGAATTCAGAGATGAGTTCAAAAGCTTCCTTCAACTTTCCTGCCCGGCCAAGGAGGTCCACCATACACGTGCAATGCTCGATACCTGGAGTGATCCTGTACTCATTAGTCATTACACGGAAGACTGTCTGCCCTTCATCAACCAATCCTCCATGGCTGCATGCGTAGAGGACTGACAGGAAGGTGGAGCTTGTCGGGAGAATGTGTGCATCCAGCATGGCCTGGTAGAGCTTCAACGCTTCAGCACCTTGGCCATGGAGACCATATCCCGATATCATCGCATTCCAGGAGACCACATTCTTGTTATCCATTCTGTCAAAGATGCTCCGAGCTTCAGCAAGGCTTCCACATTTTGCATACATGTCAATGAGCGCTGTCATGACATAGACATTGAGCTCAAGGTTCTCCTTGGAAATGATCTTGTGAACCCACTTTCCCAGAGACAAAGCTCCAAGCTGTGCACAGGCCGATAGAGTGCTTGAAATGGTGATGGGATTAGGTTGCACATTAAGCGCCTGCATTTGCTGGAAAAGTTCAACTGCCATCTCCGTCAAGCCATTCTGGGCATACCCAGATATCATTGCATTCCATGACTCCATGGTCTTATCTGACATTGCATCAAACATGCTCCTTGCAGATTCCATATCGTTTAACCTACAGTACAAAGTGGTCAGCGCTGTCGACACCAGAGCATCTGCATCCAACCTGGCCTTGACAACAAACCCATGCAAGCACCGAGCAAGCAGCTCATTCCCAAATGGACTGTACACGGGAATCACTGCCACCAATGTGCTTGAATTTGGCCTCCAGCCTGAGGCTGCCAACTCTTTGAACAGCTCTGTCGATGATTCAACCATGCCGTTGACCGAGTAGCCTGAAATCAGAGCATTGTAGGCAACCAAATCTGGGTCTTTCATCCTATCAAAGAGATAGCGTGCGCAGTCCATATCCCCGCACTTGGCATACAACGACATCAGCCCGGTCACAACATGCTCATGTTCTGCCAACCCGCACTTCACCCCGTATCCATGGACGCACCTCCCCATTGCCACATTTGCCACGTCCGCGGCCGCCCGTAGGATGGATGCAAGGGTGGTCGAGTCGGGCCGCACCCTCCCTGCCTCCACCATCTGAACGAACGCCTCCAGGGCCTCCGAACCAGGCAGCCCAGCCAGAAGCGTGTTCCACAAGATAGTGTCCGGCGACGGCACCTCGTCGAACACCTTGCGTGCGTCGTCCCCTCTCGACAGCTTGAAGTAGAGCTTGGCCAGAGCCGACGCGACGAACGTGTCCGTCGCATACCCCGCGGCCACGGCGAGCACGTGAAGCGCGCGCGCGGCAGCGGCGGCTTCATTTCCACGGGAGGAGCAAGAAGAGGAGAGCGACGTGGCGGCGAAGGCGAAGGAGAAGGAGTCCGGGCACGGGAAGAGGAGGTGCGGGCGGAGGGACGGGAGGGAGCGGAGGAGCGCGTTGCGGAGGAACCGGTCGGGGCGGGGGAATGCGCGGAAGAGGCGGAGCAGGTGGGCGTGGGGCGCGCGGAGCGAGGCGTAGCGGAGGAGCAGCGCGGTGGCCGGGGCCGGGTCGAGCGCGTAGTGGCCCGAGGTAAGCGACACGGCGAGGAGCTGGTCGAGGTGGCGGGGCGTGGAGGAGAGCGCGACGAGGCGGAGGTACGAGCGCCGGAGCGCGCCGCCGGGGTCGCCGGCGGGCGTGGGGAGGACGAGGCGCGGAGGAGGCATGCCGCTGGCTCGCTGCCGTGCCGTGCGGCGGTCACAGCTTGCCGAGCGGTTTGAACGGAGGAGTCACAATCCAGCCGTCCGAAAGGAGATGACGGTCAAGATGAGCGCTGGAGAACAGCTCAGCGGCCGTAGCATGTGGCTGTGCTGTTCGAACAGGCCAACATGTGTGCTGTGGGCTGACTGTGTGGGCTTACATTGAGGAGGTTGCGGCTAAGTTCCTGGGCCCGTATAACATTACCAACTAGCCCATTTCCCACAGTGGTTCTTATCGATCCAGCCCACTAGCCCAGCCTCTGTACACCACTGGCCATTTTCTCTGGACGACGATGCTGCACAAAAGAAAAGGAAATGGGATAGAAAAAAACAAATAATACGATGGCGACTGGAAAACTCCCCATTCCCATGGATGATTGATGGATGGATCAGCCAGAAACGCAGCGAACCGACTGGCACCACCACCTCGCCACCTGCTTCCGTTCCGTCCACGCCCATGAGCGCGAATTTCGTGGTCCAGCTTCCAGCGCTCTCGCCACTCCCGCGTTGAAAAAGACCAACATCCGTCAGTCCGTCCGGCGTGCAAACATTTCACGTGTCCGCGAGGCTATCACCGCTTCACTGGCCGGAGACGATCATTTCCGCCCACCCCGTTGCTTTATCCTGTATTCCTTGGAGATAGGCTGGAATGCGGATTGGCTTGGATCGATCCAACCACCCATAATCTATAAGAGTAGTGTTTTGATGTTAGCTTAATTTAGAAATCTTTACCTACTTTTATAGTTTCAAATTTCCGAAGAAACATTGTATATTATAAAAATATCAAATTTATTCATTGTTTTTATTGTATTTTCATGTTTTCTAAAGAAACATTGTATATTATAAAAATACCAATACAAAAATAATATTGTATTCGCGTCCGTAAAGATACAATGTATTTGAGATGTATATAATGAGAACAAAAAAAATAATATATTATAATCTAAACGGACTCAAATACAATAAAAATATAAAAATATAATAAATTCGTGTAAAAAATATCATAGAAGAAAAATCAGCTGTGACCCGCGCACTTGCCCTTTAGCAGCATCAGTGTGCCTAGACCCATGCAATCCTTTTTCGGCTCGCGCTGGCCGTATTACGCATATAGCTTGGCGATGGCACGGCTAGAGCGGATCCTATAATCACCAAATTTATGTAACTTTTCAAAAATTGTTAGCTATTTTTTTAAAAAAATCTGACTGACAGAATTCCCATGTATTTTGAACCATAAGGAATTCGGAATAAGTGAAGGGCGTATGCACAAAAGTTTGCCGCGTAGCCCGTCCTTAACCAGGATCGACGCAAGCCAATCCGCCTCCGCCAGCAGCACCAACCCCCCACCACCCCCGCAGTCTTTATTCGCCAGCACACCACCCGTGACCCTGTTCCAGCGCTTCCACTCCCCCATCTCTCTCTACGCGCTCGCCACGCGCCGCACCAACGCCGCGCGCGCCACATGGCTTCCGCCACGGCCGCCGCCGCGTTTACTAGCCTCCTCCCCGCCGGCGCCTCGCGGCTCCCCTCGGCCGCCGCCGCCGGAGCGGCGGCCTCCTTCGTGCGGCTCCCGCGGCACCCGACGGGCTGGGCTGGGGCCTCCGTCGCGGCGCCGCGGACGGCGCGCAGGCGGGCGCCCGGGATCGCCTACGCCACCGCCGCCACCGAGAAGAGCATCTACGACTACACCGTTAAGGTGACCCGGTTTCTTCTGTTGAAATTTTTGCTCGCCAAAGTCGCCATGGCGCCGCAATTAGGCTGATAAGCTTATGCTGTACTAGTGGATACGTTACGTGTGACGTGCGACATGCCTGCAATCGTTTAAGCGAGGGTAATGGAGGGACGCGTGGAATCCGTCAGAATTTTGGGCGGTTTTTATTTTGTTCATCGTTGCAGTATTAGCACTGTAGTTATTGAAGTAGTGTTGTTGGGGGTAGGTGTGGGAGTTGCAACCATAGATTCATTGTGTATTGAGTGTTTTCTGGTGCTGTTGGTTATGTTTGAAACTGACTGAATCAGCCGTCATGTGAATGCTATTGAAGCTTTGTTTTCGAAATCAAATGGGTATGACTGCATTAGCAGTCAGTATCAGGGTTACTATGTCAGAAACTAAGCTTTAAACTCTATTCTTAGGATGTAATAAATTCTTGTCGTCGTCCACTTGTTGGATCAGTTAACCATGCACATTTGAATGGTAAAAAAATATCAGGGTGGTTAGTTGCAGAAAAATCAAAATTGCACATGCAGTACATGTTCAGCCAGGAACACGGAGGAAGCAAAAGTAAAATAAAGAGTGTATTATGAGAAATTGTTTGGGATACCATTTTTTTAGTGGTGAAACCTGATGCTTGTGAATTTTTATGTTCACCTGGTGCTTTCCTTCCACATATTTTAATTTGTCACCATCTTACATACGGAAACATGAAGGAATAATTATGCCTTAAGAAGATCAAATATGTATGCATGTTTTGATATCTTGTACCTGAAGGAATTCTTCATTGTTCAGGACATTGATGGAAAAGATGTTCCACTTAAAAGGTTCAAGAATAAGGTGTTGCTGATTGTTAATGTTGCTTCTCAATGGTAATTTCATTGCAAACCACACAGTATGATAATGTATTTAGTACTTTTTGGCATTTAACTTGGCATTTATCTGTGAATCTCAGTGGGTTGACAACAGCAAACTACACTGAATTATCTCATATCTATGAGAAGTACAAAACTCAAGGTACTATATTTTACATTACCTTGCATATTTATTAATTCAGGAAATCTAGTTTTTTCCCCCAATTTAAAGAGAGACTGCCCACTATAAATTACGTTTAAGTCATTGTACCCTTTCAATAGTATTTTTATCCTAACTATATTATAAAAATCACAAAATAAAGACAGCAGTTTAACTCAAACATATTTTGATGTTTCTTTATGTATGCCAATTTATGTGATCTTTCAATTATTGAGACCTTTTGTTATTATGTTAGTGACCTTTTTGTTTATCACATATATTCAGTACTCTTCTCCTAGTGGATCATCTCAATGCATTTGCTAATTGCCCTGATTTGATGTGGAATGGGCATATGTCTAGGAGGTTACTGTTTCTGTAGTTTTTCACAGTATTTCTTAAGTTATCATAAGTCAGTAGTTCTTGCTTAATATATCTGCCCACAACACTTCGAAATGTTGTCATTGTGAAGAGGGTCCTCCTCTACACAACATTTAGTTCATATAACTCAATTTATGATGTGCATTCTCCTCTCAAATACATGAAAAGGAACTGTTGATGTTAACCCTGAATCTTGACTTCACAGATCAATAGTAGACCTGACATCCTAAATTTTTTTATTACTTTATTTGGCACGTAGGGTTTGAGATTCTTGCATTTCCTTGCAATCAATTTGGTGCACAAGAACCTGGATCAAATTCTCAGATAAAGCAGTTTGCCTGTACAAGATTTAAAGCTGAATTTCCTATTTTTGACAAGGTATGGTAATTACACTGTGCTCAGTAATATGTTCCATAGTTTATCCCACCTAATACTACTACTACAACAACAACAATATAGTCTTTTTTGTCCCAAGCTAGTTGGGGTAGACTAGAAATGAAACCCATAAAAAAAAACAAAGATCACAGATCTTCAGGTATGTGGATGGCGAGTCTCCAAGCGCTCCTATCCAAAGCTACCTCTTTGGAGATATTCCACTCCTTAAGGTCTCTCTTAACCGAGTCGTCCCAAGTCAGTTTAGGTCTACCTCTACCTCTCTTTACATTTTCGGCCTGCTTTAGAACCCCACTACGCACCGGCGCCTCAGGGGATCTCCGTTGGACATGTCTAAACCATCTCAATCGATGTTGGGTAAGTTTCTCCTCAATTGGTGCCACCCCGACTCTATCCCGAATAACTTCGTTCCGGACTCTATCCCTTCGTGTGTGCCCGCAAAACCACCGCAACATCCGCATCTCTACTACACTTAGTTGTTGGACATGTCGTCTTTTTTAGGTCAACATTCAGCACCGTATAACATCGCTGGACGAATCGCTGTCCTATAGAACTTACCTTTTTAACTTTTGTGGCACCCTTCTGTCACATAGAACGCCAGAAGCTTGACGCCACTTCAACCAGGCAGCTGAGATTTTATATCTAACATCTTCATCAATGTCGCCATCCTTTTCAAGCATCGATCCTAAATACCAAAAAGTATTCTTCTGGGCCACCACTTCCCATCGAGGCTAACATCTCCATCCTCATGCCTAGTCGCGCTGAAATCGCACATCATGTACTCGGTCTTGGTCCTACTGAGTCTGAACCCTTTCGACTCTAACGTGCGTCTCCACAGCTCTAACTTCCTATTAACCCCTTTCCTACTCTCGTCAACCAGCACCACATCATCAGCAAAGAGCATACACCAAGGGATATCATCTTGTATGTCCCTTGTGACCTCATCCATCACCAAAGCAAATAAATAAGGACTCAATGATGACCCCTGATGTAGGCCTATGTTAATAGAAAAGTCAGTGGTGTCACCATCACATGTCCGGACAAACGTCATCGCATCCTTATACATATCCTTGATGAGGGTAATGTACTTGGGACTTTGTGCTTCTCCAAGGCCCACCACATCACATTTCTCGGTATTTTATCATACGCCTTCTCAAGGTCAATAAAGACCATATGCAAGTCCTTATTCTGCTCTCTATATCTCTCCATCAATTGTCGGATTAAGAAATCGCCTCCATGGTCGACCTTCCAAGCATGAAACCAAACTGGTTTTGGGTCACACTTGTCACCCTTCTTAGACGGTGCTCGATAACCTCTCCCAAAGCTTCATCGTATGGCTCATCAGCTTAATCCCACGGTAGTTAGTACAACTTTGAACATCTCCTTTGTTCTTGAAGATTGGTACTAATATACTTCTCCTCCATTCTTCAAGCATCCTGCTGGACTGAATAATAAGGTTAAAAAACTTAGTTAACCATACTATCGCTTTGGCACCTAGGCATCTCCACATCTCAATGGGGATACCATCAGGGCCTATCGCTTTACCCCCCTTCATCCTCTTCAACGCCTCCCCGATCTTAGCCTCCTGAATTCTCCTCACAAAGCGTCTGTTGGTATCATCAAAAGAGTCATCTAACTCAAGGGTATGGCTCTCATTCTCCCCATTAAACAACTTATCAAAATACTCTCGCCATCTGTCTTGATCTCCTCATCCTTCACTAGAAGTCGATCTGTCCCGTCCTTGATGCATTTGATTTGGTTGATATCTCTTGTCTTCCGCTCGCGGATCCTAGCCATCCTATAGATGTCCTTCTCCCCTTCCTTCGTGGCTAGCCGCTGATACAGGTCATCATACGCTTTACCCTTTGCTACGCTCACAGCTCGCTTTGCAACCCTCTTCGTTAAATTATAGCTCTCGATGTTGGCTGCACTCTTATCAAGGTGGAGGTGCTTGAAACACTCCTTCTTCTCCTTAATAGCCCTTTGCACCTCGTCATTCCACCACCAGGTGTCTTTCCCTTCCTGTTTGCCTTCCCTACTCACGCCAAACACCTCTGAGGCCTCCTTCCGAACACATGTTGCCATCTTTAGCCACATGTCTTCTGCATCTTCTCCTTCCTCCCAGGGCCCCTCACCTAACATTCTCTCCTTGAACGTTTGCGCCGCTTCCCCTCTAAGCTTCCACCACTTCGTTCTCGCAATCTTGGTGCGTTTATCTCGATGGACACGTACCCGAAAACGAAAGTCCGCCACCACAAGCTTGTGTTGAGGGACAACACACTCCCCGGGTATTACCTTATAATCTAAGCAATCCCGTCTATCCTCCCTCCTAGCAAGGATAAAGTCGATCTGGCTCGAGTGTTGTACACTAGAAAGGTCACAAGATGGGATTCTCTCTTCCTGAAAAGGGTATTCGCTATCAACAAGTCGTAGGCCAACGCGAAGTTCAAAATATCCTCCCCTTCTTGACTCTTGCGACCATACCCAAAGCCCCCATGTACTCGCTCGAACTCTACATTAGTCGCACCCACATGGCCGTTGAGATCTCCTCCTATGAAGCGTTTTTCGCTGCTAGGAACGGTACTAGCCATGCTGTCTAGGTCTTCCCAGAACTGCCTTTTGGTGCTCTCACTGAGACCTATCTAAGGGGCATAGGCACTGATCACATTCAGGGTTGAGTCTCCAACTACCATCCGGACCAGGATAATCCGGTCGCCTCGCCTCCTAACCTCTACGACTCCATCCTTAACTCTCCTATCGATCAAGATACCTACACCATTTCTACACCATTTCTACCCGGTGTTGCCCCCGTGTACCAAAGCTTGAAGCCAGTATCCTCAACCTTCTTCGCTTTTTGACCCTTCCATTTAGTCTCTTGAAAGCATAGAATATTTGCACGCCTCCTAATTGCTGCATCAACTAGCTCCCGCAACTTACCTATTAGGGATCCTACGTTCCAGCTATCTATGCGAATCCTAGTTGGCTCGGCTAACTTCCTTACCCTTCGCACCCGTCGAGGGAAGTGCGAAGACCCTTGCTCATTTTCCACTACACCCAGGCGCAGATGTAGCGCGCCACTCAGGCTGTGATGACCCGACCCTTGCTCACTTTTCATCGTACCCAGGTCACGATACGACGCGCCCTTGGGGGATGGCGACCCGGCCCTTGCCCATTTAACACCACACCCGGATTCCGATGTAGCGCGTCGCTATTAGAGTGGCTGTTTTTTTACGCTGGTTCGCCAAACCTAACACAACCTAACACAAGCATGTACCACATACCATGATGGATCTTTTGCTCTTGTCTCTATATTGTCAGGTTGATGTCAATGGACCTAATACAGCCCCCATCTATAAATTTCTGAAGTCCAGTGCTGGAGGATTTTTGGGCGATCTAGTCAAGTGGAATTTTGAGAAGTTCTTAGTGGACAAGAATGGCAAAGTTGTGGAGAGATATCCACCTACAACTTCACCGTTCCAGATTGAGGTGTGAATTGCATCTGGAATTTACCCAACATACCCTTTTTATATTCAACTGGTTTTCAAACTTGTATTACTCAAAATTAACATTACTTTTTCCATATGGCTATAAGGATTGATGTGCACTTAACTAAATATGCCTATGTAGTGCTATCAATCGTTTCTTTCCCTATTAAGTAGTGAATATGTGAGCATGCCATGTGTCAACACTTTAGAAAGCACAAGCATGTACCACTTACTTTTAGACGACAGTACCATATCATTGCGGTTTTTCCCCTTGCCATCTGATCACCACACGATGAATATGAATGCACCAAAAAGACATAGTTGCATTTCAAACATACTGAAAGACATGAGTGCAAGAGGACGCATCATAGTATCAAGTACCCACTAAGCATTTGTAAGAATCAATAAAAGTAAGAATTACATCAATTTGGCCTCGATTACTACATTTAGCTGATTTTTGTACATACTAGATTTAACATAGAACTTAGAAAAAAACAACTTGTGGACCCCAATAATAGAAGGGTATTCATGTGTATATTGTTTAGGCACAGTGACCTAGGCAACCATTTTGCGGAGTGTCATTTATCATGTTTTGCTTGCAAAGTTACCCTAATGACCATCTCATGGAGTGGCATTTTTTAATGTTCTTACTGACACGTTTTGACCTCTGCCTTTCTTTTATCTTTATGCAAATCTTTCGGTGGAAGTTACACCTTTGAGCACATAAAGTACTTGATAATAGGTGAATGGTGCTTGGGGCACCCACCTGAAACTAACCTTGTAATACTGGGTTTCAGTTGTTAACTCCTTGGTCCTACAACAGAGGGCTCTAATATGGAGCTTCTAAATGGCTCTAGTAGGTCACATAGTAGCACGTTGCAGTGCTGACAGGGAGCATGGGCCTAGGAAAATAATTCGTCAATGGCAGTTGCTCATGACAACCCGAGTCAGTCATATGCGAGCAGCCTGAGCTTGCCAACGTTGATTTTCCCACTGCTGGCCTTAGGATTCTTTGGTTAAGAACTTTAGGTTCACTGGAGTGGAGACTTAAACTGACGATCTGGAGCTTGATTTGTCAAAAGAATCGTACAGTACTGTCTTTGGTATAAAATATTCTCAAGTTGCAGTAATGGATCAGTTTTCGACTTTAATCGTGTTTTGTGCTCTCATTTTGAAGTGGAAAGCCAGATCCCATCGGTTCTAGTTCCATTTATCTTACCATTGATTTGAGTCAGCTGTTTTGCTTTCAACCTGTTCTTTTTATCACATTTCGGTGCATTAAGACAGCTTTGCTACACGCACACTCATTGCCTTTGTAATCTTTCCGTCAGTTTCAATTTAAAAATGCCCACTTTGTATTTCATCGGTTTGCACATTCCTCTTGTGGTTATGCTTTCTTAGGCCACTTGCTTAAAAAATAATCCAAACCTTTTCTTTCCGACCTCCTGCAGTTTTCTGCTTACATTACTCTGCCATTCCATGTTGCTCACAGCCTCCTTGCTATGATCTTTTGTTGTTGTTGCTGCAGAAGGACATCCAGAAACTCATTGCGGCATAAGTACTTCCGAGTCTTTCAGTTGAGTATATGTACATAGGCCTTGTCTTAAAGTTAGAGTTTCATGTGATTATATCTTTTTAGTAATGTAATTCTTTCTTGTAAAATAACTCACTCATTGTCTACACGTGCCTATATAGATGTAACATGATACTATATTAGTCTATAGACTATCAATTATCAAACCTGTAGTTCATCTGTCCATGCCTAAAGGATTCGTAGCTTACATGGGGTGCCTCTGGCTGGGAGCACCCTGAATCCTTCGATTTACCTTTAGCTTCGTGCAGTTGCCTTATGGTGTGCTGTACCGAGTCCTGATGGAGTCGTCTGGTGCTGCCTGCGTGCGTGCTAGCGGCATTGCTAGTTTATGTCACCATGCTGCACGCTGGGTTTAGCCAGTGAGCAACACCCAATGTGATTCCCCTCTGTTAATTAGTGGATGTTTGACCATTATCTGGCCTAATCCACGACTTAATCTCCACGGGGATTTGACAGAGCCCTCCATCATGATCTCACCCACACCAAGCTGATGCTTTCGCCGAGTTACTCGATGGCGTTAGCATGAAGGTGGGGATAGATTGTGCCCTTTGATTTATCATGATCCATCTAATGATCAAGTAACCGCAAAGGTTTGTTTAGATTTGAGTGTATTTCATCGGAAACTTGAGTTTTTTGTATCTGAACTAAGAACTATATGTTCCATGTAAAATACCAGTACGTATTCAAACACTTCCTAGGGGTAATACCCAGTGGAGATATCTACTACATAATTAAAGTCTTGTTTGGAATGGTGAAATTGTTCCCAAGTCCCGTAGGAGTATAGGCCCTAACACGTGTAATGCGCCTGCCTCTAGTTAGTGGTCACGATAGAAAATAAATCTGGATAATGTAAATGGGATCTCACCAGTAGTAGGCCATGATATCAGGCTTTTGCATTGTTCACCAATCACCATGACAGTTCAGCATCACCTTACAATTTCTACCACGGCCATAGTCAAAATTTGGCAGCAAAAAAAAAGGCATTGACCCGTCAGTCAACACCCTCTGCTTATCCTCCCTTTCATCCCCTATTTAAACCACCATCTACTCATAATCTCATAGCATAGCCTTTCATCAGTCATCACCCCTACAAGCTAAGGTAGGGACCTCCACATCTAGAGCTGTCTTCTACAATCCATGGCAAAGATGCTACTGACTGGTATCAGCTCTCCAAACCTCCTTGTAATCCCCACAATGCCTAGATTCCTTGCCCTAATCACCATTGCCATTGCAGTTGTATGCTCCAACCATGCTTCTGCAGTAGATTCACAAGCCAGCGATCACACTGCATTGCTCTCCTTCAAGTCCTGTGTCTGGGGGAACCTCTCTGACTGGGGCTCCCCTAAAATGTGCAATTGGTCTGGTGTTACATGTGACTCAAGAGGGCGTGTGATTTACCTTCTCCTTTCTAACTCTAACCTCACCGGCGTCATCTCCCCGGCTATCGGCAACCTCTCCGCACTCAGGAGGCTAGACCTTCAAAGCAACCAACTCTCTGGCAGCATCCCACCGGAGCTCGGCATGCTGTCCCAGCTCGAGGAACTGAACCTTAATATCAACTTACTCAACGGGCTGATCCCAGAAGCACTAGGTCTTCTGAAAAGCATAGCCTACCTCTCCATGTATGGCAACAACCTCACTGGTAGCATCCCGGAGGCTGTTGTCTGCAACTGCTCCTCCTTAACCCACATTAACCTGAGAACCAACTCCCTCACCGGTGAGATCCCTTTCTCTGCACGATGTCGGCTTCCGTACCTAAAGAAGATCATCCTCTATGAAAACAGGCTTGTTGGCATTATCCCCTCATCAATTTCGAATTTTACGAGCCTTGACTGGGTGCTTTTGCAGAGCAATTTCCTTGGTGGTGAGCTGCCATCCCAAATGTTCAACACCATGCCATCCCTCAAGTACCTCTACCTGTCCAACAACAATTTCTCAAGTGATGCCGGCAACACTAACCTTGAGCCTTTCCTTGCTTCTCTAGTGAACTGCACCAGCTTAGAAGAGCTTGGAGTGGAATCAAACAGCATTGGAGGCAAGATCCCGCCGATGATCGGCAATTTATCAACCAATCTCACCAAGATCTACTTGTATGACAACAAAATCACTGGTGCGATTCCTCACGCCATCGGAAATCTTCCCTTGCTGACAGATTTATGTCTAGAAAACAACATGTTGGAGGGCCCGATCCCCTCAGAGATATTCCAACCACGTTGGCTTACACGGCTAGTCCTAGCAAATAACCAGATCAACGGTGAAATACCCAAATCCATTGGCTTAGCTCAACACTTAAATATCATCCACATATCTTATAATGGTCTTCAAGGCACAATACCAGGGACCTTGTCCAACCTCACTAAGTTGGGGTACCTTGTTCTTGATCATAACCAGCTCTCAGGTGCCATACCACCTGGTCTTAGCTGCAACATGATCTTGGACCTTTCTTATAACAAACTTACAGGTCAAATTCCTACTGGTGTAGCTGGTCTTAGTAACCTCCAAATCTATCTTAACCTCTCTAACAATCTCCTAGAGGGGCCTCTACCATTGGAATTTGGCAATATGGACAAGATCCAGGCTCTTGACTTGTCAGCGAACAAGCTCTCCGGGGCAATACCAGCGCAGATCAAGGGCTGTGCCGGGGTTGAGTATGTCAATCTCTCCAGAAATTTTCTGCAAGGCACCCTTCCTTCTTCCATTGGCGCTTTGCCAAGCAGCCTCCATGTCCTTGATGTTTCTTTCAATAGGCTTACTGGTATGATTCCTCAGTCTTTGCAAGCATCACCAGTGCTCTGGTTTGCCAACTTCTCGTACAACAACTTCACCAGCGAGGTGTCTAGTGAAGGGGCATTTGCAAACCTCACTGGAGACTCATTTCTCGGCAATCCTGGCCTATGTGGATCTATTCTCCGCATGGTGTCATGCCGTGGAAAACATGGCCACCTCCTGTACATAGCCATAATTGTCGTCGTCGCCATTGCTGCCGGTTTATTGGCCATGTTGTGCATTGTTGATCACGACCTAATGAATTCTCGTTTGAGGTTGACACCCCCATCCATTCAACTATCACATTTCCGGATAGGACCGGACAATGCCGTAAGCCAAAAAGAGGGTGAGCATCCAAGGATATCATATCGTGAGCTTGTCGATGCGACGGATGGCTTTTCGGAATTGAATTCGATTGGGAAAGGAGGATATGGACATGTCTACAGGGGTGTCCTCCATGGCGGGACAGAGATCGCCGTCAAAGTCCTGCACCAGGACCAGGTCGGCGGCGAGGTGATCGCCGGCAGCTTCGAGAGGGAGTGCCGGGTGCTCAGGAGCATCCGGCACCGGAACCTCATCCGCGTGATCACCGCGTGCAGCACGCCAGACTTCAAGGCAGTCGTGCTCCCGTTCATGCCGAACGGCAGCCTCGATGGCCTCGTCCACGGGCCTCCCGGCGGCGGCGGCAAGCCGGAGGGGCCGCGCCGGCTGGACCTGGACCTGCTCCTCAGCGTGGCCAGCAACGTCGCCGAGGGCGTGGCGTACCTGCACCACCACGCCCCCGTCAAGGTCGTCCACTGCGACCTCAAGCCGAGCAACGTCCTCCTCGACGCCGACTGGACCGCCGTCGTCTCCGACTTCGGCATCTCGAAGCTGGTGGCCGCGGACGCGAGAGGTCCGGAGATGGGCGAGGCGTCGATGTCCGTATGCAACTCCATCACTCGGCTGCTGCAAGGCTCCGTTGGCTACATTGCACCCGGTCCGTAAGCAACAGTGCATCTTCTATCTATGTCGTCTGATCACTTCCTGTCTAAGTGACTGCCCATAACTTCTGATGCAGAGTACGGCTTGGGAGGCCGCCCTTCGACGCAAGGCGACGTGTACAGCTTCGGGGTGATGCTCCTGGAGATGATCTCCGGGAAGAGGCCGACGGACGTGATCGCCGAGGAGGGGCACGGCCTGCACGAGTGGGCCAGGAACCGCCGCCTGCAGCACGACGTGGACGCCGTCGTCGAGCGCTCGCTGCCGCGTGATCCGCCGTCGGTGCTGCCGTTTGGCCCACCGGGGCGCGAGATGGAGGCCATCGTCGTCACGGAGCTGCTCGAGCTCGGCGTTGCGTGCTCGCAGCTCGCGCCGTCGATGAGGCCCGCCATGGACGACGTGGCGCACCAGATCGCCTGCCTTAGGGATGGTACGTGGAGAAAATACAGGGCAACCGATCTGAAGGCCATCGACCAGATAAAGTCCAACAAACATTAGTAGACTGGTAATTCGCTACTTGAATTTCTAAGCAAAGTGGTTAAGAAAAATATTACAATTAACCTGTTGTATGGGCGCGTCATGCCGTTTTTGGCTCCGTATCAGGCCTGTGTGCCTCCCCTAGCCTGCATCCGGGCTCCAGTTGTATTTGATCCAAATTAATCTATTATACGAGTGTTAAAAATAAGCCACCACGTTCGTCTCTCTAGAAATTCCCACGTTAATCTAAAAAGAGAAGGATTACACTGTTGTATTTTATAAAGATCTAACAGTCTAAACTAATCCAAAGAGTCCATATCAAATCCAACTAAAAAACACAGATAGATTCAAAAATTTAAAATTAGCACATGTCACATAACAAATACCAGTGTCCAATCCGAGCCTAGCACATGGTCTCCCGCTTGCTCTCAATTCAGGCCTAGCTTAAATCTCAATAAGCAAATAACAAGAACACTCGGATGACCAGGAGGATGCGTGGGTAGTGCGGAATATTCGAGGAGCAGCGGGGTCATTGCGGCTGTCGTCGCGCCAAGGTCCATGAGCGACGGGGATAGCTTGGTAGAGGCCGACATCAACGCGACGAAGCATTCATAGAAGTCTCGGTGGGCGTAGTCACCGCGCCGTCGCTTTTCATAGCAAGCCGTATCTCCGCTTGCCGGCGACAATTGCGACCAAGCCGCCACACCGCTGCGATCCTGTGCGCCTATGGTCACGCGTCGCTGCAGTCGATTTGCAGCACCTCACGTCCTCGGACTTGGCCAACCGCCTTGCGAGTGGGTAGTAATCGACCGGCGCTCGCGACCGGACCACCAGCCAACATCTCTGCCGGCAGGACCAGGTGTCGCACCACGCCTTTGCCGCCGCCGCCACCGCCACCAGGTTCGTGCTTGGGGTTATGTGCACGGAGGAGGTGAACTGAACCGCGACCTATATGAAGCCCTGTTTGGCTTAGCTACTACGGTGACTCAGGTACTAGCTATGCCAGGCTATGGCTACTATAGATGCGCGGGGAGTGCGGAATGTTGGAGCAGCAGCAGGGGCATCACTGTCACCGTCGCGCCGAGGTCTACGGGTGATGGGATATCTTGGAGAGGCCGGCAACAACATGATGAAGCATTCGTAGAAATCACGGTACCCAGCCAGCATAGTCACCGCCACCACTTTTCATGGCAAGTCGTATCTCCGCTTGCCGTCGACAATTGGTCAATTGCGACCGCGCCGCCACACCACTGCAATCCTCTTCGCCCATGTCAGCACCTTGGCATGGCCAACCGACTTGCAAGTGGGTAGTAATCTACCAGTGCTCACGCCAGGACTGTGCCGCACCACGCCTTTGCTGCCGCTGCCACCAGGTCTATGCTTGAGTTTATGTGCATAGACGAGGTGAGCGGAACCGCAACCTGTATTAAGCCTAGCCTGGCTTTGCTACTACGGTGGATTTTCAGGTACTAGCTAAGCCAGGCTAAGGGGGTTCTTTAGCATAAGCTAAGCCAAGCTAGCAGTTCTACACAGGTAACCAAATGCGGCATTAGCTAATCCTGTCTAGCCTCTACCCACCCAACTAAATACATCTTATGCGAATTGCTTGCGTAATAGAGCAAGTCGATGATCTACTAAGTGAGCTTGGACACAGGTACCAAATCAAGTATCATCCTAACACAGTCACTAGCTAAGGCATGATGATCATCGCCAGTGCTATGTTGGACTTCGATATTTGACGTGCATGCCTGCCCATTGAAAGTTGCAGGTAGTGTTTGACGAGAGGGAACGACCCGCACCATCATGAATGTGTCTTCTATGCCTGTGGCATAGCGAGCAAAGCTCCTTGGGAGTAAAAGTATAAGAGGGAGATGAGCACAAAAGAGGGTACAGTACCTCACCTGTTGCCATGTCAAACTTATTAACCCCGGGCACTGTTCATGCAAGGAAAAACATGCAACAACAGTAAGGCAATATGGAAACATTCACGCACAACTAGAGATTGAATAAAAATAGAGAAGATTGTTATTTCTGCCGGTATACATTGAACCACCCACCTAGATCCTCTTCTAAAAATTTAAGAATAATTTATCATTCAAAGTAAAAAAAACACTCAAACAAAAATATGCATACCTAAACAAATATTTTAAAATTATATTCATGTTAAAGTGTGTAAATATTTACATTAGTTTTGATAAGTATATAAAAATATGTTTCTATAATTTTGGAACATAATATGACTGATAAAAAAGAAGTATAGACGATACTTTTAGACCATTAGGATAAAACAATTGCAATGACCACTAAAAAAACTATTTGCATCCATTTTTATTATGAAGTAAAAAATAGAAAAGAAAAAATACTAGCTACCCGCGCTATTTGCGCGGGCAACCTTACAAAATAGTTTATGGCATATCTGTGTGCTTCTAAATTGGAACACAAGTTGCGAGAGGCTTAACAAATGAAGCAGCAAAATGTGCAAGTGTAAGCAACACCATCATTTGTGCGGGCGCTGCCATAGTTTGTTTTCAAGAAACCAAAATCGAGCATTGGTCAGAAAGATTAATCTATGTAAACAGACAATTTCGATTTAGCTGTAAACAAACTTGTGGGGATATTATCATTGCTGCTTCCGGCAAAATTTTTTTGATATGCATCCATTAGTCTCCACAGACATCTTTCTTGAAGCGAATGGCAGAAGCTGATCGATGACACACGTTTACGGCTCGCATGGCGACAATGAGAAAGTGGTTTCTAAATGAGGTGGAAAGGATGCAGCTATGTACGAAACCTTAGTGGCTCATTCTAGACATTTTAATATAATGCTACATTCCGAAGACAAAGCAACAATTTACGAATGATGACCAGGTTTTACTTTCTACAAACAAGCTACAGCTGGTCGACAGGTCGAGTTAGAGCAAAGAGGTTGATGTTTCAAGTGGTCAAATTAGCAGGATAACCCTACCACGACTCGCATCGATCGCACTTTTCCATCTATTGAATAGCTTGCCTGGTTCCTTAAAACCAACCTTCAGGTAATGGCCTCGCTCAGCTCCGACCATTGTCCCCTTCTACTTGTTTGACCTCTATTCCTATTTTCCACATGACCACATGCTGACTTGTAAATATAAAAAATATTTCTATTATACACCAAATTTCTTAAAATATAACTTTCAAATAAGATGATAGTACCAAACCATACAAAATTGGCAAGCTCACATTCGAAAAAAGATGTCATCTGATGTTCCTATTTTTTCCACATAAACAAGACAACTTGTTAACTTTTAGGTTTTTTCATGTAAAATGTATAAGTTATTATGAAAAACTTGCATAATAAGATTTAAAATTAAATGGAGATTGAATACAGAAGGTTATAAATCTATGTGTATAGTGTCAACACTGTGAAATTTTTTGTCATCATCCCCAATTAGTTGAATTTCATAGAACAAGTTAACTAATAGTTTCATTGCGGTAGATCATAAATTTTCAATTCTTCATGAATAAATATTCATTTGTAATTTTAGCAGATTTAGTTATGATCTTACATGGTCCAATCTTCTTATTATTTACCTGTATTACGACTAGAAATTTGAATTCAAATTAGGATGTCTAACTATTTCAAGGATATACAACCTATTTTAACAAACTATGTCTCGCTATCTACTCGATCAACTCCAAAAACATAACTTACCATGCAAATTCATTTTCACTCAAGATAAGCACTCAACACAATAACAATCAATTTTACGTGTAGAACCGAATGTTTAGATCCACCAATTACGATAATATTATTGCAAAAATAGCCCTTCATCCTCGGCGCGGGGACGTTGTTGTGATGCTGTCAATTTTATAGAAAATCCCTCTTAAGTTTTTGTAAATCGACATGTGGTCTTATTTTGACTAGTAAAGTATATCAACACATCAACAATATATTACATATAATCCTCTAATGTGAAGTTTATTTCAACAAAAAGAAGAGAAAATTCGAAATTCTTGTTGTCTTTTGTCCCAAAAAATTGCCCGCAAGCGAATGACACCTATCTCTCCTCAAGTAAAGATACATTATAAGAAAATTATTCAACAAAAACCTCGAAAACTTATTATTTTGATACATATTCAATATAACTTGATTTTATATTTTTGATAACCTAAAGCATTGCATCATTTATAGAGATATTAGCATGCATGATGACTTTTCTAATTATATAAATTTTCTGAGTCAACTAGTACACCAAATCGAGTGAAAATTGTTCTTATAAAGCAACCCTATCATGAACCAGTGGATGACATATGCTTTTCTTAGTATCCAGAACTATAGAAGTCATGAAAGCGTGCTAATAATTAAAAGACATACTTTCGTTTCCTTAATATTCATGTTCGGATAAATACTACAAATGATGTCAGTTGGTTGTTCCAAAGATCATATATTGTACTAGAGAGTAAACACAAAATAAGAGACTATGGTCACTTTCTTTTTATCTTAAAGTATAACTGCAACTTTAGAATCTACCTTTAACCGAACCATAGATTTGCAAAAAAAGACCCATTTTAACACTGCCTTGTGGCAAGATCCTAAGGAGTTATAATAATCAAAGTATTGTATCTTTAAAAATAAAAAGAAAACATATGTGCAATTTGGCTGTTCAAAAGATATAGAAGATTTACTTTACAATGTTCGTTTAGATTTTTCATACATCTTGTAAATATTTGAGACTTCTAATTCGGATGAAAGATTAAAAATCTAACAAATGTCACTATGACATAAGCAGTCTCACATGTCACTGCGATATGGTGTCAAATTATCAAAGGCGGTCAAAGGCAGATTAAATACTATGGATGCAGTTCCTCCATCAACCTATAAAAATATATTTTGCATATCTTCTAACAATTTACAAAAATGTCAATTTGGAAATAAGAAATAAAAGTATGAAGTGCACGGCTGCATGCAGCTTGTATCCTGAACTTTAACTAAATGTCAGAAAGCGGAATCGTCGAATCCGTGATGCAGAACGACCGCTCGCTAAAACATCACAATTCTCTTAAGGGTCCGAGCTACATGCCGACATATACAAGTGCCGAAGTACCCAGTGCCTGCAGCTTGTTCCCGAATCCTGAACATTTTCCAGCGTAATTGAACATCAGAAAGACGAATCCGTGGTGGAGTACGACCGCTCGCTAGCCGTCGTCGTCATCGACGCCGTCCTCCTCGCCGTCGTGCCCGGCGCGCCCAGGTGCTTGGCGAGGTCTTCCTTGAGGAGGGTGATCCCGTGGCACACCTCCACCATGGTCGGCCGCGCCGACGGCGAGTGCTGCGTGCACTCGAGCCCGAGGTCGATCAGCTCGACCATGACATCGTTCCAGAGCCTCTCGTCCGCCACCGCCGACGCCGCGTCCGTCAGCCACGACTGCCCGACGACCTCGCTGACGTCGTGCGGGTAGTGCCGCTTCACCCAGTCGTGCAGCGTGAGCCCCTCCTGGAAGATCACGTCGGTCGGCCTCTTCCCGGTGATCAGCTCGAGAAGCATCACGCCGAAGCTGTACACGTCGCCCTGGGTCGATGGGTGGCCTCCTAGTCCGTACTCTGAACCATGCAAGAACAGAACACAAGAAAATGTTCAGAAAATGTGACATGGTTTAGATCAACCAACTTTGTTGTTTAGTGTAAATAAATGGATGTACGGACTGTACCTGGTGCGATGTAGCCGACTGAACCTTGTAACAATCCGGTGATGGAGTTGCACGGATCACCTGAGCCGGTGTTGCCGCGGAAGTCGCTGTCGCCGACGTCCTTGACCAGCTGGGCGATGCCAAAGTCGGCGACGACGGCCGTCATGTCGTCGTCGAGGAGGACGTTGCTCGGCTTCAGGTCGCAGTGCACGACGCGGACCGGCGCGTAGTGGTGCAGGTAGGCGAGCCCCTCGGCGACGTCGCTGGCGATGGCGACCAGCTGCGCGAGGTCGAGGCCGCGGCCCGGCCCGCCGTCGGCCGGGTACAGCCGGCTCTCGAGGCTGCCGTTGGGCATCAGCGGGAGCACGAGCGCGTGGAAGTCCGGCTGGCTGCACGCGGTGACCACGCGCACCAGGTTCCGGTGGCGCGTTCGCCGCAGCACCTGGCACTCCCGCTTGAAGCTCCGGGACACCTCGCCGCCGCTCTTCGGGTCGAGCACCTTGACCGCGACGCGCGTGCCGTCGCGGAGCGTGCCCTCGTAGACGCGCCCGAACCGCCCCGCGCCGATGAGGCTCGACTGCTCGAAGCCGCGCGTCGCCTCGGAGAGCTCCCGGTGCGACACCCTCGGGTAGTCCCTGTCGGTCGGCTCGTCGGCGTCGGTCAGCAGCATCGAGCGGCGCGAGTCTCTCCTCACTTCCGCTCTCGCCGCCGCGCGGCACGCGACGACACCGACGATGGCCAGCGTGAACGCGACGACCGTGATCACCACGGGCAACACCACGCGCCGGTCACGAACCACGCGGTGCCTTGCGCCGCCGCACCGAGCCAAGCCGGCAACGGGCCCGCAGAGGCCAGCGTCGCCGAGGAACGCGTCCGCCGGGAAGCTCGCGAAGGCCCCGGTGCCCGGCACCTCCCCGGAGAAGCCGTTGTAGGAGAAGTTGACACGCCTCAGCGACGCCGCCGTCTCCAGTGACACCGGCAGCGCTCCCGTCAGGCCATTGTACGACACGTCAAGAACCTGCAGGAACGGCAGGGCGCCGATGGTGTCCGGGAGGCCGCCCTCCAGCGCGTTGCCGGAGACATTGAAGTACTCGAGTGCGACGCAGCTGCCGAGCTGCGGCGGGATCGTGCCGGACAACCTGTTCGACGACAGGTTGAGCACCTGCAGCATCACCATCTTGCTGATGGTCGCCGGGATCGGCCCTTCCAGTTGGTTGCTGGAGAGGTTCAGGTAGAGCAAGCCACTGAGCCCGGACAGGTCTGCCGGGATCCTCCCCTGCAGCGCGTTCTGAGAGAGATCAAAGTTTTGCAGGTTCACGCACTGGGCAAGGCTCGGAGGGATAGCGCCGAAGAGACGGTTGTGACGCAGCACGAGCACGCGCAGCTGCGTGAGGTTGGAGAGCGTGGCCGGGATGGTGCCGGTGAGCCGGTTGTGCGAGAGGTCGATGAGCCCCAGCCGTGGGATCGTGCCGAGCGGCGGCGGGATCTCGCCGGAGAGCAGGTTGTTGGAGAGGTACAGCCGCTCGAGCCGCTGCATGGCGGCGATACCATGTGGAATTGAGACATTGAGGAGGTTGTGGGACAGGTTCAGCGTGGTGAGATTTGTGAGGTCGGTGAGGTTCGCCGGGATCGGGCCAAAGATCTTGTTGTACTCCAGGTGGAGCTGCTTGAGGCCGGGGGAGAGGCGGCCGACAAGCGGCGGCATCGTGCCGGCGATCTCGTTCCAGGAGACGCCAAGCTCCTTCAAGCTGGTGCAGTTTGTCAGGGAGGCAAAGAAAGGCTCAAGGTTGGTGTTGTTCTCTGGACTCGTCAGGTAGTTGTATGAGAGGTAAAGGAGCTCCAAGTCCCTCATTTTGCTGAACATGCCGGACGGCAGCTCGCCGGTGAGGAAGTTATTCTCCAGCAGCAGCCATTTCAGCTTAGTCGAGTTGGATATCGACGGCGGGATGCCGCCGACGAGGTTGTTCGACCACAAGACCAAGAACATCAGGTCAGGGAGTGGGCAGTCCCCCCGGATGGGGATCTTGCCGACAAGGAAATTGGAGGAGAGATCAATGTACTGCAAGTTGGAGAAGTTGCAAAAGATGGCCTCTGGGATGTGCCCGGACAAGTTGTTCTCGCCAATGTTGAGGTAGATGAGGTTGGGAATGCGTGTGAGCTCAACCGGAATTGACCCCTCCAAACTGTTGCCGCCAATGCTCAATTGCGTCAGTTTGGAGAGGTTCCCGAGCTCCGGCGGAACTCCTCCGGCAAACGAGTTCCCAGAGAGGTCAAAGTAATTGAGGCTAGAGAGGTTGCCGAGCTCTGGAGGGACTTCACCGGAAAATGAGTTGGCCGACATGTCTAGTAAAGTGAGGTGGAAGAGGTTCCCCAACTCCGACGGAACCCTCCCGGTGAAGAGGTTTCCCGAGAGGTTGAGTATGTTGAGGTGGGAGAGGTTGCCGAGGGCAGGAGACACCTTACCGGAGAGCTTTTGGTCTCTTAGGATCAGCTTCACGACGCGCCTCGCCGCCATGTCGCAAGAAACACCGGTCCAGTTGCACACATTGGGTGAACCCCAGCTAGCTAGCGCTCCATTGGGATCGCTGGACACGCTAGACTTAAAGGACAGAAGTGCAGAGCGATCATCCGACCCGCCAGCTAAAACAGTTGGGCTCGGACAGTGGGGGAGGAAGAGCAGAAGGAAGGTGAAGATGGCGGCGGAGAACGGCGCGACCTCCATTGAAGCATGAGGCGCCGGAGAGAGCTCAAGACATTGGAGAGCAAATGCTTGATGATAGCTACGTTTGCTACACCGCTGGGGATTTTAAAGGAAGGGAAAAGGAGGCAGCCCTGCCTAACTGCCGTTTGGCTGCAGCCGTTACACATGGGCGCCAAGTTTTTGACTTTGCTCCCAAGGACACATGTCGGAACACGACTGGCTTCTGACCTGCAGTGTCTCACTGAAACGTGAGGCCCTGCCGTATGGATACACTCTCCTGTGGAATCCAACCGAGGTGGATTGGCACGCAAACTAGGTGATTAAGTTGTGGATTAGTGAGCGAGGCGGTGGATTAGAAAGGGTGATTAGTGAGCGCATGCAATCATGTGTGTCTGTGCCGTGTGCGTGCATGCGGCTGCACGGGCCCACCGAAGATTTGCGCGCATCCATGGTGAAGCCGTTCGGCAAAGTAACAGTGCAGAGTTTTATGGTACAGTTATCAAGACTGAGAACTAGATAGCTAGCTGTGCTGACTGAGTTTCATAGGGATGAAATTTCTCTCTCATTCTATAAAACTTCTTCCTCCTCTCTCCTCGCTATATCAGCAAAATTGATGATATGTAATAAAATTTGATACTATGAAACTCTCCATAAAATTTTTATTGGGACTAGCCTTCTAGGTTCTACGTGTCTTGTTGCCTTGTAGACTCGTTTAAGATTGTGGTAATTAGGGGATAGTTAAGAATTAAGATGCGTGTTTGTGGTGAGGACCGCCATTGCTCCAAAAGCTGGGTCTATAGGCTAGCTTTGGGGGATATAGGGATCTTTATAGCATTATTGTTTTCGAATAGGAAACAATGTTCAAAGGGTGGCACAGATTCTTCCACGCAAAGAGATCAACTTCTATTGTTCATTCTAGATTGTGAGTAGAAAATATAAAGATATAGTGTATTCAAACATGTTCGTGATGCCAATCAGGGCGACAAAAAAAAATAGCCTATGACCCGGTACAAATTTTGTTTGTGCCGACACCAGAATAGACAAAAGTATTCTACTCCCTCCATCCTAAATTATTAGTCGTTATGACTTTTCTAGATACATAAATTTTACTATGCACCTAGACATAATATATATATATATCTAGATGCATAGCAATATGCATCTAGAAAAATCAGAATAACTAATAATTTAGAACGGAGAGATCAGAGTACCAAATATATCAGATTGTAGACGAATGAGGGGTAATGCCGCCGTCTGATGAACCCATGATCTCAACCATCAGAGCTTTGCATTCTGCCGCTATGATGCCACATGGTTATGCCACCGTTTTGCAAAAGATAATAAGATGATCATAGCATTAGATGGATCGCACTGGGAAAATGCATGGGCGGTACGGTACGGTCGTGTAAATTTCTGTCATCATCTGCATCATATTTACTCTTTTCAAAGAGGGGCAGTACCATCTTTTGTACGAAAAAGAACAAAAAGACAGACCAAGTGCAGCATGAATTAGAAATCACCTAGCTAGTTACAATCACATCAGTCTTTGCGTGCTGCTGTGATTATGCCAGCAAAGCGAGCTCTAGTTTGTGGACACTTTATTATTAGCATCATACGCCAGTCCAATCAAGCTGCTGATGCATGCAATGTCACAAACTAAGTGTGAAAGTATACACATTGTGTCATACCATTCCCACCTGACAGATTGATACACCTTATACTAAAATTCATATCCTGAAAGCCCTTTTGCTTTCTGGCTAGAACATAGTAATCCAGGGCTCGCGCACGCGGAGATCGTATCTTCGCTAGTAGTCGCAGTTAGGGTTTATCCATACCCAGGTCAAAACCCCACCAACAATAACAAAATGTGATCCAACAGTCTTTAATTTCTTGATCATATATATATAACTGCGTGTGCAACCAATGTGTCTATCACTTTCTGAACTCTAACACATCAGCCAAGTTGACTGCATTAAAGCTAGCAGGCGTGCTAATTAAAAGCCTAATTGATCGATCTCCACGATAAGAACACGGAAGTTCCTGTCAAATCTCGAACAACATTATACAATGTGTTCGTGGTGAAGAGGGCATTACATTCTTCATACAATCATACATGATCATCAGATAGATGCATCGAACGATAGCGTCGCACTACCGGAAGCAGCAAATTTGCCGAGTGCCCGAGGCACTCGGCGAAGGCCCAAATACACTCGGCAAAGGGTTTGCCGAGTGTAACACTCGGCGAACCATACTCGGCAAACTTTCACTCGGCAAACAGTGGGTTTGCCGAGTGTCGATCGTCGGGCACTCGGCAAACCCTTTGCCGAGTGCCATACAACACTCGGCAAAATATAACACTCGGCACAAAGGCGATAACGGTTTCTGACGGTAACGGCTGCTTTGCCGAGTGTCAGACGGCAGACACTCGGCAAAAAGAAAATCTTTGCCGAGTGTATTTATATATGGCACTCGGTGAAGGTACACGGTTTGCCGAGTGTCTTCCACGTGGCACTCGGCAAAGAGGCCAATCCCGCAAAATTTTACGACGCCTTTGCCGAGTGCCTTCCACGTGGCACTCGGCAAAGACGTCGACCTAACAGAAAATGGCCTCTTTGCCGAGTGTTAACACTCGGCAAAATATCTGTCCCCCTACTAAAAAAATAGAAATTTGACATATAAAGGACCCCTCTCAAAAAACAATCACAGAAGCACAGGCATATAAATTACACCACAGGCATATAAATTGCACCACAAGCATCACAAGCACACAAATAACATTCACAAGTTCTCGTTGAAACAAGTTATTCACAAACAAGTAATTCACAGGTTTTGCATCAGAAACACCTCTAGTTCACAAGTCACTGAGGAGGATGAGGAGGCTGAGGAGGATGTGCAGGTGGCCACTGCCCCAAGAAGAATCCGCATTGGACGCCGCCGATTGATTCTGCACAAAGTTATAGAGATTGCATTAGTCACTTTTCTAGTGTAAGTCTGTAGTGCCTGTAGTTTCTAGTTTAACTCTAGGTTGATTGTAAGGTTGAGAGTGACTCACAGGAGTAGCTGCAGGAGGTGGTCGAGGTGACGGGAATATGTTCGGTGGCATAGGTGGTGGAGTCTGACCTAAAGTGTGAAAGACACTCTGCATGTATTGCAACATCTGCTCCGTCCTCTACCTTTCTAGCTGCCGTTCCGCCTCAATCCTCGCCTCGATCCTCGCCTCTAGTTCCTCCCGGCGCTTCCGTTCTACCTCCACCTGGGCCTACAATATTTCATCCCAATGTCTTATTGCCAAGCAAAAGATATGTACAAAATGAATGAAAAATTAAAGAAACAGGAATAACCTGCAGAGCTTGCATCTGTAACTGTGCAGCGGTAGGCCGTGCCCGTATCGCGGGGCTCGAGTCCGTGCTCCTTGCTCGGATCTGGGAGAGGGTGGGAGTACTGGCAGTGTCGATCACGCTATCCCCAATCCAATACATGCCATGCTTCTTCCCTCCTCCCACCCTCATCACAATTTCAGGATCAATATCCTGAGAGCTCGGATCGAACTCTGGCCCATGAACCTCCCTCGCCATTGCTGTGTACGCGGTGACGCGGCTGTGGATGCTGGGATGGCTGTATGCCTCGGGCGGGTCCTCCAGGTTGAAGTCGATGTCTGCCGTGGCCTTGCCCTTTTTGGACATAACCCATGCCTTGAACCGGGAGCACTCCTGGCCTTCATGTGATGACGTCTGCGCCAAAAATACAAAAGGATTATAAAATATGCAGTATTATGTGTATTATGTGTGAGAATAAAGAAACGAATTCACGTACCCATTTTTCCTTGTATTCATCAAGGCTCAGGCTGCCTTGATGGTGTGCTGCATATGGCATCTGCAGACGCCGCTCCCGGCAAGCAACGTGGTCCTCCAACCACCCGGGCTGCAACCACACGTCCACCATTTGTTCCCAGCACCGGGTAAAGGATCGGCACCACCACGGAGGCACCTACATCATCAAGTGTGTGACATGTAACAAAAGAAGTGAAGCGTAATTAATCTCAGAAATAGTAAATATTAACTTTCTGTACGTACCATCATGAATTCTTCCTTGGTCAGGTTCATTGTCCTGGCCTCTTCTTTTTTGACCCTCATCCTTCTGTATTCAGCATAGAAGTCGATGATGGCCTGAACCCGCGCCTCGTAGTGCATATCCTTAACGAGCTTCTTGGCGGCTTGTTCAATGACGGAGGCCACCCTAGCCTCAAATCCCTCCTGGCATCTATAAAAGTCCTGCGTATAGACACATTGCAAACAAGTATTTTTTCAAGAATGTCTAGCGAAGCTGGTGTATTAAGCAATCTAGTGCTTTGAATACTTACCCACAGCTCGGCCTTCACCCGCTCCGCCTTGTTCGGAAATTGCCTGTGGTCACGATCACCGACGTCGGCGGCGGCGACGTAGTGGTCCCACGTGTAGGCCGGCTCCTCCTGTCCGGCGAAGACCACTAGACCGGGGAAGTGTAGCCTACACAAAAGACCAATGATGCCGTTGACCTTGCGGTTGTGGGCACCCCCACTGAGCTTAGTCCAACTCCTGCACAAGTGATTAATATAGATTATTAGTTTCTATTGTAGATTTCAACATATCAAAAGTATTGAGAATATGTAAAGGAACTTACTTTGCCCCAGTGGGTTGAATAAGTGGGCGTAAATGAAGAGGGATCGGTCGCCTCGGGAGGGACGAGGGACCTCGCAACCAGATCTTGGACTGCGAATCCCCTGCCTCCTCCCCTTCCTCCCTCTCCTGCTCCTGCTCCTGGTCCTGGTCCTCCTGTACCTCCGCCTCGTCACTAGAGGCGTGCGCGGAAGGTACCTCCTCCTCCTCCGACGAAGGCGCAGGCGAGGGGGGCCTCACCCCTTTACCCTTTCCTCGACCCCTGCCCCGACCCCTGCCTCTACCAAGGACCTGTGCCCCCTCCGTTTCCTCGACCTGTGCATCACCCCTGCCTCTATCCCTCCCTCGACGCCTCCCTCGACCTCTCGATGCGTCTGACCCTGTACCTGACCCTGAAGCTGTAGCTTTTAATTTTTCGTAAACCTGCATTTGCCAAGAGTAAACCAATTAGTACAAATAAACAAAACATAATTAGTAAGATGTGCAAAATAAAGTAAACATACTTAATAAATTACATGGTATGACAAATAATAAATAAATTAGTACGGCCCATACATGTTTTAGAAATAATCGTCATGATCGGGATTAGCTGGATCATAAGTCTCATCATCGCTGTCACGCGTGTCAATAAAATCATTCCCGTGCTCCGAAGGAGGAGTGTCATCATCAATCTCCTGTCCTAACTGTAACCGCTGAAGTAATTCTAACTCCTTCACATTATGAACCTCCTCTCCAGCGTTATCATCACAATTGGAAGGTGCTGCCGAAACTCTAACTCGGATCGGAGTAGACTATGGAAACTAAACCCACCTACACATCCTCGTGCTGTCCAAAGTGACATGGACAATTCGAAACAGATACGGTTATAAATATGCAATCATCTACATATTTCCAACCGTATCTCTTTCGAACGGGAGACGCCTAACAAGGTTACGTGATATACGAACATCATACGGAAATAGAGGTGTAGGATGACTCACCTTGCTATTGTACAAAGTGACGACTCGAGGACGGGCCGCCGGGGCGGCGGGGGCAGCGGGGCTCCGGGGCGGGGGTGGCGGGGCCGCGGGGCGCCAGGGGTCCGGGGCGGCGGGGGTGGCGGGGGTGGCGCGCCGGGGCGGCGGGGCGGCGCTACGGGGCGGGGCGGCGGCGGGCCGGGGCTGCGGGGCGGCGGGGCGGGGCGGCGGGGCGGCGCGGCAGCGGGGCGGCGCGGCGGGGCGGCGCGGCGGCGGGGTTTTGGATAGAGGCCGGGCCGCGCGCGGGGGTCTTCTAAAAACATAAGTCTGGTTCTTTGCCGAGTGCCCTCGATCTGGCACTCGGCAAAGTAAAGATTCAATTTTTGTAAAGTCCTGTTCTTTGCCGAGTGCCAGAGATCCGGCACTCGGCAAAGCAAAGATTCAATTTTTTTTAACCCCGTTGGCGCACGAAATTCGACCTGCCAGGTACATTGCCGAGTGCCTGGGATCTGGCACTTGGCAAATCTTCTTTGTTTGCCGAGTGTCTGTGAAAAACACTCGGCAAACGGTACTTTTGCCGAGTGTTTTCTTTACACACTCGGCAAAATACACTAATATTTCATGTTTTACATAACTTTTTGCAATACACTTGGGCAAAATCGTGTCACCATCACTCAACAATGGTTAAATTATTTTTCTACTGATAATGTTCTATTATTTCATGCAGTTATAGCGCAAATTGCATTTATATCTACTAAAAATCTATAATTGCATTTAATCAATAAAAAATAGTAAACGCATCCGAAAAATTTCCAAATTTTGACACGAACCAATCTGTGTTGTATGTTGCCTATACAAAAAGATTTGAAGCCAAACCTTAACTCAAGTGTCACTTGGACTCCAAATCTTATTGTGTCCTCTCTAACTTCTATGAATCCTTCCAGGAGATGAGTCGGTTTCTAAGCATCATATGTCAGAAATTGGGCGAAACCTTCTCAATTTTTTACCACAGCCTCCACACATAATATCATGACATCTTGACAAATCTTGTGATTTTCAGATTTCATTTGCTTTTTTTAGAATTTAACAACCATTCAACCACACGTTCGTGGTCGTATTTTTTAAAAACAATGTTCAAAATTTCTTTTTATTTCCTGGTTGAGACCTCAATCCGGACTCCATAATATGGATATAATTTTTCCACTGATTATAATCCATCATTTCATGTACCTGCAGTTAAAATTTGACATGAATAAAAAAATTCCTATTAATGCAATCATTTCATTAAAAATAGCAAACAAACCACAAAATATACCAACTTTTATTATGGATTACAAAATCTCATACGTGGGGAGTAGAAAAAGTGTGGAGGCCAGGGGACGAATTTTTTTTGTTTGCCGAGTGTCCGGGGTGAGGCACTCGGCGACCTTCTTGAATTGCCGAGTGTGGGCGGGTGGCACTCGGCGAACGGCCATTCTTTGCCGAGTGTCGGCCTCCAACACTCGGCAAAGGACTAACGGCCGGCCCAATCCGGTGACGGACGGTGCACGTGCGATGCACGCCCCGTTTATTTACCGAGTGTCGGATCTTTACCGAGTGTCTATAAGCGGTTTGCCGAGTGTCGTATTTATGGCACTCGGCAAACGATCTTATTGCCGAGTGTGATATGTTTGCCGAGTGCCCGGTTGAAAACACTCGGCAAAGAGGTTGTTTGCCGAGTGCCCGAAAGAAAGCACTCGGCAAAATTTTTACACTCGGCGAATTTTCTGTTTCCGGTAGTGTCGATGGATCGGCTATGATCTTTCAGGTACTAGCTAGTAGGGTTTGTTTATGCTTGATCGTGAGCACCTGAATAATGACCTAACTCAAGAGCCTTTTCGCTTCCTAAACGGCTAATGGAGTCCGACATGCTCGCAACACGGCACGGATTGTTAATCGAGTGCCTCCTCCATTGCAGAATTAACAACCCAAAGAATCAGCACTAGTTTAGTAGTAGGCGGCTCCCAACTGTGGAATAAACAAATCAATGGTGGTGGCGGCCGGAGCTGAGGGAGACGACCCGTCGAATCCACCACCACGGAAACAGCAGCGGCAGCTAGCATCGCGTCGATGTTTCCCGGCGTGTGGTGTGTGCGTGCAGCCGTGCGTGCACTGATGGATTTGTTGTCCTAAACAATTCGATGTGAACTCAGTTGGAGAACAACGAGTCCTTGGTCGAGAACGAGCGGCGGCAGCCGTCGCCGTCGGCGGCGCCGTGGCGGGCGAGGTCCTCCTTGAGCAGCGTGATCTCGTGGCAGACGTCCGCCATGGTGGGCCGCAGCGCCGGCGAGTGCTGCGTGCACACCAGCCCGAGCTCGATGAGCTCGACGACGGCCACCTCGGCCGCCGCCGCGGGCGACTGCAGCGCCCGCTCCCGCCACGGCGCGTGCGCGAGGACGGCGCCCACGTCGTGCGGGTAGTGCCGCCTCACCCAGTCGTGCAGCGTGAGCCCCTCGTGGAAGATCACGTCCGTTGGCCGCTTCCCCGTGACCAGCTCCAGGATCATCACGCCGAAGCTGTACACGTCGCCCTGCGTCGAAGGATGCCCTCCCAATCCGTACTCTGATCAAAACAAAACCAAAAAATTAGAACAACTAATGACAGGATTAATACATGATTATGTGGAATAATTGTCATGCTCCATGGTGTCACTGTCATGTATGCATGCGTACACGTGTCCAAGGGCGAACGTACCAGGTGCGATGTACCCCACGGAGCCTTGCAGCAGCCCGGTGATGGAGTTGCACGGGGCGGACTCGTCGCTGGCGCTGCTGGCTTCGCCGGCGACGAGCCGGGCGATGCCGAAGTCCGAGATCACGGCGCGCATCCCCTCGTCGAGGAGGACGTTGCTCGGCTTGAGGTCGCAGTGCACGACCCTGACCGGCGCGTAGTGGTGCAGGTAGGCCATCCCCTCGGCGACGTCGCTCACGATGCCCATGATCTGGGCGAAGTCGAGGCCGCCGCCGCCGCCGTCATTGTCGCCGTGCGGCGGGTAGAGGAGGCCGTCGAGGCTGCCCTTGGGCATCAGGGGGAGCACGAGCGCGTTGAAGCTGGCCGTGCTGCAGGTGGTGATCACCCGGACGAGGTTCTTGTGCCGTGTCCGCTTGAGCACCTCGCACTCCCTCTTGAAGCTGCCGGAGACCTCGCCGCCGCCCTTCGGGTCCAGCACCTTCACGGCGACGCGCGCGCCGTCGCGGAGCGTCCCCTCGTAGACGCGCCCGAAGCGGCCGGCGCCGATCAGGCCCTCCTGGACGAAGCCGCCGGTTGCCTCGCAGAGCTCTCGGTACGATATCCTCGGGTGCTCTCTATCCGCTTGCTCCTCGCCGTCGACGAGGCGCAACGACTGGCGCCCCAACTGCTTCGCCCTCGCGGTCACCATGGACCGGCACCCGACCGCGCTGAGCATGAGGGACACCGCGAAGACGATGCCAACGACAGCAGGGACCAGCGGGCGCCGGCGGCGCGCACGCTCAGGTTCGCACATGGCAATGCCCGGAACGTAGCCGCAAAGGCCGGGGTTGCCGCGGAACGCCGACGCCGAGAGGTTCGCCAGCACGCCGGCGTGCGGCACCACACCGGAAAAGTTGTTGTACGAGAAGTTAGCCTCCCGGAGCGACGTGGACACCTGCAGGGACACGGGCAGGGGTCCGGACAGCGCGTTGCGCGACACGTCGAGCGCCTGCAGGAACGGCAGCGCCGCGACGGACGCCGGGAGCGCGCCACGCAGCGCGTTGCCGGAGAGGTTGAGGTACTCAAGCGCGACGCAGCTGCCGAGCTGCGACGGGATCGTGCCGGCGAGCTTGTTCGCCGACAGGTCGAGCGCCAGGATCATGTCCATCTTGCTGAGCTCGAGAGGGAGAGGCCCCTCCAGGTGGTTGTTCGACAGGTTCAGGTAGAGTTTGAGGCTGCTCAAGGCGGCGACGTACGCCGGGATGGGGCCTTGCAAGCCATTGTAGGAGAGGTCCAAGATTTCCAGGTTCAGGCAGTCTCCGAGGCTGGGGGGAATGGCGCCGGAGAGCTGGTTGTGGTGCAGCATTAGCCGCCTGAGCTGCGTCAGGTTGGAGAATGTGTCCGGGATCGCTCCGGCGAGACGGTTGCCGGAGAAATCGACGAGGCCGAGGTGTGGTATCTCGCCGATGGACTTGGGTATCTCGCCGGAGAGGAGGTTGTTCGACAGGTATAGCCGCTCGAGCCGCCGCATGTGCGACATGTCCGGCGGGATGGAGCCGTTGAGCAGGTTGTTGGAGAGGTTGAGGTACGTGAGGTTGACGAGGCCGGAGATGTTGGGCGGGATGGAGCCCGAGATGGCGTTGTCCTCGAGATGGAGTTGCCGGAGGGCCAGCGGGAGCTCGCCAATGAACGGCGGCAGCCGCCCGCCGAGGTCGTTCCCGGCGAGCTCGAGCTCCTGCAGGTGAGTGCAGTTCCTCAGGGAGCGGAAGAAGGGGTCGAGGTCGGTGTTGCTGTCGTGGCTGGAGAGGTTGTTGTACGAGAGGTAGAGGTACTGGAGCCGCGGCAATCTGTCGAACACCTGCGACGGCAGCTTGCCGGAGAGGTAATTGGATTCGAAGTCGATCCACTCGAGCATGGGTGAGTTGGCCAGCGCCGGCGGGATCGCGCCGGACAGGTCGTTCGACCAGAGGAGGAGGTAGCGGAGGCTGGGGAGGCGGCACTCGTCGGCGTAGGGGATGTCGCCGGTGAGGGAGTTGTTGGCGAGGTCCAAGTACTGCAAGGCCGAGCAGTTGCAGAAGAGCGTCTCCGGTATGCCGCCGGAGAGCCGGTTGCCGCTGAGGTCGAGGTAGTACAGCCTCTGGAGGAACCCGAGGCCGGCGGGGATCGCCCCCTCGAGGAGGTTGCTGGTCAAGCTCAGCTGCGTCAGCATTGACAGCGCGCCTAGCTCCGGCGGGATCGCGCCGGCGAAAGCATTGCTCGACAGGTCAAGAACCGTGACGAAAGACAGCCGCCCCAGCTCCGGCGAGATCACGCCGGACAACCCCTTCCCACTAAGCACCAGCTGCGTGACACGCCGCCTGCCGGGGCCGCCGCACATGACGCCCGTCCAATTGCAGAACTCCGGCGAGCGGCCCCAGTCCGCGAGGGCGCCGCCGGGGTCAGCCGAGACGTTCGACCGGAACGCGAGAAGCGCGGACCGGTCGTCGTCGGCCACTGCTGGTGGTGCGGCTGCTGCTGCCGCGACAGCGATCGGCAGGAGGCCGACATGAAAGATGGTGATTGGGATGAGGAATTTGGCCATGGTGGCCGAAAGGGCGGTGGTGACGAGGTGGATGCGGTGACCATTGATAGCAACATCGTCTGCTACAATGCCGTGGTTTTATGGTGAACAGGAGGAGGAGAGGGGGGACGAGGAGGATGAGAGGAAGGAGTAGTAGCTGGAGAAGATACGAGGAAGGAAAAGGCGGGAAGGTGGCTGCCTAACTGCAGTTGAAACTTGCAGGGGGGCTGCAGCTTTGGCGCCAAATGGTTGACTTGGGATAAGGGGTGTGTGCACGCGCACGGTTTGGTGTGATTGATCATTTGGTAGCTCACCTGGAGATAGTTCATAGTTGCCCCCGTGAATGTCAAACATAGATTAGTTTTGCCTATCACTAAAGCCACGTGTCGAACTGACATGAGTTTAGTTTCTTCACGCCTTGAAAATAAACATCCAAACTAAGAATTTGTTATCACGCCGCGTATTGATGAACGAATGGTGACCGCAAATCAAGTCAATACAATTCTAGGAACAATCCAATCTAGGTTATTGAAATCGAAAGACGAGAGATACGCTTACCCCGAAACAAAACTATTGTATTATTATTTGAATTGCCCTATCATGCCAGACTTTTCTTTCGGACGAATCCTAATCAAATTGACATGCGGGACTGTTTCTCCGTTTCCGATGTGAAACCAAACCAACCCGTTAAACCGCACACGCAATCTCGCGTAAACTAAGAGGTCGGCCAGACTCGATGGCTCCAAGGACTCCTGCACGAGAGTTAAAGCGCGCGCATGATGATCATCGTCTGTGGATGACGAGTCGGATTTGGGTGGGATTAAGCCCTAACACGCGTGCCATTAGAGGCGTCTAAACTATGATTTGAATCCGGTTGAGCCGGTCACGCTCTGCTAGCATAGGGTACGTTTCCATCTCCGATCCTATCAACTAGCACGCTTTCGTACGTCAAGTGGGCAACTGATGCGTGTGCGTTGTGTTGCGGTGTGACGCGGCGCCCCGTTGATACGAGTGCTGGTGCGGTTGGGGAGGCTTGCCTGCTCCGATGGTGACCTGGACGGGACAAGCAACGAAGCTACGTACTGCTGCTGACCATCTCACAGGATCGGACACCGAAAGCTACAAGTCACTTCAAGGCTGCAGCAAAAAAATAAAAGGGCCTATGCTTGACGTGATCCCGTGAAGCAGCAGCCACAGAGAAAGAGGCAAGGGAGGCCGTCACGTGTTGTGAAGGGCTTGGCACGTGTCGGGCTGTCGCGGAAATGGCCAGCAACGACGCCAAGGGGTGGTGAAAGGGGGCCTGGTGTGGTAAGTGGTGCAGGTCGAAGTACAATCACACCACCAGCTCGACTGATTAAAGCCGTCCAGACCGCTCGATCTTCATGGATGGATCATCCATTTCGACAACATGATGGGTTTTGTTGGAGTTGGACAGAGGATTTACAATGCCCAGCTGAAGGTAAAAGTAGCTGAATTCCCAAGTCTTTAGTTGGAAGCTTCAGTTTTCGAGATGAATTTCTGAAAATACCGGATGCTTTGGTAGTGTGCTGCTCGTTCTGTCTCTTTTTATAGAACCTTTTACTGTTGTAAAAGTGTTTACTTTTCTGCTTTTCTGCTTGACCTTTAAACATAGTTTCGATACAGTTTACTCCTCCGAGCTATATGGAGTCATGGAGTTCTTATACAATGTATTTAAGGGGTTAAGTGGACAAAGTGCATTGTATAGGTAGTAAAATAAAACTTCTCATACACATTGCTACGTACAAAATCAATGGTGTATCAAAAGATGCATACAATATGAATGTATTACTTTTATATACTAAGCAGACATATAATTTAACTAATTGTTAGCTAAAACTTACAAGGTTTGACTTCTTCTGATTCCAATGCGTAGAGACAGATGGAGTACTGCATTGAAAGCATAACATGGAGGATCACTACTACAAGAAGAAGCAAGCAAGCAACTTTATTCTGGAGAAAATGCATCGTGCTCTCGAGTCGTAACTTGTCAATTGAAGTAACATTTGCAAGTCAACACATCATGCTCTTAGACTGCTAGGTGTGCCCACGGTGCCGCGTTCCATGTTAAGTTTGTCGGAGGGAGTGGTGTTGACTGTTGAGTCGACAGGCTGAACGATATTTACAGAGGCCAGAAAACGACCGAGGAAAAGTTACTTGAGTGGAAGGTGAAAAATGGTCATGGAGATGTGGACATCAGACTTGCAAGGATGACAGCAATAAGCATAGGGAAATATCTTGGCTAGCAGCGAAATGCAGCCAGAAAACAGACAGCCAGCATCCAAGAGCAGAAATTGCAACTGCTCTGTTAGCTGTCACGGTGGTGAATTCACTATTTCTCAATGTGATTTGCTAAAGGATCCTTGCTAAAAATAATGTGCAGTTCTTACTTCTCTCAGTTTGAATTGCCAATGCTCTTGCTGCTTATTTTTCAGGAAAAATGACAGCCAAGGTAGTAAGTATCTGTCGTCACGAAAGCTGATCTGGACCCGATCAGAAAGTCTATCAAACATAACTTTTTAATGGAAAAAACAGGATCAAGGACTTCTGTGTTTTAGTGTTTTATTATGGCCACTTCGTAAATGGAATTCAATCTATTTGTAATGAAATTACCAAATTACTATTAGACGGAAACCAATTAAAATGTATCATACAGGTAATGAAGTTATTAAAAATTAAGTGCGCGACATCAGTGCTTAGTGCTCCCTCTGCACAATGATTTTCCATACGTCTTAGTGCTAATCTTGGTCGGAGAGAAATTGGCAATCAAAACATACATCATTTCAAAATGCACGACTAATAGGAAAAGAAAAGGAACAAAAAGGAGGGTGCCTAAAGATAAAAGGGCAAGAATGTGCCTCGCCTCGCCTTTCTCCTCAGTGGAGGGTGATGTTTCAAACTTTCAATAAGTGGTAACAGTAAGACGTGAAAACTGATATGTGCAAGCATGTAGAGCAGAATAAGGTCTGCGTACCTTTGTATGTATTAAGAGCTATAGTTGCTGCTTTCTGAAAAGGACAGGTGACACTTCAGAGGTGTTCATCTGCAAAAGGCTTAGCAAAGTAGTGCGGATTTTACAGCTGGTAGTGACAACTATTGTGCTCCGCGAATCTGGAAACATTTTGCGAATAACAGGATTTGGTATTAACATTAGGTTACCCTTTTTATTGTTTTCGAACCAAATTCAAAAAGTCTGATCAATTTGGGCTGAACCATAAGTGGAATCGTCTGAAGAAAAGCAATTCAATGACAGAAAAAGTGCAAAATTACAATATAAGATCACGGTACAGAGAGTCAGAGACAAAGATTCTTACCGAGATATTTGTAACAATCGATCATGCGCTCCTACCTCATACCGAGAATTTCAGACCAATCTTGATATTAGCATGACAATATCTGCCTTCCATTCTGTTGATCAGAATGCTGATGACCAATGCAGGTATCTTGTTGCGATCAAAGATTAGCCAATGATAATTGTTACCATTCTGGCTGCTTAGATGATAAGTATTAAACAGCTCCAGAACAGGATCAGGATAGTGTATCTCTATTAAACAGCTTTCCAGCATCGATTGATCCCTCTCCTAATCACTCTCTTTATGAACGAACTCCTAATCACTCTCTGCCTTCAGCCGTTCGATTGAGCATGCAAAGCTCTGCAGAGAGGCAATCATTCTCCGATCACTTGACAGGTTGCTCCTTACGAACGTCCTGCAATAAGCAAAGGCTATCTGCTCCCGGAAGATTCGTGCATTTTTCAATCTCAGATTGAGGAGATTTTGCTGTAAACACGCGTGAATTGCAGCATTAACCTTCATCTCGTCAGTCGTCGGTTCATCCAACCCCTACTGCCGCCGGCCCGCCGCCGATAGCAGCGTTGCTGCTCACAGCGCTGGCTGATCGTGCTTAATTCTACTAAGCGCCATGCTCGGATGCGGGATGAGGACCGGACCGTCGCCATCGTCCCCGGATGCGGCGACACTGTGGGCAGGGGCACAAGGCGATGGCGACCTTGGTGTCCGTCCTGGACTCCCGCCGGTGTCGTCGAGCCTCCCGCTGGTGTACTCCGGAGTAGCCGTTGATGAATCGAAGAATCTCGAAGCGAGACGGGGTCACCTTCTGGTACGGGAGTGGCCGGCGGCGGTTCCGGCCGGCGACCGGCGGGGTGGGGAAGACAGGGTAAGGTGACTTTGCGTTCATTTGGACCACAGCTCGATCTGGGCCGCAAACAATGAATCCAACGGCATGAATGGCCCCTGTAGCGTGGACTGCGGTTAAAGGATAATTTGCAAATAACCCCCTCTTATGGATCGCAGTTACTCTCCGCTATCCAGTATTTTACATAACCCCCCAAAAAATTGTATATAACCCCCTAAATTGGATCGCGTTTATTAATCGCGATCCAAATATTTACATAAAACACCCTCTCTGTCCGAATAATTACATTAAACGCCTTTTGGATCCAAATATTACATATTAGCCCCTTATTCATTTGCTTCTGCCACCTCCTCGCTCTTTCCTCATGCCCGCCTCCCCCCCCCCCCCCCCCCCCCTCCAGTCAGCCGGCGGCCGCCGGCGACATGGACTCGCCGGAGTCGGAGTGCTCTGCAGTGGTGAAAGCAGACATACATGCCATCCTCGTGGCCTTTCTCGTGATCCTCTTCCTTTCCTCCGCCTACGCATCCAGCCATGGTCGTAGCTCCTCTCCTTCCCAGCCTCCGGCGGCGGCGGACGCATTGATGTGGAGGATTGATGGAGCCCAAGGGTGAGCTGGTTTAACAATCAAGTGGATGCGCACGATCTCCGGAACGCCGCGCTGCTCAACCGCTCTGCTTGCGGCCCCTGGCCCCGTGCTCGACCACCATGCCGTCGTCCTCGGCGGTCGGACAAAGTAACTGTCTCCGACCCGGCGGCGCCGCCGTTTGGGGCCATACCATGTAGCTCCTCCGTGAGCGGAGGTATCTAAAGACTAGCTCTTTTGCATTCGATTAGGCTGGGTCAATCTGGTGCAGCTAAAGCTAATTGAATTTGGATGTAGTCTGCTACTCGCATCTGCGAAATGATTCAGTTGGTAGTTACTTGCAAGATTGCAGCAACCGGCAGTAAACTGCTTAGTTGTTCTTTCAAATTCTATTGAGTGTTCAAAGGGCACACACGGTTTCCAAATGACATGAGTTGCAGTCTTCATATTATTGAATTGTTTCTCCGTTCAATTTCAGATTGAACAGACGGTCAGATGCTTGCTGCCATCACTAACCACATAAAGTATGTTTAAATCTTTTGGGCGCTGGAGATCTTGAGACCCTTTTCTACTCGAGTCACATTTGCAGGTGGCGCTCGTCTCCCAGCATTTCGTACTTGTGTTGGTGCTAATGATCAGTTACTAAGATTGGTACAAAGAACACGGCATGTTCATGCCAATGTTTTAGTGGGTTTTGTGTTATTTGTGCTTTACATGTTGATGTTTGGTTTTATTTCAATAGGACTACAACATCTGGGAAGTGGCAAGAGTTAGTGTTAGCATCTTTTTTATTTCCTGATATAGATAGATCAGCACGTCTGATTTTCCCTCGTCTGTACTTTGATCCTGTAATCAAAGTCAATTTTCTTATCTAGTACTTGTTCAGTACTATGGATGATATGTATTAACACTTGGCTAGGTATTGAGCTTATTCTTGGAACGAAGGTAATTTCTGCTCATGTGTCCGGAAGACATTGCTTACTTCCACAGGGGAAGTTATCAGCTATACAACTCATATTCCCTGGAAAACACTGCAGTCAGTAGCTGTACTATTATTTGATGAACATCAGAAGTCTGAATACTATGAGTCTTATATGCAGATCAGTGCTTAGAAGTTAGAATCATATATATATACAGACAATCTTCTTTTTCTTTCCTATGTTTAAATGCCAAAATATCAAATATGTGCGTTGATTTTTCATTCTCAGCGGGTCATCTATGTACAGCAAAAAATTGATGAATGCTATGAGAGCTACTATACTTCAAAAGCAGTTACTTTTATCAAAGGAACTGCAGTTTCATCACTGGAGATCTCATCTGGAAAGGTGAGTTTCCCGCCATTCCCTGAAACTGTTACAGTATTTGATTTAAAAGATCAGCATTCAGATTGCAAGTAGGATAATCATTTACTACAGTTCATCAAAGAGAGGCATGTGTCTCTGAACCATGAAGACCTCTAAAGTGGAAATAGTACATCTCACAAAGGTGCAACACAACAGTATTACAGCTATCCAAGTCTAGATCAATATTGCAAACATCATAAATCACACTTTGCGCATAAATAAATACAGTATGGTGACACTGATGCAAATTTGTTCTTAGGCTCACAGTAACATTTGTTCAACACAGTGTGTCAGTTCCGTGGCAACAAAAACTATTCTACAGTTTTTTACCCCGATTTTCTTAGGGGATAATTGGCACAAGCACCAGGAGAGCCGGTAAATAAATGGCTATGGTAGCTGGCACAGTGGCACCAGTAGCTCTGATACATAAACAACCATAGCAAGTTGCAGAATAAATGGGGCTTGAACAACTGAACTTGGTTGAGATGGAACTTTGATGATGGCCATCTCTTGAATCAGTTGTAGCAATACAGGTTACATGTCACTGTGTGCACTGGATAGCACGGGCATTGGACTCCCAGCCAAGAATGACTTGATGAGTGTGAGAGCCTGTTTGGGTCGATGAAGAGGAACTTCATGGCCTGCACCCCTCACAGTCACAAAGGTGAGTCCCTGGTACCCTTGAGTCCAGCCACCAACCTGTTTAAACATATAAGAAATCAGAAATTAGGAATGGATGTTGGATTCTCCAAATAAGACCATATTTTGGAGCAAGAAACTAACAAATGACAGTAAAATACACTGAGTCCCAATTGAAAGGGACAACATTACAAGTAGCATGTAAACAAGATTAGGGAATTTGTACAGACTAGGTTTAAGATCATGTGCTTACGCTTGACGGGCTCAATGATAGGTTAGCATGCCCTGTGTTATGTCTGAAACAAAGTATATGGGCATCCTGTGAATTAAAACGCCCTAGGAATACCAAATGCAGATTAACAGACTTCTCCAAGGAGTAATACGTCCAGTGATTCACTTCCCTATCGTTAATTTCCACAAAATCTCAAAATTTGAGTAGCGTGTAACTGATGAATTCTAGAACTGTCTACGATGGATTGTGCACAACTGTACATTGCTATGGATATATTTATATAGAAGTTGGAACTTGTAATATCAATGAACGAGATTTAAACTTTTGCAATCAAAACTAAAATGGATTCTCATATATAAATAAGATTTCATACAATGAATTGCGCAGGGAAGAGGTGCCAAGTTGCAGATGTACAAATGTGCGCCAAAGGTAATGGATAGGAAACAAAGGAGGGCTGAGGTCTATTCAACAGATTACATAATTATTCTTCCCTTTTTTTTCTTTTAGTAAGAATGGACAGCATAACTCTGATGACATGGATGACTCTGGTGGCGTGAATTTGTTTCAGCTTTATAGATAAGAGAGATGTGCTAAACAGACACATACAATAAGGACAAAAATATGCCCAAACAAACCACAAATTTGAACGCCGTGTGTAAATTCAAGCCGCTACTACTAATCTACTATTGAAGCCCATGGGTTGAGATGAGGAAGGCCCTACCTCACCATCATCGTCATACCAAGCATGCCATGGAGTTACTGTTGGAAGCTTGAGAGCATCAATGCTGTACCTAGTTGATGTCACTGGAATCACTGCATCTGTATCTCCACTGGACAAAGTTTGAAATAAAAAATTAGAACAAGAGAAAAGATAACTATCTTTAATCTCTGTAGTACTTTCTTTTGAAATTTTCATATGAATAAATACAGTAGTTCCTTGGAAGAAGTGTTACATCGTGGTTACAGCATGCAACCAAGTTAATTGGACCAAAAGTACTAAAGGAATTGAACTAAGTTGTGCATATGTATTACAGAACAAATTTTTTACCCATTTTTCTAGATGATCCAAGAAACCAAACCAATTCTTGCTCTTTTTAGGGAAAATCAACCTTGCTAAAGAACATATAAGAGCCATCTGAATGGATAGCAACCCGTCTTTTAAAAGTCAACAGAGTTAGGAATCACCTGAACACCCATATACGAAGGCCATACTGTATAAGTTCATGGTAGATATGCAGCACAGATCTTTCGCAGTCCCCCCAATGAGTATTAACAACTTCACTGTAGAGAATATCAGTTCCAAAATAATATGTTCAAAGAGTCCAATCCAAGTAATGCATATTCATATTGAAAAGCATAAACATGTAACAGTAGAATTGCTAGTACAATCACGCAGACCCAAAAAAAAGATATTGTGGCAGTAATAAGATTAGTTACCAATTAACCGTACATCATGCAGTGAAAACTAAAATGATAATATTTTATTCTTGCCAAAATAAACAGTATAACTACAAATAAAAAAAATAGGAACCATGCCAATGAGGATGAAAATTTATATTATAAGCTGAATCACTTGTTAATTCATCATCAAAAATTCACAATCCAACATGTCAGGGTAATGACAGCATCAGATGTCTAAAATGCGATCACAAAGAGTTACCTGCATGTCTCCCATTTTGATTTTCCAATCATTGGATTAACATGAAGGGCCTTTTGGACCTCAGCTAGATTAAAGTAAACAATTGAATGCTTTTCAGTGCATGGATCATACTGCTCTCCCATTTTTCCAACAGACTATTAAAACAAATTATGTGTATGAATCAGATATACCGAAGATATGTGGAACTGTCAGTTCATGAACGATAACAGTTTAAATATCATAAGTGCCCATTTGCACTACAACACACAGAATCACCTATGTAGATCAGGGTTCATTAATTGAAATGAAAAGATGCCAGACTGAATCCAATAGCTCCCACAACATTGCAGTGGACTTCCAATTTTTTCTTTTAAATTTTCTATCTTGTTTTAAAAGCATCCTGCCTCATCTAACATTAATGGTGTTTCATTCAATCCATTTAAAACAATATACATGTATCCCAAGAAAAAGACTAAGTGACATTGAGTCTAAAACTGCAATATATTTTTCATTTTCTGGAGAAAACAACACTCATGCAACTTACATATAAACATGCAGCTGAGTTAAAATACAGTGATATATCTTAGAGAATTTTATCACCACCTTAGAGAATTTTCTATGCATCCATTCGTGTATACATATTGATATGGCATTAGGATCCTCAATAGAGAATTGGCATAATCTATGATATTAAGAATTACTGCTTAACATATAAATTTCTAAGCCAAATGTTTCTAACTGTGTATGATGAATATCTCACACGAGCATTTAGGACTTATAGTAATTTCATTTGAGATTAATCGCAACGTATATGCTCCTTGCTAGTATAAGGTATAAGCTGAAATTATGTAATATTGCTTGAGTTCGGATGTTAAAAACTTACATGTAGCCTTTTCATCACTTTGTTCTTTGAGGAGGCAAAAGATGCATGACATGTAGGTGTGAAGATGCTATATGAATCAATGTTTCCAGCTTCAGTGCTAGCAATATCAAGAATCTTCTCACACTGTGGAGATGTATGCACAAAGGACTCGTAGTCACAGAAAATGTTCAGCAGCTTATATGTTTGATCGGAGATCAAGCCAGTAGTCCACATGAATTGAAATATTCCATAGTGGTCATGGAAATCATCAGTGAGAGCATTTCCTACCTGCACGAAATGCCTTAGATGTAATGAAACAAGACTAAAATTCTGGCTCCTAGCTTAAAGCATCATGGTATAGTTCAAAATACATCTATATACAGATAATATACTTGTGGTTTGGCCACTTGATTATTTACACTTGCATACTTTATAGCCCCACTGATGAAACTATACGGCCATAAATGGAGAAAAGAAGTTGAAAGCAAGTTATCAGATTATCTCCTTCGATATGCCAAGAAAGCAAAGCCAAAGCGGAAACATAGTAATTAGCATAACATCATCTAAGTGGGCAACAGCTAAAGGTCAGTCCACCATTGCATAAGGCCAGCATACAATTTTCCTTGACCGCAGCAGATATGTACTGATTTGCGAATCAAAAGTTCAAGATCCTTTAAAAAAAGACATAGAACATAAGGGACAACAAAAACTGCAGAGGAAATTACAAATATGACTAGAAATATCTAATTTGGCAACCGAAAAGGGATATTCATGAATTATCAAAATACATGATGGCATTGGAGTAGTATAAAGGCAGAATTACCGAAACCATAAAACCATACCATGTATCCCTTTAGATTAATCGATTTCTCACCAGTGGCCTCACGGTACCTTTTTATGGCTTGAGCCAGTTGAGGAACGTAGTGACCTAACCCAATTGGAGTTTCATCAAAGTTTTTTTTCATAAAAGAAGTGCTAATACAAATGAAACAGAAGTTCATAGAAGAAAAGCTACTGACCAGCATAACTCTCCCCTGTCAAATAAAATTCACGCCCCTTATACTGAGGAAAGCGTTCAAGCCACTTAAGTAAGAATTCCAATGAATCCTTGGCTGTAAAATATTGAGAGAACCAGTGAGCAAAACCTAATGAAATTACATTCAGGACCAGGAATCTTATGTAAAAGTAGATAATATATACTCCTGGGATTACGGTACCAGTCCTCGCATCCCCATTGCTTAAAATATCATCAGAGGTGTTTGAATATGAGTAACCAACACCAACAGGTGAATCAACAAACAATAAATTTGCAACTGCAAATAAAAGAGATTATTAACAAATCTGTCATTGAGGGATAAAGCTCCGGAATGTATAAGAACTGATAAGCTAGTGTTTTCTTCTATTAATAAAATGACACACAGCTATCCTGTTGTTCAAGGGGAAAAAATAGAAGAACTGATAAATTCAGCTGTAGAAAAATAGCACTTGCAGTTTTGCTAAAACAAGTTTTATAAGAATGAAACTGAAGTTTTATTCAATCTGATTATGAGCAATTCGAAAAGGTTTATGAATTCAATGGTGAAGTTGCACTTTGCATCTGACAGAGCTGGATCGATTCCTCAACTAAAGGAAATAATTATCAATTTACATTTTACAAATGTTGAGCTTACCGTTTAAGGATGGACAAATTATCAATTTACAAGTGAAACATGGAAGAGTTCAGCACTGGTTTTTCCATTCTTTTACTTGTTCTTTTAAAAGAAACATGTGACCAGCATTTAAAGATACAAATGTCACCAAAGTTACCGAGCTAAATTCAAAATGCAGAAAAAAATTAATTGGCATGCATACATGAAAACCGCTTCTTCTTTATTGCAAGGGGAAAGAAAAAATGATTTTCAAGTATACCCATTCACAGTTGTGACCCTTCCCATAGGGTATATACCAGCCCACCAGTTTGCCTATAAAAAATGTTGTGCCCACCACAAAAACAAAGAATCTATGCTATTGTAGAAGTTGAATTCTGCAAAACGTAGTAAATTGCTGCCTCAAGTGAAGTTTATTGTTTATTAGAAAAAATATGCCATTTTCTGATAGTATCTGCAATCAAACAATCCACGGAGACCAGAAACAAAAGGCTCGAGAAAAGATACATGACAGCAAATCAAGAAACTGAAAAAAGAAAATGGTGGTACTGTTTGTGAACAAAGTTTGTTTTATTGACTGGTACCTTTGTTCCAAGAATAAGGATTCATATGTACCCCCTTTCCATCTGCATTAACATGGAAAGGTCCCACTTCTTCTCCAAGTCCATAGGCAATGGACGAGCATCCAGGCCCTGGAAGATTACACACAGTAATTTAACTGACTTCGTGACAATAGATACACTTGAGTAAAGAGGAACATAGCTTGGATGAGTTTATCAATAGCGCATGGGTAACCTTTTTGCAAACTCACTGCCAGCCATTTGTATCAAGACAGAGACAGAAATATCATAACTACTGCTACTCATAGCTAAAAAGGGTGGGTGGAGAAAAGTACACGGGTGCTATTTATAGCTAAAGAGCTCCTGATCGGTAAGTTCAGAAGATTTATCTTCTAGATTACACTCTTTCAGGAACCAGGATGTTCTAGCTCCCAAGCCAATTTCCCAGATGCAGCATCCTGGAAGGAACGATACACCATAAAAATATCTGTACTCGGACGCCAGATCACCCGCCCCGGTCCCAAATAAGTTGAAGATGTCTGATCACCCGCCCCGCCCCCAAAATATCCGAGTCATCCATACTCCCAATCGCGCTAGCCCCAAGCACGAATCGTACGCGTCATCACAATTCACAATGTTACCCCTCAATTCCAACAGTGAGTAGTACTTAATACCATACAGATCGCACACAGCGCGCGGTCCGCGGGCTGGTAGGTTAGGTGCCGTACCTCCGTTGAGCCAGAGCACGAGGGGCTTGGACCCCGGGTCCTTCTCGGCCTCGAAGAACCAGTAGAAGAGCGCGGCGCCGCGTGGCTCGCTGACGGTGACGTACCCGGCGTAGTGCGCGAAGCTGGTGTTGAAGCCCTGCCCCGGCACCCGCGGCACCCGGTCCCGCGCCTGCTCCTCCCGCCACTTCCCCTCCCCTGCCCCGGCGGCGGCGGCGGAGCCCGCGACCGCGACGGCGGCTAGAAGGAGGAGGAGGAGCCCAAGGGCCCCGGCGGATCGGGAGGCCATCGCGGCGGCGACTCCGGCGCGGGGGGCTACGCTAGCGGATAGCAGCGGAGCGGCGGCGGACTAGTAGTTGCGGCAGCGCAAGCAGGTCGTGCGGGCGGCACGGGAGCTGTTGCGGTTCGGCTAAGCGAGAGGGGATCATCAGAGGAATATATCACAGAGCAAGTCTGCTGGTGAGCAGCTAATATTATATAATTTTAACTAAAAATATTAAGGACTGACTAAGTTAGGTTGTGAAGGAAGCATTAGCATCATATCCCGTTACCACCATATGAGCAGGTGAGGTGTGTGGACGCTGGACGGAAAGAGCAACGGGGAACTTGGGTTGGGACGGAGCCGCGGCTGCGTTGCTGTTGCCGTTGCGTGGAGCGCGGCATCCCGCGCCCACCATGCCAAAGATCCGTTCTCTTTACCAATCCACGCGCGGCACGTGCGCCGCGGCACGCCAATGTGAGTAGGCCGCCTCCTCTGGCGCATCCGCACGGAGATCATAGACAGGCACCATCATCTCTGCGCACGCAAGACTGTACATATCCACTTTTGGTTCTTCAATCGGGAGACACGAACACGTGAATGGGCGACGGTGTTTTACTAGGATTTCTAGGATTACTCCCTTAGATTACTAGGATTATTTCATTCCGTCAAGACAGTCTATGCAACATTCTCTAATTAACTTGCAAGATTTATGACATAAAACTAATTATACTGGACTATTATTTAAAACACCTGCAATTTTCAGGTAAACGTTTTCCACTAGTTTTTGGACACACATAGACGCCTATCGCATGGCCGGAGGCCCATTCCGATACTTACGAGGACCCTCCTTCTGGCTCCCGCAAAGCCAGTAAAGTTGATTTTTTTTTTTTGAGGAAGTGAAGTTGACATCTTGTTTCGCAGACACTCTTGGATCCCAGCTTTTTACTGGGCCTTACCGGGGTAGAAACTTTGCAGGAAATCGTTGGGCCACAGCCCATATAAGGCCTTGAAATCTTCTAGAATCTCCAGCTTGTTGGGCCTCCGCAGAGCCTGTTATTTTCAGCCCGTGTAAAAAATCGAAGCCCAATTGAGCCATACCCACGCACAGAGCGCTCCGAATTCCAGTTCCCAACCGAAACCCCCCAATTCCCCAACAGATCCCATTTTTCTTGGCTCGCGTTGTTTGTTTCGAACTCACGCAACGCGAGCAGAGCACCCGCTCCACACCTGACACCTGCCGCTGCCGCGCACGGCCGGCCCCCCGCCCACCCACTACAGCCTCCCGCCGCCGACGAAGGCGGCGAGGATGAGCGGGGCGGCGCTGTGCGCCGCGCTGACGGAGCTGGGGTTCGACGGGGAGGACCCGCTGGACGCGGACGCGCTGGAGTGGCCGTTCCAGTACGAGGAGGCGCGCCCGCTGCTCGCCTGGATCTGCTCCTGCCTCCGCCCCTCCAACGTCCTCTCCCCATCCCACCTCGCGCAGTAAGCAAAATCAGTGCACTCCCCTTCCCTCACCCTTTTGCTGTTGTGGCGGTGGTGATTGATGCTGAGGCAGATTTCGCTGCGGCGTCGCTGTGTCATGAACTTCATTTTGGTGTCCCTTACACGAAACGGTGTCGAATTTGAGGCTTCGGGGGTTAATGGGGGATGCTGTGCTAGTCGTTGAGAGGTTAGGGGAGCCGGGGTGCCAATCTGTAGGGGAGTTACTGCGAATTCTCGGGGAGCTAGGTGCACTAGGGTTCTAGATGAAGGACGAAGGTTTGTGTCTCTATGGGAGCGAAATATTGGGAATTAGTGGCTAATGCCTGGGTTGTGTAGATGGTTTAGTGATAGATTTTGCTCCCATTTTTATGAAGATGTGAATTTCGGTGTGACGTTATGGATTCTGGTTGGGTTAATTTGTAGCTGCATTCTGTTACTGTCTATTTGGTTTGGGGCAGCAGTGTTTTGATGGTTCACTTTGGTCGTTTTAACTTGGAGCTTATACGATTGGGGATGAACAATTTGAAGGGTGACTGTTGCGTGTTTTATAGGGAGTCAAGGGCAAATATCTGCTGGTCGTTTTTTCAGAAATGTCGTTTCTTCCTGTATAATTCGCATAATGCTTCTGAATTTGCAATGTCGTGCTTATTCAGTAGTAATTCATTCAATAGGCCTTTGATAAAATATCCAGAGTTTTGTTATCATGCTTTTTATTTTCAAACTAACTTGAATAGGTGAGTTTCTAGCTTGCTGCTGTTTTGACTTGAATTAATCTGTGCATGACTCCATAGATTTTGGCTGTCAGGTATGAGCAACTCGTGGAAGAGGGAAGACTGCTAGAGGTATATTCACAAACTCATTTCTGCAATGTAGAATTGTAGATATTTAACATTTCTACACACTATGAATATAGTATACTTTAAGTGCTTCATTTAACTGATGTGGCACGTGGGTTGCCCAATCATTGGAAATTTGCTTCAAAGACTTTCTTGTTGTGTTCAAATAGCATATTATCTGATTACGCTAGATTGTATTGGAAGGACTGAAGTTTTGTTAGTTCGTGGCGGATGGTCTGCATCAGATAACAGATGGTCAGATGCATTTCCAAACAAGATCAGAAACCACCCAAGCAACTGCGTGTTGTAGACACCTATTTCTGCCATACCTCTCTTATGGTGCCCTTTATCATTTTTTCAGGGTGAAGATTTGGACTCTGCCTTTGATAGTATTTCAGCCTTTTCAAGCAAGAAAGACAACCAGGAGGCTGTTTTTGGATCTGAAGAAACCATTCTTGATATTCGGTATGCTTGGAACTTCCATTTTTATAAACTGTGTTGAACTCAGATGGTAATTGAATTCTTGCTATCATGACGTAGCTATAGCCATGGGTCACCATTTTTTTTTGGTAGTCATGGCTTCAAATTTTAGGAAAACAGCTGTGCCAAAGTAATTGCATGTTGTGACTTGGTCACTGACACATGTCCCCCGCCTCAGTGGGCCTGCATGTCAGTGACCAAGTCACAGTGCAATAATGTCAGAGGATCCTTTTTCCAAATTTTAGTAGGAACTGGTTCCTGAACATAACTTTACAAAAACCAGTCAAAAGGGCTGTTTTTGCGCTACTTGAACTATTTATCGGGAATGGTTTTGACTCAACCATGTATAAAAACACTGTAAAACGGACTTAAACTGGTGATATGTGCTTAAGCGTCTGCTATTGGGTCAACTTTCCTCTGTAAACCTGAGTTGAGCGAAGAAAAATGCTAATTAGGCCAAGATGCAAACTGCTTAATTGAAATTTTCTTTCTTAGCTCTTATAAGTGCTTTTGTTGACAGAGTATTCTCAATTTTTCACCTGCAGCGAAGCAAAACTAGCATATAGAGCCGAAGTTTTTGAGTTACAGAAGCAGCTTGCGCGGCAGCAAGCACAGTTTGATTTGCTTGCAGGCCAAGCTTCTAGTCTTATCCAAGGTAGAAGGGCACGTTTATCTGCTATGTCTAGAGTTAGTGGACAACTACTATCATTAGATGAGATACTTTCTTCCAGAAACTTGGAGGTATGATTCAATAAGTTCTGTTTATTGTTATGATAGTACACGATGGAGGCTTTGATGATGACATTTTATCAAATGATGACAGCCTATATTTGGTGTGCTCTGCAATTTTTCTCACAGTGCAATATAGCCTTTTTACTTTATATTGGTGCACTTCTAAAGGGAATAATTCTGAGGCTGCTTCTTTTGCGTCTCAAATTTTCCTCATGAGCAGATGTGCCTCATTTACTGTATGCAAATAATATGAGATATGAAGATCTGGAGTCTGTGGATCTTTACTCTTGTAAAACGAGATACTAATATGTTCCATAAGGTAATTTTTTGGTAAAGTTTGATTTTCTGTATTTTCTAACTTTCAGATGAACGCAGTTCTTGGAAGAATCGCTGCTACTACCCAAGAACTGGCCCACTATCATTCAGGGGACGGTATATATTCTTTACCTAGAGACAATTGGTCATATCTATTATGCTTTTCACTTTTCATCATTGCATAATAGTGACAATTCTATGGAGTATAGACATCATACTGTATCCAATAAAGTCCATTTTAAATTTGTGGTATGCAGAGGAAAGTATATACTTGGCATATTCAGATTTCCACCCTTATGTTGTTGGCGACTTGGCTTGCACAAAAGAGCTAAATCGGTGGTTTTCAAAGCAATTCGAGAAGGTAAATTACGTGTGCTGTTACATTGTTCTCAGTTAACTGACTGGCTAACTTGAGAAGCTATGACAAGGCAATACCATGTAGTTTGGCAGATTTAAGGACTTTATCACCTTTTCTACGTTTCCAAAACAATGTTCTGCATAGTTATATATCGTTGGCACAGTTTTATCATTTGTACTCTTCGAATACCATAGGATAGCCCTCCATAATTTGTCTGCTTATTTATCTGGCATTAACATTGTTTATGTGGTCAGGGTCCATTTCGACTTGTTGCTGAGGAGGGGAAATCGAAATGTTCCTGGGTTAGTCTTGATGACATCACTAATTGCTTGATGAGAGGTAAAACAATTTTCTTCATTGAATTCTTTGTAATTGATTTTTCATTGAGGCATAGTTAAACCCCATAAAGGAGCATGATTCTAATACTGGGATGACATATAAGTGTTATCTTGTCATTATGCAGGAGATTCTGAAAAATCTCATCATCATCAACGTGTGGCTGAGTTGCAACGACTTCGTTCCATGTAAGTAGCTTTGGCTTCATAGCTTGTTTTAACTTTCAATTCGTAGCCACTCATCATATTCATAACTCATAACTGCTAGCATTATTTAATCATTGAATAAAACTCAAAGTCCGAATATTCTAAATTGCTAACTCTTACTCCCTTACATAAAAGATGGTTGGATAAGATCCATGAAGCTTTAGGGTCATGTGGATGGACAACTTCCTTAACCACCTAATTATTGTAGAAAAGATTATGAAGACTTGCTCTTCTTCATGATTGATGGTCCACTGAATCATCTATTCATCATCCAGTGGTCCACATAAAAGCTTGCATCTTTGTGCCTGAAAATAGGGTTGCACCCTATATGTTCCTTCAATTATATTATGTTGATATGGCTAGCTAATTTCAATATTCAACTTCTTTTGTGTTTTCTTATCTCATTTTTGCTACTGATTCTTTGAGCTGTTATGTGAAATTTGGAGTCATGTTCTGTTCCTCATTTTAGCCCCTTAGGTGTCTAATAATTTCTGTTTCCAGCTTTGTAGCTTTTTCTAGCCCAATGTATTCCTGATTGCTCTATTTTGACAACAGATTTGCTACAAGTGAAAGACAGTGGATTGAAGCACAAGTCGAGAATGCTAAACAGCAGGCAATACTTTCAATATTAAAATCACAAGTCTCATCAGATGAGGCTCATATACATAGGGACATCCATTCTCTTAGGTATACGTTACTCTATGATTATTTTTCATGGATCAATCAGTTTTGCAGCTTTTTACTATATACATAAGTGTATATCTACGAGTAAATGCCTTGAGCAGAAACAAGCATTTATCTTATATCAGTTACCTCCCATTTCTTTATCATTTATCTTCAGGAGAAAAGGTTCTGAGCTTGCTGGAGAACTCTCGACACTTTCACAAAAGTTGCAAGCTTTTCTATCTGAGGTATGTGGAAGCTCTGTTAGCTCTACCTCACCTCCACCCACACAACACTCACTCTCACAGCTCACACCCGAGAGGAAGAAGATGAGTGACACCCTGAAGCACAAAGGTTTGGTGCTGCTTGAGCCACACTAGAGCTGCAGCTGCTCTTCTACTTTATAGAAGCAAATGTCAACTGTCTAGTACATCCATACTTGAGTACTACTACCAACTACACTACTCATTGCTAGTACTATGTACAAGAGAAGGCATACAGCCCCAATACACATGCCACTGCTGTCCTATACGACAGACACTAGGTAGGGAGCTCTACCTGCTCCATTGACCTTGAGAGAGAGGGAAGGAAAGGATACAAGGGCTGACCAATTATGCAACAATTCTTCCCCTAATTGTGAGCCCTTCCTTGATCTCTTTAACACCAATCTTGGTCCTCAGCTCATGGAGACGAAGGCGACCAAGTGGCTTAGTGAGAATGTCCCCGAGTTGCCGAGCTGTCTCGACATACTCGAGCTTGATCTGTCCTCCATTGATGCAATCACGGATGAAGTGGAACTTTGTGTCGATGTGCTTGCTTCTGTCATGGAGGACAGGATTCTTTGCCAAAGCAATGGCGGAATTGTTGTCCACCATAAGGGCTGGTGCTCGAGCTTCATCTCCTGTGAGCCCTGCCAGCAGCCGCCCAAGCCAAACTCCCTGACAGCACGCCGTCGCCGCTGCAATGTACTCTGCTTCGCAGGTGCTCAGCGCGACGATCCTCCGCTTCACTGACTGCCAGGAGATTGGGCATGCTCCAAGGAAGAAGAGCACGCCCGTCGTGCTCCGCCGCCCATCAATGTCGTCCGCCATGTCGCTGTCGCTGTAGCCGATCAGCTCCAGCGCTCCTCTGCTCCTCCTTGAGTAGATGAGCCCGTAGTCGCGTGTCCCGGCCACATAGCGAAGCAGATGCTTGACGGCGACGAGATGATCCTCCCGTGGCTCCGCCATGAACCGGCTCACATACCCCACGGCAAATCCGATGTCCGGCCGCGTGTGCGTGAGGTAGCGCAGCCCGCCGACGATGCTCCGGTAGCTCGTGGCGTCCACCAAGGGAGCAGTGTTGTCCTTTGACAGCTTCAGCTTCTCCTCCATGGGCGTTTGGCATGCTCTGCATTCGCCCAGCCCGCTCCGCTCCAGCAGCTTCCCTGCGTAGGAGCTCTGGCGGAGCGTGATGGCGTTCTTGCTCTGCTCCACCTCTATCTCGAGGTAGTAGGTGAGTAAGCCGAGATCAGACATGTGGAACTTCGTCTTCATCTCCCGTTTGAAGTCGTCGATGTCACGCTGCTCCGACCCAGTGATGATTAGGTCGTCGACGTACACACCGACGATCAGCCGCCCGCGCCCCGTCGTCTTGGTGTAGAGCGCGTGCTCGGTGGTGCATTTGGTGAAGCCGAGGGATTCCAATGTCGCGTCCAGTTTGGCGTTCCAAGCTCTTGGTGCCTGCCGCAGTCCATACAGAGCCTTGCGCAGACGGAGCACCTTGTGCTCGCAGCCAGGGACGGCGAACCCCGGCGCCTGCTGCACATAGAGCTCCTCCTCTAGCTCGCCATTGAGGAAGGCGGACTTCACATCAAGGTGGTGAACTCCCCAGTTCTTCGTTGCCGCCATGGCGAGTAGCAAGCGCACGGATTCCATGCGCGCCACCGGGGCAAACACTTCTTCAAAGTCAATGCCCTCGCGCTGCACGAATCCTTTAGCGACTAGCCGGGCCTTGTGCCGCACGACCTCGTCGTGCTCGTTGCGTTTCACCTTGAAGACCCACTTCAATCCAATTGGACGGCACCCAATTGGAGGATCCACGAGCTCCCATGTCTCGTTCTCCTCAATCGCTGCCATCTCTTCCAGCATTGCGGCCCGCCAACACTGCTCCTGCTCAGCCGCCGCAAAGCTGGGTGGCTCCTCCGCGCTGCCCATATGCAGCTCGAGGTTGTCCAGCACGCGGGCCGCCTGCCCAGGTGGACTTGTGCCCTCGATGAGATCATCCACCGTGCGGAATCGAAGTGGTTTGCCGGAGTACTCGGCATCGACGTTCGCGGAGGTGCTTGGCGGAGGCGTGACGAAGCGAATCGACGATTCGGTGCTTGTTGCAGCAGAAATCGGGGTTGCCTGCCCCGCAGGTGACATCTGCGGCGTCCCCTGCTCTGCTCCAGGAGCATAGGAGGCAGCTGCCCCTGGACTCGCCGTCGTGCCCGATTCCTCTGCTTCCAAAACAGGGGAGACCCCGCTTGGGCTCTGCACCCGTCCACCTCCATGACCCAGCTCCCCTGCACCGGAGTATTCTGTATACTCTACGGTGAAGGAGCTGCTCAGGCCTCCTGGAATTGCTTCCCCATCGCCGGATTCCGCCCAGTCCCATCTTGCCGCCTCGTCGAAGACGAGATCCCGTGACACCACCACGCGTCTTGCCTGCGGATCATAGAGACAATAGGCCTTGCTGCCGCGCTCGTATCCCAAGAACACCATGGGGGTGCTCCTGTCCTCCAGCTTGGCCAGGTTCGGCTTCGTCTTCTTCACGTGACCGACGCAGCCGAACGTGCGCAGGAAGGAGACGTCGGGCTTCCTCCCGTGCCATGCTTCAAATGGCGTTGTCCCCTTCAGGCTCTTGGTGGGCGCGCGGTTCAGGATGAACACCGCCGTGCTCACCGCCTCTCCCCAGAACGTCGCTGGCACTTTCTTGGCCTTGAGCATGCTCCTAGCCATGCCAACCACTGTCTGGTTCCTTCTTTCGACGACGCCGTTCTGCTGCGGTGAGTAAGGCGCAGTGAGATGGCGCTCAATACCTTGTCCTGCGCAGTAGAGGCCGAACTCGATCGAAGTGAACTCGCCGCCGCGATCTGTTCGCAGTACGCGCAGCTTCTTCCCCGTCTCCGTCTCCACCTGCGCCTGGAACATCTTGATCGTTGCCGGAGCCTCATCCTTGCTTGCCAGCAGGTACACCCACATGAACCGGCTGCAGTCGCCCACCAGGAGCAGGAAGTAGCGTCGCTTTCCATGTGTCGCCGACGTGATTGGCCCGCAGAGGTCGCCATGGACGAGCTCGAGGATGTCCCCGGCGCGGAAGCTCGCCTTCTTGGGGAACGGGGCTCGCCGTTGTTTGCCAGCAAGACAGTTGTCGCAGAGCTCGTCGACGTGCTCAATCAGCGGCAGCCCTCGCACCATCTGCTGCCTCACCATCCTGGCCAGAGTATCAAAACTCAAATGGCCGAGGCGTGCGTGCCAGCGCCACGCGTTGTCGTCGTGCCTTGCAGCCAGGCGCACTGGACGCGCGATGCGCAGCTTCAAGGTGTACATCCGGTTCTTGCTGCGCTTCACCTTGGCGAGCAGCTTGCACTCACGATCGCGGATGTGGAGCATGCCGCCGTCGATCAGCACCTGGCATCCCCGCTCGTCCAGCTGGCTGATGCTGACGATGTTGCTGTGGAGCTTGGGGATGAAGTACACGTCCGTGAGCGCCTTGTGCTCGCCGGACTTGCACTGGAACACGACCGTGCCGCGGCCCCGGATGTCGACGCTGGAGTTGTCGCCGAACTTCACCATGCTGACGACGCCGGTGTCGAGCTCGGAGAAGGCTGAGCTGTTCCCCGTCATGTGGTTGCTCGCCCCGGAATCGAGGTACCACACCTCCTCTGCTCCATCCCTTTCTAGCCCGAGGTTGACCTGTGCGCACGTTTCGTTGAGCACAACGCGCGCGCGCTGGTCCTCTGCTTCGGCGTTGATGGCGCACACCTGCGCCATGAGCAGCGCAGGTTCCTCCTCATCTTCCACCGTCGCCAGGTGCGCCTTTTCCCGGCGCTTGGGCTCCTTGCAATCACGAGCCCAGTGCCCGACCTTGCCACAATTTCGGCACCGGTCCTTGTCGGAGATGTGACTGGCGTCGTCCCTGCCGCCACCATCCGTCTTCCGCCGCGGCTTGCCGCGCCTCCTGCTGCGCACGCCGCCACCACCGCCGCCGCGCGAAACAGAGGAACCTTCCCCCTGCTTCCGCTCGCGCACGCGCGCCGCCCACTGCTCCTCTGTCATCAGCAGCTGGCCGCCGGCGGTCGTGCAAGTGGGCTCCTCAGCGCGGTCCTCGACCGCCTTCAGCCGCCCGATGACCTCCTCGATCGAGAGCTCCTTCAGATCGAGCAGTGTCTCAATCGAGAGCGCGATTTGCGCAAACCGGGGTGGCGCGACGCGCAGGTACTTCGCCACCGCCTCCTCCTCGTCGATGATGACCCCCACCTGCGCCAGCTGACTTACCAGAGAAGTCAGCGCAACGCGAAATCCTCGACAGCCTCACCGTCACGGAACGCGATGGCCCCGTACTCCCGCCGGAGCTGCTGCGCCTTCGCCTTGCGCACGCGGTCGCCGCCGAGCCGCATCGTCTTCAAGCTCTCCCAGGCCTCCTTGGCGGAGTCCTTGGCGCCGAGCGTGGTGATGTACTCCGACGTCACCGATTTGAGGATGGCCTCCATGGCCATCTGATCCTCTTCTTCATCGGCCGCGCCCGTGGTCATTGCTGCCCACAGCCGGCGCGCCTTGAGCATCACCTTCATCAGCACCGCCCACTCGGCGTAGTTGGTGCGAGTAAGCATGGGGTACTGCGCGCCGCCGACGTCCCTCACCGTCTTCTTGACGACATAGGTCGTCGACCCTTCCTGACGTCCATCCGCCGAGGAAGGTCGCGCGCCGAAGGTAGACATGGCCACCGGACTCCAACTCAGGCTCTGGTACCAGCTGTTAGCTCTACCTCACCTCCACCCACACAACACTCACTCTCACAGCTCACACCCGAGAGGAAGAAGATGAGTGACACCCTGAAGCACAAAGGTTTGGTGCTGCTTGAGCCACACTAGAGCTGCAGCTGCTCTTCTACTCTATAGAAGCAAATGTCAACTGTCTAGTACATCCATACTTGAGTACTACTACCAACTACACTACTCATTGCTAGTACTATGTACAAGACAGGGCATATAGCCCCAATACACATGCCACTGCTGTCCTATACGACAGACAGTAGGCAGGGAGCTCTACCTGCTCCATTGACCTTGAGAGAGAGGGAAGGAAAGGATACAAGGGCTGACCAATTATGCAACAAGCTCAACCCTATATTTAGCAATATATCCCCAGGTTATTAGATTAGTTGCTCATGTTTCAGGTTTAAGTTTGATTTTGCCCTTGGTTTCTTGATTTCTTTCAGAAACACCATCTCACAATGTATGACATTCTTTTAGGTTTTAGAGGCTAAATGGCAATAGTAGTTCTTACCAAAGTGCACCAGTTATTATTTGATTCTTTGTTTGACGGTACAATCTTACATCTTACTTGTTCCATCTATTCACTCGTTCTCCCCTGCAGACAATACCATGCCTCTGTTCAGAACTTGCTCAACTTCAAGGCACATATATCTTGCAAGGTTGGTACAGAGCATTTTATTTCTTAGTGCTCAGCAGATTTTGTTGTATTGTTTGCATAACATTCTTCTGATCGCTCAAACATTTAGGGGATTATGATTTAAAGGTCATGCGCCAGGAATACTATATTAACAGGCAAAAGACGGTAAGCTCATTCTCACGCTACACATATCATGCCGACATCTTAATGTATCCTTTTTTTTCTTGTATTTTCTTATTGGTTTTGTCCTATTCTTGCTAACATTATAGAAATAAGATGTCCCTTATATGCTTAGTGAGGTGTTGTCAAGTTGTGTAAACATTATATTCCTTATTTTAGGTTTGCCTTCAAATCATTGAAGGACTTATAGAACAGTTTTTCACATTTGCAACAAAGAAATTGAGACAGAAATTGGCATGGCCGGTACTCGGTTGCTTCCATGTATAACTGGTGGTGTGCATGATAAAAGGTGGTTGTCTTATTGAGTTTATACTTGCAGAAAATAGTTAAATGTACTGTCAATGAAATGCCAATGTGTTGCTACTATACACCAAAACTCTGGTGTTATTCTCTTGCTGCAAATGGAAAATTATATTTTTCTCATAAGATGAAGTAAGCTGCTCTCGTGATGTTACTATTTTATGTCCTTTTGTTTTTCTCCTGATATTGCTGGCACTTCATTTTACAGTTCATCAATCACTTGGTTAATCAGCTCGCCAGACACCAGTTTCTGAAGATTGCTTGCCAACTTGAAAGGAAGAACATAGCTAATGCTTACTCATTGCTTAGAGTAATAGAGTCTGAGTTACAGAGCTACCTGTCAGCAGTCAATACCCGTTTGGTAAGCAATCTCCATTGTCATGAACTTGCTTCTTGTCCTCATTTTTTCGGTAATTTTCATTTTACATGCTGTTTCGGTGGCCTTTCATTTTTATGTCTTCAGGGTTATTCTTAATTTATTTATTTTAATTTGATCCTCAGGGCCATTATAATTCATTAATTCAAGCTGCATCTGAAGTACGGGAACAAGGAGCGATTGACGATCGTGACACTTTCCTCCATGCAGTGCGAGATCTTCTATGTATTCACTCAAGTAAGCAGATAGCTCTACTCGGTTAGCTGCATGAACATTTAATTCCCATGTTAATGTTTTTTATCCGCTTATGTAGATGTCCAAGCAACAGTGCCAACATACATGTCGGCACATGCATTAGTTCAGCAGATATCAGCACTTCAATCTGACTTGCTTTCTCCTCAGTCTGAGCTGGAGAATACTCTTCCAGCTGACAGGAAAAGATGTATCAATGAGCTGTAAGTTAACGGAGCACTGTCCAATATTTGGTTTCCTTTACCTTATTCTGTGTCGCAATATATAAAATCATCAGATGTTTATTTTAATGTTTTTTTTGTTATGTACTGACCTCTTCTGCTGTGTAGTGTGACCAATCTACCCATGTATGAACAATTGATCTCAGATATCCAACTGACCATTCAATGCAGTAGATAATTTCCTAGCACGCAGCCAAACTCTGGCTAGAAGTTCTGATCCCAGTGTGTTTCAGCTTGATTTTTCTATACATGGAAAAAAGTTGCCTCATCTACTGTTCATAAACTTAAAGAAGTTCAAATGTAGGAGGGCAGGCATGCTTACTTTTTTATCTGCCCTACAAGCTCTTTGCTGAAAGGCTTGTTGAGTTGGTTATTCAATATTCTGTTTGAAGTTTTAACCTTCAAATCCACTCTTTAGTCTGCCAATAATATCCAGTAGGTACCAACTACCAAGTCCATTCATTTCAATCTCTTCCACTCTTGCAGATGCACTCTGATTCAAACAGTTGAACAGCTTCTGTTTGCATCGTCAACAACTGCAGAACCAATATTGACACCTTGGGTATATTCTTTGATCCCTCAGATTACTTAGTTTCTTGAATTTCTTTTATTTCAGCTCAATAAACCTTGAACTAAACCATGTTCGTCTTATAGCCACTGATGCGGGCACTTGATGATATGGAAAACGCCAATGCTCAAATTGAAGTTTCTGTGGAGGAAGTAACCAAGGCTCGCACCCAAAAGATAAAGGTATTTCATTTGTTGATATGCTATCATGTTATAGTATTGTTGCCTTATGGAATATTGGAGTGAACTAGATAACACTCTAGGAAATTAGTTTCTTTCACCCGATAGATGCGGGCAGAATGACTGGCTTCTTGACTTGATCATGAGCCATCATTAATCAAAGAAGAAATATTTAAGAATGGGTATCTTGGCCTTCTTTCTGTTTCCATTGTTCTTCAAAAGACTTCATGACTGAAATAATTTGTAGATCTTCGAAAATCGTGCCCATGAGGTGGGGAGGGAGAGGCAAATATTCATTGATTTTTTCTGCAACCCCGAGCGCCTCAAGAATCAAGTCAGAGAGCTAACCTCCCGCGTGAAAGCTCTCCAGGACTAGACTTTTTTTTCAAAGCTGGTAAGTACAGGATGTAATTCCAGTTCCTTTCCTTTCCTACTTGCCTATCATATCACAATCTTTCAAAACGCACGATGATTCTAGTCGTTGACAAATGCCTTCTGTCTGCCAGGTCTCACATGTCCGCGACATGTTTTGTGTAAAGTTTGGCTTTGCTCCAACATAAAGTTGGGGTAGCTGTGCAGGGACGATATGGAACAACAATATAGACCATCAGGTAGTGTGGGGATTCAGGTTCTAGGTCCTTATCCCACCGGAGACGATGGCGCTGTTGTGGTATTATTTATTTGCGATCTGTATGTTGTAAAATATGTCAGAAACCACGAGCCCTATCTTTCGTGTATGATTGCACTTGAGTAGGTTGTGTGCAAAGAACATTAGGTGATGTAGTTTGGATAAATGGAAATCGACCTTCAATTGCAGGGGTCCGATGCAGTGATGGTTTATCCGAGCACCGCAGACTTGTTTGGAATCTGGATACATTGTGATCACCTCTAGGTCCATTGGGAGAAATTGACAGAAAAAAGTAGCTCGTTTTTCACTTAAGTCCACATGTAAGCGAAAGGGTTGGTGTTATACTTTATCCAAACAAGGGAATAATTTGGAGAGGACGATGCTGCAGCAGCCTGTGTCGTGGCTGTTGTGTTCGAGCACGTGCCGAGTTGACCCATTCCAGGATTACAGAAGAAAGTTTCTCAAATTAAAAAGGATTGCAATAGAAAAAAAAGGTTGAAATAACTCTACAAGATTAAACATCGTGCTCCAAGAGTGCTATACAGAATTAACACCGAAAGTCTGAAACTGAGCACATGGCGGATCGAAACAACTTTCTGTTCAATCTGGAAGGGATACATGGCAGTACGGTAGCAGTGGATACGACTTCCTGAGTTTTAATCACAACAGTTTGGCATTTCATTTTGCACAAGGACATGATTGAGTTAAAAAGAACCAATGAACATTTCAATTTTTCCACTGCCCATATGAGTCACGAAACATACAGACAATTGGAGCAACCTACAGGGTGTCACATTTACAGGGCGGGGAACTCACTTCCGAAGGAGGCAAGCTAAGGGGGCCTTCCTTATTGTTTGGGTACAATCTTTACAGTGACCTCCCTACTTCAGGGAATGAGGACCGAGTCTTATTCCAAGTTCAGTTCTCAGTATCCTCTGGTATCTTGAAAAGGAACTGCGGTAGCGATGCGATGCGGGGGAGGTTCATCAGCAGCTCTCCGAACGAGTCCTTTCTTGACATGGCTGGTGGATTGGTGGCATCTGCAGTTTTCCCTGTTGGTGCTGAACTGAATTCTTCATCAGAACCATCTGAGGCCTCCATGCCAATTCCGTCACTGTCATTTGGCTCAGGCTTTGGCTTGGCAACCGGCACTGCATCTTTCTGAATCAAACAGCAGAGGGAGTCCACCCTAGCCATCAGTGATCTCTCATCAGATGCAGAGACCGGTGGGCCTTGTGTGTCACCAAGAAGGTACTGAGCGATCTCCTCCAGTGTTTCTTTGGTCGGCACCTCGTTGTTGGCCAATGCTGGATTACCTGAAGTGATCTGCTCTGAGATGCAGTTACCTAGGTGGTTTACCAAATCATCCACTGACATCGATGGCCTAAGCCCAGGCACCTTCAATTGACTCCACCAGTGGGGGATGTTGAATTCTGGAGCTGCACCATTCATGTTTCTGCTGATAGTTTGTGCACCTACAGCACCAGCTCCTGTAAAAATGCCTCTGGGGTTAGAAAGATTAACCAAAATATACACTAATGTATCATGTGAAAGACCTTGTATTTCAATTCATCAATATGAGAGGACTTGAGCATGTACAGGCTTGCCCAACATAGAGGTGCAAGGTATTCGTACCCATGCTCTCAAAAAAAAGTATCCATACTTCAATATACTGATAAGAGTGCATTAAGGCATTGCTAAGACTGCAAAAGAGGGAAGGGGTGACGAAGATGCCATCATAGCTTTTGAATTACCTGTGCCCACTGCCTGAGGAAGATATTCTGCTGGCATTCCAATGGAATCATTCGTTTCATTCTTAGCAGACATGGATGAGCCAGCACATGGTGACAAGGAACCTGAATACCCAGGTAGAGCTTCATGTTCATCTTTCAAATTAGTAAAACCAGCACATTTTGATTCTTCCGGGTCCTCAAATATTGAACACCTAGGTTCAAACAATGGAGAGTCTAATATGATCTCTGGTTGGTGGCTCAATTGATATAGCCGTTGATCACACTGAATAAGCTTCTCAAAATTCTTGCTCAACAAGGTTGAAGGACACTGCAGAAAATGACGCCTGCATATTTTTGAACAATCAGGATACTGAACAGTGGAGGGGCTCAGCAAGTATTAGTATAAACAGCAATCTATTATAAACCAAAATCATGTGTTATAGATGATACAACTCTGTTATAAATTAAAGTTGGATACTGAACCATAGCCTGCTAAATAGTGAGCAGCCTCTGAAGAGCTAACTTTACAATGCATGCAGGCTTCCCATTTTTTCTATTATGCAGTGTGAAACCTATTAAGTTGCATGCACCGATCATTTCTATGAATCTTTTGGAGTCCAAGAAGAGACTGGATGAGCCCCTGTGTTGCACAAATTCACATCAAGAGTAAATGCAGATAGTATGAAACCATAGACTGGGTGATCAAACACAGGGATAGAAAGACCTATTCATTTTTCTTGATTGACTGAAAAGGCTGGCAATATCTCCTTATGTTATTATTATTATTATTATTTATATGAGGCTCCTAAACAAATCGAATCTAGATATGACATAATCCAACTCCAAGTGATTTCAAACTAAGTAACTAATCACTTAGCAACACAACTAAAGCAAACAATTTAAAAGTGCATGCTACAACACCTAGGTGCCCAAAAGGCTGCATAAAGTAGTAGTTCTTTGTTTTCTTCTACTAATGGTAATAAAATCGTCAAAGTAAATTTAAAAATCATGATGCACAAAGTACTACAAAATCCCAGGTAAACATTGAGAATCTTGCACTTGAAGCCTTAAAAACATAGAGAAAAACCGCCCGCGAAAAGAAACATGGAGCAAAATCAGTTGATGTGCTTATACTCCAACAGAAACAGCAATTGTAAGTAACATAATATGACGTACGACCACAATATACAGATTCCATTGCCCATAATGGGACACTCTTATCATATGAAATCCATTGTAGTGAACAAGAAAAGCACTTCACCTGTGCATACTTGCTTGGCCACCAGTGAAATCTGAGGTGGCCTGCCACAATGTGTGTTTTCTTGGCTGAGGATCTGTCTCTTTAAAGAATAGAGGTGGTCTGGCCAACTTCACGAAAAGGAAGACCTCTCAGAACATAAACAAAGGTAGTGAACTAAGAAAAAAAAGGAACAATTATATTTCAGATAAACGTACCACCACGTCCAAGGTTCCTTGTCCATTTTCGGGGCAAGTTGCCTTCAAAGCAGTAATATCTGACCACTGAATTTCTATCTTACTCTTCAGACCAGCTTCCAGTACTTCCCACACAAGCTTATGCTTTGCAAAGTAACACTTGGCCACCAAATCACCTTCATACCGTGATACGTACTGCATAGAAGAAAGAGGTAACTTTAGTTACACTTGAGAACGAAGTTTGTTCAGGTGTACTATTATAAACTACTGGATGCATTAAGACTGCTGAGAGTTTGGCTCATAACTGCTGCTGCAAGAAGCTCGGATAACACAAAGATGCATTGATGTTTCACTAAGACTTCATACTATGACCCAGCTAAATAAATGGTATTTAACATGTTGGCTATTTCTCAACAAAGCATCATTATTCACTCACATGGTATCTTTTGTGTGAACATAATACTTCTCTTATTAACACAAATAAAGAAGGCAAGAAAAGAAGGTATACATGGACCTAACGCATATTGAGGTTCTGGCAGAACTCATAAGGAACAGCACCCAAAAAAAAAACTCACCTCCCATGTACCAATTTTCAATATATTGGCAGGAAAATTTGAAGCTTTTAGCCGTTCTCCTGCTGTAGACATGCCAGATTTGTTGTCTTTCTTCTTGGAAGGTTCCGAACCGCTGTTGTCCATAGAAGACTCTCCTGCACTGGATGCTTGAGAGAGCCTCATCTGAATCAAATCCAACAGAGATGGGCTTTTTTTCAGCCGCAACCCCAACGGGCTAGGTTCATCAAGTACATTTTGGTACATATCCTGAAAGTGTTCAGATCAACATAAGAACAGTGAATCTCAAAGCTAACCATTCTATAATGAATCTATGTAATCATATTTTATTATTTAAGGGCTCATTAGCCATTCACAGAAGCAAAACATTACAAACACCTTGAATTATTCTTTTAGGAAACAAGCATGTGCCCCATAGAAATATCTACAGACGAACAGTTCGCCTGGGTTTTCTGTTCATAAGGTTATTTATAGTTTCATTCCTAATGACACAATTTACTTTGAACATAAAGAAAGTGTTGCCGCCCGCATAAAGTATAAATACTTTGTATATTGGTCAAATAATGGTCTGGAATCCACTAAACAAAACCTAACATAGTGCATAGAGTACATGTACATTATGCTACTCTTTTCTGTCAAGGTGCCAAACCCACAGAACGCTAATTGTACCCACATTAATATGTCAAGATGGTAGTAGCAAATTCCAATCATAGATTGGTACAATCACAAGACTAACTAATTGAACAACATGGTAGGATGACTCCACGAGCATGACTCGACTATTGTTTTTTTCCCTGGTTGCTTCAGAGTGTTACGAGCATGTAGGGAAAGTAAATATGACATATGAGTTATATGGGTCACAGAGAATCCCTGTTACAAATCAGGTGAAATAAACAAACAGGTTTGCAACAAACTGCAGCTCCAAGGCAGGTAACTGCCAACCAGTCTCGCTGAGGCACTTACAGCAGGACAGAGGACATTAATAGCGAAAATTGCATACAGACGACGGACAAAATTTATCTGAATAACATAAGCTGTAACCTCATCTACACAGTTAGACAAGTCCACGAGAATCATCCACTGCTGCATCATCCAGCTCTAGTCCTCAAGCGCTGGTAATTTGGATCGAACACCTGAATTTCACAGCTAAGCTCTACTTCCCGAAAATATCACGCTAAACTATCCCCACAAAATTCTGCCGGAACTCCCCGGTTGGCATCGAACATGACGAAGCAGCAGCTATTCAGCTCGGTCCTAGTCCCAATCGAGCGCACAAAATTTCGGGCAAACATACGGCAGCTCCGGATCTACCTGCTGCTGCTGCGGGGGCGTCGGGGGAGTCGGCTGAGCGGCCTTGGCACGCTTGCTGAGCGGTCCGCGGTCGTCGGCCCCGAGCTCCTCCACCTCCAGCTTCACGGCCGCCGCCGCGGCGCGCCGCGCCGGAGCCATGGCCGCCTCGGCCGGCTCCGCGTGCCGCTTCCCCGAGCTCTGGAGCTGCACCATGTGGGTGGGGATCGCCGGAACCCTAACCCTAACGTTGCCGCCGATCACCGCGGCGGCCGAATCGAATCGGGGTGGGGAGAGGCGAGACGAGGCGAATCGAATGATTCGGTGGGGAAGGGGGAGGAAGCGAGCGCGAAGGCGAAATGGGGAGGGAGATGGGGAGGGGAGCCGTGCTTGGCCTTTGGCGAGGAGAAGGGTCCAGAAATAGCCGCGCTCGCGCCGCGTGACGGCGCGCAGTCCATGACCGGTGGGGCCCGATTTTTTGGCCCCACTCGTCGGTGACGGGTGGTGGTGTCCCGAAGTGGATAAAGTGGCAAGGTCGTTGGAAGCCAGGCGCGCGGCGGTGACTGGCGGGGCCCGCACGGTGGGGCCGGATGCTATGCTCGGTTGGGGGTACTCGCACGAGCGCGCAGCGTGACTCGTTTCGTTTTGCCGCCTTCACGTGGAAAACGCTCTCTTCTCTCTCACTCTGTCACTCACTAGCCGACGGCTAGTCCTACTTGTACCTGTACGATTAGACTGGTGGCACTGTAGCAGGATCAATGATCAAGAACTAGCGTTGAAAAGTCCAAGTCCATGGAGTTTCAAGTGTGTTTTTTATGGGTTCGAGGGATTTACCAAATCAACGAGATCTTTTATCGGTCAAATAACATTGATATAGTATCATATATATATATATATATGTATATGTGTGTGTGTATGCAAATTGTCCTGCAAAATGAAAAAAAAAATAGTGGCTGTAGTAGGATGAAAGTTTTCTCCAATGTTCATGATCCGAATCAATGATGCACAATCAACAGTTTAGTCAACGACACCAGCAGCTAAACTGTCACAGCAAACATAAACTTGCGCGGAAGACAGAATTTTTACACTTGGTAAAACTTGATTCAAATGCTGTAACATGTGGAGGTTCAGAGAAATGGAGAACAAAACTCTAAAGTGTGTGTGGTATATGTCTCACAAGACTTCGCTACCCTACTGTAAAATGAACGAATTAAACGACATGGATATCTAATGAATGTCTTTGATGAAATGTCAAGATTTTATCTAAATTTCAACTATTTGCTCGTGTACAAAAGAAAATTCTTCGTATGCATCCAGTATCAACCCCTGTTGGCAAGCAGTGAAACTCCGTCGTCATCCTGCTCTACAGCAAGGCCCTCCCGGTTCTTCCCGCATTCTTGGGGAGATTTGTCAGGGAAAGAGCCCCTGTCCACAGCAAGCGAGGTTAACTCAATATTCTCCATTCGGTCACCTCCACCATCGTCATCCTCATTCAGTAAATCAGATGGAAGAAGAGTGGAGTTCGGATCGCTACTTGGCACCAAGAACAACAGCGCCAGTGGTAGCAGCCTCGTCACATTTCGAATCATGATAGCAGCCCAGAGGTTATTGAATTCTGTTCTTGTTATTCTCAACAAATGAAGGAGCAGTCCACCAACCCATTGTCCAGTTAATCCGCCAATATTGTCAATGCACATAAGCAACGCGTAGAATGTGCCCTCAATGCCAGTGGGGCAAAGCTTTGAGCTAAGCACCAGCAGAGGCATCCACTTGACACGGTTGATCATTTTGGAGACCCCCTCATCAATCACAGCGAAGTAGTAATCAGGTATCCCCATTTTCAGATTTAGACGAAGAACCAAGATCAGATCCAGCATTCCTGACAAGCTTAACATCAACTGGCTCGAAAAAAGCAGGCTGCGAAATGAGTGGTCCTTGAGAATATTTTGATAAAGTATAACCCCGACAAGGGAACCAACTGACCCAACTGCGAACATAAAGCCAATAAATCCCTGGTAAAGTAACAGACAGTTAGTTTGACACTTTGATTATGTGCTATGAAGGAACAATTTTCAGAAGTACTTATGCTAAATGTTCACAAGATGAGTGGAGTGCTATTTCAAACATAATAAGTGCTGAAGAATTCATAATAAGCTGTCAAGTAGTGTCATTGCTAAATGGTTTCTGAATGTACCTCATGAAAAGACAGCCCTGCCTTTCGGTCTGTGTACCAGTAGAACATTCCTTCTTGGATGTCCACACTCAAAGCAAGTGACACATACATGTACACACATGGCCGCCAAACTTCAGGACATTTTAAGGTTGTTAACATTTTTCCACTTGCTTCTACAAACTTCTTATGAGCCTGGTTTTGTAATTGAAAAAGGAAAAAGTAGTGCAAAAATATATTACTTAAATGTGGTGTCAAACAGGAAAAGGAACAGCATTTTTTTCTAACCTGCCCGTATGGAAAGTTGGGGGTATGGACCTCCTTTAGCACCATTCCAGATAAAATGACCAAGGCGGAGGGTATAGTTAACAGGCCGAGAGCACCCTTCAGAAACACAAGATATATGCATTATCAGAAAGATATATGCATTATCAGATACCAACACCACCTAGCTTTCAAAATCTACCACCACCACCATCCAAAATAATGACAATTGACTTGTCTAACTTGTATCCAACACATCACAGAAGAGAGAAGCAACACAAGTCCAGCGAACTGATTGTTTATGAACATAATGGATATAGGGTTAATTGGATCCATGCCATTACAATTGTCCAAGTTCACTGATATGGGTTGAAATATCATGGCAAGATCAATGCAGATCAATGAGAATTGAAAAATATGAAGCTCTAACAAATTATTATATGAGATGAACTAGTGATACTCACTTGACGCATGAACAAGAAAACCACTTATTGAGAATCCAATAAGACCTCCAACAGATGAACAGAATCCATTTAAGCTTATCATGTCAGCAGCAAGGTGAGGGTACAATATACTGTTTTCCGCCACACAAGCATCTATAGTAACATCAGCTATTGCCACACTAGCACTTCCGGCCATCAATGCCAACAAGGCGAACAGTGCATGGAGCTTGCTATGGAGAGAGATTATAAGCATCGCAATAACTCCGATGAAGCCTGCATACTCCTCAGAACAGGGAGAGGACAAAACAAACAAAATACTCATTTTGGTTTATACTTTTGCTAAATGACGTTTATCTTCTATCAAGGGAACAGTAGTGCAAATGCCATTGTTTCAAGAATAGGCCATATATGTCTGCCTTATGCTGCAAAGCTAGCTTAGAATAAATGCACCTACATAACCACATGGATTCCCTCAGAGTAGCTATTTGGTAAAAATTTTAGCCTCTCTATATGAAGCTTTGGGAGAGGGTTATCGAGCACCGTCTAAGAAGAGTGACAAGTGTGACCCAAAACCAGTTTGGGTTCATGCCTGGAAGGTCGACCATGGAGGCGATTTTCTTAATCCGGCAATTGATGGAGAGATATAGAGAGCAGAAGAAGGACTTGCATATGGTCTTTATTTATCTTGAGAAGGCGTATGATAAAATACCGAGAAATGTCATGTGGTGGGCCTTGGAGAAGCACAAAGTCCCAACTAAGTACATTACCCTCATCAAGGATATGTATAAGGATGCGATGACGTTTGCCCGGACATGTGATGGTGACACCACTGACTTTTCTATTAACATAGGCCTACATCAGGGGTCAGCATTGAGTCCTTATTTATTTGCCTTGGTGATGGATGAGGTCACAGGACATACAAGATGATATCCCTTGGTGTATGCTCTTTGCTGATGATGTGGTGCTGGTTGACGAGAGTAGGGAAGGGGTTAATAGGAAGTTAGAGCTGTGGAGATGCACGTTAGATTCGAAAGGGTTCAGACTCAGTAGGACCAAGACCGAGTACATGATGCGCGGTTTCAGCGCGACTAGGCATGAGGATGGAGATGTTAGCCTCGATGGGCAAGTGGTGGCCGAGAAGGATACTTTTCGGTATTTAGGATCGATACTTCAAAAGGATGACGACATTGATGAAGATGTTAGATATAGAATCTCAGCTGCCTGGTTGAAGTGGCGTCAAGCTTCTGGCGTCCTATGTGACAGAAGGGTGCCACAAAAGTTAAAATTTAAGTTCTATAGGACAACGATTCATTCGATGATGTTATACGGTGCTGAATATTGGCCTACAAAAAGACGACATGTCCAACAACTGAGTGTAGTAGAGATGCAGATGTTGCGATGGTTTTGTGGGCACACACGAAGGGATAGAGTCCGGAACGAAATTATTCGGGATAGAGTCGGGGTGGCACCAATTGAGGAAAAACTTACCCAACATCGATTGAGATGGTTTGGACATGTCCAACGGAGATCCCCTGAGGCGTCGGTGCGTAGTGGGGTTCTAAAGCAGGCCGAAAATGTAAATAGAGGTAGAGGTAGACCTAAACTGACTTGGGACGAGTCGGTTAAGAGAGACCTTAAGGAGTGAAATATCTCCGAAGAAGTAACTTTGGATAGGAGCGCTTGGAGACTTGCCATCCACGTACCTGAAGATCCGTGATCTTTGTTTTTTTTATGGGTTTCATCTCTAGCCTACCCCAACTTGCTTGGGACAAAAAAGTCTATGTTGTTGTTGTTATTGTTGTTGTTGTCTATATGCAGTTTGGCGACGCACGGTTACAACTTACAATATGGTGAAACTCATCCCCGTATTGTAAATAAGTTTGTCTTCTCATTTAGTTTTGATCTTAGACTACACCTACTAAGTGAAAGTCAACTAGTGCATAGTCACAAAAGAATTAGCAGTTCTATGTAAGCTATTAGCTTGCAGGCATGATTGATGCTCATCACCATTGACACACTTGTCACTACCTTTTCAGCACCAAGTCATCCAACTTTTTACTTGTACTCCTACATTTCAGCCAGATATTTTCAGTTCTGGAGTTCCTATTTGAACAAGAGCACTGGCTGTTCCAGGAATCAGGCACAACTCTAACCAAAAGCCAATAAAGCCCAGCACAAAGCTCCTCACCTGCAAGAATAAAGTACGGCCGGCGCCGGTATCCGGCGACGGGGAGCACGTCGGTGAGCAGGCCCCAGAGCGGCTTGACCATCCAGGGGATGGACGTGATGCCCTGGTACACCTGCGCCACCGACGGCTGCACCCGCTGCACGTCCTTCCAGTAGTAGTCGGACGCGACGCGGTTGATGCCACCCCCGAGCCCCTGGCTGACGCCGTAGGTGGCCACCACGCCGAGCACGAAGCTCCAGTGCAGCTCCCTGGCCAGCATCCGGAGCCACGCGGCCGGCGACAGCTGCCTGCCGGGGCCGTCGTCCTCCGCCGCCTTCGCCGGCGACTCCGGGGCCGCCTCGATGAGGACATTTGTCTCCCTCTCCTTGTCCTCGGCGAGGCCGGAGGGCGGCTGCGGCGACATTTTCTTGGTCGCTCGTGCTCCCGCGCGAGATCTCCAATGGCCGGTACCCGGGAGGGAGATTGCGCGGTAAAGCTCGGATTCCTCACCGGGTTTTGCCGAATCTCTCCATGCTGAATCTGGGTGATGGATGCTCCAAGCACAGATTCGGGGTTTCTTGAATCCTAAGCGATATGGAAAGCAACAACAAGATCGGAGCTGGGCGAGGTAGGTGCGCCTGTATCGATCCAAAAAGTCTTTAAAAATCAAGAGAGTGTCTGGCTATTTGCAAAGATATCAGATCAAAGGTTTGCTTGAACCTATTGGTACAATCTAAACGAAAAAAAAATGCAAAAAAATGGACAGAAAATATCAAGAAAAAATTGGCTGCCGAGCCGTGCCCAATTGCTTCCAAAAGAAACATCGCTCGGCATCAAGATATGAATGGAGGTTAGCTGCAGACATCGGGTACAACTGGACTATAAACAAGAACAGCGTGTGGTAAAAAAAAAGTTGCAGGAGATCGAAGTCCTTAAGAAATTGGGAGATTCCATTGGGGGATTAGCCGTTTGACCTTTTTTGCTTGTTTTAAAAATCATGAGCTGGCTCGCTACCTGACACCGGCATGGACAAGCAGTCGCTGTCATGTGGGACTCCCTACGCCGGGCCCACCGCGTGCGGTGGCCTGTACAGGCGGGGTAGGGTACAGCGTGACGTGAAGGTTGTATGGGAGGAGTAGTTAAAGCTAATCGATTCGATAAGATACTATACTAGAGATAGACTCATCACCGGGGCTGCTAGCCCTCGTCACTGGAAGGGCAATGGCGCTTCTGCTGGGCCCACCGGGCAGTGGATAAAATGGTCGACGCTTCGAATGGGTCCGGTCCCGGTGAATGGTTCCTCTCCACCCTCCAGCGACGCGGGAAAAGCGCTCCGGGCACGCGCTAGCTGCACACGAAGAGGAATGGCGGGACACTGTCCTCCTGACTCTGAGTCGGTGAGACCTGATGGTAAGTAGTAGTAGGATTGCTCTTCACTGTCAACGGCTGCACTCACGGTGTTGCTTCAGAGTTTAAGCAAAGTTCAAGCCAGTGCCAGTCAAGGAGAAGAGATGGAGGACGATCTGTGGTTTGATCATCACCATTGCAACGATCAAATTATTAGAGAGAGTAGAAAGTATCCATCCATAGAAGCAGTGGCGGAGCTCCCGGTATGGCAAGTCGTTGCCATACCTTGTTTTACCAGTAGTATACATACTTTCTTTTTTCAGTATTTTCACTACATTGTCACCGTAAATGGAGGTTTGGAGCTCTGTCTAGCTTAGATGTGCTGCACCTTAACTTTAATCTGTCCTCTGCCACTGCGTCCAAGGTTGGTTAGGGGTAAGTGTAACTCGTTACTCTATAACCAAGATGGCATCGTAAATGCTTAAGTTATTACTGGCATTGTCAAAGTTATCTATGTTGCATTGAGGTTTTGTAATGGTGAATAGAAGCTCGACTATATTTGCGAGTTTGACTCTACTTGCCACTTGAGAAGAGAACAAGGTGATTTTTGTGGAAGTTGATGATTTCACCCACAATTTTTAGCACACCAAAGAAGACGTAACAAAAGAGGTAACAATGGAGGATACTATACACCATGAATTGAGTAATGACTTTGTTCCCACTTCTCTTTAGCTTGCTCTCCAACTTAGTTGCACCATCTTATGTGGCATCATTTAGTCGTGGTCAGGATATTGTGTACCTCTCTCACACATACACATAAAACACATTGACGCGGAATCCATAATCTTAGCAATATGATATCAGTGACATTACGGAGGGAACTAGAAAAACTAAACGCGAGAGGCCAAATGCTAATCTATATGTTAAAGTGGTCCAAATAAAGCGTTTACATTTTGTCTAAGTAGTAATATAGCTACATGGGTAACACATATATCAAAGCGCAAGAGGCCACGGCCCCTACTAGGCAACCCCAAACTATGTCCTTGAGTGACGGTGGTAGTGTGCGTAACAAGTCATCATTGCGAGGGATTGTTCGACTAATCCAATCTCTATTGGGATCGGAGGAAATTGAAGAAGATATTCCCCTACCCATAGGGCGTGGAATTTATTCTCTCCAATCCACATGAATAACGGACTAACCAAACAAGCAAACGAGAATAAAAAATCTTGTCTCATGTACAATTGTCTTGGCATTAATCAAATAAGAATGGAAAAATTGAAAGAAAAAACATGTCACTTGAGTTTTTGAGATTTCACCCATAAGATGTTTTGTCGCAAGCTCTAATCAACTCCGTTGCAAAATCACCCTGTGCGTGCATTTGCTTAGCCAATTCTGCGCATTTTTGTCAGAGTGGAGGAACTACAAGCCGTGCTAGTAGACTCTAAGTTTGTTTTTGGAGCTTGGATTATGCTTTATTCGATAGATAAGTTGTTGTGAAGAAATTTTGCATATAGTGAAAATCAATGGACCATATTTATGTGTTTTATTAATGCTTTTTAGAGTAAAATACATGTGCAATCCTTAAAATCCGTACCACTATACCACTTAGGTTCATGAACTCACAGAATACAATTCTAGAACCCTACTTGTTAAGTGATGCACTCTAGACCCATGCCATTTCTCTAGTGCCTTTCTTGCTCATGTGGCATTGCTAGGCATGAGTTTTGTTGCCGGACAGAACCCGACATGCACTAAACACACTAGCCCTTCTCTTAAATTATGAATATCAAAGCCAAAACTCCCGCATAAAACACAACAATTGCACATAAAAAATGACACGTTGGTGACAAACAAAGGGATATGACATGTGACCTATCGCTTAACAATATCATGGTGTTAAAAAAATGTATTTTAGAGTTTGGTCCACTGGCAAAAAAAAGTTTAATCGAACGGCCATTTATTTTACTTGTGTTTTTATGGAACCTTAGTTTTTTTAGTTTGAACTTGTTTTTTTAGGGCATTTTGAACTTGTTAGGAATATCTAACATAGATAAAAGATTGCATTAAGGGCTCCATGTTGGCAAAAATTGATGGAATCGGCTTGGTGTATGTCTTTTTTTTCAATAAAATTGTGTAGGGGATGTTTTTTCTCTCGATAAAATGTCTTATAAAATGGAATATCAAAATGAAGTGACATGGAAATCTCTCTGGCCAAGTCGACCAAATCTCCATAATCAAAGGACCAAATTGCAAAAGACCAAAACTGCAGTGCGAATGGGCGCCAAACCGCCTAAACCCTAACGTCGTCCGCATCCGTCAGTCCCCTCCATTTCAAATCCACATTTCCCCCTTTCCTCCGCCTCCTTTCTTCCCTCGCCGTCTCCGGCGAGACCCGGAGATGGATCTCTCCGCCACCCCCTCCAAATCCAAGCTCAGATCCTCGCCGGCGAAGCCAATCGCCGCCTCCACCAAGCCTCAGATGGACCTCTGCACTCCGTCTAAGCCCACGCCCAGGCGGAAGTCCAAATCGGCGACCTCGCCAGCGCCGGTGTCCCCGGCGACCCCATCCACCATCCGACGCTCCCGCCGCCTCCTTGAAACTCCCACGAAGGCCGCCCCGGAAGTGCCCGTGAAGGCTACGCCGACCCCCGCCACCAGGGGCAAGCGCGCCGCGCCGTCGCCCAAAACCCCTGCCCAGCGCGAGCCCAAGCGGCAGAGGCGGCTGCCGAGAAAGAGAGCGTACTACCGGAAGGTGGTGTACGACGGCGGGGAGTTTGAGGTCGGGGACGACGTGTACGTGAAGCGTCGGGAGGACGCGGAGTCGGACGCGGAGGACCCAGAGGCGGAGGAGTGCCGCGTGTGCTTCCGCGCCGGCGGCGGGGTGATGGTGGAATGCGATGCATGCCTTGGGGGGTTCCACCTGCGGTGCGTGCGCCCGCCGCTGCGCCGAGTTCCTGAAGGGGATTGGGCGTGCCCGTACTGCGAGGCTGAGCGCGCTGGCAAGGCAGTCGAGCGGCCCAGGCCTCCTGAGGGGAAGCGCATCGTGAGAACCGCCAAGGAGAAACTCCTCTCCAGTGATTTGTGGGCTGCGCGCATCGAGAGGTCAGTGAGGTTTTGGCGTTGCTTTGGCTTTCGAAGTTAATGTGGTGTACCATACAGCTCTGGAAATTGGCCTAGTATTTTGTTTTTCTCGAGACATTTGCATTGGCTATAGTTGGTGACACTGTGAATTGGAAATGAGGTGGTGAATTAGTGCTGTGTTTGGATAGACCGTGCAACATTTTTCCCTATTCATGATTTATGTGTGTTACACTGAGTGATGAATAAAAATAGTTACTTTTAGTTTTTAATGTTTTAGTGGTAAAATAGGTTTTTTGAGAGGCTTTAGTGTTCAATATACTGCTGTGTGCCTGGTCCACCGCTTTTTCCTAAAGTAAAAAAGGGTTACAAATATGATTTGTCATGGTAGAAGTACCTGAATATGTCTCCAGATACGCCTCTTATTGTAATGATAGTTCTTGTTCTCTGCATTGTCTGTGGGTTTACGTAAGATGCTTTTGTCTGCAACAGTTTATGGAGGGAGCCAGATGGTACATTCCGGGCAAAGGTAAGGTGGTACATTATCCCTGAAGAGACTGCAGCAGGAAGGCAGCCACATAATTTGCGGAGAGAACTGTATCGTACCAATGATCTTGGTGACATTGAGGTGATCATTCTCTTCTCTGTATGTAGTTGGCTCTTTCACAAATTTTTATTTGCTTGTTCATTTGTAGTTTTAAGTTCTTTATTCATATGGCTTGTGCAGATGGAAACAATCCTTAGACATTGTTCTGTAATGTGCCCCAAAGACTTCAGGGATGCCAACGATGGAGGGGATGATGTATTTTATTGTGAATATGAGTATGATATACACTGGCATAATTTTAAGCGTTTGGCTGACATTGACGATGAGCCTGAGGTAGATGCACATAAACTCAAAATTCTCTCCTTAGAGGCTTGGACACCATTGCAATTTACCCAGTGATCGTTCTTCCTGTTCATTTCTTGTAGATAAAGGAAGATCCCAGTGATGAGCCTTACAGTGCCGGTAATGATTATAACAGTGATACTGATGAAGATTCAGAATATGACGAGGAGGAAGAACCTAAATCATGTTTCTCTGCCAGAAGGAATCAATCACATGAGTTGGCGGCGGTAATAGCCATTCTTTTCTCCCTTCATCTGCTGTTTTATATTGTTTTACTGAAATGGAATATTTCTCAGAATTCAAGGAAGGGTAGGACATATGGCCTACAAAAAATTGGGATACGTAAAATTCCTGAGCATGTTCGGTGCCACCAAAAGACTGAGCTGGAGAAGGCGAAAGCAACCCTGTTACTGGCAACTCTTCCTAAGTCATTGCCTTGCAGGGATAAGTATGTTTGTTCATCTTGTTAGATGTTTCTTATGCTTCTTACAAAACTGCTACTCAGCTGAAGTCTTGTTTCAGAGAAATGGAGGAGATATCTACATTTGTGAAGGATGCAATTTGTAATGACCAATGTCTAGGACGCTGCCTTTATATCCATGGTGTACCTGGTACTGGCAAGGTAAGAAGCCATCTTTTTTTTGCTGCTTTTATGGTTTCATCTCATCTTCTGTGGCTAAACATTAAACCTTATCTTCTGTTTCGTCTACCTGCAGACTATGAGTGTACTTGCTGTTATGAGGAGGCTGAGATCTGAACTAGATTCCGGAACTCTGAAGCCATATTGTTTTATAGAAATTAATGGTCTTAAATTAGCTTCTCCTGAGAATATCTACAAGGTACTTCTGCTGATTACCTAATGATAAATCTGCCTTACTCAACTGTAGCTGGCACAAACCCTCAGGAAACAATTGTAATGGGTATATTGTTGAAAATATGCAGGTTATATATGAACAGTTGAGTGGGCATAGGGTTGGGTGGAAAAAGGCTCTTCACTATTTAACAGAGCATTTTTCAGGTGTTTCGAAAATTGGAAAGCAAGCAAAGCAGCCAATTATTTTGCTCATTGATGAGCTTGATCTTCTTTTGACAAGAAACCAATCGGTAATAATTCAAAACAAACCTAGTAGCTTACCTATTTTGTTTTGTAGGTTTTATTAATGGTATTTTCATTTTTCATTTCCCCCCCGTTATTTGACTGTTGACTATCTTTCATCAGGTTCTTTATAACATTCTTGATTGGCCCACCAAACCAAATTCCAACCTAGTTGTTATAGGTGATCATTCTTTATTTTTATCTTTGATTTTTGCCTTACCTTTTATTTACCCCTTGGTTATTTTGTTAATGAATGCAGGCATAGCAAACACAATGGATCTCCCAGAAAAGTTATTGCCTCGTATATCTAGTCGGATGGGTATCCAACGACTGTGTTTTGGCCCATACAATTTTCGGCAATTGCAGGAAATTATAACAAGTCGTCTGAAGGGTATTGATGCCTTTGAGAAACAGGCTATTGAATTTGCTTCTAGAAAGGTTTGCCCCCCGCAATACCATGTTTATATATTTGTTGTCATGCCTTTTCATCCACCACTGTTACTCTGGCCATCATTCCACCAAATCAGAGGCTAAGAGGCAAGGCAGCAAGTGTGCCAGCAACACATGAAGTGATAGGTTCATGTTATGGTAGATCAGAGCTGAAGCCATGATAGGTGTATGAGGCATAAAAGTCGAATAGTAGTACAAAAAAAGAGGTCGTCTCGTGCAGTCTGAAAAAAAATGTTGAAGTCTGTTGCAAACAAATAATTTAAAATGGTTAGCAACTCATATACCCCGTTAATTAACTTCACTGTGAATATTAAGCCATTTTCTAATGTAATTTTAGCATGGATTTCCATTCATTTGATTATGTTTCCTTTGCATGCAGGTAGCTGCCATGTCAGGTGATGCTAGGCGAGCTTTAGAAATTTGCAGACGGGCAGCGGAGTTCGCAGACTACCGTATCAAACAATCTCAACAGTCTGGACAGACTTCTGCAAATAAAGGTACTGTGCACATATGTATGGGGATCTAGTCACCAAAAGTGTTTACATTGGATTTTTTCTTTCTTTATGCTTACATAAACCTTGATCACCAATACAAATCCACCCTTTGCTGCAGTTTTATGACTTCATCATTATTGTATATAGCCCATTAAACATGGATCCCCGTACTTGTAGGAGATGGTGTTGTTTGCATGGGTGATATAGAAGCTGCTATTCAGGAAGTCTTTCAGGCACCACATATTCAAGTAAGTGGACAATGGTTGCCTCCTACATGAGCCAGATCAATAAATACAGTCAAACTGACATTATTTGTAACTTTGCAACATTTTCGTCTTGTTACAGGTGATGAAGAACTGCCCAAAGTTTGGAAAAGTTATTTTGGTTGCTATGGTCCATGAATTGTACAAAAGTGGACTAGGTGAAGTAACTTTTGATAAGGTGAGTGCATTTTGTTTTGGTGTTCTTTTATCTCCTATGTTGGTTTTTAATATTATGGGTGCAAAGAAAAATTTGCCTGGTCAAGCCCAAGGTGTCAGGCTGTACGGATGGCTGGTTCTGTAGGTCTTGGTGCCTATGTGCCATGGTCTTGTTTTGACTCCAATACTTAGGATGAAGACTCTTACCTTGTACATTAATTTGTCAGGCCAGTTGTGTGTGGCACGACCCCTTCCGTGGCTGTTTCAGCCCCATGCTGTCAGTATAGGGTATACAGACCATAGAAGTGCCATCTACAATGAACTCTTCATTTAGTATTTTTTTTGCTTTGCTGTCATTTTTTTCTTCTGACGACTAAACTATTCCAGCCATTCTATTATGAGAATTCAACAATTTATTCAAGCTTCAGAATCCCTTGTTGAATTGTTTAGGCAATCTCCAGTTACCACTAACTAGGTTTTTTCTTGTTTTCCCCTCTTTTATGTTCCCCTGCTAGTCTGCTACAATATTTAAGCTGGATGGAACTGTTGTGACTGCACAACTGTGTTACTCTGATACTCACCAACATGCAGCATCAGTATCTATTACCCCTCGATACCTCTCATTCAACATTCCCAAGTGAAGTTCACTCCGATACCATCACCACTAGCTCCACTCCAAACCCTATAACCATACTACTGTTTTGTTCCAAGATATAGGAAAATATGTGTAGACTTGATGTATTGTTGTATCCTTGTTTCCTCATATCACCATACCTGTATTGCCTTTGTCCATGTGAACTGAAGCATCAGATGAACTGTTTCATGCTTACTTTGGAAGTTTCACAGCGGCAGGATATTAACAATGCTGCTCTTTTATGTCATTCCTGTCTGGGGCCATGCACATAACGACGTTTTAGTATGCGTTCTTCTGAAGAAGAAAATCTTTTTTTTCTTTCTGCAGTTAGCAACAACAGTTCTCTCCTGGTGCCACGTTAATAGAGAACTCTTGCCTGGATGCGACACTCTCATGAAAATCTGGTATGCTAATCCATTGTAATCTGTAAAAGTCGCTTTTACATACAGTTGACTCCGTGAGTTCATGTACACATACCATCATGTATAATGTATTTAGTGATGTTGTTTGTTGCCTTTGCTTCTGTGTGCCCTTGCAAATGTAGTTACATTGGAATGTCCTTATTCCAACTCCCAACTTGAGTATGTTTTGCACACTGTGATGCCATTTCATTATGGTTTTCTAGTAAATTTGTTGCATGCAAAGCAATATATGGACTAGTGCATGCTTGGATGCAAACTGAAGTGAAAAGTTCAGTCTTTCGGGTTCTGCTGTTATTGCATCCTTGTGTCTCTTGTGTGCTAATTTTTTTGTGGATTTGTTTTTGAAAGTTGAACCATGATTCAAGGTGGTTAAAGTTGGTTCAGCTAGCTCATTTTTTCCTACACTTGGTGCAGTGTTGCTCTTAGTTAGCTGGGAATTATTTGTGCACATTCTTTATTATTCTTGGACATTGTCTTCATCTGTGGCATTTTTGTCTATGCTAGTGAGATATAAACATTGATGTTTCCATACACTTTTGAATTCTTCTAACTTTTATTTGCGCTTCCTTTTATTTGATTTGGTGATCTATATCAATAAATTTTACATATTCCACTTGCAGCTGCAAGCTTGGTGAAAGCAAGGTCATCCTCTGTGAAGAAGGTAGTAAGCACAAGTTGCAGAAGCTGCAGCTAAACTACCCAAGGTCAGCTCATGCATCTGCATCTAGAACTTCCAATTCAAAAACAAAAGTGAATATCGGTTTGAGCCTTTCTTCTCTCATGATCTAATACTAAGTTTTCTTGGTCGGCAGTGACGATGTAACCTTTGCCCTCAAGGAATCCCCCGATCTTCCTTGGTTGTCCAAGTACTTGTGAAGCTCGTACTGCAGTGGTCGTATTCTTAACATTCTATTCTGTTCTCTAGGGGAGTTAACGGCACTTGCCGCTTCATCCCTCAGTAAGTTTGCGTGCCCCTGTTTCTTGCACCGCCCATGTTTGTTGGGTGGCCTTGTTTTCATGTCTCGGCCTTGCTAAGCTACGCCGCATTTTCTGCAGAACCTTGAAGCTATACAGATCCATGGAGAATCCTCTAATCTACAATATAATGTAACCGGTGAAGGACGTGCTGCACTGCACGGAAAGCGTCCGAAACATTTTTCCTCCATTGCACACCAGGATTGTAACCTGCAATGCGTGAAGCAACTTGTACGTCTGGATTTTCGCCGCATTCGAAGTATGATGTTGTTTCCTTGGCACATTGAACCGCCTCATGTGTGAGCTGATGCAAGTGATTTGTAGCTCTTATAACTATGGAATTCGTTACTTGTAAGAATGTTCTGTGATTCATATTTTTAAGAAAAGAACATGTGAGACATCAGATATTTACCCTCCCTGTTGAAAACTTGAAATGTGATTTTCATTGTTCAGTTACTACTACCCCTCTGAAAACTGGTGAGGTGACTTCCCAAATTCATTTTTGGACTCGTCGCCTTCCGCCCCGAGACGGCGAGACCCCGACTACAAAACGGAGGACAGACCAACCAACCAAACATGGCGAAAACAAACGCCGCGCCACCAGGCCCCGGCCGCCGAACCCGCGCGCTCCCCTTCCTCCACCACAGGACCACGACGCACCGCTTCTTCCGCCTCCTTGGCGCCACTGCCACGAAAACCGCCCGCCGCCGCCGCCGCCTCACGGCCAGGCCCACGCGCAACCGCAGGGCAACGAGACCGGGGGAGCCGAAGCGCCCGGGGGCGGCGGAGGAGCCGCAGGATCAAGCCGTCGGGGCGGCGCGGGAACCCGATGCCGCCGCCGAAGCGGACGCGGACGCGGCCGTGGTGGCGGGGAAGTACTGGGCGCACCGCCACAACCTCTTCTCCCTGTACGACCGCGGCGTGCGCATGGACGCCGAGGGCTGGTACTCCGCCACCCCGGAGGCCGTCGCGGCGTCGCAGGCCGCCCGCGCCGCGCCCGGGAACCTCGTCGTCGACGCGTTCGTCGGGTGCGGCGGCAACTCCATCCAGTTCGCCGCCAGGCACGCGCCGCCTCACCTCCCGCGCGCCGGACTCCATCCATTTTCTCTTCGTGCCTCACCACCGTGGTCTCGTGCCGCAGGGTTGCTACGTGGTCGCCGTGGAGATCGACCCCCGCAAGGTGGAGCTGGCGGCGCACAACGCGAGGGTCTACGGCGTCGAGGATAGGATCGAGTTCGTCGTCGGTGACTTCTTCCGCCTCGCACCTTTCCTCAAGGTATGTCTAGTGATTCAGTAGCGCAGGGAGAATTAAATTTTTAAAATCGTCAGAGTTTGTCAAAGCTCTGGACGACCAGCATTCAAGCTTTGAGCTCCTGATTCCTAAACCTCATACCATAATATCTGCACCGTGTCATACTGTCACTGTAAAGAAGAATGCGCAGTAATTCCAGCTGTCAAATTTTTCCTGATTGATTAATTGCTTCTACGGCACCAGGCTGATTTGGTGTTCCTTTCACCACCCTGGGGAGGGCCAGCATACATCCATGCTCCAATCTACACCCTTGATATGCTGAAGCCAAAAGACGGGTACGGCATTCGTTGATTTTGTTTTCCTCCTTACTGAAAGATGAAAAAATGGAATCCTTCAAACAGCTGTAGCATCCACTGACATCTTATCCCGGCAAGTTATTAGCAGCTATGCAAGTGTAGCTCTGCAATTCTCTAGCTATGACTATCAAAGTTTCCAGTTTCCACTGATAGTTCCAAGTGAACCAGAAATTTTACGTTGGTAACGAGTAATTGTTGACATGTTTTCACTATTACGTTAGGATGAAAACATGGCATTCAAGAGCCCATGAACACTTGGGTCTTGACATTACATCTTTGCGTGCAGGTACACAACATTCCAAGCTGCTCAGAAAATAGCTCCGAATGTCATCATGTTCCTGCCACGGACGGTCGACATTAGCCAAGTAGAGGAGCTTTCCTGGTTGTCCTGCCCACCATTAGATTTCGAGGTATGATATGTTACTGCTCTTCTTTAGATTTGAGCTTTCTGTGGGGGACTAGTGTAGTGTAAGTCCATGATCCTGTGAACTCTGATCATTACAGAGTGAAGAGAACTACATACACCACAGACTAAAAGGAATCACAGCCTATTTCGGAAGAACCGCAAGACCTCCAAGCTATCATTGCCAAAATTGGGATGACGAACAAGCTGCTGATTAGTTCTCTAGAACCTCTTTGCGCAAAAGAAAAAAAAGGCTCTGCAGACTTTTTAAGTCAAAAATTAGAACAGGGAGTTTTCCTTATTTCTCTGAAATCGAAATGTGTCGAGAAGATATTAGCAAAATTTATGTGGAAACACCGTATCCCACGTTGATCTGAACCTGAACTGTGCCGGCACCTGTAGAATCGCACTATATACCAACATCCACCTTCAGTTTTGAGAAGAGATAAATCTATAATTGATCTATAAGTGGTACAATTTACAGAACAAAATACAGAATGAAGAGGATCCACCCCTCCATTTCATCGCTCTATCGCCGTTCCCTCCTCTCCTGATCAACAACTACAGAATCCTTCCCCAGAACCAAAAGAATGTCAGTCTCTGATCAGAGTGTGGAAGACCCAGGCAGAATCACGGAGTATTTACTCATCATGAGTTCCTGAAGGTATGCGTTCCCCGATTGTATCCGTAGTAGGAGAGGTACCACCTCACGAACTTCTTCAACCCCATCTCCAGGCTCGTCGTCGGCTTGTACCCGAGCTGCTCCCGGGCCAGGCTGATGTTGGCGTGCGTGTACGGCACGTCGCCATTGCCGGGCATCTCCACCACGTTCTTCTTCGCCTTCACTCGCAGGTACCTCTCCAGGATGGACACCAGCGTGGGCACCGTCACCGGCGACGTGTTCCCGAGGTTGAAGATCCTGTACGGCGCCGGGCCGTGCTTCTTGCCGCCGGTGCCGGTGCTCCGCCCCGCCGTGTCCAGTGACGCCAGGCAGCCGCGCACGATGTCGTCGATGTAGGTGAAGTCCCGGGCGAGGTCAACGTGGTCCCTGCCCCGGTACACCGTGATGGGCTTCCCCTGGAGGATGTTCCGGGTGAAGGAGAAGTAGGCCATGTCGGGGCGGCCCCAGGGCCCGTACACGGTGAAGAAGCGGAGCCCCGTGACGGAGAGGCCGTAGATGTGGTTGTACGTGTGGGTGATCTCCTCGCCGGCCTTCTTGGTGGCGGCGTAGAGCGACGCCGGCTGGTCGGTGCGGTGCGCCTCCGAGAAGGGGACGCGGTCGTTGAGGCCGTAGACGGAGGAGGAGGACGCCCAGACGATGGCCGGCTGCGGGTCGGCGTCCTTGCAGGCCTCGAGGAGCGAGACGAGCCCCGCGATGTTGGAGTGCACGTACGAGGCCGGGTTCTCCATGGCGTAGCGCACCCCGGCCTGCGCGGCGAGGTGGAGCACGTGGGTGAAGGGCACGACGTCGAAGAGCTTCGCCAGGAGGCGGCCGTCGTTGATGTCGCCCTCCACGACGAACACGCCGTGGGAGCCCAGCAGCGCGCGGCGGGCCTTCTTGAGCGACGGGTCGTAGTAGGAGTTGAAGTTGTCGATGCCGACGACGCCGTCGCCGCGCTTGCGCAGGGCCAGCACGCAGTGCGTGCCCACGAACCCGGCCGCGCCCGTCACCAGCACGGACAACCCGGCGCCCTCGGCGGACCCCGGCGGCCGCCGCGGCGACGCCGACGCCCGGATCTGCCGCTCCCAGTGCAGGCCGCCCCACGAGGCGGCGAAGTAGCGCGACGAGGTGTCGACGAAGGAGTGGACGCTGAGGTACGTGGCCGTCATGGCCACCAGGAAGAGCGCCCACAGGAACATGGTCCCCGTGGACGCGAAGCAGCGGTGGACGTGCCGGCTCATCGACCCCGCCCGCTCCACCTTCACCTTCCCCGGCGTCGACGGGTACAGGTCCTCCTCCAGCACCCGCATCCTCCTCGCATGCGACCGGGCAGCGCAGCTCCTCCACCGGCCGCCGCCGACCGGACCTCCTGCTCTCTCTCTTCCTTTCTTCCTCGCGAAGATCAAACCTCTGATTCGACGCGCGTCTCCTCTATGTAACCACGCTCCTTCTCAATCGCGCTCCCTCTTGCGAAACTTCCTCGGAAATGGCGGGTGCCGGCGCGCGCTAAGGAGGGGACGAGAGAGAAGGGGAGGTGTCATAAATAGCCATTGGAGTCGTGTCGTACAGGCTTCCGGGGCTCGGCGATGTTGATGGAGGTCCCTGTAATTTAGCCCCGTTTATTTTTAGCCGCTGGAGGTTGAAGACACGGGCGAGGGTTCGCCTCCTCTTCTATGCTCGGTCGCCGTGGAGGAGGCGTCGTCCTTCCCACCTCCCGGTAATGGCGGTTCGTTGACGAGCGCTCGAGCAGGCTTGCTTCGAAGTGGCGTGACCATGGGGGAGCAAGAGCTTCTGCCTCGTCTCTTTCTCTACCCATTCACATTGTTTGTACACTTCGAAAATTGCCAAAAGTTCATACATTATCACTTATATCTTCATAAATATCTGCAAAAAGTTACAGAAAATGTATAGACGCAAACAGTAAAAAGGGAGTTAACACAGATTATTACCATTCAAATTAACGGAAAAAGGGAGTTAAATATCCCGCAATTTGTCATTTGATACTCTTACGCGTCCAAGGTCACGATCATGACGCCAGTTTTCCCTTGCAAGGCCCAGCAGCAACGTAACAGAAACGAAAGCGCGCACGATTCTTGCATCCTCGTAACATCACGCTGCCGCCATTCCTTAGCCCTTTTCAGCCTATTGCTGCTGCTGTGTCCTGTCGTCACTTCCCTGTAGAGCAAGCCTAGAATTTTTTGCCCCCGTGCCACTGCCAATGCACCATTGGTCATGACATGTATGCCTAGCTATCCACTGCATTTGCGACACCATGCAAAAAGACCAAACAAAAGGGTCTCCTACTGCCTACCACCAGGTGCCCCTTTTGTTGAGGAGCAGACACCTGGCCAAGCTCGAGCTGTGCTTTTCACTCGGCTAATGGATCTGGCTTATCCAATGGGGATCTTCTCATGTGCTTTTCTGTTGGTAGTTTTGTGACACTGAACTGAGGAAAACGCGGTGGCAGTTCCTGTGGTGGACCAGGATCAGGATCGTCCCTGTGTACCCATGTTAGCCTTCTGGCTCTGGCCAAGGCCAACTACCTGACATTTCCAATCAGGGCGGAGTCTGCCTCTGCACATGGTCTAGGCATGGGAACAGGTCCGGAAGGTTCAGGGATTTAGGTGGGGATTCTGCCGGTTTGGATGGCCACCCGAGAGTGGCAGCGTGCAAACAGATCCACGAGGTTCAGCGGCAGGTAGGAGTCAGGTCAAACTGGGCATGTTTCCCCTCCTTGTGAAGCTGCGAAACGAAAGAGCAGAAAAATTCTGAAAAAGGAAAGATTAACAGCCAGTTTCTTTGCGCACTGGGTTGTATGGGCTTGGTGGGCTGTCTGTCGCAGGAGGCGGCCTTAATACTTGTTTGTTATCCCGCCGGGCCGAGCAAAATCTAGCTATGGGTCGTCATGAGGTCGCGGCCCACGTGTGGTTGCGGGGCCACAGCCCACCGCCAGCCAGCCGCCGCAGCTGTTATATTACTTCCTCCCCGAGCGAGAGGAAAGACGGCGGCGCAGACTACATAGAGAGCGCAACCCGCGGCGGCGGCGCGGCGCGGTGGGCCTGCCAGAACCCGTCGCCGGCGGCAATGGAGCGGCGCCTGGAACGGCACCAGATCCAGGAGGAGACATGGCCAGGACGGGTCGCTGCCAACCAGCCAGCCAGCCAGTTCTGCTAGCACCAGCAGCACTCCAGCTTAGCCTCTGAACGAGGTCAGCATCCGTCCACTGTTCCCGTGTTATCAGCCGGCGATCTGGAGGGCCACGGCGATCGCCCCAACAGTTCGTCTTCTGGTACGAGCACGAGCACGAACGGTGTCTCTGCTGCCCGATCACTGCTTGGCATAGTGCTCCGTTCTGAACATCTTTACAGGAGGAGGGAACAGACTCGCTGACTAACCGGCAACCTGAACCTGACTGCTGCCACGCACAATCATCCAGGACAAACAGCTGCGAGTTCCTTTCAGAAAAAAAAGCTGCGAGTTCTTCTGCCTGCAGGCTGCAGCGCCTTTCTGCATTCTGGCTGCAGGCTTCCACTGACATCGGGTCCTTGGATCCCAAACCCTTTGACCATCAGGTCCGCCACCGCTCTGCCACTCTGTTCCTCCCCCTGTTGCATCACCGTCGGCGTGACGGTGTCCGTCACCAACCCTCTCCCAAACAAAGGCCGCGAGAGCACCCACTCACACTCCACCACCGCCGTCTCGGTCTCGTCCCCCATATTCAAAGCACACCACGTTCTTCACCTCCTCCTCCACCGCCGCCGTCGTTGTTGTCGCGGCGACGGGGTTGGCATTTGGCGCGGGCGCGAGAATGGACGCTGCTCCTGCGCCCCCGCCCCCGCCGCCGGATGCGGGCCCGTCGGTGTCGAGCGCCATCGAGCGGAAGCTGAGCCCGGGGGTGGTGCTCCTCGTCGCGATCCTCGCGATGGTCTTCTTCATCATCGGCCTGCTCAACCTGCTGGTGCAGAACCTCCTGCGCCTGCGGCGGGCGCGCCGGGTCGGCGACGCGGCGGCGGGCGGCGGGGTCGGCGACGGCAGCCCCACAGCGTTCCAGGGCCAGCTCCAGCAGCTGTTCCACCTCCACGACGCGGGCGTCGACCAGGCCTTCATCGACGCGCTGCCCGTCTTCGCCTACGGCGCCGTGGCCGGCCGCCGCGAGGGCAAGGACCCGTTCGACTGCGCGGTGTGCCTCTGCGAGTTCGCCGCGGACGACAAGCTCCGGCTGCTGCCGACGTGCGGGCACGCGTTCCACGTGCCCTGCATCGACGCCTGGTTGCTCGCGCACTCCACATGCCCGCTCTGCCGGGGCAGCATCCTCGCCGAGGCCGAGTACTCGCCGGGGGGCAGCCCGTCATTCCTCGTGCTCGAGTCCGAGGGCCTTCACGAGACGGCCTCCAGAGGCGGCGGCGATCCGGGAGATCGAGACAGCGAGGAGGCACCGAAGGATGCAGAGGAGATCGTCGAGGTGAAGCTTGGCAAGCTAAGGTGCGTCGACGGCAATGTCAGTGCCAGGGAATTCGCTGTCGATGGCACAGGTAGCAGCAATGGCAATGGCAGGGGAAATCTCGGACAGAGGAGGTGCCTGTCCATGGGATCCTACGAGTTCGTCATGGACGAGCACGCCGCGCTCCGCGTCTCCATCAAGGCGACGCCCAAGAGGGGGCCCGGGAGCTCGAGTTCGCGCCGCCGCCACGCGCTGTCGGCGTCCGATTTCGGGGGCTCCAAGAAGGGTGCCTGGGAGACGGCGGTGACGGAGGCCGCCGCCGGGCGCTGCGGCGATGGCACTACGAGCCTGAACAGGGATAGCTTCTCCACGTCCAAGATCTGGATGGTGCCAGCCGCCAAGAGAGAGGAAGACGGCCGCCGGACAGCTGAATCGGCCGGGGAGAGGCGCGCGGCGTCGTTCCGGTGGCCGGCGATGTCTGCCGGCTGCAAGAAGCACCGCGGGGGCGGTGGCGGGGTCGAGGCGAGCTGGGACGTGGAGGCGGCAGGAGGCCGTGGCGACAATGGCGCGCCGGCTCCCGCGGAGGACCGGACGTCGCTGGCGAGGGCGGCAATGCTCTGGGTTGCCGGAAGGAGGCAGGGAAGCCATTCGTGATCTGCATTTGGTTGGCACGTTGGTTGAACACACACAATATTGTCTTTTTCTCCATTGATTTCTTCTCTCCTTTCGTTTTGTTTCTTAGATTTATTGTAGTGATTGCAAAGCAAGAAAGAAACTGTAAAGAGGAAAATGTGTTGCAGGAATTGCATTCGTTTGATTTTGCCAGCTACAAACTGATGGGTTTGCTTTAGAAGTTCAGCAGAGTTATTGGCGTTTTTTTGCTTTACAAGGTCTTCGGTGTTTTGCTTTAGAAGCTCAGCGGAGCTGGAGGAACTTGGAAGCCACTCATGAGGAAAGGAAGCATTTGTTGTTTTGATTTGTCAGGTAGATAGTGATGGATTTGAAAACAAAAATTGCAAACCTCAATCTCTGAAGCTTCCTGTCCCTGATGGAAATAATCAAATCAAGAAAGGTTTTTCTTACTGACCATATAGGACACATATTAGTTGAGAATTTGTCTGATCATCTTGTTCTGTTTCAGCTTAACTCCCAAGTCCCAACTCAAAAAAAAAACTTTATTAAACTCTTTCAGAAACCGGTGAATGCAGACAAACAAAGTGCAGGCCTGTCTCATATGATAAACGACACGTCATGTCCCTAACCCTAATAAGAAAGTGAGATTAGTGGCCTGCTGGGCCATGGATCACTGGCGCCATTAGCATCAAGTGGTGCTGGCGCAGTTGACTTGCAACGGCCAGCCTCAGAAGGTGAGTGGAAGCTGGATGAGCGTTTCAAATCCTGTTCTTCCCATGTTGCTTTTGTTCCATTCGTGAGCTGTTCTTCTGGCGGCAGCAGCATTTAGCAAAATCTTAGTGGTAGTGAAGTGGGCCAAGTCATATTTGCCAGTCTAAACTTAACCGTGCACCGTATCTGCTAGCTTGCTGATCATCTTCTCATGAATTTAGCACGTATTGGCAAAATTTCATAGTGAGATAGACGTGTTTTGCTTGAGAAGAGGTAAACATTGTGAAAATTTTTGCACCATTGCTGTTTTTCAAATTATAAGTTGGGACATATGCCCCTCGTTGGCTCTTCGTTGGTCCGCCCCAGCGCTTGTTTATAGTACTGCATTTTACATATATACTTTTGTCTGTAGCTATTGCCTTTTACATGCTAGTTTATAGTTATGTTCTTCCATGTTATTTTATTATTTCGATCAAGAACGTAATCGTCATTTTGGCGGTTGCGCTGTGTCTACAATACTTTAAAAAATGTAAATATTTTCTAAAAGATCGACAAATGTACAATGTGAATTTTGACTTAGGATGAATTAAAATATCTTACATTTGGAATGTAAGATGTGCCATTTATATAGCTACAAACCTTGCGGACTACCAATTTCCACAATTAAATCTTGTAATTTTGAAGAGAATGGCACGGATTCGTGACTTAAGAAAGCCTTCGATGTTGTCTTTCCTAGAAAAACAAAGTAACAAACTTAGAAAAAACACAACCGCGTTTTTTTTGAAAGAAAAACGAGGCACAGCATCAGATAAAGCATTTGATAATTGATATTACTTTCTTAAGAACAGTACAGCGAAAGTTGCACGTCGGACACTTTGCATTGTTACCACACAGCTACCAGGCTGGTGAGTCAAACCTCTGCTAGGGCCGGGCCACACAGCTACAGCAAAGCCCACCATTTCAATTCTTTGCCCTAGTTTTTGTTCTTTAACCCGGGTCCAGGAGTGTCCATGCTGCAGGCATCATTAGCTTCGCATACCCGGTGACTGAAAAGGTGAATGCGACCGGTCAAGCGGCACCAAAGCTGGTTAAGAATTGACCATGTTTTTAAGCATGGGAGCAAGCAACATGCTATCATCTTGAGTAGATGGCAAGGTTGAGAAAGAAAGGCAAGCAAGCGTGCCGCATGCTTCAATGTATACAGCAGAGAATTGTTCAAGGAAGTTGAGGTTTCAAGGAGAAAAAGGATCTGGGCCAGGCAGGAAACTAGTCGCTCAGTAGTAGCTTAAAAGATTGGGAACTAGATGTACCAGTAACACATGATCTGCTGACGGAAATAGTCAACAACTGCAATCATAAATTGGGAGTTCATTTTCCATGCGTACCAGTTCCTGACAGCCAGATACGGCTACTGCAGCTTCATTAGAAAATACATGTACTCAAGCTATCCATGTGCATGCATGGAAAAAAAAGTGCTGTGCTGCTACTTTCTTCTCTCTCTTTTTTTTCTGGCATGCTAGTTGTGTGTGTTGAATTGCGCCCATTGATCTTTTCTGAAGAAGAAAGCTGATCCATGAGCTTGGTATATTTAGCACCCCTGCAAGACTCAAAAGAAAACAAAGGCAAGAAATTTACCCATGGGCACTGTTCTCATTGAACACAGTCAATTGTAATTAACCGTGGCAACTTTAGTTTTTGAGAAAAGAAAATGTAACCTCAGTCGATCCCTTTTTCAGCATCCCTTCTATTCAGTGCATGCACTGCGTTCCTGGTAGCAGCCAGCCACCCTTGAAGCTCTGGTCAGAATCCCCAAAAGGCAGGGGGCAGATCGCATCGCATCGCGCATGAACATTCTTCTGTCGGCGTGGTCTCTCGCGCTTGCTTTCGAGAACAGATCGAGTCCGGGAAGAAGACGGTGAGCAGCAGAAAGGCAAAGCGCGGCACCACATGCGCAGGAGATGGTTTCCTATGTCATCTCTCTACATGGCGACCTGCCGTCTGCCGTGTCCTCTCTCTCCTCCCTCCGTTGAATACTCCTACTGCGTCGCCGTGTTTGGCGCAGGAGCCACGTGCTGCGCCATGAGTGAGACCAGCGGACCAGCTGTAGCTGGTCTTGGGCAATGATTGGCAGCATGGGGCATTGAGCGCTTCCAGGTGTGTTGGGTTTCCGGCAGCCTCTGAATGATCGCAGCAATGGCAGCGGTTCAGACTAGATCACCAAAAGTTCAGGGTTCAGCAATGCAGGTTAACCCAGTTATCAGCGGATTTTGAGTTCAGGAAAAAAGAAATGAAGACGCTTTGAGTGTTTTTGGGAGGAAACACGCATGATTTCTTGTGCATTACCATCGTGCGCGAAGCCCCCCTGTTCCAACCGGCTATCGGGCTATGGCTTCTCCTCCGGCGACCGGAACCATCTCCGGCGACACCGGGTTCGCCAAGAAAAGGATATTGTGGATATTTTTCCCACTCAATTTGCTCTAATTCAATTAGGGACAAACACTAGGGATCCTGAGTTCTTGGTGTTGAGAGGCAAAGATTGTGCTGACACTATGCATAGAATACGGTCACAGCCACTTCTTAGACAAATCTGCTCAGAAAAAAAAGAGTTGTGCCAAAGAGGGCAAAACTTGCAAACCACAAGATCCATATATTATCGAATTTCATAAGAGGTCAGGCCACATCATGGCCTCTACTCTTTGGGGATGTGCTATCCTGCAGTTCTCTCTTCCAACTCCACCAAGAACGACTCCAATGAAGAGATGTCCGGGCATCATATACTGAATTTCTGAACCAAACTGAAAAGCACAATGAGGTTTGTGCAAACAATTGAGCTTGCCATCTAGGCCGGGGCGTCAGTATTCCGTACAGACGATCTTTCGTGCTGGAACCTGTTGCTGACTACATCTTCAAGCGGTTGCTGACCAAATGGATCATCTTCGAAGCAAAGATTATTTCAGTTGAACTCACTCGAGTATAAATACAGTGCAGATCACGCCCGGCGAGGACGAGGAGGTCCACGGCGCGCAAGACGGGAACGGAGGCCGCGGCGACCAGAGTGAGAAGGAAGAGAAAGTCTGTGAACTCGAAACAATGCACTTGGAGCGAGCGCCGCGCCGGCGACCCGCACGGCCTCACCCATCGCTGGGCGCTCGGCAGCATCACCAAGCGAGCACAAGCCTGAACGCCGCTTTGAATCTCACGAGAAATGGATGGGAGGGGGCGCGGAAAGGGATATCCGATGGGGAACTGGTAGCGGAGAACCGGAAGCCACTCGGGGCGACGAGGTGGCCGTCGCCGTTGCCGGAGGAGAAGGGGAGAACACACAGGCGATCCGCCGGAAAAGAGGGACCGTATTGCAATAAACTAGGGGTGTTTATAAAAACGTTCGTAACACAATATACATATAACCCCCTCAACTGGATCGCGACTATTAATCGCGATCCGAATTAGGGGGGTTTATAAAAATATTGGGATCATATTTTACATATAACCCCCTCATTTGGATCGAGATTATTAATTGTGATCCAATTAGGGGGTTAAATGAAAATATTTGGGTCACATCACAAATACCAGATTTCTCTTGTAAAATGGCTGCTCCGACTCGCCGTGATCTCGCCGTGGCCGAACTGGTCGGCGAGCTCGAGCTAGAATCCGGGCGCCCGCATTCCCGGCTAGCACCATCCTCAAACCCACCGCACACAGCTGATGTCAAGACTGGAGACGAGAGACATCAGACATGGAGGAGCAGGCCGCAGCGAAGCCATCGGTGCCAGCCCCATCGACCATGGACTACGCGTGCGGCTTGGGGGCGGAGTGCGACTCCATCCAGCCGTCGGGCCCGTGCTGCGGCGGGTTTCAGGATGGAGAGACCGCCGGGGGCGCTAGCCGGGAGGCGCAGGCGCACGGATTTAGCTCGAGCTCGCCGACCGGATCGGCCGGGAGACGAGGGAGATGGAGGAGCAGGCCGTGGAGTACGCGTGCGGCTCGGGGGCGGATTGCGACTCCATCCAGCCGTCGGGCCCGTGCTTCCGGGCGGACACCATGGTGTCGCACGCCTCCTTCGCCTTCAACAGCTACTAGCAGCGCACCAAGGCCAACGGCGCCGCCGCCACCTGCGACTTCGGTGGCGCCGCCATGCTCATCACCAAGGACCCAAGTAAGCCATCTCCTTCTCCACATTTCAGTAGTAGAAACTAGAAACCAACAATGCACAAACCTTTCAGAAACCAGGAACGATTTCTTCAGCTCATGGAGTCACTGCATTAATCTAATTGTGTATGCTCTGCCTTTTTATTAGGCTACGATGGCTGCCGTTACATTTTGATGTGATCCCGTCACAGGGTCCTTTGGAAGCTCAACCCTTAAGCAGCCTTTTTTGAAGACTATAGGAACCAGAGGTACATGATGTTCACTTCTGATGTTTGTGAGGGCAGTTGCAGTGGATCACTGATTTTGTATAGGGTAAAAGACTCCATCCATCCTATCTAGACAGTCTTTTAACTCCTTTTCCCCTTGTTTTGTATTATTCTGAACAAGGCATGTAATTTCATAGTGGTAAATAAGTCTTTTTTTAACGAATAGTGGTAAATAAGTCTCTGATGAAGGAACATATAATTCATGAGTAGTGTGCAGTGGGAAATGTTTTATTGCATCATATTTCAGCAAAGTATGTCTACAGCACCGGCTATATTTTCTACCTTTTTCCTTCTGAAAATGAAAATTAGAACAGACACCATATATACATTATATGCAGGATAAAAAGAATCTCCCAAACCCTTTATTAGCAAAGGAAGTCTGGAGGACAGGAGCAGAAGATGATCAAGCTGCAAGCATACAGCACAGAGCAATACAAACACCAGAAAAAAAAAAACTCAGAAAGGCTAGACATATGTGCACAGATCAAGCATTATCCATCTCCACTGAGTATGAACTCTTCAGGCTCTCGACGTGACCCCTCCCACCAAGCTTTGCCGCGAAGAAGCGCTTCACGAAATCCATGTAGCTCATTGAGCTGTACCGCGCCTCACCGTCGTTCTTCACGAGCTCTGGCAGAGGGCCGACCGTGGCATCCCGGCATACCGCGTGGAACACTGCCGCTGACATGCGCTCCCTGGTTGGGTGCACCATGGCCCTGTGCTCAATGCTTTTGTATCTCCCATTGCTTAGAATCTGCAAGTGATTAATTGGTAATGGTGAGCAAACAAACACCTAATTATTCAGCATCATTAACCAGCTACTAGCATCAAGGGAACACTCTAAAAAACATTGGTGCTCACACAACATGATGCAGAGGCTAGGCATATATGCTTACCTCAAGTGTGTCTCCGATGTTGACGATGAACGCACCATCAAGGGCGTTTATACCGATCCACTTGCCATCCTTTCGGATCTGCAGCCCCTGAACATCATTTGCTTGGAGCAGTAGAGTCAGTCCCATTCTATCAGTGTGCGGTGACAGGCCCACTACCTTGTCAGCCTGCCTGCATGGAGGGTAGTAGGTCATCCGCATGCTTTGAGGCTGGCCTCTGAATATCTCCAGGAAAGACTCTGGCTCAACACCCATGTCTACGGCCAGGAACTTCAGCAAGCAAGATACTAGCTTTGCTGCCTCAGAAGAGTACCTATCTATGGAGTTCCTATCATGAATTAACATCATGAAGCAGTATATACAAAAGATTCATTATGTAAAATGGTGGTTCTGTGAGTTCATGCAAACCTAAAAGTCGGGGGGTGACTCGGCCAGAATCTCATGTCCCTTGAATCTATTGGACGGAGCACAAGACTGAACAAGTCTGCCCAATCCAGTTTCTGATTCTCGGAAACTACAAAGTGCTGGCCATATCCTTGAAGATTGCCCGGTATCATCGAGTAAGCCTTTTTTGATTCCAGTGGTTGTTTGAAGAATTCAGTTATGCCGTTCCTGAAGTTGCTGATCACTTCATTTGGTACACCATGGTTTATGACCTGCAGTTTAAACATGTGTGGATAAAAGGTTCTTTCATTTTCTTTCCATGTGCAAGCTTTTGCATGTTTGCAAAAAAAAAAAATATTGAGATGCAAACTAGCTATGCACCAGTAATTGTAGTTATTGATGTCATTGTTTTGTGAAACTAAACCGGCCCCAAAGAGCAGTTGTCAAGAACTTCGCTTTACCTGAAAGAAGCCCCACTGCCTACAGGCAGATCCAAGCTTCGCACACTCCTCTTTTGATGAATCCGGATCCAGCAACTTGCTGACATCAATTACTGGAATTGCAGAAGAGATACCATGATCGATGATAACCTCCTCAGCTGCCTCTTCCACCCTGATGTATCTTTCAGGGATCTGTTCATCTGATCTGTTGTAAGTTTGTGCAAGTGCCTGCACATTTGGCACCGGTAGTGATCCTCCAGCTTCCGCGTGCGCCATTGTGATCTCCCACCTCTGCAGGTGCAGGTGATAACTTTGAGAACATCACTTCATGACGTCTTGTTATACTGAAGACCAGAGTAAAGGATGATATCTAGGAATGCTGGCCAAGATCAGAGTCACATAATCGGCCAATGAATTATTCTCACTAGTACAGACGATTTTGGGTCATGAGCCAATGTTATAACAGTAAAAAAAAAAGACAGCTTACAGTACCAAGTTTGTTCAAAGCATATGCAAGATGACGTTTAGTCGTTTGCATTTTTCTTTTTCCCTTAGCAAAATGTTCACATTATATCATTATTAGCTATATATGCAGGCACAATTTATAAGCAGTACAGGCTCTAAACACTACACAGATTGCTCATGGTGAATCCGGGAGTCGAGATGGGCAGTGCTCATAAAGTCCAAATCCCATTTCAATGTGACTCAACTTGTAACGAAGACACTGATTATTTGACCTGACATTGACTTGGAAGATACTATTACTTTCCCTCCACAAAAAACATCTAGCAAATCCATAGCCCACAAAAATTTCAGAAATAAATTTGGATTACAGTCAGGGAACAGGTTCCGTGCTGTGAGTTACCTTCTCCGGTGAGTGCGGAGGGATGCCGGGGAGGCCGGCCGGCCTAGCGGCGGCGGCCGCGGTGGTGGCAGACCGGCAGTGGGGGAGAGTCGAGGGGCGGCGGAGGCGATTGACGACGTCCGCGAGAAGGAGGGCCCGGGGCGGGGGAACTCGCCGGGGTCGAAGAGGAACGGGCCGCCGGCGAAAGAGGATGAAGAAGGAGCACCGGCAGTCAGGCAGCGCGTCGGGCAGGGGTGCGACGTCGCCGTCGGCGGCGCCGCTATCGCCTGCCTATCGGTGGGGTTGTGGACAGGAAAAGGTCCGTTTTTTTGCCGGGGCCTGCCGCCTGCTCTGCTACTGTCACTGTGCTATAGCCATCCGTTTTCCACAACGTGCGCCTCTCCTGTCCTCTTCGTGTACAACTGCACCTCCTGCGGCTATGGCGTGCGCCTGGCTGCCTGCGCTCGGCTAGTCGGCTGGAAAGAAAAACTTTCGACGGCGAGCCCCGGAATGGTGAGCACGCGGAAGAATGGACCCGCGGGAGGCGGGGCAGTCGGATGGTGTTCGCGCAGCCGCGCAGGGAGCGCCACGACATCGGGGGCCGGCCGACGACACGCCGACGACACCTGCTGCTAAACCCCCGGTGCGGTGTGCTGACAAGGTATCCCCGGTGCAAAATTAGCTTGATTAGACATGGGCATCCTGTCCGATGTGTGTTGGGTGATTTCCGGCAGCCTCCGATCGCAATTGGCAGCAGTTCGACCTGGATCACCTGCCGGGTTTTGGGTCTAAAGAGAAAGCAGATACAGAACTTGTGACGATTCACCCACTGGTAGACCTTGCCCTCTCCCTCTCCCTCCAAATTCATGGTCATTGAATCCTTCTCAACTGGCGACGGCGAGCTCCGCGGATGCAAGTAAATCCATCTTTATTTCCATTGGACATCAACGATGGGATGCAAAGATTGGGGACGTTCGGTTCGAGTTCGACCGTAGACGACACAAATGCTAGTTTTCCACACCATCTCTCTCCGGGAGATGCTCCTCACAAGCAGATCAACTGCTCGCTTAGCAGCCAAGGACAAGACATCGAAGAAACGACATGACATCAGGACAACAACGCGCTTGCTTGCACCGAAAGCTCACACTACTGCAGCTGTCTTTTTCAATCACTCCGTGGCCCGCTGTAACACGTTTGGTTTGGCGCTTGCTGCCGCCTCGCGCTGTCTGCCGCCGCCGCCGCCGCCGTAGCTTCGCTGCAGCTCGTCCACCAGCCGCGACGTGCCTCCGTCGCCCACGGCCGCCCGCGCCGCCTCCCCGACGCGCTCGGCCCTGGCCCGCATCCCCCGCCCGGCCTCGCCGCCGCCGTCCATCAGCTCCCAGACCTTCCCCGCCACCTGCGCCCTGCCGACCAGCTCCGGCGCCGCGTTGGCGCCGGCCTTCACCCCCGCGCGGACGCCCGCGCCGAGGATGTCCGCCACGTGCTTCGCGTTCGCGGCCTGCTCCGCCATCACGGGCCACGCCAGCATCGGCCGCCCGGCGGCCAGGCTCTCCAGCACGGAGTTCCAGCCGCAGTGGCTCACGAACCCTCCCACCGCCGGGTGCGCCAGCACGGGGCGCTGCGGGACCCAGCCCCTGGCGATCTTTCCCTCGGGCCCCGCGTCCACCGGCGGCGACCACGCGTCGGAGGACCGGACGGCCCAGAGGAAGGCGTGGCTGGAGCCCACCAGCCCGTGCGCGAGCTCGTCGAGCTGCGCGGCGGCGACATGGACTTGCATGCCGAACGACACGTACACCACCGACCCGGGCCGCCTCGCCGCGCGCTCGTCCAGCCACGGGAGGCACCCTTCCGGGTCGTCGTCGCCGTCCTCTTCCTGCGACTCACCGGCGGCGAGGAACAGCGGCCCGACGAACCATGCGCGCGCCCCCGGGAGGTAGAAGGACTCGAGGATTGCGGCGTAGTCCCCGTCCAGCGCGTCGAAGCTGTTCACCAGGACGCCCCAGCTGCGGTAGCCCCAGTCGCGGACCTCCTCGAACAAGAACCGTGTCACGGGGTCGTCGAGGTCGGCCGCCTGCGCCACGGCGTGCGGGACCTCGTCCTTGGTGATCGTGACGCTCTCCGGGAACCCCGGCACGGGGAACGGGGCGCCGTCCTCGATGCTCCCGGCCGGGGGCGGTCTCGTCGCGAGGGAGAAGCAGAGCGCCAGCGAGAAGGCCGACATGCCGCGGAACGTGAGGCGGCGGACGCCGGCGTCGCTGGCCACGCGCTGCGTGAACCCGAGGAAGAAGTCGGAGACGAGCGCGAGCGGCGGCGCGGGCAGGGAGGCCAGGTACCCCGCGAAGGGTTCCCGGAGCATCGCCGTGGCGCGGGGGAACGCCGGGAAGAGCGACTGTGACTGTGCGAGGGGAGCGCGTCGGTGGACTCGACGCCCGGCGGCAGCTCCGGGTGCGCGGGAAACGGGAGCGCGACGAGGCCGACGTGTGCCGGGACGCGGCGGCGGGCGAAAGCGAGGTTGCCCGGTGTGGTGAGCACCGTGACGCGGAGGCCACCGTCGGCCCCGTGGCGCGCGGCGAGCGCCGAGGCGAGGTGGAGGAGCGGGAGCGTGTGGCCCTTGGTCATGAACGGGAACACCACGACGTGTTCGCGGCCGGAACCGGCCGGGGCGGCAGGACGCGCGGCTTCGGCGGTGGCCATGGCGGTCTAGGCTGCGGGTGACGGGACCATTTTTTATGAGGCTCCTGTCCTACTCCTGTGTGCGGGGCTGCGGGATGACCATCAGTGCGGTTGATGACGTCGACGTGACGTTGGATGATGGCCATGTTGAATTTGCTATATAATATACGATGAATACGACATATTTTTCTACTGTCAGTGCATTGAAATTGCAAAGTTCCTGCCGAGAAAGAAATGTTTGCTTTCGTTTCGGGTAGTCCTGCCGCGTGAGATGTTCGACACTAATTAGATATATTAAGTATAGACTAATTAAAAATTAATTATATAAATAGAGACTAATTTACGAGACGGATCCAATAAAACTAATTAATCCATAATTTAATAATAGATTCATTAGATTTAATAGATTCATCTCGTAAATTAATCTCCATTTATGCAATTAATTTTACGACCAGCGTATATGTAATATTTATAATTGATATCAAACATCCGATGTGATAGGACTAAAGTTTAATCACCGAATCCAACAGATTTGACCATTAATATTGCCTCGTCTAAACACAATTTATTTATTTAGATTCCAGTTTGGTTAACTACCATAACTAAAGCTAGCAATACTTTCTAACCCTTTACTACACATCATACACTCATTTCTTTGACTAACTTTGCCAAGAATTAATTTGCTATATTTTTGTAGCAAACCACGCAGGCCTCGTATAGAAGCCAACTGATTCTAAGAATTCAGATGCCAGAAGCTGGCCAGCTTCCAAACCGGTGGATTTTGGTCCAGATTCCAGGAGCAAGATTTTGGGATTTTAAGAATCCCAGAATCTGGAGCTGGGCTGCTTCCAGCAGCTACTGGCTGCTGAAATTATGATTTTGCCCTTCACTATTCTGGAAAATTACGTGAATTTGCCATCTCCATCATCCTCGATCCCTCCCACTCCGACTCGCATGGCAGACGCATCCTCTCCCCGCCGCTCCCTGCTCCATCATCCGCGCGGCCCGTCCCTGCTCCATCCCGCGCCAGACGGGCGTCCCCTTCGCCTCGGGCAGGAAGGAGTGGTGCCTGGACGGGTACGGGCGACAGCTTGGCTGGCCCATGCGGAGACAGCCGGAGACCGTGGCCGGCGCTCAGGCGACGGCTCGGCGGGGACCCCCGCCTGTCCCTGCCCGCGGCGGCTCAGCCCCGCTGCTCCTCCCCACCCGCGGCCAAGGAGGCGCGCGCGGCCGCCCGAGCGCCGGCCATCCTAGGCGGGGCCCGCTCCTCCCGGCTCGTGCAGCCGTCCCCGCCCCGGCAGTGCTCCTCCTCGCCGGCGCCCGCGGCCCACCAGGCGTGCCCGGCCACTCGGCACCAGCTGCGCTCGCCTGCTCCCCGCGCGTCCCTGCCCGCCTGCTCCCCACCAGCTGCGCTCGCCTGCTTCCCCCGCGGCGCTGCCCGCCTGCTCCCCACCGGCGCCGTCCGCGCCGCCCGTCCAGGGGCCGGCAGTTTTCGCCCTGGCGGCCGTCCCGGTCCGGCGGCGCGCCGGCCCAACCCCATCCGTCCATGGCTGCGGCTGGCCCGCGGCCGCTCCTGCCCGTCTGCGGCCACGGCCGGCCAGCCCCCGCCCGTTCCTGGCCGCGGTCCGTCCCCAGCTGCGGTGGCCTGGCGCCGCCCCTGCCTGACCCCGGTCGCGGCCGCCGAGGCACCCGCCTGTCGCCCAGGCGTGGAGCAGAGGGACGGCCAAAAAATAGCAAGGGCATAGAAGGAAGGCATGCTCCAAAGTCCATAAAATCAACTAGTGGAATCTAGTTATCCAAACGGCAGGATTCAGATTTTATCTCAAATCCAAATTTTCACAATCCATCAAAATCTAGTTTCTTCCAAAATCTGAATGGGCGCGTTTGGTTCGATGCATTTGCCCTGGCCTGGCTCGTGAGGTCATCAGTTTGGTTGCTTGGGAGTAGAACTCGGCCTGGCTGGTGGCGTGCAAATCGCCCCGCCGAGCCTGGCTACCGAGAAATGAAAAGAAATCCGTTTCTGGCGGGCCTGGCTCACGGGAGTCGCGAGGGAGCACGCTGAGGCTCAAAATATGCATGTTTATCTACCTCATCCGGTCATCCAAACAGCAGCCGAATTTGTCCAAGCTACATTCGCTAACCAAACATACGTACGTTGCATGTACATATCCAGGCTCACCTCAGCCTGGGTGGTTTGATGCGAGCCAGGTTAGACCGCTTAAGAAACCAAACGCGTCCAATGTGATCCAAACAGGGTCTAAGTTGTGGCTAAGTTAATGCAACAATTCATTTTTCATTATAATGGCACGCAGAGTTTGCAGTCTAAGTTTATGGACTATTGAGCGAACAAGATTAGTTTAACTTTTTCACTGTGATTGTGAAGAGTGAACCAAGGGCAGTGGGGTTAGCTTTCAGATCGGGAAGTGTGATTTGTACACGGTCGTTTGGATTCTAGGACTAAACTTTAGTCCCCGTCACATCGAATATTTGACACCAATTAGAAGTATTAAATATAGACTAATTATAAAATCAATTGCATAAATAGAGACTAATTCACGATAGGAATCCGTTAAGCCTAATTAGTCCATGATCTGACAATGTTATGCTACAGTAAATATGTGTTAATGATAAATTAATTAGACTTAATAGATTCATCTCATAAATTAGTCTCCATTTATGCAATTAGTTTTATAATTAGCTTATTTAGTCTTCCTTATTCGTATTCAAATATTCAAATATTTAGTCCCCTGGATACAGAGCCCCGTAGAAAAAAGAAGAGGAGAAGCCGCAAATTCAGAAGTGACAAACAGTGACGCCTCGGTGGTGGTATGGTAACAAGCAGAGGATTGCGGAAGAGAGGAGAGAGAGAACCAAGCAGATACTACTCCAAAGCCCAGCCCACTCTCTCACGGTAGCCCAATTTAAAGCCCATACTTTAAAAAGAAAAATAAGCAAGCCCAGCCCACAAGAGAACCGTGCGGTTTCCACTTTCCAGAACCAAACCTTAACCTGTCCCTACCTGTCACTCTCGTGATCCAACCCCACCCGGCAACGGCGTTATATCAATCCTCGCGTGATCCCGTCACGCCTTCTCGCCTCCGCGCAGCGACGCTCCCCGGCTACCCCGCCCCATCCGCGAGCCCGTCGCCGCCAGCAGCCTCCCCACCCTCGATCCGCGCCGCCGTCGCGCTCCCGGAGGAAGCAGATCGGAGAAGGTGAACTTCCGACGTTCCTCTCCCCACCCTTGACCCTCGTCCTGTTCTTTGTTTTCCCCTACCCACTAAGCCCTAGATCTGGTGGATTCGTGCCCGCCGCGTCGCATTCAGCGGCTGATTGTGTTTTCGAGCCGTAGATCTGATAATTTCGGCTGGATCCGAGCGATTTTGTCGTTTGATTTTGCCTGGCGCTTTCGTCGTCTACAATTTTCTCGCTAGCTTCGCGGAAAATCTGATTGGTCTCGGTGTCGCTTTGCGGCGGATGGTTTGCAGGTGATCGACTGCGATGGCCCGCTTGTACGTCGGGAACCTGGATCCTCGGGTGACGGCTCGGGAGCTCGAGGACGAGTTCCGCACGTTCGGAGTTCTTCGGAGGTCAGTGCTCTCGCCCCAGATCTCTCATCTCCGTTTGGGCCTCTTAGAATCCAATGTGCTTCTATGTGCGTCCGTTTGGGCAATCCATAAGGACGAAATAAAGACTTACGAACTGTCCGTTTGGGTGATAATTGTAAGCGCAAATAAACAAAGAACTCGTTTCGAGGCAGAAGTTTCAGTTCCATACCTTAGTCCGTCCTGTGTTTTAAGGACAATTGAGAGTCACATGTTGTGTTGCAAACCCTCTCTTAGTGTGCTCAGTATGGATATCACCTCATCCTATGCATCATTCTGACATTCCCTGTATTGTATATTGTTTCACTAGTGTGCTCAGTATGGATATCGCCTCAATACCTCATCCTATGCATCATTCTGACATTCCCAAAAATTTGTACTGTCCGTTGGTTGTGTGACTACTATTTGTTTGCTAGGCCCTTGCATGGCATAATCTTTTTAAAAATTCACCAGGGATGATCTTAGGTTAGCTTATCTGGACAAACTGAAAGTTATGGTCTGTTTTCTTAACATCAAAGAATGTGATGATGTTCTGGATCTGTAATGTCCCTAGTACATTTTGCAATTTTCTGGATCATGAACATTAGGTGCATGTATTTTCCCTTTGTAACCAGGTATGCTGTTTGATACTGATGATTTCTGATACGTTTTTTTCTTTCAAAATTTTATTTGTGGAAGCAGTGTTTGGGTTGCTCGGAAACCACCTGGCTTCGCATTTATTGATTTTGATGACAAGAGGGATGCTGAGGATGCAATCCGTGATCTTGATGGTATGTTGTGAACATGTTAAACCTTTCTCAGCATGTTCTGTTAGATGTATAAGCCATTCCTCCATTTCAGTCTTAACTGTCTTCTGGTGAAGGTTTTATATGCTCTTGGTGTTTTTTTGTGAGGAATACGAATTGCTGTTAAATTACATCTTGATTTTCTATGGAACTATGATTCTGGCTTTGGATCAATGATCATAGTTGCCTACCTTTTCTATCAGATACTGACCATTGTAGGTGTAGGAAAGTAGGAAACATTAAAAATGCTTTCTCTGATCACAAATAAGTGGAATGTGTGGCCATCAATATTTAAAATTTCACAGAGATTAACAACAAAAGATTTGGGCAACTATATTTATCATAGAAACAACTTTTCATAGCTTTTTACTTTTTCTTTTTAAGTTATTATTATTTCTATAAATATTTCTAGTCAGAGTGTCAAATTGAAGACCATGTTGATCTCCTAAACTCCTAATGGAGTTGTATTTGTCATCAGTCAGATGAAGTAACATATGATTGAGTTCAAATTATTTGATTTTCTGTTAGCATTCTTCTTAGTTTCAGGGATTACATTCCTGCCAGCCTTATTTTGTAGTTGAGGGCTTGTATATTTGTGTGTATATGGTCCTCTACTGATGTTCTAATCCTTGTAAAGCTAATGATACCTCTTGTATTATGATTTTGTAGGCAAGAATGGATGGAGAGTTGAGCTATCACGTAATGCCAGCAGTGGTCGTGGTGGTCGTGATCGGCATGGTGGGTCTGAGTCTAAGTGCTACGAGTGTGGTGAGACTGGGCACTTTGCTCGTGAGTGTCGTTTGAGGATTGGTTCTGGAGGTCTAGGCAGTGGAAGGCGCCGAAGCAGGAGCCGCAGCCGCAGCCGTAGTCCCAGATACCGCCGGAGTCCAAGTTATGGAAGAAGGTAACTGGAATCAATGCTGCATACTGTTATACTTGTTTTGCCCCTGGCCCCCTTCTTCACTGACTCTTTATGTATATCAGTACATATCCATCTACATTGCTATAACGAGTATAATCTATATCATGTTGCCAAGCTACTTCAGTTTTTTTTTTTTCATCATTTTGAATCTTCACACATAATGACACTGTCTAGTTTGTTCTTTTTTAGTGGAAATGGATGTGGATCATGCTCTCTAGGAGAGCTTTTAAATTTCATTCTGACCTCTTTCACATTCATCCACATCCTCTGGGCTATGTGGGGTTTGAGTGATGAATGGTAGTAGATTTGTGTATTGAACTAGCAGAAATAACATTCATACTCTTATTTACATTAGTTAACTATACAAATATGTGCTTGCCCCCTGGACAGGTAATTACGTAAGTTGCATAGCGAAACAATGAATCTGATGAAAACATTATCTTTGCAAACAGAAGCTACAGTCCTGCAGCACGCTCTCCAAGGCGTCGTAGTGTGTCACCAGCCCCAGCTCGTGGACGCAGCTATAGCAGGTCACCGCAGCGTGCACGGGAGACGTCTCCCTATGATAACGGGTAATGAAGATTTTAGTTTCCTTTTTTTAAAATTCTTAGGCACTGAAATATTGATGCAATTTCACTATTGATATTGCCAGATACCGTCGCAGCAGGAGCTAGAGCCAGATATTTGTGTCTGATGAGTGTTCTGTGACAGATATTGCTCTTTGGCCCATCAGCTATATGATCAATAACCTACTCGAAAGATCCGTCGTGGACTTCTTGACTTTTGGTTAAGGTTCTCATAACTTTTATCTATCTTATTATGCCTGTGTTTACTTTATAATCAGTAGCAAAACATATTGGTGGGTGTATCTATTGAACTAAGATCAGCTGTCTTTTCTTGTGTGGTATAAAGGCATCGTCCTGCACCGCTTAAACGACTCGGCCGACTACGGCTTATGTCTTCATGGTTTTGTTCTGCGCTCTTCATTCTTCGCACGCCCTCGCATGCTTCATTCAGACAAATGCTGCATGTTAGTCTGCCTACAGCTCCTCTTCGTGATCCATTTGCCTCACTGAAGATGCTGCGCATCGCAAAGCAGTAATGACCTTCCTTCTCATACCATTTGGTAAGGTTTGATTGTGCTGACAAATGCAGCATCTGGTAAGTTTCTCCGTAGGCTGGTTCAGGAACTGCAGTGTTTAGATGGATGACTCACCTGCGCATCACGTATAATTCCTTGCTTCAGAGAACCCAGGTAAGTGAGCGTCAGAAACTGAACTGACCTGGCCGAGTGCTACGTTGAGTTGACTTCTGGCTTTGCTCCACGTTCGCTGCTTGCCACCACACGTTGCCTGCTTTCAACAGAGGAAGACTGTTGCATTCAGCAAAGGAAGTCTTCCTCGCCTTCTGCCTCCTTCACTGCATCGCCCTGATTGACCTTCGTAGATGCCTTCTTCGAGTGCTCTTGAATTATGTTCTTCAATAGAGCCTGCGACGAAGTTGAATCCTACTTCCATCATTTGCTCTCATTTTGTGATTATTTTTGCAGATGATATAATTCTCTTTTAGCTTCTAATCCTGTTGGGTAGGTTAAATGTTGGGATAAAAGATGGTGGAATGTCAAATGCTATTGGATATATTTACAAATGGTAGATACATAGTGGTAACCATCAGATTGATGGTTTGATTACTGTTTGCGCCCTATACGTTCGACCACGCGGCTCATGGTTGCTATCTGCGATTCCATGTTTCTGATCCAGTTAATCGTGCTGTTGATGGTGGCTGTACGGTGCTAGTATCAACGTCGTCCAGTAATCCAGCATGTTTGCTTGCTTACATTCTACGGGATCCTGAAGGTGGTTGGCGTGCTGAATCAGGCGTCTCCTGGGCAACGGTTTTGCCTTCCGCGTCTCTTTGCTTGCGTACTTGGCTCCTATTTTGCGTGAGCTGTTTAAGATGTGACACGCAACTTCACTGCTGGAAAACAAAGCAAAGGAGCAAGTCCAGGTCTACTGGTGTGGTGGGTTAGGTGACGCATCGGTGGCGTTCGGCTCCGAGCGAGAGGGGGCATTCTTTTTCTTTATACATGGAGGACGAGGGTGCCTTTTTTTTAGGACTTGTACAGTTGTCAGTTGACAGAGAGTCTTAGCCCCCACAGAACCACTCAGATGAACAGCTGCACGTGCAACGTATTCAAGTGCCACGACAAAGAATAAACGACTGCGCAAACGAAACGCGTGGGAGGAGAAAAGCAAACAAGCAAACGAAACAAACATTTGTTATAAACGCAACTTAAAATATCACATGCGACAAGACCTTTTATCACAATAAAATCAACGCAAGAGTGATAGAGGAGGGAGGAGCAGTCATGGAATGCAAAGGGAAAGGGGGACACTACGGCAATGGATGCGCAACTTCTGGTCCCCTTTGTTTTAGTTTATGACAGATTTTGAAGGTTCAATTTTGGAAAATTTAAAAGTCAGGTGACCTCCAGAATCGAGAATTCAGCGATTATGGATTCTCGATTCTGAATTCTATAAATCATATGATTTTTGAATTTCTCAAAATTAAGCTTTCAAAATCGGCCATAATCGGCCATAAGGACCTCTAGTGTCGTAACCTGTGCAATCCCTATGTTGGAAGGAGTTTTAATACCACTATAGTATTATAATTGTGCTCGTAAAATACTCTAGTCGCAAAAGCATGCCGTTTTGTACATCTGCACAATTACCAATATATCACTTTGACAATTATAATTACTAATACATAATGTTTGCATAATATAAAAAAAATGTATTGGGTTGGGACTTTTCAACGCAACATGAGCTATACTATTTTAATAGTCCAACCGAGATATTGTAGTCAACACGACAGCATTTTAAGATTACAATTAAGCTAGCCAAATGAACTGTATATTAAGGGTGTTTGGTTTAGTTCGTGTCATATCGGATGTTTAGATATCAATTAGAAGGACTAATTATGATCTAACTATAAAACTAATTGCATAAATGTAGAATAATTCACGAGACGAATTTATTAAGCCTGATTAATCCATCATTAGCACATATTTACTGTAGCATAATATTTTAAATCATGAGCTAATTAGATTTAATAGATTCATCTCGCGAATTAGTATCCATTTATGCAATGAGTTTTGTAATTAGCTTATATTTAATACTCCTAATTGGTATCAAATATCCGATGTGATCATTATTTATTTTTTGGCCTAATTGTGCCTCGCATCTAAAATTTTTAATCTGACTTTTAGTGATTTTTACATCAGCTTGGCAACAAGATCAACAGTAAATTTTCCATATTTACCCCCTAGCAACAACCATGGACTTCTTCAGTTCCTCTCCTCTCCAACTGCAACCGGTCAGGTCCAACCCAGTGCACGGGCACGGTCTACTGTCTTCTCCCCGGCAGTTCTCGCTTTCCAACTTCCATTCCCTGTCGCTTCCCTCCCCTCTTCCCTTCCCTTCCTCGAACTCCGCGCGAGCGTCTGCGATTCCCAGCGTCCGAGCGAGCAACCCCTCCCCGGTCTCCTCCCCGGCGAAGGACCGGCCTCCGGCTGCTCCGGCGCCGGATGAGCGGGGAAGGCGGTTTCTTGGGCGAGCTGCCGGTCAGTGTAGCAGCGGAGTAGCGGTCTGGCTCCATGATGTTCGATTCGAGGAAGGTGGATGACGAGATGGCGCTCACGACGCGGAGGACAGTCAGGTGAGCACAGCGCGAAGACTCGGTGTTCCTTTGCTGTTCAAGGTCTTTGCGCGTGGAGTTGGAGATATATTTTTTTCTTTGGGCGGGGGGTGGGGGGGGGGGGGGGGGGGGTGTTGGAGGCGCAATTTTGCTACGAATTTTCGTGGTTTCCGAGGGTGATTGTCGAGGAAGAGCTCTTGGTTGGGGTTGGTAAGTTGGTTGGTATCGTGCTTTGCAGTCCTTGTAGTACCTTTGAGAAACTTGGAATTTTGTTTTGGTTCCTCGGATTGGAAGCTACCATAATTTGTTCGGTTCTAAAAGGAACCATACCCTTTTATTTTCTCGAAATAACTAAGAGTAATTATGTTGGATACTCCACTAATTTGCTAACTGTTTCTCGAACTAATTTGTTCACTGATGATAACAGTTTATCTTTAGTATGAGTGGGATTAGATAGAGATTGGTGCCAAATAGATGAATGAAACAGGAAGATTATTTCATTTCTGGCTGTGTTTATGGGTCGGATGGCCGATAGCCTAAATGATTACTGAACCATCCAGTATGCTGTTTTTAGTGTTATTACTGAACAGGGCAACTCTAATGCTATCTTCATTCGCAGATTCCGTGATGAGAGGGCAAAGCCAACTATACCCATCCACCAGAAGCAGCAAGGCCTAGCTGCTAGCAGGTTCGGCTTGGGAAGTTCAGGGAAAAACAAGATTTTTGTTTCAGGAGATGACTTATGGTACAACAAGATTATTGATCCGTCAAGTGATTTCATCCTGACATGGGCCTATGTTTTCCGTGTATCATGCTTCATTGCTCTATTCATGGATCCTCTGTATTTCTATGTGCCCAAAATCTTTTATGCCCCAACCACTTGTGCTGGGAAGGATAGACGTCTGACCATCATCGCTACTGTCTTCCGATCAATTGCCGACATCTTTTATGTCCTACAGATGATAATAAAGTTCAGAACAGCCTATGTTAATCCTAGCTCAAAATTAGGGGTTTTTGGTCGAGGAGATCTCGTCACAGATCCGAAGGAAATCGCAAAGCAGTACCTGAGATCTGACTTTATAGTTGATTTAGTAGCTTCATTGCCTTTTCCACAGGTAATTTGGCTCCTTTTCAGAACTGAAAACTGCAATGCCTTTATGATATGCTGTGTTTATACTTTGTTCTTGTTGTTTTTTGTATGATTGGCTGCCTTTGGGTTACCAAAATAAATTTTCTTTGTTCTCATTTAATGTTGCCCTCTGGCAGGCATGCACACCTGCTCTCTTCTGATTTTTTTTTTAAACATGAAACTGGTTTCTTAGTTTTTTACCCTTAAAGATTATACACTATAGTTGAGAGTCTGTAGATGGTGAAGCTATCTGATATCTGATGTTTGAGTTATCGCTGTTACCTGACTATCTGATACACCTATTTTTTCCTTTCTTGCAGATCATAATTTGGTCTGTGATACCAGCTATCAAATATTCTTCGTCTGAGCATAGCAATGACATACTGCTTCTGGTTGTTCTTGTTCAGTATATTCTAAGATTATTCCTCATGGTTTCCTTGAATAATAAAATAGTCAAAACTACTGGAGTTTTCGCAAAGACTGCTTGGCAAGGAGCTGCCTATAACCTTCTGTTGTATATGATTGCTAGCCATGTATGATACTTATATCAGTCATACTTGCAGGGCTTGGTCACTTCATATCTTGAAAATTTCATATTAATTTTAGTGCTACATTTGTTCTACAGTGGAACTTCTCATGATGTAGTTTCTTCTTTCAGGTTGTAGGAGCACTATGGTACCTGCTAGCCTTTGATCGCCAGATCGCATGTTGGAAAAAGTATTGCAATAATGAGCCTAATTGCGAGACTAGGTATATGGACTGTGGCGTACAACAAGATCTGAATTGGAATGGAACCTTAGTCTTTTCTATATGTGATGCTAATGATACTGACAATCCCAATTATGACTACGGTATGTTCGAGTCATTGTTATACAACAGAACTCCTAATCAGAGCTTCCTGAAGAAGTATTTCTATTGCCTTTGGTGGGGCTTGCAGAATCTAAGGTATGCCTTTATCTGAACAAATGTACTCTGAAAAAAGTCATGACTGTTTATTTACTACTCGAGGAAGTTCAAATAGTAATTATATTAGTATTATCTGTTCAAGTGAAGATTCAGAGACAACAAAAGCAGATCTTTGTTAATCGTCAATATGAATTCTAGCTTCGGTTATGCATGGGAAAGAAACCCAAAGATGTTACAAGAACAGTGAATCTGAAAATTGGTATGATGATCATAGTACATTTCTAATATGCTCTGTGGCACTCCATTCTCTCTCTCTCTCTCTTTATTTGAACAGTTGCTATGGCCAGTCATTGTTGGTGAGTACTTATCTTGGTGAGACGCTGTATGCTATATTCGTGGCAGTGGTTGGTCTTGTCTTGTTTGCGCATTTGATTGGAAATGTCCAGGTACTTTTATCTAGCTTATTGCTTATTACACATGCAAACTGAGGAATATAAACCTGAGATTTTTGTCTTGATGTGCTCACAGTTTCCCATTCATTGTATGTTTATTTGTACAAGTGTGCGATAGTGTCGTAGTGGTTTGGAATCTGCAAATCTTTTGTTTCGTCTTGAAGTTGGTACAAAGAAATCTTAACCAGTTAATTATACTGAACAAGCTCCCCAATCCCATTATCTCCAAGTATTAGTTAGATTTTGTTTTTGAGGGGTAATGCCAGCAGTTCTTTTACAAGGAAAATTCTGCTTATCAAATCTCGTTATCTGCTAGACCTACCTGCAATCAATCACTGCAAGGGTTGAGGAGTGGAGATTAAAGCAGAGAGATACTGAAGAGTGGATGAGACATCGACAACTGCCCCACGAATTACGGGAGAGGGTGAGAAGATTTATTCATTACAAATGGCTTGCAACTCGAGGTGTGGATGAAGAATCTATATTGAAGGCTCTGCCTGCAGATCTTCGCCGTGACATCAAGTGCCACCTTTGCTTGTATCTTGTTCGTCGGGTAAATTAGCTTACTACCTTTGCCATCTCAGTTTTGGCTAGCAAACATAGATGATAGTGTTAGCTGGCATATCTCTTATGAAGTTTTATGGAGAATTCATAGCCTCGCAGATATCTTATGTCTGAGTATGTTATTAACCTTTTACATTGCAATCCTGCAGGTCCCACTTTTTTCCCAGATGGACGATCAGCTTCTAGATGCCATATGTGAGCGTCTTGTATCCTCCTTGAGTACAGAGGGCACATATATTGTCCGTGAAGGAGACCCAGTGACTGAGATGCTCTTTATCATTCGTGGTAAGCTGGAAAGCTCCACCACAGATGGTGGCAGGACGGGTTTCTTCAATTCAATCACCCTCAAACCTGGTGATTTCTGCGGCGAAGAGCTCCTTGGATGGGCTCTCGTTCCCAAGCCTACCGTCAACCTGCCATCATCCACTCGGACAGTTAAGGCGATTCTCGAAGTGGAAGCGTTTGCTCTTCGAGCTGAGGACCTCAGGTTTGTCGCCAGCCAATTCAGGCGCCTCCACAGCAGGAAGCTGCAGCACACGTTCAGGTACTACTCTCACCACTGGAAGACCTGGGCCGCGTGCTTTATCCAGCATGTTTGGCGCCGCCACAAGAGGAGGAAGATGGCCAAGGACCTGAGGATGAGGGAGTCATTCTCCTCCATGACATCGTATGAAGACGATGCCTCCCTGGAACAGAATCTCGCACTCAGGAGAGGAGTCAGCATCATCAAGGAATTGCCTAAGTTCAGGAAGCCTTCTGAGCCGGACTTCTCAGCAGAGCATGACGAGTGAGGGATAGCTTAGTAGTTGATATATCATACATTATTTGGTAAGGCAAGATGGCTGTTTCTGCTGCGAACAGATCCTGCCTCGTTGGTCCTCCTGCAAACATGCACTGGTTTCAGGCTGACAAGTTACTGTTGTGGATAAAACTTTCTAACATCTGGGCACCAACTAATATATGGGGAAACAGCTAAGAAGCTGGGCAGTCAGGGTTTCGGTGTCTGAAAGAAATGAAGAAGAAGAGGAGACTGTTATGTTCTGAAGTAACTTATCCGTAGCACATTTTCATTGGATATGCATTCAACCGATTGTTCATACTGTACATACACATGTAGTTGTGCTTGAGCAATAGGGACCTCACCTTAGAGTGGAAGATTGCTGTGCTGGCTGGCCGAGCAGATTTTACTTCCTTAGCCAGGGCTTCAACTATTCTTTTTTTTTTGAAGTGTGTAAATTGCAGCAGGCTGTACCGTTAATTATTTGTTTTACACCTGTAAAACCATACCCGGCTTGGTTATTCGTTGTGAAATTTGTGGTCAGATTAACAAGAATGAAACAACGTGCAGATTCTTTTTATTTATGTATATTATTTCCTGATTTTGTTCCAGCTGAGTGGGGCAAGTCAACAAGGTGATAAAAGTACGCAAGACTAACGTTGTGAAACCAGCAACAAATGGGCACGAATCCTTCGGCAAATCGAAGTAGCACTGGCAGTAAATGAACATGATGATGGCTACCATTTCAGTCCGAATCTTTTCCGGAAAGGGTTCTTTTTTTTTGGAAGGGGTCTATTTTTTATCATCCAACTATTAACAGCGTCCAATTTTGGCCATCAAACTTGAAAACCGGATATCTTTGACTACCAGACTGAAAACCAGACAATCTGACCCTCTAGCTAAGATATCCAATCCGATGGTTAAAAATGTACTACTTCCTTTTCCCCATTGCCTGAACAGAAAACATAGTTCAAGCTAGACGAACTCACGTCAGGAGTATTCAACCGGGCAGAGACAGAAGTATCAGCGACAAAGGAAGTAAACAGGACTGTTTCTTGACGAACAAGAGCTCCAGAAATCTATCCTGCAGTTTCCTTCGCGAACAGTTCCTGGCGGCTGGCGCCAAGATCTCTCTCAATCAGCTTCTGGATCAACTTGAGCAGGCCGAGCTGATTATTTTTGTGTAATAGCATCTTAAGCATAAAATTGAGCAGAGAGTTGGGTATAGTCAACGCATTGAATCGTTTTTCCACTAGAACTGAACTACTGCCACTACAAATTCAAAGAATAGATGCCGTATATTTCCATCATAGGACAAATGTGACAGATTGCACAATTCCAGTTCCTCCTAATAATTTTCTTCGGTTAGCAGCACACCTTGTTCAATGAAGCACAAAAGGCTAGCTTACAACGGAATCCTATATTACTATCAACTACAAGATCAACAAAGGAGCAAGTTCATCCAACAAATAGTACTATGTATCAGCTGCCATAGGATCAAGAAAAGAAGCAAGTTTAACAAAAGGACGCAGTATGGTTGCTTTCCTTCCACTCCCTACTTGTTGACTCCGTTGCAAGCATCCATTCATCCATCTCCCTGAAGCTGATTTGACCAGTGGCCATCCCTCTCATACTCGCCTATCTGCTTCTTGATGATTGATGGGTGATTCGCTGTGCTTGGTGCTGCCAAGGCGTTCAAGCCATGTGTGCAGCTTCTGCAGCGACATCGATCTGGTGCGAGACGCTGAAGCCCTGAGCTTGTCTCGCTCCTGGTAAACGAAGATGCTAAGGCTTATGAGAAGGGCAAGGCCAGAGGTTATGCCAGTAATGAGGAACAGCCCACCGAAGTTGCTGAAGCTGAGCCTGGACGAGTTGATGCCGTCGCTCTTACTCTCACAGGCTCCTGGGTCACCGAACCATTTCCTCTCTATCCGTGCCATCTCCTGCTGCACTGCAGGTGTCATGATGGCCTGTGATACGTCGTGCGCCATGGGTGACCCTATTGGAAAAGCCTAAAACAATGTATCGAAAATCAAATCCAATCCAGTTTTTTTCACAGTATACGAAATATCACATTGATTAGTGGAAAGGACTTACAAATCCAAAGCCTCCCAACTTGTAGGTTGGGCCAACCATGGTGTAACCTTCACAGTACTTTGACAGGAAGATCTTTAGGTAGGGGACTTCGTCAACTATTGCAGAGACCCCTCCGTTGCCTGATCCCCTTTGTAGGGCCTCAGCATACTCCTCTACTGTGACATAACCCAGCAAGTCCTCCTTGTGGAAGCCCATTTCCTCCAGCCAATACTTCACAGTAGAGTCACTTTGGTACCCCACACGGTCACCATTTCTTAGAAGATCTTGCACGCTAGTCACAGTTGGCTGGAGCCGCTGGACTGTCAGCATTGATGTCAAACTCGCTGTATAGCTTGAGGTCAAGATAAGCACAACGAATACCCATATGATCACCACAAATCTTGATAGGTTGCTCTCCAGCTTCTCCTCTAAAATAAAAAAGTTATAATAGGTAATGATTTAATCAATCCTCTTTAGCAGCGAACATGGAGGAAATACTTACTGTGGGAGAAGACAAGAGTCGAGAAGGCAAAGTAGAAAATGATGCCAAATTGTTGCCAAGGTGTGCCATGGAATTCAGGGTTTATTCGGTGCTCAATTGCCCACACAACAAAACCTGTTAAGAAGAAGAAGGCAAGGCTGGTGATCCAGAGGGTACTAGTCAGTGGCTGTAGGAAGATCCACACGCTCCTGCTCGAATCTTTCTTCAGTACCACGATCATCGACAGCCCTGTGTCGGTGAAGGGCATTGTGAAGGCCACCTTATTCATCCTGCTCATCGAAATCGTCGTGTCACCAACCATGACATCAGCTTTCTGCAACAGTCACTGCCAGTTATTGTTCACAGAAATCACTTTAAAATTTGGCCATATTAAGAATATTTATCATGTCTGCACTAACCTTTTCAAACACCAGACTGAGAAGATTTTCATAACTGCCGTTATTAGTAGATGGCACATATTGGTAGGCCACTGGATAGGGTAGGTTCTTCATCAGCACATCGAAAACATCGATGCAGTAACCTGTGACAAAAGAAGTGTTGGTTCTCAGGCTGTAGGAAACCTCCACAAGCTGATTGAACCCATGCCTTGAAGGCACTGCAATACGAAGCGGCCTTCCGGTTGAAGACATGCTCCACCCTCTTGGAGCAATTGCTAGATCACCTGGCCAGAGGATTTGTTTAATCCCTTTCTCATTGGTGGCCTTTAAATTCTTGAAGATCCCAGATTCAGGTGTCCAGAACCCAACCGTCCTCGCACTTTTACCGATCATGTTAATAACCTCATATGTTGATAGCTGCAATTGGCCGTTTACAAGCCTGAACCTCCCAGCCAGCCCATCAAATGTTGTGTTGAGCACTGCACCTAGAAGTGTTCTTCCAGGTGTTGAGCTGGACACACTGTATTTATTGATTGCTGCAGCAAGAGACCATGCTGTATCATACGCCCAGAGCAGAGGCGCGCTTGGGTTAGGCACATCTCGAATGCCCGAATTTTCCAGCAGGAACCTCTCCTTGAACCTTACAGTGAAGTTCATTACACGGTCAGTTGCCGGGACATAAGGTCGGAAGGTGACAACCCCTTGCATGTCATCAAACTTGTCAGGACCAAGGCTGTCCACTGCACTGCCAATGCCGGCGGTGGCTATCCAGACATAACCATCAGACATCATATTGGCAACACTGGCCCGGTGGAAGACACGAGCAGCAAGGTCTGGAAGCATGTGCACAATAAAAACCCGTGTGGAATTCTCCGTGAGGTAGTATAATAATGTGTCCAGGTAGCTCTCAGTTGCATCAATGGGCAAACCTAAACTATCTGTAATCCGAATGTTGTAACCCTGAAAGGTGTATACAAGCTCAGGGGTAATGCCAGCTCCATATGTTGAGTCTTCATAGATTAAGCTGGCTGTCCGCCATTTGAACATATCAAGGATGGCAGCAATCAACTTGGCCTGGGAGGAGGCTTTGGGTGCAGTATGCAGAAAGAATGGTGTTAATGATGGCGTCAATGCTGCAGAAACTGGAGCGAGTGAGAGGATTGGAGTGAGTGTGTGATTCCCAAGGTAAGAAATGTACTCAGCTTCTGCTGAAGTCAGAGGCCCAATAATTGCTTGCACGTGATCGTTTCTGATTAGATCATCGGCTGCAAGCACATCAGCACACAGCACAGTATACATTAGTAATACTCAATGTTGACCAAAAGCAGCTATGCATCAAACTTGCTGTTTCCCTGAACTATGGTTTGCTGACAATTAAAGCATGTTAGCAGTGCTGATATACTGAAGCCTAAAGAACTTGGTCAATTCTACTTAGTAGTTTCTTACATATTATCAGTTAGATGTGCCTATGGTCTATTATACTCAATCCAAGCACGTAGAATTCAATATCCAAAGTCCACTTCTACCAGGGATGGCAAAACAGCCTGCTTCTAGCAGGGCAAAAGGCTAATGGAGCTGTATATAAACAGTGGCAGAGCTTGCCAAGGAATTGAGAGGGGCCAACAAGAGCGGGTTAGCATACATAGAGCAATTGCTCTAAGTAGAGAAATTAGCTATTGCTTTAACAAACAGAGGAGGGTAGGGTGGCTATGCCACCTTAACCACAAAGAAGGTCTTCCACAACAGCTATTCCAGTGATACCAAAGAAAAAACTGAACAGTGTATAAAACTCTACAATAGAACACTTGGAGAAGAGATAAGATATCCAGCATAGGGTGCAGAGTTGGCGCCTTCGCGGTATCAATCAATATATTGCGCCATAGACAACTAAAGAAAATATAGCTCATCGAAGAAATTCCAAATGTAAATGTGTGGAATTGGATGATTCTAGGACGGCTTAGCAAGCTAAACTGAAACACAAACTTTGAAGATTGGTGGGATGGGATACTCAACAAAGTATACGAAGACCAAGCCCAAGTTATATCAGACTTAATCGTCCTAGTGCTCTGATAGTGGAAGGGCCTTTTATTTAAGCCAAAAAATGATGGATGCTTGATTTAAGACCACTACTCAAGGATGAAGTGGACGGGGCGGGTGCAAACTGGAGCTAAATAAGTTGCGAGATTATAGTGTACTGACAGCAGTCTGGGGCTTGTGCCTCTGCACATACTTCCTTGCTTACCTTCTGTGCTTGGTTCTCCTTTCAATCCTTTTCTGTTCTCTACTCCCCTTTTGTAATGGTTCTTTACTACTTCTCCAATGAAATGTATCAGAGCTCACTGCCCCTCTATAAACTTTTTTGTAACTAAGAACCACAACAATTTGATAACTGGCACTCCAAAGTGCTGCTGTTGTTTCTCAAACCTTTGAAATGACATTGCCATTTTTTCTTTGATTTTCCAATTTCCCTATCACGTGAAATCATGCCCCTGCCCCTTCACTTGATGGATCACGTTGAGTGTGAATCGATCCAATTGCTCGAAAGAACCACGTACCTTTTCCTTCGAGGTGAGCCCCCAGCAGAGCTCAACCAGGAGGCAGATGCATCCTGGTTCAGGAGTGGGCATTAGCCTCGATACGGGACTACCGGGGGCGGCGACGGCGCCATTGAGATCGGCCCGGAGGAACTAGTGGCATGGAACTTGGAAGGTCACGGGAGCTGGGAGGGTGGGGGCGTGCACGGCATGCATCCCGCCAGATGGGCGCTGGGCGCAGCAGCCGATAGGCTCCCGTGCTACTCCAGAAGGGCGCTCAAAGGGCGGAGGCAGGGGTCGCGGGCTCGGGTGGTGGTGGCGGCGGCGAGCTCCAGACTCACGGCGCCGGGGCCGGGGCCGGCGCCCTGGCGGCAGGACGTGTTCCCGTGCTCCCCCTGTCTCGCCCCCCCCCCCCCCCCCCCCCCCCTCCATGCCTTCTCGGTCGCCGAATCGCCGGTGTGGCCGACAGCCAGGGCCGCCGGCCGCCATGGCCATAGCTGCCAGGCGGCCGGCCAGCACGCGACGGCCGCGCGTGCGCTGGGCGGGCGGCCGGCACGCGCCGCCGCGAGGGGGGCAGGCGGGTTGCCGCCTACGTGCGCTGCCTGCACGCGTGGGGGCCTTTTTCCTTTTGCGCATGTCCGTCAACGAGGTGGTCCGCATCGTCGAGGAGTTCAGCTATGTCGATATGGACATCTTGCAGGAGATGCGGCCGACGACCTGCTGCTCCGCCCGTAGCATGCTCCATGATAACTTGTTTCCTCTGCTCGTGGAGAAGAAAAGGAGACGGGATGGGAGAATGGGAGATGGAGGCTCAGAGAGGGAGCTTGCTGTTGGTGGTTTCTGATTGGAGAGAGTAGGATGGTTGGTGCTTCTGTCCTTTGGATTTGCTTCAGTAAAGAAGGAAAAAAGCGGTGGGCAATAAACAAGCTGATACGGCTGTGCTTGGAAGATGAGAAGAGGAATCAGGGAGACAGGGAGTGCTAGCGGGGGGAAGAAGACGGCCGAGGTCCCTCGGCCAGGCGCGCCGCCAGCAGCCGCACGGAGGTGGAGAGGGGGGGGGGGGGCGGCGCGGTCGCGCAGGAGGGCGGTGAGGATCCGTCGGTGCATTAGTTCAACATTTGAATGGAGGAAGAAGACGATGGAGGTGGAAGAAGATGTGTGGGTCCCACCGGTCATACAGATAGAAGGAGATTGAGCACCGGGTACTAAGTTGAAGCAGGGGTATTGCGTCCACGCGATGACTTGTCTTGCCACATGGGATAAATTAACAAATAGTTAGTCTCGTACGAATATAAGCGACAAATCTGTAGAACCTAAAATAAGGATTAAAGAGGTATCATCCATGGCAAATAGTTCTTAACCCGAGGTAAAAAGGTTATTTCGTGAAAGAAAAAGGAAAATAAACAAAGTTTGACCATTGATACATAAATAATATGATATGAATGGACTTCTAATGATAAACAATTTATATAATTATATCTTTTTAAAACTTTACTAATAAATACTTATAGAAATTAATGTAGAGACCATAGACCATATCAATTACCCAAACGGCATCTTAAAAACAATACAAATAGCATCAAAATTTGGGTAAATCTTCCCTGAGTCCCACGATGAGGCCCCACACGTTACTAACGGAAGTTTCTCTGTATTACTGCAGACAAACAACTTCCCAAAATTTTACCTACAACATTAATGATTGACATGTAAAAGTTTTGCCTATCCCAAAGTTGATCCTCCCATCCTTCTTCTCAAAGTTAAACAATACATCAGCGGTCACTAGATTTTTTTTGTTACGTCAGAGAGTATAGGTCACTGCCCACTGGACTTTTTTTTTTTAAAAAAAAGGCACTTTCGAATCCTTAAACCTGTTTAGTCATTGCACTCTTACCAGCGTGCGCCGCCGTGACGACGTCTCCGCTAGAGTCCCTGACGCGCAGGACCACCCGCCTGCTGGAGCTGGCACGCGCGGCGCCGGCTCCGGCGCCGTAGAAGTCGTCCAGCGCCATTGTGATGCAGGCGAGGCTCTTCCTCCCCAAGTCGCTCGTCAGGTCCAGCACCACGCCGACGCGCACGGCCGCCGCCGCCGGCAACGGCACGTCGACGCACAAGACGTGCAGAAGGAGCAAAGCAACAAGAGCGAGCCTGGGACTGGGACGGCTGCAGTGCCTCAAGGACCACTCCATCTTTACAGTACGTGTTCGAGCCTGAGCTGCTTGTTGCTCCCGTTATTAATAGGCGCGCTTAGCCGCGTGGAGAACTAGTAAGCTTTGAAAGTAGAATAGCTCCAATGGTGACATTGAAATTGTAGTAGAGTAGACTCTGAATTTTCTTTAGCTCGAGACTCTGAGTTTGACAGGTCCAACCGAAGCTGGGACCGGCCTGCATCTTCGACGTGTTTTTTTCAACTTTGTTTGTTGTTTCCTCAAAAAAAAAAACTTTGTTTGTTTCCTCTATGGTTGACTCAGATACCGGCCTTCGAGGCTTCGACACGATCCATCACCGGCGTCTCACAATACACTCCGTGCAATGCCGAGGACTCAACAGAGGATTTACGTTGCTTCTTGTAGGATGATTTTTCCTGAACTGCGTTGACCGGTTCTCAGTGGCGGTGGGAGCGGGACAGTACTGATTATTAATCGGTTCTCAGCAGAACCGATTATTGTTCATTTTGTTTTTTTTCTTCTATTTTTGATGAGTAGGCTAACATACCAGGGGAAAAAAAAGTGATGTGGCTGCCAACATGGCGAAAGACCACATATCAAAACTAGCTCAAGCGTAAAAAAATGCAAGCTATTCATACCTCGAGGGTGCCTTTATATGGTTTTAGAGTTCAAGAGCCAAATCAGGCTTTCACAATAATTCGAGGACAAAAATGGACTTTACACTAAAAATAGACTAAAGAAACTACCTCATCTATTCCCTTGAACCAACTATTTGCTGGTGGTGAACCGAGCCCAAGAAAATCGGACTTAAACTGGTGTTCCAGTCGTTATCAGCTCAGGTACAATTATAAAGTTACTGAATCTAGCGCTACTTGTGGACATGTGACTCTACATCTGGTACCAGCTTTCGTGGTGTTTTCTTTTTCTGCTTGTACTTGGCATAGGAGTACCAGACACCTCCAAATGTGTTGATCACCAGTCCAGTAACATTAAGAGCGTGTACTTCCACACCTCCCAACAGAATAAAACCCAGGGTCTGAAAAGAGGAAAGGAGACAAGGTGTAGGATGCCTTACATATAAAACTTGAGCTAAAATGAATCTAAGGTTCTAGCAACAGATTAAACTGCTCAGACAAGAGCATAAACTTACCGTAGATCCGACACCCTTGAGAACTCCTACTATTGTTGTTGTCAGGGCAGAATTCACAATCGTGCACCAAAACATGGTGAAATTGAGAATGATTCCCATCACCAGAGAAATGACAAGAATAACACTGAATGGCAGAGAAGCTGTCTGCAGTTCACCAGATAATGCAAGTTAGGACAGAGGCATACAACGAATAATTTGACGCAGAAAGCTAACAGTAATATTATGCTAATGAACAACAGTGAAGTGTGAGACTACTTGCTCTAGAAACTCAGGAAAACATCGGCGGGTCATCATTGCGAGTTAAAGGGGTGAATCAAGGGATCGTAAAGAGGTTGCTACCTTAGATTTACTAATCAAATTTGGATCATGCTGGATGCAGCATACTCACCTTTGCAGATAATACTGCAAGAGAATGGGGGAATTCTCCTGTTGCTATAATGAGGAAAAACAAAAATGGAAGTGACAATATACTGTTGTAAAACATCAAATCCACTGAAGAAAGACCATCCTCGGCACCTGATTTCTCCACCAGAACCAAATACATTGTCTGCATAGTGCATACAAATTCAGATGTCAGCTGAACCTTGCCTCAGGCAAGTAAAAGAAAGAATTATCTGACAACAAACCAGAGTAGAAATAACATAACCTGGAAGAAGACTGATGTTAGAGCCATGCAGTATCCATATAGGTCAAAGGAAAAATCTCCAAGTGCTGCAATAAGGACACCTGCGGCGGTGCAGATAACTGAAAGAGTAACCTAGAATAATTTCGAATCGATCAGGATGTGGTAAAAAATTGCAAAGATCTGTTCATTCCCAGGGAAGAAACAATGCATTTCCACAATTTGCATATGATGAAATTTCAAAACAAAAATGTACAGCAGATCAAGAGTTTCAGTCACAATGCCAATGCCTTCCACAATATTTACCTGAAGTGCTCACATAATTTTACTAGAAAGACATGGATGCCGGAAGCCAAGCACTGGTGCTAACCCAGAATATTAAGATCTATTGGCTGGAAAGTTTGAAAAGCGTGATTTATGCTACCTAGTAAGGCTGGAATTCCCGTAAACTTTTGATTAACTATATCGACACATAAACTTTTGATTAACTATATCAACACGTCAACTTTTGATTAACTATATCGACAGTTGTCTAAATTCATAACTGACAACAATTGAAGGAGCTCGATCCATTTTCAAAACATTAAATGGAGAAAGTGAGGGGTCTGCAGCTGGAGTAACCATTGTACTGTATGTAAAAGGAAGCCCAAAGAAGTCTCCAGAAATGCATTCTTGCCTGTGTTGGCGGCTTTCCTTTTCCCCGTATGCACCCACTCACCAACACAGCAAGGGGAGTGATCCTCTTGATTGCAATATACATAGGGATATTAACTCCTTTCAAGCTTGCTAGAGCGAATCCCACATTCGCATTGTAGAAAATTGACACCGGAAGAAGCTTCTTTGCAGTTGTCAAGTTGAAGTCTTTTCGTTTAGACATTCCTAGAACTTGACCAAAATGTATCAGAAGCGTCGTGGCTATTTGCTGCAGAAGTAATGGGGAAATTGAATAAAACAATCAGGTTAGTCAAACATGGAAACAAATAATGTTTTCAAGTCTGTGATGTTTAGCAATACCTGTAAAGTGAGCAGGGTCATGGAGTGAACATACTGCATAAGAACTGCTTTGTTCACAAAAACCATTGCCATAGACACGACTCCATAGGAAAACGCTGCAGCTAAGCTGCATGAACATATATACAGGGACATGGTCAGAACTTCCAATGCACTTTAATCTTCAATCTGGTCAGAATCAATAGCTGTATAAAATAATGAAAAAATGCTCTTGAAAATATGCCTACTCGGCTAATCCAGCATCAGGTCCTGAATTACCGATGTGGTGAACCATCACTAATTTCTAAACTGTTTGTGGCCCTAGTAATAAAGAAGGTGGCCTTCAACATGTTACCAAAGTCAATACAAAATTCCTAAGCCCTAAGCAAAGTGAAATCTAGTACATTCGATTTAACTATGACGCATCAGACGGTGTGTAGTTTATTCTGGGTTTGGAATCAGGCAGTCAGAGTGTCAAGCAGTTGACTGCATATAGTACCACCGGACGAGTAGGACTCTATGCGCTATTTTGTTCAGAGTTTCCACGAAAAATTAATGAAACAACCCATTTTCTTCGGTATCAAAGGACTCTAAATGCAAGCCTTCTACGAGCACTTAGGCTGCACAATTTCATGGCACAATTACCAAGAGTGAGAATTAGGTAACCGTGTCAGCTGAATTTTATGGGATGAAACTCCTCTCTCGTCTCATAAAACTCCCTCCTCCTCTCTCCTCGCCATCTCAGCAAAATTGATGATGTGATATAGAATTTAGTGCTATTAAACTCTCCATGAAACCCCATTGAGACTGGCCTTATCTGCCAAAGGACCACATTTTGCCTGTGACAGAGAGCATTAGGCCCGAGAACGCCCATGAAGACGGCCTTGCCTGAGGACAGGGTTGAACAGAGCAAATGCCACTCGTGTGCGCCAATCTGACGAACCAAATGGCAGCAGAAAGGGAAACTGCTCGCGGGAAAAGCCTCCTCCTCTTGCACGACGCCGATTCCACCACTTACCCAACACAACCGAATCGACCCCCCATTTCCGCGGCTCGTCCTCATCCACGAATCATGCGGCCATTCAGCTTCCCAAGCGTCGAAACAGCAAGCGGTTGCCCAGCGAAGCACCGCCCCCCCCCCCCCCCCCCCCCCCCCCCCCCCGCGCGCCATCCCTCCCTCCCGTCCCCAATCCCACGGCGAGGAGGGGGAGTGTAAAGCAGAGCAGGGAAGGCGACAGAGAGGCGCGGCGAATGAGCGAAATAGGGGGGACGCGGGGGAGCTCACCTGAGGATGGAGCTGGGCTCGCCGGCGTCCGCCCCCATGTCCCGACAAGCCGCGGGGTCGCGCGCGGTCGCTCTTGCTCCGTGCCCGGGCGCGGGCTACATGGACCGGACGTGCCTGCCGACGCGTGCGGGAGAGGCCGGAGAGCGCGTGGTGGGGGAGATCCGGAGCCGGGCGGGGCTCTCTGTTTCTGCTTGCGAGCTCATTAAAGCCAGGCCTCGCTAATTGGTTTGCTAATTAATCCTCTCATTAGCGAGCGGCGAGGATGCAGGCACGTGCGAGGGGCGTGACGAGACGACGCGTGAGGAGGAAGCGATGCGCTCGCTTTCTCGCGCCCAAGCTTTCCAAGGAAGGAGACCGCGGAGATCGAGGTGGGACCGTGGGAGTGGGACTCTTTTTTTTTTGCCGGGGGTTGCGGGCCATGCGGTGAGCCGTTGACGGCCCAGCTGCAGAAGTTGTAATGGGCCTCCAAGCTTTAGGCAGCCCGCTTGGCCTAGAAAAGAAAGGAAGAAAGAAGGGAATTCTGTTCGAGGCCCACGATTCGACCGCGTGTGACGGCGGCCCAAATCCAACTGTCCTGGTCGTGCAGAATTGTGTTGTGCACATCTCCCAGAAGATTTGAGACTATATATCTTTCCACTATTTGAGATTCGTACAACATACTCCTAAATCGGAACTGGACGCAGATACGGATCTAGCGCGCCGCAAGGCAGGCGTCCAACGGAATGATGCGGAGCAGGTAGGCATGCAGGACAGGTGTCGCAAACAACATAGGAGGGAGATGGACGTGAGACTAAATGAATTCCAAACTTTAAATGGTATTTTCTCTTAAACCATATATCCAAAATGAAATCCATTTGAACTATATTTTTCGTTGGAAATAATGAGATAAAACGAGATCTAATATGCAATTATAAGTTTTTTACCTTAACGTTTCAACATTTAAATATACTACTTCAACATTTTCAACACATACGATTTAACATTTGTTATATACTACTTCAACATCTTTTAGAAAATTGTTTAATTAGATTTTCCAAAGTGTTGGGTTAGTATTTTTCAAATGTTGTATTGGTTTAATAAAAATGTTGAATCTGGCATTACAAAGAATAGAAAAACAAAAGAAAATTTAAGAGCAAAAACAAATGCCATGCTCGTAGGCTGATTCTCCCTCTGCTGACGGCCTGACATGAGTCTGCGATAAGGAGAGTCCGCGAGCTGTTTGCTGCCTTGGTTTACGCGCACTGCCTCTGACATATGTGTGCTCTTGCTGTTTGTGATCTGAGCTGTGCGCTGTAGAGAATATGGGCCATACGGGCCGTGCGATATACAGTTTATCCAACTTCCACGAGGTGTATAGGAACCCCCACATACTACAAGGGAAGCGTCGAGGCCGGATATATCGCTTGTACACACCAAGTACGTACTACGATCATCATTAGGAATACTTGCGTTGTTCAAAGATGCAATTGAACCAAAGGATGTATCTCCGGCTATTTTCTATGTGATCCCAAGTCGTATGTTCCATACTGAAAACGACACTTTCCTCTTCTATAAATTCCAGCTTGTTCACATCTGGGATATTTTCTATTTTAAAGTTGGGTTTGGTAGAATTGCAAATGAGTTTAGCATAAAAAGTTAGTGTGCTTTTGGTTCTAAGCATGACATATATCTGAACATATGCATAATTACTCACTCCCAAGTATTTCAAAGCTTTTGTGCCTTTTACACTTGACTAAAAATTTGACAAAGTTCCAATTTCTAATATCACTGGACAATGGTAAAGTGAGTAGAAAAAGAATAATACGTTCATTGGACAGGCCATGCAAGCTAATAATATTGCACCATGCTTCAATATAACCGTACAAAGTACAGCAACAGTAAGTAATATTAATGGATTACTAAGAAGTTATCTACTACATATACTACACAATCATGCAGCACATCTGTGATTATCTGAAAACAAGTTAAAAACAGCAACAACAATTTATTTGAGAAATTTCTATATTTGATATCGAATTATCACGCCTCACTTCTTTTAGCCTTCAATTCACATGACTTTCAAAATATGACACTGAGCGTTCAAATTCTTTTGATTTGAGGGATTTCTTCTTCTTTTCTATATTTCTCTCCTTTTCAAAAAATATTTTTTTTACACTAGCTAGCTAGTCAGGAGTATATAGCTTTTGCGGTGGTGTAGTCATCACCACCAAATTAAGGCTGAATATTCGCCTCAGTGCTGGTGCTTATTGCAAAAGGCTGGCACCGATAGTCTCACATTCGTGCAGCTGCTTGTTGAAGGATGACACGAATATAATACTCGGACAATTCATGTTCTCTCTGTTGTGCTGCTGGTTCGATAACCAACATATAGATGGGTTGTATTGTATTAGTGCATATCTTGGGGTATAATATAAATATAGATATCGAGAGGAACTATAATAACATTTATGAGTGCAATTATTAGCTCAGTTTCTAATAAAAATGTTTACGTAATCACTTGAGTAATTCCAGAGAAAAATTAGCCATCGACGTCTGCTGGTAGGGAACAAGCACGAAGCAGTCATCATTTTGAATTGTTCGTCGTCCTTCTGTGGTAAGCAATTTGAGCAATCAACGGCATGGGCCAGACCACTTGAAATCAAAGTCGCGCGCTGATTAGCTTGAAAAATAACATTAATTCCGGCCGGCCGATCGATCAGGTTAGTGCACATATACATAGAATGACATTCACTAGAGATTCAGTTTATTTCAAATTTCTTGCATCAACGCGTAATGACGTAAGTGTATTAGGAAACTTGCATCTGAAAGTAACACTCCCGGTACTGTCTATATTTTAATTTGTTCCGTTCCACGGCCATTAGTTTCTCCAAAGTTGCATTGATTACATACAGGAAACTTTTTGAGCTAGCCTTCTTTTTTAGTTGTTTTATTTTTTTAATTTTTTGAAGAAATGGTTATTTGTTCAAGTGTGCCGTCTACCCTACAACACGTATGCATGCATGCAGTCGGATGAAGTTTCTCTGAAGCTCAGTGGGGTCGTGGGTAAGCTGAGTTTTTTTTCTATAGAAACGAGCGAGAACTTTCATCCGCATGCACAACCTTTAGTTCAACCTCTGAAAACTCATTGTCGATGCGGCTTAAAAAAAACCGGTTTGTTTCACTATCTTCTTGACTCTTGAGTAGTAAACCCTTTTATCGTCGCAGCAAGACTAGGCGATCGATCTGGTTCTGGTCTTAGTGTCTGACAAGTTCAAACCATCATCTGTGATCTGTATGGCTAATTTTGTCTAACCAGCTCAGTCAAGCATTCTGAGTTCTCTCTTGTCAGAAGGCAACTTGTTTTTTTCTGCAAGTAACCGATCTGGAAGACTTCTGCATTCCAGATGCGAGAATAGAAGGTATACTCACAAAGGTCAAGTAGTTGTGTTTTGGGGAAGGGATCCTTGTAAACCCGTCTTTGTATTTTTTTTCTCTTACATCCCCACCATTTTCGAGAGGGAAAAAAGGTAGATCACTAACACATCTAAAACTGGCTAATTATCCAGTCTGGGCACTGGGGTATCGTCTATACACAGAATTCTGTAGCACATCGTCAGTCAGTGACTATCTGCAAAAAAAAAAAACTGTTTTCCTATCAGCTGTTTTGATCTGCTGCCTAGTGCCTACAGACCCCTGCCCACACCTTGGCCAGTATCACTCATCTCGATCAGGATACAAACTTCAGGCACAGAGCCATTGGCCATGCTACCCTGCACTGGACCAGCCTCTTCGTCACCGGTGCTTCCGCCACTCCCAGGGGCACCCTGGGAACTGTTATCCCTGACTTCATGATGGAGGAGTTGATCAGGCACAAAGCCATTGCCCGTGTCGTTCTGCAGAGCTCTGAATTCTTCATGGCGCCCAATTCCACCATTCTCGTCTTGCGATACAGAACCTCTCACTCTGAAGTACTTGGCATAGACCGACCTGGCGATGCTTATGACCGTAATGGAAGCTGAGACACTTCCAGTGATGACAAAGAGACCAGAGAAGCTTCGCAGAGTGAGAGGCGTGGAATCAGCAATCGGAGTGCTATCGCCTTTCAGTTGTGCAGCTGAGCCTAACCATTCCTGTTCGATTCTTGCGCTCTCGTTCCCTCCGGTTAGGTTCAAGATAGCAATTGAGAGATCATGCACCAGCGGAGTACCTCTCGGAAACACCTGAAGTCAAAAAGGATGGTGCTATTAGTTTGGTCAGTTTTTCTTTGCCTTGTAGCAGCCAAACTATTGAACAGACAAATACAATAGCAAGGAACTTACAAACGCAAGTCCAGGGGTCTTGTACAGGCGCTCACCCATCTCGAATTCTTTATTGTTTATATCGGAGAGGAAATAGGACAAATAGGGGATCTCATCCACGATGGCTGACACTCCACCTTTCTTGGATCCCTTCCTCAAAGCTTCAGCAAAGTCTGTTTGATTCTTAAAGGTCCTAAGCTTATCCTCTTTAGCTCCTTTATTTCTCAGAAAGGATTGCACAAATGCTCCTTCTTGGTATCCAATGTTATCACCATTGCTCACCAGCTGGTCGAGACCAGTCACTGATGGCCGGAGCCTCTTTGCAGTGAGCATGGATGACAAGTTTGCAGTGTAGCTCTGCACTAGAACCAGCACCGCGAAGCACCATATCACAACAACAACTTTTGACAGAGGGCTTCTGATTATCTGGCCTGTAATAGAATAACACAGAAAGGCATTATCTTAGATATGATCATCCATATATTACTATAAGAAGCTACATAAAACCATCACATACTGTTAGAAAACTTTAAGCTCGTGGTGCTGACCATGAGAAAACGTCAAGGTGGAGAAAGCAAAGTACGAAGCGGTGGTGAACTGTGCCACGCTTGATCCTTGGTACACTGGATTCCTGGGCCATTCGATCACCCACACAACAAAGCCGGTGAAGAAGAAGAAGCCCACCGTAGTAAGCCAGAGTTCCTTCGTCAGTGGCTTTAAGAATATCCATTGGATTGGTGGTTTGGAGTCATTGTCAGCGAGCACAAGCAAGGACACACCAGATGGTGCATATGGCATTGTAAAATCTACAATCCTGGCACGGTCATCAGTTATGGTCACATCACCCACTGCTCCATCAAACACCTGCTTTTTCACAGAGAAAAACATAACAAATGAAACAAAATGCATGCAAATTCCCTCAAAAAAATAAATGCATGGAAAAGAATAAAAAACTTCAGGTAAACCTTATAATAAAAGGATATTTGCAAATAATGCTCACCCTTTCAGATACATTCCGTACTAGCTCGTCGTAAGTACCATTGAAGGCACATAACTCATAGCTTGGAGGAGATTGTAGCTTGTCCATAGCGGCCCTGAATATATCGATGGCGACGTTCACAAAATCTTTAAAGGCGTATTTTCTTGGCACAGCAATAAGCTTCACAGAGCGCCTTGGCACTGCGCATGCATGATTAAGAAATGTTTTAGGATCATGTCAATGTGACAGGTCCAATCTTCTCAAGTTATCATGCCCATGGGGGAACAGATAAAAAATGGTATCAATATGGTGTCAGCTCTTTTTTTAGAACGGCTGGACGAGGAGCACAATAATAATAGGTTAAGGTTTCTCCGTTACCAGTAGCTTCTGCACACTTCGGCAGCTGATCGATGGTAGCATCTCTGCGTGAGCCACAGGCGTGCAGGGCGGCCATGAGGTAGGCGGCGGCCTCCCCCGCCGCCATGGAGGCGCCGGCGGCGCGGCTCCTGCTAGTCTCGTTGTCCACGACGCCGGCTCGCCGCGCCGCCGCCGATGCACCCCGAGTCGCCGCGAGCAAGATGATGATGATGAGCGGAGCGACGACGGCGGCGAACCTGCGCCTCGTCCGATCACCCATTTATATATTCTCCGCCTCGACGGAGTTCGATCTTGTCGGGAATATTTGGACACCCACCCACCGGGATATGACGATGATCTCCCTAGCTAGATTGATTATTCTGGTAGCAGCCATGCATCTCCAACTCCAAATGCTAGCAGCTCCAGAATTGTATATATAGAAGCATCAAACTCATCAAACTTGACAATTCGCCTACACGTATTCCTGTTTGACGATGAAAAACTGCAGAACCATCGCTGTCACGAACTCGTGGAAACGTTCCACACGGCAATGCAATGCTCGATCTCCAAGCAAGTCTCGATCGATCATTCAACTTTTCTTGATTGGCAGACAATTATTCGGGAAGAATATAATCAGGTTTCAGACAAGGCTGTAAGAGGCGAATGCTCTGCATCACTACTTGACTTTGAAGATTTACCAGAACTGTTGTTGTTACATGCGATCAAGTAAGTAGTCACGCACGCTTGGTCAGTGGTCGGTCAGTCTTTCCCCTGCAGGTTTTCTTATGACTTGGTCGTATGTGGATACCAGAGCGGTTTCAGGCTTCAGCGTGGAGTGAGTACACCAGCGCATGACTCGCTCCGGGAGTAAAGATGGGGGTGGTGTGGGTCGGCCCGTCGGTTCGCCGAACCGGCCCACGAAAATGATCATAATGGGCTCCTTTTAGGAAATCATGAACTCAGTCTGGATAATTAGATCGGATTCACTCCAATCTTAGGGTCGAGTGGTTCGATCCACCCCTCACGACTCCCTTCCGCCGCCGCCGCCTCAATCTTCCGGGGCAGCTCCTCTCGTAGATCCTGCACGCATCTGCACCTGCTGCCCGCCGCTGCCGAGCAACAGCTGGAGCAGCTCCAGACGGAAAAGGAACGGAGCTGTGACGCGGCCGCCGCCTCGATCTGCGACGCGGCCAACTGCGGCAAGGGCAGCTGCACCGAGGTGACGAAGCTGATCCCCGACGTGCCGAGCTACGAGTGCCGCTGCGACCTCGGCTGGTCCCAGGCCTGGAAGGCCATCCCCTTCTCGTCCTGCGTCATCCCCAACGGTAATTGCTGAGTTGATCGATCCTGATCTCTTTAGCATGTGCTAGTTTTCGTTAGTTCACCAACAACCATTTAATTTCCGTGTAGTCAATTTCCTAATGAATATTCCAGCCTGAGCAGCCGAGCCAATAGCTAGGCTGGTGTCCATGTCTCACAAGCCCAGGACGACGGATGGAAACTGCAGAATGCAGAGCAAGTGTGAGCCTTTATGCTAGGAGGAATAATTGCATGAGTCAGGAATTGCATGAGTAATTGGGGTTGTTTTAGTTACAAGATGCAATTGGGGTTTAAACATAATCTGCTCTTTGCTTTGTATTCGTAGCATTTTTTATATTGCTCATTTTCTATGGGATATCTAGACATAAGTAGAAAGTAGATAGGCAGGCATTGGTGTGCCTCGCTGTATAGTTTTTTATTTAGCATGCTGCCTTATAAAGCCTCTTTGTCCATGCCAAACTGTTAGTATACTTTATTTCTTTTGATAATGTTTCATGTTTGTGCAGATAATGGATGTGCCACACGGAGTTGGAGAAGCGCAGTCAAGTAGTGGTAGAAAGCGGAAGAGAACTCCTCGGCCAACCACTACTCCAGTACTTGAACGAGTAGACCTCAATGCCAAGGCTCCAGAAGTTGAACAAGTTCAGACCAGCAATGCAGTACAACCAAATGGTCTTAGTGATGTCTCTGGCCAATTGATAGGTAGCTAGGAGCGCTTGGAGACTCGCCATCCACGTACCTTTTATGGGTTTCATCTCTAGCCTACCCCAACTTGCTTGGGACAAAAAAAGCTATGTTGTTGTTGTTGTCGTCGTTGTATCCTTGTTAATGTTTACACAATGTTTTTCTGATATCCTATCTATTTATGCAGTATGTTGTTCTCCCTCTCTTGCCATCACTAGCGACGTCTTTCAGGAGCATGAAGTGAAGCTGAAGCCGATTATTGCTGCTGCGCAGGGTGCTTGCGGCTTTGGAGATCAACCAGCAGCAATAGGGTCAAATGGGAAGTTTGCTGACTTCAAGTAGCATTGTTATTTCAAGAATTAGGAATGGACTTTAACTTTGATGCTAGTCTCTTCAGATTGTTTAGCCAGCTAAATATGTGTGTAGGAACAGCAGTCAGTAGCATATAGAATTTCTAAACTGCATAATTGTCGTTGTTAATGTAATACTCCTATCTTCCTGTTGCCGTAATATGAATATATCGTAAAGTTCCATCCGCATGTTAACTGTCGTAGTATGATTAACAAATGGTTCCATTTACGAGAACCATTGGAGCACCCACGCGCAGGTAGCTTAGGAAGAAATGGTTAGAGCGGTGCTCCTTCCATCATCCTTAAATGGATCGATGGATAATTCCAGGGTCGCTCCATGGAGCATCCACGCCCATCTTTATCCGGGAGGCTGGGAGGTGTGTCTCTATCCTCCGCCAGCAAATCAGAACTGTGCTCACACAAAGCTAGGGAACCATTAATTGGTAGTATAGGTTAGCTACTGAGATTCTTCTGACACATACTTGCGCGATCATTTGAACTGAGCGTCTACGGCCGGTTACATGTAGACCTGAACTTACATTACATTACATGGCTACCTGTCCAAGGTTTTCTGTTTTGACGGGTTAGGAGGCTACAATTCTTCAGAGTCCGCGACGCGGACATTGAACAGCTAACCGCTGGTGGTCTGCTGACCTGCGCGCCGTCGTTGGCCCGGTCGAAATCCCTCGACGGGACATGGAGAAGTCGGGCTTGCAAAACCGGGCCTCCGCTCGGCCCAGGAAGTGCTTCGCGCATGCTTGGATGCCCCGCCAGGCCGAATGAGATACCGTCCGGGGCGGACGGCAAACGAAACCCCGACCACCCCGAACCTGGGCGCCGCCCCGCTCCCGCGGCGCGTTCCGCCGGTTCGCCTGCGCCGCCGTGCTCGGCGTCCTGATGCCCGCCGTGTGTCTCGTGCTGCCGTGCTGGTGCTGCTCCCGGCGGCAGGGCCTCGTCGACGTCGTTGTCCTGGCCGCGCTCTCGCCGTGACATCTGTCTCGCCACGCGCACGCGCTCCAGCTTCGCACCGTCGCCACTCGCCGGAGACGGCGCCTCTCACCGTTCCCCGGCTGTCCCTTGCCTAACGCCTACCCTACCTCCTAACTAGATCGCGGCGGGCAAAGAGGGCGGCTCCTGCTCCAGGTGCCTCCCGCCGCCTGTACGCCGGCTGGCCGCGCCGCCGCCGATGCATGCATCACACCGAGAAGTGAGCGAGATGGTGATGAGGAGCAGAACGGCGGCGACGACGACGGTGAACCGGCGGCAGTGCCGCCTCGGCCACTCCATTTTAGGTGGCGGAAGAAGTGAATTGATCGATCTGTCTCACCAACACAAAGATTTTAGGTGAAACGGGCAGTGCGTGTAACTCAATAAGCAGGCCACTGAAATCGCCATAGCCCATGAACATGCATGTGTTAGGGTCTCTCATGTAAGTTTGAATTTCAGAAACGAAGCAGGAGATGCTTCTATTAACATGGTTTGCTTATCAAGGTACAGATGGACAAATCTGGTGCTGCTCCATTGAGTAGCTTCCATTGCTTCCAAAAAGACCATAAATACGAGCCGTGAAAACATCTGACGACAGCATGACGCAACATTTGCACAACATAATACTGGCATGGTTGCCAGACGGGTCTACTGACAGTTTGCGTTGCCGCAGGCAAGAAACAGCTCAATTTATCCTCGTTTTGAGCAGAATTTCTGCAACGAGGCCTTTCCATCCGACAAAACATTTCAAGCAAGCAGCAGGTCCAACTGACATACATAATCTTCTGACACTGATGCAAATATGTTAATCCGGTTCTCTTTTTTTTTCCTTTTTGCAGAAATAGCGTTTATACAAAATCGAAATGGGTAGTCGTCAGACACAGGACACAAACACATTACACAGGTGGTTGCTAAGACAATGACAGCGTGTGGCGTGCCTGCCAGTCAGCACATCATCATATCCGTGTTCCCAGTAGACTTACCGCTCCAGATGATAGACCCGTTCCATTCCTTCACCCTCCACAAGTACATACATGCTATAACACTACCAGTGAAGTGAGACAAGCACCCCCAATCAGCCATGGCCGTCGATTGCAGATACTAAACCAAATTAATGGACGACACAGTACGTAGCGGTTTGGGTAAAGAGTGGCCACACATACAACAAACCACACTTCTGGATCCTTGGATTGTGCAAAGCATCCAGGCATCCATCATCTGTATCTTAACTTCGTGTCAAGCTCATGCCCGTACATCCCACCAGGTACAGGGCCGGCAGCCATTGCTTGGTGGTGCACCTGCTGTTGCTTTGATCTGGCTGACATCTCCATCTGGATCAACCTTTCAAAGGCCTCTGGATGATTGCCTCTCACCTCTGGGCCTGATGGACCTAAATAGTGGCAGAAAAAAGAACAGATCAGCAAATTTTGCCAGCATACTCTTAAGTTTGCAGAAAATAAGAGAGCCAATTACTAGATAAAAAGTTGAAAATAGTAAACAGAACAAGGAGAAATCAAAACTAAAATCTTAATCTCATGACAGTTACTTGCTTCTTATACTGAAACATCAAAGAAGTACAAACAAAAATTTTAATCTCCAAAAAAAGCAGAACAGTATTCTGCTCATGGAAACCAGACGGATTAAACTAGGAGAAGTGTGATTGAATGAGTCAATGTGAACAAGTAAATTTTATGTCCTGCGATCAGGGATATCAGATATAGGAAACTAATAAGCAAAATTCCCATTGATAGCAAGTCAGGCAATATGGCATATCTGAACTTGCAAACTGTGACGAGTAACATCTGCTAGGAAACACAACATGTAAAATTAGTGTGTCTGAGAGTCGCACCTGGCATCATCAATCCTAATTCTCCATAGTTGGGCTGGCGAGGGTGCATGTGGAAATTATTTACATTGCCCATCTCAGGTCTATTACCAGCCATGTGATGCACAGGCTGAGATGGCAGAACACCTCTTGGCAAGCCTTCTGGAGGAAAATTTCCAGGCATGGACATCTGCTGTAGCATAAGATGATGTGCAGCTGGGTCCAAGTGAGGGACCCCTGGACCATGAAGATTATGTTGCATAGAATTCACGTTAGATGGGAAAGAACGGTGAGGATCATGGCGCATTGGCTGTGGCATGTCGAATGGGGCTTGCTGGTTCCTATTAACAATGTGATCCATCATAGGACGAGGTGCCATCATAGGTGGCCTACCCTGTAGAAGATGGTAAAGATTCTGAGACTCAACCTGTAAACGCTGGTCGCGAGGATGAGATCCAAGTGCATCAGGACCAAGTACTTGAATGTGTTCTGCATCACCAGGCACAAGACTTTGAAGCCTATAACTGAGATCGTCAACTGCCTTTTCAGGCAATAGCCCTTCCACCCTGCTAGATCTCACTGATGACAAGATATCAGAATTTTGACCAGGCAGAGAGTCGTTCACCGTAAACAAGTTATCTTCTTCAGGCAGATGAATTTCCAAGCCTTTCTTGTCAAAGCTAGTGTTCCCCTGATTTTGACCACCAGGTACCGCTGAATAAGCAATTCCTGGTTCTTTAGGGACAGCAGCATCTTTAGCATTACTGAAGGAAAGGGTCTGTTCTACAGGGTAGTATCTTTCGTGGCTAGATGACAATAGAGTTTTACCTGTCTCTGCAAACTCATTAGGACCACCAGTTGCAGATCCTCGAATGGAAACTGGTGCATCTTTGGAATGGAGCTCATTCATAAACGCAGCCCCAAATAATGCTTCCAGTGTCAGATTCTTCCCTGAAGTAGGAGCATTGTCAACTTTGTTATTTGTATCACTTCCAGATATTGCACCATTGGCCATTAAATTTGCATCAACACTCTGTGGTTCATCAACTGATCCTATCTGGAAACCCAGAGAAGATGATCCCTTATTATCTGTTCCCTTTTGCAACAATGAAAGAAGATGTTGTGATGCGTGATTATCTACAGCTACTTTCTGCATGGCAACTGGCTCATCCACAACAGTCTGATGCTCCTTTGTAGCATTTCTCTGGGTTGAACTGCTATTGCTCTCAACCTGTGCCAACATTGTCTGCTCAAGATCCTCACACGTCATCATAACTGGAACTGTCTCTGTAATATCAGAACGGTTGCATTCCAGAATTCCGTCAGCAGGTGTAGAGGATGTAAACGAGAGAAGTTTTGATGCAGCATCAAATTTATCAATAGGTGCTCTTGGTGATAAATTCTGGACAGCAGCATCAGATAAAGGAGGAGCATGGATTATATTTTCTGGCCCCGGTTTTTCATTTTTGACAATCATGGAGAGCAGGCTCTTTGAAGATAAGTCTTCTGCAGGTTTCAAGTCTGCAGGAAATACAAAATATGAAATCAGCAGAAGAACATACAACCAAATGAATGCTATGGAGCAACAAGGGACATGTCCTCAGCTTTTATTTTTATTTGGAAGTTTTTGTGGCATGATGACCTACCACGATGCTAATACCACTCATTAAAAAGATGTCTACATAATGAGACCAGCTAGCAAAACTTATGAAACAAGATTACCTTCATCAAGGAACCAGCGAGCAAATTTGGATGTTTCTGGTAGAGTAGAAGCAACCATGTCGTCATCAGTTTTCAATGACTGGCTCTGCAAAACACGTCCAAGAAAAAATAAGCATATGACCCATGTAACAGTATGTTGCAGTAATTTCAATGCCCAGCACCATTGGAGCTTTCTTCTTTTCAGAAACTTCAATGGAGAACAAAATTGGAGCTTTCTACTTTTCTGAGCACTTGCCTGGTGGGACGAACTAGAAATAAATTATCATTTCTAACTGCAACCCAGCACATGCTATATTTAAACTTAACAGAATGATGTGGATAAAAGGCCATCTGAGCTGGTGAATAAATAAAGTACAAAGCTGTCACATCAACGCACAGCACAGAAGCCAACACAAAGATGAATGTTTCAGATAAGATAATCAAAGTTTAACTGCCATCCTTTCTTATAAAAGAATCAATGAATTGGAGCAGTAAAACAAGTAATATTTAAGACCTAAATGTATTGTTAGCATGAACTGCACAATAAAATCAGATAAAATTGTGAAGGTGCAAGTTTACATCACATTGACATTCAATATATTTGGTTGGATGGTGTTGCACGTTATGGCTCATATAACATGAAACCATAAATATCCGGATGTTTTCGTGCAGATATGGATCATAGGAAAACTAAGAGTAAGCAGGACCAAATTGTACCTCAACATAAGTCGGCAAATTGCTGCCACTTTTTGATAAAGCATTCCCAAAGAACTGTTCTAGTATTGAGATTGAATCATCCTTCCTAACTGGATCGATACTCTTTGATTTGCCTTCTTTTCCAATAGAATACTTATCCATCACATCAGCTTCCCAATCCTCGCTACCTTTCAGAATGCTAGAAGCCAATTCAGGTGAAGAGGTAACGCCACCAGATGGAAGCGTGTGCTTTGGACCCATAATAGCAACATTATCAGAAATTCCCTTCTCTTTGCTTTCAAATGCAGTGAACTCTGTTGCTAACTGGTTACCCTCTAGCCGACCACCAAGTCGTGCAACAGTCAACATGTTAGCCTCAGTACTTGTGTTACGACCCTACAAAGTACAAACATATTAAGTAACACTTGTTGATGGATAGCTTTGCTATCCCTCTTTTGCGAAGGAAATGATTCCATCAGAAATAACATGAACTAAAGGTTCAATCTTCAATGAAAACAACTTTACATAAAATGGTGTCAGTGACATGAATGGTAGCAGATAATTGCATGAAATTGCTGGCATTCTCTTATCTATAGAAACAACATCTGGATACACACCTTTGGCTCAAGTGAGATGTTGGACGACTGTGACTGAAGCTTTTTGTCCACAAATGCATTTGCAAAACCAGGCGGGACAAGAGGCCTGGCAGCGGGAGCTAGTAGAACTGAAGATGGTTTAATGGCATCTTCCTGATATGAGGATACTGCAGATCCATCTAGCTTCTCGTTTTTAGTTTTGACATCAGCCTTTTCAGTAGACGTCTGTAACTGTGAAATGATGTCATCACTATGATTTTCTTTTAGGATATCAGGACCATTCTTCTTTCCTTGCATGGCTTTGTGTTGCTCTTTCCTCATCAATTCGAAGGATGCTGCATATAGGGGAATGTGAGCTAGCATAGATTATTGCAGTGAAAAAAAGAATGGACGTTTTATGTTGTAGTAAGAGAAACCGACCCCTCCGCTTCCTTTCCTCTTCTGCTCTATCCTCATTTGAGCATTCAGAAGACCCAAATGTCTCATCATTCATCGAGTCAATGTCTTTCCGTGAAAAAGGAGCAGCCTGTCATTGATGTGTAAAGTACTCATAAAAATTGCAAGATTGTTAATCAATAAGAGAAAGGACGGAGGGAAGGAAGGGCCCATGTGCACAAGCTCCAACCTTGTAAGGACGTGGTGGCTGGTAGCGTTCCGATGTCCTGTTTAGCTGATTTGCATTACCATGATCCTTTGATCCCAACTGCCCGGTATATCCTGATGGCCGAGGGAAACCACCACTTCCCAGCAAGCCATCATGCTCCGTGTTCTGCCAATTGCGTCTGTACTGGTTTCCACCACGCCCTGCTGCATGGCAACATTATTAAACCCACAGAGTAAACTAAGCAATGCAGTCAACTTTTCTATCCTTCCATAAGTAAGATGGACAACATGAAGTAAATATGCATGACTTGTTAACGATATGATCATTCAGTCAAATGTTCTCCACCTCCCTTGGTTTCCTACTATTGGTGACATAAACACACGCATATATTTGTATAGACTAGAAAGCATCTGAATGGAAAGTTCACAAGCTGATGAATTGGGCAAAAATGTCGCGGAGAACCAATTCTTTACTAATAAACCATAGACTGCCAACACCAACAAAACAAGAACTCAATGACTAACTACCCAAAAAGAAAGGTGAATTACCCTGTGTCAGAGACTCGCGATCAGGTACCTCGCCATCCCGATCGCTTGAGCCAGTTGAGCGAGTGTCCCACCTCCCTCCAGAGTTCCCTCCACGAGACAAGTAAGTATAGCCCCCCGACCCATCTGACCTTCCCAGGGGTGTATTGTAATAGCCCTTGTTTCTCTCGAGCACACCTGCTGACAGCTCCTGCAGCTCACTGTTGGACGAGCAACAAGAAAGATCATCAGGCAGTAATCCCACTGACAGCTGCGCAAAAGGCCTAAACAATAGAAACGGAGGCGAACTGACCTAAGAAGCGCCGTATCAAAGCCAGGGGGCAGCTTCTTGCAATGCTCCAGCTCGCCAAACGACAGCAGAAAATCCCTGGAGTACACTATCCTCGTCTTCATCCTGTCATAGATACAGAGACACATGTTGAGCACATCACAATCTCGAGGACCTGGCAGCTTGCAACAGTGAAATGGAAGGCGTACTCACTTGGGCTCTGGGGGCTCGGAGCTCATCTCGACACCGCGCCAACGACCTCAACAACCCGCGTCTAAGCTGAATCTAGGGCTTGATTGGTTGTCACCCAGAGCCGAATTCGCCTGACCGGAGTCCTCCCAGAGATTTACCTGAGTGGTGTTTCGTTGGTGACTCAGGCAACCGAGGTCAGGCTAAGGCGCGCGGAATCGAACGCCCGAGCTCGCCCCCCACGCCCTTCAGGCAAGCCCGCAGAGCACCGCCTCCATCGCCGCCCGCCGAAGGTTCAACCCACCACCCAACGTCGAGGCGGAGATCCACGGCGTCCGGCAGGCGCTGCCTCCCGTGCCCTCAACCCTGCGTCTGCGCGCCCGCCGCCCCGCCTCGCTGCCCCCGCCTCCCGCTCGATCCTGCAACGGAGCAAGCGGTTCGGCCACCGATCTATGATTTGGTCTGGGATTGGAGGCGCGCAAGGATGAATTGGGAGTTGATGGGATCTGGGGATGGATTTCCTCCAGCCCTTTCTCGCTCCCTCTCTCCTCGGGTTACAACTGTTGCGCCGAATGAAGCTGAAAACGCCTCCACGCTACCTTCGCATTGTGACGATGAAAGCACACTTTGTAATTTACGCTTCCCATGTCCACAAGGCTTTAACGTTTCCACGTGGGCATGGTTTCCAATCAAATAACTAATTTTCAACCATACAAAAATAATAATCAGTTTACTTTATTGTTCAAGCATCATGTACCGCATATTAAACCTGTTCAGTAGTGCTGGTTGCAACTGCAGCGGCCGCTATAATATCTCCATAAACCAATAGCAAACTATAACTAGCCAGCAGTTATTACAAACAGCCACAGCTATAGCAAAAGTAAGCAGACCATTTATAATCATACATGCATGTATACATGTATAGTTAAAGAAAAGCCACTCTATTGTATATTAGATATGTTATAATTACAAATAATCATAAGTAAGTTTGTGAATCAACTTATTATTAGATATGTTATAATTACAAATAATCATAAGTAAGTTTGTGAATCAACTTATTGCCAGCCTGCCACATTCAAACTATAACAACATAGCTTTTGCAATTCATTAGCAAGCCAAACAGTGGGCATGTATCTTGTTAACGCTACATCACGAACATAGATTCACAAATTCATATTACTAGAGAAGGTGTCGTCATCCCAAACAACCAACAAATACCATGTGTGATTTTCCTCAGTTTGACAACCAATTAGCGGTGTACATATAGACACCCATTCTCATTTTTTACCCTAACCGTAGTTTATGAATAAGCCTTATAAATTGGTATAAAGGGGCACCTAACACTTTTATTATCTACCCTTTGACACCGACTTTAGGCAAAGAATAAGCTACAAATAAGAAGCTGGTGTTCACCTTGACCATGGATGTAAACTCTTAAAATGAGAGTGAATTATATATAAATAAAGGAGATTGATTCTCTTTTTTCATCATAATGTGTTGGTCTTACAAACTATAGAATAGAAGCGTCGAATCTAGTCTTTGTTGCTGCTCACGTAACGATCACAACAGCAAAGGTGAAAAGATAATTGATTTGTAGGACAGATATGTATCTCTGCAAAAATTTACTGGCACCCTGAATTATATTGCTATGTTATTATGTAATACTATGTAGCATGTTGGCACCCCGAATACATGACATAGTATTAGCCCATAAATTTGTGAGATTATAAGGAACTATAGGAGTAACTCGTTGATCTTCCTAATCATATTCTTATGATCACAGTATGTTGTTGTGTCTCAACTATGCATTTCAACACAGTAACATTTGACAACCCCTTGTTTCCACTTTAAAAATAACTGTTCTAAGAAAATAGTCCTCACGTAAATATCTACCCATTTCGTTTTATTGTACCAGAATGGTGTGCACTTGCTTGGGTGACGACATCTCCGCTTTGCGCCACTGATACACAACAACAGGGCCGCGCGGTACGCCTCCCGCCGCGCCATGGAAGCGCTCTAGTGGCTCTTCCTCGCCGCCGCGTCCACAACGACGCCAGCTCCCAGCGGCACCATCGCCGCCGCCACCGCCAGCGCATGCCGATGCTGCGCAAGTAGGATGTGACGGCGAGCCGGCAGCGCCGCGGCGGCGCGGCCACTCCATTGCTTGCATGGTTGCCTTCTGTACGCTGCTACTCCACAATTAATATATATGGGCTTGGCAAGCATGCACGAGCTACATACTAAATTTGCACACATACATGGCACACAGTTGACGCTGCCAGTTCCCAGGATTATATTTTGCATGATTTTTTCACAGGAGACAGCTCAGTTTTGTGCAAGAATCAGGGCGTACGCGTGGGAAAGCAAGGGTGTAAGGAAGCATGCTCTCGATCACTTGACTTTGAAGATTTAGCAGAACGGTTCGTGCGTGGAGTGATCCCTGATCAGTCAGTCTTGTGCTTTAGGTTTTCTTCAGTGACCGATTTTTTTCAGCATGCCAAAGGCGAGGCCGGCCTTGAGCAGTGCCTGCATGGGACCTAGAAGTAGTAAGCATGATTAGCTCTGAATTCAGCAGACCTGAATTCAGAGCTACCACGGCATGCCTACTTCTTCAATGTTCAGGGCTGCAGACTTTAATTAGTCTGATAATTAGTTAACATGATTAGCTCTGAAATCAGAAAAAGAAAGACGGTCAACTGAACAAGCAAGTGCTGCAAAGATGACCGCGGTGGAGTTTCAGCAGAGCTCACAATTTAACTAAAAAAAACGTGACGTCTCAAAAAAAAATCCCATACTCCCATAATTTACCACTACATATGAGATTTTCTTGCAGCTCAAATCTGAAGGGAAAAACCTACACGAAGCAACCGAACAAGAGCATCCTAGTTGGTCTCCCTCTCGATCTGGAGCGGCTCCACAGGCGCAGCGTTGTTGTTCTGCAACTGTTGTGGTTCACTGTCACTAGCAATTTCTCCACTGCCTCGAGCCGGTTGCAGATTAAGGTTTCTCAGCTCGGTGCAATTGGCACGAACGAACTCAGGCAAGTTTATCACCAGCATGACGCACAGAGCGAATCCATTGACAATGAAGAGACCTTTGAAGCTCCGTAAACTGAGGCGTACGGTATTAGCATCCGGACTCCCATAATCAGGGGAAGGAGTTGCATCGCCAAACCATTTCTTCTGAATCTGAAATCCTTCACACCCCTCTGTTATGTTCAAGATGGCCTTTGAAAGGTCAGGAACCAATGGGGAGCCTCTAGGGAAAACCTGCAGAAATTTAAGGTATGATCAGGCTAGGTGAGCATGGCTAGAAGATTGTATGGTTTACAGTCTATCGAAGCATAGCAGTATGGCACAGTTGCAAGGAGCTTACAAAACCAAATCCATCAGTCCTGTCGATGGGACCAACTATTTGGAACTCTTTTCCGTACTGTGCGATGAAAGAATTCAGATAAGGGTTCTCATCAAAGATAGCTGATACCCCTCCATTCTTTGATCCTGCCTTCAATGCTTTTGCGTATTCCTCCAACGTGCTTAAGACCTTTATCTTGCGCTCATCAAACCGGAGTCTCCTAAGCATCGCGTGCACAAATGATCCATTCTGGTATCCAACATAATCTCCATTGCGCAAAAGTTGCCTTGGATCAGTCACCGAAGGTTGGAGCCTCTGTGCAGTCAGCAAGGATGACAAGCTCGCAGTATAGCTCTGTACTAACACAAGCACCACGAAGCACCAAATCACCACCACAACTTTTGAATGAAGTTTCTTGATAATTTGATCTATCACAAAGTTTAACAAAAAGAACTCGTTATTAAGAAGTGCAGCTAGAAACTAAGGCACGAGGTATGGGTTCAAAGGGCTGCAAAGATGCATGCAGCTCTCTGGAGTACTAGAACAGAACAAAAATGGTCATAACCACATACCATGAGAAAAGGTCAACGTGGAGAAAGCGAAGTAGAAAGCGGTGCTGAACTGTTTCCACTTTGAACCTTGGAATTTCTTATTTTTAGGATTTTCAATCATCCACACGACAAGACCGGTGAAGAAGATGAAGACAACAGTGGCAATCCAGAGGTCCTTTGTTAGAGGCTCTAAAAAGATCCACATGGTTGTTTCATCATCATTCTTAGCTAAGACAAGCATTGAGACACCAGACTCTGTGTATGGCATCGTGAAGTCCACATATCTAGATCGATTGGCGATAATTGTCACGTCACCCACTGCTGCATCAAACTTCTGTCATCCAAACAGGAAAATAAAAGGGAAAATTTTTTAATGATAAATGTTTAAAAATCAGTAGCTAGAGAAAAAAAATTGATCATATCACAGGAAAGGCTAACCTTGTAGTACACCTGGGATATCAACTGGTCATAAGAATTGGCACAATCATAGGGAATGTACTCATAACGCAGAGCATATGGAAGTTTATTTACAGCAGCCTCAAAGATATCAATGCTGTAGCCACTAACCCGTGATCCGTTGGTGTTATGATTAGCCTCAACATTAACAAAAACTTTAAACTCATGTCTTACAGGTACACCAATCCTAAGTATTTTTGCATTAACTGGGAAGTCCCAACCTTTGGGCACTGTGGTTGAATCTCCCGGCCAAATGGCGGGTTTTAGAATTTTGCCAGCAGTTACAATGGATTTATCCTGGTCTTGGGTAGTGCTTGAGTTTAAAAGCCTCAAGAGTCCAGAACCAGGACTCCAAAATCCAAGGCCTCTTGCTTTTTCTCCTATCACATTGACAACCTCATAAATGGGAACATGCATATGCCTGTCAACAAACCTGAATCTCCCAGCCAAACCATCAAAGTCTGCTTCCAAAATGGAACTAAGGATTCCTGGCCCAACAGGAGAGGCTAGGAGACCATTTACTAAGTTCTTGCCCACATCCTGTGGTGTCTGAAAGCCTATATTTGAGAATCCAACCCTCTTAACCTTCTCAACTGCAGTTGCAACTGCCCATGCCACATCGTATGCCCAGAACTGGAATACAGTGGGTCTTGCCATCCTTACATCATGAGCCTGATGGTACTTGGCCCTGAATCGTGCATCAAATCGGCTCATGAAATCAATGATTCTTGCAGAATTTGCAACGTATGGCCGGAAACCGACAACACCCTGCATGTTTTCAACAGTATGTTGGGGAAGTACATCAAGGACAATACCGATGTTGTCTGTGACAATCCATACATACCCTTCAGTCATCATACCAGCTGCTGAAGCCCGAGCAAAGAAATGGGAAGCAGGGCCTGGCAACATATGAACAATGAAGACACGTGTCTGCATGGTCATGAGCTTGTATAGTTCCTCATCAATGTGATGATCAGGAGAAGAAGCAGGTATGGCAGCACGGTAAATGATATGTGCCTCAACATCTTGAAGAGCATCTGTAATGGAGGGGAGGATCCCAGCACCGTAGTTGTCGTCCTCGTAGACAACAACAACATTTTTCCAGCCATACGCCTCAACAAAGGCAGCAATTGCAGATGCCTGGAAAGAGTCCTTGACACAAGCACGAAGAAAGTAGGGGAGGTGATACTGGATAGCTGCATCACCTGTTGCTGAGAAACTGATGACAGGAACCTTAGTCTTGTTTGCTAGATAAGTAACAAACTCAGCTTGTAAAGCGCTTTGAGGACCAATGACAGCGCTGACCTTTTCATCACGGATGAGATCTAATGCTGCAAGAAAAAGGACAAAAGGTTCAGTATTTTTATAATGATTGGGGGAAAGATGAATGGCTCACGACGCTCGATCCGACGGCCGAAAAAGAGTAAGCATCAAGAGGCATTAAAAGAGAGGCACTCGTAGACGTCAAATGCATACTAAATGGTGGACCCATATACATCCGGTGCATACTAAATTGGTAGGCCCAGTATAAAAAGTAATACGTGTGATAATCCTATTTGTGACATTATATTTTGTAATCAAGGGTAAGATAGTAAATCGATATTAGTTGGAATAATGTTTGGAGTAGTATAAGGAGGTGATTTAGAGGACTATAGTCTCATCATGAATAGGGTTTCGATTTGTTCTTCGTCCAGGCGGCGGCGCCGTCACCATGGGTGGTTAAGGGCGAGGGCAGGGCTGCAGCGTGGCTCTCCTCGCAGTCGCTGCACCAGCGTCGCCGCCTCGCTCCCCTCCACTTCCCCACCCAACCCTTCCCTCCGGCGGAGACGTGGAACGTGCAGCTGGCCGGCACAGCGGCCGTGCTGGTTGCCGACAGCGCCGACAAGCCGCTGCTGACGATGGACAGCCCCGAGGACGAGACCCCGATATGGCATTCCTCGCCAACATCACCGTCCCCTCGGCGTTGGTCACCAAGCGGTTCGGCGACGCCCTCCGCCGCGCCACCTCCCCCTCCGGCGGCGGCGAGGAGGTGGTGGTGCGCCTCGACTGGCGCGAGTCGATGCCGCACCCTGACGAGCACGTGGAGTACGAGTTCTAGACCAACAGCAACGACGAGTGCGGGCCGCGGTGCGACGAGCAGGCGGCGTTGGTGCGCGCGTTCCGCAGCCACGTGCAGCTGCTGGAGAAGGGCGGCTACGCGCTCTTCACCCCGCGCTACATCACCTGGTTCTGCCCGGACGCGTTCCTGGACACGCCGCAGTGCAAGGCCCAGTGCATCAACCGCAGCCGCTACTGCGCGCCGGACCCGGAGGGGGACCTCGCCGCCGGCTACGACGGCAAGGACGTGGTGGTGGAGAACCTGCGCCAGCTCTGCGTCCACCGCGTCGCCAACGCGAGCCGGCGGCCATGGGTCTGGCATGGAATTCGAGGGGATGTGACCATCTTGCCGACACTGGTGATCAACAATGTGCAGTATCGAGGTATCAACGACTTCCAATTTCATCAGGACATCACACTCTGCTGTCTGTCAGTAGTGCTTGGAACTTCAAGATTCTCTGAACTATTTGGCATTCCAGGCAAATTGGAGAGCACTGCGGTCCTCAAAGCGATCTGTGCCAGGTTCAAGGAGACCACCGAGCCTCACGTCTGCCTGACACCAGGTCCGCAGCCTCCATAGATGAAACCCTGCCTGCTCAATCGCTTCAGTTCAATGCTAATCAGGGACTTCACCACTGCAATTTTCTTCAGACATGGAGACCGACGAGTGCCTCGACAACAATGGCGGCTGCTGGCGCGACGAGAAGACCAACGTCACAGTCTGCAAATGATGCTACATCAAAGACTGTCGTGCCATTTTGACATCATTCCAATTACCAGTCGAACCAGCTTCAACTTTGCCTGCAATAAATGGAGACATGATTTTGAATATAATGTATCATTAACAGGATGGCTTGCCTTTTTACATAGTCAGATGTGCTAAGTTTACACAAACTCTCCCTTTTGTTAGTGCTTTGGCTGCTTGACCCCAACATAAAAAAAGTGGCAGATCACTACGTCAACTAAAAATATCTAATAGTTTGGCCTTTGTGAATTAACCATAATATTAGTAAATATAGAGTTACACATATGGTATCTAGATTGTCTACTCAGATCTAATTTATGGTGTCTGACTTAGCATGTAAGCTGCAGTCAGCTGCATTCATCTGAGACTGAACTAATATAGCAAGTGGTGTTGTCACCATTGATTCTATGAGGTGAGTTAGAACAACAGAAGTAAAAGCCTGCAAACATTTTACTAAAAGTGTTAAAGATGGTTAAATGGCTGGTTGGCAGTAGCTGATACGTAGGTTACTTGTGGGTACTGGTTGATAAGGTGCCTCACTTCAGATGGTTATATTTCATTGTATATATTCTAAAGTGACTTAAGTTACCAACAGTTGACCAAAAGTACTTAAGATGGTTAAGCTGCAGGACACCATAACAGAAATAAGGGCAGGCAACAAAATTAAGTCGAGTTATCTCAATAAAGTAAATTCTTTAGCAATGTGTTCATCATGTACTGAAAATTACAGCAGGATGGAGCAAGATCTCTACAGCCACCGTGCTTAAACATAAATAAATTACGGCAGGATGAAAGAGAATATTGACCCACTATATAGAAAGGTGCCAAAGATGTACACCAAAAAGGAAACATTACAACCCAGGAAGCATAATCCAGCACTAAGGCCCAGGTCACTGCTACATTAACTCCCAGAAAGAAAAATAGCAAATTAGACGCAGCTAATGCAAGTACAGGAGGAAAAAGAAAGGGAGGAACCCTAAAAGCGTGCCTTTTAAGACCTCAACATTAATTAAAACCCGCAAGGCTAAAGGAAATAGTATGCATCTCTACTAGATATATAGTGGTCTGATAGAAGTAAAATAATGGTTGATTTACACAGTTCATTGATCTCTATCTCCAAATTCAAATTATAGATACGCGTACAACCTACTCGTAAATGCATCCAAATGACCACGATGGACAGTAAGCACGTTACGAAGCTCGTTACGGCCATCCACATACCACAATGACATCACTGGAACTGGGCGAAATTTCAACAAAACAGTTTTCGCATGACAGAACTTGATGAAATTTCAGTAAAACTGCCTCTCCCTGACAAGTTTCACTCTAATGCGGCTAAAGGCACTTCTATTACTAGCGAATTTTAACCACCTCAGCGAGGGGGTTGCATATTGGCGCATGATTCGACAGGAATCGAAGATAATGCAAGATGCAATATGTGGCGAGTCACCTGCTTGTCGCTGTTGTTGTACTCCTGGGCCTCCCTGATCTCGAGCAGGGGGGTGGATCAGGCCGGCGGCGGCGGCCGGAACAGGGTGGCGGCGGAGCAGGGCAGCGGCGGCGCGGGCTTCACGGCGGCGGAGGGAGAAGCGTCGACGGGGGAGAGAGCGAGGGCGCGGCGTGAGGCGGCGACGCAGGTGACGGTGGCGCGGCGCGGCGGAGTGTCAGCAGCTCGTTCCCAGCAGAGCACTAGAAGCGGGCCCCATCCTTCTCTTCTCTGCTCGTTCTTGTTCTTCCCCTGCTCCTACTCCGATCTGCTCTCCCTACCCCGCTATCCTCTGCTAACACGGAGGCGGCGACGGGGGAGAGGCCGAGGACGGCGCGGCGCGCCGGAGGCGACAGGGGAGAGGCTGAGGACGGCGCGGTGCGGCGCGGCGGATTCGGAGGCGGAGTCGGCGACGGGGGGAGAGGACGACGGCGCGGTGAGAGGCGGAGATGGGAGAGAGGAGAGCGGCGGCGGTGAGAGGAGGCGCGCGGAGCCGGTATCGCTGGACGGACGGGGTGGGGATTCTGGTGCCAGCAATTACTATTCTACCCTTGAACAATTAAAAATAAATAAAGGTAATATTTAGGGTAGGCATTGAAAGACATCAACAAGCATTTCCAACCATCGTAAAAGAGCTCCAAAAGGTTTCATCAAATATGGCACATGAAAATTCTGTTAAAATTAGTAAGTTGTAGAACTAAATCCATGTTAAAATTCTGAAGGCGGCCGATATTCTAGAAATTACAAGTCAACAGCAAGAGGTATTGTTCTCAAGCATTGGTCTACTTACCTTTCTTTCATGCCTAATACCTGTCTTGAAGAAATTTCATAAGGAAATTACAAACCATCGAACTTAGAATGTTTTGTAAGATTTGTTATGTTTAGGTCAGCCTATTTCTTCCTTCTTCATCATTCTAATACAAAATAACATTTCCTTAAAACATTAGATGTTCTATGGAAATGAATGATGCATCACTTCAATGTTGGCAAGAATGGAAGGAACAAATAACTTGTACAGTCTTACGAGTATAGTCTCAATAAACATGCCTATTTTTTAAAGTTCGAAAAATGAATGATGAGTTCAAAAAATCAGTGACACAGATGCATAAATTTCAAGTAGGCGGATCACACTGAAATCTGAATAGAGTGGTTTGGACCTTGTGTGGACCACTTAGTAAGTTTAGAATAAAAAATATGAATCAAAAATTAATAGTTCAGAAACCTAAGCGACACACCCGAACAAAAAATCTTTCTCCATGTCCATGGGTCTATTTTTTTGATTTTTTTTGGAAATATCGGCAAGGTTGTTGAAACTTGAAAGATGCCCTTTTCACTGGTCTCTCCTGTTCGAGTGATCAAATGATTGGTGTCAAATGGCAGCTGTCGCAGGTAGGACGGACAACAAATACATGCGCAGCAGTACCGGCTCCAAAAAAACAAAGAGCTGGAAGAAAACAATCCCTGGACTCTTTGGTCGTCGTCATCTTCTAGTTCTAGCTCGAGGCACGCGAGATCCAGGCTAATCTATCTACATATAAAACGAAGCCATAGGAACATGCGTAGCCTCAGTTCTGAGTACTTGTGACACTTGCTTGTCAGTCCCCGCGCGGCCGCTTGCGGAGATTCTGATCCCGATCTTATCCAAAATGCAGCTGACGCCTAGAATCCAGGAGAAATGCTACAGCTATTGTATAAATAATAATATATCCATCCAGATTTGTTTTTAGAAAGACATATCCATCAAGATTTCTAGCTACTAGGACACTGCTAGATTTCTAGGATCAAGCTATCCATGCCATGCAGATCACTGCAAACTCTCCAAGCTTGCAGTGCAGCTACCTTAAATTAAGAGCAGATCGCAGAACCGTATAGCAAGCGATGAGCAGCTAGCGTGTCTCTAACATACCTGCGGAGGCGGCGGTGACGACGTCGCGGTCGGAGTCCCTGACGTGGAGCTCCACCCGGGTGGCGAAGTCCGGATGCGCGGCGTACACGTCCTCCAGCGCCATCTCCAGGCTGAGCAGGCTCTTCTTCCCCAGCCCGGTCGCCAGGTCCAGTATCACCCCGACGCTGACCGGCACCGTCGCCGTCGGCGCAGCAGCGGCGCCGGCGTGGCCGACGCCGGCCGCTGCGAGGAGCGGCAGAAAGACAGCTAGCAGGACCATGCCGCCGCCGGCGAGCAAGGGAACGCCGGCGGAAGCAGCAGCAGCGCGCACTCGCTTCTGCGGCATCGTGATCGTCAGTGATATACCGATGCGCCGCTGGTCGCCGGTGGACAGCGAGAGCGCGGTGGAGCTCGAGCCTACGCTTGCCTTTCGCTCACCCTCCTACCACTGTAGCGGCGGCGCTAGGTGAGTATGCATCTGGCACGCACAAATAGTAGGAGCGTGCGCGCGGCGTGCGTGCCCCGTGACTGCTGTGCCATGCCGTCCTCGGCAGCGGCGACGTCATCAAGCCGGTCGCCTCCCACGTCATGCTGGGGTCCTTCGCGCAGCGTGACGAGCGGCTCCGCTTCGGCCGCCGGCCGGATATGAGAAACGGAGGGAGAGAGGCACAAATAAAACTGGCCTGGCCGCGGAGGCCCGGTCCCCCACCCCCCACGGCGTACGGCGCCAGCCGGGCCGGCGGATCGATGTGGCTCGATATGATCCAGCACGCGACACGAGGCCGGGCGCCTTGAACAGCCAGCTTGCAGCTAGCAACTCCTCCCTCCAGTAACAGTAATCTATCCAGCATCTCGACGGTGGGCTGATCAGTCCGGTCAGGCCTGTCCGCCGCCGCCGCTGACGACAAAAGCCAAGGGATTTTGCTACTACCAGATCGCGGCGTGCGGGCGGGCGTGTGCGCTGCCTGTCAGCGCGTTTAGCGCCATGCCTCGCGGATCCAGCACTGATGAGCTGCCTGGCTGATCTCCAGTTCTGTCAAGCACTCAAGCTATAACCAAGTAACCAACCCTGCGGCCCTGCCCGATCCCTGAACAAAGATACCAACGCCCTCGCGTGCTCGCTCCTCCTACTTTTTCCTGTGACACTTTTTCTTCAGTGTTTATGGAGCTGTTGTCCTGTGTCCCCCAAGAAGGCTTTGTTATTCAGAAGCTGGATCACATCCAGTCTGAATACAATGAGAGATCGATACCAGTGAAATACTGTAGCTGATATGCTGTCATCTCACAGTGAATTCTTGTTATCATTGCACCACTCTGATTCATTCTCTGAACGTGACGCTCTGGTGAGGGAATCGGCCTCTTCAGAGTTCAGACTTCAGTCTTCCTCTCCTTTCTTTTACCGAAAGATTTCAGTCTGTCGTCAACAAACTGGCGCCTCGAGATTTCATCCGGTAATACCATCTCGCATCCAAAATCCACACGATCCAGCAAAGTTAAGCAGAAAGAGAGATCAGGTGCACCCAACGCTATTGCCATCGCGGAATCATTTGAGCATTGCATACCACTCTGAAACGAAGGCAATGCATGCCAAGGGAAGGGACATGGACGCAGAGGAGGGCCGGCCGGACTACCCACGGCAATAGGAACCAGTCGTTCCAGCCGCCAGCAGTCCGGCGACTCGTGCCCGCTAGCAATCCGTCACAGTCCGTGGTCCTCGGCGCCTCCATCCATGAACCATGATGGCTCGCGACAATGCCGACAGGCGAAGTGCGTGCTCCGGCGAGGGGCGCCAGAGGGAAGGCGACGGAACCGGCCGGACAGAGGCATGGACGCGCGGCCGCGGGAGTATCCATAGGGCTGAGCGGGGGAGCGGGGGACCGGAGGAGGCAACAGCTCGGCGTTTGAGGCCGCGTTGATGGAGGCTCGGGCGGGGCACAGGATTCAGGGTCGCCGGCGGCGGCGCGGCTCCGCCGGCTAGAAACTTTACATCTCAGTCCAGGTTTTTTGCAGTAACCCCCTTTAGATTGGATATATCACGGATTCCCGGGCCTTTTATTTATTTACATAAAGCACTCCTGATCCAACTATTTTTCATAAAACCCCCTGATTTGGATCGCGATTATTAATCACGATCCGAGTATTTGCACAAAACCTCCTATTTTGGATGTGTATATTTTCATAAAACCTCCTGGTTCCGCGACCTGGAATGCAAACACCGTCGTCCCCAGCCGGCTGCTCCTCACCGCTCGACGCCAACCCGGCGGCGCACTCCCCGCCTCCCGTCCGTGCCGGAACCGCGAGGCCATCCACCTCTCAATCCCTTACATTGATGCTGCGCAACATCGAGCGTTCGAGTGTGCCGCGCGGAGCCGGACTGACTCCGAGGACGGCTTCGACCTGGCCGGCGGCCGCATGCGCCGCCGCCTCGACGACCCCTACACGGCTACACCCCCTTCCTGGTAAGGTCCCCCAACCTCTCCTTATCCTGATTAACATCATAGTCCAGTATCATCAGAGAGCAAGGGCTACAATGTGGGTTGCTCTTCTAGCCTTCTAGGTACTCTTTAACTCGTCATCATATTTAGTCAATCAGATTAAAAAAAAAATGTGTCATGCGTTCCATTATGACAGGGGACAAGGATGCGAAAGAACTTATTTCTTGCGTGAACAAGTCAATCCCTATAGGAAACACCTTCATACTAGAAACATGGGTTTCAGTGTTTGGGCTGTCTTGACTAATATCAACGTTTAGTCCCGTGCAGATCAAATTTAAATTACAAAACATATGCCATAAATAAATAGCCTCAATAAGGTGATAAATAGTTCAAAGAGTAATGTAGTGGCAAAATCCAGTTTATTTTAAATGGATTTGGTCAACTGCGGCTTACCATCACAAAAACTCCCTTTCTCTGCCTTAACAATCCTTCAAATTCTTAGTACGCAGGATCTCATTTTCTAGCAAATTAATTTGGAATTTTCTTCTTTCGTGTTAGCTGTATGTCAAGTGTTTGTGCATGAAAATTGTGGAATTGCAATCCTCTCTCCTGAATCTCCTGTAGTTGTTCAGTTCCATTGTGCCTCTCTCAGTTTGTTTTGCATGCAGCACACATCTTCAAACAATTCATGAACGGATACAAGGTTTCTATTGCAAATCATGGAGGGCCTGTCTCCGTTGGACTGCTGAGGGATCTTTTTTATGAGACTAAGGAAATTGTTGATGATGTGTTTTTGGATAGTTTGTTTATTGAAAATCTAGCTTATTTTCTTATCTTTTACCTGATGCAGACTGTTTACCCTTTCTTTTTTGATGTAAGCAAACACGAGGACCTCAAGTTTTATTACACATGACAAAAGTTATTTTGCAAACAACTGATGGGCTTGGTTTTGTTAGTTGGCATGGAATATATTTATGTTTTATTTCTCATAGTCATAGTCACAAGTCTCATAATTAGCTGCCTGCTCTTGCATGTTTTGCCTGCTCTCTCATTTCTCCTTTTCTCAAGAGAAAATGTTTTGTTGCCGTTGTCAGAGTAAGTAAATGAACCTTATTACTACCTTATATGGCCTTTCATGGTTTGTGATGGTCTCTGTTGAATATTAAGGCTGGGATAGAGAGTAACGAGGTGAATATCGCGGGATTGAGAAAAACATGTCCTATGGGATCTTAGCATGGTTAAGCCTTTCCTCTGGACCTTTCAGAATGTAACGCACTGCTAACTGAAGAGGTGGTTGATTATTAAGTCTGCCAGGCGTCATGCCACTAGATTTTTCAGGATAATATGGTCTTAAGATGAGGGTGTATCATTCTCATAGGTATCATTCTCATAGGATGTCCTTCTGGCTTGAATTATCATGCCATATTTTAGATACTGGTGTGGATGACTTATATTTTGCTAAACTGGTCTCAAGATTGCATCATTAGGAATATAGAAAGGACAAAACTATATGGAGAGTGTAGGGGCAAAATTCTATACTGTGTGTTTTGCAATAGCTCCCCAGAAACAGCCCAGCATTTGTGTTTGCATTGCCCCTTTGCTCTGCAGGTCTGGGAAAAAATCAGAGTTTGGTCAGGGAACCTGATTCAGGTACCCAACTCCTGAATGCAGCATTGAAGAATGGTGGTCTAGATCGCTAAGGGCGTTGCCCAAGAAGCAAGGGCAAGTGATCGCAGCAATCTTGATGTACTCAACTTGGAATTTGTGGAAAGAGATAAATCGCCGGATCTTTGAAGGAACACAAGCCTCTACCTGCAGGTTGTACATTTCAACTTGGAAGAAATTGGATTACGACAGAAGGCTTGTGGCGGACCGAGCGTTCCTTAGTTTCCAAATGTATCAGCTTTGTTTGTTTCTTCTGTTTGTAGGAGTAGAGTTTTATCGGTTTATTTATGTAATCAAAACGATGTAGTTTTGGACTTCTTCTTCTCCCTTAAATGACATGGCAGCGCTCCTGCCATTTTTTTCAAAAAAAAAAGATTGTGTCATGTGGAAGCACATGTCGACGGACATTCCAGTAATACTTTTCCTCACTGTTATGAAGTGTTGCAGACTCCCCCAAGTCCCCAACAAGCTTTCTTATTCAGAAGCTGGACTAAATCCAGTCTGATTCTGAATACATGGGGGTGGAGACGACAGACGAGGGTATATCTCATTGAAATGATGTGTCCGGCGGTGGTGAGGGAATTGGCCTCTTCAGAGTTCAGACTTCAGTTAAGAAGTAGAAATCCACACAGGCCCCTCAAGTTTTATCCTTTTTTTTTTGAGAAACCCCTCAAGTTTTATCCGGTAATCACCATTATCTAAAGGAAAATTTTATCCGGTAATACAATCTCGCATCCAAAACCCACACGATCCAGCAAATTTAGGCAGAAAGAGATGTGATGCACTCAGCACCATTGCCCCTCCGAGACGAAGGCAATGCCAAGGGAGAAAGATGCAGAAGAGGGCCTGCCCCCAATCGTTCCAGCCTCCAGCGACTGATGCCCGCTCGAGAATCGTCGCAGGCCGTCTTCCACAGCGCCGGCATCCATGGCTCGCGAGAACGCCGATTGGCGGCTCCCTTCTTGGGCTGCAAAGCTGCAGCGAGGAGCGCCCGAGGGAAGGTGATGGAACCGCCCGGAGCGAGACATGGAGCCGCGGGAGCATCTAACGCATGAGCGGGGGAGGCGGGGAGCGCGGGGGCGGAGGGGGCAACAGCTCGGCGGAGGATTCAGGGTCGCCGACGGCAGCGCAGCGTCGCCGGCCAGAAACTTACATATTAGTCCCTGTTATTTACATAAATACAGGGGGTTTTATGAAAATATTCGGAACGCTATTTTCATATAACCCCTATTTTGGATCGCGATTACTAATCGCGATCCGAATATTTTCACAAAACCCCCTTTATTGGATATATAATCATAAAACCCCCTGGTTTCGTCCGCGACCTGGAATGTAAGCACCGTCGTCCCTAGCCAGCTGCTACTCCACCGCTCGACGCCGAGCCGACGCGGCGGCGCACTCATCGCCCCCCATCCTGCCAGAAACGCGAGGCCGCATCCACTTCTCAATCCCTTGCACTAGCTTCCTGAGTCCTGATCATCTATATTCTGGTGCAAGTATTCGCCACATCCGAGAGCCGCGGCCCTCCGGCCGTCCGGCGCCTCCCGCGGCCGCGAAAGCAGCACGGCCGCACCGGATGCTTGAATACCTCCCCGTATCCCTCCTCCGGTATCATGGTCTACTCTCTACTGCGGCTTGCGGGTGGCAGCACCAGGCGCGCGTGGCCTGTCTGCCTTGGCCGGCGGAGGGGTAGGAGGAGGCCAGGAGGGGCAGCTCAGTATATTTTCAGATTACATTGAAGGTGAGCAACATCGAGCGTTCGGGAGTTTTTTCCGGAGCCGGATGGACTCCGATAACAGCTTCTTTCATCGTCCAAGATAGGGCACTGAATGCCAGGATGGAGCTGAAACGGTGCGTGTTTGTGTCAGTATCTTGTAGGTGTTCGTATAGCCAGCAACAAGGGGAAAAGATTCAAGTGTTGTGTTCCTGTCCAGTGTCATTAGGGAGCAAGGGCTACAATGTGGATTGCTATTTTAGGTAATTTTTAAGTCGTCATGATATTTTGTCAATAAGATTAAAAAAGTTTGTGCTATACGTTCCATTATGACAGGGGCTAAGGATGCGAAAGAACATTTTATTTCTTGTGCGAACAAGTTAATCCCTAGGAAACAACTTCAGAGAAAAATGGGTTTCAGAGTTTGATCTGTCTTGAATAATATCAACTTTTGGTACTGCGGATATCAAATTTAAATTACCAAACAAAGGCCAGAAAGAAATAGCCTAAATAAGGTGATAGATAATTCAAAGAAGTATGCAGGGGTTGAGTGAGGCTTATCCGTCAAAACAATTCCCTTTCTCTGCCTTAGAACAATCTTTCAAATTCTTAGTAAGCAGAACCTCGTTTTGTAGCAAATTAATTTTGAATTTTCTTCTTTCATGTTAGCTGTATGCCAAATGTTTACTATGTGCATGAAATTGTGGAATTGCAATCCTCTGTCCTGAATCTCCTGCGATTGTTTAGTTCCATTGTGCCTCTCTTAGTTTGTTTTTGCGTGCAGCACACATCTTCAAACAATTCGTGAATAGATTTCATATTTCTGTTGCAAATGATGGAGGGCTTATCTTAGTTGGACTGCTGAGGATCTTTTTGATGAGGCTAAGGAAATTGTTGATGACATGTTTTCTGATAGTTTGCTCAGTCTGTAGAAGGTTGAGTTCCTTCTTAACTGAAATATTGTGGAGGCGATTTTTCCCTCACCGGTCAAGTATGTTTTCCCTGACACGACATTTGGACTGTTTAATTTTCCTTTTTGATAATGCATAAATGAGGACATCAAAGTTTAACTACACATGCAAAAAGTTATGCAAACAATTGGTGGGTAATTCTTTTGGTAGTTGGCATGGAATATGCTCTTGTTTTATTTTTTCATAGTCAGAGTCACAGTCACAATTATCATAACTAGCTGCATGCTCTTGCAGGTTTTTACTGCTCTCTCATTTCTCCTTTTCTCAAGAGAAAACGTTCTATTGCTACTGTTCGAGAAGTAAATCCTCCTTTTTACTACCTTATATGGCCTTTCATGGTTTGTGATAATTGCTGTTGAATGTCAAGGTTGGGATAGGGAGTAATGAGGTGGATATCACAGGATTGAGACAAAATTTCCTATACTCCTATGAGATCTTGGCATGGTTAAGCCTTGCGTCCTGACCCTTTCGTAGTGATGACGCATTTCAGTGATGACGGATTGCTAACCGAAGAGGTGATTGATTAAGTCTGTCAAGTGGCATGCCACTAGAATTGTCAGGATAATAAGGTCTTAATTGAGTGGGTATCATTCTCAAAGGATGTTCTTCTGCCTTGAATTGTCATGCCATATCTTAGATACTGGTGTGGATGACTTATATTGTGGTAAACTGAAGTCACAAGATTGCATCATTAGGAATATATAAAGGAGAAATATTCTATTTTGACAACCGAAGGGTTGCCGTAGTTTCCCTAAAAAATTATTTTATTTTGAGAGTGTAGGGCAAATGGCCAATATGCAGAAGCGCATGAGATGTAGGAATGAAGGAAACCCATTATGGGACTATGGTAGAGTTAGCATTCTTAACCTTCGTCCTGGGTTTCGTTCTTCAAAATAGTGCTGGTACAATAAAAGTTCTGCTCCACTAGCACTTCCAATGATTTTATTTCTGGATCAGTTAGTTGTCTTGCTGACTGTCATTATAATTTATTTTATAGGGAACCAGTTGGTATTGAATGCAAAGGGCCTTGCTCAGAAACTGAAATAGGTTACACATAACCCAGTGGTACTGGTTTATCAAAGTTGAGCGATATTCTTAATATCATTGTCCTCACTGACTCTCAAGTATTTTGAAACTTAGTTTCTCTAGCGCGAAACTGATTGCTAACGCTTGGATTTCTATTTTATTTCCTAATCAGGGCCTTGGTGAATGCCACACAGATGTCAGATGAAGTACTGGATTGGCAACATCTGTCCTAACAGCTGTAGAGAAGGAGTATCTGACTGCCTTGTCACTCCCTGCAAAGCATAGCAATAGTAAAGTCTGGAATCATCAAACATGGATGACCAGTAATTTGATTCGCTTAACATTGGCTTCTGCATATCTACCAGGATCTTGTCTGCTCCTCTTTATACTTTGAGCTTATATAGCCAACTTGACTGTTTCTAACGCTCTTTTTTTTACTTAAATTAAACGGTTGATATGACAAGCCCTGCTCCTCACTCATGTGCCATTCCATTGTAGGAATCTTGTTCTTTAGGTCTTACCAAGCTTAGTTGATCACATATCCTCTTCTTGACTATGTTAAGTGACAAGTGACATAAAAGGGCTGCTACCAAGTCTTTGATCATTGTAATATTACCCTTAATACCCTGCATAAGATCTTGCATGGTATATGGCAAGTATGACTAAACATGAGGGTGCGCTTCTTATTCTTGCTTTCCGTGTACTGATTGATTCTCAGATTCGTTTATTGCAGTTATTAGGGAGTATATAGCCACAGTCGCATGCAACATAATGCCTACCACAGATGTTGCGTTTGGTGGCTTAATATTGCAAGATATGCAAGGAGAGGCAGTACAGGAACCCTCCCTCTGACCCTCTTTCAGTTTCCCCTAATTCACCTTCAATCCATTTAAGACTTTAGGATTTGTTGAGATTTAGCTTTAAAGTTTTCCTTTGCTAGTATTTGGAATAGCATAGGTTCATGTGTTACACAACACTTGAGGGTTTTTTTTTTTTTTTGATCTTACACCACTTCCAGCGTGGTTTCTGATGTAAGCAAAGATGTAACCTGGATCCTCGATGGTGATTTTATAAGACGCCTCCAGGTAGTGATTGATGGTCCATTTTCAGCGGATGGTCAGCAAGTTATTCAACTAGAGCATTTGACAAGATCTCCTGTCAAAACTACTTGCAACCTTGGTGTCGAGAGCATTTGCATGAGATTGGGAGAAACTATGATGCCAGAATCAAGATTTCAAATGAGGTGTCTTTGGTGAATTATATATATTACGAATCTTATCTAGTTCATCAGAAACTGATAATATGCAGAATATACTTTACATTTAAGTTCACTGAATTGCATGATGTAAAGCTCCAGCTGCTAGGAGATCTCAGAATGCTGGACACAGATTCTTGAGCTCTCGGTCTGTGACCTACGTAAAAAGCCAATTTTTACGTGCTTCTGAATGGGAGGATATCTGTTAGCCCCATTCAAAAGCAATGATATCTGTTAGCCCCATTCAAAAGCAATGATATCTGTTGGCCACCATTCAAAGGCACAAAATTGGAAAAGCCTAACATGCAGAAACTGTCCAACCAAGATGGCCTCAACCTTCCAGAGCATTTAAATCCACAGGCAATTTGGTTCTGTATGCATCCTTTCCCTACTTTGACTTTTTGCCAATCTAGCAGAATTATAAGAAACCTATTTTCCGAGGATTGTTTAAATATAGCGGAGAAAGACAGCTACGGTTGACAGACTGCTTATAAGCGAACTGGCTGACACGAGGCCGGTAAGGCGGTAACGATGTCCAAATATCACTGGGATCCTCGAGGTTGAAGTCGCAAACTAGCATGCCTTAAAAACTAAAACTCACTAATAGTCGGTGTGAAGTTACAAGAGTCATCCACAAGCGACACCACAAGTAAACCAGGAGACGAACCTTAGTCTTGGACATATCACAGCCTATTTCACAACTATTGAAGATAACCCATATAAAGAACTACAAGTACGTTTCATAGAACACAACGGGATTTTCTTAGATCTGTAGCAAAGAAAACTCTGCATAAACAAGTCTACTACATTATCCAACCCAACATAAACAAGATATGATATTCAGAGATATCAAGGCATGACAGCTTGGACATATAATAACAGCAAAACAGTTTAGAGGCGCTCCAAAATTAGGCTACTCCTGGTACCAGAGAGCTAAAGCTTCAGATCAACTCTTCACTTCTTCACCTTCTTTGGCGCCCTGCAACATTGGAGAGAAACAGGAAAACACGTCAACAAAACATGATGTAATTCTATAGTAAGGAAACTGGGAAAATTAGAGGATTTAAGGCACTTACGCTGCAGCTGGAGCTGGAGCCGCAGCTGCTGGTGCTGCAGGTTCCCTCGGGCCCTAAACAAAAATGAAAAATACATTTCAACATGGCGTCCAGAAAACAAACAAGATAGATCACAATGTCTCAAGCCTTTCCAGGGAAAAGGCATACAACTAATCAAACAGTTTAGAACAAACAACAGGTCAAACCATGACCCTGACCGACAATAAAACTAAATACATCTAAACCCATGCCTCATCATACGCCACATTAGCAAGATCAATAAAACTTATTTTTGGTGGATCATGAAATAATATTAAAATGGAAGTTCAACTTCATTAGTCCACAAGGCCCAGTTCAGAATAGTATAAAGTACAGATATTATCTTACCTGGGCCAACCTCTCCTCCCTCCTGGCAATCTTCCTCTCACGGCTTGCCTTGCTCTTGGCGCGCTTGGCCTCAAACTGATCAGAGAGTGTCTTCTCTCTGGCCTTCTCAGCCTTGGATTTGTGGATACTCTCCATGAGCACCCTCTTGTTCTTGAACATGTTACCCTTGACCTTCATGTACATGTCATGGTACATGTGTTTGTCGATCTTCTTGGCTTCACGGTACTTGCGCAGCAGGCGCCTCAGAACCCTCATCCTCCTCATCCACAGAATCTTGGTGGGGAGCCTAGCCTCCCTGGTACCCCTGCGCTTACCTGTAGAGATATTGGATTAACATATATTTACAAGATTTTGACAATGTACAGATGTCAGGTACATATTTACAGGATACAGAAAATGGATAAATCAGTGTAGTATACCATATCCAGAATGACGTCCCTTCTGCTTGGCCTCATGCGCCCTCCTTGCACGGGACCTGGAGTGGATCTTCTGAGGCTTCTTGATGATGAAACCATCCTTAACCAACTTGCGGATATTCTGGCCTGTAAGTTTTGTAGAAGACATGCTCATACTTATGTTCCTTTCAGAAGTCGGTAGCAAGACATTACAATTTCAATATATAAACACAGTACATATAATGCACAAGTGCAAGCATCATCAAAAACCGCATGAACACAAAAGATCAGAGCAACAAACTACTCAGAAGAGCATAACAAGTCTGAGTAACAGAACTATTCTAGCTTTATCATGGCGACCATATAATAAACGAGCACAATATGCCATAAAAACAAGAACACTTCCTTGCAAATCATCATTTGAAATGCAAGTAATAGCAGTCCTAGCCAAAATCTAAATTCAGATTATTAACTTAATACAAAACTGCATCACTCAACTAATAATATCTCCTTCAGCTAAACTAGTATCACAGACGTTTTAGAATGCACACGGGCAACAAAATTGTAACAACAACTACAACCTACATACAATTATCAGAACCTCGGACTAAACAAAGACTCAAACGTGATGATAGCAATCTTAACGTAGTGACTGACCTATCATGAAAACTGCAGCATCCGAATGCAAACAAAACGAGTTTTCCATCGCTGCCTATGCCCATAAACTAAACATGCTTGAACATCCAGACGTCTACGAACCTCAACAATAGCTAACCACAAGGGCCTGGCACTATCAGTCTATCAAACGGATCAGCGCAGCTGATTTACTAGTGGAATCAACCCTTACCGCTGCCCCTAGCAGAATTACCATAGGCTCGAAACTAAACCTACATGCGCGGAACCACAGATCTACCTCCTACGGCAGCAACCCAACCCACCGAGCAACCAAGGCGTGAACTGGTGAACCATGGAAGACGCGCCGCGCAGCAAACAAGGGCCGGGCGCCGAGGGGGAAGGTTCGGGTGGGAGTGGTGGTGATCTTACGTGAGTTGGCCATGGAGATCTCGCTGACTTCATTGGGGTCGAGCCAGACCTTGCCCTTGCCGCACTTGAGAACGCTGGCGGCGAGGCGCTTCTGCAGCTTGAGCGAAACCATCTTCTCCGCCGCCGAGGGGGTCTCCCTGCCGGGTGGGTGTGTGGTGGCGCAGGGGCTAGGGAAATGTGGCGGCGGCGCACGCGGAGGCCTTATATAGCACCCTGATGGGGTTAGGGTTTCCCTAGATGGCTCTCGATCTGGGCCAGGCCCAACAATATTGATGGGTCCGTTCTATTGGGCTAGGGCCCATAATCGGTTTTGCCAGAAGCCCAGAACTCTGGTCTCCATCTCTCGTTCTCGAGGGAAAAGGTCCTTTCAACCCCCTCAACTATCAACACAATCTAGAATTTTTTCCTTCTCGAGGGGGGCTTTCAGTAGTTTCTTCACTCCAACACTCCAACAGGCACTCCATGGACTGACATTATTGTTCGCTTCAGTGTATCTGGAGCGACTGAAGTTGGGCAAGAACGCAAGGTCATCAGAAGTGTGATGGGCACCACTGGTGATGAAGAGACCTTTGAAGCACTGGGAACTTAGGCGTGCTAATCACAGAATCAGTGTCCGGAGTCCGGACTGCCTTGATGGAGGGAAAACATGCAGACGTGTAACACAAGATATCAGGACAGAGCACAACTTGAAGATCTCATGAGTCATGACCTAACAAAGCAAAGGTGCAAGGAGCTTACAAAACCAAATCTTCCATACTAGCACTGATTGAGCGCGGATGATGGTTATTGAAGTAGTGTGACCACTGTGAAATTTGACCCCCAAGCATCTGGAAAGCTAATGTGGCAGGAGTAACAAAATTGAGGATAGAGTGGCAAGATGAAAAATGGTTTTTTGAAAAAAAAACAAGAAAGATAATAGTTTTGTACAACACTAAGATATTGCAGCTGTTCATGTTGTTCCTCAGTGACCATAAATCAAACTGTCCAATGATAACATCAACCGAACAACGGTTAACAATTCAACATGCATGTGTTAAAAGGAAAACAAGATGGAGCTTTCTCAGAGATGACAATTAACTGAAGGAACATAAACCGGCTACTACTGCCCCCTTACTCCTACAGTCCTACAACGAAGAACCACTACCTAACCAGACCACATAATCAGCATCACCAAGGTGGCAAGGTAGCATGTGCATACTGGACCGACTACATTGTTCTTTCTAATATTGAACTGGAGGATAGAACCTATAGAAAGCAACCTGACGATAACCGCTAGTGTTCTAGCTGGTCCTCGTCTCAACTTCGAGTGATTCAGCAGGCGCAGAGTCGATGGCCAAGCCATTCTGCAGTTGTTGATGCCCGATTTCACCAATAGTCTCAACCTGGAGTGACTCAGCAGGTATAGAGTACGTGGCCATGTCATTCTGCAATGGTTCTGGTTCCTCGTCACCAACAGTTTCTCCACTAATAACATGGGAATGGTTTTGGTAGGCCCAAATTAGCACAAAGCCATTGATGATAAAGAGGCCTGCGAAGCTTTTTAAGCTGAGACGAGCGGAATCAGTGTCACGACCACCATAATCGAGTGAAGGAGTTGCATCCCCGAACCATTTCTGCTGTATTGCAAACCCTTCGTGCCCCTCTCTTAAGTCCAAGATGGCCCTTGAAAGGTCAGGCACCAATGGAGAGCCTCTAGGGAAAACCTGCAGACATGTAACAAATGATATAAACAGTCACGTGAGCATGGCTAGGAGATCGTATGGTCAACAGAAGGATAGGCGCAAGGAGCTTACAAAACCAAATCCTGCAGCACTGTCGATGTGACCAACTATTTGGAACTCTGATCCATACTGCACGAGGAAAGTATTTAGATAGGGGGAGCTCATCAAAGATAGCTGACACCCCTCCATTGTTTGATCCTGCCCTCAATGCCTTTGCATATTCCTCTGGCGTGCTAAACACCTCTATCTTGCGCTCATCGAACTTGAGGTGCTTAAGCTTCGCGAGCACAAATGATCCATTCTGGTATCCGACATAATCGCCGTTGCGCAAGAGTTGACTCGGATCAGTCACTGAAGGTTGGAGCCTCTTCGCAGTTAGCAACTAGAGTTAGCACCACAAAGCACCAAATCACCGCAAGAACTTTCGACGGAAGGCGCCTGATAATTTGGTCTGTCAAAAGCATAAATAAATGAATATTGTTACTGAAGTCAAACCATGCACTTAGAAGGTAAATCATATTGTTAAGCTCAAGTTCAGAGTCATATAGATGCATGCAGTTTTGTACTTTTTGATTGATGAATGCTATGAAGAAGAAGGATGGCTGTGACCACATACCACGAGAGAAGGTCAAAGTGGAGAATATAAAGTAGAAAACGGTGCTGAACTGTCTTAATCTTGACCCTCGGAATTCATCATTTGAAGGAAATTCACTCATCCATAAAACTAGGCCGGTGAAAAAGATAAATACTGTAGTAGCAATCCAGAGGTCATTTGTTAGTGGCTGTAAGAAGATCCACATGGATAGTTTATCATTGTTCTTGGATAGTACAAGCATTGACACGCCAGACTCTGTGTATGGCATTGTGAAGTCCACATCTGTAGCTCGGTTAGCAATAATTGTCACGTCACCCACTGCTGCATCAATTTCCTGTCATACACCAAGGAAAACATGCAAAAGGAAGCAAGTAAATATGGAATGAACAATTATTTCGAAACCAGTAACAACTAGAAAGGCGAAAGGTTAGATATACTATCGAAAGGACCGACCTTGAGGTACACCCTGGCTACCAGCTTGTCATAAGAATTTGCACAATCAAATGGAATGTAATTATAGCGAAGAGCATATGGGAGTTTCTTCACAGCAGCCTCAAAGACATCAATGCTGTAGCCACTGACACTTACTGTATTGGTGCCAGGAATAGTATCAACACTCACAAAAAGTTTAAAGTCATGTCTTATAGGGACACCTATCCGGAGTATTTTTCCATTCACTGGTAAGTCCCAACCTTTGGGCACCATTTTTTAACCTCCTGGCCGCTGGATTTCACCTGCGTCTATGCTAAAATTAGTTTGGCCATGGCTTGTGCTTGAGTTTAGAATCCTCGACAGCCCAGAAGCTGGGCTCCAAAACCCAATGCCCTTTGCTTGATCTCCAATCACATTGACAACCTCATAAACAGGAACTTGCATATGCCTATCCACAGGTGTGAATCTCCCAGCCAATCCATCAAAGTCTGTTTCCAAAATGGCACTGAGGAGTTCTGGCCCAACAGGAGATGGTAGGAGAGTATCTATTAAGCTCTTGTTCACATCCTCTGGCTTCTGAAAGCTTATATCTGAAAATCTGACTCCCTTTACCTTCTCAGTTGCAGTTGCAACTGCCCATGCCACATCATACGTCCAGTATTGGTAGATAGTGGGTCTTGCCGTTCTTATATTAGGATGTTGATGATATTTGGCTCCGAGTCGTGCAGAAAATCGACCCATGAAGTCCATGTTCCTAGCAGACTTTGCTACATATGGCCGGAAACCGACAACACCTTGCATGGTTTCAATGGTATGTTGGGGAAGTACATCAAGGCTGATGCCAACATTATCTGTGACAATCCAGAGATACCCTTCAGTCATCATGCCAGCTACTGAAGCTCGAGCAAAGAAACGGGAAGCACGAGCTGGCAACATATGAACAATGAAGACACGTGTCTGCATGGTCATGAGCTTATATAGTCCCAAATCAATGCGATTATTTGGTGAAGAAGCAGGAATGGCAGAACGGTAAATGACATGCGTCTCGACACTTTGAAGGGCATCAGTAATGGAAGGGAGGATGCCCACACGGCCACACCATAATCGTTGTCCTCATAGACAATGACAACATTGTCCAGCCATATGCCTTAACAAATGCAGCAATTGAAGCTGCCTGGAAGGAGTCCTTGACACAAGCACGAACAAAGTATGGGACATGATACTGAGTGACTGCATCCCTTGTTGCTGAGAAACTGATAACAGGAACCTTAGTCTTGTTGGCAAGATACGTTATGAATTCAGCTTGTAAAATGTTCTGAGGACCGATAAGTGTGGTGACATTTTCATTACAGATGAGATCTACAGCTGCAAGACAAAAGAAAAAACTCAACTTCATAATCTTTCATCAAATATGGCACATTCAGACTAGAGTGACGAAAACTAGCAAACTAGGAATTAAAATCCATGGTAAAACTCTGATGACGTTCAGTATTTTAAAAAATACATAAACATACAAATCAGTAGCAAGAGGCGTATGGCAATGGGGTGGGGCGGGGGGAACGCCCCCCATCCCCACCCCGATACCCGATCTGCATTCCCCGGCCCGGCCCCGAAATCATAACCGGGGGAAAAATTTGCCCCGGCCCCGTCCCCGCCGGATCCCCGAACCCCGTTGGGGCCCGGTGGGGATCAATCACCCAGTAAAGAAATCGACAGATCTCGTAAATTAGAAGTTTATAACGACCAAATTGGAGCATATAAGTTCAAACTTCGAATGCCCGTAACAAATAAAGTTACACAGATCCGAGGACGAGTCAAGTACATGGTGAAAGAACAAGCCAAAGCTAACAGATAAAGCACGGTACTACCTCACAAGTCACAAGCCAATCAGTGGCAGTGAAAAGGCGCGAAATGTCTGGAATTCGGATTTACAGTCAGGAAATAAAAGATAAAGAATTTCCATCAGAATGCTGGATTTTTCAATTAACAACATCAAAGTAACCTGCGCATCCGTATGGTGATTTGTGACAATGTTAATTTCGGGAATACCCTTGGAACCTAGTTCCGTATTATTCATGACTCCCGACCCCAGTAGAAGAACCCTCTATATGTTCTTCTTTTCTTCTAGTTTTCCCCTTTCTCCTTTAGAGATGGGAGGCGAGCCTTCACAGGCTGTGATCAACCGATGTATACTTCTTAATGTAGCCAGGCAACTAGCCATCCAATCCAGTTCCTTGGAAGAATACGACACGGCATTATCTACTGGAATCGCTACTGGATGTTTCAGAAACTAATCGTTTGGATCTACGGCTATCTGCAACTTGTCTCGGACCGGGTGCGCGGCGTAGAAGTCCTCCAGCGCCATCTCCAGGCTGAGCAGGCTCTTCTTGCCCAGCGCCGTCGCCAGGTCCAGTATCACCCCGACGCGGATCGGCACCGGCGCGCGACGAGGCGGCGGACGCCGCGCCGTCATGGAGCGCACCACCGCCGACGGCGAGGAGAATCATCAGTGCGGCGGCGGCGGCGGGAGGAGTGGCGGCGCGGTAGGCAAGCGGTGGTGGTGGAGTGGCACCGCCACTGGCCAGGCTACGCCTACGCGTCGTCGCCATCTGTGGCGCTGGCGGTCCCGTGACTGTGATCGTCACTCAGAGGGCGACGGCTCTGCGAGATCGAGCGAGGGGGCTGTGATGACGTGACCCTCAGCTCCTTGGGCTTTGGAGGGGGTGTATACACGCTGAGGTCACCTCAACGTCAGGGACATGCATAACGAGCTGGAGGGCCGATCGGTCGTCGATCGACGCACGCACACGCCGCGTGTAGACTCCACTGGAGTCAGTCACCGTGCCTTGGCAACGTACGCGAGGTACGCTGACGAGGAGGCCCCGCCCTCGTGCACGGATGCCGCCGGCGCACCCAGCTGCTGGGCCGCATGATCATGGTACACTGGAGCAAGGCCGCGGTGAACGACGACCGGAGCCGGCCGGGTGATGCATATACACGCTTTTTCACGAGCGTGTAGCCGTGTACAACACTCGTAGACAAAGGCTACACCAGATGCATGCGTACGTGTTTCCGCGACTCCTGCGGCGTGCCATAGAGCTATGCAACTCTAGCCAACCTGCTGCTGCCTCACAACCGGTCGACAGATGCGGGCCGGGGGCAGTGAACTAGTGAAAGTGAAGTGAAAGCAGCACGTGGACAGGCACGTACGTGGACAGAGAGCTAGGCTCTGGCCTCTTGCTGCTCTCGTGTTTTCCCTTTGTCCGCCGGCCGGCCGCGCCTGCTTTGCTTGGAAAATGAACATGCACGTTTTTATTTTCATTTTTGTTTTGGAACGACGTATCTATCGTACGTGCGCGTTTCACCCGCGCTCACGCACGTGACACATGGCGTCACTGTCATTTCCCAAGTGACGCAGGAGACGGCGTACGTTTTCACCAGAAGTGCAGTGCCGGCTGCTGCTGCCATGGATAAAACAGCGACAAGCTTACAGAACCCATCCAATCCAGCAGGGCGTCTTGCAGGGCTGTGTGCCTGTGTGCATGCATGGGATCGGTGGAGGTTATCCCTTCGAGTTCGAGATCGGATACCGGACGCGAAGCGCTCTCGTGAAGAACTAACTGAAAATAAAGGCTCGTTGTTGGCAGAGTTCATCCAATTTGTATTAATCCTCGTGCGTTACCACGTGTTGAGATATAAAAACTAGTATCCATGTACTCCATCCGATCGACATCGGTGGACGCTTGAAAAAAAGAGATGGAAAAAATATCTATTCCTAACTTGACAACAGTGGATGCAAAACATTTTGCATATTCGAACTGGTATGTGCAAAATTTGAAAGAGGAAAAATAACATTCGAACTGGGTGCGTTTGCAAAATCCAAATCCAAAGAGAAAAAAACATTCGGAAATTACGTATAAAAAAGCGCCGTCCGTGGGATTCGAACCCACGACCACACGGTTAAAAGCCGTGCGCTCTACCGACTGAGCTAGGACGGCAAGTTGAACTTCATACACCGCATATTCTTCCTACTTATCCCAAACCCTCAAACCGCTGATCTACTGCTTGTCAAATCGGCATGTTTGGTAAACGCTCCAATACCAGCAAGTGACAACGCAAAAATGTTGCAATCTGAACAAAGGAAAGGAAGTCATCGGTCATGAAAGCGAGCCCGACCTCTTGTGTTTATGGCGACCGCTGCCTTTTGTAGCCTTTCATATGGAGCCCCAATGGTCTTGTAACTAAAATTTATACTCCGAATCTATACTTTATCTATAATTAAGTTATAGTGAGTATAGAATTTTTACTACAGTTCAAGCATACAATAATTTGATAACCATAAAAATTTCACCATAATTACCATAGAAGCTGCAGCTATAAATTATTTTAATTAATTATAAAAAAATATAAATCTAAAGCTATAGCAAAAACTTTGTACTAAAACATACCATATTATGTCTTCATTGTTTAGATCTACTCATGTGAAGTCCAATAAAATTAAATTTTTTATTTTATAAATTTTCTGTGATTTACTATAATTTTTCAAATATTCAGTAAAAATAAATAAAAAGATAAAATCACGCTACTATAATAAAACCACCGTCTGAAACCACTTAAGGGATTATTTGAGGTTTTAGAAAGTTTAGGGGTAGAATATTCGGTTTTATAGTTTGAGGGTGGAGTAGTCCACCATGAATAGTTGAGAGGTTATGTAAACTTTTTTCTATTAGGATTTAGGTGATAATAGATCAACCAATTCTATTTCTCAAATCAAATAGAAAAAAAAACTAAGAAAGCGAGATGATGATGAACACCTCGCTCCTCATATCAAATATCCCTAGCAAAATAATTAATCTTCGATACTTTACTCTAAGTGGTAATATGTGCACATTCAATAAGAAAACCGCCAAATCCACATTTCATATCATCAATTCACCAAACAATCCTCCCGATCGTTATTTTGCCATGACAAATTCACAAAACCGAAGTCCAAAGCATGCTCTCTCTTTCCCTACTTCAAAACTCGTCCCCAAAATTCCCTCGAGCCCCAGCGCAATCGAATCTCCCCCGCCTCCTCACGCGGGCCTCTTGGCTCTTCCGGTCTTGCGGCTCCTGCATAAACGCCGCCGTGCGCCCACGCCTCCCGCTCGCTCGCCTTTCCGCCGCCCCCCCAATCAATTTCAAACAGCGCCCCGTCGGCGTGAATCATCGGCGGCGGCGGCGATGGAGGTGGGCGACCTGTACAAGGTCTGGGAAGTCCGGGAACTCAAGAGGAAGCCCGACGCGCCCGCCGCCCGCGCGCTCCTCGACCGCATCGCCAAGCAGGTCCAGCCCATCATGCGCCGCCGCAAGTGGCGCGTCAAGGTCCTCTCCGAGTTCTCGTAAGCGCCCCACTCGCCCACGAACCCTAACCCTAGCATCCTCCCCCCAGATTGATCGATCGATTGATGGACCCCGTGTGTGTATGTGTGCCTGTTTGCTCAGGCTACGGAGCCCCAGGCTGCTGGGGCTCAACGTCGGCAAGGGCATCGAGGTCAAGCTGCGGCTGCGGCGCGACGGCCGCGACCTCGACTTCATCCCCTACGAGGAGGTGCTCGACACCATGCTCCACGAACTCTGCCACAACGAGCGCGGGCCCCACGACGCGCAGTTCTACAAGCTCTGGGACGAACTCCGCAAGGTGCGTGGCTTGCTGTGCATTTTGATGTTTAGACTTGGAGTGCTGTGTACAAGCGAAGGGATTGCTTGGCTTATTCAACTCCACGACAATCTCGCCCCTGACCGAATGATCTGTAGTTGCATATATATTAAATTTCCTTTTCTCAATGTTATACTTGTAATGATGCCGTAGTTAGGTAATTAAAGTGAGTTTGAGTTTTATAACATCCATCATAGAGTGATGTTTGCTTGGATGTCTTACCATGATCACCAAAGTTAAAATGGATGGAACCTGTTTTGTTCTGTACATATCCAAACATAATTTGATGAGAACATCATGGTCTCTGTAAGTGAATAGGATTATTACTTCACACGCATCATAGATGGAGAGCTCTGTTATTTACTTCATACCGTCTTATACACTAAAATGGAGATGTTCGGACTTTGAGGGGGGGGGGGGGGGGGGGGGGATTTTTCCTTTGTTTGCCAAACAATAGTGCAAAAGGAGGGTAGGAAATGGACTTTTAGTTGTGTGAAAATCCCTACCATAAAAGAAAACCAACTCATCTTATTTTCCAGAACTGCATTCCACTAAACTGATCTTTAATCAAGCTTGTATTTGCTGGGTTTTGTAGGATTTTGAGTTGTGTTTTTTATTGTATTTGCCTGAATTCCATGTCATATCTGACAAGCACACCTAATATACCCATTTGTAATTTCCTGTGTAAATTTTGTGGCGTTGCATGCAATTTTAGTTTTCTTCATATGGTGCCTTATTATTAACAATGAGGCTTTCTTCCATTGCTTATGAAAAATGATAGGAATGCGACGAACTTGTTTCGAAGGGTATCACTGGAACAGGACAAGGGTTTGATGGTACAGGAAGGCGACTGGGTGGATTTACAATACATCCGCCGCCGCCATCTCTTCGACAAGCTACGGCTGCTGCTGCACAGAAGCGGGCAAGGAATGGAGCTCTATTGCCATCTGGACCAACAAAGTTGGGTGGAAACAATTACATTATGAGTGTGCTTAGTCCAGTACAAGCTGCTGCAATGGCAGCTGAAAGGAGAATGCATGATGATTTGTGGTGTGGATCCCATGATCAATCTGGTATTGATGATTCGGATGACGTTATTATTCTTAAAGAACCACCTAACTTGACAGCAATGGATGGAAAAACCACAAAGGGTAGCTGTTCCAACACTTTTGCGGAATCCAGCACTTCGTCTGTAATTCACACAGCACCACGAGATGGTTCCTCATCTTTTAGGACAACAAGTGATGCAGGCGATGATTCAAAGTGGGAATGTGGTGCTTGCACTCTTCTAAATGAGGCAAGATTTCTATTCCACTTTGTTTTGTAATACTGTTCATATAAGTGCCTACTATCCATTTGACCTATAAAACTGTGAATCTCTGCATGTATTGCGTCACTATCTTTTACTATACGCAGAGATTATATAGCAGAAATCTCTTATATGTCATAGTAGGAGACTAGGAGTTTCCCACTGGGCCTTTTTTCATTCTGATCAATATAGGTTTTATCTTTGAAATTCACCCATCTCTGTACAACTGAACCAATTTAACACCATAACCCTTAGCTGTTTAGATTACACAAGGGATATTCACACTTCAGATGCATATTTAATGTGGAGGTTGTGTTACTGAGCCAAGCTATGTAGGCATGGATGTACAGCCCAACATATAACTTTTGGCATCTTTCTTATTATTACTGCAAAGATACAGAGTTCCTCCTAGGTCTTCTTGTTTATTTCTTGAGCTAAAAACAATTTGCTAATCACACCATAGTAATCAAATTTAATGGGTATATTGAAGTGCCAACATGGCTTGCAATTCCTGTAAGTAGTTTCTTCACTCATAGCAAATTAACATGTAAAGTATTCATGGCTAGTATAGTAGTGTTGAACCTCATGGTAACTATATGCCTCTTTAGTCTTGAGATCTCTGCTGCTTGTGATACCTGGAGACAGTTACCTGCAGGTTTGACTTAAAAGTTAAAAGCCAGTAGACTAGTGTATTAGTCATCACCTAGATGTAGTCTGACTGTATTGAAGCCAAATTCAAACTTAAACTACCACAACAAGCACCAACAAAGTTTCATTCTTCCCAAGTGTTGAAAGTTTCTTTTCTTCCCTGCAAAACATTATCATGTAGTCCCCTTTTCATGCTTAACTATATTTCTTTTCATTTTTTTTGGGCATTTCCTGGTTTGCTCTTACATCTAGTATTCACTCCTTCCACATTCTTGTACTACGCACTCTAATTCTAGTTATTAATATGTTTTTCTCTAACACATTACTGAAATATGAACTTCTGCAGCCTTTGGCACCAATATGTGAAGTTTGTGGTACGGAAAAACCTAAAATTGCAAAGGCAAAGTACGCAACTTGGTCTTGTAAATTTTGTACTCTAGAGAACAGCAGTAAGCCTGACAAATGTTCGGCGTGCGATCAATGGAGATACTCATATGGGCTTTGATTAAGATAACATTGAAGGCTACAATTGTACAAGTAAGTACAGCACAGTACTGTGCCGGGTCTTTAACAATCTTTCAATGTTCTTTATGTGTACTGTTTCCTTTTGATTCATTGTATTGGAGTATTCATATCATTTGTACCTATCTGCAATATGTTGGATTTCTAACAGCTGATAGTGTTTTAGCCACCTTGTCTCGAGTTTGCTTTCCATCTGCAACTTTCAGTTAACATTAGGCGCTTGGATGCCAAATCACTCATTAAGTTATTATGCTAGATTTGGTTGTGGCGTATGCACCCAAGGAAAAATTAGTTGTCCACATAGCGAGGCACTTCATCTGACATTTTGCATTACTGCTAGACATACTATATCTACACTTACTGAAATATGTTCGTTACCAGGTTACTTAGTTCTATCAGGAACTCATACATGCACTTTGACAAAGTGATTTTTTTTCTTTTCTTTTTATATATTCACAAAGTGATTTCTTGATAGTGCCTTTTAAATGTATGCTTGCGCATCTGAAATGAAATATAAGCTACTTACTAGCCTGCAGACAATAGTCTTTAGAGGTAAGTGTGTACTTGAAGTGTATGTCAGTATGTGCAAAGCTGCAGCTCGTTTTAGTTAACAAGCTGGTTCGGCATATGGCTTTAATCGGCAAACATTTCAATATTCAGACTCCTGCATCCATTTTCACTGCAATATTTTTAATGTTACCCTCAATTTAAAGTTATCCGCGTACCTCAAGTCTAACAATGTGTTTCATGTTGTTCTTACAGGATGAAACTTCAGAGCAGGCATCTGCTACATTGTTGATTTAAGTTGACTTATCAGCAACAGTTCTCGCTCCATTACCACTCATGTCATATCAGGTTTCAAGTTGCCGGAGAAATCTGATACCTGTTAAACTGGCCATCTTCTTCTGTTGCCGTTGCTTGTAGCAAATAGCAATGAATGGATCGGTAAAAGGAGAAGATCTTCATGGCTGCTAACGTTAGCTCCAAGCCTGGGTCATGGTGCGTCTGAACCTGCATGCCCATCCATGTCTCTCGTTGGCAGGTAACAACTCAGCCCCTTGGACGCGGTATGATGAGTTGGTCCTGCTGTCTGTTCTTATGTCGTCTACTCGGGTTGCCGTGTGAGTTGAGTGGGTGAGGAACTTAGTAAATTATTAATGTAAGGGTTAACACAAGTTATCCCCAACGGTCCACAAAAAAAAAACAAGTTACCTGCTCCTCTGATCTAACCCAGGAAATCCAGGCCCAAAGCTGTTGCATACTTGCATATGCTCATCCATGACGTCACCTTAACAGCTTGACGTCATCACTGAAGTAACCCAGTACACTGAATTTGGATTATCCCCGTTGAATCTGTGATTAGGGCGACGGAAGCAACGCAGTTTCGCTAGTGATGACCGCCATTGCATGGTCAGGGTCGTGTTCCTAACTTCCTATAGCACTTTTGAAGCAGATGGTCACCCTGAAGAGTGAGGACATCCCATTATCCCCGTGTTAGAAACTGCAAAGCGAGGCAGACAGGTTCTTGAGTCCATTGATCCTTGCCATTTTGCTGAACGTGTGCGTGCACAGGCCGCATACTTCTTTGTCGCACGTGGTGTGAAAGAGCTCGGCCATGATGTTTGTAGCCTCTTTTGGCACATCGCTCGTCTTCCACCGCTTTTCCTTTGTTCGGCACTAACTGATGATTTGAACTTGGAGCACGTGCTGTGAATGGACATGGTGTATCTGGTGTGTCACGCTTCTGTTTATGCCGGCCAGGTTCTTGGTATTGGTACCTACTTCTCTCATCAAATCGATTTACATCCATTAAGCACTCACACGTTGGCGTGCGGCGTGTATAGAGCTTGTTGCTCTGTTTGTAGTGCTAAACAAAAAGTTACTGGACAAATTTGATCTCGTGGGCAATCATTTGATACGTGGCCACACACGCCACATACATTTCTCTACTTAACAAAAGCAAAACCTGTTGTGCGGTTCAGTTTTACCGTGTGTTTGGTTGGATGCACCAGATGGTGCATGTTAGCATGTATGGATAATTCTGAATGGTGATTCAACCAATTTTCTTGAAGCACGGTTCGTTGCTCTTGTGAAATAGTACGTGCAACCAAACAAGTCTCCGGCTTTCGTATTTTTTTACTAATTATTCTTTTAGTAGTAAATGATATGTCCGTTGATAACATGACCATGGTGACTCCATGCATATTTAACCTTTTGTTATTCTATGGATGATGCATCTTCCAAAACCATCCTAACGAAAGTCCTAGTATATTTGTCAATCTTTATAGGAACTTCGTCAGTCTAAATATATTTTAATCTATATGAGTGTCTAAGGGTTTATTTGGATCCGTCGGACTAAAGTTTAATTCCGTCATATCGGATATTTGGACACCAATTAAGAGTATTAAATAAAGGCTAATTACAAAATTAATTGTATAAATGGAGGTTAATTCACGAGACGAATCTATCAAGTCTAATTAATCTATCATTAATACATATTTACTGTAGTATAATATGGTCAAATCGTAGACTAACCAGACTTAATAAATTCGTCTCGTAAATTAACCTATATTTATATAATTAGTTTTATAATTAGTCTATATTTAATACTTCTAATTGATATCCAAACATCTCATGTGATGGGTACTAAAAATTTAAATCCCTCATCTAAATAGGCCCTAAGTAGAAAGTACTAGGACTGTAGGAGTACCTCGTACAATAAGCACGTTTGTACGGGCGGCAGGACAGGTCGTGTATCCCATCCCATATTCCCATTCACATTCACTGAGGTAGGTGAGTAGGTCAATGCATCAAAAATTGTCACGATGCGGCGGCAGCAAGTGAAGATGAACACGCCAGCTGCCCCAAGCGCCTCTAGAAAAAGCTTGCGCATCCTAGTTAAATACGAGAATTTTTTAGTATAAAGAATTATCTAATCCAATAATTTTACAGAAAATTAAGGATGACGTATCTTTTTAGCTGTAGCGGGAGCCGAGCTCTTCTTTATATGTGTGAGGTATGTAAATAATTTTGTTTGCTCTCGCGAGCTCTTCTTCATGCAGCTCTTCTGCCGGTTCGTTTAAAAGAAAATGAGCACGCCACGGTGCGTGCCGTTCATCAACTCCAACTCGGCATCGCATCGCATCGCCGCCGACCGTCTCCGTCCGATTCGTCGTCGTCTGGCTGGTGCTTGCTACTCCAGCTGTTTGTCTTGCCGTCAGGCGAGGTAGGTCGTCGCCCGCCTCGTGCTCCCCCTCCCCTCCCCTCCCCTCCCCGTTCCCCAACCCGACCAGGCTGTGCTCCAATAAACGCGCACCGGAGCGAGACGCGACAAACCCCGAGGGGGCAGCGGCGAGAGCGAGACGCCGCCGCCGCCACCACCACCACCCTGCTAACGAACTCCATCCACCTCCCGCCCCGCGCCACCGCTAGAGCGAGACCGCGAGAGGCACCCTCCCGCGCCGACGCCATGCGCCCGGGCGGCCTCCCTACCCAGCCGCAGCAGCAGCCCGGCACGCCGGGCCGCGCGCGCCGCCGCCCGGATCTCACCCTCCCCATGCCCCAGCGCGAGGTCGCCACCTCCCTCGCCGTCCCGCTCCCGCTCCCGCCCCCTTCCTCCTCCGCCCCCGCCGGGGCCCCCGCCGCGGGGGCGGCGGCGCCGGCGCAGCAGCAGCAGCAGCCGCCCCCGCTCGCGGAGCTGGAGCGCGTCCGCCGCGTCGGCAGCGGCGCCGGCGGGACCGTCTGGCTGGTGCGCCACCGCGGAACGGGCCGGCCCTACGCGCTCAAGGTGCTCTACGGGAACCACGACGACGCGGTGCGGCGCCAGATCGCGCGCGAGATCGCGATCCTCCGCGCCGCGGACCACCCCTCCGTGGTGCGCTGCCACGGCATGTACGAGCGCGGCGGGGAGCTCCAGATCCTGCTCGAGTACATGGACGGCGGCTCCCTCGACGGCCGCCGCATCGCCGCCGAGCCGTTCCTCGCCGACGTCGCGCGCCAGGTGCTCTCCGGGATCGCCTACCTCCACCGCCGCCACATCGTGCACCGCGACATCAAGCCCTCCAACCTCCTCATCGACGCCGCGCGCCGCGTCAAGATCGCCGACTTCGGCGTGGGACGGATCCTCAACCAGACCATGGACCCCTGCAACTCCGCCGTCGGCACCATCGCCTACATGAGCCCCGAGCGGATCAACACCGACCTCAACGACGGCAACTACGACGGGTACGCCGGCGACATCTGGAGCTTCGGACTCAGCATTCTCGAGTTCTACCTCGGCAGGTTCCCCTTCGGGGAGAACCTCGGCAAGCAGGGGGACTGGGCCGCGCTCATGGTCGCCATCTGCTACTCCGATCCGCCGGAGCCGCCGCCCACCGCCTCGCCCGAGTTCAGGGGATTCATCAGCTGCTGCCTGCAGAAGAACCCGGCCAGGAGGCTCACGGCCGCACAGCTGCTGCAGCACCCGTTTGTCGCCGGGCCACAGCCTCAGCCCCTTGCCGCTCCTCCCCCGTCATGACCACCATTTCGGATTGGAACTGCTATGGATCTCAATTCGGCCTTGGCTGAGTTGTATCCTTGGTTGGACAGAACCGAGGTGTGAAGGTAATTCACTCTGCATCTTGGGAAGCTCTCCGGAGCCAATTTGGATGTTCGATCCGTCATCCCATCGTCCGCATCCATTGTTGCTGCCGTTGCCGCAATTAAGGTCACTTGTTGATGTTCTTCAAGCCATTTTTGAGTGTTCTGTCCATCAGTCATCATCCTCAACCAGCTCCTCACTGCAAATTAAGGTTTTTTCCCCTTCCTGTTCTTTGATGTTCTTTACTTTCAGCGATGATAGCGTAACGAGAGAGAAAAAATGTGTCTAAAAATGATTTTGTAAAAGATCATATGTCAAGTACAGACACACTTCCTAGCCAATTTCCATTGTTCTAAAAAGGTTTGGTTAGAAACTTCAACTTCTTTTTTTCCCCCCTTCTCCATCTAGCAGATCTGGCACATGATCTGGTAATTGTGCTAGCATCTCTTTGCGATATTTTTTGGTGTATAAGTGGGTGATGATTGAACACATGACGACGATAACAGTGTTGCGCCTTTGCTGCGGCCGATTGATAGGTTCTTGGATTCCTTTATCGGGATATATGATTGCTTAGAGAGAATCTTGAAGTGCGAATAAAAAACTAGCTTTGGTCTCGTGTCTCTCTTGATGCTGCTCCTGAAATCTGATCCGGGCCTTTCCCGTTCCCATATCCGACCTGCCTTTTGTTTGCCCTTGCAAAGGTGGGTGCTGGCAATTGGGCATGCTGAGGGCAGGTTCTCCTTTTTTCGAGCCATTTCTTGTTTCCTTTCAGTGTCTCTCTTTGCTTGGCAGTAAGCACAACAGCTACATCAGCATGTGGTGCTATCAACATGGGTAATGTGCAAGACTTGAGGGTCCATGATCTCGGAGGCTTTGTGGATTTTATACTGCACAGAAACAGTTTTTGTGTGCTAAAAGTCCCAGAATGTGGCTGGCCATCCTAAAAATGAAAACTCTCATCAACTGCGTGACTGCGTCCTTCCTGGCAAGTGGTCCTAGCTTGTGGGGAATTGAGGATGATGAGGGTGTACGACAGATTGAGAGATCTGTCTCTTGTGGATGCTGTCTTGTGCTTGATGAAATGCAGTGCAGACCAGCTAGGAAGGAGTTCAGGCGCAAGCGTAATGGGTGCTCCAATCCATACACGAGGTTCTTATCAACAAAGAAAAACAAAAACAAAAAAACCATGCACGAGGTGAATCAACAATCGAAACTCGAGATAAAACTGCACACGGCAAGCAACACTGCGATTCCTTCTGGGCCGACAAGGCGGGCGGCGGCGGCGGTAGCCCCGTTTGGTTTGGCTGTGAAGGCCTAAACTTCATCCCATCGCATCAATTTTTTTTTTACCGTTTACGAGTATTAAATAATCTCTATTTAAATTTTTTTTACGGATATGTGCTAATTCGCGAGATCAATTTAATAAGCCAAATTAATCTATAATTTACAACAGTGATGCTACAGCAACCATCTGCTAATTATGGATTAATATATCTCGTTAGATTCATCATACGAATTATTCTGGAGGTTCTGCAATTAGTTTTATAATTAGACTTTATTTAATACTTCTAAATGATAAAATTCTCTTTGATGCGATAGAGCTTTTATCTGTCGAAAACCAAACACCAACACCCTAAACAGTGCCCCAGCGTCCGGAACAGCACCGGCTGCTGTCGCTGGCACTGCTTGGCTTTGGGATCTCCATTGCCGTCTCGGCTGCCTGCCAGCCCGCGATGAACACGAACTGATCGTCATCGTCACGGCCTCAGGGTCAGAGATCTGGCCACCAGGTGTTAGAGTTGAACGAGTGGTTGAGCGCGTTGCTTGCTTCTAGTTTCCCAGGAATTCTGTAGGATTCTGGAACGAAGCAAGCAACAAAAGTGCTAGCACCAAGATATCTATGCGAATCCCACTTCCAGATGGCCGTGGAATAGCTCAGTCCTGGCAACGGATTGCCCGTGGCTTTTCCTCATCCGGTGGACTTTCCGTAGACTACTGCCTGTGCTCGTCCGCTATGCCACGAGTCCGAGTCTTTTTCCAGTAGTGGTGATACTACTAGTTCCAGTTAATAAGTTGCTACTTCTTCTTCTTCTTCCTATAAGGGGGTGGGGGTTCCCTAGTACTTATTTTAAACCATATCATATCAAATATTTTGATACTAATTAGAAAGATTAAATATAAGCTAATTATAAAACTAACTGCATAAGCTTAGACTTATTCACGAGACGAATCTATTAAGATTAATTAATCCATAATTAGCATATATTTACTGTAGCATCATATGAGCTAATCACTGACTAATTAGGCTTAATAGATTCCTCTCACGTATAAGCCTAGAGTTTTGAAATTTATTTTATAGCGTAAAATGCACGGACGGTCTCTAAACTTGTAAATTTGTAAGGGTGTATCACTTAGGTCCGTCAACTCCAAAAGTGCATTTCTGGATCCACAAACTTGTAAGGGTGTGTCACTTATGTCTGTCAACTCCGAAAGTGCATTTCTAGGTCCACAAACTTTTGAAATTGTTCATCACAAGTCATACGTATCCATGTATGCACGTAACACTGACATGGCACGCTGATTGTACATTTCTGAGACTGCCAACATGGATTATGATGAGCATTGACGCTTTGCCTCTTATTTTCTTCTCCACCATACCATCTCCCTCCTCTTCCTCTTGGCCGGCGGATCGCTTGTCGATCCCGCTACTTGCTGGGACAGTCTAACACCGCCTCTCGAGGTGCCTTCCGCTCTGGTGGCTGGGTCACGTCAGCGATGGCGCTGATGTGTGCCATGTCCGGTCATTCAGTGGACGTGGTGGACGGGTAAAAGAGCACGGATGGCACAACAGCTCGTGCAGGGTTGGCTCGGAGAGACTTAGAGAAGAGAAAGGTAAATAAGATGGGAGACATAAAGTCAGCGTGTCATGTCAGTATTACGTGCACACATGGATACATATGGACCTGCGGTGAACAATTTAAAATGTTTGTAGACCCTTCTCAAAGTTGACGGATCTAAGTGACATATCCATACAAATTTATGGATCCAGAAATACACTTTCAGAGTTGACGGATCTAACTATATTCTTACAAGTTTTGGGACCGCCAATGCATTTTACTCTTATTTTATTATTAGTCTATGTTTAATACTCTTATCAAACATCCGATGTGACGGAACTTAAAATAAACCCTAGCGAACAAACACTAGTTTTTTTGAAAGGAACGCGGGAGAGGAGTGATAAAACTGCCTGGTCGCCGGCTTGGACAGTACTAGTAGAAATGTCTAGGAGCCCATGAACAGTGAAGAGCTGAGCACTTCTTCATGGTCATCCCCCGGGCTCCTGGCAATTCATGCCGCTTCGGACGTTCAGGCTTCGGCGTCACCGCGTCAGGGCACGTCCTGTTCAGTTGACCTGTAGCAGCATCTTAAACTGAAAGATCCCCCACACTTCCTGGTCAACACCCGTATGATAGATTAGCCTTTAAGAACACAACATGAGCTGGCCCATTTCAGATTCCTATGTTTTTTTCCTTTGAAAATTCCTCCGATCCAGATGCAGGACCCTCCTACAGATCCAACCAAGAGCTGATTGCATGCATTGTATACATGTGAATGTAGGACCGTCATCCTACGGATCCAACCAAGAGCTTGAGCACGACGGTGCGAGGGAGGGGCTTGATCCTTTTCGGGACGTCTCCGCGAAGGGGCGCCGTACATCGGTGGTCGGTACCGCGGCCAAGCCAATCGGGGTGGCCACCATCAGAACACAAATGGGCTCCATCCCTGCAAAGCAAGTTGCAACCTGTTCAAAGGATACGTTTGCTACAAATTTATGATCCATCACCCACACGCGCGGTCTATTGCATTCTGCCTCTCGCGGCTCACGACGGCCCATGCGCGCGCCATCTTCTCCCTCGTGTCGTTGCCTCTGCTTGCCCCGCCATGGCTAGAGTTAGGGCGTTCGGGGTTCGGGGTTCAAGTTGCTCCGGCGAGGTCTCGTGCTCCTGACTGTAGAGGGAAGGCCTTGGGCGGTGGCGGACCGGCGGTGGCGGCGAGTTGTGGGCAAGGCGGCGAGGCGTTAGGAGCTGCAGGCCGCGGGCCATGAAGGACAACTGGTGGTCTGTGGAGGCGGTGGGCGAGTGCGGGAGCCGTAGGCGGCGCGGGGGCAAGGAGGACGGGGATGTGGGCGGCGGTAGCGGCTCCGGCGGCGGGAGCCACCGCCGAGGAGGACGGCGCCGCGGGGGCAAGAAGGATAGTGGCGTGGGTGCGAGGAGGACGGAGATGTGGGCGGCGGTAGCGGCTATGAGCCTTGATTCGTGGGCTGGCGAAAAATTTTCTTCAGGCACCCGACCGAAGCAATACCTAACCCCGCTTCGTTTTGCCTCTGGCTTGGTTTGCCTTAGGCAGGCCAGAGCATCAAAGAAAAACAAAAATGGTCCAGATCAATCCCCTCTTCATTGGCGACCCACACGCCAACCTCAGCCTAGCACCAATCAACAACACCGGCCCAATTTATCCAAAAAACAGTGGTCCAGCTTGTTTCTACTACAGAATTTTTCATTGTTTGCTTATTGATGGCGTAGATGTTAATATTCTTATGTGCAAATCTGCTCAAATTTAGAATAATTTGACTTAAGATCGTCTTAAATTATTAGTTATTTTGATTTTTTTAGATATATAAATTTTACTATGCATATAAATGATGCATAACAAAATTATACATAAAAAAACTAAAACGATTAATAATTTAGCACGCATGTAGTATTTATTTATTCATGTATGGTGCCGCGTGCGCGCACGTGATAGTGACAGATTTGTCATGTTCTGTTAGCACGTCAGAGTCGCCCATTAGACCATTATTAGCACATCAGAATAGTCACACTGTTGATACATTTAATTGAATGTTCACAGAGATGAATGGCCAAACTCCAAAAATTAAGCTGACTACTCGCGTTCTAGAAGCCACTTTTTTTATTATGAATAATTATTGGAAGGGAATAGTTACAGTCTCCAGCTCGTGAAGGATACCCCCCTCCTCCTATGGATACAGGAGCTTGAGCACCACGGGGAGCCCTTGCAATGGCTGCAGCGTCAGGAAGTCGGCCGGCGCGTGCACGTACTCCGGCGCCACCTCGAAGGCGAACAGCCGCAGGATCAGCGCCAGCGTCGCCTTCGCCTCCAGCATCGCGAAGTCCTGCCCGATGCACGACCGCGGGCCCATGGAGAAGGACAGCAGCGCGTTCGGGTGCGCGGTCGCCCTGCCCACGCCGTCCCGGAACCGGAGCGGGTTGAACTCGCCGGCGTCGGCGCCCCACACCTCCTCGTCGCGGTGCAGGATCGCGAAGGGGATCAGCACCATGGTGCCCTTGGGCACCTTCACGCCGCAGAGGTCCGCGTCCGCCGTCGCCCGCCGCGCGGTCAGCGTCACCGCGCCGTACAGCCGGAGCGTCTCGTAGAGCACCATCGTCACCTGCAAAACCACACAAGGACACGGTCGGAACGGAACACGCTTGCCGGCGGTCCACCAGCTAGCTTGGTAGCTTAAGAGGAGGGCGGCTTACGAGCTTGAGCTTGCGGAGGGCGTCGGCGCTGATGGGCGCCTCGGCGCCGCCGCACTCCCGGAGCACCTCCTCCCTGAGCCGCTGCTGCCACTCGGGGTGGGTGCCGAGGAGGAACATGGCCCAGGTGAGGAGGTGCGAGGTGGTCTCGTGCCCGGCGAAGAAGAAGGTCTTGCACTCGTCGATGATCTCGTCCATGGTCATGACCCTCTTGCCGTCCTCGCCGGCGTTGGCCTCCAGCATGAGGCCGAGCAGGTCGCTGCCGTAGCCGCCGGTGGCCGCAGCCTCCTTGGCGTCGGCCAGGCGCTCGTCGATGATGGCCATGAGCGTGTCCCGCACCTTCCTCTCGAGCTGCCACTGGCGCACGTTGGACTTGGTCGGCGCGTACTGCATCCCGGGGACGCGCGAGGGGTTGTAGATGGAGGTGAAGGCGATGACTTGGAGCTCCCGCTGCGCCAGGAACACCTCCTTCCCCTGCCGGTAGCTGCTGCCGAACGCCGTGTGCGAGATGACGTCGGCGGTGAGCTCCGCGAACTGCTGCCCCACCTCCACCGTCACCTCGCCGCCCGCCGCGGCGGCGGCGCGCACCTCCCACGCCCGGATCACCTCCTCCGCGCATGCTGCCATCTCCCCCGTCATCATCTTGAGCTTGTCCATGGCGAACGCCGGGTGCACGACGCGGCGGTGGCGCACCCAGTCCTCGCCCTCCGTCAAGACGAGGCCCTTGCCCATTAGCGCCAGTATGGCGGGGCCGGGCTCCACCTTCGCGTACAACCCCGTCCGGTCGGAGAGGATCCGCTTCACCATCTCGAATTTCCCCACGCACAGCGACGGAGTCGAGCCGGACCACGACATGAACACCTTGCCTGAACACCACACCGCCGACGGCCGTGCACCGACAGAGAGATAACTCATCAGAAATTCAGAGTCCTATGAGCTCTACCTGAACCTCAGAAATTTCGCATGAACCTTGCTGAAACTGGCAATTTTTGACATGGATGGATGCGGTGGCATCCACGGCAGGGAAGAACAGCTCACCGTAGAGCGACATCCAGGCGCGGTAGTGCGGCATGACCCGGGGGATGAAGTCGTGGGAGCCGCGGTCCAGCGTCTCGCCGCTCGCCGCCGCCAGCATCGCCTTGACCTCGTTGGCGTGGCCGTCGAAGGGCCGGTACGGCAGCCCGCGGACGCCCTGCCGCGCGAACGCCCTCGCGGCGGCGTACGGCCGCCACACCAGGCGCACCAGTGCCGCCCACAGCCACGTAGCCGCTACCGCGGCGAGGGCGGCGGCGACCAGCCCGACGCCGCCTCCACCACCACCGCCCATGCCGAGCACCAGGGACCCCAACGCGATGGGCGCCGGTCTGAAACTGCGTGTCAGTGTGTGGATATCATATATGTGGAGGCGGCGGCTCCGTTCCGATCGAAAATGAAATACTGCGTCGATCAACACCAACCACTCCGTCCCGGGGCCGGCAGTGTCGCCGGTGACCGATTGCGACGGGCCGTTGACTACGAGGCCAGAGCTTTGTCCGATGAGGGGGGTTAGCGCGCCGGTTTTGCGGACGGGCACGGCTCCGCAGGTTGCGACTTCGCAAGCGATCTCGCGGGGCCTGTTGTGACATCATGGATGACTCGGGCGTGGATCTGGATAGCAAGGGGTGCGTGTCATTGTGTGTGCCTTTTTTTCTCTCAAGAACGCTGTTGGCGTATACGTTTCTCTCGAGCTGGAAGACTTTCAATGATGTGTCAGTGATCATTTATATCTTTTTAGCTTATACTTCTCCATCCCAGATTATAATTTATTTTAATTTTTCTATATATACATCTAGATGTACACTATATCTAGATACATAACAAAATTATGTATCTAAAATTATCAATGATGTGTCAGCTGATTGCATGCGTTGTATACTTGTGAATGTAGGACCGTCATCCTACGGATCCAACCAAGGGCTTGAGCACGACGGCGCGAGGGAGGGGCTTGATCACGTCTCTGCGAAGGGGCGTCGTACATCGGCGGTCGGTACCGCCGCCAATCGGGGTGGCCACCATCAGAACACAAATGGGCTCCATCCCTGCAAAGCAAGTTGCAACCTGTTCAAAGGATACGTTTTGCCCGTCACAACTATATTTGCTTGTGCTACAAATTTATGATCCATCACCCACACGCGCGGTCTATTGCATTCTGTCTCTCGCGGCTCACGACAGCCTATGCGCGCGCCATCTTTTTCCTCGTGCCGTTGCCTTCGCTTGCCCCACCATGGCTAGGGTTAGGGAGTTTGGGGTTCGGGGTTCAAGTTGCTCCGGCGAGGTCTCGTGCTCCTGACTGTAGAGGGAAGGCCTTGGGCGGCGGCGGACCGGCGGTGGTGGCGGGTTGTGGGCGGGGCGGCGAGGCGGCAGGAGCTGCAGGCCGCGGGCCATGGAGGACAACTGGTGGCATGTGGAGGCGGTGGGGGAGTGCGGGAGCCGTCGGCGGCAAGGGGGCAAGGAGGATGGGGATGCGGGCGGCGGTAGCGGCTCCGACGGCGGGAGCCGCTGGAGAGCCGCCGCCGAGGAGGACGGCGGCGCGGGGGCAAGAAGGATAGTGGCGTGGGGGCGAGGAGGATGGAGATGTGGGCGGCGGTAGCGGCTATGGGCCTTGATTCATGGGCTGGCGAAGAATTTTCTTCAGGCACCCGAAGCGATACCTAACCCCGCCCTATTTTGCCTCTGGCTTGGTTTGCCTTAGGCAGGCCAGAGCGTCAAAGAGAAACAAGAACGGTCCAGATCAATCCCCTCTTCATTGGCGGCCCACACGCCAATCTCACCCTAGCACCAATCAATAACACCGGCCCAATTTATCCAAAAAAATGATCCACCTTGTTTTTACTACAGAACTTTTCATTGTTTGCTTATTGATGGCGTAGATGTTAATAATCTTATCTGCAAATTTGATCAAATTTATAATAATTTGACTTAAGATCGTCTCAAATTATTAGTTATTTTGATTTTTTAGATACATAAATTTTACTATGCATATAAATGATGCATAGCAAAATTATACATAAAAAAATCTAAAACGATTAATAATTTAACACGCATGTAGTATTTATTTATTCATGTATGGTGCAGCGTGCGCGCATGTGGCAGTGACAGATCTGTCACGTTCTGTTAGCACGTCAGAGTCGCCCATTAGACCATTATTAGCACATCAGAATAGTCACACTGTTGATACATTTAATTGAATGTTCACAGAGATGAATGGCCAAACTCCAAAAATTAAGCTGACTACTCGCGTTCTAGAAGCCACTTTTTTTATTATGAATAATTATTGGAAGGGAATAGTTACAGTCTCCAGCTCGTGAAGGATACCCCCCTCCTCCTATGGATACAGGAGCTTGAGCACCACGGGGAGCCCTTGCAATGGCTGCAGCGTCAGGAAGTCGGCCGGCGCGTGCACGTACTCCGGCGCCACCTCGAAGGCGAACAGCCGCAGGATCAGCGCCAGCGTCGCCTTCGCCTCCAGCATCGCGAAGTCCTGCCCGATGCACGACCGCGGGCCCATGGAGAAGGACAGCAGCGCGTTCGGGTGCGCGGTCGCCCTGCCCACGCCGTCCCGGAACCGGAGCGGGTTGAACTCGCCGGCGTCGGCGCCCCACACCTCCTCGTCGCGGTGCAGGATCGCGAAGGGGATCAGCACCATGGTGCCCTTGGGCACCTTCACGCCGCAGAGGTCCGCGTCCGCCGTCGCCCGCCGCGCGGTCAGCGTCACCGCGCCGTACAGCCGGAGCGTCTCGTAGAGCACCATCGTCACCTGCAAAACCACACAAGGACACGGTCGGAACGGAACACGCTTGCCGGCGGTCCACCAGCTAGCTTGGTAGCTTAAGAGGAGGGCGGCTTACGAGCTTGAGCTTGCGGAGGGCGTCGGCGCTGATGGGCGCCTCGGCGCCGCCGCACTCCCGGAGCACCTCCTCCCTGAGCCGCTGCTGCCACTCGGGGTGGGTGCCGAGGAGGAACATGGCCCAGGTGAGGAGGTGCGAGGTGGTCTCGTGCCCGGCGAAGAAGAAGGTCTTGCACTCGTCGATGATCTCGTCCATGGTCATGACCCTCTTGCCGTCCTCGCCGGCGTTGGCCTCCAGCATGAGGCCGAGCAGGTCGCTGCCGTAGCCGCCGGTGGCCGCAGCCTCCTTGGCGTCGGCCAGGCGCTCGTCGATGATGGCCATGAGCGTGTCCCGCACCTTCCTCTCGAGCTGCCACCGGCGCACGTTGGACTTGGTCGGCGCGTAATGCATCCCGGGGACGCGCGAGGGGTTGTAGATGGAGGTTATAGCGATGACCTGGAGCTCCCGCTGCGCCAGGAACACCTCCTTCCCCTGCCGGTAGCTGCTGCCGAACGCCGTGTGCGAGATGACGTCGGCGGTGAGCTCCGCGAACTGCTGCCCCACCTCCACCGTCACCTCGCCACCCGCCGCGGCGGCGGCGCGCACCTCCCACGCCCGGATCACCTCCTCCGCGCACGCTGCCATCGCCCCCGTCATCATCTTGAGCTTATCCGTGGCGAACGCCGGGTGCACGACGCGGCGGTGGCGCACCCAGTCCTCGCCCTCCGTCAAGACGAGGCCCTTGCCCAGCAGCGCCAGTATGACGGGGCCGGGGTCCACCTTCGCGTACAGCCCCGTCCGGTCGGAGAGGATCCGCTTCACCATCTCGAATTTCCCCACGAACAGCGACGGAGTCGAGCCGGACCACGACATGAACACCTTGCCTGAACACCACACCGCCGACGGCCGTGCACCGACAGAGAGAGAACTCATCAGAAATTCAGAGTCCTATGAGCTCTACCTGAACCTCAGAAATTTCGCATGAACCTTGCTGGAACTGGCAATTTTTGACATGGATGGATGCGGTGGCATCCACGGCAGGGAAGAACAGCTCACCGTAGAGCGACATCCAGGCGCGGTAGTGCGGCATGACCCGGGGGATGAAGTCGTGGGAGCCGCGGTCCAGCGTCTCGCCGCTCGCCGCCGCCAGCATCGCCTTGACCTCGTTGGCGTGGCCGTCGAAGGGCCGGTACGGCAGCCCGCGGACGCCCTGCCGCGCGAACGCCCTCGCGGCGGCGTACGGCCGCCACACCAGGCGCACCAGTGCCGCCCACAGCCACGTAGCCGCTACCGCGGCGAGGGCGGCGGCGACCAGCCCGACGCCGCCTCCACCACCACCGCCCATGCCGAGCACCAGGGACCCCAACGCGATGGGCGCCGGTCTGAAACTGCGTGTCAGTGTGTGGATATCATATATGTGGAGGCGGCGGCTCCGTTCCGATCGAAAATGAAATACTGCGTCGATCAACACCAACCACTCCGTCCCGGGGCCGGCAGTGTCGCCGGTGACCGATTGCGACGGGCCGTTGACTACGAGGCCAGAGCTTTGTCCGATGAGGGGGGTTAGCGCGCCGGTTTTGCGGACGGGCACGGCTCCGCAGGTTGCGACTTCGCAAGCGATCTCGCGGGGCCTGTTGTGACATCATGGATGATTCGGGCGTGGATCTGGATAGCAAGGGGTGCGTGTGTCATTGTGTGTGCCTTTTTTTCTCTCAAGAACGCTGTTGGCGTATACGTTTCTCTCGAGCTGGAAGACTTTCAATGATGTGTCGGTGATCATTTATATCTTTTTAGCTTATACTTCTCCATCCCAGATTATAATTTATTTTAATTTTTCTATATATACATCTAGATGTACACTATATCTAGATACATAACAAAATTATGTATCTAAAATTATCAATGATGTGTCAGCTGATTGCATGCGTTGTATACTTGTGAATGTAGGACCGTCATCCTATGGATCCAACCAAGGGCTTGAGCACGACGGCGCGAGGGAGGGGCTTGATCACGTCTCTGCGAAGGGGCGCCGTACATCGGCGGTCGGTACCGCCGCCAATCGGGGTGGCCACCATCAGAACACAAATGGGCTCCATCCCTGCAAAGCAAGTTGCAACCTGTTCAAAGGATACGTTTTACCCGTCACAACTATATTCGCTTGTGCTACAAATTTATGATCCATCACCCACACGCGCGGTCTATTGCATTCTGCCTCTCGCGGCTCACGACAGCCCATGCGCGCGCCATCTTTTTCCTCGTGCCATTGCCTTCGCTTGCCCCACCATGGCTAGGGTTAGGGAGTCTGGGGTTGCAACTTCGCAAGCGATCTCGCGGGGCCTGTTGTGACATCATGGATGACTCGGGCGTGGATCTGGATAGCAAGGGGTGCGTGTGTCATTGTGTGTGCCTTTTTTTCTCTCAGGAACGCTGTTGGCGTATACGTTTCTCTCGAGCTGGAAGACTTTCAATGATGTGTCAGTGATCATTTATATCTTTTTAGATTATACTTCTCCGTCTCGGATTATAATTTATTTTAATTTTTCTATATGCCATATCTAGATACATAACAAAATTATGTATCTAAAATTATCAAAACAAATTGTATTTTGAGACGGAGGGAGTTCTAGTAACTGGCGTGCGTAAAGGAAACAACGGTGATCAAAATTCATATATTACAATACATGATGGTATAAATTAAAATTTATATATAGTGGGATACAGTAGTAAACTAGATAGGAGGTACATAGAAAAGGAAATCCATTAAGATCAGTCAGCTCGCTGCTTTTTAATTCGGTAGCCTCCATGGTCTCTCTTTTTTGGCTCATATCCCTAAAACTTCATATCTTTATGCATCTGTGTCGTAGAATCTGCTAGTTTTTCAAGTGTAGTTGATGAAGGAGTGGTGCCGTTGTAAGTAATCTTGTATTGTTCTTCGTCATCCCATTTGTGTTGGTAGTGGTCTATTGATATTGGTAATATTGTAGAAACTTCTTGACATGCAGCATGTAGAGTTGATTTGAGTTTTTTGTTGCCTTCTATTTTGAAATTCAACGCATTTTTCCATCAAGTCTTCACTTTCTTTGGAGAACATTAGATATGTTACTGTTAAAAAAAGCTTTGATTTTGTCTTTTGAAGCTCATGATAATTGTAGTCGTCAATAGCCACTAGTTTTTCTTGGTCTAGAAAAATCTAAGGGCTTCGTTGTAAGCACCTTGTATGGCTTCATTTGCTGAAGTAGTGAGGCCGCTGTAGAACTGTTTATCCTCTCTTTGCACTGCATCATCACCGTATGCGGCTTCTACTCTTAAATTCTGCCGATATAGTAATCTTGACCGATCCGAATTGCAGCTTCTTGTTTTACATAGAGATTTAACTCTTGAGCAACAGCATGGAAAATAGATTTTCTGTCGATGTGAACAACAGTGGGATTCTAATTGGAAAAAATAAAGAGTAATGTTAGGAGTGTTTGTGGATTTTAGAAAGTGGGTAACCAATTGGTTGGCCTCGCCGGCGGCCCGGTTTCTTGATGAGAGAGAGAGAGAGAGAGAGAGAGAGAGAGAGAGAGAGAATCAGGAAGTAATTAAAAAAAAGCACCGTCATTAGTAAGCATGGAACCACATCCAGAATATTCCAGCTCCGGCCAAACATTTTGTCTACCCAACAGGAAACCACCATCGTAGGACACCCCTCTACATGCGCAGCAAATTTCATTTCTGAACCGCACATCTTCAGTTACGGGAATAAAATGGTGAGGAAAAAAGAACTGAGTACCAACACCAAATAGCACGGACACATGTGGTACCTGGACATGAGGTCCCCATATTGAAGAGAAGTAAAAAAGAAAAGTAGATGAAAACATCAAAGAAATCAGCGAAAAAGACAGTATCAGGTGGTCCACTCCAATAGCAACACTCAGTACTAACCTTCAGCATCTAGAGAAAGCAATGGCAGATGAAAGCGAGCAAGGAAAAGCCAAAGAACAAATCAAGAGGGAGGCCAAAAGAACTCACCAAGAACAGGAAGATCAAGCGACAGAGAAAGAGAGAGAGGCGGACAGAAAGAAAGAAAAAACGAGGGAGAGGGAGAAAGGAGAAGAGAGAACCCATCTTATCTGCTCGCATATCTGCAACCTCCGAGAGGCTTCCACAGAGTAACACATGGTCGGAACAGTAAAAAAGTGTCGGTGGAGTAAACTCTCGCCGTGGGATAATAATCGAAGGGGTAAAAAAAAATTCGCTGACTTGGACCAATTGGTTGGCCTCGCCGGCGGCCCGGTTTCTTGATTCGATTTTTTTTCCATGCATCACTATTGCTGTTGCTGGTGAAGCTGGTCATGCCGTGAACAAGGACGGGGTACACCAGCAACAGCATGCCCAACTCGTATTTTTCCACGCGCGCCGCAGTATTTCCCCGCTCCGTTCTGATTTTGTACGATCACTTCCTGTCCAGCGAGCAAACGCGGAAAACACCGTCATTTCGGGTTCAGGTCCACCATCCACCCAACAATGCACGCCTTGCACACCAGGTAAGTTTTTTTTCTTTTTCTTTAGTTTATTATTATATTTATGGCTTTGTGCGTTCAATATTTTTAGTATCAGATTCAACATTTCGAAAATCCTATTTCAACATTTCATACGAAGGAGTGAAGTAGGTAATTAAAAGTGTTGAACTTGCACAATCAACATTTTGTTTCAGTAATTCTGACGAGCACCATGTCCAAACGGTTTTGAAAATGGTTAAGAGATAAATGCATTTGAACATGAAAATCAAACTTTAACTCCACGGCAACGCCAACCTGTCATCCCAACGGCGTGTCACCACGTGGACACCAGCTTGATGCTCGCCCCAGCTTGATGCTCGCGCTACTCTGTTCGTCTGCCCGCCAATCCCACATATGGAACCATCTTAACCGCTATCACAAATCTTAAATATTGGAACGCATGTAAAAGAAATTTTTCTAGAAGATGTATAGGATCTCCTATTGATTTCATACAGAATTGCGGTCATCGTTAAGATTGTTAACATGGCCCGTTCGCTCCCTAGTTTCGACCCATATGGTGTATGTGTTGGAGCATATATGCGGATGCTCTAAATATCCCTAGACTAACAACATAAGAGTCAACGATAACTACAAGGGTGCTTGAATTCAATGCTAATATTTAGAAGTGCTAAACTTTAGTACTAGTTTTTTCAAATATGAGTGTTAATAGGGTGGGCCAAACTTTAGCCAAGACTCAGAAACTTTAGCGAGTATTTTAGCGAGTATAAGTGCTAATAATAAGTGCTAAAGTTTAACATTCAACTTTAGCACATCCAAACAGATGCTACGCGCGATATAGAGATGGTTGTAATACTGATCAAGTGAGTAGAAACGCTTGTATATATATACGTGAGTATATTATGTTTAACAAAATCCACGCTACACAGCCATCATGAGTAGCACGCATGCCAATCTTGAGTAGCATTGACTTCTCATCTCGTATCTTCGCCGTCACGCCGCCGTTATAAAGGACACTGAAAATGCGTTTCTAGCGAAAAATATTTTAAATCTTTCTTCCATGTGAATAAGTAAGCAGTACGCTTCCGGGTACATGTAGGAAAAATGATTGTCATTTACATTAAATTCTTGTATGATGAATATGTTTGTTTTTAAACTTTCTTTATGCTCTACTATGCCTTCGTCCTTACATCCCCAATAATCTCCATAATAATTACCAGGTACAAGTGTTGGATTGATCTCTGACCCCTAAGGCCCAAAGACCTTGGGCCCTTGATCCGCGCCCTGATCGGGGCCGCCCAACCCAACTACTGTTGGTGGACCCTCGTCGCCAGCGCCACAATAAATAGAGAGGTGGGGGCCGGAGGCACGCACGACGAGGTTCACCGTGTCCCCAATTCCCACCTACACTCAAACCCTAAACCGATCGAGAGGGGGCGCTGCGGCGGCGGGAAGCGCCACCGGCACTGCACGGCCTCGACCGTCGCTGCCCTAGCGCGGATCTGCACCAACCTCGGCACAGCGCGTCGCTGCCTAGCGCAGACTACACCGGCGAACGCGCAATGGCGTCCTCGGCCGATCAAGGTATACTCTTGGTTCTCTCCCTGTTGATCTCATCTAGCGTGCGCGCACATACACGCACACCAGTGAATACATCTAGAAATCCAATCCCGAGTTAATGCTACTGCTAGTGATCCTAGATTAACGCCTAACAATGGTACCAGAGCCTTCCTAGTATAGTAGATTAACTCGGAAGCAGAGAGAAAAGGGTTTCAAATCGAGCAAATAGAAGAAATAGAAGAGAAATTCAAAGAAAATCAAAAAAACAGAAGCTCGAAACCCTAACCCTAACCCTAGATCTACCCGAAACCCCACTTACCTGACCCTTCTTGCTTTCTTCTTCTTCTTCTCTTCTCTTTCTCTTCCCTCCGCCGCTTCCTCTTCTTTCCCGTACCCCAGAGATCCCCTCGACGGAGCCGCGCGCGAACGCACGCGACTCCGGCGAGGAGGCCCATAAGGCACAGATCCGCTTTGTGTGGACGCACACCGAGCCGAAATCGAGAGAAAACAAGGAGTAAGGGGTACTAGAAGTAGATCCGGCGATGGCACGGCCGCCGGCGTCGAGGACGAACGCGGCGGCGCGACCTCTGACCGGAATAGAGAGAGTAACGGCCGCTGCACAAATAATTATTTCGACTTGAATTTAAATTTGAACCAAAGGGATAATTTAAATTTCAAGTCACAGATTAATTTTCGGATTAATTTGTAATATTGTTATTTTCTGACTAAAGTTGATAATAACAATACTATGATTTCACAGATTAATTTTCAGATTAAATTGTAATATTGTTATTTTTTGACCAAAGTTGATAATAACGATATTATGATTTCATGCATTTATCATTATTGTTATAATATTCTCACTTGAGCTAACCCATTTCAGTTGGTTTTCCTATGATAGTTTTCATCAAGGACATTTCAATCTTGAGAGGAGACAACTACAATGAGTGGTATAAGAAGTTGGATCTCTTCTTTACCATGGCTGAGCTAGACTGGGTTCTTTCTGCACCGGTTCCAGTAGAGCCTGAGAGGCCGGTCAGAGGGGATGATATCACAGATGCTGCTTGGAAGCAAACAGAGCTCTCCTATAAGGCGAGCAAACAGAGGTATGATGTTGATCATGCCAAATGGCACCCTGCCAACAAGAAATGCTTGGCAGTGGTGAAGAACACGATAGAGCCTGCCATTCTGGGGGAAATCACAGATTTTTCCACTGTTGTTGAGTATCTTGAGAAGATAAGGAGTCAGTACACTGGCTCCTCAAAGACTTATGCTATCCAGTTGATCAAACAACTGGTTACAGAAAGGTATTTGGGAGGTGGGATAAAAGAACACATTCATCTCTTGGTTCACATAAACAACAAACTTAAACCGATGGACATGGAGTTCAAACAAGAACACATAGTTTATTTGGTCTTTGCTTCGTTGCCGAAGGAGTTTGACAACTTTGTTGTTAATTACAACATGAACCCCGAGAAATGGGATATAGAGAATACCATAGCGATGTGTGTTCAAGAGGAAGAAAGAATAAAGACAGCACATGGTGGTTCTATCAACTATATGAACAAGAAAAGAAATAATAAAGATATTCCCTCCTCCTCCAAGGGAAAATGACCCCAGATGCCCCAGCAGCACCGCCAGCATAGGCCCAAGTTTGGGCAAGCTATAGTGCAGAAGGATCAGTGCCTCTACTGCAAACAGAAGGGACATTACAAGTCAGATTGTCCCGACTACTTAAAGATGATCATGGAGAAACGAGGTGAGAACATTATCTCATTTGTAAATGAATCCCCGTATACAGATTATTCGAAATCTACTTGGTGGATTAACTCAGGAGCAATAATTCATGTTGCAAACTCCTTGTAGGGATTCCGTTCAACGAGAACTACGGGAAGAAATGAAAGAAGAATTAAAGTCGCGAACGAAGTCGAGGCAGATGTTGAGGCGGTGGGAGACCTCCTCTTAGAGCTCGACACTGGCTTTAGTTTATTACTTAGAGATGTGTTTTATGCCCCCGTGATACAGAGAAATTTAATAAGTGTGTCTCATCTAGATGATGATGGATTTGGATGTCGTTTTGGAAATGGCATGTGTGTAATAGAGTTTAATGACACAGTCGCTACTATTGCTTTCAGAAGAAATGATCTTTATTTGTTATCGCTACGTGAAAGTGTGAATTTCGTATGTGATGTGAATGCGACTGTATCTCTAACCACAGATAATAACAGAAAACGAAAGAGAACTCAAGACACGTCGTCGAAATTATGGCACTGTCGTTTAGGCCATATTTCGAGGGGAAGAATAGAAAGGCTGGTTAAGAATGAGATTCTACCTCCTCTTGAGTTTTTAGACTCAGACAAATGCATTGATTGCATAAAAGGAAAATATGTAAAGATAACAAAGAAAAATGCTGAGCATAGCGCAGGTGTTTTAAAATTAATTCACACAGATATCTGCGGTCCGTTCTCAGTTAAAAGCATAGATGGTTATGACTCGTTCATAACGTTCACAGATGATTGTTCCCGCTATGGATATATTGATCCAATAAAAGAGAAATCAGAAGCGTTGGATAAATTTAAAGAATTCAAGGCTGAAGTTGAGAATCAGCATAATTTAAAAATAAAAGTTGTCCGTTCCAACCGTGGAGGGGAATACTACGGTCGGCATACCCCATACGGATAGGTTCCAGGACCTTTTGCGAGGTTCCTCACAGAAGAAGGAATAGTCGCCCAGTACTCTCTGCCAGGCGATCCTCAGCAGAACGGAGTAGCTGAAAGACGGAACCGTACCCTGATGGATATGGTACGAAACATGACCAGCTATTCTACGCTCCCAATGAGTTTATGGATGGAGGCGTTGAAAACCGTTGTCTATATTCTCAACAGAGTACCCAGTAAAGGGGTGCCTAAAACACTGTATGAACTGTGGACAGGAAGGATACCCTCACTGAATCACCTACGGGTATGGGGGAGTCCTGCTGAGGTAAAGATATTCAACCCGACCATTGGGAAATTGGATCCCAAGACAGTGAGCTGCCATTTAATTGGTTATCCAGTGAAATCAAAGGGATATCGTTTCTACTGTTCAGACAGATTTACTATGTTCCTAGAAACGAGACATGCTACCTTCCTTGAAGAAGAGATGATTCAGGGAAGTACAACAGTTCGAAAGATTTATCTTGAGGAGAAGCGGGTGTGCGCACCTACTCCGATGATTCAGGAACCATTTTTCTCACTGCCTACTGAGACTGCACCAGCAGTACGAGTTACTGTGATGCCAGTTCCCGAGGTGATCCCTTCTGTGGCAACACGGAGTGAAGATGTGGAACCTGTCCTTCAGGATCCTATAAATAACAACATTGCCGCAGATCAGGGGGAGCCACCACAGGCTCCAGTAGAGAATGTTCAAATAGAAGAGGCTCCTAGGAGATCTCAAAGGAAAAAAAGATCGGCTATTCCCGACGATTATGAGTTGCATAACACAAAAGAGTTTCGAATGGAAGATGATCCCATCTCATTCGAAGAAGCCATGAGAAGCAGACATTCATCCAAGTGGTTTGAAGCCATGGAAGATGAAATGAAATCGATGAGTTCCAATCATGTTTGGGACCTAGAAGAAATTCCTAAAGGAGCCAAAACAGTTGGTTGCAAATGGGTCTACAAGACAAAATGTGACTCCAGAGGGAATATAGAGAGATACAAGGCTCGTCTTGTGGCAAAAGGATTTACACAGAAGGAAGGAATAGATTACAATGAGACCTTTTTCTCCAGTCTCATGTAAAGATTCTTTTAGAATCATTATGGCTTTGGATAATAGAGGCCCAAAAGGATTATAGAATCTATTTCTGAACAGAGGCGTGTATTGTGTCTATTGATTCTATCGGCAATTGCGCGTGACGATGAGATATGCCCTATACATAAATCTGTGATAAGATAAGGAAAATAGAAAAGTAAAAGATAAAGGTAATGTGAGATCAAGGGGGAGATTGTTGGATTGATCTCTGACCCCTAATGCCCAAAGGCCTTGGACCCTTGATCCGCGCCTTGATCGGGGGCGTCCAATCCAACTACTGTTGGTAGGCCCCCGTCGCCAGCGCCACAATAAATAGAGAGGTGGGGGCCGGAGGCACGCACGACGAGGTCCACCGTGTCCCCAATTCCCACCTACATTCAAACCCTAGACCGATCGAGAGGGGGCGCTGCGGCGGCGGGAAGCGCCACCGACACTGCACGGCCTCAACCGTCGCTGCCCTAGCGCGGATCTGCACCGACCTCGGCACAGCGCGTCGCTGCAATGACGTCTTCGGCCGATCAAGGTATACTCTTGGTTCTCTCCCTGTTGATCTCATCTAGCGCGCGCGCACACACGCACACCAGTGAATACATTTAGAAATCCAATTCCGAGTTAATGCTACTGCTAGTGATCCTAGATTAACGCCTAACAACAACAAGATCATTCTTCTTTTCTCTTGAATATGCGAGAGAAGTATGTATCTTTACAAGAAGGGATTATTCTCGCTTACCGGAAATGTAAGACGCTCCTCGACTATCACGACACTTATCTGGATTTCCCCAACAAAATCCGTAGGAACGTTCCCCCAATTCAAACAACTCCGTTCGAAAACTGCAAAGATCCATTACACAAAAGAGGAAGCTCACAATTTACACGAACAGGTACACGGCAATGGCGGCAGAGCCATGCGGTTCCGCTGCCTGTATTGTAGTACACAGCTTGTGCAAAGAAAATAATCCTGCACCAAACTCATGCTAGAAGAAACGACCACCTGTGCCCTAGCTCCCCTCATGCACGCTAAGCAGCTTACGAACCTACAAAAATCACAATGCGCAAACGGCAATCCCATCCCCTCGCCCTGACCGTCCACGGGGCGTTCGTCAGACGTTCGATCTTCTCGGCGGCATCGGCGAGTCGCCGGCTCTTGAGCTGAACACTGATCTTGGGTACTGCGACGAATCGCTCATCATCTCCTGCGAATTTCAATTTGCAATCAATCAAATGGAGTCACGTGATGGTGGTTTCAGAAATCAGAATTCAGACTGATGAGGAGAGGAGAGGTAGCTTATTACGGCGGCGTGCGATCGCGAGACGTTGCTGTAGAAGGGCGAGCTGTACATGCCGCCGCCGCCGCCGCCCCTGATGGCGCCGCAGTACTGCATGTTGTCCTCGCCGAGCGCGCGCAGGCGGTTGAGCTCCGGGAGCACGACGGTGCCGAGGTCCGGGCGGTCCTTGCGGCGCAGCTCGCAGCAGCGGAGCGCCATCTCGGCGAGGCACTGCGCCTCCTCGAGGGGCCAGTCCAGCACGGCCGGGTCGAGCATGTCATGCAGCGCGCCGCGCTCCATGGCGCGGCCGACGTGGTGCGTGAGCCCCATGGGCGGCTTCGCCGTGATGATCTGCAGCAGCATGACGCCGAAGGAGTAGATGTCGGACTTGACCCCGAGCATGCCCGTCTGCTGGTACTCCGGGTCGATGTAGCAGAAGGTGCCGGCGGTGGACGTCATCCGGTACTGCGTCACGTTGTCGGCGACGGACGGCGGCACGAGCCGCGCCAGCCCGACGTCGCTGATCTTGCTCACGTAGTTGCGGTCCAGCAGGATGTTGCCGGGCTTGAGGTCGCGGTGCACCAGCGGCTCCGGCTTGGTCTGGTGCAGGAACAGCAGGCCCGTCGCGATCTCGGCGCAGATGCGGAACCGGTGCTGCCAGGGGATCACCGGCCCGCCGGCGCGCCGGAAGAGGCAGTCGTCGAGGCTGCCGCTGGCCATGTACTCGTACACCAGGCACCCGTACTCGGGGCACGCGCCGAGGAGGAGCACCATGTTGGGGTGGCGGATGCAGCTCAGCACCTCCACCTCCTGCTGGAACTGGGAGCGGCCCTGCGCCGCGTCCGGCCGGAGCACCTTGATGGCGACCTGCGTGTGGTCGAGGAAGCCCTTGTACACGGGGCCGTACCCGCCCTCGCCGACCTTGCGCGCATCGTTGAAGCGGTCGGTGCCCTGCTCGATCTCCTCGATGGTGTAGCGGCGGTACCGGACCTCGTGCGACATGCCGCCGCCGCGGCTCTTGCGCTCCTCGGCCTCCTTGAGCAGCTTCTTCTCCGCGGTGATCCGCTTCTGCACCTCCATCTCCGCGATCCGCTGCGACGCCTCCGCCGCCTCCATCGCCGCCTTGGCCCGCGCCTTCTCCCGCTCGATCATGGCCATCGCCGAGTCCTCGGTTATCCGCGAGTCGTGCGTCTTCTGCTCCTCCTCCATCTTCCACCGCTGCAGCTCCATGGCCTTCTGCTTGGCGGTGAGCGCCTCCTTGCAGGCCGCGCTGTACATGTCCATGGTCTGCTTGAGCTCCAGCCGTAGCCGCTTCATCTCCGCCTCCACGTCGTCCTGCAAAGATGGTTGGCAATGGGGAGCTGATGATGAGTTGAGCCAACAGGATCGAACTATCCAAGTCAATCAAGTCACCGACCGTGCCGAGCGAGCAGAAGGAGGAGCTGCTGGTCTGCGAGAAGGTGGTGTGGTCCATGCCGCCGAAGGAGTCGCCGCCCCACTTGCTGGGCGTGCGCATCTCGAAGCTGTGGTCGTAGCTGTCCGCGGAGCAGTTGGACATCCGCGGCGGGATCGCCGAGTGCTGGTCGATGCTCCGGCGGCCGGTGCTGCTGACGAAGGAGATGTCCGCCGAGTCCGGCATGGACATGTGGCTGAGGTCGGCGTACGACTTGCGCGTGTTCCCCGTGCCCCCACGCGCGAACGGCGAGCGGAAGTTGTCCACCCGCGGCGTCTCGGAGGGGTCGGTGCCCCTCGACGACGACGACCACCGCTGCGACGGCGGCTCGGGCTTGGGCGCCGCCAGGCTCTGGGCCTGGGACTGGATCACCGACCGCAGCGGCGACACCCGCGGCGCGGTGCGGATGGCGTTGCGCTGCGACGACACCTTGCCCTTGTTCACGATGTACACCGTGCAGAAGTCCGGCGCGCCCTTGGAGATGGTGGTCGGGATGTCCGCCTTGAACCGCACGAAGCCGCCCCTCCCCGTCGCGCCGAGGACGAGCTTCTCCACCGCCGCGTGCGCCACGAACTCGATGATCGACTTGGCCACGTCGGGCTCGTCCAGCACCACGTCCTTGCACTGGATGTCCTTGCGGGTGCAGAAGCACCGGAACGGGAGGAAGAGGTCCTTCATGTGCGGGTCCGTCGGCTGCTTGAACCCGGCGGAGTCCTCGACGCCGCCGGAGTGGCCCTTGGTGTTGACGTGGACGAGGACGAGGGTCTGGCCCTTCTGGACCAGCGAGTCGATGGCCCACTTGAGCGCGTTCTGGCTGTTCTTGTCCTTGTCGATGCACACGGCCACCAACGGGTAGCCCAGGTCCAGCGCCGCGTCCTTCATGTCGAGGTACGACCGCCCCATCTATCGCCGGCGATCGGTGCCTCCGCCGCGATGGCCGCCCGCCGGATTAATCGTTCGGCTCACGAGCCGCAACACGACGACGGGGATCTCAGAAGTAGTGTTGCGCCATGGCCTGATCGATCCAAGGGGGAGGACGCGGGGGGGGGGGGGGGGGGGGGGGGGGCGTGGGACGCCGAGGGGGCGGGGAGGGGGGCGTCGTCGTCGTCTTCGGCTCCTGCTCGGAGATTGACCTCGGTTATTAAGCACGCCATTTCAGGGATGCGGTGGCCGTTTGCCGGCCCAAAATAGAGTCTTCAGCGGGGCTTCAACCTCGTTCAACGGGTGGCCTCTGGGCGACGGATTTGCTCCATGGATGCATAGGTCCCAAGTCCCATGATAATAGGAAGAACAAACAAACAACGGATTCATGACCTTTTGGAACACGTGTTATTGCTCGTATCCTTAGTTATAGGCGATGGAATCGCATGCTCCTCTGTTTTCAAATATGATAAAATTTAAAATATCAAATAAATACACTTTTTTATTTTCTAGTGATTAAAATTACATTTGGTTCCAAAAAAAGGCGGATTTGATTGAACCTGCCAGCGAGGTTAGCGATGAGGGTTGTGATTCGGCAGTCCATAGGGTTTTATATAGTTTCGGTCTAATTTGGAAGGGATTCTGGATTCTGCTTCTCACAGAAAAATAAAAATCCCTGCCAAATGATACAACTTGCAAGTGTTTTGGATAAAAACCGGTAGAAACATTTCATCTTTTTTACTAGAAGGAGAATCATAAAAAATGTGTTTCTCATGAGCATCTCCTCCCTCCTCACGCATACAACTTTTCAAAACTCCAAACCATCGTACTAGCCAAACTATTTCACAAAGTTATTTCTGGTTCATAGAGAATTGTTTTCAGAGAGAAACAGAATAAGAAAACGACATTGGGGAAATTCAAAATCCTACCAAAAAGGGTCGTGGGGATTTGTATTTGGTTTCGCAAAGTTTCACTAACAAGAGAGTAACTGGAATTCGCAAAATCTAGATATGTTGTCCCAAATGTTGGTATAAAGTCGGAGAAACGAAACGACGCAGGCCCCCACGCCGCTCCTCGCGGGCGACTCGAGCAAGCTAGCGGAAACCCGCTTGGTTGCAAAGACGGCGGTGTCGAGACCTCCTTTCTCCTCCCAGCAGTGCTTCTTCTCCGGGGGCTGGTGGCGGCTGGGATTCCGATCCGGCGGCTCGCTTCTGGCCGCTGCTCGTCCCCACAGGATTCTTCCTCGTGGCCGTCGCCGTGCTGCTCCAGATCTCGCCCGCACCCGCGGGCGCGACGAGTCAAGCAAGGTGATGTCGGATGCTGGGCCGGTGAGGCCGGAGTCTCGCCCGGGGAGCCGACGTGACGCCAGATGGGGCCCGGGCAAGTACTTGCTGGTGGGTCGCTTAGCTTCGGCCCTGAGGCGGACCGCTGGCATGGAGGCACCTACTGGGCGTGCTGCTCGGGAGTCTGGCCGGCGGCGTGCAGGGCCACGACCTCTTTGTGTCCGACCATCTAGCGCAGGCGTGCCGATTGACTCGAGGGGGCGCATGGAGAAATCTCAGCCGGCTTCATACCGGCCGGCAGTGGAGTCGCTTCTTGTGCCGCTTTCCTCGTTGGAGGTTTTGTCGATTTGCTATCCTACTTGCAGATCCATGGACGTCGGTGCTACGGGAAACCATTTGAGGAGATTCTTTTCTCGGTATCATGCTGCCGTCAATTACCCTCCTTTGAGGTGATGTCGATATCTCCTCACACTCATACGTTAGGTGGAGGTTTATTTGAAAAGGGCAAGCAACGGATGATCCGGACATCAAGTTCTAAACGGACGAGAGATATAATGGATTGATGCTAGTGAAGATATTGCAAGGTTGAAACGGGAACGAAGATGAAAATTGAAGCTTAATATTTTAGCTTTCTATTTTTTTATAACTTTCTCTCTTGTATTTTTGAAATGCCTCATTTGAGCTTTACAGTCTAAGAACTTGGCCGTGTGGATATAGAGGTTGGGTTAATCCTTTATTAAAAAATGTTGGTATAAAGAATACAATGAAGTGATCTCTTGCCACTTCATATTTAAAAGTTTATTTGTAGTGTACTGGATAAACGGATAAACCTCAACCTCACCCTGAAAGTGGTTACCGGTTTGAATCTTCCGTGCTGTCACGAGAGGGTGCGGGCATGATGGAGGGAGGCACGGCATGTGCATCGATATTGTGTTGCGAATCGTATAGCCTAATCTCCTTCCGCATACAGAGCACCCTGTACATTTGCCAATGCCCTCCTCCGCAGCTCTGACCACTTCACCGAGCGCCACGCCGCGGCTCCGCCACCCGACCGCACGTGGCCGCGCCTCACGCCCTCACCTAACCGGAGCGCCGCACGCGCCGCGACCCAACCGCCGGCTCACCTGAACTTCCAGCGCCCGTTTCACGGCGACCGGCAGGTGCGGCGCGCGTGACCCCGCCCCGGTTTAAAATGCCCCCGCGCCGCGCCGCAACTGACGCCGCACAGCAGGCACCCGCCGACGCCAGCCTAGAGCTCGAACCGCACACACGATGTCGCCCGCCGCGTCCTCCCCGGCGCCGCACGTGGCCGTGGTTGCGTTCCCCTTCAGCTCCCACGCGGCGGTGCTGCTCGCCTTCGCGCGCGCTCTGGCCGCCGCCGCCGCGCCCGCGGGGGCCACGCTCTCGTTCCTCTCCACCGCGGGCTCCATCGCGCAGCTCCGCGGGGCGGCCGGCGCCGACCTCCCGGGGAACCTGCGCTTCGTGGAGGTCCCGGACGGCGCCGGGGCGCCCGCGGCGAAGGGGGCCGCGCCGGTGCCGGTGCCGCGGCAGATGGAGCTGTTCATGACCGCCGCGGAGGCCGGCGGGGTGAAGGCCGGACTGGAGGCGGCCCGCGCCGCGGCGGGCGGCGCCAGGGTGAGCTGCGTGGTGGGGGACGCGTTCGTGTGGCCCGCGGCGGATGCGGCCGCCGCGGCGGGGGCGCCGTGGGTGCCCGTGTGGACGGCCGCGTCGTGCGCGCTCCTGGCGCACCTCCGCACCGACGCTCTCCGGGCGGACGTCGGCGACCAGGGTGCGCTCGCCGGATCCTCGCTTCTCTTCTCTCTTGTCCCCTTGTCTTGTTTGCGTTCGGTAGGTTCAAAAAAGACTTCACCTTGATCAACGGTCTTGCGTTTGCATTTGCGCCGCCGCAGCCGCGAGCAGGGCGGACGAGCTGCTGGTCTCGCGCCCGGGCCTCGGCAGCTACCGCGTCGTCGACCTCCCCGACGGCGTCATCTCCGGCGACTTCGACTACGTGATCAGCCGACTCGTCCACCGCATGGGGCAGCTCCTCCCGCGCGCCGCCGCCGCCGCCGTGGCGCTCAACACCTTTCCGGGCCTGGACCCGCCCGACGTCACCGCGGCCCTCGCCGAGACGCTCCCGAACTGCCTCCCGCTCGGCCCCTACCACCTCCTCCTCCCCAAGGACACCACCGACGCCGCGGCGCCAGCAGCCGGCGACCCGCACGGCTGCCTCGCCTGGCTGGACGCCCACCCGGCGCGCTCCGTGGCGTACGTGAGCTTCGGCACGGTGGCATCCCCGCGCCCCGACGAGCTCCGCGAGCTGGCGGCCGGGCTGGAGTCCTCCGGCGCGCCGTTCCTGTGGTCCCTGCGCGAGGACTCGTGGCCGCTCCTGCCCGCGGGGTTCCTGGCCCGCGCCGCGGCCGCCGGCGCCGGGTCCGGGCTCGTGGTCCCCTGGGCGCACAGGTGGCCGTGCTGCGCCACGCGTCCGTGGGCGCGTTCGTGACGCACGCCGGGTGGGCGTCGGTGCTGGAGGGCGTGTCCATGGCGTGCCGCCCCTTCTTTGGGGACCAGCGGATGAACGCGCGGTCCGTGGCGAGCGTGTGGGGGTTCGGCGCCGCGTTCGAGGGCGCCACGATTACGCGCGCCGGGGTGGCCGCGGCCGTGGGGGCGCTGCTGCGCGGGGAGGAAGGGGCGAGGATGAGGGCCAGGGCGCAGGAGCTGCAGGCCGCGGTGGCCGCGGCGTTCGCGCCCGGCGGCGCGTGCAGGAGGAACTTCGACGAGTTCGTGGAGATAGTCTGTCGCGTGTGAAAGCCCTGTTGCCGGGCGATCGAAATGGGACTGGTTTTATGTATTCAGGGTGCCTGTAGAGTGTTGAGCTGAATGCTTCATTTCTCGTAGTACGATTTTATGAACGTGCTTGAATCATCTCGTCGTCACCACGGCCATTCCCATCACCATGGCGGAGGAGATCGGTTGCTTCTTTTCGTCTGCTAGGAGTCAATGTCACAACTCACAGGTTCTGTACATGGTGAAGGCGTGCTGGCGAGCTTCTTGCGGCCATGCAAATCGAGCTCTCCGTTTTCTTCAATTCAAGGGACGTGCTGTCAATCCCTGGAAAATCGTTATCATTTATCTAGATATATAGATCATACATCTAGATGCATAGTAATTATCATTTATCTAGAAAAGTCAAAACAATGTATAATTTGAAATTAAAGGAGTGTACATTCTAAAAGCTCCATAAGACTATCGGTAGAACTTTTCCTATTATAAACATACCATCTGTACTTTATTAGGCGCCGTTTAGACTGTTTGAAGACGATTACCACAAAGGCTTTGCATGTCTATAAATAGCACAGAATCCTGTACCATTAAGAATGCTCTAGAGAGGCTTCATTTGCAACTACAGTTGAGGGAAGGCGGCGCTTTCTAGTCTCTGCTGATCCCAGAATTCCTAAGCCTAACTCCTCAACACCACAATCGCATTGTATCCGAGATATCGAATCACCCTACCTGGGCAGGTTCCATATGTATTGATCCAAAAAAAATATTGACTATGCTAACCAGGGTCTGTCATGACCGGCTCCATCTAAACAAGCATCATGAGTGACGTGAAATCATGTAATGAAACTACTGTGTATTGTGAGTAATTGTTTCATTCATCAAACAAAACCATTAAAGATGACATGACACTCTTGGAAACCGCATAACAAACATTAAAAATATAGAAACGACCCAAAGCAATTCAATGACAATTGATTAAATACTACAGCAACTAGTAAGAATACATCATCTTTCTTCAGGCAACCAGATTCATTAGGAAAAGAAGAAATTCTAAACATACATCCTCATTAAATGAAATGCATTTTGGCTACTGGAACCAAACCACAAAAACATCACATCCACATTGCCCGTTATTTGATATATATGGCGCATGAACATGGCTGACAGACCACAGGGGAAAATATGGCCGTAGGAACTTGAAGATAATAATATTAAACAACAATGGCAAGGCATCTGATGCGCAAAATAAGCTCTGGTGCTGGCATAACATTACGATAATGGATCATCCTTTAGACAACAAATTTTGGCAAAACTTCCACAGGTTCTCAGTACATGAACAATCTAAGTTGCCAACATAGCAGGGTTTCACCAAACATTGGAATTTTCAGCTCAAGACAAGTAAGAAATAAGCATGGCCATCCCTACTCCAACAAAACCTGCATTTGACAAAACAAGAATAGACGATACATGATTAGCCATCGTAAGCTATGACCAATCAGAGATATAAAATTAAGTGCCATTCATAGATAAAATATAATTAGCCCCATTGCTAACCCTACATGCTTATTGATCCTTGCAAGTGCTATTTTATGTATACAACTATTTCAAAAAAGCATACAGAATTCCACAGACAACAGTACTTTGATCAGACTTATGATTTGCACTAAAATACAACTATAACTGAACAAAAAAAAATCTGACATGTTTAAGGTGTTTGAAACTGGCATCACTATGGCTAGACATGATGACAACACAATAAGAACTGATTCTAAACAACATTTAAGAGCTCCAGTATGAAGAAAACGACATGATCAAATAGCAACAATAACATCTTGTAAAAACAAAACAATTGATAGAAAACAATTGTTGGAACAAAACTGCATACTACTTATAAATAAGTGGATGAACCGATATCCTACATTCCATGTACTTGTGTTGGATTTAGACATGTAAAAACAGTGAAATCTTCACCATTCCAAATCAGCAGGCAACAGCTCTAATGTACTGCTTCCTGAGTGAGAGATTTCAGGGAAAAAGGAAACAGAAAAACTAGGCACACTATTTTTTTCTGAATAGCAGCACGAAGTTCAAACAATACTTAGTGAAATGCTTCCTTAGCAAAGCAACTTTACACTCACAGAACCCAGGCCATCGTATGCTGCTACATAAAGACTCAATAAAAACCATAATGTGTCTCCTAATCAGCCATAACAAAGCATAGCCCTAGGCCTAGGCTCTAAGAGCAAAATGGTAAATACATTCTCAAGGCAATCAGAACATTCCCACATCATTCGATCACAGATAAACAATTCACTCGCAACCAGCATAACAAATATATGAGCGGATCATCCATTTTTCGATGCTAACCTTAGATGCTGCTCGGGTACATGAACACTCTGACCTTGCGTCCCTGCAACGAATACAAAACTCCAGCGTCAGACAGAGCATCAATTGGGAGGCAACAAATCACACAACGTATAATGGGAGAAGCAGGAGTGGGCGAATTACTGACCATGGACTCCGGCGGGAGGTTGGACTTGAACTTGGCGCGGACGACGCCGGAGTTGCCGTGCGGGCGGGTGACCTTGCCCCAGATGCACCTGTAGCGGGTCTCGCTGCTCTTGGTCTTGGCCTTGTAGATGTACGCCATGCGCTTGCCGGCGTACCACGCGACGTCCTCCTTGGTGTTCACCCCCTCGATCTGGACCAGCGACGTGGTCTCGTACTGGTTCGACTTGGACCTGCACGACGACGACGACGACCACCACCACTGTTAGCTGAATGAAACCCGCAGAGAAATGACCAGATCCGCACAGCGCAGACGGAGAAGGAGCGGCGCCGCGGAGCTCACCTCTTGTATCCCAGGATGGTGCCCCGGACGTAGAGCCTGACGCGCTGCCCCGTGCGTCCCCTCACCATGGTGGCCGCCTGCTTGCTTCCGCTTCCGCCGCCGGAGAAGAGCTTGTGCAGGTTGGGGAAGACGCTGAGACGGCGCGCGCTGGAGGCGGCTTATATGTAGCAGGGGACGGAGAGACCAACGGCCGCGATCACCTTGCGGGTCCAAACGGACGGTTGAGATGTCTCAAAGGACGAGTCGGGCGAAGCTAGGGTTTAAGGTCCCGCGGTTAAACGGGCCGGTTGATTACTGGGCTTCGTGTTTTCGTCTTCCCATCTGGGCCATTCTGGGCCTGTTCGTCTATATAATGGGCCCGATTTGCAAATATAATGTCTTATCCCGTGCCATCTCTCTGACAGTGGTCCCAGGCTCGACTAGTCGTGTCAGAATCGCAAGCAGGAGGAGAACGAAAAGACAAAACACCCGAACCGGGCACCCAGCCTCCCTCTCTCCGACTTCTCCACGCGCGCACCCCAGCCTCCCTCCGGCGCGGGCTTGCTCGACGCCGGTGCGGCCTCCCTCCGGCGCCGGTCCTGAGTCCGCAGCCGCAGCGGGCGCAGGGTCGCTTCGCCCGCGGTCTAGTGGCGTGGAGTTGAGACCCATCTGGGCGTGGATCGTATCCTTCTTCCGTGGGTAAGTAACCCTAGCTCGCTTGGGGTGGATGTTCCCTTGTTCACAATCAAGTTGGAAACTCCGATCTCCATTTTGTTGGTTGCCGAATTGTGTGCGGTTTTGTGCCCTATGAGCTTACTCCATCCATCCATGGTTCGATTAGGTTCGTTTTCCTCCTCCTCAGTGTGCAAGGTCCATCGATGTCAGTTGATGCCACACCTTTTGGTTCCCGTGTGGGTTCAGTTTGTTCTTCCGAAAAAGATGGGGTTTCACCCTCACTACATCCCTTACCGCAATCTGCTCATCAAGCTGGAGTCTGTACCCTGGCCATTGTCCGAGCACTCGAGCAGTATTGTTTTCTCTGCTCTGTGCCCGACTCACCCGTGTTTGCCCCCTGTTTCTCTTGTGGATTTTAGTTGCTAGTGTCTGGAGAAAAGGTTGTTGCAATGTTATTGTGCTACAGCATTTATTGTGTTAGGAGAGTCGCGGCATTTGGAAGGGCACTGAGATTACCAATTGTGGATTGGGTTGACACGTTGTTAGGTCCTCATGTTATGTTAGGTTAGCATATTAAGTTGATCATGTCAGAAAGAACTCTTACCTAAAAAGGATAGACTGGCATGCTTATCTTCTACAATTTTGCCATCCGTTTCACAAAATGCATTACGTGGATTGTTAAGATTTTGCATTGAAGCGTGTTAAAATGAACTGCGTTTGTGTTGTTGGTAGCAGCTGTTGAGGTGTTCAATACAGCTGTGTAACCAATGAGCCTGCTACATCAGCCATAGGATGTAGCATGTAGTGCCATTCGTACGAATAAGGGGCCTGCCTAGGCTGTAGGCTCCCACACAAGTTGAGGTCTGGGGAAGGAATTTCTAGGTAGACCCTCGCTTATTTTGCAACGAGGCTGATTTGAACCCCAGACCTCCTTGATACAAATGGAGAGAGACTCTACCACTGCACTAGGCCCTCCCTTCACTTTCATTTATACAAATGTATTTTAATTTTAATATGAAGCAGTCACTTCATTTCTGCATAATCTGACCGTTTTGCATTTAAATTTATTTTCATAATTTTGTGCAATACATTCTCCAATATTGAAGCTTTATGTCATCCCTCGTTCTTAATAATGAAATGATATTAGTGATATTTCTCTTTATGGTTATATATTGCCATATCTATGATGTAATCTTTTTGCAGTTTATATTGGATGTTTGGCTTAGCCTTATTTGAAAACTTAATATTTTTTTCCAAATATAGATGAGTGTGTTATGCCTGCTATTCTGCTATGAAGGGGCACTTTGAACACCTAACAAGTATGTTGTTGTTATGTGCCAATAAACCGTCGGTTATGTGGGTGCTTATTGTAACCCAAATTTTGAGCAATACCATCTTACATGTGTGATTGTTAAAGTCTTCATGTTATGCTATAGTTTCACCGTTGTATGCTCTTGTCCCTTTTTTCTTGCAAAGTGCAACATGTTGTATAGATCACTAACACAGTTATTTACACATTATGGATGGCAGGTTGTAGGAAATCCTACTGTGCGAAATCAAATATGGAAGTTGACGATGACGTGGAGGAGGATGACATGGATTTTAACCCTTTTCTTAGGGAGGGGTCTCCCTCTGAGACCTCATCAAGCCTTACCTCAGAAGCAGAATGCGAGGAACATAGTTCTGGCAATCGACCAACTAGCGAGACATATCAGCAGAATAACATAGTTAATGAAAACACAAGTGACAGTGCACTTCCTCAAAATAATTTGTCATCTAAAGCTGTTGTCAAAGAAATATTTCCAGAAAAAACATCAACCCAGGTTAATCTTGAGAATGATGAAGGTCGCTTGAATGGATTGCAAAAAGAGGTTTTACCAAGCGAAGCCGCTTGCTCTCCAACAGTGCAAAACCCTCCTCACCTATTTCTCAGTGAGGAAGATGCAATTTGCAGACGGACAAGGGCAAGGTACTCACTAGCAAACTATTCACTTGAGGAATTGGAGACCTTTCTCCAGGAATCAGATGACGATGGTGATCCGCAGAATGTTGATGAGGAAGAGGAATACCGCAAGTTTCTTGCATCTGTCCTGTCTGGTGTTGGCGATGACACACAGGCGTGCCAGGGGGACGAAAACCAGGATGAAGATGATAATGATGCAGACTTTGAGCTAGAGATTGAGGAGGCCCTAGAAAGTGACGGTGATGAAAATGCTGAGAACTATGATGACACAAATGGTAAAAAGGGGAAAGATGGTCGAAGGCCTCAGACGAGACAGAGGCGGCCATTCACTGAGTTGCCTGGGGCAGGTAGCTATCGTCACGAATCCAATAAAACTCATTTAAGACCGATTCTGCCATATGTTCCAACTGCAGTGGTGACTCCTGCACATTCTTTTGGATGGCAATATCCTACCCAGAATACCCTTTTCCCTTCATCGTTGGTACCGGTAACTTGTGCACCTTTAGTATGCGGATTTACTGATCAGCAACTTGGCCAACTGCATCTGTTGATATATGAACACGTTCAGCTCCTGATCCAAACCTTCTCCCTATGCGTTCTTGATCCATCTAAACAAGATGTGGCTAATAATGTCAAAAGGATGATAGTTGAGTTGGCAGGCTCTCGTGATCAAGCATTGGCTAGGAGTGCTCCTCATCGGCATATCTTTTTTGAATCCCAGCATCTCTCATCTAGTTTTGTTTCATCTGAGAGTTCAGAATGCCAATGGATGCCATTAATCAAGAGTCCTGTTATGTCCGTCCTTGATGTCGCACCACTTCAGTTTGCCCTCGGTTATTTAAGTGATGTCGCAACTGGTAAGTTCAAGATCGCTACATGGGTTAGTTTATTTTTTTTACTTCTTGTTTATTTTGTTTGCCACCAGTTTAACTTTGCTTTCATATTGAATGTACAGCTGTCGTGAAGCATAGAAAAAGTCATGTGGATGGCACTGCTGACAAAAACCGCAGAAAAGAGCCTCTGTTTCCTTCACCAGTGATTAGCAATTGCCAAGAAGCAAGCAACATTTCTCAAGATAGACCAAATAGTACGCCAACAGCATCATCTGTTTCATCTGGGCAGTTACAGCAGAAGAAATCATTAGCTGCTACCCTGCTTGAGAATACTAAAAAGGACACAGTTGCTCTTGTTCCAGCCGACATTGCAAGATTAGCACAGAGATTCTTTTCACTTTTCAATTTTGCACTGTTTCCTCATAAGCCACCTCCTGCAGCTATGGCCAATAGAGTGCTTTTTACTGATGCAGAGGACAGGTGTGCTTTACATCTTCTCCAACATTTCTTTTGAAAGTCGTGCATCGTGTTCTTAATTTTATCATATCCGTGGATTTGAATACTTCCTTGCCACCTTGACTTCAGAACATAGTAAATCAAGAATGCTGAGGTTTTGTAGCTTTTGTTGAGTTGCGTACTGTTTTTGTTTCTGTATTAGTGGCATTGGTTTATGCAATTTTTGTGTTGATTTCCTCAGCTGCTCTACCATTGCTATTCCTTTCATGTTTATATTCAACTTTCTCTTTGTATGGTTAATGGTATTAAGGTTGCTGCGCTGTTATTACCACCTGCCTAAAAGAAATCATGGATTACCCTTCTCATGCTGTAGCTGATATGATGCCTGATACGTTTTGTTTCACGGTTATTTCAATAGTATACTATCTGCCTGCAGATTATTAGCTCTAGGAATTCAGGAATATAATAATGATTGGGGATCAATACAAAAGCGCTTTCTTCCTTGTAAATCGAAGCATCAGGTATTTTTGTTACTTTTCCTTCAAGATTCAAAAGTTTTTTTCCTTTAATGATTTGTCAGGCATAATCAATAGTTGGTACGCTTTAAATCTTTATCATTTGTTTGATGAACATTGTGCTTGCGTTACTCAATGTAGTGAAACTTTATGAGCATAATGAAGAGCATGAAATGCCTTAAAGGAAACAGTATTATAGAAAGTGTTGTTTTGACTGAATTAACATGGCAATGGCATTTTTCACCTTGCTGGCATTACTCGTGGCCTAAATTTTCATGTCTGTTCTCACTTCTCACTACTGCCAAAGCATGTCTTTTTTCTTTCAATAAAGATTGAAGTATGAACATTTTGTCTGATTGTCAATATATACTTTGCTTTTCTTTTGATTGTACAAATAAGTAAGCTTCGATCAAATCTTTCATCTAATCTCTGCATACAGTCGTAACATGAGAATATTTGTTCAATTCCTATAATGCCTATTGCTTAGTTTATTGTCTTAAGTTGTTAGTTACTCATAATCTTTGAGAATTCCTTGTTCTGGACTTCCGTTTTAAGCTTGCCAAGTGAAATAACTTCTTTCGTGCAGATATTTGTGAGACAAAAAAATCGTAGCTCCTCCAAAGCTCCTGATAATCCAGTTAAGGTATGTATGGTGACCTTTTCCATTCACTGGTTTAGTTCAGCAGTATGTTCAAGGTATCTATCGAATTGGATAGTATAGCGTGACAGTTGATCCAAACAATATAGTAGTATGTTATTCTTATTCTGTATTGTATGGTATTGAAGTGGTATAGTTCTGGTTCTTAACTGGTCTGTAAACAATAAAGCAAGTCCTTTATGGAATCCTGTATTCTGTAGGTAGTGAAGTTCCTGCAGCAGCACTTAACCTGTTGATAATTTTGATCAATTCTCATTCTGATATCTATACCATTTTACTTATGTGCCAACAACATAGTAGTATGATATTTAAATTTCTTGGCAATATTAGGGAAACACAAACTTTGATATTATGGACCATGTCACATTTTAGTTAATTTCATATTCAGTAGAAAATTGAAAAGACGATTTTTTATGGTGCTATATGATTCAAGCTACTAAATTTTTCAAAGATTATGTATATGTGTTGTGAAAAAGTTTGTCTGTGTGTTCGCTCATTCTGATACTGACTTGGGTTGGGTTGACTTGATACTTGGACATGTAGTGTGTTTCTTTTATGTCAATCATCAGGAGGGGAAACTTTGAGTTCATTGACTAGTATCTTTGCATAGAAGCCATCAGCAAAAATCAATGTGACCTTCCAAACTAACTATATTCTCATCTGAATTAAACTGCAGGAGGTGCGCCGTAAGAAGACATCTCCATTGACAGTTGAGGAGAAGGAATGTATCCGGGAGGTGATAATTTGGGACTACAGGCTATCTTCTGTTTTTCATGTCTGGTTTCTATCGCTTATTTTCTTCTGTACCTGCTGTTGATTTCAGGGGCTGAGGATATTCAAAAATGATTGGACATCAGTTTGGAGGTTTGTAGTGCCACATAGGGATCCTTCACTGCTCCAACGTCAATGGAGAGTTGCAAGTGGAGTTCAGAAATCTTACACTAAAAGTGATGCCGAAAAAGAAAGAAGGCGAACATATGAAGCAAAGAGGAGAAAGCTGAGAGCATCAATGCCTGATTCACGAGTAGTTCGTGGGCAAGAGGTTAGTATTTTTTTCCAACTTGTAAGATATAAATAACATCTTAATATCCATCTACGATGATGTCCTTGAGCATACTTTTTAATGCTTTCATCACAGGCTGATAACAATGCTTCCGAGGATGTTGAAAATGACGATGATTCATATGTCAATGAAGCATTTTTGGAAGACACAGATAGTAGGAGCATTAACATGATGCCTTGTCAGCTGCCATTACCAAGAAATGCTGGAAAAAGCATGACAATGCAGTCAGGCACATGCCTTGATGAAGAATGTGGCACTACAGGTGGTTACATTGAACCACAGAAAGGAAGTGGTACAAGACTTGATGTAACCACCTCATATATACCTTTTATGTACTGCCCCTCCGATGGCCCTTCATATGTGAGAGCACCTTCCACTACAGCTCCAGTGGTATCATGTGGCTCTCTGGACCAACTTCAAGCTTCCCAAATGAGTAAAGAGAAAGGTAGTTGTGTGGTCAAGTTGGCTCCAGACTTGCCTCCCGTGAACCTTCCTCCTTCTGTCCATGTCCTATCTCAGGTGGCATTTCATCCAAATGCAACACACTTTCATGGTACATCAGATAATGCAGCAAAGGATATGTATTCCGTGCCACCTCTAACCTTTGCGGAAAGTGCTTATAGACAGCTAAATCTGTTTCCTGATCACAGAGCTAATTCTAGATTGCAGCAGAGTGGGGTCTCTAATGAAAATACGACAGAAGATGGTGCTGATCAAGATTTGCAGATGCATCCTTTGCTGTTTCAGTATCCTCGAGATGTGGTTTCATCATATAGTCATCCAGTCCAAAATCTTATTAATCAGTCAAGAAAATATGATCTTTTCCCCTTTGAAAAAGTTCAAGTTGAGAGAATTAACAACCAGACTACAGGTTCCACTGAAAACAGTATGGTAAATGCTAACACTATTGACTTCCATCCTCTTCTGCAAAGAACTGAAGTTGAGGTGCATGATGAAGTACCAGAAGACGACTACCATCAGTCTGTTAATCAGTCTGAGTATAATATGAGGCAAGCCCCAGTAGCGTCAACACCTGGGCAAGCATCCACAAGCCCTTCTGAGAGGGAGACCAGTATTGACTTGAACATTCATTTATGTTCTCCGACGGAGATAAAAGATTCAAATGACTTCAGAGGTACTTTTGGCCAGTCAAATGTTCAAGCTGAAGTTTCTAGGAAGGACAAAGCTGGTGTTCCAGAGCTAGAGGTTGCAAATTCCTGTTCTCATCATTGCATTCAAGAGCCAAATGAAGAATCAATGCAAGGGATTGTAATGGAACAAGAAGAATTAAGTGATTCCGATGAAGACAGCCAACATGTTGAGTTCGAATGTGAGGAAATGGATGATTCTGAAGAGGAGCAAGTTCAGGGTCCAGAAGCCTCTCCAATTCAAAATAAGGTGATGTTTGCATATACATCTGTTAGCATTATAGTTCATGATCCTAGTATGGAATTGTATCATGAACGTTTCTTAAAAGTTTGCAATCTCATTGTTAAATGATGTTCTACTTTTTTGTTATTGCTTTGCTCTGCTTTAACTTGCCAGGAATTTAAACTTGCATTATTGGTTTTGCATTCTTTGAGTAATTTATTTAACAAGGTTACAAGGCATATTCCTTGCAATGCTAGATGATAGATGAATGGTGCAGAAGTCACAATTCTTATCCTGGTTGTAGTTAATTTGTTTGAAACTTTCTTCTCTGCTTGTTATTACTCTTTTATTTCAATTTTCTGTTTTTCTTCTGATTTGCTGATGCGTTAAGATATTTCTTTGTTCAGGGCATCTCAGCATCAGTTATTTGTGAGGAATTCCATGTTAGCAATGACCGGAGTCAAATCCAGCAAGGGTCTGTTCAAATGGATAAACAGGGTGCAAGTTCAATGCAGAACTTGCAAGTTTCTTCTCGGTCAGCGAGGGTTAAATTGAAGCCAGAAACTGTAAAGCGCACAGGATCTAGAGCGAACCAACGGTCGTCTTCTTCTCGCACAACTGAAACTAGCCAGAGCAAAACCAGAAGTTCTAAACAGCCGCAGGGACAGTCAACCGCTGAACGCAAGCCCAATGATTCAAAAAGAACTAGAAAAACTCCAGCCCCAAGATGAAGGCCCATCTATCATTTTATTCCGGTGCTGCATTTGCCAAAGCTCAAAGGTGCAATGACTCGATTCAATCTGTAACTCATGCTGTTGAGTTGATTATGACCAACAACTATGCAGCGCATGCTGGAGAAAGGACCTATCAAACCTATGCGGACACTTAGGTCGAACTGGTCGTGTGAATAGAGCAGCAAGAGGAAGAGATCAGATCATGGGTTTCTGCAGTTAGATACCAAGACTGAAGTGTTGATCTTGGCCCACCATTAGGAAGACAACCTATGTTTGCAAATCAGGTGGTTGAGAAAGCATTCCAATGGAATAAGGTAAACAACCATGATGGACAGAATGGGATGATGAGCTGAATTCCACAGATGGACTTGAGAGTTCTCTCACTTGACTTCCTCAAAGGTTAATTGTAACGTTAGCCATTGCCTTGTAATTTCAACCATACAGGTTGGTTGTTGTATGTGCGTTCATTCTGTGTAACTGTGAATAGATGAATGTATCTAGGCCTGCTGTTGACAGTCAAAATTGGCACGTACTAAGATAAGGGAGATTAAGGCTAAAATAGCTAATTCCATGCTAATGTTTATTTTTTATGCAATATTGGCATGAGTATGTGTTTTGCAGGCCATGAACATCATAGTTGAACATTTGCACATGATTTCAATGGAAAGACAAAGAAGCAATTGGAGAAGTGTCAAGACGAGGTAAAAACTTGAGTTTAAATGCGTCAAGATGAAGCCCTCTTCAAGATGGTCGAAATGGATATATGGATTGCCTAATTTGGAGCCTGGACACGGAAGTTACGGTGTCCGCATGATGCTCATAGGGGTAAAAACCGGAAGTTCTAATTTTGGATGTTGGAACATCCGGTTTTTACTTAGGAAGTCCGAAAGAGGAGTTGTAAATCGGTTCTAGGTCGATTTTTATGTGCATTTGACTCCTCGTGGGGGCAGACCACCCCACCTACATATATAAAGGGCCAAGCTGATTGAGGGACAGCCAATTGAACCAAACACTATGCATTTACATTTTTACTCTTAAACTCTAATTTCTCTTCCAACCTCCCATGCTGTTCGTCTACTGATCTCCACGACCATAGATGGCATCCTAGGCTTGTTGGCCATCCTATGGCACGACTGGTGACGTCCACGCCCTAACGGGGTCCCTCCTGGGCGAGAGCATCGACAGTCTTTGTTAATTTGCTCGTAAACTAGTCAGTTCTTCGTCATGTAAGCGCGTTGGTTATCCTTTGCTAGTTTGCTTATAAACCTAGCCGTCCTTCACCACGTAAGTGTGCTAGTTATCCCTCTAGGGAGAGTGTTTCATGCTTTTCTTGCTAAATCCTAGAAATTCTGGAACTTCTGGTTTCTGCAAACCGGAACTTCTTGTTTTGCGGGCTGCACATTCAGTGCTCGGTGTTTGGCGTGGTATGTTTTCACGTCAACACCTGCTACCTGGAAATTTTGTATTGGCTGTTGCCAAATAGAACCCATCAGTCGACCAGAACAACTTAACATTGCTTGAGGGAATTAAACTATCGTAGGACTTTATAGCACAATCACGTGTAGGGCAACTCAAATCAAAGTAGCATATATAGAGATTTACAATTTTCCCCAAATTTGTAAACCAACGTGTAGCAGGTCTACCATGGAACATTTGTCATTCTTCTCTAGCGTAGCCGGTCTACCATGGTTGAGATGGTCGTTGGATTCCTGTCGTGTGGATGCTTCGCGAGTACCTATGGACTGAGAAATCAGCAGCACTGTTTTTTCTTTTCGAAGTACGTCAGCAGCACTCTATTGACCGTACAGTGTCATATGAATCAGTCAGTAATAACAATATGTGATTTGAAGAGCTATTGCTATTGGCTATTGCCTTGTGCTTCACTACTGATCAACCTCCTGTCCTGAAAGTGAAATCACATTCTTGAAGCCAAGCTCAGCAGCTTACTCCCCAGTGGCAGGTGAAGAAATCAGGTTTCTGCAAGAGTGCATTCATCAGCTTGACAGTCAACAACGCTGATGCATCCCATCCATCTCCATCAAATGTTAAGACCTCAACAGGATCATCAGTTGGTTGCGATCTCCATCAAAATTACGGGTCGCCCTCCTGCGTATTCGAGAAAAAGAAATAGTCTGTATGGCTGGAAAAAAAGACAATTCGAACTTGTATCTAGTGCTCGATTTCCGTTCTGTATTTTTTTCGCTCTTTGGCAATTTCACCCACAAATGAAGCCAAGTTCAGACCTAGAAATTTTGGGTGCTTGTCCTCGCCACCCCCTGCATGCACATGCATGTTTCATGTTTCTTCTTTCTTCTTATTTGAGGATATTTCAAAGCTTCTAAACATATTGTTTACAGGGATTTCCGGATTCCACCGGATATTCCTACCTAATGTTGACTGCCACTTCATATGTTCCTGACTGTGACATCTTCAATTCTTCTTACGGGAACTTAGCTCCAACTGGTGCAAGGCACGAAATCAAACAACAACTTGATATGTAGAAGTTCAGAGCTGATATAAAATACTTGGTGAAGGTTAGTTGCGGCAGAATGCCATGTCAGTAACAAAACTAGTGCAATGATACTCTGTCGTCAATCGTCATAGTACTAGCCATTTAAAATGTTGGGTAATCTTTGAATCATTGGGGTTTGGAGTTGTTTGTATTTCTTTAACCTTCTTCTTCTAATAAAAATTACGGCAAAAGATTTGCCGTTCCTTTCAAAAAAAAAACCTTTGAATCATTGGCTGCTTCTATATGTAAACAGTTGCTTTCTCAAGCTGCATAGGCTGTGTAGCTCGGAATGACGAGCAGTGAGCAGTCAGAAAAAAGATATATTTGTCTCATTATTGCCACTTAAGTAATGTGACAGAAACAGGCTAATCTAATACACAAAATTGATTTCTCCAAGATTCTAAATTTCAAACTCTAAATTCTTATCCGATTGACAATTGCCATTTTGAGAAGAAAGTTATGCCTTGGATGGTTAGAGGTGGTTGTACCCCTTAACCGCCCGCTGCCCTGTGTATCTTATTAATGTTACTATTTCTTTAGTAGTAAGAGACACGTTCGTCGACTTTGAGACGCTAGCAACCACTTCGTCACTCTCTAAACCTATGTACGTATGTACGTTTATAGGAGTGAGTGTGTATGAGCGTCTACATCTATATTGTATTTTTTTAATTTTTTTTTGGCAATACCATCTCCTTCTATTAACATACATGTCGCTATGAAACAGTATCGTGGGTGAGATATTTAACTTGAGGGGTGGAAGCTATCAATTCTATATATTTCAAGCAACATAGCAACAACCCTAGATATTTAATTCCTTAAGACACTTATCAACAATGCCACAATAAATTTACATTCTTCACAAAACCATTTGAGAAGCCCCCTCTCTAGAAGCTGTGTAGATTGCTGGAGGGCCCCACCCTAGTGAGATTGAAGTGCTCCAACGTGTGTGCCCACCTCAGGTCCGGCTTCAACTGATGCACACCAATGGTGTTCTCCAAGAAGTCCTCAGCTTTGGCACTCTTGTAGTCATACATCCTGGGGAAAAGGTTTACCCTGTTCTTGGCCTTGTTGCCCATGTTCAGCCACTTCCCTGTGGTCAGATCTTCTACCCCTGAACAAACATGAGTTGCTAAACATTGTTAAAAAGATATAATAATGTTCTGAAAATATTTAATTTCCATGAGAAATGCATGCAGTTGTAGCTAAACGTTGCAAATCAGTACTCGAGGAGCAAGAAGGGATGCATGGAGTGCAAGTCAGCAGGTGCCTACCCATGGCCTCCTTTCTGACCATGTCGGAGCTGGCGATCCATTCGACGAGGTCCCATGACAGCAGGTAGCCCATGCCGAGCATGAACGGTGGGAACTGCCGGTCGTGGAACGGGAGCCCCGCGCCGCAGTACATGTCCTCCCTCGGCACCGCGCGGAGCGTCTCCACCAGCGCGTCCAGCCGGAGGAACGTGTCGTCGTCCACCTTCATCACGTAGTCGTACGGCCGGCCGCCGCCGCCGGACCCGGAGCCGAGCATCGCCGGCAGGCTGGCGAAGTAGGTGTCGTCTTCCCCTGCTCCGCGCTCTCGGCGCAGTCGAGGACCAGCACGTCGCCGTAGGCGCGGACCTCGAGCGCCACGAACGCGCGGTGCTCGGGCGGCATCGGGCGCGCGCAGAGCGCGAACCGGACGTCGACGCGCGCCGCGGCGCGGAGCGCGGCCGTCTGCTGCAGCGCGTACGCCATGCGGATGAGGTGGCGACGGGAGTGCTTCCCGGGCATCGTGTGCACGCCGACCAGGACGCTCAGCTCCGGGCGGCGCTGGCTGCCAACACCGTCGTCGCCCTCCGCCGCTGGCTCGGCACGGACGGCGACGCCGGCGGCGGTGCCACCGCCGCAGGCCCTGGCAGCCGCGGCCGCGGTCAGCGGGTTGCTGAGGTAGGCGGACAGCGGAAGGAGGAATGTGAGGCATAAGAGGGTGGAGGAGGACGATGAGGGACACGGTGTAGGTGGACGGCTTCTTGAGGTATGGCGACATTGCTGCCGCTGTCGTCGATCGAGGTCTCCTCTTCAATTCCTCTTCTTCCTCCTCCTCCAGTTCTTCTTTGTGTGCTGTGTTGGTGATTAGGCGTGTGTCAATATATAATCAAGCGGTGAATGGAATTGAACGGAAGTATAGTTGTTTTCGGTTGCTTGTGATATCTGTCACTAGGATGGGATGTTTCTAGGTGAATTTACAAATACTCGTTGTATACCATGTGTATAGCAAGCTAGAGAATTCTTGTAGGTCAGCATACTAGCTATGATTGCATTGGTTTATTATGCGCATATATAATAATGTCTGGGTCAATGTAACAGAATGTCAGAAGACTTAATAAAGTTACAATTCTATAATGCATTCTGTCGATACAAAATCTAATAAGATTATAATACTATTATTTTTTGAGATAAATGTAGACATAGTCTTTATGTAAGAAAACAAAAATCGAAATTGAGATTTTTTTTCCTCAAAATGCCGCATATTCCATTGTGCAACGGCCAACCGTGGAACTGGCCGTTTACTTGGAAGTTGGAAATTACTCCTTTCATTTTAAATTATAGATTGTTTTTACCTTTTCTAGTATATATCTAGGTACATAGCAAAAAACTATATATCTACAAAAGTTAAAATCTGAAATGGAGGGAGTACTAATAATGACACTCTAGCATGGCACACTTGGCTTAAGCTGGGTGTCTCCCCACTTGTTTTATCACCTTGGACAGTTACGATCTAATTAAAATTAGAAAAATATATTGTGTCACGGTTCCTTGTTCATTGCTACTTCTTCTCACTAATTATCTGATTATGTCAGTTGGAGACGTTTACAGCTCAGCTGTCGCGTGAATCTCAACTCCTTTGAACTATGCAGAAACTGCACACACGTGCAAGGGTTCTTAAGGTCACAAGACAAGAAATGGGCCTTCTAAGTGGTTGTTAAATTAAACAAAAAGATATACTATAGACGACCACAGCTACACGGTTATGCCATTCGTTGGATCAATGGATGAATTACGTGTTCTCGAACGTCAACTTGATCAGGTAGGTGGGACGTCACTCATGCACGGTTCCTCAGTCAACCAATAAACTTGTTCAACATGAGATTGTTCCTATGAAAAAACAAATATTCTTAGCTAAAAATATATCCTTACGTTGCTACAAGTAAATGTAATATATTGTATTTAATTCATAATCAATTCAGTAGCACTTAACTAAGAAGATATACCATTTGTTAAATGTAATTTAGGACTGACCAAAAGTATACCCAAAATATTATTATTTAGACAATAAACCTTATTTACACACTTAAAAACGATGCCTTAAATTGGGAGAACACAATGAAATGCACTGAAAATAGTAAGCCCGTGACCAAAACACAATTGGGCCTATTTACGAATTTTGGCATGTTACTGTGTAGCCCAAAGACATAAATGATCAAGGGTCGAGACAACCTACCAAAACAGGCCGCTTTTGGCTCGGCCCACCAAGACCCCATGCACGGGCTCGAAGCCTAGAAATCAAGGCCTTGTATCGGGCACTGCCTTTAGGCCGCATAATCCCGCCAGGCCGTTTACCGTTCGGCCCGGGCTTCAGGCGCGCCCGACTGGGGTTCGCCCTCGGCAGAGAAGGCACGAAGCTCTGTAGGTGCGTTCTTCAAGCAGCGGCGGCGGCGGCGGCGGCCTGCTGCTCGGACCCCCAACCGTGGAGACGAGCGTTTCGTCGGCGGTAATCGAGACCACCAAACCATCTTCCGGCGGCAGTGGAGGCACCACCTCCCGTCCGTCGTCGGAGTGGCCGGACGGCGACTCTTCTTCGTCGTCCCCCGCGGCAAGCCCACTTCCGTTTCCCTCGCTAGTCGCTGCTACTCCGCAGCCCTGCCCATCGAAGCGAAGCTCTAACTCGTCGGTGCAGCAGTGGAACCCGACGCCCGCAGCCCCGCAGCGCCCAAAACCCTACCCCCCAACTCTAAACCCTCCCGCCTCCCCACCCTCCGCCGCCGGCGCGCGGGTTCCGGCGAAACCCCTTTCGGCGCCGTGGCGGGTTTTAGGGCGCGGGGATCGAAGGCGGCGTCCGAGATGCCGTCCTTCTCTGCGGGTGCCTCCACGCAGAAGCAGCAGAACTACCAGAGGTGCCAGCTCTTTGCCTCCACGACGCCATTTTGTTGCCATCGTTTCATTCATTGCATTGGGGATTGAGCCTTCCCTTTGGTTGGCATGTGCAGGCGGAGGCAGCAGATTCGGGAACAGCGGAAGTCGCTTCCCATTGCTTCAGGTTTGCCTGCCGTGCTTTAGATGCCTGTTCACTCTGATTATTTTTGGGGCTGTTAGGTCGGGGAGCTGAAATTTGTTGTTTGCTTGTTATTGGTTCAGTGGAGAAGAGGCTAGTTGACGAGGTTAGGAAGAATGACACATTGATCATAGTCGGCGAGACTGGGAGTGGCAAAACTACTCGTAAGTTTGTTTCTGATCCCCTCCCCACCTTTTTTTCTTTGCAATTGTTTGGATTAGAGGCCTGTGGTTTTCCGATGCTTTTGATTGTCAGTATGGATATGCTCTGATCCAAATGTAACTGTGTTGGGCATAGATTTGTGAAACTGGTTCTGTGGATTGCTGGTGTTTGTGGATTTGGGAACATTTGGGTTCAGTCAACTACAGAACTAATGGAAAGGACTATTGTAAAGTGAAATGAGATATTCCATGTGTAATCTCATAGTAGTCTTATGGCAATTGGGCTCTTTCTTAGGAAAGCTATTCTCAACCTTGTATGGATTATTTGACAAAATCCTAGCATATTATGAAATGGAGAAAGTCCATATTACTCCCCTCAACTATCGTCAGTCCGGATAACCCTCTAAACTATTTCTTGGTTCAATTTACCCCCTAAACTATATCATTTGGTCCAATTTACCCCTTAATAAGATTAATATTTTTTTTGTTTATCCACACACAAGCGAAGTCTTGAGTTAAAATTTTGCAAGATGATAGCGGACATCATAAGACATTTTAGAAAATTATGTCAAGAATTTTTCATCATTATCTTGATTGGGTGCAATATTTAATAATAAATTAAATCTTATGATACAAAATTATAGAAAACATAATGACGAAAAATTCATAATATTTTTTTTTGACATACATTGTAATGCCCACTACAACCCTGCAAAATCTCAAATTAAGATTCCACTTGTATGTGGATAAATAAAAACAGACAAATTTTATTAGGAGGTAAATTGAACCAAATGACATAGTTTAGGGGTCAAATTGAACCAAAAGATAGTTAAGGAGGTTATCCGAACTTTGGCCATACTTGAGGGGAGTAATTTGGACTTTTTCCTTATGAAATTGGTTTGCTTACATAAATATATCTTTCATGTGTAGTTGCAGAAACAAACTGCACTAGTATTTTTTTCCCTGAGATGTCTCTTTTTTTCTACTTGGATTCTTTGATGATTTGTTTCTTTATTTTTTCATGCAGAGCTACCTCAATTTTTATATGATGGTGGGTTTTGTCAGGATGGTAAAGTCATTGGCATCACTCAGCCTCGAAGAGTTGCAGCTGTTACAGTAGCTAAGCGTGTAGCTGAGGAATGTAACGACCAGCTGGGCAAAAAGGTTGGATACTCTATCAGATTTGATGATTCCACATCCAATGCAACACGGATCAAATATATGACTGATGGTTTGCTTCTGAGGTAAATGCTTTACTACTGCATTGTTGATTGCTTGATAACCATGTGGTTTATTGTTGGGATGTACATAAGTCTTTTGATCCTCCCTGATGTGGATCATTTAAGTTCTCTTTCCAGCATTATGGCGTGTTTCTTAAGCAGTTCAAACCATATGAGTTGATGTACTGCAGAACAGAAGGCATTGATATACACTTCCATTTTCTTTCTCTTAAATATTGTATCCCTTTTATATTCTATTTTTAACTTTCGTGATGGGAGCCGCCCCTACACCTGCATAGAAACTGTTTAGCATAAGGGTGAAATTCTTCTATTGCCTACCTTTTGCATTGCTGTTGTGTATCTACATTGCACTTTTCCGTAACCAATTAGGTTTGACTTCTTCACCTGTATAATTTTACTAGTGTGAAATACTTTTGTGTGAGATCTTTTAGTTTGAATCCTCTAAAGTGAATTTTCCATTGGACTATACCGTGTCATTTTACCTACTAACATATATGCTTGGAAACATTTCTCTTCCAGTTGATGTGTAACATTCTGTTTTCTAATCGAAACATTGCTTTGGATATCCAGAGAAGCACTTTTGGATCCCCTTTTGTCCAAATATAGTGTTATAGTGGTTGATGAGGCTCATGAAAGAACTGTCCATACTGATGTATTACTGGGTTTGTTGAAAAAGGTGCAACATTCCCGAGCCAATGCCAGTAAGAATGGGAAGGCTTTGCCTAGCATGGGCCATTCTCAAAATTTAACTCAGAAGGCATGTCAGGGAACAAGATGTGCTCCTCTGAAGCTGATAATTATGTCTGCCAGTTTGGATGCCAAGTGTTTTTCTGATTATTTTGGCGGTGCTAAAGCTGTACATATTCAAGGTCGGCAGTATCCTGTTGACATACTATATACTTATCAGCCTGAGTCTGATTATCTTGATGCCACTCTAGTTACTATCTTTCAGGTGAGCAAGAATTTTGTTTGCATGCAACCTGTAGTTGGTTTTGGGACAAAGAAAGACAATTGAAATATACATAAATGGTACTTCAGAAAGGAAAATTTGCTTCAGAATTTTTTTTTTGCGAACATACAGGAGAACTGAGAAAACATGATGACTAATTTATGTACTTCGTCCGTTCCAAATTATAGGTCATTATGGCTTTTCTAGATCTATGTATCTTGATATAGCATATATCTAGGTGCATATCAAAAGGTATGTACCTAGAAAAGCTAAAAGGACCTATAATTTGGACGGAGGGAGTATCCCCTAATTTGCATAACCTGTTATTCAACTGTGGTACAATGCATCCTGCTCTTTCTGTACAAACTTCATTTTTAGATGTTTGTTTTTTTAGATTCATTTGGAGGAAGGACCTGGAGACATTCTCGCATTTCTAACTGGCCAAGAGGAGATTGAATCACTAGAAAGACTTATTAATGAGCGTGCTCGTTTACTTCCACCAGAAAGTAGTAAGATATGGACTACACCTATTTATTCATCTCTCCCGTCGGAGCAGCAAATGAATGCTTTTAAGTCAGCACCAGCTGGAACCCGCAAGGTAAACAACAATTGGAGGCTGATGGCTCTGAATTCATTATGTGGGATCCTTATCAAAAAACATCAGTCACATGCCTTCATTTCCCTTTTTGCAAATCATGGATTGCTCAATCAATTCTTTATGAATAATGTGGCATAATTTATTTGTTTACATGCATTTAATATGGTTTATTTCCCTTGTTGATGAAACTTTTTTGTACATGGATCTTAAGGTGAATCTTGTCATTTCTCTACAGTTAATTAGTTTTCTTCTAGATATGTGAAAAAATGAATTAGTAACACTGATATGGCCAGGGAAGGAACCTTTAGTAGATGAAAGAACGAGGAATACAGAGGGCACCTTGAGCAAGTTCCCCCTCCTGCCGAGGAGATCTTTGCTCAATTCTCGGCTGCCTAACCTAGGACTCACGGCAGCCTTTTATAGACAAGGCGCCTAACAAACTCACTAACAAATCTTATCCAAGCAACTAACAAATACTAAGAGCTAACAAACTTGAACAAACTAACTAATCCTATCTTGATGGCGGGCTCCTGGTCCACGTCCATAACATTTCCCCACCCCTTCAAGACAGCTCGTCCTCGAGCTGCAATAGTGCTCAGAACTGAAGACGGAAGATTGAAGTAGCCTGTTGTTGGTGAAGATAGCAGCACGGTAGAGCAGTTCACGCCACAAACACTTGCTGGCTCAGAAAGAAACAGCACACATAGCAGCACTGTAGAATCCCCTGGCCCAATCCTGTTGACCCAAACTCTCGTCACCAACGCTGAAGGTCCCAGCTCAAAGTCAGGGCGTCGCGAGATGCCGGACAAACCATGACAGCCGCAGCTGACGGCGAATTGGAGCCCAACGCCCTTCCAGCTTGAAGGTGGCCGCAGCTTTGGTGGTGCCAAATCTCGCCCAATGAGCTCAAGGTCTGGTTACCCGTATCGATGTCGCCGGTGGAGTCCGGCAGTGGATGGAGTCTGCCCCAGCGAGAAGGATGGGGGGCACAGCCAACAGTAGGTGCCCTCCAATGTGCAGCAGCGCGTGTAGGCGGTCGAAATCCTGGGCGAGTGGCGATGGAGAACTGTTGTAGGCGGCAGCGCAAGTTCGTCGCTCCGCCAGGAGGCATGATGTGTCCGCCCAAACTGTGCCGAAGGCGGAGGAAAGGCTGATGCAGGCAGCAGTATGGCGCACGACGAGGAAGGCGCGACCTGTGACCATGGTCGCACTGTCGCATGCTTGTAGGACGGAGTCGTGGAGACCCGAGCATTGCCGCCAAGCGGAGGCGTGGATGATGGCTGCAATGGCACTTGGCACATGCACATCTGGTAGCGTGCTGCATCACAATTTTCATCCCCAGAACATGGGGCCGCTGCCTCTGCTCTTGACAACAGCACTTCCAGTGGCTGGCTTAGGGACGACACCAGGGGAAGAATTGTCAGCGGAGGTGCTAGTGCCCGTGGTGCTGGTTCGATCGCAGATGCCAGCGAAGCGACGACCAATAATGGCCCCGGTGAAACCAATGGAGCAGGTGCTGCCATGATCGTCGATGGAGAGGGCGTGGCCGGCTGCTGTACCGGAGGAGACGTCGGTGGCGCAGCTGGTGTCACTTGTGGCTGCGGTGTAGGAGGAGACGCTGGTGGAGCGCTTGGCGCCACCGGTGGCTGTGGGGGAGGATCCCACATCGTAGCTGCCTCCAACGGTGGCTGAGGTGGCGCTGTCGTAGGTGGAGGTGTTGTCGCAATTGTCGGGGCAGAGGATGTTGGTGCCATTGGTGAAGGCGGCATCGGAGGCAACGGCGTATGTGACGGCGTGGGCGCAGGCGTCGCAGAAGGCAACGGTGTTGGCTTCGATGGCTCGGGGATCGCTGGCGGAGACGGCGTGGACGTCGACGGCGCGGGGATCGCTGGCAGCGATGGCATCAGTGTCGATGGTGTGGGCAACAGCGGTGGCATCACCGGCGGGGCCAGGCCGGCGCTGGCGGCGTGGGCGCCACCCGTGCAGGCAGAGAAGGCAAGGGCGGCTGTGGTACAGGAGGAGATGCCGGCGGCGCAGCTGGAGTTGCCGATGGCTGCAGCGTAGGAGGAGACGCCGGCGGAGCGCCTGGCGCCACCTGTGGCGAAGTCGCTGCTAGTGCCACAGCCGTTGATGATGCATCAGCCCGCGCGTAGCCAAGGGATGGCACCCAGGACGCCAGGGCTGGTGTTGCAGCTGCTGCAATCAGTGGTGAAGATGGAGGTGCTGCTGCAGACGGAGAAGGTGCCGTCGCAGTCGCCGGGGTAGATGACGTTGGGTTCGGTGATGCAGGTGTTGGCGGCGGCGTGGTGGCGCTGCCCCGGCTGGAGAGTCCATCTCGTTGAGCTTCCTTTGCATCTTCTCCAGTAATGCACAGATGTCATGACAAAGGACTCTGGCCTCCCTGATGGTTTCCATGGACGATGGATGAAGAGAACAGATGCAATCTGGGGTGGGATTGGGTGGGATTTTTTTTGGGAGAACAGGTGTGAAATCAATCCAATCTGGCACGGGGGAGAAAATGGTGGTGGAAAAAAATTGTAGGATCTAAGGCTCTGAATACCAAATGATATGGCCAGGGAAGGAACCTTTAGTAGATGAAAGAACGAGGAATACAGAGGGCACCTTGAGCAAGATCCCCCTCCTGCCGAGGAGATCTTTGCTCAATTCTCGCCTGCCTAACCTAGGACTCACGGCAGCCTTTTATAGACAAGGCGCCTAACAAACTCACTAACAAATCTTATCCAAGCAACTAACAAATCCTAAGAGCTAACAAACTTGAACAAACTAACTAATCCTATCTTGATGGCGTGCTCCTGGTCCACGTCCATAACAAACACATGTAATGTTGATAGTCTGTCTGAAAATTCTCTGCGGGATTTTAAAAAAGCTTTGCTCATGTTTCAAATATGTTCAAAAATGTATCCAAGCTTCCTTAATTCTAACGTGATACTGCTATTCTAGCTATACGACCTTTTGTTAAATAATCATTATTAGGCAGAATACAGAATTGATCTTGCTACTGTTATTCTCTGGGTAACCATTGTTGTAATAGAGATCAACTAAAACGGAAATGTATTAACTGTCATTCAATCACTTTGCCTGCCCCTAAAAGATAAAAAGAACACACATTAAAGTCACTACGAACCAAAAGTCATATCATCAGTTGCGGATGAAATTTTTTACAATAGACTTAGGCTATTTAGCGTTCCTGACAAGAGTTACTTTTAATAAAGACAAACCTTCTGGTTATATGTTTTACTGTTGTGTCCATTCAGTAACTTATTTTTCTTTGTATTCATTTTCGGTGTTTCAATTACCCTTGAAAGTTCCACACCAGAGTCTGCTAAGCTAAGTATGACTGTTTGCTGATTTTCATATGCCAGGTAGTTCTAGCAACCAATATTGCTGAGACTTCTGTAACAATACCTGGCATCAAATATGTTATTGATCCTGGGATGGTAAAAGCTCGTGCTTACAATCCTGTGACTGGAATGGAATCATTAATCATCATCCCAGTTTCGAAAGCACAGGCTCTCCAAAGGAGGTAGATTCTTTCTTTTTTTTTGTTTTTTTGTGCCTAATATTTGGGATAACGAAGAATTCATGTGTTAAGTGGTTTGTCAGCATGGTTTACTGTTTAGCACTTTAGCCAATCCTATGTTTTACAGGATGAGGTAGAATGAATCCACATGTGATGATTGACTGTTTTGCATCTTATTGCTTATATCTGTTGCACATGGTTCCATTAGATAACAAGGCTTATGGGCCTTGTTTTTTTTATTTGCTCTTTTTTTGATGTCACCATTCTACACTCAGTGGTCGTGCTGGACGTGAGGGGCCCGGGAAGTGCTTCCGGTTGTTCCAAGAAAGTGAGTTTGATAAACTGGTAGACTCTACAGTGCCTGAGATCAAGCGGTGTAACCTATCAAATGTTGTTTTGCAACTCAAGGCTCTTGGAATTGATGACATCATAGGTTTTGATTTTATGGAGAAACCATCAAGGTAATTTTTTTAGCCTGCTTCTATGTTGAAGAATATTCTCAAAGTAACTCTCTGTTCAATTTGTGCTATTGTGCTGGGAAATTAATATCTGTGATGAGACGATGCAACATATATTACTGTATTTGATGTATTTTATTTCTTGTCACATGTACCCCAGCTTTGGCATTATAGTAAAAGAAACCCCCCTGACCTGGATTTCTTTATGAACTTTATGACCTACGCTTTAACAGCTTAATTGAAGAAACGAACTGAGTTTTTTTGAAGCTTCTCAGTAATATCCAGTATAAGTTAAATAGCTTGTTGCTTTATATCAATGCTGAGTTATTGCTTATTGGTGCGCAACCTTACTACAGGACTGCTATTTTGAAATCGTTGGAGCAGTTAATCTTACTAGGGGCTCTGACTGATGATTATAAATTGTCAGATCCCGTTGGCCATCAGATGGCTAGGCTGCCTTTGGATCCAATGTATTCTAAGGCATTAATAGTGGCAAGTGAATTCAAGTGCTTGGAAGAAATGCTGATTGTTGTATCTATGCTTTCTGTGGAATCAATCTTTTTCTCCCCACGTGAGAAGTTAGAAGAGGTATCTGTTTTAATTACTGTCTGCTAGTTAAATTTGTGTCAAAAGGTTCTAGGAAGTTAGGAGCGAATTCAAGGTTAAATTTTGGCATACTACTTTGAAAACTGATGCCATTTTGTTTAGGCAAGAGCTGCTAGGAAGGGTTTTGAAAGCTCGGAAGGAGACCATATCACCTTGGTGAATGTCTATCGCGCAGCTGCAGAATGCTTGGAGAAGAGCAAAAATGCAAATGCCAAAGAGAGAACAATGGAAAAGGCTTTGACCAGATGGTGCAGGGAAAACTTTATCAACCACCGGTCTCTAAAGCATGCTCGTGATGTTCACAGGTTAGTTTCTAGTTTCTGCTCCATCGGTTTTGCCATACCTGTACAGATTATCTATTTGAATTAAAAAAACTGGTGCAAAAATTATGTAAGAAAAAAATGGAAGCCTATCCGCTTTAGGATTTCCTGACCATGCTGCAAGTTGACATTAGCAATTTTCTGTTTATTGCAGTCAAATTCAGGGCCATGTCCAACAGATGGGCCTCAACCTGTCATCATGTGGAGAGGACATGTCTTTGTTTAGGAGATGCCTCACGGCTGCCTTCTTCTTGAATGCAGCGATGCGACAGCCAGATGGATCATACAGGTAGTGTTCCATTCTTACATTTTTCAATCCATGCAAGTCATTGCTACCATCTTTCCCTGCATCATGATCCTAAACTTGTACCATGAGCCAATTTGCACCTGATCTTACCGACCAAAGCTTAGTTCTCATCTGTCGTCTGGCACCTGGCAGGGCTCTTGCAACAAGCCAGAGCGTCCAGGTCCATCCTTCATCCGTGCTTTTCCGGACCAAGCCGGACTGTGTCATCTTCAACGAGCTGGTCCGGACGACGCAGAATTACGTCAAGAACCTGACCCGGATCGACCCATTGTGGCTAGCGGAGCTCGCCCCGCAGTACTACGCTACCGAGGATTGAGTTTGATTTGTTAAACACCAACGGCTTGGCGGGTATGAAAGTGGAACGTTTGCTGTTGGGACTTGGGAGTACCCTTTTCTGTTAAACACCAACGCTAGTAATCAAAGTTTTATTATATTACAGTTCTTTACAATATTCCATCCCCAAAAAGTTCACGTATATTGTTCCAAGGGATTATTTTGTCGTTCAACAAGTTCGTAAGAATTGCTAAAACATAATGATTATTTTTCATTCAACAAGTTCCTCAGAATTAATAAAACATAGAAAAGGTCCGGAACTGAAAAATGAGAATAAGCAGTAAAAACTCATGGAATGTTACTAAAATGATATTAGAACATCCAAATAGAAAGGAGATGCACTCGTCAATAACCTGGGCTGGCGGAGCTAAACAAGCTAGTTGGGCCGGTATTACACTCGTCGGTAACCTGGGCCGGCGGAGTCAAACAAGCTACTAGGGCCGGCATTACACTCGTCAGTAACCTAACCTGGGCTGGCGGAGTCAAATAAGGTACTTGGGCCTGACTCGTCAGTAACCTGGGCTGGCGGAGTCAAACATGCTACTTGGGCCAGCATTACGCGTCGTTTGGGCCTAACAACACGCTTGGGCGGCGTTGGGCTTGGACGCGCCTTGCGGCCTGAATGATTCCCGACGGCTTGCCGAGAAGGAAAGAACGGAGAACGGCGGAGACCGAGACGGCCAGACGGCCACGAAGAGGTGAACAGGGAGTAATAAAATCGGGTCGCAGCGGCGCAGCGCACGAGCTGACACAGCAGAACTCCCAAGGCACTCCAGCCGTCGCCGTCGCCGTCGCCGGAGAAGAGCCAGCTGCGACGCCATGGCGCCGGAGCCCGATGATGACTTGCTCAACGAGAAGAACCCGCGGCCGCTCGACGAGGACGACATCGCCCTCCTCAAGACCTACGTGAGTGCCCCCGGACCGGATCGATCTCCGTCGTCTTCTTCCGTCTGTCGTCGCTCTTGTCGATCTTGAGTTAGTTCACGGCTAGGGTTTGGATTTTTCGGTGGTAGGTTAGAGCCGAGCTAGATCTAGGGTTTCCGGTTGCCCGTTCCCTTCGACACAATTTGGGGAAAATATCGGGCGATCGCCCCCTTGCTGCGAAAAATGAAGTGTTTTTGCGCTGGAAATTTGTTTTTTCACAAGTTCTCTGTGAACTAAGCGTTTGTCTTATTTCGCTGCGAGAAGTTTGGTTGGTCATGTTAGAGATGCACTGTTTGTTTAATAACTATGCTGCGTCAATTTGGGGACCCAGCTAGTCTAATCTTTTCAATGCCCTGTTGTTCACAATAGGGGCTGGGGCCTTACTCGACCAGCATCAAGAAGGTCGAGAAGGAGATAAAGGAGATGGCAAAGAAGATCAATGACCTTTGTGGTAAGTAGATGTTGAGATAGTTTTGTTATAGATGTAGGGATGGATGTGCTGCTTGTAATTTCAGTTCATTGTCAAAAACGTGCAAACCACCTGTCCCTGTTCTGAGCAATTTTTCCAATTATGAATTGCATGTAATAGCTAGTGCAGTTGCACATTGGTGCATCAAATTGATCTGAACTGTAACTCTCCAGGCATCAAGGAGTCAGATACTGGATTAGCCCCACCAAGCCAGTGGGATCTTGTATCGGACAAGCAGATGATGCAGGAGGAGCAACCATTGCAGGTAAATGGCCACACCCTTTGCCTTCTCATTCTATCGTTGGCACTGTAAAGCACGGCAATAAGTAGTTGCTTTGTGCCATGCCCTTATGCTTTCTTGGTGTTGTTCTAACAATACTTCTGTTTTCGTATGAAGGTGGCCAGATGCACGAAAATCATTAGTCCTAATACTGATGATGCCAAATATGTCATAAACGTGAAACAGATTGCAAAGGTACGGCATGATCTTATTGTACCAAGTTAATCATATCTCGTGGATGTTCAATCCTGATTGTTTATGAAATTTGGTATGTAGTTTGTGGTTGGATTGGGAGACAAAGTTTCACCAACTGATATTGAGGAAGGCATGCGAGTTGGGTATATCCCTGGTTCTCTCTTCAGTGTTCTACCATCTTTTTTGGCTGCATTTAAAAAAATTCTTTTATCGGTTATACTTTCTGATGATGGCATTGGTTTAAACTGCTACCTGTAAAGTGATGATGATATGTAAAATTAATGTATACATGTTTTTAAATGGAACTTTAGTGATCAAGATATTGGACCTTTTACCTAGTTAATCTCACTTAGTCCTCACAGCAAGGTCCATAAAATGGTTTATGCTCTCAGCCTGGGGTAATATGGAACATCATAATATAATAGGAATGAACTGTATATATTCCATTCATGAGGCTAGTTTGAGTTCATGGCATTTTGTTGATTGAGAAAGTTCTCAGGAAGATGTTATAGTTAGAGCATTTTTGTTTTCATGGATCAGGTTAGCTTCAAATGTACTCAGACATCAAAACTTAACTGCCTAGCAAATTTGATCCAGCATTGAAATTGTTTATGTGTATATGATATCAGCAGTTAGTTTCATAAGTGCCCCACCGCATGGTTCCTGATTCAATTAGAGCATTTAGTCAATTATGTGCTGATTATGATCATGTTTATTATTACAGAGTTGATCGGAACAAGTACCAGATTCAAATTCCTTTGCCACCCAAAATTGATCCAAGTGTAACGATGATGACAGTTGAAGAAAAACCAGATGTCACATACAATGATGTTGGTGGTTGCAAGGAACAGATTGAGAAGATGCGGGAGGTTGTTGAGCTTCCGATGCTTCACCCTGAAAAGTTTGTCAAGCTCGGTATCGATCCTCCCAAGGGAGTCCTCTGCTACGGTCCTCCTGGAACTGGGAAAACCCTTCTTGCTAGAGCGGTCGCCAACCGCACAGACGCATGCTTCATCCGTGTGATAGGCAGTGAGCTGGTTCAGAAGTATGTTGGTGAAGGTGCACGCATGGTCCGTGAGCTTTTCCAGATGGCCCGGTCGAAGAAAGCATGCATTGTCTTCTTTGACGAGGTTGATGCCATCGGTGGCGCTCGCTTTGATGATGGCGTTGGTGGCGATAATGAGGTTCAGCGTACTATGCTTGAGATTGTGAACCAGCTTGATGGGTTTGATGCCAGAGGAAACATCAAGGTGCTCATGGCCACCAACAGGCCGGATACCTTGGACCCTGCTCTACTGCGTCCGGGGAGACTGGACCGGAAGGTTGAGTTCGGTTTGCCGGATCTCGAGGGCCGCACTCAGATCTTCAAAATCCACACCCGCACCATGAACTGCGAGCGTGACATCAGGTTCGAGCTGCTTGCTCGGTTGTGCCCTAACTCCACTGGTAAGCCACGTTTATGATCTGTACATATGTTGCAAGTGCATGTTGCAGTTAGATTTGTGCTTATCATTGCATCTTGCAACAGGTGCTGACATCAGGAGTGTGTGCACTGAGGCCGGCATGTACGCCATCCGTGCGCGCAGGAAGACTGTCACGGAGAAGGATTTCTTGGATGCTGTCAACAAGGTTATCAAAGGGTACCAGAAGTTCAGTGCGACCCCGAAATACATGGTGTACAACTAGGCTGTCTGGACGCCTGGTTGGCTTTCAGTCACTTTTCGCAATTGTGCTACCCTTTCTGCGCGGATCATAAGGTTTGGCGCATCAATATGTATTCGGGATTGTATGTATCCTAAAAATAGGAGGACCATTCGTTTTTCAAAAAAATAGGAGGATCATTTCCTTTTCCACATTTGCCACTGTTGTGTACATTTCCGTTCGAGGCAGAGCGTTGCCTTCTCAGTATGTTTGCCAAGCGTGGCCATGTGTTGTGTAAATTCCATTTGCCACTGGGATGGCATTTTCGAACGATTAGTACATCCCAAGCTCGAAATTTCTACATACAGGAGCTCATAGGACCTATTTCTTCCTTTCGTTTATGTGGGTGGGGCAATGGTGTTTGCGAACGCCACAGCCCAACCCAGCGCAGGGTATGGTTACTTCTTCTTTACATGCTACGCTAGGTTCCAACTCCAACAGCTAGGTGGGTAAATTTGGATTAGGGGCGGTAAAAGTTTCGTCCAATAGACTCTCCATCATCCTCCCCTCGCCTCCGCTAGCCTTTTTTGCCGAGTGCCCTCCCCTCGCCATCTTCCTCCTCCCCCGCGCGCGCTTGTTCCCACGCCCTCCCGCCCCCTCGCACCGGCGGCGGGGTGGGGCAGACCCGCGGGCTGCGCACCGGGCGGAGCCGGGGCGCTCGCCGGCGCAGCGCTGGGCCGCGGGAGGGCTGCTCGCGACGAGCGGCAGTGGCAGGAGGGGCCGGCACGGCCGTTCCCGGCAGCTTGGCGAGGGAAACGGCAGGGAAGGGGTCGGACAGAACGAAGAGCTCACCGGGGACTGATTTGTGCGGTCCGAGGGCGAAGAGGAGCGGCCGAAGGTAGGGTCGACGGTGAGGGAGGAGGTCGGACGGAGGAGCAACTCCGGCAGGCTGAAGATGGCCGATTCCGGCTGGGAGAAGCTCAGGTGAGGACGGTAAAGTACGGGCGGAGGTGCGGGAGGGGGTGGTGCAAGTCCGGGTGGGAGGAATCGAAGAATGGCGGCCCGAGCTGGCCGGTGCGCCGGCGACGATGCTCGTGCTCGGTCCAAGCCAAAGGTTTGCTTCGGGATGAAGGGAAGAGGAAGGGGATTAATATGGAGAGTTAAGATTTGAAGAGTCTGTTGATTTACACCATCATTATGAAGCTCTCTATTTTTTATAGACTTCTAAAACTCTAAATTTAGCTAAGATTATACCTAGACTCTTGGAGTTGCTGTTAATGAACTCGACAGCGGGCATCCAAAATGCATATTTGTTCAAGCATAAAAAGAGGGATTTCAACAACAGCCATCGATTTTAATCAGCCGTGCTCGTCACGCACAATGAGGTTTGTGTGTTGTTAAAAAAAAGTTTGTGACTAGAATATGTTTGGGAGAGCTCCACTTCATAAAATCTAGCTCCGCTCTCAATTCTTCTGCCAAACACATCTAGTGGCGGAAACGAAAGACAGGGGAAGAACGCAATGATATGAGAAGCGGCCGGTAGAATCTGGATTCATTCATGGATTACTGTACGAATGCGAGACACGTTGGGAGCAGAAAATGATTATCTTTTTTTCTCCTTTTTGTTTCGAAATTCCTCCCTTTCCAATGGCAACGCCCCGACGCGAGCAGCGCTGGCGGGACGCACGCGAGATCGCATCGCCTCATCATGAAAACAGCGAAACCGTCTCTTGTCCGAAGATGGCAACGGGCATCAAATACCCGCGTACCCGCGGACAGCAAACCCAACGGGTACGGATTTGGATTTGAATCTGTATCCGTGGGTGAGGGTATAATATTAAATCCAACGGATATCTGATAATAGGTATAGAAAATTGATACCCGAATTCATCAAAGGGTATAATATTAAATCCAACGGATATCTGATAATAGGTATAGAAAATTGATAACCGAATTCACCAAACCTGCTTTAATAGCTTAATATATATAAGCAGCTAGGGTTTCTGGTCACTTTTCTCCTCCCATCCCCAAATCCTCCTCCGAGCCACCGCACCCTTACCCGCGACTCCGCGAGATCCAAGCGGTCGTCCGCCCATCCTCGCTCCCCCAGGCTCGACCGCTCGAGCGGACGAGGCGCCGACTCCCAACCGTCCGTCCGCCCCCAGGCCCCTCCGCTTCTCCTTCGAGTGCGCCACCGCCGCCGTCCTCCTCCCTCACCGGAGCCGCCGCCTGGCGGCCGCAGCCCCGGCAGCAGGCATCCCGACGGCCGCTACACCGCGCGTCCACGCCCGGTTCCGCAGGGGCCACCGCCTACCTTGTCTTCCCCAAATCCGGCGCTGCCTCGCCGACCTGCCGCCCCCGAGACCGCCGCCAGCCCGTCGTTCCCTAGTCGGTCATCGGCCGCCCCTGGATTCGCCGCCCCGAGGCCAGCCATCCCCAGATTCGCCGTTGGCTCGCCGTCCTCGAGCTAGGCACCCCCGAATCCGCTGTCTACCAATCAATCCCAGCGCCGATGCTCCACCTTCTCGCTGAGCGCGCCGCCACTGGGTCCTCGCCGCCCCTGAAGCAACCGGCCTACAGGAGCTGCGCGCCGTCGCCCGCGGGTATTCGCTATCCGCAGATAGCGGGTATGGGCATTGTTTACTACCCGTGGCGGGTGGCAGGTGTGGGCGCGGGTGTGAATTTTAGCTTGGGAACATAGGTATGTAGAGCTTGTATCCGCGCGGATTTTACCCATTACCATCTTTACTCTCGTCCCCGTCGTGGCGTCCCCCTGGCTGACCCGGCAGGCGGCAGGTGACGCTGTGCGGCCTAGTAGTAACTGACCAACTGCGTCCGCCCCTCGCCCTCGCGTCACCGTCGTCGTCGGCGCCGCGTCGTGGCTCCGGTGCTTTCACCGCTCTGCCCGCCGCGCTGGCGGTTCCGGAGGGCCGAGCGTTCGCTGCGCCAGCGCAGCTGCGCTCCGATTGAGGCCTGGCACGGCGCCACGCAGGCTCCGCCCTAGATGTCGCGCGAAAGGCCCCGGCATCCCCGCGGCCGGTCCGCGCACTCGGTGCGCCTTTCCCCGCCTGCGCCTTCGCGTCCCGTCTCTGCCCGGCAGATCCCGATCCCGAGAACCTGTCCGCCTCCGCTTCTTTGCCGCGAGAAAGCCAGGTCTTTCCTTTCCTTTCCTGCGCGCACGATGGAGTCGGCGGACCGGGTCGTCCGGAGGATGACGCCACCGGGCCTCTACCAGCTGCACTTGACGCCATCCTGCCTGGCAGCTTGTGCGGCCTGGCCTCTGGCAAGGGAGTGAGTGTAGACTCTGCAGCATGAGACGGTGTACCGCTAGCTACTGGTAGCTGCTGCCTGCCGTAGCGCTCTATCTCCCAGGCGTGTGTAGGCATATTGCGACTGTTCCGCTGTCACTGCGCATGGCCTTCCACGAAGAACCTGGGTGCCAGCGTTTGCGAGCGCCGCGGACTTACGTGCCAGCCAGGCCCTGACTTCGGACTTCCAGTCCTGTCGCCTCGATCTCGAACGGTCATCGTGGAAGACAAGGCGTGACACAGTCCAAAGCTCGAAACTTCTGTTCCTCCCCAAGCTCCCACGCTCTCCACAGATCACATTCACAGGTGCTCTGGCCTCCGGAGCACCAAGCTTCTCCTGCCCTCCAAGGCTCATCGCCTGATCCCCAACCCACGCACGAGCCGGCCAGCTTCGCAACAATCCACCAGGGTTAGCCTCAGTGCGTGGCCGGGTACTGACAGGCAGCGACCGAGCTGGATCTGGTACTCTGGTTTAGTGGAGGCGCGAGCAATTTCCCGGCAGGCACGAGCGCCACGACGCGGGGAGGCCGTGATTGGCCGTGGGTCGCGGGGACTGATGCGACGCCGGACGACCAGCTGATCCCGTGCCGCCGGAGACTTCCCGGCGCCTGCTCTGAACTTGTCAATGGTCTCGGCGCGGCACGCGCTTCCTAGCCCCGTTCCACGTTTCCACCCGCCGGACGTCTGAACGCACGGATCGTTTTCCTTGTTCCCCCATTCCCTTCGGTCAGGGTCACGGCTGACGGCACGGCCTGCCTTGACGGAAAAAGCCGGCGGCCACGGCGGAAAAAATACCCGTAAGCTGCCGTGTGCAGCGGGAGTGTACCGTGTACGTGAGCGACGGCGAAATTTTTTGACGGTGATGTAACAAGGTGGTCAACTGTAATGCACAGGCTTACAGTTTTTGTTACTTTTACTTGGATTATCTATAATTTTTCCATAGTTTTTTTTTGGTGGTACAAAACGACCGTTATAATTATGAGAAAAAATTAGGGCAATGAGGTCGCTGAACCGTCAAGGTCCTGCATATCATAAATTTTCTACGCGCATTAATTGCACGTATTTCATTAATAGAAGACGAGAATTTTAAAACTAAATATGCCGTTGTTGACGCCAGATTTTGACACGTGTTGAATCGGCGTCAGGAGAGGAAGAGATTGGCCGATACGGCAGATCTAAAGGCTACAGTGAGGAATCGGCCGATTGAGGCTACAGTTAGGAATCGGCCGATTGGCGATGCAATTTGCGCCAACAGATAGGGGGTGAAACCATTGGAATCACGACAGAGGATCCCGGTCAAAAGTGGCCTGATGTTGGTCAACAGAACGATGCCGACTCGGTCGAGAAGCAATGGAAAGAATCCTGATTGGATTAGGAGATGGCGGCAAAAGATTTTGCGGGAGCCCGTTTCCTTTATAAAAATATTATAGATATAATAGTTTTCTATTTAAATAAGTTTGTAACAAATCGTAATCGATCAGGAGTCCTGGTCCTAGGGTATAAATAGGAGTCGTTAGGGCTTTGTATCAATCAATCAATCAATCAACAAAATAATCTACTTTTTCATCACACTTTACTTTCAAGTCGGCGACTTTGCCAATACTTTTTCTTCTTTCACAAGTTCGTACGGATTGGTAGGGCTGCATCGACTTGATCTCTGGCCAATTGGTAGGTTCCGCTTATCGAATAACATCTGAGCTTTAACTTCGGGCGCATCGCCGTGGTTTCGTTTGGATTTATTCACCAGTTATCGATATTTACTAGAATTATAGGTTTTACCTGTTGTTCTAGTATTATCACCAATTATCCAGCTTGAGATTGAAACTATCGGCTTTGTCATCGCTCTTCCTTGTTCATTGTCATACAGCCGATTAGATCTAATTCAAGTGTTGCATCTGTAATAATTATTTAAGTTGCTCCAGCAGTTTTCTTTGCAATTATTACGTGATTATCGGCTAATCCATAGCCGGTCATCTTCATAGCAAATCGGCCGATTCGCCGATACGCTCTTCGGGACAGATCGGAACCTCAGCCGATTGGAACGCCCGGAATTTAATACGTTTATTTCCTTGTCAATCAACAGGTCCGATTGACTGGCACGCCGCGCGAACCGCACCAGGGCAATAACCCGAAAGCTAAGCAGATTCTCCCGGATCGTGTGTCCGACGCTGAAGGTCATCGGCCGATTTTTAGCGCCAACGGCCGTATAAGCGGTTCCATGGCACATTTGGAAATACTCCCACCGTGGTATCGAAGAATTCAAAATTTGTATTCAAATATAAGGCATTCTATGGTATTTTAGAAAGTAATTACCCCCAGCCAGCTATGAAATTAGCAAAATGACAACCAAACAAGGCATTTAATAGAGGTACATGCGTCATTTACTCATCTTCTTAGCATGCCCTACATGACGGAGGGAGTATGTAGAATGAGAAAATGACATTGATGTAGGTACGAGCGTCAGAAATAAGAGGACACCATGGTCAAGGACACCATGGTCATTAAGGATCATTGATTAATACGAAATATACGCAAAATATAGCAGAGTAATAGTAGTAAGAATTTACTTTTAAGACAAATTAGGCCAAATTATTTTCAAAGGTCGAGTGGAAGTATTAAAGAGGCATTGATGGTTAGGAGCAGCCTCCTTGACTGTGCATAACCAAAAGCGACATTTATTTATACATTTAGGGTGTAAAAATAAAGCCGTGATCACAATGGTGACTTAAACCTACTTCTTCGTTCATGCAATGATATGCAACTCTGCTACATATTTGGGAAAAAATAAAAGAAGAATCAAATATATTCAACAACTAGCAACACGTGTCTCAAAGAAGTCAAACACGCCTTGTTACTGCTCCAGGAAAAGATTACAAAACCAGCTTAGCGAGGCATCCCCTTTCCCTTTTCCCTCTTCCTCTCTCGTGTCCACAAGTAGCATGAAGTTTAGACGGCGTCCCACCTGGGGATTTTGACCATCTTATGATTTCACAGTGGCTAATAATCTACGGTCTGAATCACCACTGACTCACTGACTGACTGACTGGTGACTGCTACGATCCGTAGATCTGAGATCAGACGGCTCCCTTGCCGTGCTCCGGAGACAAGTGGCCCCAACGCCCGGCCGGTCGTCCACAGACGTCCTGGTCTCACCATGTGATGCCTGCCTGGCTACGAGCCTCACGCCCACTAAAACAGAAATCCCAAGCCGATCTCGTACCAGTATCCCCTGCACCGAACCCCGAAAAAAAAAAACATCGGTGCCGTTGGGTGCGTGGCGTGGCAACGCGAGGCGCCGGGCACGAGGACGGCGACGGCGACGCCCGCCTCCGTCACCCTAGACGTGGCACGGTGGCAGGGCTTCCGGTTTCCGGAGGCCGCGGCGGCCGCGGCGCCTGCCAGTAGGATGCTTCGCCGCCGCCGCCGCGGGTCGTGGCGGCCAGCGGCCAGCCGGGCGGGCACGTAGAGCACGCACGAGCACCCGGCAAGCGGCAGCGGAAGCGGCCGGCGGACGAGTCAAACGGACTGGGCGACCAGCGACCCGGGGGGCCTCGTCCCGATCCGCGGACCCCCAACCACTAGTTGACAAAGTCCGCCACGCACCCCGGATCCTCTGCGCCAGGGAGGCAGGCACGCAGCGCGTCGTGGCCCCACTCGCGGCACGACCGCGCCGCAGAGGATCCCACCTCCGCCATCACGCCAAAGCCGCCGCCTCGCCTCGTGCCCACCTTCAAATACGGAGGTGTTTCCCTCCCTCCCTCCCTCCCAGCTCGCCACTCCTCTCCATCTCTTCCGGTCTCCCATCTCCATCTCCATCTCGTCGCCGTCTCATCCTCCTCGCGTCGGCGCCGGACAAAGGAACGCCGGGGAGAAACGCGCCATGCTCCCCACGCCGTCCTCCTCGTCGGCGTCGCTGGCGCCGGCGGCCGCGGCGGCGGCGCAGCAGGGGCTCCCCAGCGGCGCCGCCGCGTGGCCGTCGGACGGCGGCGTCGCGGCGCAGCACCAGCTGGCCATCAGCAACGGGGTGCTCCTGGCCGCGGTCATCTTCCTCTTCATGGTCGTCGTCTTCGTCTTCCTGCTCTACCTCTACGCCAAGCGCTACCTGGGCGCAAACCCGCTGCTGGCGCCGTCCACGCCGTCCTCCCGGTTCCTCTTCGTCGCCGCGTCCCCGCTCCCGCAGCGCGGCCTGCCCGCCGCCGTCCTCCGCTCCCTCCCCGTCACGGTCTACGGCGCCGCCGCCGCCGCCTCCCCTGGCTCCCCCGGCAAGGAGCGGCTCGAGTGCGCGGTGTGCCTGTCCGAGGTGGCCGACGGCGAGAAGCTGCGGACGCTGCCCAAGTGCGCGCACGGCTTCCACGTGGAGTGCATCGACATGTGGTTCCACTCCCACGACACCTGCCCGCTCTGCCGCGCCCCCGTCGGCGCCGACCTCGGCGCCCTGCCGCGGGAGGACCCCGCCGCCGCGCCGCTCGAGTTCCCCGTCTTCCCCACCAACGTCCTCTTCTGGGGCACCCACGACGAGGTCGCCAACGCCGGCGCGCCGCCGCAGGCGGCCCTGCCGCCCCCCATCGCCGGCACCTCCGCCACGAGCTCCTCCGCCTCCGGGCGCCGCAAGGAGAACCTGGTCATCGACATCCCGGCGCGCGCCGTGGCCATCAACACGCCGCCAATGAACTCCCCGCTGCCGGCGAGCCGGATGCCCGGGAGCGCCGACGACATGCGGTCCCCGGTCTCCGCCCGTCTTCGGTCCCTCTGCCGGCTGCTGAGCCGCGGCAAGCAGGCCGTGGTGGGCACGTCCTACAGCCCGCGCGCCGCCGCAGCCGGGGACATCGCGCAGGGGCTCGCCGGACCCGAGGCCGCCCGCCCGCCGAAGACCCCCAAGACGCCCAAGACCCCTCCGTCGGTGAACTGATTCGTTCGGATCCCCGAGCTCCGGGTCGCATTTGGCCCACCTCGGCCGATCACCGGAGCCGCGCAGACAGGTGTTCATTCTTTGTTTCTTTCTCCCCTTCTTTTCCCCTCTCTTCTCGATTCAAAAAAGAGGAATTTTGGCCCAAAATTCTGATTTGTAAACAAAAGCAGAGACATCGGTGTTGATTGGTTCGTGGTGTTGGTGGATAAAGTAATTGACCAATTTGTTCATACATGTTGACGGGTTCGTTCTTGAACTTTTTGACTACTACTACTTGGCCTCGCTCCTCAGGACGCTTCCTCGCTTGGGAGGAGCACGTGTTCCAGTTTAACACTTCCTCTTCAGCAAGCCGTGTGCTTACATTACAATGTGCGACCAAACAAAAACAGGTCACTCCCTGCTGTCACTCGCTAACCATCCTCATCACCAGGATCAGGACGCTAGAAATGTTCAGACCGTGCAGCAGGAGCCCGAAAGGCGGTTCCTGACGGAAAGGCGAGTGCGAATGTGCCTAACAAAGTACTACGGCGATTCTTTTTTTTTTTTTTGAAGAAGAAAGGTACAAGGGCGATTCAAGTGTAGGTTGACCGGAGTAGCAAGTGTGCAGGGGACACGGCCTGCGCGTTTCCGGCAAAGGAGTTGTTGGTATGTGGTGACGGGTGCCTTGTCCCCCCCAACAGGCCGGCACCCCCTCCCGTACCCGCGTCGCCGTCTGAGATCGGCACTGCAGCCAGGGTTCGCCGGACCGGAGCACGGCGTCGGAGATTCAGAGGTTCCAGTTGCGTCAAGCCTCGCCCTATCAGAAATCTCAGACCTTTCATGGGGCAGGCAGGCAGGAGCAGGACAGGGCAGGCCCTGATGGCCTGATGGTTAGGTTGTCGCTTCCGTGAAGCCACTCTCCTCCTCCCCTCCACCGCCGGCCGCTTGCCGATCGCGCACGGCGCCGCGGGGCGTTCGCCGGCGCGTTGAAAGTTGGACATTTTAGAATGCGAACTTTGACCTCCCTCGATCGTCTCCGCGGATTAAAAGCCGCGGCTTGACTTGAAACCTGACGCACGCAATGCCTCTTGTGTTTCCTGGTAGCAGCCGCGGCGGTCGCCGGCCAGTCAACCACGTGTGCGAGGACGCCGGGAAACGATAGTATATATGCGTCGCGGTGAAGTCGTCGTACGTCGTGCTCGTGCCGGCAGATTGCTCGCACGATCGGGGCGGGCGGCACCGCGTTGCCGGGCGCGCGGTGATGCGAAGTTTCTTGGGCGCAGGTCGGTCAGCCGGGTCGGCCTCAGCCCGCAGGAACAGGTCGACAGAGCCGGGGCTGAACCCTCGACGGGAGGAAACGCCCGGGGTTCGGTCAGGCGTCGCTCTCCTGGCTCTGTTCCGTTCCCGTGCTTGGTAGTGCCGTGCCTTTCTCAAGACAGAAGCTACCAGCCTAGCGTGTGTACGGATGCGATGGCACTGCATCTAGCGAGCGAGCCGAGGTTCGTGCCCGGCATGATGCCTCTGCACTCTGCATCAGCTGAAGCTAATCGACGCAGATTGACCCGGGGTTCTGGTATGATTAGGCCAGGTTGGTTGTTTATGTGCTTGGGAATGAAGGCGCAGGAATCTGAGGGGACAGTTGGGAGTTGCCTACACGGAAACGGAAAGGGGAAGCCAAACCGTGTGTGTCATGGCTTCACGTCAGACGAAGCTGCCGTTGGCGGATGGAACTGGGCGGTAGCGCTGCGTCAGCCACCACCTCACCTACCCCGGCGAGCCGAGCTAGTGTAAATCCGGTGCCCAAATTCTCTTGCTAATACTGTACTAGTAGCAGCACTCGCTGAACAGGGAGGGTTAGGTGGGCGGCCGGCAAACGCGACGCCGCGGCGCGGCCCGGGCTTTCCGTCCGTGCGTGGACCGGGGGTAACGGGCCAGCGAACACGTGAAGTCGTGTGCGCAGGCGATAAAAGAGACGTGCCGCGAGGGGACCGTGCCGTGCGCTGGCGTGAGCGTGGCCGCGGCGGCGAACGTAGCCTGGTCGGGCGGCGGCACCCGGGCAGCCGGGGAGTGACTTGAAGGCGGCCGGCCCGTGCGGCGCGGCACGTCCTACCGCCAGAGTGCCCGAGTAGTGGGGGACTAGCACGACCGGGCTCTCTGACAAATCCGAGATGTGACAAGTACGGTATACAAAATAGGAGTAAAGTCTTTGTTTACGGCAACAGTTGGAAACGGATCGGACTCGTATGAAACCGAATTCGAATAGCAGCTTTTTACCATATTTAACTTGAATATGAATTCAGATGTTATCGAATACGAATATAAAAATAGATAGTTCGGATATTTACTCAATTTAGAAGATAAAACTTAACTATTTTTCTTTAGTGATGGTTTTAGAACGACAAAATAAACTATAGTATAAGAATATAACAAATGTTGACAAAGATAGCTCGTCAAAAATAACATATTGATCTATAAATATTTCAATAATTATGTATATAATAAATAAAACTATAATAAAACATATTTCAATGAATATATAAACATGAATCAATATATAAAATAAAAAAATTACAAAAATGATTTCAACCACAAATACCAGCTTATTGTGTTAACTAAAAAGAAGAATTACAGCATGTCTTACCAAGAATAAAACCAGCTAGCTGAACTTTTACATTTGGTATTTTACCATGGTTTAGTCGATTTGTCCAATACCAGCTTAGAAACAGTTGCCAGCTGGAACGAAGGTGAAGACATCAAATGATAATTTTAAAGTAGAGACATGTTGTTCAGCTTCTCTGCGCCTTCCACCAGCTGCTCTCTCTGGCGTTGTGCACTTTGGTCTCCATCAGCTTCTCTCCTTGCCTGCATCTTCGTTAAGTGAATCTACATCTTTTTCCTTTGCCCTCATCTATTGCAGCGAAGCTGTGCCACGCACCGTTATGTTCTTATTCCACCTGGCATGCTGTAAGTTGTGCTCCATGCATGTGCCCACTTACACACACATGCATCTCCAAATATCGATCATACACAAATTTCCCCTCTCTCTCTCCCTCTCTCCCCCTCCCTCCCCCCTCCCTCTCGCTCCCTCCCTCCTTTTTTTTGGGAGTGCTAGACGGGGTAATTTTGCCTTTTATTAACTGTTGTTTCTTCAGCTGCTGGAAGAATCAGACATACAAAACCATAAGAAAGATCAGACACTTGGTCATGTCACGGCTCTTTCTAGGGTTCCTGCACATCTTTGATTCAGTTGGAATCAGACATTTGATCCCCAATGTCATCGACATCACCGGAAACGGGGAACCCTGGCAGTACATACATTTCGAACCTTAAAATATATTCACAGAACAGTATAGCAATATACTCAATTAGATTCATGGTTTGCTATCTTGAAACAATATCCAACAATAATTTGAAGTTACAAACCACCAATTATTTAATCAGGACCTAAAACCAACAATACATCTTTGAGACACGGGCAGGCGAACGCAACCTACCAAATATGGTTAATGTGAAGACTAGTAGACTACCCACCAAACAGCCTACAACAGTTGAGCTTTCTTTATACAAATGGCATGGTGCATCATACACTGTACGGTAGAAGAAAACCGGAATGCTTGTAAGCTCCTGCCTTGTCCAGAAGAAACAATAGTTCCTTTGTTGGCTGCAACATCAAGCTGCTAGTACTATTAGTTAGCTGAGAGGAAGTGCAGCCGGGCGAGGGGATACTCCTTCCCAGCTACCCAAACACCGGTCTGTGACCACTGCACGTCCTCCCATTCTAGGTTATCCTGCAACACCTGCATCGTCACTCAAACACTGCATGTAAGTGTCTCTACCAGCCGAAACGGTTGAAGTCTCACAAACGAAGCAGAAATACCTCAAGTTGGTCTGCTGGTAGGGGGGTACCGATGGAACGCATGGCACTTTCAGGCATGGCCTTCTTACAACGAGACCATCTGAACACATCCCTGAGTTCATGGTCCACAGAGCCTCTGTCCCCATTTTGTGAATGGTGACTACTGTTCTGGTGTTTCTCCGGTTCTGCATCAGATGCATTGGAATTTGATCCAATACTACGAGGCTTCTCTCCACTGAAGCAGAGCTCGTACCTGTGGAAACTTGTAACAAAATTAACAGAACAGTGAGTTCCATGAAAGGACAACTTGGAAAGCAACCAAAGTCCAAAGAAGCAAAGAACAAATCATTAGAACTAAAAAAATAGTGGGAAAAGCTCATACCTATTAAAGTGTGTTTCCAAGTATATAACTTCTCCTTTCTTCAGTCTAGCAGAAGTATAAAGAGACTTTTTCAATCCCTTGTCTGCCACAATGCTTATACTATATTTTAACCTGAACGTGAAAAGTGTCAGAACATACAAAAAGGCCAATAGGAGTAGCTTGAAACTACCGGTACTGGACAAAAATCTTAGTGAACTAGTACAAATCAAAGATATCAGGAACGTACCACGGCTCATTGCAGAGATTGTACTGTATTGTCACTTCACGAACAAATCTTTGTTGACGCAATGCATTCTACATCAATCATGTTGCAAAATTCTTGGTTTAGAATAGAGAAAAGGTTGTTGGTTATGAAATATACTTGCAAACTTAAATAAACATTTATCAATTGGAGATAAAGTTGTGAAAATAAAAGATTTGAGAAGAAAATTACAGAAGCTGCAGCTCTTGTCGTCATTGTACGCTCAACCGCAACTGGAGCAAGTGTAGGTTCCACAGCTGACGTGTGGCTAAGGCGCGGCTCAAGATCAATGGTGCCACCACCTTTCTGCAAAGCAAGTAAAAGAAGCTAAGCAAACATTGTATGAAACAGTGATCAGTAAAAGGTTTAAAAAGGTAGCCATGAGTCCAAGAAAAGAGGCATGGAAAAGTTATATATCACCCACACCCTTGATACCTTAACAATGCAGCAGCGTTCTATGCAAAAGCTACAACCAATCCCATCACCCCAAGCACGTGAACGTACATTGTTCCTCAATGTTGAGGTATAACCTGGGATAAATACCAAGTTTTATGAGTCCTTGTTAACCCATCTGTCTAAACCAAGTCTGACAGAACGGTATGAAAATGAATGACTTACTCTCTTGTGGTGGTAGAACTCGAACAGTTGCACGAAGCTCTTGGATGGCAGATGGTGGAGGGGAGGATGTAGGCGAGCAGTAACCGGTATGCATTAGAACTAAAAAAACACACATTAGAAGATTGAAAACTTCCCAAACTTTTAGAAGTTTGGACAGTGAGCAGGAATTTACCAGCCACAAGATCTGAATCATTTGTATATATATCTGTTCCCCAAAGCTGAGCACCCTTTACCTGCATAACAGAGATTTCAGCAAATGAATAAAGGAGCTAAATGAGTAGTGGAAGCATGGTCAATAAAAATTTAGGAAAGTTCAAGACAATTGGAAACATGCTGGTATGCATAGGTGCAACTGTAAGACAAGCAACCACATCCACAGTTAAGAACAATCAAGTGAATTCAAAACTGAATGAATTACAATAACATTATACATAACAGAGTCGCTGACAGAGCTGCAGTATCAACATGGATCATGGAGATAGCCGAAGTGACTAAAACAGAGATTGTCCGCCAAGTATGTATACTCACTTGACGATTAGTGGAAGTAACAAATTCCGCAGGTATCCGAATTTCAAGAGTAGGACCATTTTGTAGACTTTCAGCATTTTTAGCATCCTGAGTTGCTTCAAACTCTTTCCATGATTTCAGCAGCTCCTGCATGCACTCTCCAGCTTTATAAACAATGGCAGGCGCCTCAGACTTACCTGCAATCAAGAGGAGACTAAGATAACAAAACAAAACCTAAGTTTATAGAGCCACCCATAAATCATTTTGTGAACTTTGCAACATGGTGCTCATCATTTCTACAATGTACCTGCTATGGGAAACATGCATGCATCAGTATTAGGAAGGCTATTAGTACTAGGAAGGTATTAGTATTTAGTACTAGGAAAGTTATCCTTGGGAGCCCAAGGCTATCCTAGTGTTGCGAGGGCTGTTGGGGGTTTGGGGATTGGCGGTGGAGTTTGCAGAAAGGACTAATTTTGGCAGCTGGTTTTGGTGGGAAAGTGGTCTTTGATGGCAATAAATTGGATGCATCAAGCGCAGCTACAGGAGAGGGCGGGTGGAGCAGCAGTAACAGGGGAGGGCAGATGGAGAAACGATAACATGATGTAATTGTGGAGAAAACTGAATATGAAGGACCAAGGGGGTCAATTTTGGTGGCAGCGGAGGGAATTGGAGGGGTAGGGGCGTCGACAATTGAGGACTGCTGCAAGTAAACAAGGCGCAAAGCTGAAGAAGCGGAGCAGAAGAGAAATGTGCAGAATAGAGTTAGGACAACAGAGAGAAGGGATGAGAATGGGAGCTAATTAAGTGGTAGCAAAAATTTGGTTGCTAGCAGAGGCATCAGCTGATTTTTCAGGGTAGGGACGGCGGTTGTGGTTGCAATTTGAGGGTTTCTGGGCAACGGCAACAAGTACACAATGGCTGCAGGAGTGGAGCGGAGCAAACAGGTGATGAGAAACGGCGGTGAATATTTTTTACAGATGGATGACGGTGGACACGGTGACTGTGATACCAAATATCACGGAACCAGTTGAAAGGCGAGATGGAGGCAATCTTCAGGTTTCTCCTGTCGACAAGATGCTCAGCCACCAAGATTCCTTCCTCTCTGCCGGATACTCGGATCCACGGCCTGCCTTTGTAGTGTTTAGGCACCAGCCAATATATCACATCTGACTTCGAGTCCTAAGAATAAATTTCCTAATACTTAATAACCTTCCTAAAACTAGCATAGCCCTCCTAATACTAATAACCTTCCCAAAACTAGGATAGCCCTCCTAATACTAACAACCTTCCTACTACTGCTGCACGCGTTGTTTCCATAACAGTACCCATTTTCCTCACCAGCTTGGTTTAACCAGCAGAACATGGAAAAAGCACACTAAAACATGCATGCACTGTAAAATGTATTTTCTCCAACATAAAAATGTAAGGAACGTATCGGAGTGCAAGTTTAAGTTGTAAAGTCTTCTGAAGGAAATGTAAAATGAATATATAGAGACACAAAACTTCCGATTACTCCAGCTCCAAATTGAAGCACCAGTGTTCATTGATTCAGTTAAGAATGTCAATATTTGACTAACCTTGAGCCCTGCACGACAAAACAAAGAACATAAGATGTATTGATAGTCTAGTCATCACTTATAAATAATCTCAAAACAATAAAACAGCATGTTCATATCTACTTCTCAAGGAGTCTGAATTTCCAGAAAAGAAGAAAGTCATGAAGCCTCCATTTCCATTATTGTGCTTTTGGGGGAAAAAAACTATGAAAAATATAGCAAGATGCAGCATTAAGCTTACCCTTCGCCATCACGCATTCGGGATCGAAATCGAGGTTCACGCTGAGATGATTGACTACCTCCCCTTGGTCGCACCATCCTCCTTCGTTGGACACTTCCAAAAACATCCTTATCTTTCTCTATATCCCCTTCAGTGCCATTATCATCTGATTCTTTGTCATTATATTTGCTTCTTTGCTCATGCCTGTCTCCTGCATCCACATCCTTCTCTCTTTTCTTGTCCTTAGGATCCCTATCATGAGCTTTCCATGCATCATCCTTAGTCATCTTAGATTCTGTTATTGTATTCTCATGCTCGGCACTCTTAACAGCTCCATCAGATGAAGCTTTTTCCAGTATTGTGTTATCCTTTTCAATTGCTACAGATGAGTCTTTCTTAGAAGAATCCTTCTCCCTATCGTTGACTTCCTTGTCTCTCGAGGAATCTTTTCTTTCCCTGTCCCATTTTTCAGCATCCCTATCTTCCCTTTGCATTTCTCTTCGCTCAACACCACTACCTCCAAGCTGTATACCGGTTCTACGATCATTTTTATCACTCTCTTTTGCACCAAAGTCCCTATGTTTCTCATCCTTCTTTTTTCTGTCCTTGTCTCTGAACTTATCTTCACATTTTGGTTCAGCTTTGTTGTCACCTGCAGATTCATGTGCATCTTTTGAATTACGCTCTTCCGCCGAAGTTGGACCTTTGGGAGTTTCATCAGTGCCTTGCAAACCAGGACGAGACAAACGCCAATCCACATTATCAGACGGCTGTTCAAAATACCTTTTACCCCTATGTTCCTTGTTGTCCTTCCAGCCTAAGTTTGATGGAACAGTAGAATGACTATCCTTGTCAAATTTGGTATCACCTTTGTAATCAGCATGACCCCTCCTGTCAGCCCTTATTTCACTTTCATCTGCTCTATTGTCTACCTTTACATCACTCTCAACTTTATTAGCCTGAAATTCAATTCTGGGATCACTATAGACATCACGTGCATCAGCTTTCGTCTCCGCCTTGGTGTCCCTTGCATCTTTATTTTGCTTTGATTCTAATCTGCTGTCAGATGAGATGGGGTGGTCAACAAAGTTGGTGGAGCTACCAGGCATCCGATGGGCCAGGGGTGGCCTCTTATCATCACGGGGCTCAAGACGTTGGATTTTGGCGAATCTACCATCATGTTCAAAAGAACCATGGAAATCACTGCTGCTCGACTGAATAGCTTTCCCAGAAGGACTCGAATACAAGCTGCTGTCATCCAAAGGCCGTTTCGTAGGTGTAGAGTGGCTACTCTCCTCATGCAACCTCTTTGGAGCACCGCTCATTTTACCTCCAGAATGCAAATTAATACCTCAAAATAACCCAGATACAAAAGGAAGGGGCTCAATGCCTTTAATGCAATTCACTGCAAGAAAAATCTGGATCAGGACAGGACACACCAGTTACTCAACTTTTTATTTAGAGACAAGAAATTTCAGAAAATCACACATCTAGAACAAGTAGCAACAAGTTTGTTGTGAAGCGAGATGCTCCATGTAATTCAAATATAACTTTATGGTCCATTAATTTCAGGATAGGGTACTGAAACTCTAAATTGACCAAATCATTTATGGTAAAAAAAATGAACCCAGCCACTTGTCTACACTTGAGAGGCCAATGAAATTTTTCCCCCATATTTATAAATGTAAATATAGCATGTTACCTATACAAAACAAAACCTGGGAAAAAGTAGCAGAAAGCAGGTGTTCAACCAACTACACATTGAAATTCAAAGAAATAAATCTAGAGGGATCTTACAGCATGGAAAATATGCACACAGGAAAATGACTATAACATGAATTGTAAAAATAGTACAGAATTTAGTCACAGCATAGCAGATCATCCGACCACAAACCCTAGCTAGATAATCCACCCATACCCCCCAACAAGCACTGGGTAAGCTACTGTCATATCGTAAGAAATGGAAAAAATGGAGGCTTGCAAGCTCGAAATGGATGCTGGAAACAGAAGGGCGCTGCAAAATGGTTCGGGCCTCACGCTGCGGAATGCATAGCCTCCTTCCACTCCAGCACCATCACAAGTGCAGTCCGCATAAACCCCAGCCATTCTAGCGGATCTACGACCTTCGCATAAACCCCAACCATCCTAGCAGATCTGCAGCTCCAGCTGCCGAGCCCGAAGCCGGGGAAGGAAAGCGTCGATTTCTCGTAGGCCTTACCTCGAACCCGAAGCCGGGGAAGGAGAGCGTGCGAGGACGACGGCCGGCAGCGTGGCGACGGGTCGAGGACGAAGGTCGAGGCGGGCGAGGAGCCGAGGGCGGGGTCACGGGCGGCGGCGGCGGCCGGGTAGGGGCCGAGGACGGGCGGCCGGGCGGGGACGAACCGACGGCGGCCGGCGAGAATGGGTGGCGTGGAGGAGCAAGCGGGCGGGCGGGCTCCGGCCTGCCGGTCCTCGACCGCCGTGGGGCGGCGTGGTAGCAGCAGGGGTAGCAGGGATGGGATGGGCGGAAAGGGGGGAATTGGGGTATCGGAAGAACAGGGGCAAGGTTGGGGACGAGCCGGAGGACGACTGACTAGATCGAGTTTTGAGTTCAAGTCATGCCTCTCCCCTATATTTGCAACTTGCAAGCGCGTGGAGCCATTCAGGCCCATGGACTCTGGCGCTGGGCTTCTTGGATCTAGTTAGTTCCCCTCCGCGGCGGCCCATTTAGTGCAACGTCAGTATGTCTGACATCATGGGCTGCGTGGACCGACCGTTGATTCTTTCCCTCTCGGGCGCCGGATGGGCTGAAGGGCCCAAGGTCGGCAGCGTCCCGTGATTCCGTCCACCCTTGCTGAAGTTTTTCCTATCGATTAGGATAGTGCTTGCGTGGGCCTTGTTCTCGAACTGAATCCGAGATAAATAAAATGTTGTTTTGTCCCCGACCCGGAGTGCACTCGTGTCACGACAGTGCTGGCTCGCTGTGCTGTGACCAACTAGGGCCACGAATATTTGAGAATGGCGTCGGCGTCGCGACGAGGAGTCCGCATCCCGAGACAACCTTTTGGCCGAAACGAAAATTTAAAATAGGAAGAAACAGGGCTGAAAGCGGGCAACACGATGACGGTCCCACCCAAAAAGAAATTAAACGCTTTTCAGATTAGGCCCTCCAAACATATACGGGATGTCTAATATTTTAGGTCAGAGATAGTAAGAGATAGTGCTAAATACAACACTCAGCTTCCTATAAGGATCAAGAAATCCTGATGGCTAGCTTCAACTCTATAAATGGTTGCCACTGGTGCTAGAGTCATTCCCGTGAAAATATATGCAAGTAAAACAAAATGTTAGATGTGATTGTAGTGGTTAGATACACATGTCAGTAAAACAAAATGGTCTGATATTCAAGTTAGAATAATAAGATACATATGTTATATTTTATTTCAAATATAGTGGTAAGTTCTTGTAGTTAGTGGTGGTTCAAAACTTCAAATGGCATTCATTTTTGCCTGCTTTTTATTGAGGACCATGCATTTGATTTGGAAATGGTTTCAACGCTGCATCCGTACTTTTCTACTGACATGTTTCCTGTGACTTTCATGGCATGAGGTTTTTAGCACCACGAAAGCGGTGTTCCACCGTGCTGCACAATTGATGAAGATCAAACACTCACCATATCATTAATACTTGCAATAGTAAGGACTTCTGCGCAAAAAGCTAGAACCCTAACCCTATGATGAGCAGTTGAGCACAGGCACAGCTCCCTTTCCCCAAAAGGAGGCGAGCCCACCACCTCAGTCACTCCAGTACTCCACGTTCACAAAAAATCGCCCACCAATTCCCAACGCCAAATAATTTTTCCCTCACACAAACCCTACAGAATTACTAAAAGCGAAGAACGGGAAAAAAAGAGAGAAAAGAAATACTAGAGGCCACCAAGAAATCCGCTTTGCCATCTCCGTTCCGCATATAACCCCGAGATTTTCCACACGAATTTCCCCAGCCTTTTCCCTCGCCGCGACTCGCGATCTCGCTTGAAAGAGATGCCCCAGGTCGCGAAGCAGATCCGGAACCGTTAATTTTCCAGATGGACGGCTAGATCAAGTTCTATTGTAGCAAACATTGATAAACAGTATCTATGAATAAAACTGTTACGCACGGTGATGAACGGTAACTGCGACCGGTTGAGTTGCAGTTGCTACTGCAACCGCACACTATCTTTGTCCCCAGGATCGCAGGAACGGTGTGAGGACTGAGGCGCCGACCTGGCCGCCGGGGGATTCGATTCGTCCTCATCCCTGATCTCGCGTGTTCAGGCAAGCGATTCCGCCGGCGATTGCGGTCTGCCTTTCTTTCTTTTTTCCTCTTTCTCTCGATTGGGATGTAACGGAATCTGATTTGCCGAATGCTGAGGCGTGCAGGTTTCTTGGGGTGGCCGGGGGAAGGAATGCTGGTGGCGACATGCTAAGCCGCGGAGCCGTGCGGTCGCTGTTGGATCGTCTCCGGCCGCCGCCTCGGGGGTGGAAGCAGAACCCTAGCCCCGCCATGCCGACGGCCGCCGACCGCGCCTGCCTCTGCAGGTTCAGGTTCAGCCATTCCGCTGCCCACGGCGAGGGTCGCGCTGTGGTGCCGGGGAAGATGGGGTTCCTTCATCTGGCCGGCGGGCGGAGGTTTGCGCCGAGCGGCGCGCTCAGCTTGAAGGGGTGCCTGGGGTGGCAGGACGGCGGCGGCGGCAGCGGGTTCAGGAGGAGGGTCGACGGGGAGGCGGCGGGAATCAAGGCGCAGGTGCTCACCAGGCAGCGCAAGCTGATGCGCGATCCGGAGGTCCTGCCGCTGGAGGAGGCGGCTGCGACCGCGAAGACCCTGAACGGGAACGGCGCGTGCCGGCGAGGGAAGCCGCTGGGGTTCCCGGAGCAGGCTGTGGCGGCTAAGATGGTGGTTGCTGTTGATGTGGATGAAGGTATTGTGAAATCTTAAGTGCAGTCTGCTCATCTCTGAAATCTCAGTTTTGGGTAGCTGACTATTCTTGCTGGTTCCTGTTTGAGTTGCTACCCTTGTGGTGCTTAGCTAGAACCAAATTATGAACTGAACAACGTACACTGCCCCAAAACGTACATGTAGTCATGACCACAATTTACAAATATCAGAGTATTGTCCCCTCATGCCTATCTTGTACAGGTCAAGGAAGTAACGTCACTTGTGTTTTTATTATAATTGATCTTTCCTTACTATCTTGTTTGCTGTATCTTGTTGCAGTTCTTGGAAGCTTTCTCGCAGCACTGAACAAATTTATTGCTGATCGTTATTCTTGTAATCACACAGTATCCGAATACCATGTGTATGAGTTCTTTAGGGTGAGCATACACTCCCACCTTCCTTAAAAATACTCAAATCCTGCAGTTAGTTTCCTTTAGTTAGTCACATTTTCATTTCAGTTTTCTCCAATGGGTGAGTTCTAACGTTTTTTTTTTAATTCTGTCCAGATATGGAACTGTTCTCGTGAAAGAGGTGAGTCGTGGTGCTACTTATTTTTATTTCATTTGGAATTACACTTATTGGCCTCTTAAAGATACAATTCACCATATGAAATTGGGCATTGCTCTGATACTCTGCAGCAAATTATCTTGTCCACGAGTTCTTCACAACCCATTATTTCCAAGATGGTATACAGCCTATCCCCGGTGCTCGAGACGCTCTCCAAAATCTTTCTTCTTTCTGTAGCTTGTCTATAGTAACGTAAGTCCTTCACAATAATAAGATTTAAAAGACTCAATCAATTTGTCTTGGCTTATATGAGTTGGCCTAATGGTATCCTTCTTTGAAAAGATCTCGGCAGGATGTAATTAAGAATCACACATTAGAGTGGATCGAGAAGTATTATCCAGGCTTATTTGAGCAGATCCATTTTGGGAACCATTTTGCTTTGGAGGGCAAGTCAATTCCAAAATCAGAGATTTGCAGGTAAGACACTGGCTCACTGAGGGAGGATGTTTCCTCAATCATGTTAGAGACTGTAGTAACATTGTAACCTGGCTCCACATACCCTAAAAGCACAATAGTGGTTAGAACTGCGGCAGGCTTGTTTGTTTTTGCATTTCTGTTTTAGTTATTTCTGAGGCAACATGCCTCGGCAATGTTCGCATATCTTGTTTGCTCAGAACTGTTTCAAGTGGTATGTTTTGCTTTTCTACTCGTAAGACTAACTTGTTTGCCATGGCAATTCCTCCTTGCAGATCTTTTGGTGCTCAGGTTTTAATAGATGACAACCCAAGATATGCTATGGAGTGCGCTAATGATGGCATGAGGGTGCTGCTCTTCGATTACGATAACTCATACCCTTGGTGCAAGACTGGAGTTGATGAGTCACATCCGCTGGTGACCAAGGTCCACAACTGGGAAGAAGTGGAGGAGAAACTTCTTTCTTGGGTAGTACCTGAGAGCTGACATTGTTCTCCAGCGTGAGAAGCAGCTTCGTATTGCTTGATTTATGAAGAAACATGTTAGGGGTGAATAGAACTTTATTTTCAATACACAAAGATGTCAGCGCAACGGCACTGGCGAGTGAACATTGTTTCACTGCCACATGCTGGTCGAGGCAAACCAGTTTAACATTGTCCTAGGTCCAATCAAGGCATAGACGCTTCTGTTGGCAGAGAATCAGATTTGTTCTTTTTCATCCTTTCGCCCTTAGGTGGGTGTAGTATGTATATATTGACATTGCCGTATGGGTAAGATGAATCGAGATGCTAATAACGAATCATCCACATGCCGTTCAGATTGAATGCATTGAAGGTAGTAGGGTACAACATCGATGAAGTCTTATTCCTTTATGTTGAATGATGAAACGTTCTTTTTGTAACTTTGATGAAACGTTACTTCAATTGTGGCGTCCAACCTGATCCTGAATTGCTGGTCCCAGTAATGTTGGTTGCAATGTATCCACGCTCGCAATAGTCTGGGACAGGAATCGCTAACCCAAAAGTCGTGCGACGCAACAGCAAAGCGTGGCGGTACATACAAATAACAAATCTGCAGATCCAGCAAAAAGTTAGTTCCAGAAAGCCGATGAAGTACCCCAATCTCGGGAAAAATTCAAAAGAGCAAGACCGATTACAAATTTAGGAAGAGGTAATGACTTATCTTTGAAGCTAGCAGACGACTGATAGTGAGGACGCGAGTAAAGGAAGAAAATAAACAGAAGAAAGAAAATGAGCAACCTTCTGATGCTTCTTGTCAAGAGTGAGAATACGGTTCTGCAGATTTACCATCACATGTTTACCAACATGACTCCAAGAGGACATTTGAGTCACACAAACCAATAGAAAACTATACAAAATTACGGCCCCGGTATCACACTTTCTCATAGTCTTTTATTATTGTCAAAGTTGCATTAGGGGCAAGGCCATCACGGCACCAAAAACTGAAAACATGACCAGAACCATCCAGAAGGGCACCGCCTTCTTCTGGTTCTTCTCGCGACGTGCCTCTGCCACTGGCTGCGCTCTATTGGCCACAACTGGAGCTTGCTGGACTGCAGGAGATGGAGCAGGGGCAGCAGGATTCTCACGGGGCTCTAGTTCTGCAGCGGTGTTCTCCAATTGTTGCTGTTGGTTGTACTTCTCAACGTACTCTGGGAACAGTTTCCTGAAGTGTGGGCAGTTTTTGCTGCAAAGAGAAGCACTTATATTAGTGAGCAGATAGTATGAATTGTAGGACAAATATTAGTGAGCAAATGAACGCCACTATGTGATAGTTTAACAATTTTACAAAGGAACTTAACACAGTCAACATGAGTTCCTTGCACTTGGAAAACACAGCATGCTGACAAAATTAAGTTGTTTCTTTCATGTAAAAATATATTTCCTACACAATGCGTTCAGAAGCTAATGCACAATCTGTTTCTGAAGGTTAGTTTGTAAACAATATTTTCAGTTATGTAGAAAGAACACAATCAAAAAGAATTAGCATCCAGATAAATGAATCTACCTCTCACAATTGTATGCAAGGGAAGCTTTTGCTAAGCGTTTCTTCTCTGCATCTGAAGTCTTGATGCTTCCAGTTGTCAGAGCATCATCCATCTGAAATTACGAGCATTGAACACATTGAGAAATAACATGGTAAACCAAGGGAGTTCTTGCAAGTGAAATGCCCAGCATCGCTTGGAATATGTTGGGCATTTAACCCATATTGACGTGCAAGGAACAACTTACCATGAATGATAAGAGCCCAGTAAGAATGCTGCAGCACAAAATTTTACATGTCAGAATAACAAAGGGAAGAAAATGCAAACGTTTTAAACTGAAAAACATTGACGTCCTGATAGTGAATGATCACTGCCAAAAAAAAAAGTTGAAATAACTACACACTACCACAAAGCATTGATTTGACTATCAGTAATTAAAGAGTTTGTACACTGCACTGTAGCTGAAAAAAATGAAAAGCATGCTATGGGTTCCAAAGACGTATTACACATGTAAAAAGTTAGTTATCAGTATGTGTACCTTGCTACAGACCACATTGGATTCCAAGATTCAGGATGAACTGCAAAGCATAGTAATACTGAGCATTATTCCAGACCTAGTGTGATGCCAAAGCAACTATAATCCAGAAACAGTTCAGAACTTACAGTCACTCATTGACAGGCATATTCTTTTGTGTGGAGCAAACCTGCCGCTAGGGGTTGTCATGCTGAACAATGAAACAAGTTAGAAAAAGAAACAAAAGAAATAACGTTTTTGTTAATTATCTATACAAATTTTCTAGCTACAGTTTTCCCTGACACCCTAATAAGAAGCACCATGCCATTAAAACGCAAGTCTTTCTCATGTATAAACAACATTGAATGTTTCCGTACCTGATACTTGGAGGTTTAAAAGGATAATCTGGTGGAAATTTAAGTTTCCCGTAGTAATATCCGCCTGCAGGTGGAAAAAATGAAACATGAAAACATCGTTAGGGATTAAGTAATGAATCAAATATCATACAGAGTAGATATTGTAAAAAGATAATGGTATATAGTATGCATGATCTTTACCTTCAAAGGGTGTGCCTTTACTTCCTTCCAGAACATAGTCTGGCATACAAAGTAAAAAAAGCACATAAGTTGGTACCAAATATAGCGTTGAAAGTAAGCAAAAAGATTGGCATTACTTTAAGAATAAGCATGCCAATAATATATAGGAGATACAATCTGAGGCACCAAATGGGTTTGGACTATTCAACAAAGTTCCAAATGAGTGAATGCCCTTTGGATATTCTGTTACCACTAATTAAAATAACAAAATATTTTAGAGAAGTCATAATAACTCATAAGTAAAAAACTTAAACATTCCCATGTGTTCTATAGCTAACACATAGTTCGCTATTACTCTTTTCCTTAATGCATATGATGTAAAACGACAAATAAAGACTGTCTTCAGCATCAGCTATCCAAGAGGCAAGATGTAGGCTATGAGTTGTCAATGGTGCTCAATAGTCATTAATAATTTTGACCAAGAACCTACAATATCTAATCATCTATTACTATACACACATAATTAGCACAAGCCATCTGTCACATGTTACTGTTGCACTTTATAACTGCAGTTATGCCAATGCAAATCCTGATGCTGACCAAAATAAATAAATATAAACAACCATATGGGTTCCAGAGCCCTTATACCATATGTAGAACAAGCAATATTTCACATGACAAGAGGAGACAATGGTGCAGCTAAATCAAATATCCAAATGATTGTTGAACAAATATCTAGCAAATGCATCAAATATGTATTGGACATCAAGCATGCAAGGTGACCAACTCTATGCACATGCCCTTGACCAAAACAAAGCAATGATCTCACACAACTGTTCCCAATTTGAAGAACTATTAAGTCACTGAACTTTCTATACACGTAATGATCAATCCTCAATTCCTCACAACCCCAGGAACATTTGAATCTTGCTAATGTACTGTCCAGAGCTAGTTCATATAAGTGAACAGTAGACAGGGACCAAAGCTAAAAATTCTGGAGCATAAGTAGATGGCAAGTAGTAGCCTAGCACCCTATGGGTAAAGACCTTAGCCTGCCATTCCTACTATGAGCTAAAAAGAAAGGTTGAGCTTATATAATGATTTTCAGGGAACCAGCAAAATAATTCAGTTAGGACAAGAACTACCGATTGCCACATACTCATAATCAATTCAACTCACCAACCAGAACCGCTGACATCCCACAATTCAAACTTTAAACCATAAATTGTTATGAGCACATCATGCGCAGAGCAATCAAAAGCAATCAAATGTATACATATAGAAACATCAAAAACTCAAAAAGTGATTGATACCACAACATGGACCGTATGCAACCTGTGTTACACCTACACCATCGCTTCCGACAAAACCAAGTTCAAAAGTGATTGCTACCAGAACATGAACGTATGCGACATGCGTTTCACATACACCATCGCTTCCGACAAAACCAAGCTCAAAAGTGATTGCTACCACAACATGAACGTATGCGACATGCATTTCACATACACCATCGCTCTCGACAAAAACAAGTGCAATCACAGCCAGTTCATTGCAAACATTAACGACCGAAACAGGCGACGAATCTACTGGTAGGGTCGGGGTGAGGCTACTTACGCCACTCCAAAATGTCGTTGGGCAGCGGGCGAGCCACGATCTGCGGCGGCGGCTCCTGCAACCAGGCCAAACAAATATCAACCGTCAGAAATCGAGCCACGGCACAGCCCAATCGGACCTATCCGCCGCCATCGACCCCAATCCATACCGAATCAAAACGGGAGCTCACCTTGCAGAGCGCGTGGTACTCCTTCTGGAGCCGCTTGAGGCAGCTCTTCTCCGCCATGGTACAACCCTTCCGCCCGCCCAGACGGCGACCGCGCCCGCCGAAACCCTAGCGGCAGCTCAATTGGGGATCCACAGCTCCGCACGGGGATCCAATCCAATCGAATCAAACCAAATACGGCCTGCCCCGCGGCTGATCGGGAGGGGCCAATCGAGCTAGGGGGTCGAATTGGGGGCAGCGCGGGCGCGGATTTGGTGGGATCGGGCGGCGGGGGGATCGGGAGCGGATCGGCGGCCGCGTTCCCCGGGGCGAGGGGAGAAAGCCAAGCCGAGCCAACGGGTGGTGGTCTAATGGGGTGGGGAATTTTTTTTTTCCTTCCCTCGAGCGGATTCTTAATGGCGCGTGATTGCTTGGAGATTCGTGTGGTGCGGTGTAGCTGGTCAGCTGCACGCCGTCGGAGCGGACGCTAGGGCCACGCGGTTTATGCGTAGGTTTTCCGTTTGTTTTTTTTCCGTCTCATCTCCTCGGAAAAAGTCTAGTCTACGTCTACTTAACTCCTCGACTGTAAAATGGGATATTGAACATCCTAAACTATTTAAAGCCATCTAAATAATCTTCTAGGTAGTTTTGAATGGTAGTTTCGCTTAGATGGCATACTGACATGGGTAAATTTACGTACATGACACGCATAAATTTGTCTACACGGTATAATAAAACACTTTGAAACCAAATATTTGTATCTTTTACATTCAATATTTTTACTCTTTGTCTAATGTGGATTACCCACATATCATTCGTTAAGTACCTGCCATATCAATATTCATGTAAGGTGCCACATCATCAAAATCACCCTTCAAAACCGCCTAAGGGGGTTATTTAGACAGTTTTTGAATAGTTAAGGGTGACCCGGTTTTATAGTTTAAGGAATTAAGTAGACGAACACCAATACTTCAGAGGGTTATGTAGACTTTTTCCTATCTCCTCAATTGAAAGTCCTATAAAACCTGTGACGAACCGTGAAATATGTTGGCTAGTTTCTTTTAATACAATCGCTTTATACATATATTATGATGTTAAAACATCTAATTTTATATAAAGGTGTTTTAAAAACGTCCGTGAATTATCACTGATTGACAAAAATGACTAATTTGCAATGCCACTACTTTAACCTACTTATAGGAGTAAACCGCTGATTGTTAAAGTTTTAGTAGATTCAAATACGGTAGTTAAAAAAATCCACTTAGACTTTACTCCCCCATTCCAAAATGTACATCGTTTGACGTTTCTATATTTATAAATTTTGTTATACATTTAGACATACATTATATCTAGGTACATAGCAAATACTATGAATCTAAAAAAGTTTAAATGATCTACATTTTGAAATGGAGAAAGTAGCTTTTTCATGAGAGTATAAAACAAACACTCTAGCACCGATGAGTTACCATATCTTCTTAATAGCAACTACAATTGATAGCAGACTTTCATCCTCATATATGTCATTTCAAATTGAGATATAGTTATTAACACACGTTCCCATCACATAACACACAATTATATTAGCACTGTTTTGTCAAGATACTTGATCCATTGTACTTAGCTTTATGCCATGTATGGCATGACCAAGGGTCCAAATACAATAGAGGATCATAATAGTTTTAATAATATTGCATACATTTCGTTGTTAGGGTGATAAAGAACACGTGGTTGGTAAGGTTGGAGCGGAAGTTGATATTGGTAACGGCGATTGATGAAGAGGAAGAGAGATAGCTATAAAAAAACAAAAAAAACTGCTCGGGTCGAGTATGGGTAGAGTATAGGGTATCGTCAGAGATAGTGGCAGCCAGTCGGCGCTTCAATGAGACCTTATCCTTTTATGCATTTGGGTGGTAATATACGGGGCAGAGCCGCTAGAGCTACTGGAGGAAGAAGAAATTTAGACCAATGTATGATCTTAATTTAGTTGTCGTCAAATTATAGAAGCCAACATAATATCCTATGTAATTAATCTATCCATCTATTTTTACGATAAGAAACACGTAGGATACAGTGGATCATAAAGATTACTCGATCCAAGTTAAATTCGATTTGGTAGGGATTATACGTGTGGCAGAACCACCTGAATTAATCCGGCTCAAGTGCATTAACCATCACCATTAGGGCAATCTCGGTTAACCTTACACTTCAAACGGAGTAATCCATTGGTCTGTCGGGTAACCTCCCGATACAACCACAGTAAAGCGGATCGAAGCCACACATATAAATGCTCATGCGACGATGAGCCCAGAGAATACCACATTCCAGCAAATATTACAAAAAATATCATAAGTGAATATTACAAACCATGTTGCCTTCCCCCCTTAACAAGAATCTCGCCCCGAGATTCGGTAAATCTTAGTGTGGACAGGGGTGCACATACCAGTGGTTGAGATAAGAAAACGAGGGAAATTTTAGTTTAGGTAGCTCTCGGTTTCCCAGGTGGCTTCTTCTTCAGTGTGATGATTCCATTGAACTTTATACATTTTAATCACTTTCCTCCTGGTCCCTCTTTCTTTTCGATCCAAAATTTTAACCGGGTGTTCGACATACGAGAGGTCGGGTTCTACCAATATTTCTTGTTGTTCCACAATCTCGGTAGGGACTCGAATACACTTCTTGAGTTGAGATACGTGGAAGACATCATGGGTGGCCGTGAGCTGAGGGGGCAGTCGTAATTTGTAGGCTACGGGTCCGCAGCTTTCAATGATTTCGTAAGGACCAACATAACGGGGAGCTAGTTTGCCTTTGATTCCGAATCTTTGCACTCCCTTGGTTGGTGAAACTCGAAGATAGACATGATCGCCAACTTCGAATTTTAGGGGCTTTCTCCTTTTGTCGGAATAGCTCTTTTGCCGGGCTTGTGCGGCTTTAAGATTTGCTTGTATTACTTTTACTTTCTCCTCTGCCTCGATTACCAGGTCGGGTCCAATTATTTTACGTTCTCCGGTTTGTGACCAGCTCAAAGGAGTTCGACACCTTCGTCCGTACAGGGCCTCGAATGGTGCCATTTTCAAACTCGTTTGATAGCTATTGTTGTACGAGAACTCTGCTAGGGGTAGACATTTGTCCCAATTCTTGTCGTAGTGAATGACGCAAGCTCTCAGCATGCCTTCAAGAATTTGGTTTACTCTTTCCGTTTGTCCGTCAGTCTGAGGATGGTATGCTGAGCTGCGAATCAGTTTAGTGCCAAGAGACGTTTGCAGTTGTTCCCAAAAGCGTGCTACAAACTGAGTACCACGATCAGAAATAATTATCTTAGGTATTCCATGTAGGCAAACAATACGATCGAGGTAAATCTCGGCATATTTCTTGGCAGAATAGGTGGTGTGTACTGGAAGGAAATGTGCCGTCTTTGTGAGTCTATCGACGATAACCCATATGGAATCATGTTTCTGGGAAGTGTTTGGTAGTCCAACGATGAAGTCCATACTTATGTCTTCCCACTTCCAGGATGGTATAGGTAACGGTTGAAGTGTACCGGCTACCTTCAAGTGGCTAGCTTTTACTCTCTGGCACGTGTCACATTCTGAGACATACGTAGCAATTTCTCTTTTCATTCTAGTCCACCAGAAGTTTTGCCTTAGGTCTTGATACATTTTGCTACTGCCGGGGTGGATAGAGAATTTGGAAAGATGTGCCTCATCGAGAATTTGCTTGCGGAGTTCATGATTCTTCGGAACGACTATACGACTTTCGAACCATAGAACTCCCTTATGGTCCTGGCGGAAACATTTATACTTCTCCTCACCTAGAGAGAGTTTTTGTTTGATGATCTTAATTCCTTCATCATGTAGTTGTGCTATGACGATTTGGTCGTAAAGAGTGGGCTCAACTGAGATGTGATTTAGAGTGCCTTGGGAAACCATTTCCATGTTAAGCTTCCTCATTTCTGCACATAATGTCTCATTGTAGGATTCCATGGATAAGCAATAGCAATGGGACTTGCGGCTTAGTGCATCTGCGACTACATTAGCCTTGCCGGGGTGACAGTGCACTTCAAGGTCATAATCCTTGATTAATTCTAGCCATCTTCGTTGTCTCATATTCAGATCGGCTTGTGTGAAGATATACTTGAGACTCTTATGGTCAGTGTAGATATTGCACTGTGTACCCATGAGATAGTGCCTCCATATTTTCAGAGCGTGAATGACAGCTGCAAGCTCAAGATCATGAGTGGGATAATTCTGCTCGTGGGACCGAAGGGCTCGTGAGGCATATGCAATCACTCGATTCTCTTGCATAAGCACACATCCTAGACCAGTACCCGATGCGTCACAATACACATCGAACGACTTGGTGTTATCGGGTTGAGCTAACACAGGTGCAGTAGTCAGATGCTCTCTGAGAGTGTGGAAAGCTTCTTCACATTTCTCATTCCATACAAACTTTACTTCCTTCTTTAACAGTTCAGTCATGGGCTTAGCAATTCGAGAGAAATCCGGGATGAAGCGACGGTAGTAGCCGGCTAAGCCGAGAAAATTGCGAATCTGATGGACAGAGGAAGGGGGCTTCCAATCCATCACCTCTTGTACCTTGCTGGGGTCAACAGCTATGCCTTCGCTGGAGATTGTGTGACCCAAGAACTTTACAGTATCCAACCAGAATTCACACTTAGAAAACTTAGCATAGAGCTGATGGTCTCTGAGTCGCTGAAGAACAATGCGAAGGTGCTTGGCATGCTCTTCCTCATCCTTGGAATAGATAAGGATGTCGTCGATGAACACTACGACGAATCTGTCAAGTTCGGGCATGAATACCGAATTCATGAGATACATGAAGTAGGCAGGGGTATTTGTGAGTCCAAAGGACATGACCAAGAATTCATATAGTCCATATCATGTGGAGAAGGCAGTCTTAGGAATATCGCACGGGCGAATCTTGATCTGATGATATCCCGAACGAAGATCAATTTTTGAGAAGACTCTGGCTCCAGCTAATTGATCGAAGAGTACATCGATACGAGGAAGTGGGTATTTATTCTTAATGGTTACTGTGTTGAGAGGCCGGTAGTCAACGCATAACCTCAAACTGTCATCCTTCTTCTTTACGAATAGGGCTGGACATCCCCAAGGTGACGCGCTAGGGCGAATGAAACCTTTGTCCAGTAGTTCTTGGAGTTGAATTTTCAGCTCTGCCAATTCTTTAGGGGGCATCCTATATGGTCTTTTGGATATAGGTGCAGTGCCCGGTTGCAGTTCGATGATGAACTCAATATCCCTATCCGGTGGCATTCCGGGTAAGTCATCCGGGAAAACGTCGGCGTACGCGTTTACCATAGGAATATTCTCTAGGTTGATCCCTTCCATTATGAAAGCACAAGAATTTGTGCACTCCCGTAACGGTAGGTAAAGGGTAGTGGCTCCGTGACTAGGTGAATTTATCTCAACGGCTCGGGAAGAAAGGTCCAGTATGACTCTATGCATAGTCATCCAGTTCATTCCCAAAATAATATCCATGCCGTCAAGGGGTAAAAGAACAAGATCTGTTTTGATGATTTTACTTCCCAATTTTATCGGTACCAGCCTTATTATTTGGTTGGAAGCAATTTTTCCCCCCGGTGTTGATATCATATACGACCCTTTGGTGTGACAAACATTCAAGCCTACCTTTGCACCAAACTTTGCACTAATGAAACTATGTGATGCACCAGAATCAAACAATATGACTGCAGGCTTGTTATGGATAGAGAATGTACCCGTCATCACTGGTGCTCCTTCAGAAAGTTCTGCAAGGGTGGTGAAGTTGATCCGTCCTTGTTTGACCTGGAGGGTCTGCTTCTTGCCTTTGTTCTTATTGTTCTGGTTAGGGTCCTGGCCCTGATTTGGCAGCCTGGGTTGAGGGCATTCGCGAGCAAAATGACTGGAACTCCCGCACTTGAAACAACGATTGGTGATGCTCGGTCGAAGAAACTGCTGAGTAACGGGCCGGGGTCCAGTTTGTTGAGGCATAGGGGGTCGTACAACACCTTGTTGCTGCAGGGGCCTGATAATCCAACGCCCTGGCTGAGGGGCCTTCGGTGGAGCTGTAGACGCGGCATTTCGCACCAAGCGATACCTCGGTGGCTGAGCACCCGAGGGTCCAGCTGGCGCCTTCCTCTTCTTTTCAGCACGATGAGCCTCAATACAGTCCTCTTGAGTGATGGCCATGTTGACCAGCTCATTATATGTATCGGCCTTGGATTCAGTCGTTCCTTGAGTTTAGTACTCAGACCTCTGCGGAAACGATCACGCTTCTTGGCATCTGTGTCTGCGTGATAGCCCGCGTATTGGCACAGGTTGTTGAAGGCCTGAGCATACTGAAGTACAGTGCGGTTACCCTGAGTGAGAGCTAAAAACTCATTTAGCTTTCTTTCCATGAGATCCTCGGGGATATGGTGTGCCCGGAATGCGGCCTTGAATTCGTCCCAATCGACCACATGATCAGCCGGGAGCATCGCAAAATAGTGGTCCCACCACAGACGAGCGGTACCGCGAAGCTGTTGCGTGGCAAAACGAGCTTTGTTGGCCTCTGAGCATGGGGCCACAAGTAGTGTGAACTTGGATTCGATGGTGCGAATCCATGCGTCTGCGTCCAAGGGTTCCTCTGTCTTATGGAACAAGGGCGGCTGGGTCCCCAGAAAATCCGTATATCCTGCAGCTTGGGGGTGGTGGACATTTTGCCCACCCCGCTGGTGGTGTTGCTGTCCTTGCACCAGCTGACGCAGCAGCTCGGTTTGAGCGGCCATCACTTCCACCAAGCTGGGTGGTGGCGGCGGCTGTCGCGGTCTGCTGCCACCGGCACCAAAACCCTCGGGGTTGCCACGTGTTGATCCAACCATTTGAAACGTGAAAGGTTACCTTTAGCAACGCGATCCATATTACTTCCTTGATTCATAAAGGATTAGTGTAGTCATAGACTTCCGAAATCACAGATAGAAGTATGGACAGAATTTCTGTTTGCTTCGAGAAAAATCATAGCTTGCTGGGTGTCCATCCAAAACATCTCATACTTTGGCAGTAGTTAGAGAACTTAGGGATGCACCACTTTGGAATTTAATTCACAGCTCAGAAATGTGAGGAGACATGGATAAAATTTCCGACAAGTTTCAGCGATTGTGGATTTCATCGTTTACCAACTTACAACGAAATCACCCAAGTTTATCGCCGTTCCTTACATGCTGAGGGTATCCACATGGTTCAGGTGTACCCATCACAAAAGAGTTACTCAACTCCTAGTTAGCCTATTACAACACTTGCCAAAAGTTAGGCTACCCTATCGAGGAGTATGTGCAAAAGTCCTTCTAGGTCATCATCTAGAAGTCATCCAGGTCGTTGACGGACGACTCGCTGTGAGTAGAAGAGTGAGCTCCCATCGGAGGTGCCTGTGGTACCTCACCCTCGAAATCCATACCGGAGGCACTGTCAACCTACTGTGGCTCCTCCTCATCTTCCTCCATATCCTCCTCATGGGGATGGTCATTCTGATCCTGATGCCACTGGAGATGCTCAATAGCATCCTCGAACTCCAAGTGTAGATCATGGAGCTGGTCCTCCAAGTGTACTATCGTGGCTTCCCTTTCACCCATGAGGGTGTCCTGCTCCTGAATTTGGCCCTCAAGTTGGCCAATCTGAGCATCTCTGTCCTCAAGATCCTTACTGAGTTCCTTAATCTGCTCATCCCTGGTATCTGCCATCATGTGGTAGGCCTGTGCAAGATCAGTGAGCTCTACAAGCGCCTAACTCTGGAGAGTCTGGAGTCGGTACAGTGCATTCATGCACCGTACGGAGATCTCAATGGTCTCCTGGGCATGAAAGTCCACCAAGTACTGTGAGTGCTGCACCCTGTTGAGCCAAAAGGGGTCGTTGTCCTGGGCAGCAGGAAACAAACCAATGGGAGCGAGTGTGACAACCTCGGGACGCTGCGCACAAAAAGTGGTGAGCGCCCTCATGGCTGCAAGCTCCCAAGTGTCGGCCAACCGGCGACCAACAGCCTCAATCTCCAAGGCGGGCCACTCCGGGTGTAGCGGGTGTGGAAACAGAGTCACGCTCACACGGCACTGGGTAACTCCATTCTCCGCAAACTCCAGTCCGGCGTAACGTGGGGAAATTGGATAGCCCGCGGTGCGCAGAACATCCCACAAAATAGAGGGAAAGCCCTCCCAGTGGAGACACTGCGAGTGAACGCGTCCATCCTCATCCACCATCATGGCAATAGGCTCGGCCATCTAAACAAAAGATCAAATGGGTGAGGCCAAGAAAAAGTGTGAGAAGCACAGGGACAGATTCTATATAGAGTGCAAAAATAACCATAACTTCCACAGTTCATATCCAAAAATTCTCAAATTTCACCAGAACACTCCTAAGGTATTTGTGCACCACTTTGCTAGTCAGCTGCAGAGCTAGATAAGTCTCGAAGATGGTCTTTCTTTTCAGGTTTTACCTGACTGTCTACCCAGAAATTTCAGTAATCAGTGGGCCAACATTTCGTGTACCAGGGAAAATCTACCCGGCCAAAAGTTACCAAATTTTAACAGCAGCTACCTGGGTAAATTTGGAACAAGTTTTGTGTTGTGCTCTTTTGCAGAAAACTGTAGGAAGGGGGCCTAAAAATTTAAGGGGCAGATGTGCTTACTCTGGATAGAAATCTGACATTCCATGGTTTCTGTTATTTCTTACTATCCATAAGTTCAGAATTTTTCGTATTTAGACAGGAGGTAGAACACAAAATTTGGAACAATTCTTTCAACATGAACTTTACCCGAAAAGGTCATTTTCTCTGATCAATAAATCTCTCTTTTCGGTCATGGCAGATTTGTGATAGATTCGCTAGATAGTCCTTATGCAAATTCACGCTTAGATACGCAAGAACCTTACCACTCTCATCCAACACATTTTCAATTTCAGATATATATGGTCATGATGCATGCACGTCCTATTCGTCCTCACAAAATAAAATAATTGCCAAATAGCTTTGGTCTTACGAGGTTAGTTCCGGTGGCATACACAATACGCCTCTTACTATAATAGCTAGTCGAGATTTTCTAACCGTTCTTTAACTTATCGTAATCGCAGTTAGTGTACCTGCAGAAGATGGATAGAGCATATATATTTCATGAACCTTTCATGCCAGCACTCATGAAAGCGTCCGTATTCATTACCGTTTACAGACGACGTTAACATACGCTATCAAGATAGCGTATTCACGGGGGTACCGTCATGAGACGGGGGTATGAACAGCGATCGCCATACCCTGCGCCAAACCTTCTACTCCTAATATATTCAACTAACAGTTGGCATATTGGCAGCACCTCAAGTAAGCCACTGCTTGAGGGCAGCGTTCGGTTCGCATCACCGACAGGAAGGCCAAACTCTCTCAGTTGGCTGAGGATTCTTACCTTAGCGATGAGTGCGTCGTTACAGAATTTAAGGTCGATTGTGCATGAAAGTAAGTTTTGACAGAAAGTAATGTGCTGAAAGTCAGTTGATAATAAATAGAAGTTAGATAGCCACCTAGTAACTTTCTCATAATCCCTTAGGGCTTTACGAACTAGGCACCATCCTTAACGCACCAACGTATTTCGCAACACATCCTTCTAGTCAAGTTTTAGGAAAACAAGTTTTTAAGGCTTGTTGTATTCTCTGGCGTATGCATTTCGGCTCTGGTGCCAGCTGTAGCACCAGCTACGGCTCTGATACCAGCTGTGGCAGAACCACCTGAATTAATCCGGCTCAAGTGTATTAACCATCACCATTAGGGCAATCTCGGTTAACCTTACACTTCAAACGGAGTAATTATTGGTCTGTCGGGTAACCTCCCGATACAACCACGGTAAAGCCGATCGAAGCCATACATACAAATGCTCATGCGAAGATGAGCCCAGAGAATACCACATCACAGCAGATATTACAAAAAAATTATCATAAGTAAATATTACAACCAGGTTTGAGTTTAGTAACCAAGTACTTCAGTGATCCTAGCCAAAAAGTTCTTCAGAGTTTAAGTTGCAGCGGAAATAAGATAACGAAAGCTACTCGACGATAAAGGATGTCTCGATGAAGCCCGTACGAGACATCACTCGGCATTATCTCCATTGGCCGGGGGCGTATCCCATTCCACCGACCATCCCGGAGGCAGAGTGCAGGACCAAGTCAAGCTAGCAATCATGTCCTCGAAAGACTCACCTGAAAACGAGCCACAAGCAAGGCTGAGTATGCTAATACTCAGCAAGGCTTACCCGACTAGTGGGGTATACTTAGCCAACTCCTAGACATGCAAGGCTTTTTGGCTTGAGGGGTTTATTTTGCCGAAAAGCATATATAGTAGGTCCTTACTTTCATATTTTAGCTCCAAGTTCTAGCTTTCTATAACCATTCTAGGTAAGCAACTATCCAATATCATACATGGTGGAAGTATTATTTTGCATCCAACAAGATTAATCATTATCATTGTTCCTCTTCTTACTCTGTGTGGTAAAAGGGTCAAGCAGTCTCAATAACCGCGAGAAACGGACGATTCGAATCGAATTTCTTAACCTTGCAAGGGAAACCTAAACACACGTCACGTGGTTACTCCCAGAGTCACACGTGCAACTTTTCCCTTCAATTCCCGCTTCACGGAACAGGCCCACCGCCCTCGACTACACGTCCCCACAGACCACGGTACGTCGGGCTGTAGCGGCCGATGCACCCGCCATTAGCTAGATGTGAACGAATTCAAGACAGTGGGGAGTATATTCCGGCCTCGGTTCAATCCAGTACTTAAGCTTACCGATTACCATATTCTCGGCATGTGGTTAGTACGTTCAAAGACTTAACCACCACTACCACACACTGCGGCCTTAGCATTTTTCACTAAACAGACGGCGACTCAATCATCAGCATAAACATCGTACCATATCCCCGTCCGTCGACCTTATGATTGCAGCATGTAGTAACGATCAACTCCTAATTTCTCGCGAGTGACAGGAAATCACTCGACTTTTACCGAGTCCTATTAGCATAGCATTCTATCGAACCTGACATCTAGTGTTCAGAGCATGGGTACCTAGGATCATGCAACTAAGTTTTCATCCAACTCCTATAAACTTAATGCACAAGTAAAGGTAGAGTAATAAGTTGCATAAGTTTAGAAAAATAGGGTTCATGCTCCGGGGCTTGCCTTCTTGTGAAAAGTTAGCTTGGGGCTCTTCCGAACTTGGGCTTGGGTCTTCAAGAGCTTCAGTTAGATTTACTTGAGCTTCTCGCTGCTCACTCTCGGACTCGGGCACCAGCTCGTAAGTTCTGTCGGCGAGAGTAGTCGTTTCTATATGAATGCACAAGTGTAAGTAGTGGTGATGGTAAACGATATGATTTCCTTCACGATAAAGTTGCAGTCTGTAGATCATGAGTTTTGTTGTGAAGTGAGTTACTTTATCATTCGTGGGCAATCGTTAATAGAGTAGAATAGTACAATAAGTAACTTCGTTAAGCAAGGTGGGGTGGGTGTTCATGGGAACTTATGTTCCTTATGAAAACATGATTTAAGTGTAACTACTACAACGAGTAGTTTCTGGTATGAAACCTTGGATCTAGGCACATCAGGGAAAGATGAGCTTACTGTAAAATTTTCAGATATTTTCATGCAGCAGATTAATTATGAAAAATATAATACATGGTTGCTGCTAGATTCTTGTTCTTTTTGTACAGAACAATTGGTGCAAAAACTGAGACTAAGATTTTTACAGGGCTTTCATTTAATCACGCAGGAGCTTCTGTAATTTTTATAGGATTTATTATGCAGTTTTCAGAGCATAATAAATATGATATTACACCTAGGTTATTCAAGGATTTAATTTTACAGGATCCTACACAGGGTTTTTGTCCATGAAACTTGTTACACAACATCCTCTACCACTGAGTACCTTCTAGTAAAAATATAAGAATTTTCCAAGCTAAGATACTATTTTCTTGATTTAATGTATGTTATTAGCACATAAATCAAATAAATAGGTTCCTGTGAGATAAAAAGTCTCTAAATTTTTCTATGGAATCTAGGTACCATTACACCAGTATAGAAAAAGTTTCATTAGGTGAATCATAATCTAACAACAGAGATAAAAATATTTAGCCAATCATGGCATAAAACTAAACTTAGCAAGAATTATATCTAGAAGTAGATTCTGAGCTTGATCTTTTTAGGGTGGCCTATTTATCAGGTAATTTCCTCACTGTAAAATTTTCAGGGCCAGCACTTGTCTCTAGACAAGTCTATGAATAAAAGCCATTAATCTTTCCATTTTATTTAAGGCATGATTTAGCTAGAATCTGAGGTGATGCATGTAACAAAAGTTGTGAAGCTTAACCTCAGGTCTCTAGAACAGTTGAGTTTGCATTTTTCTGAATTTTCTACGATTTTATACGAATTTTAAAAATTCACTGATTTTGCATCTAGGTTTGAAACTTTCTCTTACATCTGGGTCCTTGAATTCTTACGGGCAGAACCTTCTAAAGAATTCAATCAATGCAATTGGGTCCTTAGGTGGCTCGGGTGCGGTGGCCGGCCAAAATTCCGGCGAGGGGCTCGCCGGCGGCGAGGGGTGAGGGCCGGGGAAGGATCAGGGGTGCGAGGGCTACCTCGTGGGGGTCTTGGTCGGGGTGGAGGACGGCCGGGAGTAGCTCGTCGGCGTTGGAGCAGAGCAGGGGCGGCGGCGGTACGCGTCGACGGCGGTGCTCCGGCGGGCTTGGGGCGGTCTGGTCTGGACGGGAAGCTTCAGTGGCGCGTGGGGAAGCTGCTCCGGTACTTGGCTTGGGCGGAGGAGGTCGGAGTCGAGCTGTCCGCGGTGACCAGGGGCGGCGGCGGCGGCGGCGACAGCGCGGGCGGCGGTGCTCCGGCGGTCCTGGGCGGCGTTAAGCGGGTCGGTGAGCTCTGGTGGGTTGATGTGGTTTTGGCTGGAACTTCAATTTGGGTAGGGGGCGGCTGTGGAAGGCTGTCCACGAGCGGGTGGAGCTCGGTGGCGGCAATGGCGGCGGTGGGTGTTCTGGTTGCTGGTAGCTCGCGCGGGCAGCCTGGGGTGGCTTTTATAGGGACAGGAGGGAGGGAGGGGTGCCGGGCGACGCGCGGGGGGTGATGGCACGGTAATGGCGCGGGGTTGGCCGCGGTGGGCGGCTCGGTTCACCGGCGCGGCGTGCGGCGCGACTGGCGCCGGGGATTTGCGTGGGGAGCGAGGAGATAGCACGACACGGGGATTGGGGGACAGCTGCAGCAGCGGCTCGGGCGGGAGGCGAGCTCAGCGACGGGCGGGTCGCGGCGGGCGGTGCGGCACGGCGCGGCGCGGCCGTTGGGCGCGGCGGGCGGCGAGCAGAGGCGCGGCTGGCGTGGCGCGCGTGGCGAGCTGAGGCTGGGCAGCGCGGCGGGGGGGGGGGGGGGGTGCAAAGCCGCGCTCAGGGGCGAAGGCCGGCGGCCACTGGCCTGGTGGCTTGCGCCGGTCAGGCATCGCCGGCCACCTGGCCGGTGTGTCGGGCGGGGAGGGGAGAGAGAGGAGGGGTAGAAGGGGTCTGTTTGCGTGTTTGCGAAATTTAAAAAGTTCCAAGGGGCTGGTTGCAAACAGGCTGTTTTCAATTTCAAAAACTTTTGAACATGAAAGGTTTTCAGAATAAAAAGTTCTACAAGTTTGGTTTCAGGCAACACCTCATTTGGCTTGTGGTTTGAAAGTTAATTTAAAAATTCAAAGGTTTTTAGATGTGCCCAATTTCAATTTGAATTTCAACTTAACTTGTTCTAATTCTTTTCACCCTTTTATTAGTTGGTTAAGCATAGGGTTGGGCTAATGATATTGCTTTAGAAATGGAATTATCAGAGTTGTTACAGTACGTTTTAGAGACAAACTAACTTCGATTTCGTGTCTTAGTTTTGATAGATGATGTTCAACAAACATATCGGCCTGAGCTGCTTGATGTTATTTGGAGAGCCCGTACCAAATGGAATCTTATTGTTGGGCGTGTCATGGTTTACAACCTTATATACTTTTCATATCTTGGATGTTTTCTCACTCCCACACCACACACTTGACTCGCACTGTATCCACGGCCATGGCGGCCGCGCTCTCGCCGCCGCTCCTCCTCCTCGCGGTCCTCCTCCTGACCACCGCCGGCACAATCCAATGCCACGGGTACAAGCGCCACCACCACCACCAGACCGACGGAACCAGGAGGCCCAAAAAGGCTGCCGCCGCGGACGCTAGGCCACCGCCCGACACCGCTCACCACGCCATCTGCCAGAAGACCCCGCACCCGGTCTCCTGCCTCGCGGCCGTGGCCTCGCACCTCGACGCCGTCGCCAGCGCGAGCGCGAAGGCGGCCGAGGCGTCCGCTGTTTCTGTACAGCTCCTCCCGGCGAACGTGCTCTCCGTCGCGCTCGCCTCCCTCCGCGGCGCGGCCTCGGCGCTGTCCTCGCTCTCCCCCGCCGTCTCCACGCTCTCCGCGCCGTCCGCCTCCCCCGCGGGCGCCCCGCTCCGCCGCGGCGCCGCGCAGGACTGCCAGGAGCTCCACGCCGCCTCGCTGTCCTCGCTCTCGCGGTCGGCCTCGCTGCTCGCGGCGCCCGGCGAGGGCCTCCCCGCCGTGCGCGCGCACCTCGCCGCCGCGCTCGCCAACAAGGCCACCTGCCTCGACGGGCTCGCCGGCGCGTCGGCCGGCCTGGGGTTGGCCGGCCTCCTCGCGTCCCTCGACGACGCGTACGAGCACGTCTCCAACTCGCTCGCCCTCGTCGCCCGGGGCGGCGGCGTGTCGGCCGCCGGCTTCGCGAACGCCGTGGCCAAGGCAGTTCACAACCGGCGGCTGCTCCAGGATGACGACGACGACGGCGACAGCGGGGACGATGACAGCAGCAACAACGGCGACGGTGACAGTAGGAACGCCGACCAGCCGGCGGCCACGGTGATCACGGTGGCCAAGGACGGGACGGGGAACTTCCGGACGGTGGGGGAGGCGGTGGCGGCGGCGCCGAACAACAGCCGGGCGAGGACGGTGATCCGGGTGAAGGCCGGGACGTACGAGGAGAACGTGGAGGTGCCGCCGTACAAGACGAACATCGCCCTCGTCGGCGAGGGCCACGACACGACGGTCATCACCGGCAGCCGCAGCGCCGCCGGCGGCTGGACCACCTTCCGCACGGCCACCTTCGGTAAATCAAATCAACATCCTAACCACAAGTCCACAACACTTATCTGAACACACTTTACATTTCATTCACCTCGCAAGATGCGAAGCACAAGCATCCCTCGCTAGTCCGTCGTAGCTGCCTGCTGCCAGACCCGGCCGGCAGCTGCATTGCAGACGCCTCGTCGCCTTGCGTCTCTTCGGTGCAGTGCATTTGCATGTCTCGATGCAGGCACACATGCATGGTCTCGACGTGTCAGTGTGACGCATGTGGTCTTCAGACTGTCAGACACGCAGAGTAGATAATGCGGGTAATATAAATTCTAGGGCATGTTTAGTTCCATGGATCATGACCAGATTAGGGATGGGGTCTAAGCCTGACGGAGGATTTAGAATTTTAGATCGATGTGGGAGCAGGGCTGCATGCATGGGATGGGACCAGGATCCAGAGGTTTGAGTCGGATGTTTCTCCTAACTGATCACGTGACACGAGACACGCTCATGGCCATGGAGACCTCGCCAATTCGACAAGGAGTCGCTGACAAAACAACTCTCCTTTTGGCCATGTCCACGAGCGCCGCTCGCGCAGGCACCGACGGGGAGTGACACCAGTGCTCCACGCCATGCCATCGTGCTCGCTGATCGCCACTGGCCGAACTAACGCCAAAACTACGCGCATGTGATCCTGGCAGGCGTCTCCGGCGAGGGCTTCCTGGCGCGCGACGTCACGTTCCGCAACACGGCGGGCGCGGGCGCGGGCCAGGCGGTGGCGCTGCGCGTGAACGCGGACCTGGCGGCCGCGTACCGGTGCGGCGTGGAGGCGCACCAGGACGCGCTGTACGCGCACTCGTTCCGCCAGTTCTACCGCGAGTGCGCCGTCTCCGGCACCGTCGACGTCGTCTTCGGCGACGCCGCCGCCGTGCTGCAGGGCTGCGCGCTCCTCGCCAGGGCGCCGCTGCCCGGCCAGTCCGTCGTGCTCACGGCGCCGGGCCGGGGCGACCCCAACGAGGACACGGGCATCGCCGTGCACAACTGCACGGTCGCGGCGGCGGCGCCCCTGCCCGCCGGCACGCGCACGTTCCTGGGCCGGCCGTGGGGCGCGTACGCGCGCGCCGCGGTGATGGACTCCTACCTGGGCCAGATCGTGGACCGGGAAGGGTGGGCCGATTGGCCCGGCGCCGAGCCCGGCCGCGGGGACACCGTGTTCTTCGGCGAGTACGGGAACGGCGGGCCGGGCGCGGACACGGAGGGGCGCGTGGGCTGGGCCGGCGTGCGCCAGATGGACTACGACGAGGCGGCCCAGTTCGCCGTCGAGAACTTCATCTACGGCGACGAGTGGCTCGGCGCCACCTCCTTCCCCTACGACGACGACGTCTGAATTAACCTTGCTGTGTAAAATCTCAAGAACGCAACTGTTAATTACAAGTTACTGTGTACCGTATGCTTACCCATCAGGGGTCAGTAAGTTTTGCTTGTGTTCCAGTGCAGTGGAAATGTGGAATTGGAATGGCTTCCTGTTCTGATCTGGAATGTTTTGTTCTGTTGGAGAGCATCTCTCATTCTGAATTGTGAATTTTCCTTTTTCATTCATGCCCTGTTCTGTTTGCCGCTTATGATTCCCATGGGATAGGAAATGATTGTTTCGTGAAACTACGCATTCAGGAAACCCCTGTTTGGAGCAAGTGAAGGCTTTCTGAACCCTAGAGAGCTGAAAACTGTGTACTCTTGAAATTCTATCTTCCAAACTGGATTTAATTATACTCCCTCCGTCCAGAAATGTAAGGTATTTTGGTTTGTCCTAAGTTAAAATAGTCCAAGTTTGACCAACTTTATAAAAAAGAGTAATAATATTTTGAAAGTCAAATGAGAATAAGTAGATATATTATGAAATATATTTTCATAATTTACATGTTAATCTTTTTCTCTATAAATTTGATCAAAGTTAGACTACTTTGACTTAGAACAAAGCAAAATGTCTTATATTTCAGAACGGAGGGAGTATGTTCATACATAATTACCCTTAATTTCAACGACAAACCAATGGAATCGCGACAAACTCTAGAAACTCTAGTCTTTGCTAAAGCCAAAAAGACTTTCTTCTTGAGCCTGATAATTGATGCTGACAAGGTATGAAAGGATAAGGAGATGGCCCGCCGATGTCTCCAACGATGTCGACATTCACAACGCCTCCAGCTTCAGACTCACATGGCCCCATGAGGGTCTGGCATTAACAAAGGACAGAAATATTCTGGTCATCAACCGACACCAGAAACCTTTCTTTCAAGTAATTTATTTCCTGTTGGCGTGTTTCCAACTTCCCAAAGATTAGCAGCGAATGCTGTTGCCGGCTGAAGCCTGAAACGCATTGCTACAATGTGCTATTCACAGTCAGATGAGCAACAGAGGTCAAATATTGCAGTGAACCGCAACTGTATTCCTGCAATCCAATAAACTTGTTGCATATGGCATTCCCTGATCAGATATTAGATCTCATTTTCTCATTTCTACACACATGAAATTATGCTATAAACATTGTCATCCTTGCAGAAAGTGATTCTGTAAAGCGAGTCTGCTTCAGCAGTACACTGAGAACAATATCATTTTTTTTTCTTCCCAAAGCTATGGACAGAATCTGACGAACTAATATCAGTAACTAAGTGCAACACCTTGCATACACGCACTTATTCTTGCATAACATCATTTTACATAATTATGCTCACATGATTAGTTTCATGCTCAGAGCTGCCTCTTCTGATCACCCTTAAGCTGAAGAACATCAACGTCCTCGAAAACCTGAAGAGTCGCCAGCTGGATGAAATCAGTGACCTGAACTCCCACGGGCCTACAGTATCAGAAATCACAGCATAAGGAGGATTTTTTTCCCCTGAAGAAACCGGCAGGAGTTCTTCTAATCATATTATTACAGAACAGTAGAACAAAGATGCAAAATATTTGCATCAGAGATCACCCGTTTCTCAACCTTGCCAGTTGCCAACACACCGAGAACCAATATGCAGAATATTCAGAAATTCAGATGCTCACCATGGGAAGCAGGCCTTCTCCGGCAACCTTATTCCTAGCCTGGGCCCTTCGTCATACCCTTCGCAGATCATCTCCCCGTTCTCATCTCTGTAGCAGAGGATCCCTCTGAATTGATCCTCAAATACCTACCAGTTACAAGACCAGATTAGAACAAGATCAAGCTACTGCGCACACTTTCTTTATCATGTATTCCTGCATGCGAATGAAGAACTGCTGATCATGTTCTACTCCATGTGTATGTGCCTACCTTGTTGTTGTCTGTCGCAGGAGTTAAGGAGAGGTGTGATGAAGAAGAAGAACTGCTGCCATGTGCAGAGGTGCTGAACCTGAAGGCTGCCTTCCTTGTGCCAGACCTTGGGCTGATAATGGCCATGGAGGAGGAGGAGGTGGAAGAAGGGTGATGATGGCAAGGCATCCTGGCTGCCATTTTGGTTTCTGGTGAAAAAAAAGCAAGGTGTACCTACCCCAAACTACAAATGGGGACTCCTGCCCTCCACTAGGCTGAGAAGTATACATATAGGAGATGGACATGGCAGCATTCTACTTCCATTTAAACTATATTTCAAAGACTCAAACAAGGAAGGTGTTGGTACTTGGCAGCACATCGTTGTTGATGGAAGAGGAGCAGGGTGGAGATGTCAATCATATGTGGGGAAGGCCGAAGCTGTCAATGGTTTTGGTTGCCGCACGCCATCTCTTGCCTCGTTGAGCTCGGCGGGCCCGGCCATTACCTCACAAACATTATCGCCACAGTTGTTGATTGATAATGGAGTACTGTATTCCTTAATCGAACGCCAATGGCTTTGTGACTAGGTTTATCCGGTGACGTCGAGGACTTGTTAAAGAATTGCATGTACACACCAATTACCAAGGGGGTAACGGTCAAAATCTGGTGGCCATCTTCTTGTCTGAGAGGACAAGCTGTTTTAATTTTTTTTTGAGGGAAGACAAGTTGTTTTCATTGTTATATTTATATTGGTAATCCTATTTGTTATACCCATACATAAAAAATGGTACTGTTCCTATTTGCACTGCCGCTTTCAATGAGTAATTCCTCGAGAGCGCTACGTCAATAGGCACAATAAGTCATGACTGATTTGACTGACCAATGGACGTTCGAGAACCGCAGGCATAATTGGAACTAATTCGATTAATTAGCCTCCATAATTTTCATGGCATGGTCTTAACATTTCAGGGTCTCATGATATGACATGCATGCTTTTCCCCATATTTCCCTAGTAATTTTTTTTACTCTCTGCTTTCTTGCCAACAAATTACTCGGCAATGCTCTTGCCTCCTTTTTTCCAAAAAAAAAGGAGGGGATTCTGTTGGTTTTTGAACAGACCGGTTCATACATTGTTAGTTTTTTTCTTGCTAAAAACATTCAGAGTTTCAAACAGCCAGTCACTCTTGACAGGAGGAGAATAAGGTATATGCACAGTAATATAATAATAATAATTATTATTATTATTATTATTATTATTATCGCGTTTAGGTTCCTTACGCGGAAGGTTCTCGTATTTATATCTTTTAGGAGAAGAAGCTAGTATACATATCTTTTGCGTTTAGGTTCCTTATGGGAGAAGAAGCAGCTCTCTCTACCAGGCGATCAAGGTAATTATGATCCTTCTGTTTAGTTACTTGAACAGTGATGGTTGCTTCCATAACAGTTAAAATACATGAACAAGGTGCTTGCGAAGTTGTTTTCATTGTTAACTGTTATGGAAGTTGTTTAGTTACTTGAACAGTTGTTTTCAAGTGAGCTTGCGAAGTGGTTTACCAACAAAACAACATGTCTTATTTGGTATTGAAAGGAACCCTTGATCGTCTAGGTGCGGGAGATGGGGTGGTCCTTGAGGACGATGCTGACGTCGCCGAAAAGGTCGACGGCCACCGAGCTCGATCTCGTCCTTGACGGCAAGCCTACTGTGATTACTCACGATCTAGCCAGACAGAGACCTGCTCCTGAACTTTTTGCCATGTGCTGCACTACATGACTCCGATCCGCAGCCTAACATAATGTTTGTGTTCAATGCATGTCACATCTCCACCCTATTTATATATGACTCTGATCTGTCTGCAACAGGTCATCGTCCAACCCAAGCGGCTTCTTTACCATCGCCGCCAAAGCTCTCAACCGGATCCACACACGACGAAGTATCATGCATGGTGCTAGCTCTGTGCGGTCAACACACGAAGTGCTTGCTTGGAATGCGTGGCACCCGGGAATCAGACATGGCGACACCGGAAGCTTGCTCAGCTGTGTGTGGGCTACCTTGTGCGGAGGGCTGCCGCTGGGGCACGATGATCTCGTGACCTGGTTCTCTCTGTAGATAATTTGGTCTACAGAAGTCTGAGGGGTGGTGAGCCGACATGTTATGTTCCTGGTAGCCTGAACCTGATCTGTGTTAGACATGGAGCTGCTGGAGAGGAGCTAGACTGGGATTAGCAAGGTACTGGGGAAGGGAAGCAAGAGGTGTTGGTGCGTGTAGCTTCAGATCTTCAGTGGACTGCACAACCTTTTCTTTTTCGCCGATGATGAGCTTAGAACTGTTTCCTATGACTACGAGATTCCTGTATTCGCACAGAAGATTGTGTTTCTTCTTCTCCAAATAAAGTTTTACGAATTAGAATGGCTGGACGGTGGAGTTGCTGCAAAGCCTAAATATAATATTTGCCAAAGTCCAGAGAGGCTTTATTTTCTTCTTTGAGCTGATTATGGAACCCACATGGAAAAGTGGATAGAGTTGTTGCAATATAGACACTTGCTTCCTACGTCCACTACAAGTTACTTGCACCTATGCAGGCAGCAAATTTAACATGAAAATTGCTATTCAATAACCCGTATAAGATCAGAAAACTGACCAGAAGTCCAGAATAAAAGTATAAAATTGGCCAAGAGCAAGCCTACTACGACATATTTTCAAGCAAACCTTCACTGAAATTATGAAAAAATCTATTTTCCTTGCCAACCCAAAAGGAAAAGAATCTACATGGCCGATGTTCCCATGGAGAATGCAATAGTTATGAACATGTGGGAAATAGAACTAATTTCGCACAAAACGAGGGGGGAAATTTAGATTATAAATAAGTGCATAGCTTTTTTAGATAATGATATAAGTTCATAGCTTGAAGGGTGGTAATCAATAATTCAAGGCAACATATAAGTTGGATTCAAAAAAATTTCAACATGCCAATTATAAGCAATCGCAAGAGAGTTGTAGAACAATCTGATTGCTGAAATTCGGTGCTTTGTAGATAGGTCATAAATGGCTTCATCCACGGGTGCCTGTGCTGTTGTGCATAATGCAGATGCAGTCCATAATCATGCTGCCTGATGTCATTAGTTTTCTGAATAAACGTTGAGTTTTTTGTTACCCTCTCCATGGTACTCAACTCAAGTCAAGCAACTAATCCGATCTCTCTTCTCTCTTTTGTATGCAAAGCCAACCAAAGTGATGTACAGGTGTGACGAAATAGCTTCACCTGGAGGCTGGAGCACCTTTCACAGTCTGTGTATCTTTAATAGGCCCATATGTCTGCGAGGGAGACTGGCGACCACCTTGGTGTATTGCAAAGCCGATCCTACAGTGTATGAGCTATTGCTTACCAGTGGTGAGCCAGACCTGCACCTGAACACTTGTTGTCATGCATGTGCTGCACCATGACTCCATAGCCTAGCAGATTGCTAGTGCTCGCTGCATGTCACAATTCCACCCTATTTATCATGCACCCCCTTGTTTGTTTCCCCCAAACTTCTGTCCGGTGTCCAATAGTTCATCCCTTCTTGTTTTTTTTAGATTTTTCCAAAGGCTTGGCCGTACGGGAAGGTGCGCGTAGGTATAGATTGATAGGAAACTAGGAATAATATGTTTATTGCTCAGCGGTCTCCCAGTCCCAGTTCCAGTCAGCCTCTTTCCCGCCATTGCAGGAGCTTTCTTGCGGTGGATGTGGATCCACACCATGAAGCACCCGGATGTTCCATGAGATGTCTGATGAACGCATGAGCTGCTGCTCCGGAATGCGCGGCATTGGGAAACGGCTCGACACAACCTTTTTCTCGATGACTCGCGATGACTCGACACAAAGGAACTCAAGTGGAAAAATAGATATAGCTGTTGGGTTACACAGCAATGCAACACATATACTTCCTTCCTATGTTCACTACAAGCTAATTCCACCTGTGTAGCCAGCAATTTTAACACCAAAGTTGCTATCAAAAAATGGTATAAGATCAGAAAGCTAACAAACATTTCAGAATAAAATAATAAAATGGTAAAAAGCAAAGGATCAAAATTTCTATTTTCTTGTCCCAACAAAAAAAAACATCCACATGCCCACTGTACCCATGGAGAACACAATAGCTATGAACTTGTTTGAAATGAAACCAATTTGGCATGAAATGAGGTAGGAGATTTGGATTGTTTATAAGTAAATAGTGTGAAGGCTGATGTTCAAGGGAACACCGTTGGATTAAAAATGATTTTTTTTTCAAAACGCCAATTATAAGTAACCACAAGAGAATCATACAACCAATCTGACTGCGTTGTAGGTAGTCTTAAGTCTTAAACGGCTTCGTATACAAGGGTGCTTGTGCTGTTGTGCAGAATGCAGTCCATTATCGTGCTGCCTGATGTCACTGGTTTCCTGAACAAACAGGAAAACAATTTTTGTTACCCATGGCTACTCAACTCAAGACAAGCAACTAATCTGATCTCTCTTATCCCTTTCATATGCAAAGCCGAGCAAAGTGATGTACATGTCTGATGAAATAACTTCAACTGGAGGCTCGAGCACCTTTCACAGTTTGTGTACCTCTAATGGGCCCACATGTCTGCAAGGGAGACTGGTGAGATGGGCCCACATATTTATCCTGTAGTGTAACAACAACTAATGTGACTACTGACGAGTACAACCACTTAGGTGTTGCATAGCCGATCCTATCGTGTGTGAGTTACTGCTTACCAATGGCCAGCCATACCTGCTGCTGAAAACTTCTTGTCATGCATGTGCTACCCCATGGTTCCACAGCCTAACAAATTGGTAGTGCTCACCGGACGCCAAGCTGCCACCCTATTTATACAAACAAATCCTTATTTGTCTCCCCTCCAAACTTCTCCCTCGCGTCCAATAGTTCATCCCCTTCCTGTTTTTTGAGATTTTCCGAAGGTTTCGAGAGTGCCATTTCTACATGGGAGTGTGCGTCTTTTTTCGCTCAGCGATCTTCCAGTTCCAGCCGGCTTCTTTGCCGTCGTTGCCGGAGCTTTTCACCGGTGGATCCACACCATGTGATGACTGATTGAAAGCGTGAGCTGCTGTTTCGGAATGCGCGGCATTGGGAAGACAGACGCGACCAAAGCTGGTTGTCCTAGGAAACTGCAGCCGCAGCCAACAGGTGGCTCGGGACCGCATTGCGCCTTCTTCCCCTGAGGCAAGGCTTCCAAGATCTCTAATCCTGGTGTGTGTAGTCTTGGGTGTGTTCATGCGAATGCTCAAGGGGTGGCTGTCAGTGACAAGTGCCTAGGCTCGTTGCTAAAGCCCAAAGGCCAAGAGACTCTTCTTTAAGCTGATAGTTGACGCTGACAAGGTCTTCAAGGATGATGCGTGTGCAGGTGCCTCAACTGATGTCGACATGCACAAAGGCCCCCGAAGCTTCATGAGACATGAGAGAGCTGCATTAACAATGTACTGCAGTATATTGACCGTTTCAAATGATTTCTTTTTTTGTGTGGGAATTTCCATGGTTTAGCGGTGTTATTGCCGGCTAAGATGATCTGCAACTCTCTCATGTGTCCGTGCCCTGATCATCCAGATCTCTTTTGAATTGTTTACTTTTTGTGTGCATTTCCATGCTTTAGAGATGTAGGAAGTTCACCTCTTTTGCTCTTCAACTCTCTCATCCTTGCAGGAAGTGCTTCCATTTCATAAGTGTTAAGAACAGTAATTCTGAAGAAACGCAGTGCTAATGCAGATAAATAAACCAAACTATACATGTTCAGAGTCTATGGTGCTAATGCAATGCCATCTCTAAATACACGGCTTCAAATTCAATTCCCAGTTCCATCCCCTTTGAACTAGAGGGAAATGGAACAGGAGGAGCCATATAAGCAACCAAGTCCTACACTTTTGCAGTTATTCTTACACATCACTCTAGACAACTATGCTTACATGATCAGCTCCATGTTCAAAGCTGGCTCTTCTGACCACTCTTGAGCTGGAGAGCTTCGGAGTCCTCGAAAACTGGGAGCGTCGCAAGCTGGATGAAATCAGTGACCTGAACTCCCACAGGCCTACAATTTCACAACATAAGAACAACAGAATTTCTGATCAGACAACACCTTGTTTCAGCCATGCCAACATACCAAGTATGAAGATGAAAGAATGTTCAGAATTCAGATGGATACCATGGGAAGCAGGCCTTCTCTGGCAACCGCATCCCAAGCCTGGGGCCTTCGTCGTACCCTTCGCAGACAATCTCCCCCTTCTCATCTCTGTAGCACACTACCCCTCTCAATTGGTCTTCAAAGACCTATCAATTTGTGTAGAAAACAAATCAGAACAACCAAACTAGAGCCCCTAGCTGCATACCTCCTTGATCATGTTCTACTCCATGTACCTACCTTGTTGTTGTCTGTTGCAGCAGCAAAGGAGAGGTGTGATGGAGAGCCACTGCCATGAGCAGAGGTGCTGAGCCTTAAGGCTGGCCTCCCTATGCCAAGCCTTGGGCTGATCATGGCCATGGTGGAGGAAGGATGGAGATACCATGAGCTCCTGACTGCCATTGATCTGGGCTCTGCTGAGAAGAAAGGTGTTGGGACCTCCAGTATGCTGAAAGGAGTGCATTTATAGGAAATGGACATGGTAGAGGAAGATCCATTAATTCATTGCATGGCTCAATAAGGAAGGTGTTACTTGTAAGTGCAATGAAAGTGTATTTTCGTTTAGGCCTCAGCCCTGTGCGCTCGGAAAGCTACTGGTTTTTTGTCGCCGCATGCCACGTCTTGCCTCGTCGCGTTTGGTGGGCCCCGGCCATGACCTCACAAACATTATCATCATAGTATGTTAATACTTTTTTTTCCCTAATCGACCAGGCACCAATGACCACTTGGGTATCCTATCTGGTGACCTGGACTCAGTAAACAATTGCTTGGCCATCCAATTTTTCAACGGGCAATGATCTAAGCAAAGGGTATGGCAAACTGGCAGTCCTTTTTTCTCTTTGAGCAACTGTGCATTTTCTTAGTCACAAACAAATAAATGTTGAGGCATGTCAAACATGAAAGGTTATCTGACATAATTGGCTACGGCCCTAAAATTCTCTAGTTTATGCAGATTCACATTAAAAATGAGAGAAAAACATGTTGTTTTGTTTCAGGACAGTCTAATGCTGTAGCTTCAAGTCGGTTAGGAGAAGCCATTTCGACTGAAAAAAGAGAGAAAAAATGAAGCAAATAGTTTTTTGACTGATTAGAATAAACAACTCATTGGACCTTTCAAAATGACCTCCAATGCCCCTCTCTAATTCTTCTTCCTCATTTCGGTCCAGAACAAATGGTTTCTCCAACAGAACTTATAAGTTTGAGATTGAGAGATGGGGTTAAGCTTTGTCGTCCAGAGCGAAGCGGCCCGGATCATCAGCTAAGCATCCAAGACAAGTTGTGTTATCTTGTATCCTATAACAACACTCAGCAAACTGTCTATGTCTGGTCGCCAGTTTTGCAGAACCATTTCACGTTGTTCAGCAAGGAACTTGGTAGCTTATCTTGAGAAAAAAAAAGAAAGGCACTCACCCCTAATGACCCAAGGCACGTCTTTATCATGCTGGCTGGCTAATCATTTTCAGTCATCGGATGCTAGATGCTACACAAGCCTACAAGTAGCCGTGACACCTTCGCAGGAAATGGTCTCATTGTTTCATGCTCTTGTCAGGACATGTTGGTTGACGTGTCGTGTCTTGTCAGGCTCAGTCTGTCGCCTTAACCTTTCTGGCAGGGCATCAACATGAACGAGTGGGAAACCGATTCATTGTTTCAGTAGGCTGATCAGTCGTCAGTACCTCTTTGCCTTGATCACCATTCAGGCATTCACTACCCTGCAGTCTGCAGGCGTCGATTCTGAGCATCACATGGGTTCTCATTGCAAGTCATTCAATACTCAATAGTGAACCCAGCCAAATGCCATCATTTTTCAGAAAAAAGATTCGTGGAAAACCAAGCGTTTGCTGCCAAAACTTTACATCACATCAACTGGAACTGTCTGCAGATGGGAGATGGCTACAGCTAACAGAGAGTGAAAGCCGGTCAAGAACTCACATCGGCAGGGAATCCACACGTGTACGATGTAGCAACGCCTACCAGCACATTGTGGTGAGCTACACAATGTGATGGCTCCAAATATTCATGGTAGCACATGATCACCTGCAGCAACCACCAACACGCACTTCGGATATGTCTAGCACAGATGTCATATAGAAAAACTGAACCGGTAGATATCACATTTTGTATGCACAAAAGAGAGACCCTGATAGAGATCCAGATACAAACTTTTCAAACCGCAACTACTCCCTGTCCTGAGCACCCTGAGTCCCTGATGCAATCCAGGAAAAAAAAGGAGAAGCAGAAAAGAGGAAAAAATACACATCAACTGATGTGCAACAGGTTCCGAGAAGCAGATTAGTAGATTAGGCCATGAACTGGAATTTGGTCAGACTAACTTCCTATCTTTGTACTCCACGGGGTATACTGCGTCTTCAGCAGTCAGGTTCTGCCTCCTGCAGTTGTTTCCTCATGCTGATGGGAGGAGCATGTGTCTTCACTTCACCGTTCAGGAGGGATCGCAGCGGCGGACACGCCTTTCTGGGTGGATATGGCGGAAGCGAGAGCAACTGGCATCAGGCAGAGCCTCTTATTCTGAAGGTACTGCATTGCGCTGGTGATGCTTGTTTCCATTAGCTTGACCACCTCTTCCTCAAAGGCTAAGGCATCTTCTGAGTCTTGTGCGTCCAGCAGTCCTTGTGCATCGGTTGGAGCTGACAGAGGTTGACCGTGGCAACCCTACATGAATCATGACAGTGGATGAGTGGATTGAAGTGAACTACTGGTATCTCAATGTAATATTCAGGAAGCAATGCAACTACAGTGCAAGTGGAACTATAGGACTGTTCGTAGTTGAAGTTATTTGAGGCATTGCAATTGGACATACAAATGAAAAGATGTGAAGTCTGTAGAGGCAATTATAGAACAACAATGCAAGGATTCATGGAAATTGTAGAAAAAAGAAGGTTAGGCACCTCAGTTTGGGATTCTGTGAGAAGGGGAAGAACTGCTCCGGGAGCTCCTAGCCTACTCATGCTCAAGACCTGAAACCAAGCAAGTTCATCGTCTGGAAATGGAAAGCTACCAGTGCTTGTTTCAAAAACTGTTCACAACCATACCTTGACCTGAAGCTGAAGAAATTTCACATAATCAATTATTTCATCCAGCATGGATGCCTTGTCTGCCTGCTTGCATAAAAAAAGATTTGTCACGTTATTTTTATTTGAACAGTTAGTTTCAAAGCAAGGTAAACTGCCTTTCTTTGGTATGCTATTTAACCCAAATTAAACAAGTTCAGAATCAACAGCAACATGGGATTTGAATGAGTGGTGTTTCGTTGGAATGTAGCATTTAGTTCAATTCGGAAGTAGATCTGAAAACTTTCCAGTGTAATACATCCAGTCCAAACGTGGCCTAAACATCTATTTCTTTAGAGCTGCAACCACAGTGGACTGAACCAATGGCAAAACAGGTAATGAATATTGTTGGCCCCAGCAGATCAAATGTTGGATCCAGTATGTTTGTAGAGTTAAAAACTTTAAACTATTTACTCCAAAAAGAACCTGAAATTCAATAATTGCTCGCTTCTATTGTCTTACTAGGTAGTTTTTTTTTAGCACCCAGGAAAGTTGCTGGTCATTGTATTGAGGAAATGTTATTAGCTCAATGACCGATTCTAATAACTGTAATTGCAGTTGCAATATGAAAATGCATGGCACAAGTTAAACAAAAACCAAAAATGTACCTTATTGGAATTAGGGACAAGGTCCTGCAGATTTTTCATCCTATCTGAAATTTTTTCTCTGCGAAGCTGCAGAAAAATAAGAAATTGCAGTTAAAAATTTAAGCTGCAGGTAGCAAGCGAAACAAATAATTCAAAAATATTAAACATCTCTTCAATTTGTCCTGAAGTGGAGTGACCTCACAAAAGAACTCACCCGTTCAGCAATACTATGAGGATCAGTTGCCTGTCCACGACGAGCCCTTACTCGTGGCTTCATGCCGACGCCATTTCCAGCTGAATTTGCTTGGTTTTGTACATCAGAAGGATGGCTAACAGGACGTTCACTTTTATTTTCATTGACCAATGAAGGCATCTAAACATTGGCAAATAGGAACCCTAAGTCAGGTACAATCTGATGAAAGGCAGCACAAAAGTAATACAGTAACCGAGGAGAATGTATTTTTTTTCTAAGAGAAAAGGTAAAAAAACCTGTTGAGGAATCTGAGCTCCTTGTGTTGTGGTGACTGCCATCTGGTTACGAGCAGTGAAAGCAGGGATAGGCACATTACACATTGGATTTTGCTCCTGCAGTATGGAAGTCGAGTTACTGGTACAGTCCGAACGAACAGTAAAATGCAGTTGCAGATATTGTTCTTTAGAGGTACTGTTTGAAAATTAAACCCGCTTTTGAGTCTTGAAACCAATGGCAGCTAGGTTTGTTTCCTGGACACTAGAAAACGAGGGAAGCCTACTACTGATAAACTCTTTGCTATCCTGTATTCATATTCAAAAAGAACCCAAAATTAACTGAATGAGATAGATAACGTAGCAGCTATATATATGTATGTTTTTCTTTTGAAGAAAAAGACATTTCTGCAGTGAGCATTACATGTAGTGATGCCAAGGCAGCATTGTCAAATACTGAGATGTTCCTGTTTGGATGGCTTGTTTTGTTCAAAATAGCATCACTTTGTGCCCCTTGGAAACTGAAAGCTTCTATATTCACTGGTTCCATGAATGAAGGATGATTTTGGAATGTGGGACATAAGGTCGAGGCTGAAGACACAGCATTGACATCAGCGAGAAACACGGAAACTTCACTGCTGTTACTATCAATTGAACTGGATAAGGCACGAGGCATTTCTGAAAGGCAAGATGTATTCAGTTGCTGATGAAATCCTCCTGGTGTTGAAGTGCGCTGAAGCACCCGTGGGTTCACTAAATTACTCTCCAGATTGCCATTGTTCTGCAGTTGTTGAAGCTCCAGAAGATTTTCAGGAATCTTATCCCTAGATAGAATCTCACCAGGTAACAGATCAGCTTGTCCAGTACCCACATAGGTCAATCGCTCGTTTGTAAGCATAGCGGAGTCCTGTTCATGCCCACTGAATTTTAAACTGTGATCTGATCTAGCTGTCATGAAATAGCTTGAAGGTGGCATGCTTCCTTCTCCAAATGATTCCACTGAACCATCAGCCAAACTGTAGCTCTCAGAGGCAGAATTGACAGGCCATGGTGAGAAGTAGGAACCAGAAGAGTAGTCCATGTTAATCAACAGAAATGCAGTCGCAACCTCTTCCCAGAATGTTCTTTAGAAAATGGCTTCTAGAGACTTAAAAGTATCGACAGCTGACAAGCTGGTGATGCCTACATTCAAAAAGAGAAAATCAGTTAATTATGAAAGACAATCTTAGATGGCCCAAATGTTTCCTTTTATACAAAGGAAGCACATAATGATGCTAAAAGAACAGGTGTCAGCTAACCACAGATTGCATGCATGGACCAATAATTAAAAAAATGTAACAAAATGTTCCTTGGGAGCTTAAAGATCTTGAAGAAACATATTATGGGAACATGCGTTAACCACTCAAGGAAGCCAATACTAAAATATGCCTGCGTAATTTAAATTATTGTGTTTACTGCATACAGTTGACAGGTGCCCCTCAAAGCCCCTCAGGTCCTCAGCGCATGTCACTGTCATGTTCATGATAGTCAAGCATAGAATTTTTCTACCGGTGGGGGGATTGAATTTTTCGGTAGTTTGGATATTTTCCATTGGAACATGAAAAGTTGGGATGGACAGCCAAATCAAGCATATAGTACTTCATTACTTGCTGGTGGCAGAACTGTTAGAAAAGAGGAATAGATGAATACAATTACTAATGGCAGCACAACGTAAAAGCTTTATATACAACACAAGCTTACGCCCTGAGCCGTTCTTCATCATAAAACAGATACTATATGACAAGTAAAAGCATAATTGAAGTTCCAGCACTCATGTTAAATAAACTATTCTTCTTTGATCACGGTGGCAAGTGAACACAACTTCACAGCTCTGTTCTGCAATCAAGTCGGCATTGATTCTCTTGGAACAAAGCAACAGCCAACAAGTGACTCAGACATTCATTCATTATAACAAAACGATAATTAGGCAATATTATCATCTATTTTGTTACTGTCTCACTGACACGGCTGAACGAATACGAGCCTATGATCGAACCCACTGAATGCCTAAGCAACTAATGCTACCCTCAATTGCTCGAATGGTAATTCACATTCTTCTGTATACTTATACCAGCTTATTTTCTCATCAATCAGTAGTCAGAGAAAGCTAAACTGCTACAGCAATCATTTATCGCAGACACTACAGTAACACTTTAAAGCCCCTGAATGTCCACCATAAAAACTCATAACTAGGCTATCAAGAAGCATTTATGCCTTCTGGTTTGTGCGAAACAGAACGTTGTCAGCCAATAAACCGAGACATACAGACAAGAGCGGCTGATATCACGCGCTCTACAACCAAATGTAATTCCTCTCACATCTGTATGGTAAAAATCCATCAGAAAACACCCTTATTAAGAATCAGGGCCACGAAATCGCTTCTTGTTTCCCCCCTTTCCCTTCTTTTCCCTCTAGGATACAAATTTAGGCAGCAAGAATAGGTTGCGCGAACAAGAAGATAATTTTTTTCACTTTGCAATATAATCATCCGCATGCATCTACGAAGTTCTCGGAACAAAGAAAATGATCACGAACAAAGAAAGCGAACCGCGATCAGAATATAACACCCGCATCAATCAATCCCATGCGATAGTCCATCTCCATCTGGACCATCTATGACATTGTTCTCGCCCCTTTGCGACACAAACTAATAAACCCCTCCAAGAAACGGCGATCACCAGGCCGCCACAGAGGGCACGCGCCACGGGCGACCGAAACCCCATCAAGAACAGAGCCAGGACGGCACAGAAAGCATGTAGCAGGGTCGTGCACATGCAGTGAATCGCTATCGAAAGATCACGGAAAGTCGGAGCGTTTAAAGGGGGGAAGAACCAGAGTACCAGACTGAACACTTACCAGGGAGAAGGGGATTGCGATTGCGATGAGCGCCGCAGTGAAGCTGCCGGTGCGGGGACTGCTGGAGGAGGATGAGAGAGCGGAGGTGACTCGGGTGAGGAGGAGGGGAGAAGGAGAGGAGGGGAGGCGGCGGTTTGGGCGGAGGAGAAAAAGGAGGTGGCTTTTGCGGTCTTGCTTGCCGGGGGCGGACACTGGAAGACGCGTTGGACTGCTGAATTTCTGACGCTGAGCCAGCGGGTGCAGTGCAGCGCGGCGCTAGCAGGAAAGCCACGGCAGTTGGTGACGCTGCCTCTTTTGTTTATCAGTACCCCTCTTTTTGTTCATTTCTGTACGCGTCCTTTTTTTCTCGTTTTTTGGGGCTGGATGGATGGAATGGGTTGGGAGGAACATTTGACGTGTATTTTTTTTCCGTGTTATCGTCTCTCATGAAATCACTTGTGGGGCTGTAAAACATAGTATTTTGTAAGTATTATGTTATTACAGTAAGCTGCTAATTGATATGTTGCGATAGTTATGTTTGATGCATGTTTTATGAGATGGTATTGGCATTTCCGCATTTGCCTTTGTGCATAATTAGCAAATATGAAGATGAGTTTCGCTGAAATAAACATATTTGAGGATGCCAGCTCATATATAAAAGGTAGATATCGCTTCACACGTATAGCTAGATATAAGATATATACGTTTATACAATAATACTTGTCGACACCTACGCATCGGTGTCGGAAGGTGGCAACGCTTGCACGTACAAAACGCCACGGCACGTCCAAAGAGTCTTATCATGTTAAAATTTAGGCACGGTGGTGTATAGCTAGATACATGTTATACCAACTTGTTTCGTCTTTGCAGAATACATGACGATTTGATATGACGTGTATTGATACTCTTTATTTTGATGTAAATAATACCGATACTCTTTCTACTACTAAAAACAATACCACGAACAAAGCCCACAGTATTTTTTTAATTTCTGACGTCGTCTATTTTGGAACGAAACAAGGAGGTTTTCCTTGCGAAAACAAAATTTCGGTGTAAAATGGGCAAACCGAGAGGGCCGGAACGCGACGCCACAGAAACCATGCTCATCCTCTTCCCCTGTCACGGCGCGAGTCGCGCGCCGATGAGCCAGCCCCTTCCTTCTCCTTCTCCCTCTCCCCCCTCCCTCTCTGACCAGGCAGGCTTCCGCCGCGCCGTCGCTGTGCGCGCGGGCCCCGCGTCCGGGCCCCGCATTTGGCGGCACCTGCGGCGTGCGGTACGCTGTTCCGTTTGTTCGCCACCTCGGACAAGCCAGCCCCGCTAATCATGGTTCGGTTGCGGCAGCAGCAGCTGGTTGCTGCGCGCCCCTACCCGAAAACAACAAACAGAGCCGCCGCCGCTGAACAACCCCTAATCCCCTTCCCTTGATCAGCAATTCATCTCCTCATAATCCACTGGACCCCCGGAAGGACGGGCCGTGAGCCGTGACGGTGGGTAAATTAAGCGCGCCGTGGACCCCGTCCCTCCACGTGTCCGGCGTCCATTGGCCGCGAGCCGGTTGAAGCGGCGCCGGTTTGAGTTTGACCCGCGCCTGGTTAGTCTTTAATCAACGCGGGTTTGAAGCGGTAGTTGCTGCATGCGCGCGGGCACGTCCGCGTCCAGGCGCGCCGGGTTTTACTTTTACCGGGCAACCCTGCGGCGGCGGGAGCCCGAGTCCAGCGCGCCGCCCGCACCGCCCTCGCGGCGCCGGGCGCCCGGGAGACGCGGGCGTGGCCGGCCGGGCCGGGAATTGTGGCCTGGGAATGGATTGGATGGGGTAACCGGCTAACTAACCTACCTTTTGACTGGGCACGGTTGGGCCGGGGGATTAGTTTAGCCTGGAGGGGGCGGGTCGTGCGGGCAAGTGGCGGCGGCAGGTTCGATCGGGTTGGACGATTTTTCGGGTGGTTCGGGTCAGCTAATCACGCGGGAATTGCCATCGCAGCGCTTGCACGCAAAGCATGGTAGTAGTAGGCTTTTCCTTTTCCTTTTCCCCCACCGAGCGAGCATAGGAGCTGCGTCAGTGATGCTAGATGGGTGATGACTGATGAGTGTGTTTGGTTGGCTGATCCGCTGCCGATCATTCGGGAACGGGTAGGGGCGTTGGTTTGCGTGATGGGGGCGGCCTAGCTACATCGCGTCGTTGACCACGGAAAATCGGCACGGCGGGTGGGGGTTCGGTTTGGCCGCATGGAGTAGGATCGGAGCGGTTTACGCTGGTGGATTTCGCAGATTTGGGATCGATGCTCCAAGCTATGAAGGTTCCTTGCTCATCTTCTGACGGTCCGCCACTCTGCCGGCACGCGCGGTTCGGAAAGCTCACCGCCCGGCCCATTCTGTTTTCGTGGCCCAAGCCATCTTCCTCCACAGTCCGTCCATATGTTACAGACCATGTTGGGCTCCAAGGCCCAAAGAGCTGGTCCGTTCAGGTCAGCCCGTTTCCCCAGCAGTATTTGAGTTGGCCGGCCCATTAGTGAGTCCGGAATGCAGATTTCGTTTTCCAGTTCCGCGGTAATGCCCCTTCGCCTGGAAAAACGGTTTTAGTTACCATAAAAAAAAATCTCAAAAAAAAGGTTTTAGTTTCGCAGAAAAGAGAGAAAATAAAAAAAAAATTCAGATAGTGGCTGTATATCCAGTGTGTCCGCTCGGAAACATCCACTTGTGCCTCTTCCTGCACGACACGCGGCAGCAGGTTTAGCCGCCGGCCATCGGACTACAAGTGTCAGCAAGACTGCAAGGGCTACCAGACCCAAACGCATGCACGCTACTGCCTCACGTACATCAAATGAAAATCCTAGAAGGAAAACGTGGGGATGCCATGTCCCCGTCGGGACGCCGAAGCTACTAGCGACGACGACAGTGGCGTCCGTACGCTGAAATGTCCATGTCCTATCTGCGCGTCTGTTTATCCTCAGACCTCAGTGTGCTGCATTCGGTTGGGTGTACCGAGTATCCGCTAGAGCGCAGTAATTTTTTTTTAAAAAATTGAGGCAGTACTTGTTTTTTTGCATCGAGTGATAGATGCACAGACGGCCTATATAGTTGTACAACAAACTCTCCTACGTCAAGGAATACCTGTCCTTTGCTTGCTAACTCCTCCTGCCCTGATGGACTATTCATTCAGTTTGGTGTAGGGGCGGATCTAGGGGGGGGGGGGGGGGGGGGGGGCTAGGGGATAGTCCCCCTACCTCCCTAAAATCAATGATACTCCAGCCCGTCTCTATTTTTGGAAAAAAAATGAAGAAGAAGAGGGCAGGAATAAGAATAGAAGGGGAGGAAGAAGAGAAGTAAGATGAGCCCCCTCTTCACTTGTCCGCTAAATTTGCCACTGATCTGCTAAGCAGTGGACACAAACGAAGAGCAGCGAGGATCTATGCGGACGACGTCGACGTGGAGCCATCGGCACACCTGGGCCATCCATCATTGTCCCGTCCAAACACCCCGTCAACGATAAAATTGAAGTTCGAAATGCTTTCGGCAAGGCCGTATCAGTTGCCCCGGTCTCATAGGGCGAGTACGGTCGAGCCGTTGATCCACGTGACAGGCCCCTGGCCCGTACGTCCTGAACCCTGATAAAGCTAGACTGATCGTACCTGATGGCTGATGCGCCGCCCGGGCGCGTACGCACGTCAGTGTCTCGTCACGGTGCCGCGCACTGTTCCTAGTAAAAAAAAACGTGAGCGCGGGGGCGTCCCCGATCGCCAGTCGCTGTCTCCCCAGCCCGGTGCGTCCTCGATCGCGGCAGGTGGCGCGCCCGCGCGGCGGTGGGAGTGCATCGGCGCCGCGACGCCGGCGGGACAAGGAATTAGCGTGGGTGCACGCTTAGCGTGGGATAGGCACGGCTACGAAGAAAAGCGTGTTCCAGTTCATGATCGGCTGGGGGGCAAAGTTACTAAGCGTTCATGATCGGCTGGAAGAAAGGGCTAACAACAGAGTCCCTGACAAAGAGCCGTTGTGTCGAGAACCGGAAAGACGACGGGCCCCAAAGCACATTGGTGTAAGGCATCCTCGATGGTGCCCAAATGGGTTAACCAAATCTCAGAAGAGGAGGGTTCAACGTCTAAGCCAGTGGGAGCAACAACAACAAGAAGAAAGAGACACTCTAGAGAAGAAGAAAGTTAAGTCTCAAATATGGCGTGCAAAACCAAGAGCCGATGATGCAGGCACAAGCGAATCGGCTACAGATATTAATATGGTATTCATCTTGCCGATGGAGTTTATGGCTCCGGCTAGCGATGAAGAAATGTAAGACACGGAAGGAGGGATGACTCAACTTGCTTTGGATCCGATGCCGGCTACTTTCGAAAAACCAGAAGAGAAAAAGCGTCGGCACTTGAAAGCATTGTTCCTCAAAGGATAAGTTGATGGGAGACCTGTCACCAAATTGATGGTTGATGGAGGTGCAGCAGTGAACATAATGCCATATGCCATGTTTTGCAAGCTCTGGAAAGGCGAGGAAGACTTGATAAAGACCGACATGATGCTCAATGATTTTGAGGGTAATGTCTCGCTAGCTTGGGGGGCACTCTGCGTTGATCTGACTATCGGAAGTAAGACTCTACCTACTAATTTCTTTGTTGTTAATGGGAAAGGGTCCTACAACTTGCTCTTGGGACGTGATTGGATACATGCGAATTGTTGCGTCCCTTCGACCATGCACCAATGTGTTATTCAATGGATCGGAGATTCTGTGGAGATGGTCAACGCCGATTCCTCCTTCAACATTGCTGCAACTGACGCCCAACAATGGAGTTGTGAGACGGTAAGCTGCATATCAGGCAAGATGTGGGATACCGATTTTCTCAAGGTATCCGATTATGGCCTACAGCCGATCCAAGCAGTCGGCTCTGAAGAATCATCTTAATGGATGACTATATCGATGAAGCAAAATTAGGGCACGGGTTTACGTCGGCCGATGAGACAGAACAGATAGATCTAGGTGATGGTAGCAAGCCAAGGCCGATATATATTAGTGCTAAGTTAGATCCTGAGTACAAGCAAGAGTAAATTCAGTTGTTAAAAGAGTATAAAGATTGTTTTGCTTGGGAATATTATGAAATGCCTGGTTTAGACCGTTCTATTATTGAACATCGGTTGCCTATAAAACCAGGATATCGACCACATCAGCAGCCTGTCAGACGCTGCAATCCTAAAATATTACCTGATATCAAGGCCGAGATTACTCGTTTAATTGAAGCAAAGTTCATTAGGCAGTGTCGTTATGCTGAATGGATCTCTAAGGTGGTGCCTGTGTACAAGAAAAACGGAAAACTCCGAGTCTGTATTGATTTTAGGAATATTAACAGGGCAACGCCGATGGACGATTATCCGATGCCGATTGCTGATGTGTTGATAGATGCTGGGCATAAAGTTATTAGCTTCATGGATGGTAATGCTGGGTATAACCAAATATTTATGGCTAAAGAAGACGTTGCTAAGACTGCGTTCAGATGTCCTGGGCATGTTGGATTATTTGAGTCGGTCGTCATGACTTTCGGATTGAAGAATGCAGGGGCTACATATCAGCGGGCTATGAATTACATTTTCCATGAGTTTATCGGCAAAATAGTTGAGATTTACATTGATGATGTCGTGGTTAAGTCAGAAGGTTATAAGGAGCATTTGGCCGATTTACGTAAAATTTTGGAGTGCACAAGAAAACATGGGCTGAAAATGAATCCAAATCAGTGTGCTTTTGGTGTATCGGCTGGATAGTTTTTAGGTTTCATGGTCCACCAAAGAGGCATCGAGGTCAGTCAAAAGACGATTGGTACAATCAATAAAGTTATTGCTCCAACAAATAAAACTGAGCTTCAGTCGTTGATCGGCAAAATCAATTTCATTCGGAGATTTATAGGCAAAATCAATTTCATCCGGAGATTCATATCAAATTTATCTGAGAGGATTCGGCCGTTCAACCCTTTGTTGAAGCTTAAAGCCGATCAAGAATTTGTATGGGGATCTGATCAACAAAAAGCATTGGAGGATATTAAAAAAATATTTGGTGACCCCACTAGTGTTGGTGCCTCCTCAAAGGGATAAGCCGTTTAAATTGTACTTATCGGCTGATAAAAATGCTATTGGATCGGCTCTTATTCAAGAATTTGAGGGTAAAGAACAGGTAATTTATTGTGTCAGTAGGAGACTTTTGGATGCTGAAACCAGATATTCTTCGGTTGAAAGTTTATCTTTGTGCCTATATTTTTCTTGCACCAAACTTAGGCATTATTTGTTATCGGCAGAATGTACTGTTGTCTGCAAAGATGACGTTGTTAAGTACATGTTGCCATTGCTGATTTTGAATGGGAGAATCGGAAAATGGATTCTGGCATTATCCGAGTTTGAGTTAAGGTATGAATCGGCTAAAGTTGTCAAGGGGCAAGTCATGGCCGATTTTGTGACTCAGCATTGTGGCTCAGAGGTTAAAATGGTGGAACCTGCGCCGTGGACTTTGTTCTTCGATGGATCGTCTGGTGGAGTAGGATCGGGAATCGGCATAGTACTAATTTCGGCTCGGGGGGCAAATTTTGAGTTCTCGCTGCCGATTGAAAAGACCGCTATGAATAATCAGGCTGAGTATCAGGTTGTGTTGAGGGGAATGAAATTATTAAGAGAAATCAAGGCCGATGTTGTTGAAATATTTGGGGATTCTATGCTTGTTATTATTCAGTTGCTCGGAGAATATGAATGCAAAAAATGATATTTTGAAGGTTTATCATGAGGAATGCCTCCAGTTGTTAAGAGAATTCAAGAATGTGATGATCGAGCATATTCCCAGAGCATATAATGAAGAAGCCAATAAACTTGCTCAAGATGCTTCTGGATATCGACCAATTTATGGAGCAATGGCGGTAGAATTGGCGGCCGATGATTGGAGAAAGGAGATAGCCGATTATTTGAAGGACCCATCTAACAAAGTTGACAGACGGCTACGGTACCAGGCGACTAAGTATGTTCTACTAGAAGATGAGTTGTGTTACCGAACAATTGATGGGGTCTTGCTCAAATGTCTTGGCAAAGAAGAAGCTAAGTGGGTGAGATTCATGAAGGGACATGCGAGGCTCATCAATTGGCTTTTAAAATGAAATGGATGATTAGACAAAATGAGTATTTCTGGCCAACTATGTTGGAGGATTGCTTTAGATATTATAAAGGTTGTCAGGAATGTCAGAGATTCGGCAATGTGCAGAGAGCCCCAACATCAGCAATGAACCCAATAATTAAGCCATGGCCGTTTAGAGGTTGGGCAATTGACTTGATCGGTCAAGTTTATCCTCCATCAAGTAAAGGGCATAAGTTTATATTAGTGGCAACTGATTATTTTACAAAATGGGTTGAGGCAATTCCTTTGAGGAAAGTAACATCGGCCAATATGATTGATTTCATCAAGGAACATATTGTTTATCGGTTTGGAATTCCTCAAACTATTACGACCGATCAGGGAACTTTGTTCACTTCAGGAGAGTTCGGTGATTTTGCCACTGGTATGGGGATTAAAATATTGAATTCTTCTCCTTAGTATGCTCAAGCCAATGGTCAAGCCGAAGCAGCCAACAAAGGGGTTATCAAGTTAATAAAAAGGAAAGTTGAGGAACAACCAAGACGTTGGCACACCACTTTGAATGAAACATTGTGGGCCTATCGTATGGCTTGTCATGGGTCTACAAAGTTGTCTCCTTATTAGTTGGTTTATGGGCATGAAGCCGTATTACCTTGGGAATTAAAAATAGGGTAGAAGATTTGGCGGGATATCGGCTAAGAGCCTTGATTAGTATTAAGGAAAACAAGAGAAGAGTAGCCAGATGGTACGATAAGAAAGTTAAAATTAAGGAGTTCTCTCAAGGAGATCTGGTCTGGAAACTCATATTGCCGACCGGATCTAAAGACCCTGAATTTGGCAAATGGTCACCAATGTGGGAAGGACCGTATCGCATAAATCAGTGCGCTCCGGACAACGCGTATATTTTGGAGACGCTTGAAGGAGAAGAGTTTTCTAGAGCTTTAAATGGGAAGTATCTAAAGAGGTATTACCCCAGTATATGGGTGGATGCTTAGCTGATTTGTATGGAAGAAGCGGATGAGCTATAGCTGATTTGCTCAAATTGCCTTTGGTATAAAAAATAAGTAACAAAGTAAAAATCGTTGAGGATTTATTGGCCGATTGGATTCGATTCTCATCGATTGAATACATGGCCGACACGATATGTGTCGCCCTTAGAGCAAAAATTATATCAATAAACTTTGGATCTGTGGGGTTACAATGTGCATAGAAGGAAAGATTGCATCTGATCTTGGATTGATAGAAGAATAAAATAGCCGATGACCAGGATAGAAGATAATAGCCCAAGACCTTGAGTCTGTCGATTGCGCTGACGCCTCAGGCCGGTGGAGTTAATTGAAGACAGGACTGAAGTCAAGTCTGGTGGAATGAAGTCTCTAATTTGTTCAATGTCAGCTTGAATCAAATTTTTGTCAACCTGAGAAAGCCTCTCGTTGGATTGGAGGATTTGAAGTATTGCCTCAAGATTATTAGTTGTTGTGTCTGGAGGCTACAAAAGAAAAGGAAAAATGTAAAATAATGATGAAATCGGCGGGGTAAAGATAGGCTGATAACCCTCACCTGATTGACCGAAGAGGAGGATGACGCCATGATTTGATTTGGTGTTCTTCAGGATTCGTTTGCAGAAGAGAAAATGGAGGGGTTGTAGTGTTCTGTGTTCGCCGTTTGCGAAGAGCGTAGGATTTGAGGTTCACTCGGTTTCGGAAAGCAATTATGGATTGAGAAAAAGTTTTGAAATAAAAAGATATTTTACTCCGAAGCTGGGGGGCATGTGTTGACACCGTTTTTTGGCACGTGTCAAGATCGACGTCAGAAAGAGGTAGGAGGGCCTTCCATGGAGTGAAGAAGGAAAATCGGCTGAATCAGATGAGTTAGAGGAGATAAAAGAGGATTGGCCGATGGAGTTGCCGATTGGAGGTTTGGCCGATTTTGCACGAAGGGGTGCGGCCGCTTGCCGATTGGAGGTTTGGCCGATTTTGCACAAAGGGGTGCGGCCGATTGCCGATTGGAGGTTTGGCCGATTTGCACAAAGGGGTGCGGCCGATTGCTGATTGGAGGTTTGGTCGATTTTTCACAAAGGGGTGCGGCCGATTGTCGATTGGAGGTTTGGCCGATTTTGCACAAAGGGGTGCGGCCGATTGCCAATTGGAGGTTTGGCCGATTTGGCACAAAGGGGTTCGGCCGATTGCCGATTGAGCGTTACCGCCGATTGGGCCGGATTGGGCTAGAGGCGTTTTGTAGTCAATTAGGGTTTTGTGTCAAGTCCGACTCTTGCATGGGTCGATAAGATTGTATAGGAAATTTATTTCTTTAGCGTCAAGTTTTGTGTTTATCGTGATCAAAAAGGAGTCTGTATCCTAGGATATAAATAGCAATCCTGCGTGGTCTAGAAAATTTGTACACACCAACATAAACAAAACCCTACTTTTTTCGCAATCTACTTTTCGTACACGGCGACTTCGTCGAACCTTTTTTTTTTCTCCACGAGTTCTTTCGAGCTAGCAGGGCTGCATCGCTTCGATCTTCGGCTTGCTGGTGAGTTCCGCGTTTATCGAATATTTTCTAGGCTTTAACTTCGGGCGAATCGCTGTCGTTCCGTCTAGATTTATTCACAATTTGTCGATATCTGCTAGATCTGCAAGTTTTAGTTTAAATCTTGTAGTTGTAGTTTTTATCACCAATTTATCCGGCTTGAAATAGCTTCTATCGGCTAGATCGGATCTATCAAAATATACTATCTCACAACCGATTTAGATCTGTTTCGAGTAGTGTTCATCGAGCTCTATTTAGGTTACGTTTTAGTAGCGTTTTACATTACTTGCATCATCACAATCTGATTCCATAGCTGTTTGTCTTTATTCGTATCGGCAGCCTTGCCGTTACAACCAATCGGAGAGAATCGGTACACCAGCCGTTTCGCTCCCGAATTTAATCTCTCGTTTCCTTGTCAATCAGCAGGTCAGATTGACTGGCACGCCTTTGGTTCAGGTTCAGTGTGCTAGTACGTGAAGGTCGTTGCACGATTTTTGCGTCAACATCACCTCAATTGTGTCTCCAGCAATATCTCAAGTTGGAACAATCTTTCCTAAGAATATCTCCAACAATTGTAGTAATAGGTGGCAAATTACAATAAAACATGGCACACTAATTATGAATCACATAAAAGTTAACAGACCCAACACAACGTCTATCTCATCACACAATTCGAGATCTATTATTTATTGCCTTAGAACCACCTAGATGCATGTAATCAGAGATTGAGAAGCATTAATAATTGACCTACCAAATACTAGTGAACTAAATTATGTCTCTAGCAATTAAATCTCAAGTTTGTCAAATCCTCTTTAAGAACATCTCCAATTGCCTTAGACTCACCTACTCCCTCCATCCTAAAATAACTAGAGATTTCATGACAGATTAGATGGACTAGCAAAAGACACATGCACCCCCTAAGTTATGATGTGGAAGTTGGGTTGTGGTTGTTTTAATGGCTGGATAACAATGAGCCCAATTCAACTAGTCAACCAATCAGTTAAACTAATCTTGCCAATTTTAAGGAGAATTAAATGAAGAAGTGCTTAAATGTGTTTCAAACATATTATATTTGAGGACAAATTGAAATGGTTGGATGCCTTGTATTTGCTGACGGAGGCAGTAGGTGCATTCAGAGATTCACTTGCATTAATTGACTCACATATATTAGTGACCAAATATAGAGGAGATACCACCTCAATTATGCTTCAAGTTCTCTTTAGACTAAATCTTCTTTTTAACCTTTTTCTTCAACTTCCCATGTTAATTTAGGAAAAGTTACATTGACCATCCTAGATAATTTTTTGTGAAGCACCAAACAAACATAGATTCCCACTCAAAAACATATGAACGTACGCATGCACATCCTACCTCCTATCTATGGCACGTCACTAATCACTTAAAGAATAACAACTCATAGAACAAATCTAGAAATTAAAAATCAAGTAGTTGTCTTGAGTCAAGGACTCGAATTCGGGTAGGCAAGTTCCATCGTAAGGAATCTGATGAACCGTGCTAAGATCGGGAAACAAACACCCTAGATAATTGCATACCTTCTTCTTACGAGAATGGGATAGCTCATCCTGAAATCTCCATGTTCCAAACAACCTTAGGAAAATGTTATTGTTGTATTTAGTTCTATTTCACATAATTTTTACGGAGTCACTGGAGGGATAGGTCTATCTTGATACGTTCGGTCATGAACCCCTCGTCTTATCACCCTGCCATCTAACCCTCTCATTAAAAAGAAATAATAATGGAAACTGTATCCACCTGTGCCGCTACCACCGCATCCTTTTGCTCGTGCACTATATATATCGTTTCTGATACTCTCTCGCCGCACCCTCTGACCAAATGCCCCTCCATCTGAGCGCCCCTCTTACCACCAGATATCGCCCAACTTCGATGGCGACGGCGCCCTCGACCATTAACATCCACCTCCTTCCTATCTCCATCGTCCACCGGATGTCTTCAACCACATACTGTGACGAGCGACACCTTCATCATCTCACTGTTAGCCTCCCCATGATATCTCTCTAGCCTACACAGGTAATTCTTCTTCTTCGGCCTTCCAATTTTCCTCTTTCATCGTTCCTTCCTCCTCCTCAAAGCTCCACACCAGCGCTTCCCTTGTCACTGCCCCACGACCTGCCTACCCCACCCCGCCGTCTTCCTCCTGCACCATCCAAACACTACTGCGGTATCAACCACCATGAATGACACCCTCACTACCTACAGATCCTGCCCTAGTGCCCCACAGGTTAAAACTCCCACCCCGACCCTAACCCAAATCCACAAAACCCTAATCACTGGTAGGGGTGAAGATAGGAACAAGGAAATTCCTGTACCATTCTCGCTTTTTTAGAAAAATGTAGAAATTAATTTTTTTCATCTAATTTCATCCTTATATTTTTGTTGATTTTGCATTTGTTTATCTCATAAATATGGGAAAAGTTCTGAAGCGACCGCTTTCGTTTTCCGTATTGTGATATCATTTCCAATCTTTTCTGATCGTTTCTATCTTCGTTTTGACAGCCTTAAGCTTTGCTACATGTTAGCAACGCACGCATGCTCTATATGATTGTGCGACCTATATACATTTAACTTTAAAAGAGTTCATCAATTCTCTATCACAATGGAATGGATACATTTTGTGATCGCAGGATGCCACAGAAATAAATTCTCGATGACAAGGCACTGGTGAAGAAATGCAAATCCTCCACGAGAGAATTGGTATCCAACCCCGGAGTGCTATAAATGACTCGATATCGCACGGCCTCCGGCCACTCCTCTCACCACCTATATAAGCCTTGCCCGCGCCCCCGGCCATTCCACTCAAGCACTCCACATCCCGAGAAGCAAAGCGACCAACCACCCAACCGTTACCAGCTTCAGGAGATTCCCCCTCGTGCACCGTCCCGCCCGCGGCCCCACGGGCCAGCGAGTACCAGCAGCCGGCAATGTGTGGCGTCGTCGTCGTCGGCGGCTACTTGTCGCCAAGGCAGCGGGTCACGGCTTGCCACCTTTGTCCGGGCAAGAAGCCGAGTAGCGCCGAAGCAGTGGGGAGGAAGGGGACCCACGAGGAGGACGACTTCGACTTCGAGGCTAACTTCGCGAAGTTCGCGGAGTCCGAGGAGTCGGAGGTCGAGTCCGAGGATGAGGCGGCCAAGCTCTTCGCCGCCCCCAGGAGCGTGATCGCCAGAGGTACTGCATGACTAAACTCGGCGTCGATTTACCGTGTATTTCGGCTAGGACTAGGAGGGCGAAACACGTGTGATTTCTTAGCTACTCTATCGTTTGATTGATGTGTTTTTTTTTTGGCTTCGAGAAGTTGTAGTATTGTTTTTTTTCCTGCAGTGATACCTTGTTTTCATGAACGATTGGTGCTACGCATATAATTAGGTTGGGATAAAAATTTTTATCCCATATTTGATTTGGCTCCTTCCTTTACCTGTTGATTGGGCTCCTTCCTCTACCCGTTGCTCATCATGAATCTTGTGAAATTTAGCTTAGTCCCAGATCTCCCCGCCTCAGCCACGCATAGGTATTGGGTTCTTCTAGAATTTGTCCAGATTGCATTAGATTTACCTGTTAAAATTACCCGTTCATGTTTCGATTTACCTGTTGTCGGGGGGGGGGGGGGGGGGGGGGGGGGGGGGGGGGGGGGGAAGACAATCCTGTATTACAGACTAGCTGTAGGGAAGCTTTGATATTTCTGAACGAAGACAGGGATGTAGATGGATTTATTTTGTTCTGAAGATCTTTTATAAACACAATCTGAATTTTTGTGGCAGTCTAGTAGAGTTCACATGCTCTAGCGCATTCTAAGTCTGTGCTATGGTATAGTAACATACTTCCAACTTTTCTTGGAACTGCTGATGCCTTATGTTGATCTCCTTCCTTTCTTCAGATGGGTTAAACACAATTGCAGCTGGTGTTGATGGCTCTAATGGGAGGAAGAGAGAGAACCAATTCAGGGGTATCCGCCAGCGCTCATGGGGTAAATGGGCTGCTGAAATCAGAGATCCTAGCAAAGGTGTTCGTGTCTGGCTCGGTACTTACAACTCTCCTGAAGAAGCTGCCAGAGCTTATGATGCTGAGGCACGCAGGATTCGTGGCAAGAAGGCCAAGCTCAACTTCCCTGATGAGGCTCCAGTGGCTTCTCACAAGCGCCTTGCTGAGCCTAACTCTGTGGAAGTGCCCAACACTGGAGAGAAGCTGATTACAAACAACATGACCAACTCAAATGCAGATCACTACCTTGTTGTCGACCACACCATACCTGAGCCATTTATCCAGACTCCAAACATGTCATCTGCTCCTTTGGTGAATTCTGCCGCCTCCATTCAGGAACCTTTGGTGAACCTGTCCTCTGACCAAGGTACTAACTCCTTCATTTGCTTAGACTTCAGCCTGGAGAATGACACCAGGACCGCTGACATGACATCACTTCTTGCACCTGTTCCCACCTTGACAGAGGTTGATGAGTCTGCATTCCTTTAGGGCACCACTAATGCTATGTTGCCTCCTATGACAGGGAATGCTAATTTTGATTTCTCAGAGTTCGAGCCTATGAATTTCCTGATGGACAGTTCAGATTACCCAATCAACACCTTTTTGGGCTCTGATGAATCCCAAGATGGGTATATCAACGTGGATCTTTGGAACTTTGATGACATGCCCATGCCTAATGGTTTCTACTGAGGTTAGGCCCAGCGACTGGTGCTTGTACATAGAGCTTCGGTAAGCATCTGCAGTAATAAAGATCGTCTCTTTCTGATACTTGCAATTTTCATTCCTCTGATTCTTTGTTTTCAGCTGTGTTTCAGAAATAATATTCCAGAGATGATGATGCGCTCATGTCAGGCGACGGGCGACTGTAGGTGCTCAGTAGCAAATTTAGTATATCTTAGATGTTCAGTTATTTTCTGAAGTACTCGTTGGCACTGGACATGTACCTTACTATGTAACCGTATGTGTCTGGAACAACCTACCTGTCTTTTTCCAGTCTTTACTTTAAATGGCTCTAAACATTGTAAGTTTGCAGCTAACATTGTGCTTGGTTTGCTATTAGTCTAGCTCATATTTCTCCGCAACGCGGAAGTCTTTTGTAGTAGTCTTCTGTTGTTGTAGGGGATGAGCACCATCTACCTATAATATATTACTATCTATTATCAAAGGTAAGCTGTGTGATGTTGTCCCAGCACAAGTTGCAAAGTTTGTCTCTATGTACACAGGTTTGGGAAGGTCCAAGTGGAAAAATCCCTTCATTAGCTTTGAGGACAGAAACTGTGCTCAAATGGAATCGTGAAGACAAAATCCTTCCATTAGCTGGACAAATTCTTAGAATATTCTCAATCCAAAATTACATACCTTCCCCACTGTCAGTTGGGAGGTGCACGATCAGAATTTGAGTATGCCTTACACCATGAGAACTGGGAAACTCAACTTCTTCTTTTGCGGGTACTGGGAAACTCTTTGATTGTATAAAATTAGGTAGGCAAACCTCTGCAAACTGCAATGTTTACGCTGAGGTTTTCTTGACCCATTCACTTTAGTGCCATCGTATCTTTTCTAATAACGAAACCTGGGTTCAAACTGGGCAATTTTATCGGGTCACGTGCCCTCATGCTCGCGCCGCCGCGAACCTGCTCCTCAGTCCTCCCTCCCTGTTCCCGTGCGTTCCTTCCATTTTATAGCCAAAGCAACGGCTGCGACGGCACGAAGAGGAAGAGTAGATGCGGCAAGGGCGCGGCGCGAGTAGCAGCAGAACACCAGAAGCGTCGACGGCGCGGCCTTCATTCCGCATCCGCATCGTCCCCCGAGCCCGAGCAACGGCAGATTCCGTTGAGCACGAGCTGCGTGATGCTGTGATACATGGCCCGCCGTCCCCGGCTTCCCGCACGGCTCATGGCTCGGTGCGCATCGCGCTGCCGCCATGCCGGGCTGCGACGACGGGACGCTTCGGTTTCTGACCGCCTTGCCCTCTTCTTCGAGCCGGTGGACGGTCAGCTGGCTGGGGCGCGCGCTCGGGAAGGTGACCTCGCGCTCATGCGGCGACGGCGGCAGGCACCATCTTGAAGGTGTCACGGACGCCGCAAAAAATCCAAGAAAATTCGTGGAGAAAGACAATAGATTCCTAGAGCACGGTGCAAAATTTTAGGCTCTCATGTGCTGCATAGATGGAGAATTGAAAAGGAGAAATCGCTATCTGGGGGTGGTCGGCGTTCGAAATATCGTCCACCCCCATGAATTCAGTTTACCCCCGTTTTGATGGATGAACGGACCCGCAAAAAATCTGAGGAAAATTCGTGCAAATATGGGATAGAACCTCCTAGTCAAGGAACAAACGAGCTGAATCCAATGCGCTGTTTGTCATGGCACACCACGGCAGAGGACAGGGTCATTCTCATGGCACACTCAGGCGCCGAGTCGCCGTGGAGAGGGTGCTCCGGGTCCGGGGAAGGGAGGCATGGGCCGGTAGAAGAGGAGGTCGGGGGGAGAGAGGATGCGTCGCGGAACCGGCGGATGGGTCCCGTGGAGGCGGCGGCGTTGCGCGGGAGAAGACGGCGAGGCGGCGCCGTGAGGTTGCCGCGGTGGCGGCGAACGGGGCACTTATTTGCAGAAAACCCCCTAATTGGGATCGCCATTATTAATAGCGATCCAAATATTAACATTAACACCCCTCATGTTTACAATTAAACCCCTAAAATTGGATCGCGATTAATAATCGCGATCCATTTTTTTGCAAAATGGTCCCTGTTTCGGCTGTTATCCCTTCATCCTCTCTTCTTCTCCTGCTCCGGCGACAGCGACAGCCGCCTCGTCGACGCGAACAGAATTCCGCTCGTCTTTCGATCCAGCCCTTCCCATCCCCACGCTGACATCCAGGACAGAGCCCAAGCCAACGGCGGCAGCCTCCAGCTTGGTGAGCTGCCTGGGGCCCGTGGGCGTGGCGTCGCTCGCGCGTCGACGGCCAACGCCGACGACCGGCGTGCGTTGGTCGGGCTGCGATTTGGTTGCATCACCGTCCGTTTCTGTTCCGATGCGCGCGGGCATTGGAGCGACGGGAGGGTGGAGTGATGATCGAGACGAAGGCAGGGCAAACGAAATCAGAGGAGATAGTCGGGCATAATGAATCAGGGGTTCTCTAAGCATCTGACCCTGCCGGCAAACAGTGAATGAGCTGGTATCTACAAGAACCCTTCCTCTGAATCTTTTCGCGGTATTCTTTGTTCAACTTGCTGCAGTATCCTTCAGGAGAGAAGAAGCTGCTGCAGTAGACCGAGCTTGAGCTCTTTCATATGCTAGTATTTTCGATGCATATTTGGATCTCCATGAAATACACCGTTACGAGTGAATACGAGAGAACAGAATGATCCAATCCAAGAACATGGATTTTTCACGTGCACTTGTGGCTGCATGGTCTATCATAGCCATCTATTTTGAAATCAACGGTTGGAGATGGGTGAAAGAATTATGGATAGGTGAGAGAATCTGGGGTAGTTGAGAAAACCAACAGTTGGATGGTATCTCATGTAGACGAGATGAACGGTCCAGATAGATCATATGATCACATGACGAGATGAACGGTCCAGATAGATCATATGATCATAAGTACATGTGGGGAGATATTTCCCGCCCCTTGCCATCGCCCGCTTGGCCGCCATCGTCAACGGCAAACCACGGCAAGCCGTCATGAGCTCCGCCGCCACACGCGGAGGCAGGAGGTTCTTGAGGCCGCCTCTGCATCCGCCCCGTGCCCATCCTGACAGTCCCTCCCCTGCCTCCCGCTCGGCGCTGGGACCATGCCCGCCACCGCCAGGGCGTTCGCGCACCACACCTCGGCGGCACTCGTTCGTGTCAGCTGCGGGGAGCTCGATAAGAAGCACCTTGGAGATAGGCACAGGATGGCGCATGACGTGTTCTGGGCGGCGCTCCGCGGGGACGACACGGTCACCTGTCCTCGACGAGGTGGACACCGTCGCTATGGCCGATGGCCGGTTTGACGCCGACCGCTAGCTTCAATATAGTTTGCATTGGAGGGAAATGTCTCCCACACCACATGTACTTGTGATCACATGATATATCCGGACCGTTGATCTCGTCTACATAAATACCATCCAACCGTTAATTTTCTCACCTACCCCAGATTTTCTCACCTACCCATGATTCTTTCACCTATCTTCAACCGTTGATTTCTTAGCGAGTGAAAAATCCACAAGGGGCGGACGGTAGATCAAATACCGTCCAGGCTGGACGGTAAAGGAAATACCGTCCACCCATAGGTGCCATACTAACCGTTGGATCAAACTTTACCGGTTGAGATCGGCGAGCATATAATCACAGAAGGCTCTCTTCCGTCTTCCGTCCTCACCCGTCGGAGTCCGCGCGGGTCACCACGCCCGGGTCAACGCGCGCCGCCCGCATGCCAGGCGACTCAGAGCACGCCGGGGCGATCTCGGCGGGTTCGTCCTGTGCATCCAGCCGCCCCGTCTGCAGCGGCGACGCCTCCAGCGCATCCGCCCGGTCGGTCGCAGACCATGATCACGCGCAGTTTTGCTCTTTGCACGTCTACGGTCTACCAGCACAGCACGCCTTGCACCTTGCGGTCGTCGTCGGGCCGCGCCACCGCGGCGGCGTCAACCTCGTCGATGAATCGACTGCGCCGTGTCGCGCGCCGTCGTGCGCCCCTCGCCGACCTCAGCCTTTCACAGGCCTCGTCGTGCGCCCCTCGCCGACCTCAGCCTTTCACAGACCTGAAACCAGTCTGCTCGCGAAGTCTGACGCGTTTGCGCGGAAGGTGGTGCCTGGATGCAGTCAACCATGATATGGTTACCCTGAATGTGCAGTATATCTTTCAGATTTGACGTCGCTCAGGCTCATATATGTCCAGAGCTGTAAGGGTATCGTTATTCTGAATGTGCAGTGTATCTTCCTGAATGTTATTTGGTATGGTTACCATGATATGGTTTGGATCGCAAATCAGAGGGGTTCTGTAAATTTGTAGGCCGGCGACTCGGATGCCGGCGTCGCCGCGGCCGTCCTTCGGCGACCGCCGCCATCAGCTGCGGCGCGGAGCCACAACGTACCCTCGAGTGTTGTTACTTGCCGCAACGGCCGGCCGAGGCACGGGCTTCCAAGTTCCAACTGAGGGCTTTCTCGCCTCGAGGTGCGCCGCCGCCGCGCCGGACTGGACCAAGGAGAGCCGCGGTCTCCCGCGCGACGGGAGCGGACACGGGACGAAGACGTCCCCGTCTTCGTGAAAGACGACGCGGGGATGGGAGGATGGACGGAATCCTCAAGGCCACAGAGCCCGCGATGGCCGGCCGACGGCGCCGACGAGCTGATTCCCGTCGATCCCCTCCGGCGCCGAGGAACGCGACATCACCGCGTCCGCACGGCGGCGGCTTTTGGTGTGCGTCACCTTCAGCGTCTAGGGTTTAGGGTTTTGGTGTGCGTCACGTACATGAACAATCTCTAGTGCGTCCATTGTATCTCGGTACATTGATATTTGGTTTGCCCTCATGAATTTTGTTGTCACATTGCATCTTGCTCCTCCAAAACTCACTCTTTCATCGCCGATCATGAAGGGGCAGGACTACGTATGGGCTACGCCTTGGGCTCGGAGAGTTGCACAGGGGGCACTTGGCTAGGCACGCGCCCTTGGTGCGAAAGCACGGGGCGTTCGGATATTCGGGCTCGCAGCAGTAGCAGTCCACGGAGCCGCCGCCATGTACGAGCTCGCAGCTCGTCCTGGCGCAGAACACCAGGTCGCAGCCCGTGCCCTCGCCTGATGCCGCCGCCGTCGAGCCGACGACTCCATTACTTGTGTTGGTAGAGCTTCCGGCGGCCGGCAGAGTTGGTGATAGAGTACGAGTTGCTGCAGTGTACACAGGATTTGTGCTCATCGTCGTCAGATCATTCGCATATGAATGTGTCCAAAATTGAAGCTGGCGATAAGAAAGGATGATGATGTGCACTTACACTGCGCAGGAGATGCAAAAAGCACGACGAGCAAGAATGTGGCCATCACAAACACAGAGCCCCTCATATTGGAATGATAGATCGTCGTAGCAATGGAGCTGTGTGAGGGCCGGAGTCGTGATGCAATGATGCAAGGCAAGGACTAGGATCTGTATCTGCAAGTTGGATTTGGATTGGACGGGTTTTTATAAGATGATGAATGCCCAGATGCAGTCTTCATTAATTTGGATGTAAATGAAATGAATGGGTTATGAAGAGAACAAAATGCAGTACCATACATGCCGATCTCGGTCTCCCGTTTGAAGAAACATCTGAATGCGATCCTGATTGCTTTCTGAAATCATCAGAACCAAGATTGGAAAAGCTTAATTTAAGGGCAGCAATAGTACAATTCATGATTCAGGGACACAGGTAACTGATCTCCTCAGCACTGTACAAAATACCATGTCCAGATATGATGTGTAGATGCTGAACTGAAAAGCATAAGCTGGCATTGGAAGGTTGTGCTTTGCAGGTGAGAGCTTGTTCGAGCCTACTGCTTGCTTGATGTTGTCGCCACTGCCACCAATTTTTTTTTCATGCACACTTCCAAGTCAATAAGATTATCAAGTTCAGACGGTGACAGCTAGCGCTGAATAATTTCTGACCTGCCATGATATACAGAAGGACAGTAGCGCAGTTTGTTCTCCGATTTTTGTTGCCATGTCCATTCTCAAACGAAATTTAGAACTTTCTTATGCTACACGTTTAATGCAATAGAAATACATAGGTTAATTTGATTTCAGCAGTTCTGACGGTCCCAGCAAACACTGAATGTCTGAATCCTTCCTTCCTGATAAGCCATGACATATAGCAGGACAGTGGTGCGTTTTTCCCTCTGAATTTTCTTTCCATGCTTTTTCTCCAACTTGTGGGAAACTGGGAGCTTGAGGTTTCTGATACCACACGTCCACACCAGGTTAGCGAGTGAGTTAGTCGCAGACATGATCACGCCCACGTTGATCGCTTTGCCTTGGAACGCCGTCCAGGCGAGCAGGTTCCCCAGCACGCGCGGTAGCTCGCCGTCGGCGTCGAACCGCGCTATTGCGACGGCACCCACCACTCCACCTCGTAGATGAAGATTGCTAATCTACCAGCAGGAAAGCCGGAACACGTCATGCGCCATCCTGGGACCATCTCCGAGGTGTTTGCTCTTGAGCTGCGCGCGGCTGCACACGAATGCATGCCGCCGAAGTGTGGTGCGCGGCCGCCCCGGTGGGCATGGTCTTCCGGTGCCGGGCGGGAGGGAGATATGATACTGAGAGGCACGAGCCTGCTCCAGAAGCGGCACGGCGACCTCCTGCCTAGGAACGTTATAACACGGCGGCGGAGCTCGTGACGGCTTGCCGGCGTGGTTTGCCGTCGACGATGGCGGTCAGGCGGGCGATAGCAAGGGGCGGACGGACTCCAGGGGTGGTCGGTAAATCAAATACCGTCCGGGGTGGACGGTAAATGAAATACCGTCCACCTCTAGGTGCTATACTAACCGTTGGATCAAGCTTTACAGGCTGGAATCGGCGAGCATATAATCACTAAAGGCTCTCTTCCGTCTTCCTCAGTCACTCGTCGAAGTCCGCGGGTCGCCGCGCGCCGCCCTCATGCTGGCCGCCGCGGAGCACGCCGCGGCGACCTCGCCGCGTTCGTCCGGTGCACGTGCCGAGCCGCCTTAGAGCACGCCGCCGCGACCTCGCCGCGTTCTTCCCGCCCACGTGCCGTGCCGCCTTAGAGCACGGCGCGGCGATCTGGGCGGGTTCGTCCCGTCCCGTGTCGTGCCGTGCCGCCGGGTCCTCCATGCCGATATCGAAGAGCACGCCTGGAGCACGAACCGGTTCCGCCGCGCGCGTGTTCAGCAGCATCCGCCAGGATGGTAGCAGACCATGATCACACGCACGTTTTGCTCTTTGCTGTCCAACTCCGTCCAGGCGATGCAAGCAGGTCCGCCGGCATGCGCCGGCCACACCTGGCGGTCAGACCGCGCCACCGCGACGACGTCGGCCTCGTCGGCGAATCGACCGCCGCGTCGTATCCCAGGGCGACCCGGAACACCTCGCGCACCAGGAAAAATATGAGGAGAAATAATGTCTTGAATATCTTCTTAAAAACTCTGTATAGAAAATAGAAGATATGATATATATGTGATATGTCTCGAATACCTCTTTAAAAAATCCCGATGGGGAAATTAGAGATATGATATAAAGTATTGCCTCATTAAAAATCTATGTATGAGAAAAACCTTGATAGGAAAACTCATTAGGAAAAGAGTGCAACTTATATAATCGGAAGATTATAAGTATGTTATATCAAGGGTTTACCCCCTGATACTTGCAAATATTTAAGTCGTCTCATACCAATTTCGAAAACATATTTCTGGAATAATGATGTAGGTAAGGACTTAGTGAATAAATCTGCAAGATTATCACTTGACTTAGTTTGCAAGATATTTATCTCTTCATTTTTCTTTAATTCATGAGAATAGAATAATTTAGGAGCAATGTGTTTTGTGATATTGCTCTTTATATAACCTGCATTTATTTGTGCAATGCAAGCATTTAATGATTCAATGGAATCATAATTTTATCATTCGGAGAAGTCTTATATTGATGCTTCAGAATGATATGCTAAAGTTTTTCATTAGAATCCATTTCATGATTCATATGAAACTTTAGTATTTTGGTATTAGATTATATTATGGCAATATAGGGATTAGTTAGCCAGAATTTCAATATCCCACTTTTGTCATGTTCTGATTTGATAATGAATCAAGATCTTTGGTGCCACTTAGATATCTGTGGATATCTGATTTGACTCCGACCTATATGGCATTATTGGAGTAGCGCTAATTTGAACTAGCAACGTATCTACAAAAGCAATATCAGGTCTGTTGCAATTTGTATGATACAAAAGCGTATTTTGGTATTAAGTTCCTCATCCCAGGGTCTAAATGGATATTGATCCATTTTCTTTTAGGGATCGAATGGACAAAGTGGTGATGGATATGATTATCTAATATTATCTGGATATTGCTTCACAATATTAATTGAATATTGGTAAACTTATATAGGTGTGTTTAGTCGAAGACTTAAACATCCTTTGGTTTTACCAATTTTCATCTCGAATTCCGTCATAAATGAATGCTTGTTGTTTGTGTGTTGAGATGATGAAAATTCCATTTGGAATTTATTTATGAACACACATAAGCAATCATAGTGAGTAATCCTTTTATGGGAGATACTCATATATAGTCAGTTGTACCACAATCAACTTGACTGTCTCAAGTCATAGAGTGACTTGTACACAATGATGTTGCAATTTTTCTTTTGGATTCAGCATATAAAATTCTATGGGACATATGAATCCAAATATATCAAATTCAATTGATCTGCCAATAATTGAATATGAGAACATAATTCTCACACATACGATGAGGTATGTTGCTTGGTCTCTGCGTGAAACCATGTGCTACAAACTCTCGCTATCTCACCACCTGCTTTCTTAATGAAAAGCATTGTGAGAAGTAGATAATACTTCTTATTTGCAAATGAGACAAGTTCTCCTTAATTGCCACCTTTGATTTAACCAAGTTTGAGTGTTTCTTAACACTCTGCCTAAGACTTTTGGTCTGGATCCAGTTGAAAGTGTATAGCATTTTTGAATAGGAGTATATGTCGATAAATTTGTAGTCTTAATATGATTGATTGATCACAATCAATATATCTTGTGAGAAATTAACCCTTTTGAATTCTATGTCATTTCCCATGATAATAGAATTAGGGTGTTACATGGCCCAGTGCCTGAATTTATGTGCACATATACTGGGCTTTTGAATGCTAAGCATTCATAGACTTTGGATTTAAATAAATCCATAAAGCGTCTAACAACATTTATGATGTTGATTTGCATTTACTATCCGTGAGGGTATCTCCCCCTGTTTTCGCAGATGCTTGTAATAAGCTATATTCCTAGCTTTTGGCCATACTTCTCCCCCTCTTATTTTGATATGGGAGTTAAGTGATTTTTCACTCTTTCTGGCACATTAACCGTAGGGATTATATTGATGACACTTTTAATGAGTAAATGTATTTGGCAGGATATTTGCAATGCGTTGCAAATATATGTTCAGAACTTTTGGTTCAGATATTCTTTATATGTATGTGGATATGAGGATTGAATGTGATAACACTCTTTTGTAATTCCTGCCATTCTATATTTGTGGTATTAATCTCCCCCTAATGCCTGAAATTTTCCTCAAATTGTATTCAACATACAGGTTTGTGAATTAATCCCTTACGAGTGATCCAAGGTATTTTGTAAATGACGGATAAATACCTTATATGGATCCCCAATGCCCATGGATGTATGCTGCGGTGGTGATATCAGTATGTGCAAAATATAACCGACACGCAGATGGGAAATATTTGGCTGAGTCCATGATTCCACGTACTTACTGCAACGGAGGGGCACCGTATAATTGATGTTTGATGAATTTGAATTAAGTCTGCGGCGTGTACGACCGCATAACGCCGACAAGATGTTGATAATTTGCAATTTTGTAATAATGGTCATGGAATTAAGAGATTCGGCTAATCCATTTTGTATATGTACATAAGGTACAGAATGTTCCACATTAATGCCTAAAGCCATACTATAGTCATTGAAGACTTTTGAGAAAACTCAGTGGCATTATCTATCCTGATGGATTTAATTGAATTATCCGGATAATATGCTCTTAATTTGATAATTTGAGCAATGAACCATGCGAAAGCATGGTTTCTAGTGGATAACAAATATACATGGGACCATCCTGTTAATGCATCAGTAAGTACCATGAAGTACCCAAATAGCTCAGTCAATGGATGAACAGGACCACAAATATCTCCTTAAATGCGTAATGCGTTCAAGAAATATTAGTGGTTCAGCCTTTATCTTAAGATAATATGGTCTTAAGATTAATTTCCCTGTGGCACATGCAGTGCTCACAAAATTTGAATATTTGGGAAATTTAAGAATTCATGTGATGACCAATTGAATTGCCAATAATTTTTCGCATCGTCCCAATTCCAGGATGACCTTGGCGATCATGCCAAGTCTTGAAGATATCAAAATTTTAAAAAATTATCTTATATGCAACATGTTGTACGGGTTTGATGTATGCAAAATATAATCCAGTTGGTAGTCAAGGAATTTTCTCAAGCAATTGCTTGGTATATCCGCAAATTTTGATAATGAATAGATATTCATCTTTGTTGTCATTATGTGTTTCGATTTGAAAACCATTATGACGAATATCTTTATAACTCAATAGGGCACGAGTTGAGTCGGAATACATGAGTGCATCCTCGATTAGTAGTTGAGTACCTATAGGGAAAATTAATGTGGCTCGACCTGAACCCACAATCGCAGCATTGCGATCAACAAAGATTGTGACATTTCTTTACTCTTTATTGAGAGTTTGAAATATTTAATTTCCCTAAGTGATATTTTAGTGGTGCAACTATCCACTAAACAAATTTATTTCTTCATTAGGATTGTTCCCGTATTATAATCTATAATGAGTAAATCATGAAAGATTTAACTCGTAGAGAATATATATCCATACTTTATGGATCAAGTATCATATGTTTTATAATACTTGTGACAACAATTATGTACCACACAATATAATAATACATGGTTATGGCTTATAAAGATAAATCTTTCGGGGATCAGAAAGACTAGTTCATGTCTCCAAACAAGTCGTTGGATTGCAAATCCACGAGCATATCGTCAGTGCTAAATAATTCATCCAACTACGGTGGGATTCTCAATTATTGTGTTCCGTAAGAACATCTTCATTGTGTTCCGTAGGAACATCTTTGGAGCAACTGGCGTTAGTAGGTCGATTAGTGAAGTGAGCTTCAAACTTGTCCCCTTTGAACTTGCTACCAATAGATTTCTGGTATAATTTAACCAAATGCATGGGAATGTGGCAACTCATGGTGTTGTAGTTGTGACAACCACATCTTTAACAAACTTGAGAGTTGTCTTTTTGAGAGCTTTTCCCTTTTGATGTGACCTTTGCTTGCCTTGTAATTCTGCCTGTTATTGTTCCATTTTCCCTTGAAATTCTGTTTGAATTTCTTGCCACTAAATTTCTTATTATTATTCTGAATTTTGAAATGAGCTTCAGGCATAGGTGATGCGCCTACGGGACACATCTGATGATTCTTTGTTAAGAACTCATCATATTTCTCTACTTGGAGTAAGTAGTATATCAAGTCAGAATATTTAGCATAGTTGTAGCGGTGGTATTATTGTTGCAATAACCTGTTTGTGGGAGAAATATAGATAAAGTCTTTTCAATCTTTTCTGAATATCTATAGGTTGATTGGAGAATTAAAGCTTGGAACAAATCTTATGTACTGCAGAAGTATTCTGTAACAGATTTGAAGTCTATAAGACGTAGCATACATCTTACTTCTGACAGAATCGTGCCTTGATACTGATTATAACGCCCTTTGAGTGAAACCTAAAGATTTATTAAGAATTCCATCATATATTCATTTTTAAGATCAGAATGAAAATGGTGCCTTAGAAATGCAACGTCTTTAACTTAGCTAACTTGGCTGCTTATGAAATAAGATTTTGTGGACTAGGTTCATTAATTGCATTAATAAAACCTTTTGCTGATACATAATTTTCATATCCATAACTCAAGTTAGATAGTTGCTACCATCTGCTGCAAGTTCATCGAAATATTTATTGACTAAATGATCCATATTCTTACATGGGAGATCATGTATATGACTAATTTACTGCAGTAAATTATGTAATATATGGTGTGTACATTTATGCAAAATATTGAAGTCAAGATGATTCTTGCAACATAATTTAAGGTATATTCGATTGAATAGTGTAACTATTTTATTTGTATTTCTGTGGGAATTAATGACTTGATAGTCATATTTTATACAAATTTGATTGTATAGAATATTTTGGATACACATATTGTAGGTAATCATCATAAGATGTAGACCTCTCAGTGATGAGCAAGGAACTTGCTGCCTAAAAGCATGATCTCAGAGCAAATAAATTCATAAAGAATTTATCACAGACAATGCCTAGGACTAAATCACCCTGTGTTATTCCAAAAATTCATATTTATATACCTTAATTTTTAATTTTGCATATTACTACATGATGTAGAATATAAATCAAGTGCCATATTTGCAATGATTTTACAAATAAAATAAATAGCACATGAAAAGATTGTTCTAAAATAATATTTGCATAACCAATGTGAGTCTGCGGATCGCATAATATATAATTACTACAGTAATTATAGCATTCTTATTACATTGGTGCTATCATTCGAATCTGATGGTCTGGATAGCTATTTACAAAAATTATGAAAATTTAGGATAGTCGGAGGAGTAAAATAGAACAATATAAATCCTTAAATATAAATATGCAGAACTGGATAGTCTCAGCATGTAAATATATAAAAGTCTGGGGGTCTAAATGCAAGATTGCATGGGAGAGGAGGCCTTGGGTCGGCTCAGGCTGAAAGCCTAGCTCTGCCGGCCTGTTGGCTCGGCTCGGCATGCGGGCGGCACGGCTCAGGCAACCGCGGCTCGGCCTGTGAGCCAGCCTTGGCCTGCGGCCCGGTCCGGCTGCGGCCAGCCTGCTTGAGGCCTGGCTCGGCCCAGGTTGGCCTGGCCGGCCCGTGTAAAAGAGCAGGGAGCAGGGCCTAAACCCTAACTCGCATCCTCCCAGTCCTAGGAACCGCCGCCGCGCCCCCTGGCTTTGCCCGCCGCCGCCGGTCGGTGCCGATGCGCCGCCAGCTTCGGGTGCCCGAAGCGCCGCCGTCCGGGCCTCCTGCCTCGACGCGCTGTTGGTCGGTCTTGGCGTGCCGCTCGTGGGCGCTATGGCTGTGCGCCGCCGCCGCCTGCTTGCGTGCGCGGCACCGTTGGTGTGCGTTGCGGCTGTGCGGCGCGCCTGCCTGTTGTCGCGCCGTCGCTATGCCGTTGCGCCGCGCGCGGCTCTGAGCCATTTCTCCCCCTCTCTTTGTGGCACTGTAGCGCCACCTCCTCCCCTCACTTTCTTGTGCCGCGACGCGGCCGATGTGACGGGCGGAAGCCGTCGCTAGTGGAAAGGAGGATTTTGGCGAGGGAGGTGTCGAAGGAGACGCCGAGGCCAGTGGTGGCGATAGTGGTGTTGAGGGCGTCGCGGTGGCAGGCGCTGCCGACGGCGGTTAAGGGGCGGGCGCTATTAGTGTAGGCGCCACCGCCGATGGCATCCATACAGACGCCGCATGTGCACATGCCGCTGCCGATGGCGGCCATGCGGACATCGTCGATGGCCTGGTATCATTGAAGAACAGCGGTGCGCCCTTGCGTGCCGCCATGATTCCAAGAACGAAGCTTGGGTGTATTTCCATGGAGTGCTCGACGAAGTCAGCGGCGGTGTTGGCGGCGGTGAGGGAGGTTATGGAGGCTTGTCCATGGTCGCCGGGGGTCCGGCCTGAGGGCCGAGGCCGGCGTTGCCGGCGATTGTTGTCGTAGCGAAGAAACAACGTCCATGGCGACCATCGAAATCGTTACCACGACCATGACAAGTGTGGAAAATAGTTGATTGTTCCATCGCCAGCCGTGGAGAGGAAGAACAAGGAATTCTTGTCGCAAAGAAATGAAAATGGCATGGATCCATGCTTACCGAATGGAGTTTTAGGCCTAGGCCTCATGGCCTCTTTCTTTGCTCGTTTTTGTAGAGCATGCGTACATGATAACGTGTTGTAATAGGAAAAGTAGAGAGAATGACAAATAACAAGAGTTGTAAGAGTTCTCAAGTGATTCTCATTGATGGGATGGATTACATATATATACAAACCCAAAGGACATGATGTCCCTTGAAGTTGACCTCTTGGGGAAGGCCCCTTGGAGACACAGAGACACCCCTTCGGGAGGTGGGAGTCATTTGTTGTAATTATTTATAATTATATATTTACATATAAGAACATTCCTAATTGATCACTAGTAAATGTTTCACAGTATAACAGAAGCTCTGCAGGCTAAGAAATCTGAAAGCTTACAGTTACAAAGACCCAACCTCTTCTTTGGTCTATAGTCAAAACCTTCAGTGCAGGGGCATTTTCCACGATATGTAATAGGAATTCAAGTTGCCCCTTAATCCCATTAAATCCTGTGAACTGCACTTTCCTTAGATAATTATATGGACATGGTGGAAGACTCCGGAAAGTTCCCCATCCCACGCCGTGAAAATGTACATCAAACTGCAATAGCACAAAGAAAGAACAGCATTGGTCAGTGTATTTACAGTCAACTATGTCAAACTTACATTTCTGCTCACGGAAGTTTATGGGCAGAACTTCATCTACTCTCGACTTAAGTTAATGGAAGTATTTATTTCCACTCATGAAAGTTCAAGGGAAAAGTTTCATCTACTCAACTTTGGTTAATGGAAGTATTTATTCAATAAAAAAATTAACTTAACATAGACGTACAGTTATGAGCTAACTTTACACCTTTTAGTTCTCACCCATCCTGCTAGTGGAAAGGTTGAAAAAGGACCAGTAAATAGCATTATGGCAGAGATGTTTGCATTATCATGAAGTACATATATATGATGATCAACAACCCTCAGCGTTAAGCAGACAAGCTGAGTTAAGCAGACAAGCTGACAAGCAAATAGCATGCTACAATATCAGATTGGGCCTATTTGCGCGCAAGTCGCAAGTAAGGACCTGTGGTGCAATTTATCCTCTAGGATATTCATTACATAGGCACGCTGCTGTGGTAGGCACCTGGATAGTACCTTATTTCCTTCTTATTGAAAGTCTCCAAACTAAACATTTGAATTATTAAAAATAAAATCTTTGGTGAATTTGCAGAGAGTTCAAATAGAAAAGTAAGATTGAGAAAAACAAATCTCCAAAACAGAACTAAAATTATAACAAACAAATATGAGTTATGCAGAACTGCAGATGCAAGCGATCACTTCTAGCAGAGACCCGGATAGAGTACTTACATGCATCTCAAGCTCCTCAATTAAAGGGGCAGCCCTAAGGAAGGATGCCAATGAGAGAATATTGTCACTATCACGATATCTTACAAGGAGTGTCAACCCTAAAAATCTCAGCTGGGGAAAGCTGCCAATGTTTTCCAGCAGTAAGGGCTTCTGAAAGACAGAAAACTGTCAGATAAAAAGTGGATAATGAGATAAGACTCGTAATATGCTGCAAAAACATACCTCTAATGGTAGATAACTAGTCTGGAAAGTGAAATTTTGCACACCCCGAAGAAAATCTGGAACCTCAGTGAGGACATATTCAAAAGTGATACCAGATACCATATAAGCGAAGTTCTGCTGTTTCAAGTTGCTTAACTTGACCAAGGTCAATAGGTAGCCTCCCTCCATGGTATACAAAAGTCTTGAGATTTTCTGCACATAACACTACATTTGTAATGTTGCAATGCGCGATACGCAAGTACAGCAACCGGGACAATGGCTATTTCACCTTTAATTCATCATTCACATCGCATCTATTGAAGCTCAGCCACTCAAGATTAGAACAACCTGACAGCATCTCATCAAGATCCATTTCAGATGCATCAAATAAATCCAGATCAAGCTTCCTCAAGTTTGGGAAACCCCTAAATGGGAAAGGTGGTCTAAAGGATACACAACTAAGCTGAATATGTCCTATTCGTGATATGCTTGCACTGTCGAAAAGTTCAATGGGAAACATGTACCTATCCTTAACATCGACAATTTTTTTTCTCAAATGTTAACACCCACAAATTCAGCTGGAGCTAAATCCAGTGCTAGATTCTTCATAAGTGACGACACAGCAAAACTAATCCAATTGTTGAGATGATCAACTAGTAAGCTATTAAATTCAACTTTGACCTCAAGATCTTCAAACACCTTGCCATGAAGCTGTCGCAACACCGCATTAACACCGTCAATGAATTTCTGGGTATATTTCTGTTTGCTACAGAAATATCGATGCCCGCCACATATCGCAACACAATCAAGACTTAATTTGGAAGAAACTGTCCACATATGCCTCGAATTGCTTGACAGAACACTGGTCCTAACAACCTCATTAAGCTGCAATTTTGAAAATACCCTGCGCAGCACATCCTGCAGCAAAGAAATGATGTATCCTCGTCGCTCTCCCAAGTTTGGAAATTTAATTTACTCTTAATAACAGCTTTAAACAAGAAGTTTTAGCATACCTCCGGAAGGTCATCAAGTTGAACATTTGGTCAGTAGATTGGTTTTTTAGCCCAATGACTTGATCCCACACTTCTGCACACAAGGTTGTTTCCTTTTCCTATGCTGCAAAAGACAATGCCAAGTCTTCAAATTAAATTTACGACATCACAATAAGATAGTTGCACAGCCAGGAGGACTGATGGATAGTAGAAATTAAAATATAGCAGGACGAGCTACACCAAAAATATGTTAAAACTCTGAAAATATTGTAGTAACTATCCCTGGTTGAACCCTGAAAAATCTCTTGTTCTACATCACCTCAGGACATACGACAAAGTTTTGATTGACCTTGATAGGGCCTACATGTTCACATTGAAGCCCTGGAAGTGAATATTTTTCTCCGTTACTAAACATGTGTTGTTTAGGGCATATGTAGTCAGATTCTTATAATGTGATCATCTATTATTACAGTTTCTTTTGGAGTAGATCTGTTACCAGAAATAGTTCCATTATTTTAGTGATAAAATCGCTGTGCACTTCTTTAATAAAAGCAATTTTCTTATGGATAGTGTTCCTTCAGGATAAAAAATAGAGCAGCTGTCCATGGACCTGGATCCCCTGCTATCAGGTCCCGGAAGCATAGGAGTGCCATTTTGTTTGGTACTTGATGCATCTAACACTGTCTGAGGGTTTTCATTTGCTAAACAAATACACAACTCTAGTTGAAATAACCTTCCTTTATATTGTCAAAGAAATCCAAATTTTGATCAAATATTACAGCTCTAAGACAAAGTGTCCTAAGCAAGCAAGCCAAAAAAATCAAGCAACAACAATGAAGGTGAGAGCTTCAGCTATCCTCTGATCGTCACTATCTTTACTCAGCAAGGATGAAATTGCCTATTTAGATATATCAAAACACTGCTGGATCACCATCTGGTAAAGATTCACTACTTTTTCTTTTGAAAAGGAGTAAAGATTCACTATTGAAATAGACATAACCACCCTTTATTTTTTTTCAGAAAAGCCCAAATCTTGATTCCTGTTCAAAGAATACAGCTTTAGGAAGAAGGCATCCTAAGAAAGCCAGCACAAAATCAGTCAAATACAATAAAAGAGTGAGCCCTCACAGATCCACTGATGTCTCGTCTGTCATTTCATCTCTACTCCCACGGTACAATATAGCCTGTTCAGATAGTCAGAACACTACTGCAACCCCTTTGGTCAACAAATTCACCACAGCAGTCAAAACAAACACACTTCGTATAGTCAAAAACACCAAATTTATGATAAAAGGTTGCAGCTTTAAGATGAAAAGGGCAATCTAAGCAAGCAAGCCTTGGAATCGTGCAAATACAGTACCCTTTGACTTCCTACCCTACCTATACTTTGCTAGGATGAGATTGCCTGCCAGATCTACCGAAGCAAACAACTAATCATTTGAAATTCAAATAAACATGAAGGCAGTTGCGAGATACAGACCTAACTGGACGGCCATCGCCGACGCAGACCAAAACCCTGCCACTGTGTTGGAGAGTATCGCCGGCGAGACAGAGACCTGCAGGGCCGCCAACATCGTCGTTGATAATCTCGGCTATCCCACTGAGATTGCTGAACGCACTGCGACGGGAGTTGCCAACTGTGCCAAAAACACCCCCTGCTGGGGCAAGTGCTCCGGCCAGGCGACCCAGAACACAGCCAACACCTTTCAGAGCACTCCAGTGATCCGAATCCACATCATCGTGGCTGCCCTCTGCCGCCCCCACCGTGCCAAGTGTAACCGCCATGGACCTGACCAGTGGCGGACCATAGATTTTTGAACCTAGGGTATGCCTAGCAAAAATTTCCAATAAGAAATTCAGTATAGAAGTATAAAATAACCAAAAGTATAGTAATAATCACGGAATCAGTGAACCTACACTTGCAAATTGCAATTCGAAAGCGGGATTGAGACGGAGTAGAGTACAATTCCAAAGGGGGACTAAAAACCAAAAGTTCAATTTTCAGCCTAAGCTAAGCAATCCCTAACAACTGAATCACATGCCAATGGACTATGGACGCGCCAATTAATCACTGAATCGGTGAGTCTACATTTGCAATTTGCCATTCGAAAGCGAGATTGAGATGGAGTCGCACAAGTCACCTGTCGCCGTGAGGGGATTTGCCGTTTGGGGATGGCTCTAGTGCCGCAGTGCCGGCGTCGCCAGTGCTAGGGCTCGGCCGTCGTGGGGAGTAGCGTCGAGCTCAGGTGGTGCCGTGCTCCGTTTTTTTTTTCTTCTAAAGGACGCAAATTTTCTTCTTTTTGACGATTTTATGTGCGGTCACGCCACCGTTTCCCGTGGGGCCGTGTTGGGCTCGGCCGCGCGGGACGGAACCGACCGCGTCCCCTCCGGTGGGCCGGCCCATCAAAATTAGATGGTGTACTATCCTCACAGCACTTTTCCTCCCCATAACAGAAAAGTTCACTCTTAAGAAAGTTGATTTCAACCCTGATAATTGTTCAAAAACACATATATTTCTTCCTACTTTTAAAGATAGCGACGCGCCTGCAAGCCTGCAACCATGTGGTGGCTATGGAGCCTTCTGACAACTTCTGAATAGCTTTCACAAATGATATGGCACTTGATATCTATTTATCTCGAGCGAGCTTTTGCATTTGTGATGTTGCAGGATTTCCCTTTGCTCTTCAACATTTAAGTAAGGAGAGTGATGTCTTATGAAAACCATGTAAAGGCTGCAACAAATGTGGATGGCAGTGTTCACGTGACACAGCTTGTACCGCGTGCACAATGGCTGTATCACTAGACTTGGCCATTCTGATTTCAATCTGACAGCTCATGAAAATGTTTGTCGAAAATTGAAATATTTTAGAAACTGGGATATAAGTTCTTTGATATTCTCACTGGGCATGCACTTATTATTGAAACTGAATCCATACTGAGTTACTGACATGGCCACTGTTAGAACTAACAACCAGATGCCTCCTATCAGATTGTCAACTCAAAAAAAGAAGAAAAAAAGAAGAAGAAGATCACCCAAATGAGTATGTCAACTAAATGTCAACAAAACACAGCACACAAAAGAACAGTATACGGAGTAACTGCGATGGATTCACGCAGGAGTTACTACCAAGGTAGTGATAGTCGTATCAGATCCCTTAGGTACAGGTTTATTATAGCGCTCTCCTTGTTAACAGAGAAGGGTATGAAGAGATGAGCCGGGCGCTTTGCAAAATGCGAGGGGACTTAGGCCACATGAATCACGAGGGAACTCGACGTATGCGAACATTGGACTATCCATCGCAGCATCTCATGCTTTGGAATGCCCCTTGCATCATTTCCTGAAACCTTCCACAACCTCACTACACAATGCCCAGCTGCTTCCATTTGCGCTACAAGATGTGCAAGTGGTCGTCTACTCTGCCCCTGTGCTCTCACTCTCATGGCCTGTTCCTCCACTTGAGTAAAGCTGGTTTCTTGGAAATCTCAAGAACCTCTCCACTCCTTTGCCCTTTGGCCTCTTTATATAAGAAGAGGGGCCGAGCATGTGGCATCAATTCAATCTGCTGCTAGTGTTGTGCAGTAGTTACTGCCAAGTGAACCTGTCTAGTAGCCATGTTACTGAAATACAGGGACGGAGCACAGGCCTGCAACTGCAATAACCGGACCACATGGTCCACTGATGGACGGCGCAAAGTTAGCACACCTTCATTTATCATGAATTTTTCACCTCTTTTTAAGCTGTCAAGCCTGGCACAGCAAACTTTGGAAATAAGAAACATGGACTAGGCAGTGGAATAGACGATTAACATAGCAGAACATCACGATTGTTCAGAGCAAAGACGTGGGCAACAAAACATTGCATTGAATTCTGAAGGACAGGTGACACGAGCAGGCGTTTATTGGAAGCAAAAGGTGCAGCTAGTATCCTAGAGCAGGAACCAGCCAGCGCCGCCCAAAACCTCGCGAAAAGTACCAAGTGCTAGGAATCAAGTACACATTACTCAAACACACGACTAACAATGCGAATTGCGGTAAACAATTGTAATGCAGCCGATGGTTCTCCAGCTTGATGTTCTTCTTTTGGTCACTAATCGAAGGACAATGGAACAGCACTCGCCTGGATTCAAGAAAGAGATGCATTAGTTACCCCGCTTGCTTAAGACTGCTGAAATGAACATGCGTTGACATGCATATGCTCTCTAATGGTCATCAAATAGCTTACCAGGCTACGGTATTTCAGAGCATAGAACATCTCAAGGTAGCGACGAGTCTCACGCCTCTCCAGGTTGCTCACGTACTTCCAGAACCCATATACACCAGTCAGGGTCATCAGCCTCTCGGAGTACAGCTTCCAGGTGTACCTGAGCAATCCAAAGCTTGTAGTATCAGGTTTTTCATGTACATAGAGAAGAACAAAAATATCTGAAATGATGGCATCATGGAATGTTTGATTGGTCCCAAAATTGAACAAGCACGTATTACTCTGTAATATCTTAATATTAACACTAGACAATTGATTGGTTGCATCATTGAACAAGCACATATTACTCTATATTGTCTTGATGTGAGCACTAGACAAAGCACATGATGCGGCTTTCAATGAAAAGAGAGATAGATAGATAGAGAGAGAGAGAGAGAGAGAGAGAGAGAGAATCTATCGGTGTAAGTCCATTTATAAATGTATTGTAGATAGCAGGAGAGAAAATTGCATACTTCTCATAAATTCTCTGCAGGCCCCCATGTGAAATTTTGTCCCAGTAGCTTGGATCCTCCTTGCACTTCTCAAAGAAGTTGACCAAGATATCTGCAGCCTTGTCACTGTGGTAAGGATCGATGTGCAAACCAGACACCCCGTCCACAATGATTTCAGCAGGGCCACCATGGCAGGTCGCAATTGTTGGCAAACCACATGTCATGGACTCGATGACAGTCAGGCCAAACGCTTCATAGAATGCAGGCTACAAAAACAAAGTGATACGAGAATTCAGTCCTGCACAATATCTATGGCTGTTGTCTGAAAGTAGTTAGCACTATCCTTGTATCAACTCAATGTAGCGATTTTGAATTCAATAAAGCTTCCTTTATCGAATAAAAAGTAGATAACACTATTTTTGGAACTTGGAAATCACTTATTAGATCAAGTGCGTATACATACCTGCACAAATGCTCCCTTTGTGTCACAAATGTAGCGGTACAACTCCCCATTGCGGACACGGTTCATCTGAGCCGAGATCCACCGGATATGGCCCTTCAAGTTGTACTGGTCAATAAGACTGTACATCTTCTTGAACTCTGCCTGCTCTTCCCTGTCCTTGGACTCCTTGCCATGGTCACCAGCAACAATCACAAGGTTCGCCAATTCCCTCAGGCGCGCATTCTTACCGTACATCTCAACCAAGCCTGTCATGTTCTTCACACGGTCAAGACGAGCCATTGAGAAAATGATCGGCTTGTTCTTGTCCTTCAAGACAAACCTGCAAAGCAATGAGAGGTGAACTCAAATGTCAGGTAACTATTGTAAATGAGAATTGCTCTGTGTATCTCAATAAATAGAAAGACTTAGGCCACATGAAGATGAGTGTTGAAATATTTCCAAGCTGATTGACCACAATGAGATAGGTAAGTTCAGTGCTCACTTGTGCTCAGAGTTCTCAACGTCGCTGTAAATGAGCTCCTCAATCTCAGGGTGGAAGGCGGTGAGTCTCTTGTCAGTTTCAGTGTATGGGTAGTAAACACTCATGTCTGCTCCAGGAGAGACAATATTGAACTTGGGATCAAAAACATCAATGCCGTGGACAACACGGTAGAGCCCAGGAAGGGTAAATGCAATGTGGGACTCGTATTGCCCAACAGTGTCCTTGCTGCAAAAACAACACAGCAAGCATCAGATACTTGTTTAGTTACTGCAACACAGTGATGGCCTACTGTTATTAAAATACACAAAATTTACCTTCCAGCGATTTCTTGGAATGTACTCGTGATGATGAAATCGGTATGATTCATAGCAATAAGGTCAGCTGTGAACTGGCATGAGAAGTGATATTGACTGTCGAATTTGTCCAAGTATATGTCTGAGTTGGGGTATTTGGTTTTCTCCAAGGCGTGGGCAATGGTACACTGCAAGAATGTACAAAACGAAACCATAAGCATCGGGCAAACTTGGAATTTCAAGATACTTCATGTACAATCAATGAATCAAACAGACCTGAGTAACTCCCAGCTTGTGCGCAAGCAGAGTGGCAACTAGGTTGCCATCACTGTAGTTGCCAATGATAAGGTCAGGCTTGGCCTGCATTTCTTTCATGATTTCACTGGCAACATCCTGTAGCATAGAATGCATGACTGCAGTATTAATAGAAAAAGCTAGGCTGTGTGCAACATCCAGTCAAAAAAAAAAATAGTCTGTATACCTCAGTGTATGTCTCCAGGTATGGCCAGACATCAAAACGAGAGATCCACTTGCGGAGAACACCGTTCTCATTTCTGAATGGAACACGAATAATGTCTGTGTGCTCAGTTCCAATGACCTTCTCTAGCCGCTGGCCACAAGTAGTACCAACAGCATCAGGCAACAGCCTGGTAACCTGCAGCAAATAAAAGTATGTAGGCCCATTTACTCAGTAATTGACTACACAATGGTAGTGCTCATAAGTTCGAACATGATCTCAAACATACAATGAGGATCTTAGGGGTAATGTCAAGGCCTTGCTGCTTAATCCTGAGAAGCATTTCGTTCTCCAAAGCACGGACTTGGTCCAAAATGTACACAACCTGAGAAGCAATGCCATTGCAAATCAGAAACAAGAAAACCAACAAGCGATCCTTGTTAAAGGGAAAATAATCATTTAGCTTCTGTACCTGACCACCAGTATCAGGGTATCCAAGCACATTGGATTGGGCAAAGTAGCCATGCGGAGACAGGATAACAACGTTAAACATCATCGGTATAGTTCCAAGGAACTTCTCCAAGTTGGCAGGATCAGGTGCCTCAAGAAGGTCAAGGAGCAAGTGGAGTGTGTCAAGCACACGCTTTGCAGTGTCACCCCAACCTTTCTCCAAGCCGAGCTCTTGGAACCTAATGCACATCATGGTTACATTATAAGCAGTCAAATCCATTAGCCATATTTCAACCAGAGTTAAATGGTGAGGACAACTTATTGAGAAATCACCTGTGGTTGAACTCTGAGTATGGAGTGTCTTGAGGGATGCTCAGTAGGTAATCCTCTGCCTTTCTGAGGGATGACTGGAGCCCGCGAAGACTCTGAATTCTATCATTCAACATCATTGTCTGCAACAGAAAACAGCACTTACAAATGAGAGAGTTGGATCACATCATTCAATGATATTTTCAGGCTATGTCAAGTTCCTAGGCAATAAAAAAAATTAATGATGCCATCCATTCTGAAGCTTGCGCTTGGCAGATTCTGGATTTTGGAAGCTTACCGTGCCCTTGTAGTTATGGGCTTTGAGAAAGTTCAGCAGGGGGTACAGGCTCTCCTTGTCCTGAAACAACTTGGAAGACAGGTGCCTGTTAAGGAACTGTACTCCATTTCCAATTGACTTTGACATGGAAGGACGAGGGAACGAGGCATTGAAGGGCTCAAAGTCAAGCTCAAGCACAAAGTTGCTGTTGTTGCTGGTGTAAAAAGGAGATACTGAATTAGCATACGGCAAGTTTCTAGAACTAGAATGTAGAAATTAGCCTAAAATTACTAAGAATTCATCTTAGAACTTACTGTCCATCCACCAGCTGTTCCTTGAATGCCAAGTACTCAGAAACACTCAGTTCCTCCACAGCCAACTCACTTACATTCACCCGAATGTAGTCCCAGACACCAGGCCTTGGCCTGATAGCAAGTGCAACCCATGGGGGAAGCACAATCGCTTCCTACACGCAGACAAGAAAGGAAATTAGAATGACTCGCTGATTTTCAATTGGCAAGCATTCAAGCAGGCATATCAGCAGTGTCACCTGAGCAGCACGAAGAATGTCTTCAAAGGGTGCATACTTCTCCTTGTCACTATCAAACAGCGCATCAAACTCAGCAAGCAGTTGATGGCGCTGAAGCATTCCCTTGCCCTGGTTAACATACCTGTAAAGAATGGTATATCACAAACAAAACCAACATTACACCTCATATTCTGTTCCCTTTTTTTTTCTTTTATCGATCGAAAATGGAATAGTCTCATTTCTGGAACTCATCTTAGTACGACAAACAATGTGCCAAATGATGTTAGTAAAAGGATACTGTCCTGTAAACTAGATTGCATTGATTCAACTTCAAGAACAAACAGAAAGGCAGTCTACAAAAACTTAGTAACAGCAACTCAACTCTACTTCATAAGCAGATCATGAAAGGCATAATATATGATCACTATGAGTCTGAGGTCGAGCAGTAACACCCTTAGCATGCATGAATGTCAACAAAAAAAAAGGAAAAATCTATGACATATTCTCGTATTTACAGCTGGATGCGCTAAATTAAAGACAAGGATGAAGAAAATACCAAATTACACTTCAGTACCAGAATCAAAACACAAGTTAACATATTTTGGCATTCTCACCTGGAAAAAAGTGCAATCAGCTCATTGGGATGAGAGGAGAAGGTGGCACCAAGTCGTTCCCGAAGACTGTGGAGGCGGGTCAGCTTGGCAGCCATGGCTCAATGGTTCTCAATTACTACAATGCGAGGTACACAGTTAACACTTAAAGGAACTACTTAGAAGAAGAGATCAGTAGGTACCACTAAGCATTAGAAGACTGTCTGAACAAGTAGGTCAGGCTAAAGCAACACAAATCGCACCACAAGCAAGTATTGAATTTTAAAATAAAACTCGGGTGCGGTATGCTATTTGTTTTATCTCAACGGAACCAATTAACAAGATACAGAATCCTAAGAGCAAAATAAATGCATGATAAATATGGCACTTATCCTGCACCAAACAAAGTGCCCGATCCTCCACCAAACAAAAGCAAGTATGATTCTGCACAGGCACTTCGCTCTCTGATGACCTTTTGAAAGGACAAATGGAACCAGCTTGATTAAATTAATTTGCGGGCTTAAGAGTATCGATGTCATTCAGATTCTAGAACCCACTAAGAGGCAGCCAAAATCCTAAGAAAATAAGAGGATTTGGCTTCCGAATAAGCACGGCCAACCGCAAATATCGACATAACGAATACCTAGAGTGCAGATCAGGAAAGATCGTAACTCCATGGATGAATCCAAGGAGATTACTTTTCATAGTAAAACCTTAAAAAAAAGTTTTTTTAGCACTAATAATCAACCAAAAGGGATCAATACATTCCTCGGAAAGCAAAAGAGGTGAGCAGATCACGCAATCAAAGCCTCCCAAGCAAAACACCAGAGCCAAGAATTTTACTGCAGGCATGTCATATGTGATCCCAGGTTCAAGTTAAAATGTTTTTTGGGGGAAAATTACCGCTGATAATAAACTCAGAAAAGGATAGCAGAAAGCTCTGTACGCAACTTGTAACGATTCAGATCAGAGAACTCCACAAACAGTTATGTCAGCAAAACCCCACCAAGATTCATCCGATGACGCACCCAAAGAATCGCGAGAACCGAAACAACCCGACGAAATGGCGGAGGATGGCAACGAACAAGGCGACACCGTCCGCTGCGGAAGCAAAGATCTTTCTACCGCGGCCAGATTAGCTCAAAACCCAAGGAAAACCCCTCCCAGGATTAGCGCAGAGATTAGGCCAGGATGAGCACGGAGAAGAACAGACAGCGGCAAACATGGTAACATACCCAATGGTCAAACAGGGAGCAGTCCAATGGAGGAGGGTTTCTCCGGAACTGAAGAGGGGCCAATAAATAGAGGGCAGCTGCTGCATAAACCCAACAAGCTAGCTGGGCTGTTAATGGTAAGCAATGGATAGTGCCAATTTACTATAATAAACGTTTTACTAATCCTGATTGTGTCACTAATTGTGTCATGGTGCGGCCAAAAGCATCCGATTATGCTGGCCTACCGGACCAATGGCTTGGTCCGAAAAAGCTTGACCTTTTTGCAGCAGAATACTAGACTACAGTGCAGAGCAGGTGCAGTGAACGCAAGGACTGGCTGGGAGAGAAATGCGAGCAAGAAACGAAAGGAACGAAAAAAAAGGGTTCCCTTTTAATTTTATTTTCCCAATTTCACCACCGAAAATTTCTCAAGTGATTTGGTGAGAGCAAAAAAGCTGGTGATTGGACGCCCAAGATCGGCTCAACATTGCAATCATCAACAGCGCAATGAGATTGTCCGGATAAAAAAGCACCAAGATATTTTGCCCCTTCCTAATGCCTATTGGATCAGTGGGGCATTTTTCTTTCCTGATCCTTTCTAGAAGCTTGACCTCTGAAGCATGGGTCTCTCAGAAAGCAGAAAGCTCGTGCACAGAAACAATGGGGGTAACACCAAGAACCCCTTCCCCAAGTGGCAAATTCTTTACGAAATCAAGCAGAACCATCTCTGAAAATGGATCCAAATTACTCCAGAGCTGCATCCAGTCAGCAGCACAAGGGACAAGCGGCAACAAGAAAGTTGCGCAGATCTTGTTTCAAGAACAGCAAGCATCGCTCCTTGCGAAAACGCAGCTGGGCGCTTGATGAGCAGCCAAAGGGCACTCGCATCGGGCGCGCCGCGAGGAGGCTAGGTTCCAAACAAGAGCAGACCAGCCTATGCAGCGCTGACATGGAAAATTCAGGAAGACGATGCCAAAAACTGCAAGGGAAAAGAAACATTTCTGGCGAACCAAAAAGAACAGGAAATTTTTTTCAAAAAAAAAGAACAGGAAAAAGGAGCACTCGTGTCACACTGTCACATGAGACTAGAATGCTTGGCTCTCACGCCAAGAAAATTAAAGATCCAAGAAAGTAGGGTCACATCGCAACCACCTGTGGTCACTCATCTAAATCGCCAAGTTACAAAGTAAATATGTCAAATATTTCTTCCAAAAATATTTGAACTTTTAGGCAGTTACTCCTCCGTTCTAAATTACCATTCGTTTTGACTTTATTAGTAGATCTGGGTGCATAGCAAAATATATATATCTAAAAATATTAAAATGAATTGTAATTTGACATGGAGGTAGTAATGCGAGTAGGATGCAAAGGACAATAGAGATTATACTATGTGAATGTGCGCTAGGTTTATAACATCACAGCATTCCCCCCACCAACTCTCGAGACTTGCTCCCTTTCAAGTCGAGGAAAAGAACTAAGTAGGTAGGTAAAAATGATTGCCTTGCCCTTAATTAATCGTCCATGATGTCTACATGCCCGATGGACCATGTATAGTCCCTGTCTATCTAAACTAGTGCTCACCGCAACCATGAAACCACAGACACCAACCACAATTTCTAAGTTTTCCCCCAACAACAGATCACCCCAACCAAAGCAAGCAGAATCCAAGTAACGCGTTACCCGGCATTGCAACGTACAGACAGCAAGGAACGAGAAGATGCGTATACCTTTGCAGAGCACAGAGACGGGAGCCCAAGAATGGCGTCGATCTACAGAGCACAGGACAGAACGGATCAGATGCAGATCGAGAACGCAGTGCAGAGGTTGGGGCCTCGTGACGGGCAATTTATAGCGTCAGGGAGCTAGAGAGCTGGTAAGTCTTTCGTGTGCTTGTGAACAAGCCACGGTTTCCTTTTCGATCCGATGTGCGATGACCCACGGCAGGAAGAAGAAAAGGAAAGGGAGGTGAGCGTGGATGAGATGGCATCTCGCCGGCATGTTCTTCCATTTGCTGCTCTGGCCGCCGCCGGCCGGTTTCCAAATCCGTCGCCGGTATCAGGCGATCTGCTACTGGTTTTGCACGATCACGTTGCCATTGCTGCATCTTTTTTTAAAAAAGAACTTGCAAATGGGCGTGGCTTGTTTGGATCACGACATGGTAGGTTAGGTTGGACCAGCTCCGCCGTCAGTCGCCGGGGGGAAGAAAAAGGATGCTCCTTGCGCTGTGAATGACTGGATGTTCCTGAAAGGGAGCTCTTTTCTCTTGGGGTGCTTTTGTAGCTAAGCGGGTCGGGTTGCTGCATGATGTGAGGTTTGTTTTAGGCTTTTGGCGTGCGAAACGGGGTGCCATGCGTGCACATTCTTTATTTCGTTTTGAGGAGTACAAGTACAACAGAAAGGCGCGCACATTCGAATGACACCATCCATCCTGTAGACATGTTCTACATACCAGGTTGAGTGTTTGATGTCAACCCATTTTGTCCTGTTTGTTTTAGCTTTGGGTCCTTGAAAGCTAGCCGTAGGTTGTGGGGTGTTAAAGTTGCGTAAAGGCGTAACCTAGTGTGGGATAGTAGCTTGTGGATTGGAGGATTGTGGTGTAAATTGGTGGACTCTAACAATCTGCTTTTGAAAAGCACATTGTTCGTTTTAGTTCAGCTTTTGGAACTAAAATCCACCATCTAAAGTTAAAACAAACAGGCCCGGCGACTAGTGCATCCAGGATTCATATGCCAATGACTCATCATAGCGGAAAATGTCGGGATTTTAAATGGTGAATAAAATTCTTCTTTTGTGCCGTGTCCATTCATCCAGGATTAATAGTCCAGAATGACTAACCGTTTATCTAAGAAATGTAATCCATTTCGAATTCTCCAAAAAAAATGTCAAAGTCATGGTTGGGAAATAGAAAACAAGACGTACTCTAGATGATAGTGATCGATTTAGGAGTCAAATTCTTCTGCTAACTTAAAATCTAGAATTCTAGAAGCCAAAATACCCTGCGGTACGGTGTTCCTGGAAAGAAATACCCAAGGGTGGACACACATCAATTAATAAGAAAAACTGGAATTCAGATCTTCATCGAAATTTCTCTAAAAAAGAAAGATCAGCATCGAAAGCAAAATTTTATATTGTAAAACAACATTAGAAACCAGAGCGGAGAAGCGAAATGAACATTTGGCTCTAACTTCAAGATCACAAAATGACTATTTTCTTGATTCATGCCTGTGCTTCTCAGGTGCTTTTATCATGGACAATAACAAAACCTGAGCTATCATTGTAGGAGACAACAAAAGTTTCTATACTTGAAGCCGTGTGCGCTGGAGATTCTCCTAGTTGTATTTTACCAAAAATAAAATGGAACTGTCATTTTGCGTTGTGATTTTAATTCAGTCAAATTAGTAGTTTAATTTTGTCCAGAGAAAAAGAACATAAATAAACCCTATTTTTTTTCATTTGTGCGCATCTATATCCTAACAAGGAGTCGTCGCGGATCTGAAGCGACCACGAATTCAACAGGAATGGCATCTAGACGCGTGTACTTTTGGTGGAATTTGATTCTTACGCGGAAAATTGGGGAACAGGAGGGCACTGCAGTCTGCAGGCAGCCAGGCAGCAATTCGTATTCGTTTTCTGCTTTGCTTCTGTTATTCTATTCACTTCTCAGCCAGCGGTTGACATTTGTATAGGGTGTCAGTTTCAGTTGTAAGCATCAACGCCTGGCTTATAAAGACGAGTCAAATAAAAGGTGCCATTGCAAAAACAAAAAAAAGGAACATGTTTACAATTACCAGTAGAGTTTGAGCAACCTGATGTAAGTTGTAACAATTTAAGCTGCAGCGTTTAAAATCTGCACGCTTTCAAACCTCATGCAATTTCTCTTCTTCCTCTATTTTATACTCTTCAAAAATACTCCCTATAACGGTATCCAAATGCTAAACACCATAACTCTGAATAAAAGTTTATGTTTCCGCTTTATATTACACCATTATCACGGTAAATTTAAGATAATGATCTAGAGTGGACCACGGGTCTTCGACATGATCCACTTTGTTACGCGCGCCAATTCACCGATAATAGAAGACCGCATTTGGCACACAAGAAATGTAGAGCAGCTATCTATCAGTTTGCTCGCGTGAGCAAAACCTCCTATTTGGCTCAATCATGACGAGTGATCTATCTAGGTGACACAAAAGCTATCTAATCTAACCCATCAACTACTGCTATAGTTGATTAAGCAGCACTCAACCCTGCTCCTAATCCTTATCCTTTTGCCGTGGTCCTATCACTGATGAATAAAAATTATAAGGGTGGGTGTGACGTCGCCAATTATACGAGTGACCCACCCAGATTACTCCACTGTTACAATATATATTTCTTTGACACGTCGCTTGCTAGCGCTAGAATGAGCGAATGACATCCACAAACCACCCGGATCTCTCTTCATTCCGTTGGGTAAAGGAGCTATTCCCTTTTCTAAAAAAATGGTTTCCTAGGACGGATCTCATTATCTGAAAAAAAATACCCATCTAGGATGAGGTGAATGATTTCGCTTCGCAAAAAGCGTCGTCAACTTGTTACTCGTTCCATCGTTCGAGATAAAGAAAACATCAAGGAAACCAAACCGGCGAGATCATCCCGGATTCCCAATGGATTCAGCGTGCATCAGCTAGCTGGGGAGGTCGCTGCCTGGCTGATCTGGGGTCAGCCAGCAGCTGCCTTTCTGAAACCAGAGAGAGATTGGTAGACGGTAATGGGATGGTCCAAACCAGGTGGAGGCAGCGGTGTCTTGTGGCCTTGTCGATCACATGGCCGACGAGGTTTGGAAAAGCCGGCAGCCATCGACGTGGACCATGGCCCAACCGAGACTGACCACATCACCACAAGCACATGGTCGTGGTCTCTCGGGCAGCGTGTCTGAATTTGCTTGCCCGCCGGCCAGTACGGACGTGTCCCTTGTCTCTTGAGATGGTGGCTGGCCGGCACCTCAAACAAGCCATGCAAGTGTGCTTTTCCTGACTGCAGAACTGATGCAGCTTTCACATTGAGAAACAAAAAGGTTAGTGTTGCAGGTAAAACATTTTTTGCGAGATTTGGCAGGTGTTACATACATAAATCTGTGACAACAAACAGTACAAGAGATGTCTATTGGGACAGGGGTTTGGTACAATGGGGATTACACAATGGTTGTCTTGTCTCTCCTGTTGCGACGGAAAATACATGTACATGGTGTTTCCAGAGGTCCCATCCAAAAAAAGGTTGAGGGAAAAATGGTGCCTTCAAGCCCACCTCAACTCTCATGGGAATGGAAAAGGGAAATGGGGTGAACACTTGGGACATATATATTTACACGATGAAGATGGGGGGTGATGCCTGGACAATGGTACAGCTTCCAAAGAATAATATACTACTAACTACCTTCTTTCTTTCCTTTCAAGAAAAATAACAACAATGCCCTATCTACCCGCCTGGTGAGCAAGCTTCAACAAATGAACAGAATGGTACACTTCCCTACACAACTCTTTTTGATGGGGTGTCTGAGATTCTCAGCCCATCATATTCATACACCGCAAGGAGGATGCTGGTGGTTGATAAACAGTCTCAAGCACGATGGTATGCCTCATTGCGAGTCTTTAAGAGTTATAAGAGGCTTTGGAATAAAGGCTGGGCAACCATCTTTTAGCCTCTCTTTTTTTTGCTTTTTGCAACTGCTACCATCACGTAGCTTGTATTTACATGATAAGCAATCTTGCGACATCAGTACCAAAATGCCTCTCCTTGATAAACCCACTGCACAAAATCCTTAGATAACCCATGAGCCTGGATCTTAGTAGTTTGAGCATCCTGAAAGATTCAAATGAAATGATTGATTTTATTTGTTGGGCAAATCACATATTAAGAAGGGTCACAAATTGTAGTCGTCCAGTGATAGTCATACTCTTCAAAACAAAACTGTGTCTATTTCGGAAAAAAAAAAGGTACAAGGGTTCTCAACCATGCTAGTAAGACCCAGTATGAAGAGTCAAGCTGATTTTAGCAACCTGTTAATGCTATGGAGACAAGTTCATAAAGTTATATATAAAAAAAAATAGCATACCAGAAGGAAAGCAGAACCTGGTAGTAGATACTTCAAGCTTATTCAGGAAATTAGGCCAAAAGAGATTTCTAAACCATAATTGCAGTAAAAACGAATGGGCATGAATGTCACGAATATAACAGACAAAATGGCAGGTCAGAAAAGAACCCAAATACAGTGGTCGTTTTTTGGCTTGTGTCCATAAAGTTAGGTCAAAAGGGTTTTGTAAACCACGATTAAAGCACGCAAGAAAAAGGACACCAAGTGAAGTGGTAGCAAAAAGTAGGATTGTTGATTGCACTAACCGTTGTCCCGGAGCTTACATCACCAACAGCATTATCAGTTGAAATATTCACATCAGGAGTGCTTATGGCTTTTGATCTGTTTAAGCATAATGCAGAACACACAAAAAAAATGAGGTTAGAAATATTCACCTACACCTCAATTATAAATGTGTGATGTCAGCCTGCAGTTGCATGGACACATCACTAGAATGTGTGATTTCAGCCTGCAGTTCTCAACGTGGATAATGGAGCAAGTCTGTTACAGAAATACCAGGATCATCTTCAAATAAACAGTTGAGGAGAGGTTTCAAGGTTCAACTCTCTAGTGATCCTTAGCTTGATTGATTTGGAAGCATCGCATTGATTGCATGGTCAATGGTGCAATACCAATCGTTCAACAGGTTCTGCGACAGACCAAGGAATGTTGCAGTGAACGTTCTGTAGTGCATGGAGTTTTCTAGTCATTTCAATCCTGCCTGTGTTAGGATGGGTAACCAGTGAATCCAGTGTGTCTGTGTCCGTGTGCAGTTGCGCGACTATTTAGTGTGGGTTTATGTGTGTTTTGGAGTGAGTTTAACTCTTTCCTTCTTAATGCAAATGATGCTCAGGTCTCCTGCATATTTGAGAAAAATCTTCAAATAAACCACTAAAACAAGCTATGTGCAGAGTTTTTTTCTGAAAAAAGATGTCAAGGAATTAATAATAAAAAATGTCAAACTTATGACTTCTGGTTGCCAATTTCTGTGTATACCATGTGCAACAAAGAGGAGAACTGAAAGATTAAAGATACAAGATAGTCCAAAGAGAGAAGCACTGTATGAACCTTTCGTTGTCTGAAGCTGAAAGCCAGTCAAGATCCAGGAAATTCGAATCACCAGAACCATTGCAATAGTCCAGTTCACAGCTTATATGCTTAACGTGAGACGCTGATGAAGTATAACTGCAGGATTTTCAAGAGAAATCGGGAATCAATAACTTGTGCCAGTGTCAGATACTGATTTTTTCAAACATATACTTTAAGATAATCACTCTGCTTCTAACAGAAGAACAAAGAGCGTGAAGTTCCAGAATACAGAAAACACAAACCAACCTTAACTTCGACACTGAATTGTCAGAGGTTGAAGACATTCCATGCATGGAATCAGAACTCCAGTTTGGATATTGCTCTTCTTTTTTTGAACTGGTAAATGCTGAGTTTAACATTCCATTTGGTCCTTTGCTGGACATTGATGGTTTGCTGTTATTAAGAATGCTGCCATCTGACCTTGCCCTCTTCATCAATTTACTGAAAAATATGTATATCTCAGATAACTGATAAGATGGTTTGGTGTTGATTTGCAAAAACATGTAAGAATAAAATCTGGATACCTAATTCTTAAAATGAAGTGATCAGATAACACTACAAACCTTGCTACCTAAGAGGAAAGTAAAAGATATAAATAACTCAATGGTCCTTGCTGCCGCTATGAAGAAGGTAAAGAGGTGAATGACAGCATGACATAACTTTCTCCACCTGAACTTTCAAAGCACTGGTTAAAAACCAGTTGCCAATTGTTGGTTCCAGTATCACTTATTTTGTGTGAATTCAATGTGTTATCAACAGAGGAAAGATAATAAATATAGATAATTCATAGTTAGGTCACCTCTTGTTATTATTCTTTTATTGCTTCAATTCATAGAGAAGGGTATATTATTTTTAAGAGCTTGTTGTCATGCCTCCATACTTAACCATGTAAGTTCAAACACAGCCATATATTGCTAACTTACCTAGTATTGTCATCAAGTACATGCTCATCACCAGATTCTGGCTCCCAAAGTGCAGGTTTTCCCACCTGGGGTTCAAAGTACCCTAAAAATCTGTAAATTCATTAAGGGGAAAAAACCAGTAACTTAGTCCATATTCACAGTATTTCCCAACTGAAACTTCAAAAGATACAAGATCACTGCTGAACAATGATCTTAATCAAACATACAAGTTTATCGCTGCCTGTTTGTATGCATCCATATAGGCATTGCTGTAGTATCGTTGCAGTGTCCTAAAGAACTCTTGAGATTGAATAGCAAACTTCAAGTGCCCTCTCTTTGCAGAGAATATCTACACATCACAAGCTCATCAGAGAAGCGCGCAAGAACAATTCAACATGAAAAGAATGCCATGGAGAATATTTGACTTGCCAAAATGCCAATAAATAATTGGATTAACTAGCCACCAGTCACCTTATCGGTATAAATGAATGGAGAACTCAGCAGTTAAATAAAACTTTAGTTTGATTGATCATCTTAATGTAAGGTTACGGTTAAGTTATGTTTCACTTCTGATTTGTGTGTCATGGTCCACTCTGCACAGTAATTACTAGTTAGACATTATTAAGCTCCCTGGATCAGCAAGTAATGTAGAATCCGTATAACAGGAACGTGTTAGTTTCATTTTCACTTCATAATTGAAGTGGAAACTGACCGTGCTACTTCAGTCCACTATTACCATTGCGAGCAATGAAACATATGCTAATGAGCCTATATGAAATACATATTGGACCTTTATAGGGCCATTAATCAGCATAACTCGATTGAAGATAGACTTCTTTTTTTTCTCAAATCATTGACTGCAGTTCCATGCCCAATTTAAGCAGCATTTTTCAAGTGCCAAATACTCCCTCCAATCCCAAATATAAGTCCATCTAGATTTTACCTAAGTCAAACTTTTTTTAGCTTTGACCACCAATAACTAAAAAGTTATTCATAGCATGAGGTTGATGTTCCTGCATTCATCATGGTACATACTTTCATACTATATAACTCTTTATATTTAAAATAGCATATACTTATAGATATTGTTGGTGAAAGTGCAATGTTGGAGATGGTCTCGATTTCCTGATTACATTTCGGATCAGAGGGAGTAGTTATCAAATTTTACATTGATAACTCCAATCAGCTTCATTGTTTTTATGCCACTCAGCCTGACATAATCAGTTCGATTTGACATGTAAATACTTAATATAGACCAGATGCAAGCTCATTGAGCAAAACTTGGACGGATCCTGAAATATTGTAATAGCATATGCCACTATGCCAGTATACTTACTCCTTATTTCAACAACCAAGCATACTGTGGAAGGAATAAAGAACCTAAGTTTTTTCTGATAGATTGAAACAAAAGGTAGATTGAAGAATTGAAATAGCAAGATTTAATGGAGTACCTTATTGTGAGCAGCCGAACCACCATACTGTAAAGCAAGTGTATCACCCATCCGTTCATAAAAATGCATCAAATGTCGAGACAAAGGGGCATCTATATGAACTTCTGGAGATTCTAAAGAGCCAAGTGCATGTAACTGGTGTCCTAGAGCAGCTAACCCGTAGGCATATTGAGCGACATTTGTGCGGTCCAAACAATCTATGCAGTTTGTACGTAAGACACCATTTTGAAATTTTGGAGGCTTTATTTGGGTAGATCCATTGACCACAGAATTATCTTCTGCAATTCCATTGCCAGGATCAGAACTGCCATAAGTATCGTCTTGGGAGATGTCATCAAGATCATCGACATAGTCTGCAGTGCCATGATTGTTGTTGTCATCACACACGTGAGGACCAAAACCATTCTTCCTATAAAGCATGAAACAAAAATTAAGGAAGCATCAAGCCAAGTAGGAATTCTAACTAAAAAGCAAAGAAAACCAGTATAATAAATAACAAAGAACTTACAATGTAGCGCTTAAATTAAGGAAACTCTCTGTTCTTCGATCTGGAGAAACTTGATAATAAAAGAACTCTGTCAAGTTCAGAGCTTCAAATGCCACTTTCAGAAGCACTTGAAGGGCATTTGTACTTTTGCTGAAATACAATTTTGCTTCAGTATGTACACCAAATGCATCAAACAGAACATAAGTGTGACATGCATAACAAAAGAATTAATACCTTTGAGAGTTTTTATGAAGATCCCAATGTAAAAATCTCAAATGATCTTCCCCTGGCAGACCACTATTTATAATCTTTATTGCTCTGTCAAATTCCCGACGGAGTATAATTTCACGTGGTCTCTTCTCACGTGTCTTCCAAAAAATAACAACAGGAAATAAATTACAAGTGTGTGATTATTAAGTCTGACTTATATGCAAAAGATCCATCAGAACTGACAGCATCATAACAGTGTGCTCACCTTAATTAAGTTTAAGATGATGATAGGATTTCCGTATCTCTTCCTAAGATTTTCAAAATGAAGTCTGGTAGCCTCATAATTCTTGTCCTTTTCATGCACTGCATGGGGGAAAAAGATCAACTGATTGAACATTATTTTACACATAAAATAAGGGTTTCAATGCTTACATATGATATCAGGCTTAAGATTCAGCTTTGATGTCTCCTGGGACCAGAACAGTGGAATTGAACCCCTATTCTGCACAACAGAGCTTATTTGCCTTGGTCCAGGCAAGTCTTCATAAACAATTTGCTCAGTCTCAACATCATTCGCTACTCTGCCCTCATCATTCACGCCCCTCTTTAGATACCTATAAGATGGCACCAAAAAAGAAAAAAGCAGATGAATCCCAACAAGACCAATAATTGATAGAAAAAAGAGTATATATTACTAAGAGTTTGGTAAGTGTGAACCTGGTGCCAGCATAATGCCGCGAGCGTCTAGCAATGAGCGTCAACATAATATCCTTCCCACATATTGCAACTTTATCCTTGATGTAAATGAAACAAGCATATTATTCTAAATGATTGTGTTCATAAACAGAATTAATAAATACATTAATATTTAATGGTCTATTGTTTTTATAATTTTTTCCATCACGATTTTACAAATTATAGACTGAAAACACAACTATTCCTCCGACAAAAAGAAAAGGAAAAATAGGATTCTTACTTGTCTAGTACAAGCAAATAAAAAACATAAATTTAGCTCGGTAAAGAGAGCAGGCGAAGATAATGAACATGGAGAAAAGAAAAGAAAGGAGTAGGAACATAGGATATTGGATACATCTTGTTGGATGCAATCTATCATATTTCATGAATCCTATTAAATGACATATAACAGGATAAAAAGATATAAGTTTCATAGGTACCTGCTTAAAAAAACCATAGACTAATGCAACAGTCCAGAGTGTAGTTTTCAGAATGTTACGTATCCCTCGAGTTAGGAACTCATTCCATACAAACATTGTGTCATATAGTTCCCACCCTTCTTGTGGATCACTAATGTTCTTCTGGAGGCTTCTCATTATATGATATGAGTGGCTAAAAAAGAAGTCTTTTCTAAGATCAATTGTCTGCAAGAGCTTCTTGTACCTGCATGATTTGAGGTTGGCTTATGATGAACATACAGTGCAACTATTTCGGCATACCATGTAACTATGCTATGCTCCTGAATCTTTCATTTTTAAGAAAAAAGAAACAAATATCTTATTAAACAGTTAGAAAATGTCCAATCTAATTATCAGTACATGATAATATGAAGGATAGGATGTCAACAATATAATGGGAACATGGAATGCAGTCATGCAGCACCTGTTCTCATCCTTGGAATTAGTTAACTTTGGCTTCGTCTTAGAATTTGATAACTCAATCATTGCAGTCTTGGTAACTTGGTATACCGGATGGCCAAATATGTCCCCGATCTTTCTCTGCTCAGTAATAATTAACATGTAATAGGGCCCGAGGAACTTAATGAAACCTGCAAAGAAAATACATTGTTGATGTGTATTTGCAAGGAAAAAGTTGCCAACTTTGAAACAAATTATGATCAGAGAAAGATGGGATAGTTTACCGATGATTCCAAAACAGTTGGTGACAAATTTAACTCCACCAGTTGATCTATGGTCTTCATCTAGAATTCTTAGCAGATCAAGATAGTCACTCTGTGAGTGCACGGTGGAATCCTCTTCTACATTGAGCTCTGATGGTTCCATTCTATCAATCGTGAGTAATCTCCATAATGTCTTGTCAGTGTTAGTTACAAGAATATAAAATTTCTGCAAAAATAAAAATCCATTATTTAGTTATGATGAAAATTTTGGGTTGGGGTGGGAGGCCATGGAGTGAGACATGGCAGCGAGCTCAAGGTAGCAGGCCTCCAGCAACACTAAGCAAGGCATGGAAACAGTAAGGTTCCACCTTTGCCCAGGAGTTGGAAACACATTTTTCTACGAAGACCTCAGTGTAACAGAGTGCATCCTGATTGAGAACTTCATCAATTACTAGCGAAATCAAGAAATATGCCACACACAAAAAAAAATCAATCAAACACCTTGCAACCAATCATTCAAACGGTAGGGGCATGAACCACAGGCTAAAAATTGGACTCAGAAAAAGGAAAATTCAATGATTCTGCGTCCTAGTTATAACTGATAACTGCAAGGAACACGCAAAGGTCCCTTTTTTAACCAAAATTCCAATAAATGAACGTTAACAGCACTGCAACAAGCATAGCTGCTCTTTTTCCTAACAAAAAAAACTTGAGAACTGCATCACAGCTAACAAAAGAAGGCAGAATTCCCGTATCTCCCACATAGAACGGAACAATATAAGCAGCTAAGAGCTCCTGAAAATCAAGTGCGACAATAGCATGATCCAGGCGCCATAAATGAACAAGGATCATCATAATTCCTAGTCGTGGTGTTGCATGGCATGATCCAGGCATGCAGAGTCGCAGAGCCCAGGTCTTGTCCCGAGCTAAAGCGAGAAGCTCGACCGCATCCTTAGCTGTACAACCTTTGCGGAATCACAAAGCACCAGCAGGAGCTGCGCCGTGAATAACATAAACCCACCACCCAGCGACAAGAACAGCAGCAACACCCGCACGACGTGGCGGCGCATTGTGATCCGGGGGCGAGGAGCTCACCGACTCGGCCTCGTAGAGCTCGAAGCTCCGGAGGCAGCCGTCCGCCTCCGCGCCCGCCGCCGCCGCCGCCATGGCCGGCCGAATCCCCCGGCGCGGGCCGGCTCAATCTCGCATCCGCCGCCGCGGCAGATCACAGCCCCGCAGCCGCCGCAGCCGCCCGCCGGAACCCTAAATCCGCGCCGCCCGGCTGCTTGAGGTAGAGCATTCCCCGCGCGGACCACGGCCGCGGCGCCCGCGAATCCGAGCACGGGCCGGCGGCCCCCGAGGCTCGCGGCGAGCGGTCGCGAATCCGGACCCGGGATTCCGGGGAGCTCCGCGCCGATCGCGAGCGGCGGAAATGGGGAAATTTCTGGGGGAGGAGGCGAGGCCGTGAATGATGAGGAGATTGGTCGATTTCGCTTTCTTTTTTTTTTCCTCCGGGGTCCCTGCGAAATCCGTGAGGCGTGGAGGATGCCCTGGAGGAGGAGGAGGTCAGGAGGGGGAGGAGGGCGAGCTGGCCTCAGTGAGAGGGAATATATTGGGATCTGTTTTGTTTATTTTTTAATGATTTTCATTTGCGTTTGTGTTCTTGGAGGTATTTCTGTCTGTTTTCTGTTTGAATTTCCACTTGTATAGTGCTCCTGCGCCACCACTGTCTAATTCAGCATTTTCCTCATAGGAATTTTTTTCCCTTTTTTCCTGTACTCATGCGTGATGAAGAGCTCCAAAATGATGGGAAATGGGTGATCGAAACGGCGCGGCAATTGATCATTATAGCAATCATCCTCTAAAATTGACAGGGTATAAGTACCCTCTTCCTGCGTTTATAACTTCGCGGCATTTCGACTTGTTTTTTCTAAGTATGTTATATTCCTCAAACACGATTATTTTAGGTTAAACTAATTCCTTTTGGCACAGCAGCGATGGTTCGATAAAAAAAAAACAAGTACCGAAATTAGTTGTCACTGCACATTCCGCAGTCTTCTTAAGAAACAGAAAAAATAATGCTGCTTCTCTGAGCTCAGCTCCATGCATGATTAGCTCCCGGTGCTGGTGGTGCCGAGCATATTCTAGAATCCAGGTGGGCGGGCGTTCGGTGGCGGAAAACCTGCCTGGTAACGCTGCAACTGCCTCCCCTCCGCGCCGCGCGACACGCACGACGGCGCCGGCGACACCCGCCGGCGGCGGCGGTCCCGGCTCCGGCGATCGGCCAAGTTCCTTTCTCCGAGCCGTGAAGCCACGCGCAAGACGGAACGTGCAGGGTAGGCCAATGACCGGATATGTCCGCCGGTAGCGCTTGTTTGTACGCCACGGCGCCTGGCGGCGTGCGTAGACTTGGCGCTCGAGGCCGCGGCACACGGGCAAAGCCAGCCAGCGAGCACGCGCCGGCCGCCGGCGACCGGTCCGCGCACCGCGGCTTCGGACGGCGCGGGCGGAGACGGTTGGGGTCCGAGCCTCCGAGGCGATTTCTGCTGGTGGTGCCGAGGGGAGGGGCGCGATCTCGAGGAAAAGGCGCGGGGCGGGATGCGTTCCCCGGCCTCCCCTCGTCGGCACGCGGCGTGCGCGCGAAACGGGACGGGAGGGTCGGTTAGCTCAGCTCGGGAAGCGCGCGGGGGCGCGCGCGCGGCAGTTGGTGCCGTGGCGCGAGTTGACCGCGAGAGGATAGAAGAGGCGGGGGCGGGCGAGCAGGCAACGTGGAGCGGCGGGACTGGCGGCCGGGCAGGCCCCGCCCCGCACCTCAATGATTGGGGGACAGGGCCGGAAAAGGGGTAGGGATCTGCCGCCTCCCGATGCGCGCCGCGCCACGCCACCCCCGCGCGCTCTTCTCGGGTCTCGGCAACGGCAGCCTCACCTTTCAGCCGGCGCCAAGGCCAGGCGACGTGGTCTTTCGGAGCCTTCCTGCCGTCGCTGGCCGGCGTCGCCGCCACGTCCACGCCAAGAACTGGCACGGATTACTCGGACGGAAATGCCCTCGATCGCCTGCTACACTTTCGTCTGCTCTGTTCAGACTCCGATCACTACTGCTACTAGCATGGGGGGTCAAAGGGTTGGAGTCTTGGAGAGAGCACTAGCATGGGGGGTTGTCGCATGTGCATTGATGCGGCGGCGGCGGATTGGCGTCCGTGTATACGCATCGTGGAGTTGCCTGCCAAGCGCACCAACAGCTGTGCCAGTTTGACGACGCACTGTTCAACAACGACGTGTGTCCACAGGGCCACGTTCCGGGCCTGGCCGCCGATCCCTAGCCCTACGGAGGGGGTGGCAAAAGAAACGCACTGGCGGCAGGGGTATCATGTTATGTTAGGATCTAGAAGAAGAAGCACGCGATGGCGGCTCAGGTATTGTAAACTTCTCAACGATGGTGGATGGGAGTTAGAAACGGTAATCAGAAGTAGAAAAGAATTGTTGGCATTGTCAGTCAGCTACTCAGCAGCTCCATCCCGTTTCTCAACGCAGGACTTGTTCGGCGAGGCATTATTGGCATGTGAAATGGGATTATTGTTAAATAATAGCAGCACCCAAGACATACTCCTGGGGGATGAGACCTGGGAGCGCTTGAATGGTTCAAGCTTAATTTGATTCTTTTCCCCGGCGTGGTTCATGTTCGGACATTGTTTATGCCTTCATTCATCGATGATGAGGTAGGGTTTGTGTTCTCCGCACAAGCCCCCAATATAGAGCAAGAGATGAGATGAGCGCATGCGACCGGAATAATGCATGCAACATGGTCCATGAGTAGAGCAATGGGAACCAAAGAACTAAAAAGGCCAGAGAAATTGAGCCTAACTTAGGACTTCTTCAAAGAGCTCCATCTACGAGCAAGCGGTGGACTTGTGGTTTGTCGAGTTATGTTGGATGAGGCTCACCGCTCACGTCACCCCCTTGAAGTCGCTGAGCTGGTGTAGAGGTAATGTGTTCTTTTTTTTTAAAGAAGGTGGCAGGATAATTGTCGGTCTTACATGATAAAGAAGGAGTAAGAATTTTTTTAGAAAAAACACACAACATAACAATATGAAAAAGGTAATGAGAAACACACGTACATACTTATTTTTGGAGCTGAGCACAAAAACTATGTAGGTCCATGAAATGATCAACTTACACTAAACTAATATTATTCTCTTAAATGAGCATTGAAAAGAAGTTAGTTAATGATACGATTAATAAGGGATGCGACTAGAAGCGGCACGTAAAAAATGTCTAGAACTTGAACAACAACAATTATTTTGAAGATAAAGCTAAAACAATAAGTATTTTAACTATACCGAAGCGAGTAGCATAGTGACCAAGTTCCAACAGTAGCATAGCTACTAGAAGACCGAACAGTGAAAAAATAACACACAGCTTTGCAAAAGCATTTATAATAAGGAAAAGGGGGGGGGAGGGGGGGGGGAGACGTATGCATGAACCCACAAATTGTTAAATCCTCCCCGGATATCACACGATGGCCGTGATTTTTGGGTACCTTCTACTGACAGCAACGGGACGACATGGGAGCCATACCGTAGTGCCGCCCGTCGCCGCGACTCGCGAGAGCAGGAGCCCCGGCCGTGGACAGCGCGCGGATAGGCTCGCGCCGCCGCCGCGCGTGCGTGTGCAGAGACCGTGGCGCGAGGGCACCCCGGCCGGCGGCGTCGAGCGGTCGAGGCCTCACCTCCCTCGGGCGGAGGCAACCGCGGCCGTCCATTCCCCCGAGACCGAGCGAGAGGGGTGCGCTGGATTCGGCCGGCGGGCCGAGGACGGACCGGGCGAGCGCACACGAGCACATCGTGACATAAATGGGGTGCGCGCCCAATTATTCATGTGACTTCAATTTCCCGCGACTCGCGAAAGCGAGGCCGGGCGTTTAATAAAAGTTTAAAAAAAAACACGCGGGCTGCAGCTAGCTAGCGTCCGTCGGATCGTGATCGGCGTCCGTCGGATCGTGATCGGCGTCCGATCGAGCGCCTGCGACGCGGTTGCATCATCATGCGCGTGATCCTAGTAGTAGAAAAAGCGACAGGCTTTATTTCTTCCGGGAAAGGGAACGCTCGCGGGCCCGTGGTGATCTCGAGGAACAAAGGTAACAGCAGCGAGAGTCTCTCTCTCTCTCTCTCTCTCTCTCTCTCTCTCTCTCTCTCTCTCTCTCTCAGTTCAGCAACGCCACGATCACATACTGGGATGCGACTTCCTTGTTTTCAACGCTTGAGGAAACGGTGGATGTATGCGATGTCGCTTGTTGCAAGTTTTTTGCAAAGTATTGTTCTTCGTTGTCTCGAGTTCGGCTTAGGATACATCTGCACGTTTATCTCAACTTCCAAGGTTTTTCTTACACGGCCTATAGTTTCGAATAATTGGGATCAGGACATCCTCTATCAATACTTTTTTTACGGGGCATATATGTACAGGAGGACAAGATGTCACAGAAGGAGCTCAATCACAAGAGGCAGAGACCTAGGGCCTGGTATTAGACGAGATCATCTACTCTTCTCCTAGCTCCTTTTGTTAGCAATGGTGCTGGCTCCTTTTCTACGACTACTCTAAATGCTGACATCCCTCTTCCATCCGTCTTCCTCCTCCTTTATTTCCTTTATCTCTCCTCTCTCCTTGTCCATCCATCATCCCTTTCTTCTCCCTCTCTATAGCTCTATGTAGCTCTGTAGCCCCCTTGTTCGCGTGCTACATTCGTCCCTTCCTACTGCAATCGAGCTTAAGAGAGAGTTGCAGGGAAGGCTAGCATTGGTCATAAGAGTATAAGATCGCCGAAGGGCAAGCATCGAGGCAGTACGCAGAGCTTAAATGTAAAGTAGGATAGAAAGTGATTGTACTTTTATATCGGGTTTAGGGCTAGCTAGGCAGTAAACCAAGAGAGCGAGACTGCAAGCACATGATCCCATAATCACATCGTAACGCTTAGCTCTAATGTTTGGAAGGCTAAAGAAAATAACGCAGAGACCGCCGTTACACTGAGATCCAATAGTCGGCAACTCTTTTGACTGAATAAAATACTACCACGCTTTAAAGCATGGCTACACATATTTCCTAGACGACGGCGGTGAAGCTCCCGTACACAACGAAACCATGCTTTTGATCCGGTGCTATCAACACTACTGCTTGCAGTTGCAAGCTTGCAAATTTCAGAACTAGCAGAAGGGCACGGCACTGGAAAAAGCTTTTAGTCCGTGCGAATAAATGGAAGGTGGATTGTATTGATTCCGATGAAGTGTTGAAGCACGACGGAGATATCAGACGAGGCGTGGAGCGTCGTGTACTACCAGCATCAGCATGGAGATGAATACCGGAACCACCAGGGAATCAAGCAAGATACGTGCCCGCAAGCCGCAGCCTCCTTTCCAAATTGGAACCCCCTCTGCTTGCTCACTTCCTCGATTCCGGCAAAGAACGAGAGGGGTTGGTGGCCCGGGGCCCTGGCCTACTCGCGCTGCATGCGCCTGCCGACCGGTGCGAGGGACGCCGCCGTTGCTGTCCTCGCCGGTGGTTAGCCGGCACGCCACGTACGCCCGGCACCCGGCCTCGGTTAGTTGGGCCGCCTGATGACGCTGCTGACGTCTCGAGACCCTGGCGCCCTACGTGGCGTGGCCACCTGTCACCTGCCGGCTGGCAAGGCGCGGCCGTGGCCACGCACGCACGCACGGGCACGGCGGCAGCGCCGGCGTCCGGCGGGCCCGCGAAGATACCGGGGGCCGCGGCGGATAGAAAAGAATCAACCTGCCGCTCCGGCTCAAGCTCAACGCGTGGACGCTGGTGAATGGTGATCGAGCGCTACTACCAGCTACCAGTATAAAAAGAGAGGGGGTATAGGGGGAACGTTCGAGAGCGTTGCGCCGTGGCGTGGCGTGGCGTCGGACGTCGCGTCGCGTCCGGGGCGAGCAGCTGCGCCGCCCATGTTACAGCTTGCGACGACTGCTCCGAGCGAGCTGCTCATCGGCCATGCCGCCATGGCATGGACTCGTGACGAGCCGAGCAGCACTCGCTTGCTTACAGTTACAATCTCAGTAGCCTCTTGTTTCATTAATACCCTTTTCCTACGTCCCATGGTTCATGGGGGCAACACCGTCTGCTGCGGGCATCGGGACGACGCGCCTCGCTCTCTCCGTCCTCCTTCCTTGGCGTTCCGCCCTTCTGCAAACATAAAAACAGATAGAGGGGATAAACCTAGTTTACGGCCCGTGGCGAAACCAGGCCTGTAGGCCGAGTTCAGGCCGCAGCATTTCGCGGCCCAGCACGCAGTTCACTGCGTTCCGCGCGAGCAGGCCGGGCCAGCGAGGTGCGCGTTGGGCCGCGCGCTCAGCACCACGGCCCGGGTTACTTTGACGGCGTACGTACCGTGTCGTCGGCGGCGAGGCCCTGGCGATCCGTGACGAGGAGTATGTACTTGAACGCCTCGGTGTCGCAGGGGATGGTGAGGGCGCCGCCGTGGTAGTGGAACTCGAACTCCTCCTCCGCCTTCTCCAGCAGCCGCCGGAACGCCGGCACGCCCAGGTACGCCGTCGGCACCACGAACCGCCGCCGCTCCCACGTACACCGGGCAGCACCCGCGGGGCACGTCCGCCGGCGCGCAGGGGGTCGCCGAGCCGCCGCACCCGCACTCCGCCGCGTCGCCCCCGCGCTCCTCCACGACCGCCACCCGCGGCAGCAGGCGCCGCCGTTCCGCCGCGCAATCCGGCGCCGCCGGCAGCCGCGGAAGGCTACCCCCGTCTTGATCGGCAGGTGCGGCGGCGGGGACGGCGTCATTGCTCCGCTGATCTGTAGAGGCGTTGGGACCGGCTTCGTCGCCACATCCATCGCCACCGCCGCGGCTGGAGGAGGGCTGCCAGCGGTGAAGCATCTGTCTGAACCAGACGACCCGAGCGACACCGGAGGAGGAGGAGGCCTTCTCGTCTCCGTCGGCGCGGCTGCTACCCCCGTCCCCCATCGGCGGCGATCGACGACGGCTACCTATCTATCTAGTAGCTCGATCCGCGGCTCACGAGACGTCGACGATTCCCGTTCGGCGCGGACAAGCAGCAGGGAGAGTGTCGATGATGCGATGAAGCGCGCGCCGCGCGCGCACCGTCCGGAGCGCACGCCACGATTCCAAGCCTGGCGGGATGGGGTGACGAACCGGCCGCGTTTGACGGCGGCTCCCTCCACCGTGCGGAAAGGAGGTGCCAGCCACGTGCATTTCGGTTGTGTGTACGCACTGACCATGGCACGCCAGTGGCGCCACGGCGTGGAAGAGCGACGCGCGGAAACTCGAGCGGGTGCTCGAGCACGAACGAATCTTGCTACATGGCGTTGCACTAGGATCAACAGCCAGACAAGTAAGCTTGGTAAGAGAAAACAATCCCAGCTCGAGGACCCCTCTCGAAAGCTTTTCGTCTTTTCGCGCCATGTTGGGCAGAGCACAGCACAGTAGCTGTCCGCCCCGATTCCGTCGCTTTGCTTTTACAAATTACAAAAGAAAAAAGGATCCCGGAGTGTTCTGGGGCGGCTGCGGCTCAGTAAACAAAGGCCCGACCACTGTGCCCGGGGCGGCCCGACCGGACGCCACGTCGTTACGTGCACCCATCCACCACTCCGAGAGCATCTCCACAAATGGCAGGCAAACGGAGATCCTACGTAATACCAGAAACGGAAGCGCCTCGTCTCCGGACGCTTCGCCCGGATCGCTCCCGTTCAGATTTTTCTGCCGGATACGGGAAGCTTTCCCGGTGCCGTGTGCCCGTGGGCGAGAGCTCTCGCGTACGCGTTGCGGCGGGCGGGGGTCCCTCCGGCCCTGCGCTTTTGGGCTCGCTCGTCAGCGCGCGATGCCTTTCTAGACGCCTCGTGCCGCAAAGCGCGCGGCCGGCGTACCGGTCAAATAAACCCCAAGTGGCCGGGCCCGGAACCGAACTCTCCAGAGGCCGGGGCCACGGCGGGCCCCGGAAAATATCTCGCCGGGCGAGGGTGCGGACCCGAACTGTTTCCTCAGAACAGTGTGCGCTCGGAGCATTCTGTTTCCTTTTCTTCACGTCCAGCTCGCGCTCGGCGCATCGGCAGATGCCGCCGTGCGCGGCGGGGCCCGGCGGCCGGCGAGCGGCGGGGCTCCGGCGGGCCCGAAGGTGGTCGGGTGGTTCGCGGACTCCGGGCGTGGCCTGCCTGCCACCGTCGCTTACCGGTTCCGCCGGACACACACAATTAGCCCGCCAACAAGGATGCTTCCAGTAAAAGGGCCGTCGGTCCACACGTACGGCAACTGGGCTATTAATTAATCTCGCGGTCTCGCTCGCCCTAATGATCTGGGTTAGGCAACAATGTGCAAATGCGCATGCATGCGTGTGCCCTTGTCCTGCTGTCCTGCCGACGTGCGCCCGTTCAATGTATCCCGGTCTCTCTAGCACTCTCTTCCTGTCTTTCATATAACTTGTAGTAGTACTACTGGCAATTTTCGTTTCAGCTTGGCACATGCTTCCAGGACCTATCTGAAACTGTTTTAGCGAAGGAAGCTGTAAGACTGTAATTGATTGTGTTTGATTACATGTATCATTAGGTTCATGCATGAAATGATCTCAAGCTAGATGATGATTCCACTGTTTAGTTCGGTAGATCGCACCAACTCACGTAGGATGAAGCTATCCTATTGAATACAGTAATTTTCTAATAACATCACCAGTAGATTAATTAGGGTATTTGGTTCGGCCATGCCTTTGGTAAATATCTCGGCTAAGCAGGCGATGGCGACCACACGCTTTTCGGCTTTAAAACCGCGAGGAGCCGTCGGCGTCGGGTCCCCGGTTCTGGAGCCTTCGCGCGTCGGCTGGAACCGCAGGCCGGCCAGGCAACTTGCGCGCGCGTTCCCCCCGCTTGTTTGCTTCTGGCCGTGGCCGGGCCCCCCTCACCTCCCGCACGCCACTCGCCCGCAACCCCCACTCGCCGGCCGCCTCCCGAACAGAGCAGCAGCAGCAGCCTCCGCGCGCGCACGCCGGCGCCGACCGACCGACATGGCAGCCGGGCGCGGGGGCGGCAGCCTGCCGGAGGACGCGCCCGGCGTCGACCTCTACGCCGTCCTCGGGCTCAGCAGGGAGTGCACCGACGCCGAGCTCAGGGGCGCCTACCGGAGGCTCGCCATGGTACGTTCCAGAGTCGGAGCTATGGCATTAGCCCTTGCAGATGCAGATCATTGTCGTTCGGCTCGCCGTCTTCTCTCTCGCTGGACATGACGATTCACTCCTGGCCGCGTCGTGCAGATATGGCACCCGGACCGGTGCTCGGCGTCCGGCAGCTCGGCGCGCGTCGAGGAGGCCAAGGAGCGGTTCCAGGAGATCCAGGGCGCCTACTCCGGTCGGTGATCACCCGCTAGCAATTCCCATCTCCCCTCTCTCCCTGCTCCTCCTCCATTGTTCGTCAGCTTCGGCGCTTAGCCAAAGCAGAAATCCTTAATTGCGCTCCGTGCTGATGATCCAAGCAGTGCTCTCCGACTCCAACAAGCGCTTCCTCTACGACGTCGGCGTCTACGACAGCGAGGACGACGAGGCCGACGTAATTCCTGCACCCGGGTCAATTAATTTCTCGAGTGGTTTCACCCGTGAGGAGAATTCGATTCCTTACGGGGTTTTCTGCTCTGTGATGATCCTCAGCTGTCGGGGATGGGCGACTTCCTCGGAGAGATGGCCGACATGATGAGCCAGGCCACGCCAACGGTAAGCAGATGCACGGCTACGCGTCCAGAATATTCTCGTGCCATCGCTGCTGGTGCTGGAGACCCCGCCCGGACCGTACCTCGTGCGCTGAGGCTGAGCGAATCGTTCCGTACGTGCAGGAGACCTTCGAGGAGCTGCAGCAGCTGTTCGTGGACATGTTCCAGGACGACCTGGACCCGGGGCTCTTCGGCTGCCTTCCTCCGAGCCGCAGGGGCCACTCCCAGAGCTCGCCCAGCACCTCCTCGCCGCCGCCATTGCGGCCTCCTCCCGGTAGAAGCAACGCGCGAGCACCGCCGGCACGTAACGGCGGCGTCGACAAGCGGAGCGGCTCGCCGGCGAAGCGGCCGAGGCCCGGCCGAGGCGGCCTGGAACCGGACCTGGGCCTGTCCGGGTTCTGCTTCATGGTAAGCTTAAGCCAGTCCACGCTCACGGTTTTACCTACTGCTTGTAACGGCAACACCATGGGCATCGAACAGTTTTTAAATTTATGATGTTTGGACTGAGCTAATTAGTTTTAAAACTTAAACCAATTTGATCAAAATGAACTGATTTGATTATTCCAAATGTTACGAGAATGGCGGAAGTAGTAGTAGTTATGCGAGGTCCACAAGTAACCGTATGCGTGCGCACAAGGCGTAAACTGCAGCTGCAGGGTCCTCCAAGATGCGCCTTTTTCGCCGTCCACGTAGGCCACACGAAATGAGGTTCCTTTGTACATGGTTTTTTCTTGCAACAAAGAATTTCCCTGGCATGAAAGGAACCTGCTGCGCTTTACGCGGCCTCGCCTGAATTTGGCTTGGCTGTGCGCTTGCGGTGAGGGCTTGGCTTTTTTCCAGCTACGGTGAAGGGGGGAGAGGTTCTGGACAGGTCGTCTCCGCGTCCGTGGTGGACGACAGGGAGGGAGATTATTGGCGTTGCAATTGCGCCTGACTAACTGGTCCTGTTGCTCGACGCGCTTGCAGGTGAGCGAGACGAGGCCGATGCAGGCGCCGTGGACGACGTGCGAGGTGGGCGGCGGCGGCGGCGACAGGAGGAGCGGCCGGAAGCAGAGGCTGTCGACGAGCCGCGACGTCGCCGGCGACGGGATGCCGCGGTCTTTCCGGCAGAGCCAGGGCGGCGGTACAGCGCTGTGGCAATGAATGGCCCCCAGCCCCAATTAGAGCTCTGATTCTTTCTTCGATTTCCTTTTTCTTTTTTCTTTTTGAAAAGCTTCGATTTCCTTTTTCCACTCGCGTCAGTCGTTGTAGCTCCGATAGAACAACACTGGAGAGAGAAAGAAAATGGCTGGCCGCGCTGTCCAATCTGTTCCGAGCCAGCCATTGCTGTTAATCCTCTGCGTCAACGTTTCGATTTACTAAGAAGATCGGCTTGTGGCTGACAAAAATGTTGACACCCATACTCGACTCCTTTTGTCCCCAACTGTAGCACCTCGGCGTAGCGATCAGCTGACAACGGATATCCGTGAATTTTTGGCCCAAGACGGCCTTGTCACGGGGCCTGCTAATCCGCGAGCGCGCGCCAGGAGCACTCGCGGCGCTCGATCCCCGACGGGTGTGGCAGCGTTTCTTTTTATGGAAAGTTTTTCTCCACATCTTTCTATATTTGCACAGTTATAGTATATTTAAATATGATTATACGTATAACTTTTTGCGCAAGACTCTTGAGAGAATAAATTTTCATTATAATTTTTACCATCCATAGAATTTTTATGCATAACTTTTTTCTAACACCTTCTTAAAGGATAGTTTGTTGGTACAGTTCTTATGACACGTACAATTTTAATGCAACAAAGAGCTTGTAGCGGATAATTTTTTAGCACAATTTCTATGAAGATGTTATCAAAAATACTTCGTACAACCTTTTCGCACAAGTTAACTATATAAATTCTAAGCACATCCTTGATATAGTTTATTTAGTACAATTTTCATTAAATAGTTGTCAAAAGAACTTCTCCATAGAAAACATAATAGAAGTTAAGGAAAAACCTGAAAAGAAAAAAAATGATGACACTTGCCACTACAGAACGTGAAGCAAAAAAAATGGAAAGGAAAAGCAGAAAGCAAATTAATACCTGCACTGGCAGTAGACAAGCATGCAACTGTGTCCCGCTGTAACGTCGCGCACCACGAGGCCATGTAGCGCGCTATCGTAATATTGGACTACTGTCTAAGGTGCGCCGGCGCACCATTTGCGGGGTCTTCTTTCTGCATGACTCCATCGCAGTTAATATTTTTTTAAGACGATTTATTTCTGTGAAAAATAATATCAGGAATATTTATGTTAGGGGAATTGGATTTTTTTTACGGTGGAAGAGGCATATGTTGTACAGACAAATAGAATTTCGATATATTGGATGATTAATTGTTTAGAGGAGTTTTTTTAGTGAACTTTCGACTCTTTTTTTCGCTATAATATGAATCAGTTCACTGCAGAGGAAAATAGTGCATTCATAACTGGATTGGACCGGGAACCAGGTAGTGGCAACTCAGTGTGATCTTTTTATCGCCTTCCTCCTTCGCTTTAAATTGTCGTTGCTTATACGGAGTGGTAGCTTAGAGTGCTTGTTTTTTGCCGAGATGATATCTGAAGAAAAATGCGGTATGTTTTAGTGAAGTTATGAAGTAGTTGGTGCCATAAAAATTTTTGATCCGTTGAGCCTTTTTTTCCTCCAAATTGGTGGTTATTAAAAGTTTTGCATAAATGGAATAATAAGTAAAAATGTTTGTCGGTCGGAAATGTTGCTGCTGTGGTGGTAATATTTTAGTTGTCGCATGGTTTGTTATTTTGTTTATAAGAAATTGGTTCGAGAAGTATGATTTATATTTGGATTTAATTTTTTCTTTGCGTACAGGTTTCTTCCGGCGTTAGTGCAGTTAAGATGTAATTGTTATTATTTAGTTTATTTGTGGTAAGGATCTGTCGCACCGGGGTGGTAATACATATTTCGATCCTCTTATACTTACAGCATAAGATAGTATCAATGGTGACATAGTCAGCACCATAAATATCGATGGATAGGATATTAAGTTTGTTGAAGACAACGCCAAATGCATGGTTGATGGCGTGGAGGCATGCAAGACTACGTGTCGCGTTTAGGTTACCATGCAAAAAAAAGTAGCAAGGAGTCAAAAGTAAGGCAAGGACGTGAGGTTGTACTGTAGTCTTGAGTTACTTCTACTTGGGTTCCATGAAGGTCTGGCTTCCGTGTCGCTGGCTTCTATTATTATTTCGATATATTCGCTGTTTCAATCTCTAGTTTTCTTTGAAAGTGCGACTCTTCTTGTAAGTATGGCTTCTACATATGGCGAGGTACGTATTTCAGCTTTTTAAAAACGTTTAAGAGCAATATGTTGGTCGAAGTAGGTACTATTTCTAGGTGAAGTGTTAGTTTCAACGGTTTGCATTCTTGCAGGAAAGTGGTCATAGTTTGAATAGAATCGTAGCCATCTCTCCTCGTCTTATACTTGCTGAAGCCGTCAAGGGCCTTGGAGGCTCAAATTTGGCGTTGTTAAATATTTCGACTTGTTTTGACAAATTTGAGTATCTGGTTTCCTTTGATGTTCCCGATTCAGAAGGGGCAGATGCAACAGTGAGAGTAGTTGCATCTGGAAGTTTGTTATCTGATAGTTCGGAAGCAGAAAGCAGTGACGTTGAGAAAAGTTTTGCCAAATTGTATAAGTTATGTGGCTACGCAGTAGCAGATTATAGTTATATTCGAGCCAATATCTATGAGATACGGTATGCAGATATTGTGGGTAAATTGGAAGAGAGTAAAAAAACATACGAAGATATGAAAAGTCAGTATATTTTGGTTTTAAAGCAAATCAAAGAGACATCTGAAATGTTTATTACTTCAAGTCGTGAGTCAAGAGTACCAGAGCTTAATTTTGGCATTGCAGATGCAGTGATGTGTTGTTCGGAAGAATTACAGATGGTATGTGAAATTGGCGAGAAACAATTGCGTGATTTAAAGTCACGTATGGTAATAAGTAGTGACTTGGTGGAAGTACCCGCTTGTTGTAGATGTTTGTATGAAGAAGAAGGAACAACCTCGGTAAGTACCTAAAAAGTTTTGAATCCGTTTGCTATTTAGTTGCATACCCTATGGGTATCATTATTTGGTCTCAAAAAATTTGATTTGGTTTGCAGGTAAGGGCTATTGAAGTGAAGCATAGTTTGAGAATCATTTTGGAAGAAGTTATGGAAGCAGTTGGGTATCAGAAACCTGTTATTATAATAAGTGTTGTGCCTCAATCAAATTGGTATGCCGGCAACGTGGATATCAAAAAAGAAAATTCAGATGACGTGGTACTGAAAGGTGTTGGAATAGGTGTTACTTATGTGGAATGCGAGCATAATACTATATATGATTCGCTAATTGCTTTAGAGGCAAAACACTATCTTATAATTAAAGACATACATTATAATTCTTACAGTGTGAAGAAATTGGAGGAAAAATTGAATGCAATTTTAATGACATGCAGCAACACGGTGCAGTCTGTTGAACGAGCTAAGGAAGCAATTAATACAATTCAACGCTGTAATGCTTCTGTTTTCTGTAACTGCAGTAGTGGAAGGCAATATGTTGAATGGCTTAAAGAAGTTGAAGCGCCGCTGGAGCAATGTCTGAAAGATATGGAAGCTAAGATTGATGTTGTAAGAGTAAATGCTGAAGTTAGTAGCGTTCGATTTTAGGTAGGTTAAGGTTTATTGTGGGGTCTGTTATGCAACGAATATTGTTGGTGAACTTTTTTCGTGAAAGTAGTAGTATTTTGAAGAATCTATTTTTGTAATAATGGCTACGAAGTGATGTTTAAATCTTGCAATTACGTATTTTTATCTAAGTTTCCATAATTGTTTCAATTTTTTAAATTTCTTGTGCAGTGGTAAGGTTGATTTTTTAGTCTGCATGCACAGTGAATGTAAAAAAAATTGTTGTTTGAGTGAACGGGGTTAGCTGCAATGGTTGAGTTATATAATTATGTATCGAATTTAAGAGTTTGTTATAAATGTATTTGCTTTAGCCGTTTCGGTACAAAATTGTGACAACGTTGCTCTGTCGTTGGTAAAAAAAATGTATTTCGAAAATATAGTAAATGAAGTGACAACGTTGGGTTTAACATTCTTTTGTTCTTTTTTAAGAAAAAGGTACGGCAATGGTATTAGTTTACAAATTATTCATGGATATTTACTTTGGTTGTATCGTCGATAGAGTTTCATTACTATTGCTGCGTGGTAGGTGCTGCATGAAGAGTACAGTGACAGTATAATACTAGTATTGTGCCTATTTGCGAAGAATTTATTTCGGTAAATCGCTGTGGTGGAAGGTCCGTGGTCAAGCAGATTTTGCAATTTATTTTCTACAGATGAAGATATAGTATACGGTGTCATTGAAGCACACGTGACTGAGTAATAAGAGGTTGTGCCTCACCATCGCAACCGTCGTGCGTTTTGTTTGTCAGTTTGTGCTCTTGTTATCGTATCCACAGCAGCATTCAGTTGTTTTGATGGTAAGCAAACTGTGTTTTTTTATGAACCTGGGGGCCGGGGGGGATGTAAGAAGAATTAGAGATTGTATTATTGTTTATATATAAGGTCAGAACAAGTTGATGGTGGTCACAATAATTAGGCCTAATAGATTAGTAAATCTAAACTACTAGGATTGTTGGATATGCACTTTGTACCGTGATGGATGAGAATGAGCAAGAGTATTTTCGTGGCTACAATATTCTACTAGTAACGGTTCTTTTGTCTTTCTATTGTTACTACATCGGACAGATAGGCTTTGTTTGACATTCTTTGATTTAGTGAAAAGTGAAAGAATTTTCTACAGTAAAAAACGCAAGGCCACGTGCAGGGAGGCCAACAAAAGCGTACCTATCGTGGCGTCGCCCAGTAAAAAAGGTGCATTGTGAAGACACGTAAACTATGAAAGATATGTGGCTTCATAATCCCATTTATCTCTTTTTAGTCATCTGAATCGGCCGATTGGAGGTTAGGCTGATTTTCCGCAAGGGGGTTCGGCCGATTGCTGATTGAACTTTACTGCCGATTGGGCCGGAGGAGTTTTGCGGTCAATTAGGGTTTTGTGCTGAGTCCGACTCTTGTACGGGTCGATAAGATTGTTTAGGAAATTTATTTCTTTAGCGTCAAGTTTTGTGTTTGTCGTGATCGACAAGGAGTCTGTATTCCAGGATATAAATAGCGACCCTACGTGGTCTAAAGATTTTCTACACACCAATATAAACAAAACCCTATTTTTTTCGCAATCTACTTTTCGCACTTGCGTTGATTTGACTATTGGAAGTAAGACTCTACCTACTACTTTCTTTGTTGTTAATGGAAAAGGGTCCTACAACTTGCTCTTGGGGCGCGATTGGATACATGCGAATTGTTGCATCCCTTCAACCATGCACCAATGTGTTATTCAATGGGTCAAAGATTCTGTGGAGATGGTCAACACTGATTCCTCCTTCAGCATTGCTGCAGCCGACGCCCAACAATGGAGTTGTGAGACGGTAAGTTGCATATCGGGCAGGGTATGGGATACCGATTTTCTCAAGGTATCTGATTTTGGCCTACAGCCGATCCAAGCAGTCGGCTCCGAAAAGTCATCTTAATGGATAATCATATCGAAGAAGAAAAATTAGGGCATGGGTTTATGTCGACCGATGAGTTAGAACAGATAGATCTAGGTGATGGTAGGAAACCAAGATCGACGTATATTAGCGCTAAGATGGATCTTGAGTACAAGCAAGATTTAATTCAGTTGTCGAGAGAATGTAAAGATTGTTTTGCTTGGAAATATTATGAAATGCCTGGTTTAGACCGTTCCATTGTTGAACATCAGTTGCCTATGAAACCAGGGCATCGGCCACATCAGCAGCCTGCTAGACGCTGTAATCCTAAAATATTACCTGATATCAAGGCCGAGATTACTCGTTTGATTGAGGCAAAATTCATTAGGCAGTGTCGTTATGATGAATGGATCTCTAATGTGGTTTCTGTGTACAAGAAAAATGGAAAACTCCGGGTTTGTATTGATTTCAGGAATCTTAACAGGGCGACGCCGATGGACGGTTATCCGATGCCAATTGCCGATGTGTTGATAGATGTAGTTGCAGGGCACAAAGTTATTAGTTTCGTTCATGGTCCACCAAAGAGGCATCGAGGTCAGTCAATAGACGATTGGTGCAATCAATAAAGTTACTGCCCTAATGAATAAAACTGAGCTTAAGTCGTTGATCGGCAAAATCAATTTCATCCGGAGATTCATATCAAATTTATCTGGGAGAATTCAGCCGTTCAACCCTTTGTTGAAGCTTAAAGCCGATCAAGAGTTTATATGAGGAACTGATCAACAAAAAGCATTGGAGGATATTAAAAAAATATTTGGTGACCCCACTAGTGTTGGGCCTCCTCAAAGGGATAAGCTCTTTAAACTATACTTATCGGCTGATAAAAACGCTAAGAGTTTGAGGGCAAAGAACGGGTAATTTATTATGTTAGTAGAAGACACTTGGATGCTGAAACCCGATATTCTTCGGTTAAAAGGCTATGTTTGTGCCTATATTTCTCTTGCACCAAACTTAGGCATTATTTATTATCGGCAAAATTTATTGTTGTATGCAAAGATGACGTTGTTAAGTACATGTTGTCATTGCCAATTTTGAATGGAAGAATCCGAAAATGGATTCTGGCATTATCCGAGTTCGACTTAAGGTATGAGTCGACTAAAGCTGTCAAGGGGCAAGTCATGGCCGATTTTGTGGCTCAGCATTGTGGCTCAGAAGTTAAAGTGGTGGAACCTGCGTTGTGGGCTTTATTCTTCGATGGATCATATTGTGGAGTAGGATCAGGAATCGGCATAGTACTAATTTTGCCTCGGGGGGCAAGTTTTGAGTTCTCGAATAATCATGCTGAGTATCAGGCTGTATTGAAGGGGATTAAATTATTAAGAGAAATCAAGGCTGATGTTGTTGAGATATTTGAGGATTCTGTGCTGATTATTAATCAGTTGCTCGGAGAGTATGAATACAAAAATGATATTTTGAGGGTTTATCAGGAAGAATATCTCTAGTTGTTAAAAGAATTCAAGACTGTGATGATCGAGCATATTCCCAGAGCATATAGTGAAGAAGCCAATAAACTTGCTCAGGATGCTTCTAGATATCGACATATTTATGGAGCAATGGTGGTAGAATTGGCGGCCGATGATTGGAGAAAGGAGATAGCCGATTATTTGAAGGACCCATCTAAGAAAGTTGACAGACGGCTACGGTACCAGGCGACTAAGTATGTTCTATTAGAAGATGAGTTTTGTGTTACCGAACAATTGATGAGGTCTTGCTCAAATGCCTTGGCAAAGAAGCTAAGAACTTGATGGGTGAGATTCATGAAGGAACATGCGGGGCTCATCAATCGGCTTTTAAAATGAAATGGATATTTAGACAAAATGGGTATTTCTAGCCAACTATATTGGAGGATTGCTTTAGATATTATAAAGGTTGTCAGGAATGTCAGAGATTCGACAATGTGCAGAGAGCCCCAGCATCAACAATAAACCCAATAATTAAGCCATGGTCGTTTAAAGGTTGGGCAATTGACTTGCTCGGTCAAATTTATCCTCCATCAAGTAAAGGGCATAAGTTTATATTAGTGGCAACTGATTATTTTACAAAATGGGTTGAGGCAATTCTTTTGAAGAAAGTAACATCGGCCAATATGATTGATTTCGTCAAGCAACATATTGTTTATCGGTTTGGAATTCCTCAAACTATTACGACCGATCAGGGGACTATGTTCACCTCGGGAGAGTTCGGTGATTTTGCTACTGGTATAGGGATTAAAATATTGAACTCTTGTCCTTACTATGCTCAAGCCAACGGTCAAGCCGAAGCGGCCAACAAAGGGGTTATCAAGTTAATAAAAAGGAAAGTTGAGGAACAACCAAGACGTTGGCACACCACTCTGAACGAAGCATTGTGGGCCTATCGTATGGCTTGTCGCGGGTCTACAAAGTTGTCTCCTTATCAGTTGGTTTATGGGCATGAAGCCGTATTACCTTGGGAATTAAAAACAGGGTCGAGGCATGCAACGTTTTAGGATCAACTCACGGCCAATGATTATTCGGCTTTGATGAAAAATGAATTAGAAGATTTGGCAGGATATCAGCTGAGAGCCTTGATCAGTATTGAGGAAAACAAGAAAAGGATAGCCAGGTGGTACGATAAAAAAGTTAAAATTAAAGAGTTATTTTAAGAAGATTTGGTCTGGAAACTTATACTGCCGATTGGATCCAAAGATCCTAAATTCGGAAAATGGTCGCCAAAGTGGAAGGACCATATCGTATAAATCAGTGCGCTCCGAGCAACGCGTATATTTTGGAAACGTTTGAAGGAGAGGAGTTTTCCAGGGCTTTAAATGGGAAGTATTTAAAGAGCTATTACCCCAGTATATGGGTAGACGCTTAGCCGATTTGTATGGAAATATTGGATGAGATATAGCCGATTTGCTGAAATCGTCTTTGGTACGAAAAATGAATAATAAGGTAAAAATCGTTGAAGATTTATGAGCTGATTGGATTCGGTTCTCATCGATTGAATACATGGCTGACACGATATGTGTCGCCCTTAGGGCAAAAAATTACATCAATGAACTTTGGATCTATGGGATTACAAAGGAGATATTGCATCCGATCTTGGATTTATAGAAGAATAAAATAGCCGATAACCTGATATAGTTTGGAGAAGTCATCGGCTCATACATAATTGATACAAATTGCATAGGGTCACAATCAGGATTTCGGAATCCCTGTTATTACATCAAGTCTAGAAAGTCTTGGATTGATTTTATTGCTTGTAGATGGATTTGACTTTCTTCTTCAGAGATTGCTTTTCCTAATTACGTTTTGGTGATGTTAATTTCATTCAAGGTCTTTTCCAACTCCTGCAAGACGCTTTCCCTTTTGCTCTCTAAGGTTCTTACCTTGTCTTGAAGGATAGAGGATAATAGCCCAAGGCCTTGAATCTACCGATTGTGCTGACGCCTCGGGCCGGTGGAGTTAATTGAAGATAGGACTGAAGTCAAGTCTGGTGGAATGTAGTCTCTAATTTGTTCAATGTTAGCTTGAATCAGATTTTTGTCAGCCTGAGAAAGCCTCTCGTTGGATTGGAGGATTTGAAGTATTGCTTCAAGATTATTAGTTGTTGAGGTTGGGGGCTGCAGAAGAAAAGGAAAAATTTAAAATAATGATGAAATCGGCGAAGTAAAGACAGGTTGGTAACCCTCACCTGATTAACTAAGGAGGAGGATGACGCCATTGCTTGATTTGGTGTTCTTCAGAGTTCATTTGTCGAATTAGAGATGGAGGGGTTGTTGTGTTCTATGTTTGCCGTCTGGGGGGGAATGGATGCACGTATTTATAGAAGAAGTTGGAGAGACGAGTAACGTTTAGTCAAACATGACCGTTCCAAATACCAACATTCGGTCAAAAGGACTATAAATATTGTTGACGCCAGATTTTGACACGTCTTGAATCGGCGTCAGGAGAAGAAGATTGGCCGATGCGGCAGATCTGAGAGCTACAGTAAGGAATCGGCCGATCGAGGTAACAATTAGAAATCGGCCGATTGGTAGCGCGGCCCACACCGACAGGATAGGATTGTTCCAGAGGATCCTGGTCAAAAGCTGGTCAACGAGGTATGCTAGGACGGCCGAAAAACAATTGAAGAGGTCCTGATTGGATTAGGAAACGGCGGCGGAAGATTCTGCGGGAGTCCGTTTCCTTTTTAAAGTTATTATAGATATAGTAGTTTTCCTGTTTTAAATAAGGTTGTAACAAGTCGTAATCGACCAGGAGTCCTAGTTTCAGGGTATAAATAGGAGTCGCTAGGGTTTTGCAAAGAACAACCAACATCAATCAACAAAATACTTCTACTTTTTACCAGTACTTTACTTTTCAAGTCGGCGACTTCGCCAATATCTTTTTCTTTCACGAGTTCGTACGGATTGGCAGGGCTGCATCAACCTGATCTCCGGCAAATTGGTAGGTTCCGCTTATCGAGTAATATCCGAGCTTTAACTACGGGCGCATCGCTGTGGTTTCGTTTGAATTTATTCACAAGTTATCGATATTTACTAGAATTGCAAGTTTTACCTGTTATTCTAGTATTATCACCAGTTATCCAGCTTGAGATCAGGGTAATCGGCTTCGTCATCGTTCTCCTTCGATTCATCGCCATACAGCCGATTAGATCTGTTTCAAGTGTTGCTTCTATAGTAATTGTTTAGATTGCTCCAGTAGTTCTCTTTACAATTACTATACGATCATCGGCTGACTCATAGCCGATCATCTCTACAGCAAATCGGCCGATTTACCGCCGACGCGCTCCTCAGGACAGATCGGAAATCCAGCCGATCGACGCGCCTGGAATTTAATACTCTATTTCCTTGTCAATCAACAGGTCAGATTGACTGGCACGCCGCGCGAACCGCACCAGGGCGATAACCCGAACAGGAGCTAAGCAGATTCTCCCGGGTCGTGTGTCCGACGCTGAAGACCCATCGGCCGATTCCTATCCGGCCGATTTTTGCGCCAACACACTTTTGGCACGCCCGGTGGGACCATCCAAGACCTGATATGTCGAACAACGCAGAAATCTCTGACAGCAACATCATTGGGGTCACAGAAGCTGATCTCAAGGATGACCAGAGGGAGGAATTGGCCAAACATCTAGAAGATTACAAGAAGATATACCTCCAGTCGTTCAGTCGTACCAGAAGCGGGGAAGCAGTTAGGAAGGCCCTATTCCAGCACCTCGCCACATCACCATTGCTGAAGACTCGGGCAAGATGTCAGAGATGATTCAACAGTCCGTATATCATGCGTTCATTGACCAATCCTCGGTGATGAGCAACACGGTGTACAATGCCGTCGTCAACTCTCTGGCCAGCGGAGCCGTTCAAGGTTATCAGGGACCGGCATATGCCCCTCCAACCACCCTGCCGGCCAGAAGCTTACCGTACACATCCCAATCGGCTCCTCAGCCGATATTGACGCAGCGCGAGGGGTACAGCTCTCCACCACTTCCGGCGTCTCCAAGATACAGCGGTGCACCTTATCTCCCATCGCGAGCACCGCTTCAACCCGTCCAGATGGCTTCTGTGCAAACACTACCTACAAGCTCAGTGCCTTGGGGGGCATCAGCCACGACGTATTTCCCCGAGCCAGCGAATCGGTACGGCACTTATCCGTTTCAGGTGCCGTTCCAATCGGCCGCTCGGCCGACGGTCTCTCAATACCAGCCGATTTTACCAGAAATCGGCAGGGGGGCAAGCACTGTGGAAGCATTCAGAAGCACGGTGCCAGCGACGACGTACGAAGAGGGTGCGGATGCGTTTCGCCAGCAGCTATCGGCCGCCCAGCAAATTTCGCCGATTCATCACCTGGCCGAACCAACCCTTCAGCATATGCCCGCACCTCGAACGGCCATTCATCAGCAGCAGGTGGACTGGACGGCAAAGATAGCAGAAGTAATCCAAGATCAGTTTGGACTGAAGCCGAAAGTTCAAACTTATACTTACAAGACGCCGTATCCATCGGCCTATGACTCGTTGCTGTTCCCACACCGCTACAAGGTTCCTGATTTCACCAAGTTCTCAGGGACGGATGATACATCCACTGTGGAACACATTAACAGATTCATCATCCAGTGCGGAGAAGCTGCCACGCAAGACGCTCTGAGGGTACGGTTATTTTCATCATCTCTATCCGGATCGGCCTTCCAGTGGTTCACCACTTTACCGCCAAATTCTATCGTCACGTGGGCCGATCTGGAGAAACAATTCCACAAGTACTTCTATGCGGGAGTACACGAGATGAAGCTTTCGGATCTAACCAGCCTCAGGCAGAGGAACGATGAGCCGGTGATAGGGTATATACAGAGATTCAGAGAGATCAAAAACAAGTGCTACAGCCTGGCCTTGACCGATGCACAGTTGGCCGATATCGCTTTCCAGGGCCTCTTACCGCAAATCAGAGAAAGATATGCCGTCCAAGAGTTTGAGAGCTTGAGTCAAATCGTCCACCGATTCTCAGGGCAAGAGATCCGACCGTTTGAACAGCGGAGGAGCTTTCAGAAGAAGGTGGCGTATTTGGAGGGATCTGAATCCGACGTGGAGGAAGAAATCGGCCTGGCGGAATGGGTAAAAGGGAAAAAACCAATATCCTGCCCCTTTGGCAAGAAGGAGCCAGAGACATTCGGCTTTGACACGTCCAAGGCCGACAAAATTTTTGATCTACTGCTTCAGGAGGGACAGATCAAGCTGTCGCAGCATCACACCATCCCCACGGCCAATCAGCTGAAGAAGATGAAATACTGCAAGTGGCACAACGCTACTTCTCATGACACCAATGAATGTAAAGTCTTCCGCCAGCAGATACAATCGGCCATTGAACAAGGGTGGCTCAAGTTTGAGACTCCAACCAAATCGGCAATGCCGATGAAGATAGATCAGCATCCCTTCCCGGCCAACACGGTCAACGCTGGAGAAGAATCAAGTCAAACCAAGGTGCTGACGTCAGAATCGGCGAGAAGAGGTGGCGCTCTCGATCCCAAGAGGCAGATCACGATGGAAGAAGTCAGAAGGAACAGGCGAGGACCAGAACGACCACACAGGCCTGTCACCTCCCGATTTCTACTCAGTAAATATCGGCGGCGGCAAGAACAAGCACAACACCAAGAAGAGATAATACGCCGGCATGAAGATCACTGGCAGTGCCCGTTCTTCATCCACTGCTGGGAAAACGATATCAGGTTGCCATCTGCCGATATCTGTCCGGAGTGTAACTGACCAAACCGCAACGATCGCCCGAGGCCACACTCTAGGGACAGAAAATCAGAGCCGATCAACAGAAACCGGCGCGACGAACGGCGCGTTTCGGTGCATAATCGGCTGGGGGGCAGAGTTGACCAGTACAGCAGGTCAAAAAGCAAGATCGGCCAGCAAGATGGACTGGGGGGCAGGATCAGCGCACACGATCGGCTGGAAGAGGTGGCCGATGATAGGGTATTAGACGAAGATCCCCTAGGGAAGGAACCAAAGTGGGAACACGCCAGATCATCGGCCAAACCAGTGAATCCCAGGTGGTGTCCTGACGGCCTATCCAGATCCCAGAAGCGAAGGATCCAACGCCTACGCCAGTGGGAATATCTAGAAGAAGAGCAAAGACACGTGCCAGAAAGAAGGAATGTGAAATCTCGAATTTGGCGCCCAAAGAAGAACGATCAGGAAGCAAACAGCCAAGAATCGGCGGCCGAAATCGATATGGTTTTCATACTGCCGATGGAGTTCATGGCGCCAAGCGATCGGGACAAAGTGACAAATACAGAGGAAGAGCAAATGGCACAACTGGTATTAGAGCCGATGACGGCTATGTTTGAGAAGCTAGAGGAAGAAAAACGACAGCACCTCAAAGCGCTGTTTCTCAAGGGCTATGTCAACGGAAGACCCGTCAGCAGACTACTAGTAGATCGAGGCGGGGCAGTCAACATCATGCCGTATGCCATGTTCCGCAAGCTGGGCAAGGGCGATGACGACCTCACCAAGACGGACATGATGCTGAAGGATTTCAAAGGCAACATGTCGCCTGCCCGCGGGGCACTCTGCGTCGATCTCACCATCGGCAGTAAGACCCTTCCTACCACTTTCTTTGTTATTAATGGTAAAGGGTCCTATAATATCCTGCTTGGTCGCGACTGGATACATGCAAACTGCTGTGTCCCATCTACTATGCATCAATGCCTTGTGCAATGGATCGGCGACAGTACAGAGATAGTCGCAGCCGATTCTGTCTACAGCGTTGCAGCGGCCGATACGCAACAGTGGAGCTGCGAGCACGTCAAGTATATATCTGGCAGGACTTGGGACACTGACTTCCTGAGAGTGTCCGATTTCGGTCTACAGCCGATCCAAGCAGTCGGCTCTGAAGATTCAGAATAAATGGATCAGCTCATCCGAGAAGATGGGAAGCTGGGGCACGGGTTCACGTCGGCCGATCTGTTAGAGATGGTAGATTTGGGAGATGGCAGCAAACCGAGGCCGACGTACATTAGTGCCAATTTGGATTCTGAGTACAAATGCAAACTGATAGGTTTATTGAAAGAGTTCAGGGATTGCTTTGCTTGGGAATACCACGAGATGCCAGGACTAGACCGGTCTATTTTTGAACACCGGTTACCTATAAAATCGGGATATCGGCCGTATCAGCAGCCCGCACGGCGGTGTAACCCCAAAATTCTACCTGACATAAAGGCCGAGATTACAAAGTTGGTTGAGGCAGGATTTATTCGGCAGTGCCGCTACGCCGAATGGATTTCTAACATTGTGCCTGTATACAAGAAGAATGGAAAGTTGCGTGTGTGCATCGATTTCAGGAACTTAAATCAGGCGACGCCAATGGATGGTTATCCGATGCCAACGGCCGATATCTTGGTGGATGCTGCCGCAGGCCACAAAGTCATAAGTTTCATGGATGGGAATGCCGGGTACAATCAGATATTAATGGCCGAAGAGGATATTTCGAAAACGGCTTTTAGGTGCCCAGGCCATCTTGGTTTATTTGAATGGGTGGTTATGACTTTTGGCTTGAAGAACGCCGGCGCTACATATCAACGAGCCATGAACTACATCTTCCACAGACTCATTGGTTCGTCGGTGGAAATTTATATAGATGACGTCGTGGTCAAGTCGAGGGGTCACCAAGATCATCTGGCCGATTTACAGGAAGTGCTAGAGTGCACAAGGAAGCATGGGCTGAAGATGAACCCAAACAAGTGTGCGTTTGGTGTATCGGTCGGACAATTCTTGGGATTTATGGTCCATGAGCGTGGGATAGAAGTCAGCCGCAAGACTATAGACGCCATCAACAGAGTAGTGGCCCCACAAAATAAAACTGAACTGCAGTCCCTCGTCGGCAAGGTCAATTTCATCAGAAGATTCATATCCAATCTATCGGGACGTATTCAGGCTTTTACTCCTCTGTTGAAATTAAAGCCCGACCAAGAGTTCACATGGGGAGAAGAACAACGCAAGGCACTGGAGAATATCAAGCAGTATCTGGTTTCACCTCCGGTGTTAGCCCCACCACAGCCTGGTAAGCCGTTCAAGTTATATTTAGCGGCTGACGAGCAGGCTATTGGATCGGCGTTGGTACAGGAGTTTGAAGGGAAAGAACGAGTGGTGTACTACGTCAGCAGAAGACTTTTAGACGCCGAAACAAGATATTCTTCGGTGGAGCGATTATGCTTGTGCTTGTACTTTTCATGTACTAAGCTCAGGCACTATTTGCTATCGGCAGAATGCATAGTCGTATGCAAGGATGATGTGGTGAAGTATATGCTATCATTGCCGATTTTGAAGGGGCGGATTGGAAAATGGATCCTGGCTTTATCAGAATTCGATCTAAGGTACGAATCGGCCAAAGCCGTCAAAGGTCAAGTGATGGCCGATTTCGTAGTTCAGCATTGTGGACCAGAAATTGCCACCGTCGAACCAGTTCCATGGACTCTATATTTTGATGGTTCTTCGTGTGGGGTCGGATCAGGAATCGGCATCGTTCTTGTGTCGCCTCGGGGGGCAACTTATGATTTCTCTCTGCCGATAGAAGCTTCTGCAACCAACAAACAGGCGGAGTATCGAGCTGTTCTGAAAGGCATCCAATTGTTAAGGGAAGTCAGGGCGGATGCAGTCGAGATCTTTGGGGACTCCATGCTCATTGTGGATCAGTTAACAGGACGGTCCGAATGCAAGGACGACATCTTGAGGATTTATTATGAAGATTGTCTTCAACTTTTGAAAGGCTTCAAATCTGCAACAATTGAGCACATCCCCAGAAATTATAATGAAGAAGCCAACAGACTGGCTCAACATGCTTCTGGGTATCAGCCGATTCAGGGAGCGATGACGCTAGAACTCGCGGCCGATGACTGACGGAAGGAGATCGCTGATTATTTGAAAAATCCATCCCAAAAGGTGGATCGGCGAACACGTTTTCAGGCTACAAAGTACGTGTTGCTTGAGGATGACTTATTTTTTCGGACGATTGATGGAGTTCTTCTCAAATGCCTGGGAACAGAAGAGGCAAAGATTCTAATAGGAGAGATCCATGAAGGCGTGTGTAGAGCTCATCAATCAGCCCATAAAATGAAGTGGATGATCAGGAACAATGGATATTACTGGCCGACCATCCTAGAAGATTGTTTCAAGTATTACAAAGGATGCCAAGACTGTCAGAGGTTTGGCAATGTGCAGCGCGCACCAGCATCGGCTATGAATCCGATAATTAAGCCGTGGCCGTTCAGAGGTTGGGGAATAGATCTCATCGGACAGATTCATCCTCCATCTAGCAAAGGGCATAAGTTCATATTGGTGGCTACAGATTATTTTACCAAATGGGTGGAGGCAGTTCCTTTGAGGAACGTGACATCAGCCGATATGATTGAGTTTGTTAAAAGCCATATTATATATCGATTTGGTATTCCTCAGACCATCACAACTGATCAGGGGACAATGTTCACTTCTGGAGAATTCGGAGAGTTCGCCGCCGATATGGGGATTAAATTGTTAAATTCCTCTCCATACTATGCTCAAGCCAATGGCCAAACGGAGTCATCTAACAAGGGGATAATCAAGCTAATCAAGAGGAAGATAGAAGAGCAACCCAAGAAGTGGCATATGTCTTTGGCTGAATCTTTATGGGCGTACAGGATGGCGTGTCATGGGGCCACTAAAATATCCCCTTATCATTTGGTTTATGGCCGTGAAGCAGTCTTACCATGGGAAATAAGAACAGGGTCAAGACGCATATCGCTACAGGATCAGTTAACGGCCGATGATTATTCCTTTCTCATGAAAGATGAACTCGACGATTCGGCGGGCTTGCGGTTAAGAGCTCTGATCAGCATAGAGGAGAATAAGAAAAGGGTGGCCAGATGGTACGACAAGAAAGTCAAAGTCAAACAGTTCTCTCAGGGAGATCTGGTATGGAAGCTGGTGCTACCGATAGGATCTAAGGATCCCAAATTCGGTAAGTGGTCACCCACTTGGGAAGGGCCGTATAGAATCGGCCGATGTGCTCCCCGAAATGCATACATTCTGGAGACGATAGAAGGGGAGGAATTCCCAAGAGCTCTGAATGGCCGATATTTGAAAAGGTACTATCCAAGCATTTGGGTAGATGCATAACTTACAGCAAGATATATCAAGGTAACGTGGCCGATTTCTCGTCGGTTTTCTGGTTATACATCTGGTGAAGGAAACATTGGGATTCATTATCGGATGGAAATCACATATTACATGGCCGACATGGTGTAAGTCGCCCTTAGAATAAAAACACTACTGGTCACGCCTGCGTTGGATTTCTCTTTCGACGTGACCTAATCTTATCATAAGGGAGAGCCTTTCATCTTTCAAGTCCTTTGCAGTGGCTCCAGCTTCAGCTTGGTCGCAGAATTCTTTCAGCAGGCGGGCCTTCTCCTCTTCCAAATCTTTCATGGTGGCTTCAGTCTTAGCTTCCGCAAGTCGGTGTGAAGATGAAGAACTTTCGTCAGAAGATGGCATTTGTTCAAAGCAGACGAGATCCATATGGTCCAGGATTGATCGGACGTTGGCAGGAACATGATCTTTGAGTTCTTCAGAATGAGCTTTTATCAGATCTATATCAGCTTGCGACAATGGCTTGCCTGAATGCATGATTTCGATCGCTCTTTCCAAACCGGGGCTGAGACGGTTCGGCTGAAAGAAGGAATAGATAAATATGTTGGAACAAATTAAGATATCCCAGGAAGGGATGGAGAGAAAATTGATACCTGGTTAACGGAGGAGGAGGACCGAGAAGACATTTTAATGCTTGACCAAAGACGGCGAGGGGCGGGTTTCAGAAGGAAAAGAAGACGAGCCACATGAGCATTTTTGGAAATAATACGAAGAGTCGTATTTATAGAAAGGAAGAGACAAAGGGTTGGCGAGACGTGTGCCGTCGGAGTAAAGGCATCAGAAAATGTAAAGCTGCCAGGGGAGATGGTCAAAGTTTGAGTCTACACGCCAACATGATGTTCGTCCTGTTGCCAGATTCCATGTCATAGAGCTGATTCTAGAGAAAGGATCAGATGCAGAGGAAAAAGTAACGTAACCGATTCCGAGGTTTACTCCTATCACAATGGGGAAGCTTAGAGAGAAGGGTTAAAGAAAGAGTTTCGGAGAAAAAGTTATATTTTACTCCGAAACTGGGGGGCATGTGTTGACGCCAGATTTTGACACGTCTTGAATCGGCGTCACGAGAAGAAGATTAGCCGATGCGGCAGATCTGAGAGCTACAGTAAGGAATCGGCCGATCGAGGTAACAATTAGAAATCGGCCGATTGTTAGCGCGGCCCACACCGACAGGATAGGATCGTTCCAGAGGATCCTGGTCAAAAGCTGGTCAACGAGGTATGCTAGGACGGCCGAAAAACAATTGAAGAGGTCCTGATTGGATTAGGAAACAGCGGCGGAAGATTCTGCGGGAGTCCGTTTCCTTTTTAAAGTTATTATAGATATAGTAGTTTTCCTGTTTTAAATAAGGTTGTAACAAGTCGTAATCGACCAGGAGTCCTAGTTTCAGGGTATAAATAGGAGTCGCTAGGGTTTTGCAAAGAACAACCAACATCAATCAACAAAATACTTCTACTTTTTACCAGTACTTTACTTTTCAAGTTGGCGACTTCGCCAATATCTTTTTCTTTCACGAGTTCGTACGGATTGGCAGGGCTGCATCAACCTGATCTCCAGCCAATTGGTAGGTTCCGCTTATCGAGTAATATCCGAGCTTTAACTACGGGCGCATCGCTGTGGTTTCGTTTGGATTTATTCACAAGTTATCGATATTTACTAGAATTGCAAGTTTTACCTGTTATTCTAGTATTATCACCAGTTATCCAGCTTGAGATCAGGGTAATCGGCTTCGTCATCGTTCTCCTTCGATTCATCGCCATACAGCCGATTAGATCTGTTTCAAGTGTTGCTTCTATAGTAATTGTTTAGATTGCTCCAGCAGTTCTCTTTACAATTACTATACGATCATCGGCTGACTCATAGCCGATCATCTCTACAGCAAATCGGCCGATTTACCGCCGACGCGCTCCTCAGGACAGATCGGAAATCCAGCCGATCGACGCGCCTGGAATTTAATACTCTATTTCCTTGTCAATCAACAGGTCAGATTGACTGGCACGCCGCGCGAACCGCACCAGGGCGATAACGCGAACAGGAGCTAAGCAGATTCTCCCGGGTCGTGTGTCCGACGCTGAAGACCCATCGGCCGATTCCTATCCGGCCGATTTTTGCGCCAACAAATATAAAAGGTAGATAGCCGTTCAAAGAGTCAGCAAAATGGAGACAGTGTCAGAATATTTACAATCATGTGATTCTGCCTCGATGGGCACGACACAAGAAAGTTTTTAAGAAAGCTACAAGTTCAAGAGGCCACGGATTGTATCTTTCGCACGCAGACGAATCTCATCGGCATCCTCTATCTTTTTGAGATCGGCGTCGGCAGATCCAGGAATCGGCTGGATATTCTTATGGAGCCGATTGGCTTACTGAGCATACCGCAATTTCTCTTGTTCAAGTCCATCAATGGCATTCGGGAGCTCGGCTAGTTTTGTTTCTTCTGCAGTAATGGCATCTCCGATTAATCTGAGCTCCTTCATTAGTTCCAATTTTCTAGCCTTGAGCCGATCAATTTCCCCTACGATGGTAGGACGAGAGCGGCGTAATGTGTCGATTCTTCTGCAGAGATCTTCAACACGAGCTACATGAGACTCTTTGACCTTGGTCATTTGCTCTTGACGAGATCGATCGGCTAGTCGTTGCTTGGCCTTCAAAACCTCGAATTGTTGACTCTCGATATAGGCTGCAGGGACGAGGGCTTCTATGGCTGTTTCTGTGAGATGACCCCTGATTTGAGGAACAAGTCCCGAATCATCCCGGCATCTTGCACCAGTTGTTCGATGTTTTGATCAAAAAGGGTGAGCATAGTCTGGAGCTTTGCCTTGGCGTCCTCGGGAAGTTCACTAAGCGCAAGAAGAGTTGAATGAGCATCATCTTCTTCAGGTGGTTCTCCGATTTAAATTGAGAAGAGGCTATTGTCTGGGGTGCCTTGAGCCTACATAAACATTACTCGGTTGATAAGTCGAGGAAAAGGAATCAGTTATGAGAAAAAATCGGTTGACGCTGAGTCCCACCATTTTCAGTCTGATTTCATCGAAAGGTGTGGGCGTCACATTCCTCGTCAGAGGAGGTTCTTGATGATTTGTTTCTTCTTCAGGAGGCGCTTCAGGGTGTCGATCAGAGGAGCTAGGATGTTGGGCTCTTGGATTGTAGCCGGTTGGATATAAGAAGAGGTATCCTGGGAGAGAATTTAGAGACCAAAATAAGGGGTCGGAAAATTGGAAGTACTAATGAAGTGTCATACCTGGAGAGCTGACACATTCGTTGGATCGGACGTGGTTGCCGATGAATCCGATATGATAATTTGGGTGTTTTGCGCCGGATTGATCATTGGTTCATTTTCTGAAGTCCTTTCAAGTGATGCTCCAGGGATAGGATCATTTGACTTAGGAAGTTGGCCTTGAGTTGTTTCAGCCGATTCCGATTGACTTGGCACGTTTTCGGCTAAATCTGGTTGGAGATTGAGAACTACCAGTGGGAATGTTCCTCTCTCTGCTGATGATTCAATCGGATGATCCTAAGCCGTTTCAATCGGAAGGGTTAGATTCTCCTCCAATAAGACCTGCAGAGACAAAAGAGTTAATTCGAATGATGTGAACTTGAGTATATGATTGGAAGAGGGTAATCGGCACCTGGAATGCGTCTTCTACAAGTGATGTCGCTTTTAAACTTTTTCTCTTTCATGCTTGTCCGACGCGTCTGATGGGTCAAGAGTGCATTTTTTGCGAGATATTTTCTTGATGGCGGTCTTCTGCTGGGCTTTGTCTGTAGCGACATCCTTAAGAGAAGGCGAGTTCAAGCCGATTGATGAAATAGCTGATGGCGATGCATAAGAAATCGGCTTGTTGCTCCGACTCACACTCGGAGGGGTGATGCTAGTTCCCTTGAAAGAAAAAGGGTAAAGACATTAGCGAATAATATTAAACAAGAAATAATACAAATCGGAGGATAAGATCTTTACCTGATCGAAACGTTTTGTGTGGGGTCAAGTTTTTTACAATATACCGTTGCCGGTTCGCACAAGAGGTGACGATATTCTGACCACCATTGTTTAAATGGCTTAGTTGTGAAAGATACAAAACCCCAAGAATCCAGGTCAATGTTGGTGGTAACTGGAGCTAGGCTCATAACTCAGCTGCGTTCCAGGCCGGTAGACAATATTTCTCTTGGCTTTATAACATCAACGAAAGACAGTTTAATTGGTACTTGACCAAAAGCCAATTGACGAGCTGCTATAGATGGGTAGTAGAATTCATATGATGTTGGATGTGCTTTTCCTCCGAAGAAACCGGCTGGGAGGATTCCAGGTGTGATGGATGCAATAAGATTCTTCTTGCTGACTTCGTCAGTTGTAGTCGTGTTAAAATTGAAGTTGAAGGGCAGCTCAAAGAGATCTTCGTCATCAAGATAGGCAAACCAAATGATTGCATTTTTGGTAAGACCATTATAGAAAGCCCTGAAGAAATCGGTTGTATGGCTTGGGGTATACTGAGTACTCGGGACGACTGACATGGCTTCGCCAAAAGACATGCATCGGCGAGTCTCAGGCTCTGCATCTTCTGGTTGCTCTTTTAGAAATCGAAGTTTCCTAATATCATATTTCAAAACGGCCTTAAGGTGCAGGTTGAGCCATAAATTGATGAACCACCAAGAGCCACCCAGATTGCCGATAGGTTCTCCAGCCGATAATTTAATAGATACTTGGTGGAGTAGCTGGTACACTGATCCGAGGAGGTGCCTCCCTAGAGGAACTACATTCCCTGATGATAGGGTTTCAGCTAATGCAAGAGGATTTGTAGTGGGTCATGCCGATTTCCAGCAGAAAACATGTTTCTCGAGCCACATGTTTAAGAAAGCAGTGTGCTCTCTGTTGTCAATGCCACCCGTCTTGGCATATTTCAAGATGTAACCTTTCCAGCCACCAATACTTTTGCAATCTATTCTAAAAGAAGGCTTGTTGGGCGTCAAATTGGCAGTGGCGATATCCAAACCAGTTAGCATCACTACATCGGCCAGAGTTGGTGTCACTGGCCCGTGGCCGAAAAGGAAGGCATTCAGTACATCAGACCAGAAATATGAAGCTGCTATGAGCATTGGTTCTTTCCTATCCATGTTTGACAAAGAAAGGGTAATGCATTGGCCGATGTCATACTGATTCCAATCGGCTCTTTTGGAAGCAGCCATCCTGTGGTACCAGTTCTTCCATCCGATGGTCACGTTAGGCCAAGACCTAAAAGTTTGGTTCCAATCGTCTAATTCATGGGGCTGGATTTGAAGGGGATCCTATCGGTTTCTAAGTTGATTGGATATGAAGGATCAGGATCACCCATGGGACCCAAACAGATGAATAAAAGTTTGTCACTTATGGGGATTGTAAGATTGTGTCTAAGGTTCTGAAAATGAAAGAAATCACTCTGAAAATGGAGAATGGAAAAAGAGGAGTAAGAAACAGAACTATGGAGATGGAGAACATACCTCGGGGATCGAATCAAGAGTAGCCATGGAAGAAATGCGAGTTGGATCTGTAGAATCGTTGAAGAGAAGCGTCATTCAAGCTTGACAATGAGGGGTCGTTGCTTGAGAAATCGCTGCAGGCAAGAACAGATCTATGGAGTTTGGCTTGAAGAAGAATCGGCGAGAGGAAGGAGATGACGGTCGATATTTATAGTCTTGCTTTGGAGAGGGCATATATGGTATTTCAAAGCCGTCGTTTGCGAATAGCGCGGGATTCGAGGTGCACTCGGTTTCGGAATGCAATCATGGATTAAGAAAAAGTTTCAAAATAAAAAGGTATTTTACTCCGATACTGGGGGGCATGTGTTGACACCGTTTTTTGGCACGTGTCAAGATGGGCGTCGGAAAGAAGTAGGAGGGCCTTCTATGGAGTGAAGAAGGAAAATTGGCCGATCCAGATGACTGAAAAGGGATAAATGGGAACCAGTCGATGAGTTTGCCGATTGGAGGTTTGGCCGATTTTCCACAAGGGGGTTCGGCCGATTGCCGATTGAACGTTACTGCTGATTGGGTCGGATTGGGCCGGAGGCATTTTGCGGTCAATTAAGGTTTTGTGCTGAGTCCGACTCTTGTATGGGTCGATAAGATTGTTTAGGAAATTTATTTCTTTAGCGTCAAATTTTGTGTTTGTCGTTATCGACAAGGAGTCTGTATTCCAGAATATAAATAGCGACCCTGCGTGGTCTAAAGATTTTGTACACACCAACATAAACAAAACCTTACATTTTTTTCACAATCTACTTTTCGCACTCGGCGAGTCGAACCTTTTTTTCTTTTTTCCACGAGTTCTTTCACGCTAGCAGGGCTGCATCGCTTCGATCTCCGGCTTGCTGGTGAGTTCCGTGTTTACCGAATATTTTCTAGGCTTTAACTTCGGGCGTATCGGTGTCGTTCCGTCTAGATTTATTCACAATTTATCGATATCTGCTAGATATGCAAGTTTTAGTTCAAATCTTGCAATTTTAGTTTTTATCATCAATTTACCCAGCTTGAAATAGCTTCTATCGGCTAGATCGGACCTATCAAAATATACTGTTCCACAGGCGATTTAGATCTGTTTCGAGTGTTGCTTATCAAGCTCTGTCTATATTACACTTTAGTAGCTTTTTACATTGCTTACGTCATCACAATCGGCTCCCTTAGCTGTTTGTCTTTATCTGCATCGGCATCTTTGCCATTACAACCTATCGGGGAGATTCAGCACACCAGTCATTTCACTCCAAAATTTAACCTCTCATTTCCTTATCAATCAACAGGTGAGATTGACTGGCTCGCTTTGGTTCACGTTCAGTGTGCTGGTACGTGAAGGTCGTCGCCCAATTTTTAAGTCAACAATTTGGTAATTCAGATATAACATATTCCATTTAATCTTTAATGATTTTTTTGTTATCTGTTATCTTTAATGATTTTTTTAATCTTCAGTGGAGTTGCTTGCTTCGGGACAGTCTACATTTACAAACGTACGTAGTGGTCCGAACACCAGGAGTGCTGGGAAAGGTTTAATATTACCATCACATCTTCACGAGTACATTCGTGTATGGTAAATTGCATTTTCCTTCATATTTATCCATTCATGTGTTCACAAATAGCGTTTGCCTCATCCGTTCATATTTATCCATTCATGTGTTCACAAATATGTGAAACCACGGTGCTATATTATCCCCTCTCGGTGCAAATAGGGTTTTGTTCCTTCCGTGTCTACTTCCGTGCCGTCATCAACAAAACCCATCCCTGCACAGTCGCAAAATCAATACCGATGTGTCCCCTCTTCGCAGTGCCTATCGATCTTCACATCGACTCAATCGCCGTTCGTTGTGTACCTAGCGGTAAGTAGCTCCACGGTCCCATCTCCTTTTCATCTGCGGTACCCTGCGTAGATGTTTTAGGTCTCGACTTTGCGCGGACAATATTGTAAACTATTAAGGACCGGCTGCCGGGATCTGCTCGTTGACTTAGTTAGTACTGCAGATATTGAGAAAGGATTCGTGATATCCCCAAGAGAAGAACGACCGTCCATGATTTCTGAACTCACAAATAAAAGAAAATAAATATTGAGAAAACATGAGTCCTTTTAAAATTAATGAAACGACGCCCCAGAGCAATGTTGTCATATTACATACCACAGAACAGATGGCGACGACAAAGGAAACAACGAAGGCGACGAAGAAAGAACACCGGAACAAAAACGAAAGCTAGAACATGAGGAAGCATAGCAGATCAATAGCAATACGAGCATAGGATAAAAAGATTTTAGAAAGGACATTATTGTTACTTTCCAAAGCATATACGGTCCCAAAGAAAGATTGTTTAGCTTGTACCTAGTGCCGTAATGCAAGGTGAAAATCCAAACGAGGTGGGTGCAGCGGACGGATAAGCCCGGGCGCGCGGTGTCAAAAACACTTGGCTTTAGGCGGAATCATTTTGGAAACATCAATTTTCATCGATCTTTCCCTTGACAGACTGATCCCACACCTCCCAGGCGGAGTCGCTGTGAGGGGTATGGGGAATTTTCGGCGGTAAAACATGGACTCAAAAGTTTTCATTTTATAGTATAGATTCTATGTCCTTTTACCCAAAATTAGGAGGCATACCGTCGGGAGTGCTGCATGAGCCGTCGGGAGCGAGGAGCGCCAGGGCGGCAGGGAGGACGAGGTGGGTGCGGCAAGGGAGGGCATAGTCAAGAACAGGGAGGAGGCGATGGTAGATTTGTAGCGGCGGCGCGCAGCGACGGTGAATGCGGATGGTGAGCGAGAGTAGGGGAAAAAAGAAGATGGAAGGAAAAATTGGAAGACCGAAGCAGGCCAGGACTCGAACCCGTCTGGAGTGAACGAAGGAGGGGGGTTTATGCGAAAGCTACGGCAGGCGGTTTTCTCAAAAGCGGCGCGATTTTCAAATTTTCTCTTCTTCGGGTTGGAATATTTTTCACTGTAGGGATCTGTGCGCGAAAAATACGAGCTCGTTTACTGTGCATGAAGGGGCTATCTGGACCGTGGGTTGATTTCGGTAAAGTCGGAGGGCGTTTTTGAAACTTTCCACACGCCTGGCTGCCTGCCCGCGGCATGGGGCGACGTAGCAGCGCTCCCCGGGCGCGATTTCGCGCACAAACATAGGTTGCGATTTCCGCCTTGTCACCGTTTCCCAGTCGTAGCTCCCGCTATGGGCCGGGAAAGCATATCCGTCGTCTGTGTCTGTCATTTCGCCGACATTTGGGCAGACCCCCACCTTCCAGCCGAAAATACCAGGCCCCTCCAGTCGGCCTGCCATCCTCTCTCACGTCTCTCCTGGGCGGAGGAGCTCGCTCGGCGCCGCCACCAGTCGGCCTGCCATCCTCTCTCCGGTCTCCCGTCTCAAGTGGGCCGGATTCGGCCTTGTGGGGAAAGACAGTGAGGGAGGATCCTATATATCTTCCGAAGATAAAAATTCCAATGTTCGTGATTCGTGCGCGCATTGCACACTGTCCGATTAAAATGCAACATCTGCAGCTGGCGGGAATAGGAGAGAGCTAGCCAGGTAGGTGCTTTTGAGGGTTGCTACGTGTCCCTGTATGTATGGTTGGTTCTGTGCATGGCGTTGACTTTATGGGTTGCAACCTTAAAATGCTTTTTTCTTACAGACCATGAACTTATTTTTGAATCCGTTGTTGAAAATTAATCCAACACAATGAGATCCAATATAAATATATTTTATTTCTTAAAAAGTCAACATTTTGGATGAACTATGTCAACATTTTAAACATACCACTTCAACATTTTCTAACTAAATGTTAAACTAGTTTATCTGAAATGTTGAACTAACTCTCCTCTCCTGGATTGTTGAATCGAGTTTTTTTTAATGTTGAAATATATAGTTATTTGAATGAGTTAGTGAAACCAAAATGTTGACTACATTAGCTCAATGTTTTCCCCATGGAACGTTGAAATGTCAAGTGCTTTTGAAATGCATGAAATATGTATTATAGAACACCATGGATACTAGAAGAAAAAAAAAAGACACATCTACGTGTGTAATCTCCCCCAGCTTCTAGTGAGCTTCGCTCTTGCATTGGGGCTGTGCCGCCGTGTGCTGCAGCAGCTGGGAAGGAAAAAAACTTACGCCAGCTTTTCGCAGCGGAAGACGAAACCCGATTAGTGGGCCGTACGCTGGGCCATTAAATGGGTTTAAAGATATACAGCTTAGCTGCTTTCCACAGGATAGATAGGAGCTCCCGACAGTGAGTCAGCAGACGGGATGGGCTACCGCTTGAATTACTCCGTCTGTTTCAAACTACATTTCACAATTTCACTCTAGTTTTATTCCAAATCAAAAAAATTAACAATAATCAAGCTCGTAGAAAAAAATATATTAACATCTATACTGCCAAATAAATGAACTATCAAGATATATTTTATAGTTGATTTAATGAGACTAGTTTGATATTAAATATAATGTCCTTTTTACTATGAATTTGGCCAAACTAGTCAAGTTTGCCTTTGAACAAAGTCAAAATAAAACTATTATTCGAATGGAGGGAATAGATTTTTAGATAATGTTGAATTAGTTAGGATTGGGAATAATTGAGATATGGAGAAGTTGTTAGGATCTTTAACTTCTACGAAAAAGTTCACTTTTATCGGTGCTAAATCAGCAAGGCAAATTTACAAGATAGTAATCTACAAATGATTGACCATCCCCTTTTCAACAAAATCTTGATTTCTCTGTGTTGCTTGTCTTCATCCACCAACATCTTGCCGATGAATTTGTGAGCTAAACGCTTTATGTTCTGAATTATTATTTTTTTAAAAAAGTTGAGCTGATTTTTTTCTCTAAAAATCCGATTTCAAAGCCACACTTTTACATTTGTAGGCGACTGGTGATTTTTTTGTGTTTAAAAGAAGGGTTGCGTGCCAATGCCATGGGCCCGTGGCAGTATGCTGTATGGCACAGGAAGGGAAAAAACCCAAAAGTTCACCACCCGTCCACCAGCAGCAAAGGGCAGCAAGGCGTGCCACGTCGGCGCAGAACCCCTCCTCCCAATCCCATCCTGATATCCCCTACCAGCCAACCATCACGAGCAGGACGGGAAGGGAGAAGAGAAGGCCGCCATAGGTATAGCCAGAGAGAGCAGCAACAGAGGCCTCACCTGAAGCTCCATCCGCCATGGCATTCACGCCCGCCACGGCCTGCTGCAATCCCTCGCTGCTGGTGGCGCCCCGGGCGCCGTCGCGCGGCCCGTCGGCCCGCGCGCAGGCGCTCCTCTGCGCGGCCTTCACCTCCGCCTTCCACGGCCTCCGGGCGCCCGCGGCCGCCGCGCCGGCCCCGCGGTGGCGCCGCGCGGGCGCGTCCACGGGCATCGTCTGCGGCAAGGTACGCGTAGCTTGATAGCTCGGCTCACCCCGGGAATGGCTGTGGATTCGTGGCGATTGGTAAGACGCGGTCTGCTCGCGTGCAGGTGACCAAGGGCAGCGTGCCGCCCAACTTCACCCTCAAGGACCAGAACGGGAGACCCGTGTCGCTGAACAAGTTCAAGGGCAAGCCGGTGGTGGTCTACTTCTACCCCGCCGACGAGACGCCCGGATGCACCAAACAGGTCAGCTTCTTCTCGTGCAAATGCCAGCCGACACTTTTTCTAAAACTCTGAAACCACCCGTTTGATTTTGTCCCAGACAGAAAAAAAAAAGAGGAAGTTCTGAAATTCTGAAACCATTTCCCTGTGGCGAGTTATGTATTAGTAGTAAATGATCTTGATCAGAAAGTTAGTTCTTGCAAGACTAGAGCAGTAGAGCTTCCATAGCTTGTAGCAGCAGTCACAATGTAAAACTGGAATTGATGCTTGAAAAATTCGCTGTTAGCCGTTGGAAAACTCCTTACCACCAACTGAACTCGCTTCGTTCTAATGTGATGATGATTTTGTATCCATCGCCATCATCAGTGGAGCACTTGCTCGAACACACAATGACCCAGCTGCAGCAATCTATCTAACCCGCACGCACACTGACTGCCGTCGCTGCTCGCAGGCGTGCGCGTTCCGCGACTCGTACGAGAAGTTCAAGAAGGCCGGCGCGGAGGTGCTGGGCATCAGCGGCGACGACACGGCGTCGCACAAGGCGTTCGCGCAGAAGTACCGGCTGCCGTTCACGCTGCTGAGCGACGAGGGGAACCGGGTGCGCAAGGAGTGGGGCGTGCCCGGGGACCTGTTCGGGACGCTCCCGGGGCGGCAGACCTACGTGCTGGACAAGAACGGCGTCGTCCAGTACATCTACAACAACCAGTTCCAGCCCGAGAAGCACATCGGCGAGACCCTCAAGATCCTGCAGGGCCTCTGAGATCTCTGATAGGCCTGCACTGCATCCCTCGCTGTAAACGTACCCGGAACCGTATACGACGAAGAGGTGATTGTTTGTTCAGTGCTTCGGTCTGTCAGGCTCTGGCTCGTTTGATCGACCGGCCTGTTCGTGCTTGTCTTGTGCAGTCTCAGGTGTTGGTTGCAGTTCATCAGTGAATTCAGATATTCTGTATTTGCATGCATCAGACATGCAGCCTTCCCTTGCAAATAGAAAGAAAGAAACGACAGTTGGTCTGAAACGTGAACAGATTGAACGGCACTGGTAATTTTGCGAATCAGACGTCTCTCGCGACGAAACCTGGAGGTTTCTGATTGCGGCACCAAAGTCTGAATCCAGCAAAAACTCTGGGACACCATTACAAGGCAGTAAGGCACTCCGAAATTCACCCCACTACGGCCACGCCCCCCGGGAAAAAGGCCGAACGGGTACAAGCACAACGCTGGAACCATGAACAAGCAGTCAGCTAGAACCGTGCACGGCAGCGTTCAGATACTACAACTTGTATCCAGATCTGAGAATTAAAAAAAAAAACCGTGCACGGCACATCAATCGTTTCTCAGTAAAACCTGTTACCAGGCACCAACCGTCCCTTTGCCGGTAGCCACCAGCCTCGTTTCGGCCTCACCTCACCTCACCCACTAGTCACTACTCTCGCCTCGCCCACAAGCGGACACGCCGGGTTGCCGAAAGCCATCGGCATCCCGGACCGGACGGACCGACTTGGCAGCTACCAAAACTGTTAGGGGGCGCCAGCAGCAGGAACTCTCTTCGCATTCCCATTGGCATTTCGGATTTTGGTTTGGGTGTTTCACATTTCTATTGGAATTTGATTTTTGGGAGTTGCAAATTTGCAAATAAGCAAAAAAAATACAGAGATATATTTTTCCTAAATTTCCGAATCCTGGTCAAAGTTTCCATTTCAGGCTTTCAAGGCTTCTGATTGGCGAACATTTTTTTCTCTCTCCGGACAAGGGAATAAGCAAGCGGTGGATGGAGAGAAGGAGTAGGTCCTACTGATGGTCCAGACAATGCTAAGAACACATCGATCATTCGGATGTCTAGCCGAGAGGAGGGCAATGGTGCTCACCCGCGGAATAGATTCCACAGGTCTTCCAGGTGCACCATATTTATCTAGGGAGACCACCAAAACCAAATTAAGGGGGTGTTTGATTCTTAAGGGGCTTATTTTAAGCCCCGTTACATCGGATATTTAGATGCTAATCGAATATTTGGATGCTAATTAGAAGTATTAAACATAGACTAATGATAAAATAAATTCTATAATCTCTAGATTTATTCGCGAGACGAATCTATTAGTTCGTGATTAGCCCATGTGATGCTACAGTACTAATTATAAATTAATTAGACTTAATAAATTTATCTCGTGAATAATCGCTAGGGAACCAAACAAGTCTAAGAAGAAAAAAATGGCAAGCAAAATCCGGTATCCATCCCAAGCATCTCCCTCTCACAGCTCGTCTCCGATGCTCAGCATCTTCCGCTTTTGATCCCCTTGCGACCTCAGCATCCAACGGCCAGGATTCAATCAGCGGCCCCCTCCCACTCCTCTAAATACCCCTCGTCAGTGGTCACTCCCTCTGCCTCCTCTATTCCACCTCCGCTCCACTCAGCAAACCTAACCAGAGAAGGCAGAGCAAGCGCGCACCGCACCTCGCCGGCGAGCGAGATCGATGGACCTCCTCGAGCACCCGTTGGAGGCCGTCGCCTTCCGCCTCTACTTTCTCCCTGAGGCCTCGGCTGCCACCGGCGCCGCCGCGTGGACCTGCCTCGCCGCGGTCCTCGCAGCCGCCGCGGCCGCGGGCCTCTGGCGCCTCCGCGCCTCCGCGCCCACCGCTGTCGCCACTGCCGCCGCGAAGCCTCTGGGGCTGGATCCGTGCCCCAAAGAGGAGGCTCCGACGGCGCCGCTTACCGCGTCGGAGCGCTGGTCGGAGCCGCCCGCGGCGCCCTCGCCCAAGGAGCGGTACACGGCGTACTACCGCGACGCGTGCCGCGTCGGGTGCTGCGACGAAGACGGCGGCGACGACGACGACGACCGGGAGGACGACGCGGAGGAACACGACGACGATGACTGCGGCGGCGGCGCGTACCGGACTCCATCGAAGACGACGAATTCCGACCCGTTCGGATGGGAGGAGCCGGTGGTTCGATCGCTCCCACTCAGCCCGACGGCGCCGGAGGTGGGGCTGGGGCCGGGGCGGTACCGCAGCCCGAGGGCGCTCGGCGGCAGCGTGGTGCAGCTGTGGGACCAGGTCGCGGGGGGCGGGTTGTTGACGCCGACGGCGAGCCCGCGGCGGAGGGGCCGGGTCGTCGCCACCGCCCCGGGCTTCTGAACTCATGCAAATTAGCAATAAATTTGGCATTTTTTGTCGGGGGAGGACAACAAACAAGATCCTGCAGCTGTTAACCGCTCTCGCTTAAACCTGTTCTGCCAACATGTAAATATGATCCCGCATTCGCCTAAAGTTTCCATCCCTCTCCCTCCTTGGCACCACCATCAGTGCTGTGAGCTCCCGATCACATTCGATTCAGTGTTATGAAAGGTTGCACGCCATTGTTTGATCTTTTTCTGCTTGGCTCGATCAAGTGCTCCCTGGTGATGGGCACGGAGCGGTGTCAGCATGACGCTTCTTTGATGGCACGGCCACACGGCCACCAAGCGAGGGCGACGAGACGGGCAGGCTCCAGCAGGAGTCGCTTTCACGCGCCTCAACGTGCTTCGCCTCACCTCACGGCCTCACCTACCTTTGCAGGCTTCCAGAAGGCCCCTTCCCTCTCGCTCAACGATCGATTTAAAGTAAACTACTCCGGCGCCGTGGCGGCTTGCGCGCCGCGGAGCGCCACATGTCCCGTCCAGCTCGCCGACGATTGTCCGGCGGTCTCTGAGCCCGGCACACCTGTGACTGCGAGCCAGGGCGGGCAGTCGACAGGTGGCGGCAGTTGTTGAGCGCCGCTTCGGGCCTGAGAAGCCGGAACGTGACGGATCGCCGTTCGCTCGCCGCACCAGGTTACCAACCGCGCACGGCGGCTGCCGGTGAAGTTTTGGTGCCGGAGCATGTGGTCCGGGCGTGACGTCGCCACATTGGCACGCTAGCCTTTGGGCACGCGTGCCATCGCCGCTGAAGCCTTCCTCGCGCCAAGGTTTGGGTTGGGACCGGGTTCTCCAGCGCCAGCCAGCCAGCCAGCTAGCGGTGGCACACTGGCACCGCATGAGGCCGGCCAGCCAGACGTGCTCGGCGGACACGGCCCTGCACTAACAGGGGCGTCTTTGGCTGGCGAGGCCTGCGTCCTGACATGTGAATCGACGCTCAAGTCGCGAGGAAGCGTGCCGTGCCGTCGGGACCAGATGGTTTAATTTTGCCTTCGCGGTGGTGGTGGTTGTGCGGCCGGCGCCGTCGCCATTGCCGGAAGAAGCTGCGTGGAACAGCTAGTAGCCGCCGAACGCCGATGCAGCGACGTTCGCCGGGCCGGCGTGGGTGGTCGCACATGCTCCAGCCACTTGTGGCTCTCGACTCTCGTACGGCCACCTGCCTCGTGGTGGGGCAGGTCGGTCGTCGCCGCCGCCGCCCGAGCGTCACCCTGGTGGCGGTTAAGTAAAGGCGGCGTCGCTGTCGGCCGTGTCGAGACGCACGTACGCTCACTGCTGCTGCTGCTCTAATTTGCTTTCAGCGATCGAGGAAAAAAAAGATTACGTGGTCTGAAATGCGTACGTATGAATCTACGATGTATCAGGATGACCGTGATGTCGGAGCCCATCTCGGCGTATGCCGCTAAGCATGCGGCTAGCCCGCACGGAGCGGCAAAGCAGCCTGCGTCGGTGGAGTTGGTGGCCTTTCCGATCCGCCGCCGCCTTCTCGCGGAATTTGGGCGGTGGGGGTATGTGGCTGCGGCTGGGCACGCGCGCCGCGGTGCAGGCCGGAGACGAGACATCAGGCACGGGCTGTCTCTAGCTCGTCGCGCTGCTGATCAACGCCGGCAGCCCGAACGCCGGGAGATTCCCCCAGAAGCTCAAAGGGCCGGCGGGGCCGTGATCTTTGCGTAATTTTCTGTGGGCGGCGCGCACCGGAACCGGCGGCGACGACGTTCGTTCGCTTTGGCTTGGCTCACCTTGTCCGATCCGCCGGCAGGGCCCGCGAGAGGCCGCGAGCTAGCAGGCTCTAGACGGGACGCACTGCTAGCTAAGCTGCTACTTGGCTACTGCTAGAGCACTCGCCAAAATCCGAGAGTACACTTCCCTGGGGCGCGCGTTTCGAATGATCCCCAGTATACAAGTCTCGCGTGGCCAAGATGCATGGCCGGCCGGGCGGTGGATGTACGTGTTCCGGCTTGTTCGGTCGGCCATCCGTCGCTGTCGTGTCCAGGCATACCGATGCCGGGAACGCGCTACTCTATCGAGCATGTCAGGAAAGGGAACCCAGGGTCGCTGTTTGGTTTCGTGTGGCCTGGTCCTCACCGCCGGCGCCGCGCCGGATGACTCCCCCTCTCCCGCGCCGGTGGTGGTCCCAAACCATGGCGCCTAATCCTGCTCTCGCAGAGAGGCAGATCGATGTCACCAGCACGGATCGATGGCCAAGCCATGACGCCTCATTTTCAAGGCGTAAAATCCTAAAGATATATTTAACTTTCTCAAATAAAATCACACGACACGTCCAACTGCCTCGTTCGCGGCTCCGCGCGCGCGCATCGGCCGTCCTCCTTCCAAGCGGCGATGGAAGGTCGAGAGCACCACCGCTTGCAGTCATGAACACCTTGCGCAAACAAAATGAAAAGGTCGTCGTGCGAGTACTAGGCCAAATAATGTACTAGTTCAAGCGCTGCATCCCTGGTGCCTGGCTCGTTCTGGACAATTTTGGAGCGCTCGCCTCCTTGTTTCGGCCATTTGTATTTGTAAGTATGTGATGTGTGTATCCCTTTTGGTATGCCGGTTCTTGCCATGAGATGCAAGCGGATGACCAATGGGCAGTTTTGATCATCACTCCCATGAACCAAACACACCCTTAGTTCATTTGCATCCCATGATTCGGATTAGTTCAATTTGACAAGTTTTGGGTCGATCCAAGAAAAGAGAAATTTGCACGACGGCCATACCATTTACTGCAAGTCAAAAACTGGCTAACACGGTATATCTATTCCTGTGACTGAAGCAGCAGATGCTGCAAATATTGGGAAATAATATGATGCACAAGTTTTCGAGTACGCTCATACAGAACGGAGATGTTTATTCGACCAGATGAAACACTGGTCTCTGCAAGTAACCAAGGAGCTCGTCCACGAACGAATCCTCACTCAACAAGAAAGTCCAAAGCTATCATCAAGTTACAGATTGTAGGCTACAAAATTGACTCTGCTGTAAGAATCCGTGTCCCCGTAGATGACAGCCTCTTCAGTGTGGTTTCGGTACATAGCCGTCCACCGCAAAGTTCCTTGTGGCTGCAGGTAACGCCAGCCGCATGCCATCAAGCTCAGGCTTCGCGATCACTTGGCAGCCAAGCCGCGATCTAAAAAATTTGGAAGTCAGATTAGAATGATGAAACTAGTACAATCCACCTTCAGTAATACTGGGAATTTTGCATGGATATCTTCATTTTTGTGATTCATGTACTAAACCTGGAATTAACATTTTGCTGTATAGTAAAACAGAAAGTATGATGTCTGCACATTAATGAGTTACTTGTATGGGAAATCCAAATCAGCTATTTTGTAACATAAGTTTGAAATTCACTTAATTTCAGTTCTTCATACACAAAGTATGAGGCCGAGTTACCACTGCAATAGCAGCTATTTCATAAAGACTGAACAGATCCTTGAAGGTTATAATGGAATCGACTGAATCCCCTAGCAGTTCTCTTCCCTCCTCTACTTGGAGGCCCCCAGTTATGTTGCATTTTCAATCTCAATTCAACACCCAAGGTTGTCAAATACAGATTCTGACAATGCCTCCCTGGGCATGCACAACTCATAGGTGGAAGTAAAATATTTTAACTTCTTGTTTGCACAATACAGATATAGCAAGAGAAAAAAAAATCCATAAGGGGATCTTCACTTACGTTTCTGTGAGCCCAAATGCAAGGTCAAGCATATCATTTTCTTCATCTGTTGGGTCTTCTAACTTATTATAATCATTTACATCCTGGATAAGGTTGGAAATTATAGTCAGCAGTGGTACTTCAATATGACAATATCTACAACTGTACTAAATTTGCATAAGTATTTATAGAGCATACCATAACTATTACATGGCAAGTAGAGCAAGCAAGTGAGCCTTCACATGCTCCTGCAGTAGCCAAAATATCAAGGTTATTAACTACAGCTGAATATCAATTGATATAACATAACAACAATGATTAAAATGCCTCCTGTATTAATGTAAAATGGTAAAATCATGGAGCAGACAATGAACTATTGATGGAGAACCAGGAGATTGAGTATAACTAGTTCATTTATAAATTATAAGTAATAAATAGAGAAGAGCAAGCATAAATTTACTACAATACAGGCACTAAAAGGAATCACTTCGGAGGGAAAATTGCAAATTTTCAAATATGAACTTGTACCTTCAAGCTCTATGTCATTTTCATGAGCAGCTTCTAACATGGACATTCCAATGGGCACACTGATCGTCTTTTCTGAGCCATCCTTGTTGACAAATGTTACAGAAATTCTGTGCAGTTCAGAGGAAATTTGCTCATCAGAGGACTATCTCCTACACAGAATAATTTCTGAAAGTTGAGTATTAACATTCAGCCAAATTGATCAAGAAATTGTTTCATGGCAGCTATCCCTCCAGATTTGGAGGGAACAGAGCTTTAAAAGGAGAGACAATGTTAACAAAAGAATTTCAGAGAAAGGTTTGGACTAAGGCACTAAGCATTAAATTCCAAGAGACAAACATGACTAGGCGCTCTAATTTCATGATACATAAAAGGATGAAAATAAAGAGACAAATGCGCTTACTTCTCCTTCTCCTGACTGCTTTCATCCTTATTACCACTTGTTGCAGTTGAAAAGAGGACGTTCCTCTGAGAAAATTTGAACAGGCAATGAGTACAAATACACTGAGACAAAGCATTACCTCTGCAGGTAAGAAAAGATAGTTGTTTGCAGTTCTCCAAAAAGAGCTAACTGGCAGCGCAAAAGGAATGTTGATACTTTTGCCAAAAAAAAAACAGAACATCGAATGCACAGATAGGCAAATAGAATAAAAACCAAATCACTGAACCATTATATAGTCCAAAACAGTATCGGTAATTTACATAAATGGATAACTAGTTATATCAGCAGTAATAGCATAAACAGACGTTAACGAGGGGGGACATGTTCATCTAAATTAAATTCTTCACCAGCAACCAATCTTTGGGTTCTTACCGATGATTGTACAGTAGGAGTTACAACTGGAGTCAAATGCTGGCTGACATGACCTTGATACAAACTGCCTCGCCTGCTGAGCAAGTTTCCTGCCATAAAAAAGGAACAACAATCAACAAAATGAGGAGGCAACCAAGCCTTCAGTTTTGCTACATTAGCATGCACCAACTCAGGAGTGTTCCAAATCCAAAATTCAAGAAACCTTACTCCCAGCTAGAAGTTCAGCATTCCGCCAAACCATAGAGCTGGGCAAAATTCGCGAATTTCCACACGCCACTGACTAGCAATAATCAGTAATAGCGGGGGGAAAAGGAGAAGTGAAGGCACGAACCAGCTCTCGTCTCGGCCCTAGCCTCGCGCAGGAGCCGCGCCCCTAGCTGGGAGATCCTGGAGAACATCGCGGCAGCCGGCCGTGCTCCCTCCGAACCCTAGAGCAGCACACGAGACAACGAAATCAGCGCAGCAACCACCTCGCGCTGCGCGACAAAGCAGCAAGGGCTCAGTTCGGCGTCTCCACAGACCGAGGTGAACTCACAGGGAAGCTGGAGGGCCGAACCGTCAGGAAGCGGCGGGCGCCAGCCGCGGGGACCTCCTCTCCACGACGGCGGGAAGGAGGGGGAAGACGACGAGTGGGGTGAGGCCGCGTGAGCCGCCGTTCGCCGAATCGCCGTGGCGTGGAGAGACACACACCCCCGCCGCCGCCACAAGAAATGGGCTAGGCTGTGCGGCCCACTTACAGAAATATCTAAATTGGACAATGAAAGCCCAGCCCGTCACTGCCCTGGCTATAAGACCCTGGGAGAAACCCGCCCTAACCCTTTCTTCTCCCCGTCCGCCGCCAGAGGGGGACGCCTGCGCCGCCTCCACCAGCAACCTACCGCTACCGGAGAGGGCGCGTCCTCTCCAGCCGCCGAATCGGTGCCTCCTCCTCCGCCCGCCTCACAAGGTGAGTAGCGCCTTGCGTCTTACACCTTTCGTCCCTGCTTGTGCCTGTGCTTATTCATGGTCATTCGATCGGAGCTGGCTAGAATTTTGTTGAGGAATCCGGACATCTGGTGTCTTCCAGTTCTGATATCGTTCTTTCCCCTGTAATCCGTAGTTTCAGGCTAGGTATGAATTCTTGGTTTTGTGCGGTAGTTGTTTGATCGATGGATGTTGTAGTTACCAAGTACCTGCTGATTTGATGTGGCCTGCGAGAATTAAGGTCCAGGTCGGGATTCTTAGGTGTTTCGAACACGGCCGCTGCAACTTTTCTTAGCGGTGCAAGTGACGCCTATGATGTCTTAGACTCTTACTGTCATCTTGCTTTTCTTGCCTTAGCTTCAAACGGAAATTTTAAGCTTGCGTGCTGAAGTTGTTCTCGAATGCATAGGTTAGGGTTTGTGATACCCTGCCAAAGTTGTTGCTGGCCCTTAGTATCATTTGCTTTTGCTTTCTGTTGTATTGTTGCTGCACGTCATAGCAAGGTGCTGAAGTGGTTTGGTTTATATCAATTCATTGCCTTGGAGTGTTCTGAAGCTGTAGTTGCTCACTTCTTCAAGTTTAATCTGAAAATCCTATTGGCTTTGTTGTCTGGTTTCGTGCTGTTCACTTAATCTGTAATATCTTATGAAGATGCATATTGATGCTTTGTGATTATAATTTCAAACGAATGGTTGCTTGATTATTTCTCTGTTATTCATATTAGAAATGATCTTATTCCTTGTTATTATGCTTTAAAGCATTCACATGTGTTTTTGTTTTACAGGAATAGTTAGCTGAACTTTGTATCGACAAGATGGTGCAGTACAATTTCAAGAAGATCACTGTTGTCCCTCCTGGGAAGGACTTCATCGACATTATCCTGTCACGCACGCAGAGACAGACACCGACTGTTGTCCACAAGGGTTATGCTATCTCCCGCATTCGCCAGTTTTATATGCGCAAGGTTAGGTATTCCCAGCAGAACTTCTATGAAAAGCTGTCTACCATCATCGATGAGTTCCCTCGTCTGGATGACATCCACCCTTTCTATGGTGATCTCCTCCATGTGCTCTACAACAAGGATCACTACAAACTTGCCTTGGGTCAGATCAACACAGCTAGGAACATCATTGCAAAGATATCCAAGGACTACTTGAGGCTGCTGAAGTATGGAGACTCCCTGTACCGGTGCAAGTGTCTGAAGGTGGCTGCACTAGGTCGCATGTGCACTGTTGTGAAAAGGATCAGTCCTAGTTTGGCATACTTGGAGCAGATCAGGCAGCACATGGCCAGGCTTCCGTCCATTGACCCAAACACCCGTACCGTGCTGATTTGTGGCTATCCAAACGTGGGGAAGAGTTCTTTCATGAACAAGGTTACAAGGGCAGATGTGGACGTCCAGCCTTATGCCTTCACAACAAAATCCCTGTTTGTTGGTCATACAGATTACAAGTACCTGCGCTACCAAGTTATTGACACACCTGGTATCCTTGATAGGCCTTTTGAGGATAGGAACATCATAGAAATGTGCAGCATCACTGCTCTGGCACACTTGAGGGCTGCTGTGCTGTTCTTTCTGGACATTTCTGGGTCTTGTGGGTACAGTATCGCTCAGCAAGCCGCACTCTTCCACAGTATAAAGTCTCTTTTCATGAATAAACCTCTGGTCATTGTGTGCAACAAGACTGACTTGCAGCCCCTTGAAGGCCTTTCTGAGGATGACATGAAGCTTGTAATGGAGATGAAGGCAGAGGCTATGAAGACTATAACCCAGGCTGGTGACCCAAATGAAGAGGGTGTTTTGTTGACTATGAGCACATTAACAGATGATGGTGTTATGGCTGTTAAAAATGCTGCATGCGAGAGGCTTCTTGAACAGAGGGTGGATGTGAAGATGAAATCAAAGAAGATGGTTGACTGCCTGAATAGGTTCCATGTTGCTGTTCCAAAGCCTCGCGACAACAAAGAGAGGCCTGTTTGCATCCCTCCGGCTGTTCTGGAAGCTAGAGCGAATGCTGCTGCGAAGCAAAAGAAGAAGCTCGAGAAGGACCTTGAGCAGGAGAATGGAGGTGCTGGTGTCTATTCTGCCAGCCTCAAGAAGCATTATATGTTGGCCAATGATGAATGGAAGGAGGACATTCTCCCTGAGATATTGGATGGGCATAATGTTGCTGATTTCCTGGATCCGGATATCCTGGAAAGGTGTGAAGAGTTGGAACGAGAGGAGGGGCTTCGTCTGGAAGAGCAAGCTGCACAAGATGCTTTTGAGATTGATGGCCATGAATTAACTGATGAACAGAAGGAGATTTTGTCTCAGATCAGGAAGAAGAAGGCACTACTCATCCAAGAGCATAGAATGAAGAAGAGAACTGCAGAAAGCCGTCCTATTGTTCCTAGGAAGTTTGACAAAGATAGGAAATTCACAACTAACAGGATGGGAAGGCAGCTTTCCTCCATGGGTGTGGATCCTAGTGCAGCCATAGCTCGCAGCCAGTCCAGAGGCCGCAAGCGTGAGAGGTCACTGAGCAGAGCTGCTGCTGATGCTGATGCCATGGAGGTTGACGGACAGCAATCCAACAAGAAACTGAGACTGGGGTCAAGATCTAGGTCGAGGTCACGGGCTCCTGAGGAGGTTGTTCCTGGTGAAGGATTCAAGGACTCTGAGCAGAAGAAGAAGGCAATCAAGAAAGCCAAGGATGCCACGAAGAAGCGGAACAAGGATGCTCGACGTGGAGAGGCCGACCGCGTCATTCCCACTTTGAAACCAAAGCACCTGTTCTCTGGGAAACGGACTCTTGGGAAGACAAGCAGGCGATAAGCGCAGCACGTTACTGGATCTGGTGGGTCATTCTTGCAACCAAATGTTATGCCTGTTGGCTTTATATGCTACTTCTATGTGCTGATAATTTGCTCTGTGTCCAGTGCTGCAGGAAATACAGGACTCCTGGAATTATGGTGCTGGCAATCGGGCAAAGGGAGCTCAAGTGTCCTACTGGCTCCGATGATACTGCTATTTATCTTGCTGTCTCGTGGCCCTCTTGAGACATAGTTTTGCTAGATACTACTTGTATTAGTGAATTTGATGTGTTACTATTACTATTTGCTTTGTGGCATTAATTCTGTTGGGTCGTACGAAGTTGGTTTCAACCAAATTGTTGCCGTCGGATTCCTGTCTGGTTTATTTGGCGTTTCAAACACAACGGTGAATTTTTGGATGTTGCACTGTTGCAGTGACGCAGTCGTGCATCCCAGCATGCCTGCTACTTGCGGTCTTTAACAGTTTCCTTGTGACTGTTGCTAGCTTATTAACTTGGTGCGCCCTGTTGCTAGCCTTGTTCAAGGTTTGTTATTATTCACCTTTGCTGCCGTCGTAGTCCGGAAGCTAGGAGCCACGGCCACGATCAACGTGCCCCTTGGCGCTCATCAATAAGCCTTTGTCTTCATGCAAACGTCAATGCTATAATCTATCAAAAAGAAAAAAAAAATCAATGCCATATGCGCACTTAGGTCTCATACCGTGTTAGGGCAACATACAATCGTCTAGTTTGTGTACTAAGTACTTTTCTAGAAGAAGTTTTCATATATGGGCACTCTGATGATGATTGGTACTCCGTCCATTTCAAACCTTTGAGTTTGTTATATATTATCAAGAGGATTTTTAAAGATTTCTGAATATAAAAAGGAGACCATGTATTCCTTCAACTTCTGAATATACGCGCCAAGCACAGGACATCGACGGTACCACGAAACGGAAGGAACGAAAGCCGCGGCGTGACGTCGGCACCGAGCAGCCGAACGAGCGAGCACGGGGGAGACGAACGAGCGAGACGAGGAAGGTACCACTGGATCGGATCGGCTTGGGCATGAGCGCGGTGGTGGCACAGATGCGGCGCGTCCTCGGCGAGGAGGGCGCCAACGTGACCCTGGCGCGCAACCTCCTCGCCCCCGTCGCGACCCAGCTCTCCGGCGGCGGCGCGCCCGACCTCCACCGCCGGTGCGTCCTGTTTGACTGCGCCCCGCCGCGCGCGCGCGTCGAGGACGTGCGCGCCGTGCTCGCGCCGTCCAGCGGCGCCATCGAGGCGGTCGCGCTCTGCGAGCACATGGCCGCCGCCGTGGTCGTCTTCACGACCGCGGCCGGCGCCGAGAGCGCGCTGCGGGGGCCGGCGCGGGGGTCCTGCCACAAGGTCCCGCCTCTCGAGCTCGGCGCCGAGATGCCCGTCATCCGCCCGACGGATGTCAAGGTGATGATCGATCCCACGTCAGACTTCCCTTTACCGCGAAGCAGATCGTGTCCATGAGACGCGTTTACTAAAAACCGTGCCGTTACACTTCGCACGGATCATGTCAGGTTCACGGATCCCGGCGACGGGGAGCCCGAGGTGCGGCGCGCCGGTGGACGGAGGAGCACGCACGCCGCGGCCGCCGCCGGAGGGGGAAGCGTGGATGGAGTTCCGGGGCCCCTCGGTCTCGGCCGAGGCCTACGAGCCTGTCCTTCCGCGAGGCACCAAGCGAGTTCTCGACACGATCACCGGTGATTACCGCGGCATGCGAATGGAGCACGGGGACTCGAGGCGAGCCGACGGTCCTCCTCGGCCAGATAAGCGACAAGCCGGAGATCCAGTTGCCGCCATTTGGTTCGGCCCAGACTACTAGTATGCCCATGATCTCCAGTTTTCATTGTTCACCGGCAGTAAAGATAGAACTTTCATCCCTTAGGACGCCACTAATACATTCACTTTTTTAGCGAATTACCTTTTGTTCCATATTGATTTTATTCTCCAATGGAGTGCTTCCGGTTATAGTATAGAAGGAAACTTTTTTGCATTAATATTTAGAGTAAAATACATGAATAGCCATGTACTTGTCAGCCTGTTTCAGTTCAGCTATTATATTTAAGGAAGTGTAAATTATGGCCATTAAATTTGCCCAACTATATCAGTATGGTCATTGGCTCATTAACGGCTAATCACACATAGTTAGATGATGTAGGATAGGCTTTTGTATCTTATCATGCAACGTGGTAGATCACAACTCACATATTTCTATTGATAATCTATTTTTTCTTTTATATCATCCTCTTCCCTGCTTCTTTTTAATTTTCTTCTATAATATTTCTATGTAGCCTCTTGTAGTGATTGTGGAGGGAGGCCGTAACAAAGACGGTTGTGTTGTCGGTGGTGTTTGACAAGCGTTAATATTGATAAGTAGGGACACACATCCATAAGCGGAGTAGGTGACCTGGGACAAGGTTCAATGCTTATTAACCATGATTCTAGCTCACTTGCATACCCTGCCCATTTATCTATTCTTTACCATAACTTGAGCTCTCTTAGCTCTTCCCTATTTGAATAGAAATAAGAGTCAGGATAATAAATAGAATATACAATTAGTAGACTGATCATTTACCATTGCTTAGAATTCTTAGGCCTATAAATATTTGCCTAACAAGAAAAAGAATATCCCAATCCATATCACGATTTGGTCATGCTAGTGATACGACACGGTCAAACCTAATTCACATCATCCAATTATGTAGTATTGAGAAGCCAATTGTTATATTAGATTAGTAAAGGCAAATTTAGTGGTCTAGATTTACAGCTTACTAAGTAAAATGGCCAAATTGACATACGTCAACAAATCTAATGACCACGATTTACACTTTTCTAAATCTGATGACCAAATTGAAACATGTTGACAAGTGCAATGACCATTCATGTATTTTACTCTAATATATATAAAAACGAAATATTGCATAAAACATAGCAAGAATTTGCACCTTATCAAGCCCAACTCCTTGGACTCACCTGCTATGAACTCCTCTATGCTCTTCTCCACCGAACTCCCAAACAATGCGAATGTGATAAAAACTCTCTAGAATTCATGAAAATTGTGTTCACGATCTCTTTACATTTTGCATCCTATAAATTACCCACAAAAGCTATTGGCAACTTCAACCATGATACCAACTTTGCATTATTATATGTCACGTTCCATTTTGAAATAATTCACACATTGAACATTTAATTCATCTCCAAAATCCAAATATAATTAATATTGAAATATGTTCACAAACATGTGTTAAATTACATGAATATGATGTTCAAGCAAACCAACACATACTAGTGTCAAATTCATAAATATATTAATATTTTTTGAAATGTTTGATTTCATGCATCCATACATCCTCCAGCTACGAGTACATAATGCTTTGAACAATGACATGGTCTTCAAGGTGCCATCTATTCCATGATTCTTACGGTAGTAAGACGAGGCGTGGCGAGCCCCCAAAACAAGGGGAGCGTCGTCTAGGCGACGCCATGAAAATCATGATCTATTCTATTTACATATACATGTAAAGCACCATACAGTTGTGATATTATAAATCTACGTTAAAAGATAAATCAACACATATGATTTTCGTATTTTTAATATGAATATTTTACCGTACTATGGCCAGATTCCATAAATCTGACAGAAACAACGTTCAAAACGTCATGTTCTTGTTACTGATAGGGGTACTTTGCTTGTTTTGCTAGAAGAAGTATCATGCAGGTAAATTTAGAAGCGGCACAGTATTCAGGCTCCATATATAGGACTTTAGACATGGCATAATATTCAGGCTTCATATTGACCAATTGTTCTGTTGCTCCCAATGCTTTAAACCAATAAATTCTGAACATCTATCACTGATTGCCGTATCAGGTGATCCAACTGGTATGTGAAATGCACATCAACAAGTCCTCGAATCTGAAATCAAATTGCTCTGGACTTGAACGATGAAAATGAGAAAAACGACCGGTGTACTGCAACCACAAAAACAAAGAGGGCACAATTAGAGAGCCGGTGAAATGAATCAAAGTGCGTACTCTTTCGCTAGCATAATGAAATGGATGCATGCGAAATTCTTGCTAAACCTCTTGGTGACTTAGCGTGCAGAACCGGTTCCTTCAGTTCAGGATTTGCAGGATAAGATGGCTCAAAGCTTTGCAAAGACCGAACTGCATACATCACATCCATAAGATGTTTGGTAAAAAAACAATTTTGACAAACGGGAGCATCACAATCTCCTATGCATGCATTCGTTGTTTCTTGTAAACGAGGATCACCAAACGGTATTGAAAAACTGATAAGCCTGGTGTTACGTGCAATGGCGACAAGCGTGCCTATTAACAGATAAATGGAACATTTTGGAAGCTTGTGGTTATTCTTAAATTTGATGTTCAGTTACTCTCTTTTGTTTAACCATGAAAATTGTTCAGTTACTATCCAAAGATGTTTACTTGTTCAGACAACAGCATCTGAATCTGATCTGCAGAGTGCTAATGACTAGGATACAGAGGCCACAAGAATTACCGTGTGGAGAGATGACATAACTGAGGTCCAGATCATCGGCCGAAACAACATCGGAGGAGCCCGATCGCACCTTGACAGAGTCACCTGCCGGCCACTCTCCACTCATGCAGCCATCACCATGCGGAGGGGCAGGGGCCATGGAATGCGGAGTGCGCTCGACAACGGCGGCGGCGGCGGCGGCCTCACTTGCCTTGCTGTTCTTCTTGCCGAAGGTCAGGAACCGCTTGAGCCCGGTCACGGCGTCCATCGGTGACTGCACGGTGATGGAAACGGTAACGCTGCTCCTCGGTGTGGTCGGGACTGGTAGGCTCTTCTCGGCATCCTCAACCTCCGTCCGTGGCCGTGGTGAAGCGCTGGATTCCGGCGATTTCTCGGTGGCGTTGGGTAGCAGGGAATCGGTGGCCGATGTGTCGAGCTCTGATCTTGGGGAGAACGAAGACTGAACGTTTGAGTACAGAGATTCAGAGCTCTCCCTCCGGGAAGCTTCTTCTGCGTCTGTCACCGTGGTCTCTCCAGAGACGTCGTTGCTGCCGGTTGATTCCATGGTGTCGTCGACATTGTCGCTGTTCCTGTTGTCAGACCGCGGTTGTTCGGACCCTGGACATGTCCCAAGACCAGGCGATGCCTGACAGGGCCGCGGAGTTTGCTCATCCCTATCCTTCTTGATGTACACGTAGCTCGGCTCGGTGTCAGAGTCACCGGTGATCTCTACACTCCCGAACTTGTCTGAAGACTGATCCGCATGTTCATGGTTGCTTTCGTTGTCAGCATTTCCATCACCGGCCGGAGCAATCTCGCTGCTGCCAGGTTCGTCCCTCGGAATCACCGGAGGTGGTGACGCGGGCTCGACGCCATTGCCTGATCTCCTAGGATGAAACGGCTCGGGAGCAACGGCAGAAGCCTTCTTGAGATCTGCGAGAACAGGCTGCTTGCTGGAACACGAACTACTCCTCTGCATCACGGCAATGGCGTCGGCGTGGAGTGGCAGAACCGGCTCATTGAGGTTGCCGGCACTGTCATAGCTCGACCGAGGGGACTGGAACCGCGGCGGCCTGGGGCTCTCCCTGACGGTGACGGACGAGCAGCCGCGGTCCTTGAACATACTCCTGCTCCGTGACAGCATCGTCCTCGGCCTCGGCGTGCCGGATGATGCCACGGTGGCGGTGGACGGCGGCGGCAGCCTGTTCTCCTTCCGTGGCGTGGCGGGTGGCTCCGCCTGCGGCTGCTCCCGGTGCAGGTGCGGCGGACGCCGCCTGGGGTCAGGGGTGGACAGCCTCGAGCTGGCCGCCGCCGGTAACGACGGCACGCTGGTCCGCGGGCGCGAGAGCTTCGTGGCCGGGCCGCATCTTGGCGTGACAGGGGCGGCTGGTTTCACTTTCACCTCCAGGTTCCCGGTCTTTTGCCGCAGATGACCATGATCCTGAGTAAGTGAATATACTTATGTAAGCTAGTAGTCCAATTATTACTGCATGATAATCAACACTTCAATTACTATCTCTTTTTTTCCGAGAACAAGATTTTTTGGAAATATTGGACAAAGTTCAAGTAAATTTCGTCGAAAGATTTACATTACAATCATATATACCTCTCAAGATTAGAATAGTATAAGACTAACCAAGCAAGTACAAATTACTGTTAGCTAAGTTTTCACCGGATAGTCACAGATGAACTAAAAAGGATTATATGGCGTGTAACATGTTATGGGTCTCACCTAAAAGTCTTCTGTAATACGATAGCTCAACTAAACATAACGGATCACAAGAAAGGCACAAAAGTATGCCCTACAGCGCAAGGATTAAGACGAAGCTGGAAGCATGAAAAGCAAAAAAAAGAAATCATTTTGTGAAAATTTGTCTAGAGCGTACCATTTCCAACTTTCGGTACCAGAAACATGAAAAGCAAAAAAGAAGATCGACCATTTGGAAAAAAGAATTGCCACAAGAAACGCAGGGAAAAGGTAGGTTGTGAATCACAACTTGTGATGGGAAAACAATTCGATGTCAGCTGCAACTGCAAGGAGGTTACCTCTCTTCCCCGGCGTCGGAAAGAAAGCATGCGGGAGGTTACCTCTCTGGCGTGGATGGCGGCCGCGAGCTCGCCGTCGCCGCCGCGGCGGCCGCGCGAGCCGGTGCGGTCGAGGCGCGCCCAAAGCGCCTGCACCTCGGCCTCCTTGCGCTCCATGCGCGCGCGCCACTCCTGGCGCAGCCGCTCGTCCCTCCTCCTCACGTACTCCTCGTACCTCTTCCCCCTGCCGGCCGCGTCCCCGGGACCGCGGCGCTCCTCCTCGTCGGCGCGGCCGCCCGCGACCTCGGCGGCAGCCTGCGCCCTCCTCTCGGCGAGCCGGCGCTTGTACCCTTCGAAGTCGCGCTCCAGCTCGGCCGCCTTCGCCCACAGGTGGTCCGTGGCGCTCTCGCCTCCGCGCGTTGCGGCGGTTGCCGGCGGCGCCCGCGACAACATGGTCGTCGTCGTCGGCCGCGTTTGCTCGCGGCGATGATACCGGTGGCAGCGCGGGGCTACGTGCGCGACGTGGCGGGGGCACTTGGAGTTGGAGAGGGGTCGGTTTTGTGCTTGGAGTTGGACGCGGTCGTGGGCTCGAGCCGGCCGGCGCCGGGCGGAAGAACACGCTCGCCGAGCGCGTGTTGGGTCGCCGCGTGTCGCGCGTGGCTGCTGCTGGGTCGGCTGTTCTGTTTGGTGGGCCGTGTGGTCGTCGGCTATAAATATGGGCTTTGTGTGGAAACGGCCGGCATTAACTGGGCCGCATCTATTTTGTGCACGTTCCTGTTTTTGGGCCAATTTGTTTGTCAGTGGAGCGCCGGTATGGGCCGATTGATGCAGATTAAAATGAGCCTGGCCACCAACAGTAGTAGCCGATCTGGAGGGTTCACCGGTGCCAAACTGCCACAGCAGCAGAGGGCTTGCTTCATGCTGGCCATCGATCGTTTTGTCTAGCTCACTAGCTGTGTGCGCGCCTGTGCATGTGTAGCAAATGTATCTCGAGATGGTTGGAAAAGTGTACAAGACACAGGGACGATGGAGTGGAGGAGGAGCCAGCACGAGATCACAAGGAAGATGAGCCTTTTTTTCAATAAACTCGACGAAGATACAGTTAGCACGGTAGCTAGTGCAACCGGTGTGGTGGCGTGTAGTACCTCGGAAAATCGGAAGTTTGCAAGACACCACGAACTTAATTTTTAATTTTTTTATTTTCGAATTCAAATATATGTTACTTTGGGTGCTTTTAACCCCATGGAATCTGCATGCAGCACACCATGAACATAATCTGCTGAGGATCTACCATTCACGACTTCACGCATGTAAAGCTTATATGTATCATCTCAAATCGCACGTCATGTCTCGAGTCCATGCACATTTTATTCAAATGTATAGGCATTTCTTCTGAATATGGTCTTTACGGATCTGTCAAACTGTTCGGATATTTCTTTTGTTTCCCTCGAAAACAACAATAAAAAAAAGAATCGCGATTGCACAGAACAGTCTAGATACTGCAGTACGAACTACCAAGAAACCTGCCCTCGAATACATTTGTGTGGTATTGAACTAAGGTGGTCCAATGTGCTTCTACAGGACACCTTCCATTACATGAAAAAAGAGTACAACCAATTACAAATGATTCAGACAACGTTATACAGCCGCTCTCAATCTAAATGAACATGGAGTTATCTAAAATGCAATGTGCCTCAGTACTCAGTTCATTTGTAACATTGCCGGCTAACAAATCTGCCCCCAAAGAAAACGCATGATAATTACTAGAACCACCTTCGCTGTTCTGACCAAGATTTGTGAAGCAAGTAACACCTTATGGCTTAAATGGCGCAAATACAACCACCGAATTGTGACCTCCGAATCCAAAGGAATTTGAGATACCTGCATAGTAGCAGTACAAACAAATATAAGGAGAGGAGAGACAGGAAGAGGTTGGTTGGGAGTAATGTGGGTGGAAACTGATACTCACCAACGTTCACTTCATGCTGCTTTTTTACATTAGGTACAGTATCAAATTCAACCGCTTCCTCTGGGTTCTGCAATCAAGAGAGAATGTGGTCAGTTTTTCTAGTGATTATTTACCTGGCGGATTCTACTAGTTTGTCGGCTAAATTCACTGTGACGTGGTAAACCAACACTTACAAATTGGTTTATGCTTGGATGCACCCATCCAGTAGTTATGGCTTTAACAGTAGCAATGGCTTCCAAACCACCTGCTGCACCAAGGCAGTGTCCTATCATGGACTGCAAATGGAACATCAAATCAGGATGGGCGATGAATCAATCCGAGGTAAAAAAAAAACATAGGAGGATGAAGTACCTTGGTTGCATTTATTTTGATCCCAGATGGGTCCTTAAAGACTTGTTTGATGGCATTCACCTCCGCCAGATCACCAGCAAGGGTGGATGTGGCATGAGCATTGATATAGTTGACCTGCAAATAGATGTAAATAATCCATTTAATTAGGATTTCTTCAGAGGACTTGCCAAGTCAAAACTCAAAAACAGCACTTAGAAGACAGAAACATTGTACATCAAATTTTAAAACACAATCTTAGTTTATTGTTAAAATATTATAATTCTGAAACCAAAAGAATTAGTTTTATACCTTACAGAAACAAACTTACCAACCTTAAAAATGTAAACTATGAAATGTATCAGAAATTAGCATTTATAGTGTACAACTACGCACCAGCTCCTTATCAAAAAAAAAATTGCACCAGCTCAATAAGTAAAAATTATAATTGAATTAAAAACGTGGTAATCCTAATACAAAACTAGTAAAATCAACTATGGATAGTTATTTAAGGATCACAAGGTGCTACACTAGAAATACAGAAAAGCTTATGCATAAACAGAACAAATATGAATAGGAGTGTATGTTCAGGTCTGAAAAATTGTATTACCTCCTCTGGCGCCACACCAGCATCTTCGAGACTTTGCTTAATGCATGATGAAACACCAAGGCCATCGGATCTTGGGTCAGTCATATGGTAAGCATCACAATTCACAGCACCTCCTAAATACTCCGCAATTATCGGTGCATCACGTTTCATTGCATGCTCTAGGCTCTCCATGACCTTGTTCAAGTCGAAAGAATTAGGAATTAGATTATCACATTCAGGGCATGGCAGAAGATGTTTGACAAAAATAAATGTGATAAAATCGAATGCCAGAAAATATTTATCACCAAAAGAAGGATTACAGTAGCTAGAGATTGATCCTGAGCATATGGAAATCACTAAAAGGCATTCTAATGGAGTTGAGACAGAATAAACTATTTTACAGTTCATAGGCGGCACAAAAATATCAGATAATGTTAATAGATCATACCAGCACTCCAGCTCCTTCACCCATGACAAAACCATCACGGTCCTTGTCCCAAGGCCTGGATGCTGTTTTAGGGTCATCATTCCTCTGTGATAGTGCTCTACATGCAACAAAACCACCAACACCGATGGGAATAATTGCAGCTTCGGTGCCACCAGCAATCATTATATCAGCTTTGCCCCTGCGAATATGGTTTGCTGCAGCATAGAAACAGTAGTTCGAGGTAGCACAGGCAGTGGAGATGGAGTAGTTTGGACCCATGAAGCCAATGTCCATTCCAAGCAGGGCGGATCCCATGTTTGTTATAGCATATGGGATGAAGAAAGGAGTTATTTTTCTGTGTCCCTTCTCAATAAGATTCTGAACACCATCAGAAAACACCGTGAGGCCACCCATACCAGTGCCCACGAGCACGCCAGCCCGGGCCTTGTCAATCTGCCAGAGAGAATGTTTTACCAATTAGAACCCTCCTTTTCGCCAAGTATAGTATCAACAACAAAAGCAAATCTTTTAGGATTAGTAAATATACTAAAACTAGCTAATGAAACAACTATCAATACTGTACAGACCAAATTAGTTTTCTGTGCTAAAGGGCAAGTTAATTTATTCGGAGAAGTCACAATAATGCAAGGGAATCATCAAATGAAACAACAGGTATTTGCAATGCTCATGTGTTACTATTAATTGAAGTGCTCCATTGGTCCAATTCAACCAGTTACAGACATATCATCCTGAGCCCAACTAAGTCTAAATGTAGTTTGGGGAAAAAAGGCATCATAGTGGGCCATGATTCATAAAGCATGTGGCCTTCCATTTATAGAAACTTGAAAGTTAGAACCAACCCAAAGCACGTTACTCTCACGAGCCTAGCTTCCAAATACATTACAGTTGGTTTTGACTGATATCAACACACCCCTTTGTTATCTTTGCCATCCAACACCCACTAAGTTTTTTAATCAGACATACACCAAAAGATAAAGCAGATGTAACGCCATTCTAACTGAAGACTTTTGGCCTCTAATCCAGAATGGTTGCAATGTAAATTGATCTATGCTTTAGCTAGTACAAACAAACTGTAGCATGGCCCACACCCTAATAACCCAAGAATATAGAATATACTATACATTTGTACTGTTGTACAAATCCTGATGCGAGTGGCTCTGCTAAATTTGATAGCCATCACGTTTTCTAAATTAGCAATGCTCACAGAGTTCAGGAGTTCCTATGTCGCAAGATTTAATTCAACCAACCCTTACAACCAAAACCAAATTATTCTCCTTTAGGCCCTACAAGACCAGAAGACCTGATTAAAGTATCTAACACTATGCAAACCAATACTAATATTCACCCGCTCAATCCATAAGAAAAGCTTCAGCCTCTGTTCTGCATCAAAGAGCACAACTAGAAGATCCACATCCACTTCCAATAATCAATGATCCAGGATGGCACATTTACTTTCTTGCAACTTGAAACCTACCTGTGTCGTCGAGATCGTTACTCTCGCAAATCTAGATTGAGCATGTGTTCCTCCTCTGGTCAAGCTAAGATGCCATATCCTACCACTACTCACGTCTCTGTATCCCATCAAGATAATGACTCTCACTAATCTACTCACGTCTCTGTATCCCATCAAGGTAATGACTCTCACTATCCCCATAGATAACAACCAATCTAAAAAAAAGAAGGAAAATGCGGTTACCAGCACACAATCAACCAACCAACGTCTCCTGATCTATCCAGAGTGTAAGACCCCGGGACACTTTATCTGTCGAAAAGCCCCCAGCTTTACTTGCCAATTGACAAGTTTATTTGCCAGAAAAGCTGCAGCATTTTAAACAACAATCGAGATGTGTTTCCAGGGCTAGCTACCTTTTCCATGGGCTTGGAGCCGTGGGCGATCCCGGCGGCCTCGAGCGCCTTCTTGCCGCTGACGATGCAGTACCGGAGGCAGTCGTCGAGGCGGCGGTCGTTCTTGCCGTCGATGTAGCCCTCGGAGGAGAACCCCCGGATCTGGCCGGCGAAGCGGGTCGGGAACTTGGAGGCGTCGAAGCGGTCGATGGGGCCGATGCCGCTCTCCCCGGCGAGCAGGCGGTCGTAGTAGGCGTCGACGTCGTTCCCGAACACGGAGACCAGCCCCATCCCCGTGATCACCACCCGCTTCTTGGGATCCGTCTCCCGCCGCGGGGCCGCCGCCGCCGCCGCCGCGGAGGCGCGGACGGAGACGCGCCCGGGGGGGTGCCGCCGGCCCCGCGGAGCCGCCACCGGGGCCGCCGCAGCGGTGGGGAGGAGGAGGCTCTGCATGGCGACGGCGGCGTCTGGCGGCGGCGAGGCGGAGGAAAGGGTGGCGGCGATGGAAACGAGGCGGAGGGGGAGGGGGAGGGGGAGGGGAGAAGAAGGGGTTCGAGTGGTGTGCTGTGCGCTGGCCGCGAGGTGCGAGGGGTGCCCGTGCCCGCGTGTATGTATGGAGGGTGGGGTCGTGGGGCCCACAGGGGGTTTGGGGGGTTGTGGGGCTTTGGAGGCGCCGGAGACGGGCAACGGGTTTACCTCTTTCTCAACGGAACGGGGGCGGACTTTACAATGGTGCTTCTTGTTTGCCCTTGTGTTCAATGTTTTCTTTGCCACGAGAGCACGTATTGCATCAAGAGAACGTGCCTTGTGATCAATGTTGCACTGTTGCAGAGCTCATGGCTGCCCTTAGTGAAAAACGGTATTCTCGAGCCTCTCCTTTTTCTTTCTCAATGCGTTTTTGCAAGTAATGATATTTGCGGGGGTCTTGATTGAGTCCAAATTAACTTCAATTTCCTATTGATGAATCGATTTTATTGGCTAGAGTTCATGATCATTATGATATGTGTATAGGTTATAGGATTGGTACTCGAGCATAGTACAACAGTTAGATTGAGCTAAAAGGTTCGAAACTAATTGTTGTCTTTTTTACACATCTATTTGTCCCTATCGCAAGAGGAACTAAAAGAACTAGGTACCTCTAACTACTTTTGAACCACAAAATCGTTTTCGTTTCAACAAAAAAAATCAACCCTAACCATGGCCCATCACCACTACACATACGAATTCGAATAATCTAACAAGATTCTCGGCTGCAGCGATGCAACAACGCCAATAGCCGTAGCAGCAAGCAAAACGGTAAATCTATTCATCGCATATGTTGTTGGCCACCGATCTATTGCAGAAGGTGTTGGTCGCGCGCTCCTGATGTGATGGCCGCCGAGTTAGGGGAGAGGGGTCGTCGTGGGGTGATGGTGCCTGTCGGACTTAGAGAAGGAGGGGGTGGTACGGAAGACCGGCAGCGGTGGCGGATTGCGGGGCGGCGATGGTCGGCGGCGGGAATGCCGCCGGCACGGGGGGCGACGGCTTGACAACCGGTGGGCTAGGAACCGGGCGGGGGAGCTCGGATCGGAGGTGATTAGCGGCGGCAGCGGAGGAGGCTTCCGGAGGCAGGGGAAGACTTATGTGATTCGCCAGTCGCAGTTCGTTGAATGCAACGAATAGACGTCCTCAGCAAAACAACATGATGAGTGCTTGAGGCTGCTGCAGCCGAGCTGCTGTGCTGCGGCTGCAGCACAGCCGTAGCTACACCACAATAATCTATTAGGGTGGGATGCTTCACTGAAGAAGTAAGAAGACACCGGTCAAAAGTTGGCATATGATGTCTCTTCTTTCTCATCAGAATGTTTGACATTTAAGCCCGCTTTTCTGTTATAATTTAAAGTTGCAAAGTTTGACTCTTTATTAATGGAAGCTGTACAGCCGAGCTGTCGAGCAAGGAGGGAAAATAGGCTGCAACAATTTGCTATTTGCGTGTTTGTAACCACTATACATACGGAAGTTACTTGACAAGCATTCTTTTATATCTCATACCGAACACTGATGCTGTCCTGTCAAGGGGAAAATAATATCACGCTCCGGGTGCGGTCACTCACGCGGGATCTCCATAATGCATGCACCTGGTTCTTTATCTAGTTTCACCTTCAAGCCGGTCTTAGTAGAGGTGTCATAGAAATATTATAAACATTAAATATCATATTATATAAACAAATTTACTGATATGATAGAGTTATTTATAAAAAAATGAGAAGAAGGAGTTTTATAGATAAGAGAGGAATACCGTGATCCGTTATCAAATTCTCAATCTTTTTAACACTGCGATGCCCTCCCCCTGAGACCGGCCTCGCGTAGCTCCAACTCTCTCCGACCGCCGTCCCGACGCCGAGCTCGGGCAGCTGCCACGTAGCGCGAGCGGAGGGCATGCCCACATCACACGGGACGACGGGTGCACGTGACCACCCGGGTTCCCTCGGTTTCTCCGCAATCGGAAACCTCGACGCCGAGCCCCATCGGCGCGGCGACGCTAGCTGCCGCGTTCGCGGTAGGTGAGCCGTGAGCGAGCCGGTGAGCTGCCCTGGGGCCAGGCGGCCTCGTCGTCCGCCGATGCGCCGCGGCATTCAATTGGGCCGGCCGGCGGCCACCTGGCCAGCAGGCCCAGGGGTGATCCGGGGCGGCGGCGGCGGCGCGTCATGGCTCGTGAACCAACGGCAGGAAATGTTGGTTGGGGTTCGCGCCGGGTCTGGCAGGAATTTTGCCAGAGGAACGGGTACTGAACGAGTGAATACTACTGCAGATTGTACAGCCGCTAGAATCAACCCATGCACAATCAATTACTAGGCCTACGCTGGTCAACACTTGCCCTTTTGGAGAGAGAAAAATACTTGCCCTTTTGGACAGGACGTTCCCCCCCCCCCCCCTACTACTACTAGTACTGGTTACTGAAGGCCGTGCCCTGGGTTTGGCGGTTGTCAAGGGGAAACAAACAGGCACCGAACTGCTGTGCGAGTGCCATACACTTACCCCGTTTGACTTTGCCCGTTCGCCGGAACGGAGTTTTGTTACAGATCGGGCAAGAACGGCCGGCCGGAAAAGGAGCACAGCACGCTACTACGGGGGCAGTGTTGATGGGGTGAGTTCGGTGGAACGAACTGGAAAGTGCGTGCTGGACATCCTTGGAACGGTGCAGCAGCAGCTCTACAGATAATAAAAGGAAGATTAAATAGAGAGCAGGCCGATCTCGCCGGATCCTGAGCCCTGAGGCTCCTGAGGATCGATCTGATCTGATCTTCCCTGCCACTGTGTGGCTCGATCCGGGCGAGGGGTGAGCCGTAACCGGGGAGCGCACGAGCAGACCCCCACGTCCATACCTTGCGTACGGGGAGCAGGCCACCCAGATTTCGCGCCTTTTGAATGACGCTGAGGCCTGCGGGCCACTGGGCCAGCCCGCCAGTGCAGACGGTACAACACTTGAGATCAGAGGGGAAAAGAGTTGGGTTTCCGGTGCTGTACATCTTGGATCTCCAGCACCGCAGCAGCACGCGACAGCCGGCGGGCATCGATCCCGCCAGCCTGCCGCCGCGAACCTGCTTGCTCCGGTGCTGGCGTGCCGCCGCTGCGCTGCACGCGGCACAGCACAGTGTTCCTCCTCTGCTGGGCTGCTTTTTTTTTTTTTCGAGGGAGCTCTGCTGGGCTGCTGGCACCACCACGCATCGCACGGCGGGCCGTTTTTTACTGATGGGACGCATGGTGGGCCTGGACCGGTTGCGGCAGCTCTAACTTCATGGGCTGCAGGCGGATGCGCCACCGGTTACATCCGGCCCAGATCATACAGGGTGTCGACGCCGCCCAAACCCCCCTGTCTCTCTGGGCTGAAAATATCCGGTAATATTCCCAGTCACGCGCGCGTCTGGGAGTCACGCTGTCGCAGAAGCGCGCTACCAGGCTTCATCTGTTATTTTTGGCCCATTTATTTTTTTCCAAGCCCACATCGTCATAAGGTCGTGCGCTCCCCGGAGGCCCGGACGCTTCTACTGACACCATGACAGATTCCTGCTAGTCATGCCGTGGGTTCCAGGTTTACTTTCATTTTCTTTTGTTTCGTTTACTTTTTTTTCTTTCCACTAGGATGCAATGGTAAGATTGGATCTAATTGAACAAATTCTATTATTTGTTCCAATCGAACAATTTATTCCAATGGTCGAGTTGGATGCAACAAATTTAAATAATAAATTCTAAAATTTATTCCATTGTAATAAGATTTTATATTTATTCCAATGGAGAACTTTTATTCTCGTCTGCTGCGATGCAACAAAAGTTTCAGTTCCAATTACATTTTTTTTCCCAGCTCTGGTCTGCGTTGCAACAAAATTTTTTTGTTTCCCCCACCGGCCGGCCGGCGGCCGAGAAGAACGGAGCATTTGGCCCAACAAACTGGCGGCGGGCGCTTCTGCGCGTTACTGCTAATCGGACCCGAAAATATCCCGGTGGACGTGGTTGAAGGCATTGAGCCAGGATGAAAATATCCGAGATCATACAGCGTGTCGCCCCGCCCAAGTCCTCTCCTGAGAACGAACTCATGTTTTCCAACTCACGGCAGCACGAGCTCGAAACTGATTCTGACAAGACTCGAGATCTCCGGCCGGGACCCGAAGCAGGGCAGCAAGCTTTCAACCTTTCACGATCGTGTCTGTTCGTCGAACCAGGACCGACCGATCCCCTCTAGCTCTCTAGGCCCTACGAGATCGCCACAAACCGACCTGCTGCTCCGTCCTGTGGCACTTCAGATTCAGCCGACCAGTACTGCAGCTAGCCGACTACCTAGCTTTAGGCCTCCTCCAGCGGCTACAGCTAGTGCCGGCGACCTCGTCAGCAACGTGGAGGAGAGAGGAGTAGCAGCAGTGCCTAGGTGCGTGTGCGTGCGAGGGGGAAGAGCGTTTTTGTTAGCGAGGAATGCAGCGCTAGCGGGTACTATTTTCTACTGCTCACCGATTAGAAAACTAATTTAGCCGGCGACGTCGCTCACCGTTGGAGGAGGCCTTAGCGTCCACACCACTGAAACAGACACGTCTGGAGGGAGACTGGGAGAGAGAGAGAGAGTCGCTCAGACGTCGTTGCTGGCCTGCTGGGCACGAGCCATCTTCTCGACAGCCCATGCATGCACGGAGCTGGCTTAGAGGTCCCGAACCTAAACGTGTAGCCGGCCGGACTCAAAAGGTAGCAGCTTGCATTGGGGCCTAACTAATTCAACTCAAAATCTTAAGCTGGGGCAATTCACTTATACTGCAGCACTCGCCTCACGTGCAGGCTCTCTCACGTCCTCTAGAATTCAAACTTGAGATATTTGGCTTTGATACCCATATTAAGTTGCATGCATCAACTAATTTAACCCAAAAATTTAAGCTAATGGGAAGATGTGGACAATTCAACCTTTACTATACCCATATTAAGTTGCATGCACCAACTAATTCAACCTAAAAGTTTAAACTAATAGGAAGATATGGACAATTCAACCTTTACTCCAACGTTAGTTCGTCAACACGAAAGGCCCGCAGATCATCAAGCTTTTAGGACAAGGCAGCAGGTCCATCTAGGCCGGGCGGCGCGCTTGCACTGCATCTACCCCGCGTTTGCCGTCGTGTCGATCCGACCGTCCGATCTGCCGGCAGCATTCGATCCGCCGACCGGGCCGGGCCACCTGCTTTGTGGACTCGTATAGCGGGATGCATGGGTACAGGCACGAGTACGGACCCACGTACACCGCCTCCACATGGCACATGACGCGTCAATGCGTCTACCACCTGACCCGCGCCCTGCGCCACTCACTGTTCACCGTGTCAGAAGATCCAATCATGCATGCCGATCGATCCGGTCAAAGTCAACAGCTAACGGTGCAGCGTGCCCATCCGCCGTCTCGTCGATGGAAACCAATACAGTCAGCCAGCTAGCTACCGAGCAGTGAGCGCGCTGTTGGTAGATACCGGTAGGGGTGCAGAGGATTTTATACGATTTTCCGCGTCGACCATGCTGCTTCCTGTACGTACATGCAATCTTCGAAAGCCAGCGGACACGTACTGTCCCCTGTACAGCAATCATCCCTCGTCAGCAAGGACGTTATAAAAGGGGAACGAGAAAAAGGCGTACGTACGTTGGCTGCATAAAGGAGAAGAGTACGTCACGTACGTGGGCTCATGCCCGCACGTACAGCCGTACCATCCGCTTTTCGCGTACGGAGAAATCGGAAATGAACGGCCGGATCCCAGATGCGAGCGATGTCACAGCTCACAGAGATGGCCCGGCCGGCCGGCGGGCGGGCGGCGGCACGAGGTCGTGGCAGCGCGTAGCAGCCGCGGGACAGCGGAGGGACCACCAGCCAGAGCACGCAGCTCGATTAAGCCAACCGCCGCGTGGTCCAAGTGGCTGAGCGCACGCATCCACGAGCACGAGCGCTCTCGTATAGTCGTAGCGATCTGTCCGCGCGCAGGCACATGGTGCGCGCCATCGATGATCGATCTAGCTGCCGGCGGTCGAGTCGAGCGCCTCGCGATCCCTCCGGCGACTCCGGCCTCTGGCGCCGCCGGCGCCGCACATGCGCTGCCGGGGCCCTGCTCCGCCGCCGCGCCTCGGCACGTACGGCAGCAGCTCGATCGGCGAACCAGCTTGCAGCCTGCTGCTTGCCCATTGAGGTCCAGAATCCAGATGCATGCACAGCACAGCACGGCTTTCCCCAGCACAGTTTTGTTTTTGCCGTGGAACAGCGGGGCAAACTAACGATTCGCACGGAGGTGACGGGGACGGGCGGAACATGGCCTCCGAGCTCCGAGCGCCCTGCGGGGTCGCGGCCGGACGCGCGCGCGCGGATTTCCTCGCTGCCGCGGAGCGGGATCCTCCTCGGACGTGCACAGTGCGTAGCCGGCAGGCAGGAATCGTTGCATGTGTGCGCGCGCGCGCGCTCTTCGACTCGGGACTGTGCTGAAAGTTTAGCCATTTTGGGGGGCCGGACAAGTAAACAATCAAATGATCAAGGTAGCTTTTGGCAAACCAATTAAACGCCCTTTTTGTGGGTGTGTACGTAGATTCCACTACAGGCGCGGTACAGGGGTGGTTATAAATATCATCATGTGTCGGGCGGGTTACCTCTTTAATTTATTTTATGGGCACGTACCATAGTTTCTATATAAGTCCTCGTAAGCAAAATGAGCTGACGTAACTATTATTAAATAAGAAAAGAGTGTGTTGCTGTCTACTATCTCGTTTACTGTTCTGACCCGTGCTCCCATGCAAAACAACACCAACTAAAGTTATCATACAGACAGCTAAACAGACAACCCATTGTAAAGCTGTCTATTTAGCTGTCTGTATGTGTCAAATAGACAATAGCTATCTAAACTGTTGTACATGCCCTCATGATGTTTGTTTAGGGCAGTCCCAATGCAATGACTAGGATGGTTTCTATAGCATTTAATATGGTGCTATGTTGGATATTTTGCTGATTTGGCAATGCAATTAAAAAAGAGAGAGAAGAAAAGATCAAGAAACTAGGTCTCATGTAGAAAATAGTTTCTTGCAAAAAATCAAAATCTAAGAAACTTGCATGATACCTATTGGGATGGATATCGTAAATATCGAGATAGAATTAAATAGTGGGAAGGAGAGAGGAGAAAAGTTATTGGAGGAATTTACTGTGTAACCACAATTACGGAACTATATTTAAGCTTAAATAGTATGTACATGATATGGTATATCATTTACTACATAGTTTTTTTGGTTGGAACTGCCCTTAGGACAGTATAGATTAGTTAACACACGGTGCGCGTTGTTCACCATCATGCATGGTTGCCCCAAGAACAGGGGTTTGGAGTTAGGAGGGCACCAAAGACCCTGGAATCGGTCTTCCGATCCTCATTGCCTAGATGATTAGTGGAGTAGGATAGTCAGAACGATGCGTACTCTGTTGCTGCGTCCAGCTAGGCCGGCAAGGGCTGGGCATGTGAGGGGAAACTACGAGGAAGGAGCCAGATTGTGGGGGTCAATGATTGAAACGATTGATGCATGTTTCGTGTTATTAGCTTAAATTTAAAAGGTTTAGACCGAGTTGTGCAATGGAACTGTAATTAATTAAGTACAAATATTATTTCCTCTATTTTCTTTTTATAAGGTGAGTATGCATTTCAAGATCAGAGTTTTGTTATCTTCAGCAATGAGCTTATCCATTTTATAATTCTTGTGAATTGGGATAGAAAATTGGTATCCTGTGCTTATCCGATCAACATGTTGTGATGGATGGAAAACTATGCTATAAGAATAATTTAATTAGCCATCAAAAATTATTTTGCTCTGTATTTGCCTAGTTTTTTTTGCTTGAATGTACATCACAGAAAAAAAACTGAATAACTGACTTCACCGTTGCTATACTTGCTAATGATTGTGGTTAATCTTTTCCTACATGGTGCAATCAATCAATATACACATCCACTTCCACTTGGGGTTCCTAGCTAGGAGCAAAAGGATCTGGCATCACATACGGGAACTAAATTTCTCACAGAAAGCATTAATCCAAGTCAACGAGTATCATGGCTCCAATTATGGAGCAGCGAGGCAAATATGCGAGGCATGAATTACCTTTTTTTTTTCCGAAAGCGAGAGGCATGCATGAATTACTACGTACCATCCCAGCATTGAAAATCAACCGAAACATACAGAGGAAGGCCAGAACCACATGCATTCGGGCACGCGTGCTCTAAGAAAGTAAGAAAACTGCAACGGGCCGTCCAATTCTTGAGGTTCCAGCAAGTTTGAAGCTACTTCTCCCTACCAAAGCTGGGCTGCTGGAGTATGCCAAACAAAGCTGTCGTAGAAAGATCAAAAGCTAGAAGAAGCACGGGTAAAATACTCGGTACTGGGGCCAGAGACAGATCGCTTCGCTATTCACGGGACGCCACGGGCTCAGGGCCTCGCACGCGGCCCCGTGCGTGCACGAGGGGGAAAGCGCGCGCGACGGCGCGAGCGGGACCAAGGGCGGGCAGCCCGGAGCCGCCGCGCGCGGACGCAGCACGGCACCCACCGCTTCCGCCCCCGTCCAACGTCGCGGGCGCCCGGCGGGAGCCGCCGCAAGCAAGCCAGCAAGCAGCCAAACCATGGACACCAAGGCAGCGCCGCAGCCGCCATGCGCTCGCGTGCTCCGGTGCGCACACGGGACGGCACGCCACGGCGAGTTGATGGCGAGGCCTGGGGGCGGCGCCGGCGCGGTACGCGCTGACCCGGGCCGGTTCACCCGGCGCGGCACGGGGGCGCACGGCGCGGGTTCCCGAGGCTGCCTCCTGATCTGGCGGGGGCAGATCCAAAAAGAGGAGACCCCTTTCGGCGTACTGCACGTCTGCACCTGAAGTTAGCAAGTCTGCTGTACTAGTACCTGTCACGGAAGAATCAGCCGCCGCCCAGTTCGCGCTTAATCACGACACGTACCGAGTGCTGTCCTAATTAGGAATTACTCCATAGGAGTTACTGCTGCGGCTTTAATTAGCGTGGCATGATCTCAGTTGGTCAAAGCAACCGCGGCTGCAAAATGACGGTCTCGCCCTCGCCCCCCCATCCATGCCGCATGTGCGACGGCGCGTACCATGTGGCCTTGTCCGCCTTCTTCGTTCTTAGGAGTAAACCCCTATCAACAGCTCGGGGCTCGGCAGCCGGATGCCTCAAGTAATCCTCGGCCACCTCCGGTTTAGTCTCGTTCCGGCAATACCGACACGTCTCCTCCGGAAAGTTGGAAGCCGGCCAGGCAGACGAGACGGGCACGAGACGCCCGCGCTCGACAGGACAACCGCGTCCGCGTCCGCATCCGCCACGCCCATTTCCGTGCGCCGCTCGAGCACGCTCCTGTACCCCCTCACGCTTCCGTCGTGCCGCCGGTGTGGCGTGACTTGCCGCGCGCGACCTCCCTTCCCCCACCGTCCGTCGCCCGTCGCCACGCCGCACGCGGCCAGCAAGCATCGCTCTCGCCGCCCCCTCGGCGCCGGCGCGAACCGACGAAACGCCCCGTCGCCGTCCGCCCCCTCCTCGGCGCGGCACGGGCCCGACACGCCCGCACCGGCGCCCGGCACCACCCCGCACCCGTCGCCGTCGCGGTCGCGGCGCCACGCGACACAGCCGCCCGGCGGGCCCCGGCGCGTGTGCCCGCCCCGCTCAGCCTGCCAGCCTCCGTCCCCGTCCGCGAGCGGGCGCGTGGGGGCGGACGGAAGCCGCCGTCCGCCAGCCGCGGCGCCATTTTTTTTTCTTTCTTTTTAACCACCGGCCGCTGCCGCTGCTCGCGGCACGGCAGCGCCCGCGCACGAGCCCGACCCTGCCGCGCAGCTGCTGGCCCCTTAGCCTGCCTGCCTGCTTTGCTTGCTTGAGCTTCTCCTCCCCCCCACGCCCGCGCGCCGCGGCCATTAGTTTACTCCGCCCCTGCCGCGGCCGCCGCGGCACAGCGCCTGCCCGCCCCACCACCCGGCTCCGCGCACCGCGGCCCCCCGTCCCCACTTTTTAAACCCCGCTTGTCTCCCTCCTCCGCCTTCCCTTCTCTCCCCCTCCCTCCCTCCCTCGTTGCGTCCCAGTCCCAGCTCCGCACCTCCACCACCTCCGTGCCTCGGCGAGCGGGAGCACGGAGTGACCGCCGGGACGCGGAGGCCTGGTAGTCGCCGCTGCTGCGGGAGAGGCGGCGGTGGAGGCTTCAGAACGCGCCTGAGTCGAGGCGCTGCTGATGAGCTGGCGCCCCGGCACGGCGGCGACGGTGCGGCGGTGGGCAGCGAAGATTCACTCGGCGGATTCAGGCGGGTGCTCGCCTTGCGCCTCCGCTGATCCCGAATTTTATACTCCGAACCGCGTCTTGCCGCTCACTTTGGCCAGAAACGGCGACGCCTTCCTAGCAAGTACTACCTGCTAGTAGTTCATAAAAGGTGGTGGTGGGACTGTGGGAGAAGGTGGGTTGGATATTCGCGTGTCCGGACGCGGGATTCGGATCAGGATCTCGGCGAGATGAAGGATCAGGGATCGGGCGTCACGCCCAGCCCAGCGGAAGGTGAGATTTCCCTTGCCCATGTTCGCTGTACTTTGCTTGCAGTCCAATTTCTCGTGGATCTATTGCATCCAGCTTAAGCATTGCTGAATTCAGCATCTTGCCATGCTTCATGGGCCATCACCATCGAGGTGCCTGGCAATCTCAGTTGGTCCTAGTCGTTGCCTATGGCTAATTGCAACTAAATTTAGTTCATGAATTTTCTTTACTCGATTTGGGATGCAATAGGCGTAATAATTGGCGGCTCGGTGTCTATTTGCAAAGCAGGGGATAAGAAACCCATCAACTCGGAGCTGTGGCATGCTTGTGCCGGCCCCCTGGTGTCGTTGCCGCCCGTGGGCAGCCTCGTCGTGTACTTCCCGCAGGGCCATAGCGAACAGGTGCAGCATTTATCAGTTTACTGCAGGAATGAGCTGATTCACGGAATTATTTTCTGATACATTTCTTGTTCCGGTAATTCTTTTCTAGGTTGCTGCTTCGATGCATAAGGAGCTGGACACCATCCCCAGCTACCCATCTCTGCCTTCTAAGTTGATATGCAAGCTTCTAAGTCTCACCTTACATGTATGCCGATGCTAGTTTTTCTCGCTTGTAGTTTAGCCGTATCTTCTTTTTTCTTTCCTTTTTGTGTTTTACTAATTGGGTACTTGAAACATATTTCTTGTGCAGGCAGATTCTGAAACGGATGAAGTTTATGCTCAGATGACACTTCAGCCTGTTAACAAAGTATGTGAGCATTGTTTTTGAAAAGTTATTTTCATTGTTGATTTCTTCAATGGAAGTGAAATATTTCTTTCTCAATGCTACTAGTATGATCGAGACGCAATGCTGGCATCCGAACTGGGCCTCAAACAAAACAAACAACCGGCAGAATTCTTTTGCAAGACCTTGACAGCAAGCGACACAAGTACACATGGGGGATTCTCAGTGCCACGCCGAGCAGCAGAGAAGATATTTCCACCACTAGTATGTAAAGTTTCCTCATAACATTGGCATTGTTTTGATGGATTTCTGAATTTATCAGATACAATAAGTACCTCCCTTACCAGGGTAACATGTTCGATAGGACTTTACGATGCAACCACCAGCGCAAGAACTCATGGCCAAGGATCTGCATGATATTTCATGGAAATTTCGACACATTTATCGAGGTACAGAAAATTGCCAAGGACTCGAATAATACGTGCATATGAACTTTGTGCTGTATACTAAATTGTTATGAAGCCATGGTTCACTGTCAGAATTTCATGGATCCATTGTTTACATTTGCCCCTTTGCAGCTATTCATCATTCTTTTTTTCCATGAAACTTTTCAATCAGAAGCATTCTGTACATATCACTGTTCTTTATCTGCACATGCAGGTCAACCAAAGAGGCATCTTTTGACTACTGGTTGGAGTGTCTTCGTTAGTACAAAGAGGCTGTTAGCTGGTGATTCAGTTCTCTTTATAAGGTAAATATCCTCAATTTCAGACATTAAAAAAAGTATGCGTGTCGCTAAACAATTACAGAAAACATGGATCCTACAATTTTTTTTTCCAGGGATGAGAAATCTCAGCTTCTCTTAGGCATACGTCGTGCTAGCAGACCCCAACCAGCTCTGTCATCATCAGTTTTATCAAGTGACAGCATGCACATTGGAATTCTGGCAGCAGCAGCCCATGCTGCTGCAAATAGTAGTCCATTTACTATTTTCTATAATCCAAGGTATTTTAGTTGTTAATTGCATCTTATAAGCACTTTCTGCCAATAGTCAGGCTAATGAATCATACTATTCTTTGGATAGGGCAAGCCCATCAGAATTTGTCATCCCTTTAGCAAAATACAATAAGGCTTTGTATACGCAAGTCTCCCTTGGCATGCGATTCAGAATGCTCTTTGAGACAGAGGATTCAGGGGTAAGAAGATATATGGGCACGATCACAGGCATTGGCGACTTAGATCCAATCCGGTGGAAGAATTCTCATTGGCGAAACCTTCAGGTTTGCCATTCATCTTTTTTTTTTACTCTGCAGTGATATCCATTTAATTCAGCTACGCCCAATAAAAAGTTAGCTGTGTCAAGAAGTGAAGTTGCACTATTAAAAGTCAACCCTGATGCTGTACATATTTTAGATAAGATTTACCTAACACTATATGGAAATGATATTCGAAGACTAGCATAAAGGATGGTAGCTTCATCTAATTTCATCTATCTTTTCCACATTAGGTTGGTTGGGATGAATCAACTGCATCTGAGAGGCGCACCCGTGTTTCAATATGGGAGATTGAACCAGTTGCTACACCATTTTATATATGCCCACCGCCATTTTTCAGGCCAAAACTTCCTAAGCAGCCCGGAATGCCAGGTACAGATACTGTGATATCATGGTTTCTACCTTACGGGAAAATAATACAATATGTGGACAGTCTCAAATTTTGACCTTCTAATCCTTTTTTAGCTCTGTTTTTCTTTGCATTTGTTAAACCAATTTACTGTCATGTGCCACATTGTATCCTTATGTTGGAGAAGATTTATTTCCTGAATTTGTTCATACTCTTTCTTGTGTATAACCTTGACGCGTCAACAATCAGCAAGTGTGGGCTACTTGTTGATGATCCTTGATATAAGTTGCAAAGACATGGAAATTCCCTTTCGTTAACTTAGTTCTTCTTCCTTATGTATAAGCTAGACCTTAACTGTGAGCAAGAATAGTGGGCTTATGTTGATCCTTCTATTGCACTTATTTATTGTTCATGCATGTATTATTTGCACCTTTCCATTTTTCTGAAGATATATTGTCCTTCTGTAAAATGAATCTTGCAGATGATGAGAATGAGGTTGAGAGTGCTTTCAAAAGAGCGATGCCGTGGCTTGCCGATGACTTTGCTTTGAAAGATGTCCAAAATGCATTATTTCCAGGCCTGAGCCTAGTTCAATGGATGGCCATGCAGCAAAATCCTCAGATGCTAACAGCTGCTGCCCCTTCTGTACAGTCTCAATATTTGACCTCTAATGCACTGGGTATGCAGGATGGGATTGGCAATGTCAATGAAGATCCAGCAAAAAGATTGAGTATGCAGGCCCAAAATATTGGCTTACCTAATTTACAGACTGGTACAAAAATGGACCACCCTGCACTTACTTCATTAGCTCAACAGCAGCAGCAGCCGCACCATGTATTGCAACAGCAGCACGTCAAACCATTGCAGCAAAGTTCTACGATTCTACAGCAACAGCAAGCCCAGCTGTTGCAGCAGAATGCCATTCACTTGCAGCAGCAGCAAGAACAACTCCAACGGCAACAGTCACAGCCACCACAGCAGTTGAAGGCTCCTGCATCTCTTCAGCCAATGGACCAGTACAAGCTGAAAGAGCAACAGCCTCCAGGTGGACAAGCTGTCTCGCAAGCACAATTGTTAAACCAGATTTTGCAACCGTCGTCCTCTCAGCTACAACAGATGGGTTTACCCAAATCACCTACACAACGGCCAGGGTTACCAGGTTTAACAACCATGGGTTCTTTGCCACAACCACAATTAACTCAGACTCCACAGCTGCAACAAACAGCAGAATACCAGCAGGCACTCCTACAAAGTCAACAACCCCAACTACAACAGCTATCACAATCAGAACTGCAGCTGCAGCTGCTTCAAAAGATTCAACAACAAAATTTACTTTCTCAGCTGAACCCACAGCATCAGTCCCAGTTGATCCAACAATTATCTCAGAAAAGCCAGGAAATTCTCCAACAACAAGTTCTTCAACATCAGTTAGGTAGTGCTGATGCTGTGGGCCAGCTCAAGCATTTGCAACAAACACCTTTGAACCACATGACAGGATCCATGACACCCCAGCAACTTGTAAGATCACACTCAGCACTTGTTGAGAGCGAGGAACCATCCAGCTCAACAGCTCCGTCTGGCAGTCGTGCCTCTCCAATAAATTCATTGAGTAGAGCACAGCAAGGAAGCAGAAATTTGCCTGAGATACCATCAATGCCGCACATTGAGCACCTACTTCAGGAAATTCAAAGTAAGTCAGATAATCGAATCAAGAATGATATACAAGGTAGTAAAGAAACGATCCATGCACCTAGTCGGCATCCAGCTTCAGATCAACTTGACGCATCGTCTGCAACCTCCTTTTGTTTAGATGAGAGCCCACGAGAAGGTTTTTCCTTTCCTCCAGTTTGTTTGGATAGCAATGCTCAAGTTGATCCAAGAGATAACTTTCTTATCGCGGAAAATGTGGATACATTAATGCCTGATGCCCTGTTGTCAAGAGGGATGTCTTCAGGAAAGGGTATATGCAATCTACCTTCTGGACAAAGGGATCATAGGGATGTGGAAAACGAGCTATCCTCTGCTGCATTCAGCTCCCAGTCATTTGGTGTGCCTGACATGTCTTTTAAGCCTGGATGTTCAAGTGATGTAGCTGTTGCTGATGGTGGAATGGCAAGCCAAGGTTTGTGGAATAGTCAAACACAACGGATGAGAACTTTCACTAAGGTTAGTTACTTGGTAACACTTACCTAAGAATGCACGTATACCTATAACCTATATATTGAGCCCATGCTCTCAACACCGTCAACTAATCTAATATTCTCTTAGAAGTACATTTTTGATGCATTCATAAAACTTGATCTTCTTATGCATATTTTTTTTCTAAAAATAGTAGTTTGGACATTTTCCTGCAAATTGATAAGAAACTCTGCCTTTATGGACTGATATGGAGGTGTTATGAATACTAGTGTAGTGTTTAGTTTGGCACAGAAAGTTGCTTCTGTGACATTAAGCAATACACATATATTTGCATGCTATGAATTTACTTTCCAGTGTTCATAAATGGGATAAATTGACGCCTGACGTAGGGTGCATGTGGCTAAAAACCCCAATGATGAAGTGTATGTGCTTGTTAGGTTTATGATAATATTTTCAGTCTCCAACTCCTTTTTGGTCTTAGGCTTAATACGATGCTCATTTTATTTGTCTCAGTTATTCCTATGTGCCAAGCTGATACGTAAGGGTGCACTTGTCCAATAATTGCACAATGACCTTTTATAACTACCTTTAACTTACTTTACATGCCCAATCATCTTGATTTGAAGGTTCAAAAGCGTGGATCTGTGGGGAGATCAATTGATATAACACGATACCGAGGTTATGAGGATCTTCGGCATGATCTTGCATGCATGTTTGGTATTCAAGGGCAGCTTGAAGATCCCTACAGAACGGATTGGAAGCTGGTCTATGTTGATCATGAAAATGACATCCTACTTGTTGGGGATGACCCCTGGGAGTAAGTTCTTCTCTTCCTTTCATCTCTTTGGTGCCGTGCCATCCATACCATGATGTTTTTTTTTAAAAAAAAACTGTTCACCTTCTGATGATTTGAAAATCCTGACCTGCAGGGAGTTTGTAAGCTGTGTGAAGAGCATCAAAATATTATCATCTGCTGAAGTACAGCAAATGAGCTTGGATGGCGACCTTGGTTGCATCCCTCCACAAGCGCAAGCCTGTAGCGCCTCCGATGACGCGAATGCGTGGAGGGCCTGACGTAAATACTAATGTGCATCTTACCATTATTTAAAGGATACTCAGTCAGGGATAAAGGATTGGAATACACGTCTAATGTTATTACGGGGTATTACTTAGACCCAACTCACTGACAGAACTGAGGGGAATACTTGGCAGAAGTTGTTCAGCAAACTGCCTTGTTTCGGAGGTCCTGACGCTTTGTTCCACTGAAACCGGTAATTACTCAACATAATCCGATTAGTTTTTGCTTTTAGATACTGAACTTCCTTGAAGTTGGGAAGCTACCTCCGTTTATTGGGACCTACATTCATTGTAATCCTACAAATTGTTCAATTGTCTCGGTGTATATATGTCCTGTAAGCCTGTTACTGCTGGCTGTGCAACTCGCAAGCCCCATGTAATTGTTCCAGTCTGCTGCTTCCAATGCTGAAGTGGTAGAAGTTGTATTATCTGTAACTGCTGGCTTTGCAACTCGCAAGTCCCATGTAACTGTTCCAGTCTGCTGCTTCCACTGCTGAAGCGGTAGAAGTTGTATTGATTACCTGCAGTTTAGGTAGGCCTGTAATAACGCTTGAAAATTTTACAGTAGAACCATTTGTGGTGCATTTGGACTTGGTAGTCATGCGGGCAAAAGCAGAGTTACCGTGCATACAGTGCTAAGTTGATCCGAGGCCCATATCAGAACGCATTTGTGGTGCACAAAACAAAATGCCAAACGGGTCATGTCAGCGACTCAGCGTCCGGCCCATCTGAAGAGCAGCCCCTGCAAGGTTCTAGAACAATCCTGTCTGATCGCACCACCAACCAACCGAAGCGAAACGGTTAAACGCGCACGGTACGGTACGCCTCCGGAGCAGCTTACCCAGCCAAATCCACCCAAATTCGATCGAAATTCGCAGCTCCCAATCCCCAAATCGAAGCAGGGTAAGCCGAGCCCGCGGGGCACCGGACCGCGGCGGCCCTGGGGATAAAGTAGGGGCTGGGCTTTAGCTCGGCGGCACTTTAGCCGCTGCTCTGCTCTGCTCTCTTGCATAGGGTTTATCTCCTCCCTTCCTCTGCCCCGGGCACCCGATTCGCTTCTCGCACACGGCAGCCGGATTCCAGAGCGCGGCCCCGCCCCAGGCTCCAGCCCCGAAGGCCGAAGGTACCTCCCGCTGGGATTCTCGCTTGTTGGGTGTTGGATTTGGCGGGTTTAGGAGTGGGATTGGGGTTGGGGGGGGGGGGGGGGGGGGGGGGGCGGCGCTGTTTGGTGTGCTCCGATCCGATTGGGGGTCCTCTTCGGCTTGTTTCGTGGATGGGCGTGCAGATTCGGTTGGGGTTTGGTATCGCAAGAGGAGGGTTTGATTTGTTCGAGTTCCCCCATGTGCGTGGATCGAGTGGACTCTAATTTGTTCGGGGCATGATGTGAAAGGGGCTGGTTGACTACCGCGATTGTGATTTATTTGTGTGGATAAAGTCTAGATTAATTCGCGCTTGTTTATCGGATTCCCTTCATTTCTCGCGGATTTGGATGGTTGTGGCACTGGCCTCGATGGATGAGGTTGGGTCCTCACCAATTTAAGCTCACCTCGTGTCTGTCCCGATTCGCAGGTAGTCGTTGTTCAGCGGACACACTAGAATGTCGTCGGTGCAGCTCTCGGGTGCCGGAGTCGCCGCCGTGGCCTTCACGAACAAGGGCCTAGCCTCACCGCCGTCGGCGCTCAGGGTCTGCTCGTCGAGGCGCTCTGTCCGTAGCCTGGTCGTCAGGGCTGCCACTGTTGTCACCCCAAAGGTATGCGACCGTGACCCGCGACTATGGTTTGCAATATGCACCCGACTTTTGGCAGAGCAATACATGATTTGCTTCATTTGTTTTGGTATGATAGAATGTAGGCTGTACTTGTGTATGGTTTGCAGCATTGAGTTCAATATGCTGTTGTATTGCAGTACACTTCGCTGAAGCCTCTGGGGGACAGGGTGCTTGTGAAGCTTGGAGCGGCCGAGGAGAAGACGGCTGGTGGCATTTTGCTTCCATCAACCGCGCAGAGTAAGCCTCAAGGAGGTGAGGTTGCCGCTGTTGGAGCGGGAAGGACCGTCGGTGATAAGAAAATAGAGGTCGGCATACAGGTAAATTCTTGTTCCCGGTGGTATACTCTGTTATGAGTTTTGCTGGTGAATTGTCAACGAGAACCTATAAAAATCCTACATTTCTTGCTGCGGCTAGTTCTTCTGTGTACCGGACAATTATACTATAGCACTTTGATTTCATTTTTCTGCTGCACATGTACGCATTTCACTAAAAACAAAAAAAAGACAAAAATGGTCCAGTTAATGCTACCCTGTAATGTAAGCTAGCCATAAATTGCAACTACAAATAGGACACTTGCCATCCCTTGCATTTTTGTTCCTTTTTCTTTTTAAATGCTGAAGTAGGCATTATTGCGGCTTTGTCCCTCACGTCGTTGCAGTTCTGACCATCAAGTTCATGGATGGATTTGTATCATGGTCATGGATTAATTTGTATCATGTTCATGGATGAATTTGTATTGATCTGGACTCTGGAAGGTGGAGCCTTCCAGTGCCCATGTGACTGTTGAAAAGCTAAGGGTGACTGTTTTCATGTGTATTGAACAGTGTGCCATTAGAGTTGTGGTCATAGGTCAAATGTTACCTTTTGTTGCATGCTGTACATGTACAAGCTATGAGCTACTAAAATTGAGTTAGAGCAGCCATTGGTTGTGTAGAGCAAAAGGTAGCTAATTTGTTACATGCTGCTTAGATACAATGTACCTGTGACTGTCTTTGGAAATGCAAAACAGAAGATATTCGTTGCATGACGAATATATGCACAGTTTGTATCTGCAAGATAGTATAACTGAGTTAGAGTAGCCCTTAGTTTCCTTGTTAGACTGCTAATTAGCAATCAGGTTAGAAGCCCTCAAGTTAACCTGTTTATATATAGTTATCCCTAGTTTGTCTCTCAAATCTTGTAGATCAGCCACCCATGTCAAACTCTGTCCTATTTATAGCTCATAGTGCCTCTCACAAGAAGCTCAAGTGAGTTTTAATAGCAAGGGAGCTTAAGTGCTACTCTATATTAATTGTACTAATCTGCAGGTACTAAGCAATTTGTACTAGTACAGTATGCGGCGAATTGCCCACATTTTTTTCTGCACACCTTGAAATGGCACAGCATTTTTTTTTGTCTATGGAGATAGGATTCCCATCTATCGAACTGTGTATGGTTTGCACATTGGAATCCTCTAGATCTTCAAAGAATCCATACATGAACTTGATGGATAGAACCACACTGGGTTGTAGATGAACGAAGTTCCCACATCCACCTGACATCAAGCTAGAACTTCCCATAATCTTATGGGCAAGCTGAAATTTTGCTGTCATACAAATGGTGCCCAAAAAATCTGACCAGATTTTGGACTAGAAAAGTGTGAAAATTCGTATAACTCTTGCACAAATTTGGTTCGGTACGTTTGGATGTTCATTTGAACCCACTATGGCACGTGGACCATGTATTGGCATTATCTATAGTCTGAGCCCAAATTTTTCAGCCATGCTCTAGACTTGGCAGCAGATTTGGTATACTGATCGCAGTCTAGATGTGCACTTATCTTATACTCCATATGTTTTATCTGGCAACTGGTAATAGGGAATACAGACAAGTTTAGGGAAATAGGAAATATGGACAAGTTTGGGGTAATGCAGTACAGGTAGGTCTCAACAGATTCAGAGTTTGATACCCATGCTGGTCCAGTCAAAACTCAAAACGCCCTTTCTCAAAACGAAGGGGAAAGAAAGACTGACAATTTGCAATATTGCACATTGAGGTAAAAATTGATTACAACTTTGTTGGAGAGTTGGAATTTTCTTCTGGGACTGGTTGTGATGCACAAGTCAAAATTACTTGTGCTGATTGATGCACATAAAGAAACTGAGCATCTTGTTCTGTTTAAACTTGGGCCCATCATCTATTTCAAGGGAAATTGTCTAAGTCATAAACAGTCATTCAACTATGTTCCTCAACCAGTTATCTTCTGCTTCAGTTATAAAATCAGGATAAACTGAGCAAAGCCAATGTAAGTTGTTTGTTTTATCAAACGTGCTTTCTGCACAGTCATGCTAGATCTTGACTGCTTTAGTATGTCAATTATATCTAAATGTGCAGCAGAGAAGTTGGATATAAGTAGTGCTGTCAATTTAGTTGTTTTCATGCGCCCTACTGCTTAAATGCTTATTATTTGGCATACTCCTTCGTTTGGTCTCCAATGAAATGCTTTGCAGTAATACCTATGTTTTGCCTATTAGATTGGGGCAAAAGTTGTGTACTCAAAGTATGCTGGAACCGAGGTTGAATTCAATGACTTGAAGCATCTCATTCTAAAAGAGGACGATATCATCGGTATTCTTGAGAGCGATGATGTGAAGGATATGAAGCCTCTCAATGATCGTGTTCTCATCAAGGTATGTTTCCCTGCTACCTGTATCAATTTTGTCACAGATGTTTTGATTTTGGATTGTAAACTTGGAGATTTGAATAGCTGTCCTTTAGTTACATTTTTCCTCGCATTCCATAATAGGTTGCGGAAGCTGAAGACAGAACTCCTGGGGGCCTTATCCTGACTGAAACAACTAAAGAAAAGCCATCCATTGGAACGGTGAGTTCCTAGCTCCAGTTTGCCTTCAGGATCTATAGCTGTGAAACTGAAAATTGTTAGGGCCATATGTTACTGTTTCAGCTTGTGCGAGTTGTAGCTTGCAGGGTTGATATGATCCAAGCATAGCACTAGCAAAGTTAACAGTCTGAGCACAGGCGTTAAGATCATTACCATCTGAATACATGAGCTAAATCTCTATTCTACTGGTGCAGGTTGTAGCTGTTGGCCCAGGCCCTCTGGACGACGAAGGCAAGAGGCAGCCACTGTCAGTGCCCTCTGGCAGCACCGTGCTGTACTCCAAGTACGCAGGGATTGAGTTCAAGGGCGCGGACGGCACGGGCTACATCGTGTTGAGAGCATCGGACGTGATGGCTGTCCTCTCCTGAGCGCCTTCCATTTCCAGTTCTTTTAGCTTGCAACCAATAGGTGTGAAGTGGTATGAAACGATTGCTTTGTGGTGATCATCACCCCGCGCGGACCCTGTCGGATAGGGATAGAATTTGTTTGTCCACAAGTTACAAGCTATTACGTGTTGTGGGGGACAGAGACGTCGACATCTGATAGTGAGAGCACTCGGTTGGTTTTATAAAGGATATTTTGGGGGTGAAATCCCCTTCTTTCTATTTCCTTGCATTCTGGACTTCTGGTGATGATGTTCTTCCCACCTAACGTTCAGGACGGACTCGGACTGCTTTGCGGACGAGCTCTGCTGTTTTTTAATAATTTTTTAGGGCAGCTCTGCTGTTCTGTTGTCGTGGAAGACCCTGCTTTTGCTTTGCCAAGCAACTAGCTCGCCTAAGCAAGGGAGCTCAAGTGGAAATCCTTGCTAGTTTAGTCACACGTTGACGAGAAGCCTGGATCGGCGACCTCTCTCGATGGACCGTGTTGTCGAGTTTGACCTTGCTGCTTGGTAGTAGTAGCCAAAATGCAAACTACTCCCAGCACATAAAACCAAAGAAAAGTACTCGGGGGGAAACGTTGTCTACTTGCTATCATGCTATGCAACATATATGTTCTAGATTCCCAGCACATAATACTGTCAGTATCAAAGAAACCGCGTGAGCGTTCAGCAGTGTGAATATATGATGCTCCAAAATAGGAACCAACAATAGTAACAGTAACTGATCGTGTCCGTACTGTCAAGGCGCAAAACGTCGAGGCTGTTTGGTAGCCAGCCATAACTCGCCACGCCGCAGGAGCGACAGCGCCGAACCTTGGGCATCCAAAATCGGCGCCACAAGTGTGGCGTCAAAATCTACTACGAGCGGCTTAGAAATTTGTGGCGTGCCGCAAGTTAGTAACCAACCAAGCAGCAGCCTTGTTTTTATGGCGGCGCCCAAGACGAGGCGTGGCAAACCGTGGCGGGGAACCAAACGCGTCCGTCGCCGGCCTCTCGCTCCATGAGCATGACTTTTAGCTTTTTATAAGCACTTACCAAAGTTCCAGACAATAAAGGATCAAAGCAAGAAAACTCTGTATTGTGTGATCAGTGAAATAATATAGGTGAGACGGCAAGGATACATCGTAGTATAAGATTGACATGCGGATTATGAGTTTGAGGCAAAATACAGAAACAATCCCCGAGGTCTGTTTGGATCTCCTTGCTAAAGTTGCCTCCAAACAGGTTCAACTAAATTTTTGTTAAACTTTAGTTGGAGCCCCCAAAGTGCTTTAGCCTTTAGCAAGCCAAGAGTTGCTAAAACCTACTTAAAAATGATAAAAGTTAAAATTAGCCTCACAATTAACGGTTTGCCAGCCCACCACCCCCGACACGCCATACCCTCATCCTCCCGTCCTTTCCCCCAACGCGCCACATCCCTCCCTCCCGATCCCTTTTTTTTCTCGCAGCGCCACCGCCATCCCTTTGCCGCTCCGCCTCCCATTGCATGCGCTCCTGCAGGCCATGGCGCCGCCACGCCCCATCCTCCTGCCGGCCGTGGCGTACGGGTGGGAGTGGAGCATAGAATTAAATGAAAGGTAGCATGGTCATTCGGGATTTAAACAGCTCCAGCTAAAGTTTAGCAATCTAACCTTCAGTTTGCTAAAAACAAACTCTAAAATCTACACTTTAGTTGGAGGGGATCCGTCGGTCGGTCGGTCAGAGGTTTTAATTTTGTACGTCCTAGTAGAGGTAAAAAACCCAATGCAAAGACTCGAAACGCAAAAGTTCGTAACGCAAACTAGTGGGACCGTGTTTTGTTCTCATATACCGCCCAAAACAAAGACACGTAATGACGTGAAAGCACGGAACCGTACGGTTAAAAGTCTGAGTCTACGTATTGCGCAGTCTCGCTGTACACAGGTTGGGGGCATGTGTCACCATCCCACTCGTTCTGGCCGCGCGTCCCCGGCTTCCTCCGACGTCCGCAACCTGACCGTATAAAACGAGCCGCCGCGAGCTTCTTCCCCAGTTCCCCATGCTGCCATGCTGATGCACCCAGGAAGTCAGGAGCAGCAGCGCCGGCCTAACGTACAACGACGCGGTTCTCGCAGCCATTGCCCGTTGCACTAGCTGGTGGCTAGCTCGTGATCGACATATGGTGCGGCCCAGTAACGCGGCGCCGCCGGAGCGGTCGTCGCCGCCGCCGGGAGAGAGGAGGCGGTCGTACAAGGGCGTGCGGCTGCGCAAGTGGGGCCGGTGGGTGTCGGAGATCCGCCTGCCCAACAGCCGCGAGCGGATATGGCTCGGCTCCTACGACACGCCGGAGAAGGCGGCGCGGGCCTTCGACGCGGCGTACCTCTGCCTCCGCGGGCCCGGCGGCGCGGGAGGGCTCAACTTCCCGGGCTCGCCGCCCGACGTCGGCCGCACCAGCGACCCGGAGGAGGTGTACGCGGCCGCAGTGTCCCACGCCAACCGGGCCGCCGCCGTCGACGCCGCGGCTCCGTGGGACGATGCAACCGAGCAGCCGTCCGAGCCGCATGACGGCAGCGCGCCAGTGCATGCTGCGGCGGTGCCGCCGGCCCCGGCAGCAGCCCCGCTGCAGGTGCCCGCCCGGAGCTCCGACTGGGCGCAGCTGCTGATGGCCGACCTGCCACCGCTCTTCTCTCCAACTTATGCGGAGAACCACGGGTACCTGCCGGTGTCGCCGACGGCGGCGGACGTCAACATGGACGAAATCGGAAGTGGCTCATGCCCGGGGCTCTGGAGCTTCGATCCTAGTGGGGCTCCCGTCACTCATCACGTTGACATTTGACAACGAAACTGGACAAACGCGCTCGATCTTTCCTGACATACAATGATGGCGACACCGGGACGATCGATCATTCAGGACGCCCATCTGGCCATCTGTCTCTCTTGGCTCTTATAGCTAGCAGCGTTGACGCCAGTCATCGCATCAACGGGTCTCGGGTGCTGCATGCATGCATGTTTGTAGGAAGTAATAAAGATTCGTTTTTCCTCCACCACGTACACGCCATTATCAGTCATCATAGACTAAGGATTCCAACATGACATCGATGCATTTGCATACTATTGTGCCACACGACTCTATGGTGTTTGAACTTGAATTCTATCCTCGTAATGCAGTACTACTTCCATGGTCTTCTCTCCTCATTTTTCACCTTGTGTCCTCCCCTCGCACCTCTGTTGTACAAATCATGGGCGCGTCAGGCGTAGACTCACCAGTCAGTCGGTCAGTCGCCACATATACGCCGCAGTTGAGCCAGTCGTCCAGCCATCTCAAAGAGCGCCATGATTCTTGATTGTGATTTTAATTATTCTACTAAGCCATACCATTCACGCCATGATTCTTGATTGCATTGATGTTTGACTCATACAATTAAGACGAATGTTTGGCTCGGCTCCTTCGACACCCCGGAGAAGGCGGCGCGCGCGTTCGACGCTGCGCACGTCTGCCTCCGCGGCCCCGGCGCCGTGGACGGGCTCAACTTCCCGGGCTCGTCGCCTGCCGTGGGGCGGACCAGCGACTCGCGGGAGGTGCGCGCGGCCGCGGTTTCGCACGCCAACCACGCCGCGGCCACCCCCGCGGTCAATGACGACGGCGGCGCGCCCAGGGAACATGTGGCCGCGGTGTCGCACGCCAGAGCCGTCGGTGCCGCCACAGCGGCGCGGGAGGCGGCAAGCTTTGCCACGCCGGGCGCGCTGGTGGAAAGTGTGTGTGGCAGCGCCGGCCCCGCCGCACGTGTACGCCGCCACGGCGTCGCACGCCAACCAGGCAGCCGAAGCCGATGCTGCGCCGGAGGCCGCAACGACGACCGATCCTGCAACGGCGGATGACCGCGGCCTGCCGGTGGAACGTGTGGCCGAGCCGGCCCCGCTGCAGGTTTTCGCGGAGAGGCTCAACTGGTCGCAGCTGGTGGGCAACCCGCCGCCGCTCTACTCGCCAACTGTGACGGTAAGCCATATGCACCTGCCGATCTCGTCGACGGTGGCGCCACCAGACGACTCGGAGGAGAACGAAGACCGTCCGTGCCCTGGCCTTTGGAGCTTCGATTCTGGCGGCTCGTGCTCCCGCCACTGAACGCTCAAATTTCGGTGGCACCGAGAGCATGTTGGTTCTCGGGACTGAACTTAAGTCCCGTCGTATCGAATGTTTAAACCAATTAAAAGTATTAATATTAAATATATACTAATTAAAAAATTTCTCGCATAAACTAAGACTAATTAGTGAGATGAATCTATTAAACCTAATTAGTTCATAATTTGATAATATTATGCTACAGTAAATATGGACTAATGATGGATTAATTAGGATTAATAGATTCATCTCATGAATTAGTCTCCATTTGTGCAATTGGTTTTACAGTTAGCTCGTATTTAGTACTCCTAATTGACATCCAAATGTCTAATGTGATCCGGACTAAAAAAATTAATCCGTGGATCCAGACAGCCCCCGAAGTCTTGAAACATCCAACACCTAGTCATCTGATATTTTTTTGGACCTTCGCTTGTCAGTTTTCTTGTCATCTTTACTTCAAATTTTTTTTTCTTGTCATCATGACATCATGTCATGACGTTATCACCAGTCAATTAGTCAACGGTCCTTTGATGAGCGCATGCTTTGTTCCCATCTCAGTTGATTTACCATTGTAGATAAAAATATATATCAATTGATTTTTTTCATTGAATAAATGAAGTCTCTGTTGGTATGGACCATGTCGATGTAGTGACAGTAATTCAGATTACAGTTGCAGCACCACAGTGAATAGGGCTGCAGTGAATACTGCCAACACATCATATTGTTACCCTGAAACGGGAGCTGTGAAGTTGGAACAACTCCAACCTGGCAAAAGTAATGGGTTAGCTGGTTAAACATGGTGTTTCATCCAGATTCTCAGCGAATGAGATCTTCCTGACAAGCTACATGGCCAACCATATACAGGAACATTCAGTCTTCAGCGCTAGTGCGAGCATAGCAGCAACATCAACTTCTTCCATAATCCATACAGAACTGATTCCACTGAGTCATAATCCGTTTTGATATGATACAGCGATTTTCAATAGCTACTACACTAGAACCAGTTGGTACATGAAGTTCCTCATTAAGAACAAGCTACTTACACTGACAAGGCAGTTTAAGACGGTACAAGATAATTGATGAAAGCTTCAGCCTTTGGAGCCAAAGCTTTCATGTCCTCACGTGTAGCCAGTTCATTGTCCTCAAACTGGAACGCTGGAGCGCAGGTTACACCAACAAAGGAATAATGCACCGCAGGGTCTCTTCCAGGAGCCTTGACAAAGACACTTCCATCTTCAGTGAAGGACTCAATGTCGCAGGTCAAGAAGGCCCCGAACCATACGTTTGGAGGAACCGTGTACTGTGGTCTCTGGCCTTGCCGTAGATCAGGACCAACCACTGTTATCTTGATTTGTCCATCATCATGCACCTCAAATACCTGGATGAATGGATGATCTGAGCAGCGTTCTCAGAGAATCAAACATGTCATTTTCAGATAAGTTTGCAGACCGTGAGAGGTTCTCCTAGGTAGTAGTGCCAGGTTTCAGCACAAGGGATGCGGTGCAATCGAGCAATCTCCCCAGCAGGCAGTAGGAAATAGATGGCGCTGCTCACAGCTCGGTCCACCTTATCTACAACAAATGGAACACAAAAAACTTATGAATTAGGAAAAACACTGCAAACTATCCAAGTAACCATGAGTGTTATTAACCTTTCGATATTTGGGAAACACTGCAGGGAGATGTGATACCGATAAAGATGTAGCCATAGAATTAAAGCAGGGTGGATGAAATGGCACCGGGCATGTGGCATTCTCTGTGACAAGAAGGTGCCTCAGAAGCTAAAAGGCAAGTTCTATAGGACGGCGTACTAGACCAGCCATGTTGTATGGTGCAGAATGTTGGCCTACTAAATGGAAAATGTTCAACAGTCAAGTGTTGTATAAATGCACTTGTTGTGTTGGATTTGTGGTCATACAAGAATGTACTAGGTCTGAGACGACAATATTCATGATAGGCTAGGGGTAGCACCAATCCAAGGAAAGCTTGTCCAACAACAGTTGAGATGAGGACATGTCCAACAGAGACCCCCAGTAGCACCAGTGCATAGCAGAATCCTAAGGTAGGACAATAATGTATGAAGAAGTAAACTGAACTTGACATGGGAGGAGGCAGTAAAAAGGAACTTAAAAGGGTGAAATGCTCCTAGAGATTTGTCCTTGGATTGGACCACGTAGAAATCAGCTATCCACAGGCTTTAGATCTCCCAATAATATCAATATGTTGGTCTTACATCTATAAAAAAAAAAGAAACTTCCTCTTTCTTTTCCTTTTTATTGGTGGCTTATGTTGGGTTTCAACTCTAGACTACCCCAACTTGCTTGGGACTAAAAGGCTTTATGTTGTTTTTTCAGATATGATGAACCACTGAAGTTCATAGTTCAGAAATCAGTAGGATCCAGTGGCAAGTTTCATAGAACTTGTGGAAACAACAAGTTACTGATGGTTGCTGGAGCGCTAGCAATTTTTTTAACCATCTAGTTTAGGGGCATGGAAATCAGACAGGCTATCTCCCACAAGCTGAGCGCATTGATACATATTCAGGATATCTTCTTGTTCGGAAAAACAGTGAAGTCATAAATATCCATACACCTCATGCATGAGCACTGTAACAAGAGGCCATGGCTGAATTTTGGAAGTTAGTCAGTTAGGATTAAGAGTTCTTCAAGACAAGACAAAGTGTCAGGAACCATATGTTTCCTCTCCGTTAATCAAAAGAAAGAAATAGCGGCAGATTGCACTTTCCAATCACTTGGGAGAACCTGACTCCCTGAGCGCAGCAATAGCTTGCCTCAGCTTCTAACATTATACTATATCAACTCTCTTTTTTTTTTAAAAGTATTTGAGAAACTGCTCCTGTTATATAGGCAAAGAAAAGGCTCACTTGGCTGCCTTCCAAGGCCAAAAATGAGGATCTTAAAGTGCTACTAACAGCTCATGATCATCACATAATGCACTTACCTGTTTCTCCACAGCTTTTACACCATTTCCTGATCTAAACTAAACTAACTCTGAATTCCTGAGACACGGAGCTCCAGAAACAAATCCACAATCGACCAAACTGCCACCCCTTCACGAAACATCACCGATTACAACTACATACAACAAGGAGCCACTTTCAAGGGGGGCTTCTACCGTTCTCTGATGTCTATATCCACCGCAAGAACTAGATCTAAACAAAGGAAACGCGAGAGCAGTAAGGCAATAAAGCAGGGAAACGCGTGATGCTTACAGCGGGGCGGGAGCGCGGAGGTGGGGAGAAAGATGGAGGGGTCGCGAAAGGTCTCCAGGTAGAAGCCGCCGTCGGGGTGGCGCTGCAGATCCAGCGCGGCGACGATCTCCGCCGCCGTCTTCTTCTCCTCCGTGCTCGAGAGCGCCATGGATTATCTGGTTGGTGGCTCGCCTTGGCCTTATTCGTTCAGGCCGGGTGTCCTTTTGAACAGTCAGCCCAGGTGTCTGATGAACAATCCACATATTTTCATCTGAGCCGTCGATCTGCGTAAAGGCTACAGAACCAACGGCCAGGATATACCCAGAGGCCAGAGGCAGAGGGCAATGGACCTTGCTCTCGGTCGGGCTCTGTACGGGCGCGTTTGGTTGCAGTAGATGCAGGTTGCAGTTGTTTTTTTTTCCTGGATAGTTCGAGCCATGCTCCGCTCGTACAATCGTGCACCTTGAGCCCGGCTGATGCAACACAAGGCTCACGCCGCATGGACTGAAAGTGTTAGGTGCGGAAAACGAAAACAAAGTTTGGCAACCAAACAGCCGCTTGGGTGGACCTGGATGCATGCATGCATGCAACCAATCTTGCTAGTGTTGCATGCAACTAGCCTGGCAAGAGGAAGCCTGGTTCAGGGATACGGTGCAGACTGAGAAAAGATCCAGCCATCCAATCACACCCGTAGCCACGCAGGGGAGACGAGCAAAGAACCAACCCGACCGGACCATCCACCGCCACCGCGCCTATCTCGCTGCCGGCGACAATGTCCCTGGCGGCCATCTTCGTCTTCCTCCTTGTCTCCGCGGTGCAGATGCTCGAGTGCGTCCTCGATCTCGCGAGAAGGGTCGGTGCCACGAATGTTCTTTTTCTTTTCCTGTCCCAGATTATTCTTATGCGAAGAAAAGATTAGATTTTGGGCGAATTGAGGAGCTAACAGATCATTCTGTATCGAAGATATGATGTTCCGTCTGTTTTCAGTTGTTCTGTTCCGGTAATGTTGCCCTGACCTGTTGATGATGTTCCAGAGGGGATCAATTTCTGACGATCAGCTCAAACTACGGATGGAGATCACGCAACTTCTCAAGGAGGCCAGTGCACTATCCACGTAGGCAATTCGGATACACTTGTCCTGTGATTTAGCAATTTTGGTATAGCTCTTCTCCTCTTTTTTTTCCCCTACTCTGATTCCTTCCAGGATTTTGTTTGCAGGCCCTCGACGTTTGCGCAGGCCGCAAAACTCAAGAGACTGGCTGCTGCTAAAGAGAAGGAGCTGGCAAAGAGTAAGAGTTCAACTCTTGGAAATTCTTTAGAAAATATTTGAATTCTTGAAGTTTTCTTTGTGCCAATTCAATTTCTTTTTTAAAATGAAACGGTAAGATCGTCCCCTAATGATTATGTACTACTTCTTCCATTCTATTTTGATAGACCTGTTTCACCTTGAAATATTGACAAGGAGAAGAACCCTGCTTATCATCAATTAATCACGTCATTATGTACTCCTCGTTAGTGGAAATCATTTTCCGCGAGGACTCCTCGGTATTAACATCATCATATGCATGCACCAAATTTTCCAAAAGAGAAAAAATCAGTTTTGAAAATAGATATATCAAAAGAGAATGGAGGGAGTATTATTTTTAAGAAAAGGATATAGTGCCTTGCTTTGGCAATAGGAAAAGTGAAATTTTCTTCAATATTACCTTGTTCTCCATGCCCTCACTGATATCGGTATCAAGGCAGTATCCATTTTTGGAAATAGTTGGTCCAAAAGTACAGTTGCAATTCACAATTGTTTAAAACTCTCTTCTTCTGTCCAATTTATTACAGTACAAGATCTGAACATTAAAGGGAAGCAATCTTTACACGAACAACATGACAAAATTTTGTTGGTCAGCAAGGTGATTCATATGGTTTTTATTTTCTAGCATTCTATTTGTATGTATAACTTCAGGAGCGTCTCATCAAATTCACCTGCTAGGTTCTAATCTATGGCGTGCTCATTCTGTGGTTTTGGAGTACTCCTGTAACTACTGTTTCTAAGCACCTTCTCCAGCCCTTCGGTACGTTATTGACATTTATAAGATATCATCTTGTTCCAAAACATTGTCATCTGCCTGAATGCCTATGTTTGCTCACTGCTCTGGGGTAGTCCTTTACTCCATCTGCCTACTAATAGGGAAAATTTGACCTTTGCTTTCATGCATCGGTGACATTCGTTGGATGATTTTTATTTCTAATATAAGCATTCCTTCGAATTCAGCAGAATAATCATCATTATTCACCATTTTCCCTAACTTATTTCATGCATTTGAGAAGAATAAAATCAACCCATAGTAGGTCGGTTAGCAACTGCAAAATCTTCACAGAGAAATACTGCAAAAAGTTAGGGCAATTAACAATTTTCAGATCATGACTTTAAGTAATTGTTATCAAGCTACACTGCTGTAGTTTTGTCATGATGTCATTTTTTGGATTTTTTTTCACTAATGAATTCTAGTTCCTTTGTACTTGCATGGTTGTTCTACAATCTGGGTCTTGGGACCAAAACTGTAATTTTTTTCATCCTTTTTGTTTCACTGGACCCTTTTCACACAATGAAGAATAATCTAGAATTGAAGGTTAATAATTGCAAGTGATTCACAGGAAGGTTGTTTTCCTGGAGAGGTGTAGATGCTGCTACAGGCCGTGTTGTGGTAAGGTTTATCAAACTTTTAAAGGCCCCAATGTATATAGACTGATTCAACATAAATCCCTATTGAACGAATGCACGTTCATCTTAATTCTCTTGTTTACCGATTTAGATTGAGGGGGTATTTGGATCCAAGCGCTAATGCCTAAAAGTGCTAAACTTTAGCACTAGCACATCCAAACAGGTCTGCTAATAGGGTAGGCTAAACTTTAGCAAAGATATAAGTGCTAATAGGTACTAAAGTTTAACTTTCAACTTTAGCTTATCCAAACAGGCTCCGAGAAGCCTCTATTGGGTCACTCCTATTATAAGTTAATTAGGTAAAAGGTAGGCTAGAAAAAAAATGAAATAGTGATGCCTTATTTTTATTTCTAAGTTCTAACAAGTTTTAACTCTCTTGTGTTAGTTGTGACACAAACACACTAGTTTTAACCCTCTTCAGTTTTCTTGGATTGGTTCGGCCTTTCTTTCTTCTTTTTTTTTTCTAGAAAAGGAAAGCTTTATCTTCTCCTAATCCCTCATCTTGCTGATGCAGGTTGGAATTCTCCCATGGCTATTTTTGACCTCTCGTGTCAGCAAGCTGCTGAGTGAGAAACTTGCGCCCATATTTCTGCATCCTTAGGCCCTTCTGATAGCGCTTTTTTATTTTTATTTTCATTTTGCAATTTTTTATGATCACTCCATCTATCTGCACTTGCGAATTTTCCACAGGGATGGAATTAAGTCCATGCCTTAAATCATGCTTGTTCCTTTGCTGTAAATATTGCTATTCTTATGCCCCAAAAGTATTTTTTCTAATTTTGACTAATTTGAGTGTAGATTTTCCACCACAACTGTACCCCCTGTGTTTAAAGTTACAAGGCTAATTTTTTTCCTTAGGTTCAGACTTTAACTAACGATTACCTTATTAATGTAAAGTTTGTATGACACAAAGTTGATGTCATTATGATTTCAAAATAATTTTTTTCTCAAATACACAGTAGAGCTAAGCATCTTTGTATTACGTAGAAGAAATAATTTAGACACAACGTGCCGCCTAGCGGCGTGTGCCATCGGAAATTACATTAGCATTGTATTACGATAGTGAAATAATGATAAACCAACAATTTTGTGGAAGAACACCGAGAAAAAAACAAAAGAAATATCCAGAAGATGTGCAAAAAAAAAGGAAGTTGCGCTCGCATATTTCTTCCTAATGGCTGTCCCGTCTCCATGGGAAAATATTAGGTGCAAACCACCTTCTCATTGGAAATGTGAAAACTCCTTAAAAAATCATACTTGCAAGTATAAAAAAATTCAAATGATGCACATCCATGGTACGTACATTGATGTACTTTGTATCAAATGTTGGGATGCAAACTCAATCTAGAGACAAACTCAAAGTGCATGAGGCACTAGAAGACAAAATTCCTGGAAATTTGTCTTGTAGTGCTTGCATATGGAATTTGTTATTTTCATATAATTTTTTACAAAATGATTTTGCATCTCAACTTTTACCATAGAGTACATCTAATGATGCACTATGGATGTGCATCGTTTGAAATTTTTTAGATACTTGCAAGTATGATTTTTAGGAGGTTTTGTCTCGGTGGTTTGCACTTAACAATATTTTGTACCAATATTTCCCGTCTCTTACCGACGCGACTGTTTCCGTACCAAGAGTATAAATAGCAAATAGTGGGCTGATAACAAATTGTTGTCGGGATAGTGACTAGTAGATAGCGGGCACTATTGCAGATGCTAAGTTCCAGTAACGGAATTTAAAGATCGGCCATAAATTTGAGTATATATGTCATGAAATGGAACATCACTTTCTAACATATTAAGAGCAACTCTAAAAAATTCTCTATATTTTTCCTTATTATTAGGAATAGAGATTTTGATGAAAAAATACCCTTCAACAGCTTCTCTAAGTGGTTATCCAAATGTAGCCATTCTTCGTTCCGTATTTCTCGCTAGCCAAAGATAGATAATAAAAATGACTTTCTAGAGTGTACACAAGATATAGAAAGCTGTTGGAGAGAGAAAATATATAGAAAACAATTTTTATGCAGAAAGCTCCAAATGATAATTTAGAGAGTGAAATTTAGAAAGGCTATTGGAGATGCTCTAAAGACCTACTAAAATACAAAACGCTAACAGTTCAAAACACTTATAATTTAAGAGTATAATAGTCATCTAATTGCACTCAAAGAGTCAATACGTAAAGCATGAAAGGGTTCGAAATTTGTAAATCGATCCATCAAAGTATCACATGAGCACCATCCCCATAATAGCATCCTAAAAACCGCAACAATTGTCACAATTTCCTAACCGCTACACAATGGCCACTACTTCATAGCGGTAGTGGTAACTGGCCGCTACAGCTGCTTTTTGTTATCTTGCCCCTACCCCCATCTGGCCCTAATTGCTCTATTACCCGCCATCCACATGTGTCGTTGGTATAGCCTTCGGCTCCTTGCCACACCGCCACGCCACCCACTACAGATCCAGCCCCTACCTAGTGACCCCTCTAGATCCGTCAACGCAGAGCACATCTCAAACCCAAACTCCCCTCCTAACGTAGCTGGCATTCTCTACTAAGGGCAGTGTCACTGCTTTTGTCGTCGTCTATTACAGAAGGCATCTGAAATCTAGAAGTTGTGCAAAATAAACATCACGCATTATTAGTCCAATAAGTATATATAAAGAAGTTGAGACTTTTTTATTTGGCACTGAGAATTTTTAACTTCATTTAACACTAGGTTGAACTTGCAGCGTCTAAGATTGATGTACTGGGAAGAGCTCAAGGACTCTCCTGTTCTCAAACAACAAGTAAAGCAGTTTGTCGTGAGTATCTAGCGTACATCCTCCGTCTAAAATTTTAGAGGTTTTAGTTTTCTTAAAACAAATTTCTCTAAGTTTAACAAAATTTATAGAATAAACATACTAACATCTACTACATCAAATCTGTTTTATTAAAGTCCTGTAAATTTTGTATTAATGTGCATTTATTTGATATTATAGATGCTAGTGATTTAGTATAAAAGTAAAAGTATTGTGTATTCATTAAAGTCCTGTAAGTTTTGTATTAATCCGGTCCTCACGCGCGCATCAACCCGCCATCCTCGGCTATCTATTCCGGGCAAGCTCACCCGCTGCCGAAGAAACCGTGCCCCGAGAAGGCCAAATCACCCGCCCCAACCTTAGGCTCGCGCCCGACACGGCGGCCTCCCCGTCCCGGGCGCCCTCACGCGATGGCCCCGTCTCCTCACCGCCTCCTCTTCCTCCTCGTCGCCACCATTGCCGCCGCCGCGGCGGCGCTCCCGGCGGTCGTCGTCGCGGAGAACAACATGCCCGTCGCCGACGCGCTGGTGAAGCTCAAGAAGTCCTTCACCAACTCCTCGTCGCTCTCGTCGTGGCTCATCACCGACAAGGACGGCGACAAGCACCCCTGCGCGCCCGGCTCCCACGAGTGGTACGGCGTGGTGTGCTCCGGCGGCAAGGTCTTGGGCCTCCGCCTCAACGGCCTCGGGCTCGGCGGCACCATCGACGTCGACGCGCTCGCCAGCTTCCCGCGCCTCAGGTCCGTCTCCTTCGCCGGGAACAACTTCTCCGGCCCGCTCCCCGCCTTCCACCAGCTCAAGGCGCTCAAGTCGATGTACCTCTCCAACAACCAGTTCTCCGGCCCGCTCCCCGAGGGCTTCTTTGCCAACCTCAGCCACCTCAAGAAGCTCTGGCTTGACGGCAACCAGCTCAACGGCTCCATCCCGGCGTCCGTCGCACAGGCCTCGTCCCTCCTCGAGCTCCACCTCGACCGTAACGACTTCACGGGGGAGCTCCCGCCGGCGCCGCCACCGGCGCTCAAGTCGTTCAACGTGTCGGAGAACGACCTCGAGGGCGTCGTGCCGGAGCCGTTCCGGAGGTTCGACGCCAGCATGTTCGCCGGCAACGAGTACCTCTGCTTCGTGCCGACCAACGTGAAGTCGTGCAAGCGCGAGCAGGCCGTGGCGGTCGACTCGTCGCACAGGCGGGTCGTCATGGTGCTCGCCGCGCTGCTCATCGTGGCCGTGGTCGCCCTGTGCGCGTGCAGCAGCCAGCCCAGCAGCCGCGACATGGAGGGCCTCGAGGAGAAGCCGCCCGCGTACATGGTCAAGCAGGCGTCGACCCAGCAGCCGCAGCAGCGGAGCGCGTCGTGGCTCGGGAGGAGGGCAGGCTCCTCGCTGGGATTCGGACACCGGCGGTCGGCTTCCGCCGCCAAGGTGGACGATCTAAGCATCCGGTCCGCCGGAGATCTGGTCATGGTGAACAGCAGCAAGGGCTCGTTCGGGCTCGCCGACCTGATGAAGGCGGCGGCGGAGGTGATCGGGAGCGGCGGCCTCGGGTCGGCGTACAAGGCGGTGATGGCCAACGGCGTCGCCGTCGTGGTCAAGCGCTCCCGCGACATGAACCGGGCGACCAAGGACGTGTTCCAGGCCGAGATGAAGCGGCTCGGCGAGGTGCGGCACGCCAACCTGCTGCCGCCGCTGGCCTACCACTACCGCAGCGACGAGAAGCTCCTCGTCTACGAGTACATCCCCAAGGGCAGCTTGCTGTACGTCCTCCACGGCGACCGGGGCATGGACTACGCGGCGCTGGACTGGCCAATGCGGCTCAAGGTGGCCGCCGGCGTCGCGCGCGGCATGGCGTGCCTCCACACGGAGCTGGCCGGCCACGAGGTGCCCCACGGCAACCTCAAGTCGGCCAACGTCCTCCTCGCCCCGGACTTCGAGCCGCTCCTCGTCGACTTCGGCTACTCCGGCCTCATCAACCACATGCAGTCCCCGCACTCCGTGTTCGCGCGGCGCGCCCCCGAGTGCGTCGCCGGTCACCCGGTGAGCGCCAAGGCCGACGTCTACTGCTTCGGCATCGTCCTCCTCGAGCTCCTCACCGGCAAGTTCCCGGCGCAGTACCTCCAGAACGCCAAGGGCGGCACGGACCTCGTCATGTGGGCGACGTCGGCGATGGCCGACGGCTATGAGAGCGACCTGTTCGACCCGGCCATCATGGCCGTGTGGAAGTCCGCCCTGTCGGACATGAAGCGGCTCATGAAGGTGGCGGTGGACTGCGTCGAGGCGGACCCGGAGAAGCGGCCGGACATGAAAGAGATCGTGGCGAGGGTGGAGGAGGTGGTGGCGACGGCGCTCGCCAGGGCGAGGGAGAGCGGCAGCGAAGACGCGGCCAGCAGAAGCTCGCACGCCGTGTACGTGCGAGACGGGTCGATACAGCGGATGACAAGCGTCGGCGAGCGGTCGTCGCGGCGAGGCAGCAGCGACTACGCGTACGGCATCTCGTGAGACGGCAGGGAGGGCAGCTAGTTGGCCAGAATCAGATTTTGTAAGTTCAACCATTTCTCACTCTAAACTCAACTTGTATTTATATCCTACTAGGTAGGAGTATATAGCAAATGTAGCAGAATTTAAAATTGTACAGAAGAATTTCAGAATTTCCTATACTTAAGGTAGAGATTTCCATAAGAGTGAAATGTACATTCATTAAATTCTCACAAAAATAAGTACATTCACTAAAATGCACAGTTTTTAATCAAAATATTCACATTGTTGATCTGAATCAACAACTAAAACAAAATTTACATGTTTTTCTTGTGTGTATCTGAATCAACAATTGGTAATAAAAACCTGGAGGTTGAACCATGCTGCATGAGATCCCAAAACATATTAGATGGTCTCTAACAATGCATGTCTTCTCTTGTTCATGTAGGCTGCGAGGAACGGCGGCTCTGCAGCGAAAATAGAACACGCACATATGCCCATCAACATGGAGGGCGCAAGGGAGGTAGGACAGGAAAGTCTTTGTGCATAAAGGAGAAATAGGGGGGGTATTCCTGATAACAGGGGAGGAATCCGTAGGATTAAGCAGTTCTAATTGTTACTCTGATCTTAATTTCATCGCACCAGTGGCACATTTCATCACCTATATGCGTGCGCAGTTGTAAGTCTAACCCCATGTGTAGGATGGGTTGCATGAAAGTTCTTGATTTGTTTACCTAATGGGGGTTTGATCTTGATTGATGTCATTTGCCTGAAGAGTTTGCCCTTGCATATGTAGAAGAGAATAGCATTGTTACCTCGATCATTGTAACTTTTACTTCTTCGTATCTGCGGACTGCCCATGTCCTTGCACCTGCAAATCCTCAAGAGCTGATTGACTGACGGCTTCTGGTGCTCCAGTTCTGTAAATTCAGCAAGTATATATGGAGTTCATCCCCTCTGTTTCCTTGGCATGCCACAAATGTCTTGAGTAAGCACACAACCATATGAGGTTCTCAATTTGCTTCTGAAACTGGAAACCAGCTGAGAGCAGCATCCTTCCTCACATTGCTGTAGTCAAGCCTCCCTCTCAATGTCTCCTTTTCACGCCATTGGCATTGTTCAGCACACATGTTTGACAGTAAAACATAAGGCCCGTCCTTCCATGGCTCCAGTTCCATGACCTTCCCTGCCGACCTCTTCCCCAGCTCAACTTCTCCATGTATGCCACAAGCACTCAGAAGCGACTCCCATGCAAATGAATCAAGTTGCAATCCCATCTTCCTAATCAGCGTTTCTGCTTCATTTAGCCTGCCGGCATGGCCTAGCAGATGCACCAAGCATGCACAATGCTCTCTGTCTGGCTTAATGCCATGATCCTCAGCCATGCAGCGAAAAATGCTAAGCCCTTCATCCACAATACCTCCTCGGCTACAGGCAGAAAGGACAGCAAGAAATGTTATGCTGTCTGGCTTAAATCCACCATCAATCATTGCTCTAAAGCATTCAACAGCTTTTCTGGCCTCACCATGCCGCCCATACCCAACAACCATAGCTGTCCATGACACTACATCATGTGCTTGCATTGCATCAAAGACAAATTGAGCATCTGCAGAGCTGCCACACTTGAAGTACATGTCAAGAAGGGCGTTCCCAAGGATCGTATCGAAACAAAACCCAGCCTTCACAGCGCGACAATGCACCATCTTGCCATGCTCCAGACTCGCAAGGTTGCTGAATGCTGAGAGCACGCTTGTGAAGCAGAAGTCATTCTCCTTCACCCCAACCCTCACCATGTGTTTGTAAAAGCCGGCTGCTTCCATGGCAAGGCCATTCTGCACCAACCCGGCAATCACGGCCGTCCAAGAAATTATGTTTGCTTCAGAGATCCCGTCGAAGACATTGGCAGCTGAATGCACCCCACCACCACATTTCAGGTACATCGTGATGAGAGCGTTGCAGGTTGCCGTCTCTGACTCCGAGCCAATCTTCCATGCCCATGCGTGTAGCTGCATGCCAAGCCCCAGATCCTGGCCGCGGGAGCAAGCCTTCAGGATGCTTGCCAGTGTGAACCTGTCAGCGACGCCTCCACCCCTACACATCCTGGACAGCACCTCCACAGCACGCCACGTCCTCCTGCTCCGCGCGCATGCGTCGATCATGATGTTCCAGCACACGACGTCTGGCTCATCAATCTCCTCGAACACACCGAACATGGCGTCTGCATCACCGCACCTCTGGTACGCCCGCACCAGAGCACTCCCCACGAACGCGTTCGAGCAGAGCCCGAGCCGCACCGCATGGGCATGCACCTGCCGGAAAAACCCGCGGCACGCCGACGCCGCGTCACCACCGCTCACGGTAAGGAGAGCGGAGAGGGTGGTCCCGGTGGGCCTGACCCCGTCCTCGCGGAGCATCCGCGAGTAGGCGCGCGCGCGCTCCGCCGCGTGCCCGCGGCCGGCCCGCGAGAGGCACGCGATCAGGGTGTTGTGCGAGACGGCGTCCCGCTCGGGCATCGCGTCGAACACCCTGCGGGCGAGGGCGAGCGGCCCGGGCCCGCCGCGGCCTGAGCAGAGGAGGCCGAGCAGCCTGTTCCATAGGTAGGTGGACGAGGCAGCCGCGGGGGCTTCGAGCCGCAGGACGCGCGCGGCGGCCGCCGAGAGGGAGTGGTCGCGGCCGCTGGGGGAGGCGCGCGTCGGCGTCGACGGCGGGTGGGTTCGGGAAACGGTGAGGGCGCCTCGAGCAAGCGTCTGGCTGCCCATTCAAGTTGAACGGTCGCGTGATGGTGCGCGTGCACCGGTGGATACAAAGTACAAAGGCTTCTGCTCCGCCGATTTGGCCCGCAACGTGGTGGGCTGGTGGCGGCCTATTGTCAGCTGCTAACTCGAGTGCGTTCCACTTTTTGGTCTGGACCATAATTTTTGAGAAAATTTTAACGAACTTGTTGCTGGTCTGGACCTTAATTTTTGGTCTGGCAAACTTGAAATGGTCAGATCAGTCTCAGTGGTGAATACCATCGTAAAAACTTGATAACTGTGCCGAAAGAGTATTATGATGATGACACTTCTCTCTCATTCCATGAAACTCCCTCTCCTCTCTCCTCATAAATAATTCTGCTATGTCAGCAAATTTACTGATATCGTATGGTATTTAATGCACATGACACTCTTATTGACCTCCCGTTGAGATTGGCCTTAAATGACAGCCCAGTTGTGGTCACCGAGTAGTCGAGCACACAAAAACACCTTGGGAATTCTGATGCCTGAACAACTGGAATTTCAGAATTCTGCACGAGCAATGAAGCAAACGGGAGACATCTCGGGGGGCGGGCAGTACTGGGATGCTGTTTGAGAGCTTATGACTAATAAAAAATGAGTCTGCTCAACATTTGTGATTTCAAACTGAACTTGGCTGAACGCCTGAAGCCCTGAACTACGGAAACTAGTCGCATGGTTCCAGGTTGCAGAACTCCAGAGTGAAAGCTTCTACAAATAATTGTATTATTGTGAGCTGACCATGTAAAAAGGATACCGTACAATATATTCATCACAGGTACTAACATTTTCGCGTTGGACGACCCAAGATGCGAAAACTGTACAAATCCTTGGCAACGTAACTTCTCAGTTCTGACTGTAATCAGCACAAGCGGCACCACCTGCACAAAATGCAAGATAGAACCATCGGACTAGGATTTATGTATCATGTATGTATAGAAGGGCGATCTGTTTTACCTTCCGCAAGTGGCACCGACTGCAACTGCAAACCCGAGAGGAGCGCCTGCTATGCTTACAGAATACTTCTCCTCAGATTCAGCTTCCTATGCATAACCATCACTCATTTTGAGCGATTTTACGACGTTGGCTGCATATCAGAATGTAAATCAAGTCTTTTTGATGAATATTCATCTGTATCCCTACACAAAAACCTAGGATCGAATCCCACAAATTCAGTGGTGAATTGTATACCTCCAGTCCATTTGACAGTTGTTGAAAGAAAGGGATGAGAGGGAAAATAACAGATTGCCAAAAGTATATTGGAGAAGGCAGTATTTTGTTAATTAGCGATAATCTTTACATAAAGTCAAGTGGAAACTGCAACATGTACCACATAAGGCCTAGCTCGTGGTTCACATGGACTATACATGGATGTTCAACAAAGCTTCAAGGTAATCCATTTCCTCACCATACTTAAAGGTCATATCTGCAGCTCTAATTGCATATATTGAAATGTTTACCACTCGTGTGAGGTGCAAGAAATATTGCACTGGGCTAGCCAGTTCACACACTTTTTTCTGTGATTTAGAGTGTTTCGCTCAAGTCACGACAGTACAAAGTTTCTGTCTCAGAAGGAACGTGTATAATGTTAAGTCCCTCTTTAGTAATGGCATAAATGATGGTTTCAGGATTTGGATGTAAACCCTAGATTGTAAAAAGTTAATGTACTTTCTCAGCTTATTTACTGACATTTAGGAACATACTCTCATCGCTCATAACTAACTATGCATGTTACCATAAAAAAAAGAAATCAACAAAGTTAATGGTGCCAAATATTAAGAAAAGAATTCCGTAATTAGAAGGTCCCAAACCAGATACAACACCAACAATAATCGTGAAAAGAAGCTCCACCTTAGAAGTAAGAACTGATTCCCTACTTGCTTTTGTAATTAAACCATTAAACCATGTGTTCTCACATTTCTGACAATATTAGTGCAACATATAAGCAAGTATAACAAGATTGAAAGTGCCTTTTATCCTAAGTCTAGCAAGCATTCATTACCACCCTCATCAATTAGCTAGACATACAATTGGGAGAATACACCAGAATACAGTGTCACAGTACTATCAAATGAAATATTTGTTGGGCAAGACACAAAGCAATTTTAGTAATTAGACGTACCAACAGTTTGGATAAATCCCTTGAAGGAAAGCAAATACTTCAAAGTGCAGCTACGTTTAACACTTGAAAGAGCTTACCTCAATATCATGTGAAGCATGATTGCTTTGCATTTGGTTTCACCCAACGATGTCATCATTAGGGAAATATGCTTTATGCATATCCAAAGTTTGTTCATCTCTGCAAATGATTGATTGAAAAATAACTATGTACAGGAAGCCAAAAGGTCCAGGTCATTAAGTTCAAAGAAGAGATGATCAAACAATAGTTTTACCACTATGAGCTGGTTATCATGTAGATGCCAGATGCCGCGTAAGGAAATTCCATGATGAAGCAAACATAGACACGAACAATGTTTATACTGCTTTCATGCTTTCTTCCTGTTCCCTAACAAATTTCGCTCTTCGTGGTCTCCTTTTAGATTTACTTGCTGCCACAAGACCCTTCTTTTTCATTCTCTCCAGTTTTTCTTTCCTTCCTTGGATATCAGCATTGATAGCCTCATCCCTACTTTCTTCTGACAACAGAGCTAATCTGGAAAACTTCTTTGGCCATACTTCCCCAAGTCGCTCATGTATATCTTTAAATGCTGATACAAGGCCAGCTCTCATGAAATATCCATCAATCAGCTTCATTGAGTTTAATTTAGGAAGAGCTGGAATGTCTTTCAACTCCAGGTCCATGCAGAAAGGAGAATCTTTCAACCACATCTTAAGAGAGCAGGCCTTTACCACAAAGCGACCTGATCGGGCTCTACATGGCAAGAATGGGAAGCCCATTTCCAAAAGGTAGGCTCTAATGGTTTTACACAAGGATACCATGTTGTATTCCCCCTCCCCTGTGACCAGTACAACAGATTTGGGTGATTCAGGTGAACCCTGGAGTGAAGCATCCTGAATTAAAACTAGAGTTGGTCAGGTCGCATGTTCATAAATTAAACTCAAGTCCATCCAAACAAAAACTTTGAATATAGGGGGAAAAATGATGAAGTTCAGAAACCTATTGTGAACATTCAATAATGTTCTTTTCAAATTTCTTTAGGGCGTTTTTTAGGTGTTATTAATTGACGTCTCCAATTCAATTGGAGCTAAAAGTTGACAGACTAGAAAACCTATAATGACACGCAATATGGAAAGGAACACCAAAATATCAAACAAATGCATCTTCTGCCCACTATATCTCCTAGATTTAGATTGAAGGAATTACCAATCTATTACTTATAGGCAGTTTGGCATATTTACAAGGTTGCAGGGGGAACCAGTACTAGCTTGATAGGAACTAACAAAGAAAATAAGTCGCATGTGTCCATCCTCATTTCAAACTTCACTTTGTTCATTTAATTCTTCTTACTTTGTAGCTCATGTGGCATCACTGACGCGAAAGCTGAAAAATCAATTGGCAGAAAATAGACACATGAAATTTTAGTGGGATTCTCAGTGTATCCGGTTACTTTACTGGCAATAATCATGACAAAAGTTCAGAGAACTAGATAAAGAATCTAAAACTGATAGTAAAAGATTATTTGTTGAAGAGTAAAGAAAAGATGTTTCTTTAACACATTCTCGCTATGAATGCAAAGATATTTAAGCACATACTTGCATGTGATCAAGCCACAATGTAAGACCGACAAGTGCAGCCCCAGCAGAAAGCTTCCGGAAGTCAGCCCCCCAGTCCTTTTCTGCCACACTGAGTCATCCACCAATAAAAAGTTAACTGATAGGTAAAATTAATTATGTATTGCCACTTTGCAGTTTATCATAATCAAAAGTAGAACATCCCAAAACAACAAAAAGCCAAGATGAGATAATGTGTCATAAAAATCTTCAGAGATGAATAAGTGAAACAAGATAAAAATAGAAAAATAATAAACATTATTACTCAAATGCCTAACTCCTGTAGCATCGTTAAAAAATAATCAGGATGTTTGGCAGACTTATGCTCAAGCCTAGGGTCATACTGCTGAACTTTCTTGGGCAACTAAAGGTAGAACTTCTTTATCACAAATTAAAATTGTTTGTTCATAAGTATTTTTAGACTGGCTCATTTACGATCAGAACAAAGTTCTAAAACATCACCAGAATATGGCTTGTCATGTATATTTCATGGAACAATGTTAATAGTTCTATTTACAAAGTCATCCTTAGTAGTAATTAGTTTCTCACTTTGTTTTTTGAAAAAATATTTTGTTTGTTTGAGCCAAAGCTTAATGTGCGATTTGAAAAGTGATGCCTACACTGGTTACACGATTTTATATGCACATGAAATGCAGATATTTCAAGTCAAGGAATTGATAAACAGCATCAAATGATATTTTGAAGAGATAGAGATTGCCATAGATACCGAAAGACATTATCGCGGTATATGCTTCTCTTTACTGCCAATTGGAAAATCCATGAAGCAGTTGCTCGACATTCAAATGCCCACAACAGATCTTCTAGTGCATTTACAAAGTTCAAAGCAGCAGAATCTTCTAATGCTACGAGCTCTTCCAGAAAATCAGCGACCTCACTTAACACTGGCGGTGTCCTCTCAGTCAGGAGCCTGCAAAAGATTCAATAACTAACAAGCAAAGACCTAAACCTGAATGAAGGGGAAAATAGGCATGTGAAGTGTCCATCTCTTCAACATAATAAAGTACAGTATTAACCTGATGGGGAGGTCAAATCCGCAATCCTGTAAAGAGCTTAGAAGAAGTATAGCATCTTCAGTTTGCTCGCACAAACTAGCAGCCCTAATGAAGCATGTCCAAACTTGATGATCTGGTTCTACACCATCTCTTTTCATTTCCAGTAGTTTTGTGATACCAAGCTCGTAGTCACCATTTTTCAGGTAAGCATCAAAGACAGTACTGTATGGTAGCGTGCTGACTTCCAAACTGGAGGATTTCAAACTATTCAGTACATTCTCAGCTTCACGTGGGTGCCCAGCAGTCCCATAAGAAGTCATGAGGATATGCATAGTGGCAATTGTTGGCTCAATGCCATCCTCTTTCATTACTGCTAGCAAGTTCTCAGCTTTGGAGTGGTTGCCAGCGTTCCTGTAAATTTTCATCATCATGTGATAGATAGATCTGTTTAATTGATAACCCTTCAATCTCATTTCTTCAAAAAGCTGGCCAGCTTGCTCCCTCAATTCCGCTTTTGCAGATGCAGCAAGCAAGCTTTTGTAGGATTGCAACTTTGGTGTCAGACCTCGTTTACCCATTTCATTCAATAATGTAAAACCTTCTTCTGGCCTCAAGTTTCTACAGTACATTACTATCAATGTATTGTATGTGTCCTCATCCGGCTCTAAGCCAGCTTCCAGAATACTTTGATATACTTGTATAGTCCTATCAAAGTTCCCAGTGGCGGTATACATCATAAGAAGAGCATTAAGTATGGCAACATCTGGCTTGAACCCTGCTTCCTCCATCTCTGTAATCATTAACTCAACGTCCCTGAATCGATTATGATGGCAGAGCAAGGAAATCATACTTCTATATAGGTGCATATTTGGCAAATATCCTGCTGCTTTCATTCCATTATAGATTTTCATTACCTCGAATACATCACCATTTTTTGCAAAAGCGTCAAGCATAAGGAGTACCGTACTTTTGCTGATCTTGAAGGCCATATCTTGAAACTCTTGCACAACCACGTACAACTCATCCAATCTGCCATCAATTATCAATGCCCTCATCATTCCATTAATAGAATCAACAGTTGGTAGAGGACCTGTTTTAATCATATTATCAAACACGGCCCTTGCTTGCTCATAAAGTCCACTTTCTGCATATGCATGTATCAAAGCATTCCAAATCCTTCTATCAATACCTGATGCTTGCCTCAGCCCTTTCACCAAGATTTCTGCTTGCTGCCAGAGTTTTATCTTCCCATATGCTTCAATTATAAGCACTCTAGAACAGAGAACATTTAGCGGAATACCAGATTGCAAAGCATCATCCATCAACCGATGTGCTGTTTCTGGGAATCCCAGTTTGCAGTTGGTGGAAATCATACTCTCGTATATATTTTTAGAAGTGCCTATGCCCATAAACTGCATATCACAGAACACTTGACAAGCTTCAGAAAATAACTCAGCTTCCTCAAGGCATGTAATCAAGTATTCATACAAGTTACAGTTTCGACCAAAAGATTCATATTTTAACATTTGCATTCTATTGTACTCTTCATAGGCAGCAATGCTCGTCTGTTTTCTGCATAGAAGCATGATGGAAAATTCCGACATCAAATCATGGGAACTGGATACATGTTCCCGGATGCATTCAAGCAATGAGAGACCTTCTTCATGTTTTTCTGTCCTTACATATGCATCAATAATAGACCGTAAGATCTTAATATCAGGCTCGTATCCTTGGAGACATGACTTCTTTAATAGTTCAGCGCCCTGAGAAATGCACCTTGCCTTGATGAGTATTGTAGATATTATTCCTGGATTCATTTGACAAAGTAGTTCCATGTCTTGGATAACTTCTTCAATCTCCTGGCACTTATCTTCTTTTGCAAGTGCGGCAAGCAAGACCTGGTACAGACCATCATCTGGTCTATGACTATCCTTCATCATTGTCCGATACAGATCCAACAATTTTTTCGTCTCACCTGACCTAGCAAAAACATCCAGCATAACCAAGTACGCTAAACGATCAGGTTTGACACCTGATGCGACCATGCAATCAAATGTCTTTTCCGCCTCAGCCCGCCTCCCACCTTTGGCGTATGCACAAATCAAAGCACTGAAAGTTACTAAAGTCGGCTTCAATCCCGCAGCCGCCATCTCCTCCAGCATCTTACCTGCCTCGGCAATCCTATCCATCTTCCCCAAAGAATCAATCAATACAGTGTACGTCACAGCATCTGGAGTACAGCCCATAGACCTCATCTCCTCATACAGACCAACTGCTAAATCAAGCCTGCCCATCTTCCCATACATATGAATCATGGTGTTATAAGTTATCTCGTTCTTCTTGAACCCAGCCTTAACCAAATCCTCACAGGTGCGCTCCACCTTGTCGACATCCCCATCCTTTGCAAAAGCATAGAGAAGAGAATTATAAGTAACTGCATCAGGCATAAAACCCTTCTCCACCAGCTCCCTAAACAGCCGCTTGGCCTCCTCAGCCTTCCCACAACGGCCATGCACCGACACCATTGCATTGTACGTCCACAAATCCGGCCGGCACTCGGAAGCCATCATCTCCTCAAACACTGTCACAGCATCTTCCAGATTAGAACTCTGTGAGCAAGCACTGATGAGCGTGTTGTAAGTGATAACATCCGGCCTTAGCCCCGCTTGCCGGACTTCAAATAGGAGGTCAAGGGCGACACCGGAGGCCAAACACCCGGACTTGGCCCTGGCATTGATGAGAGTGTTGAAGCTCACAAGGTCAGGCTCGATCCCCCGGTCGTGCATTGTGTCAAGCAGCTGCCGTGCGTCATCGAATCGGCCAGAGCGCGCGTAAACGCCCATCATGGCGTTGAACACCTGAACGGTGGCGCCCTCGCGCGCGAAGCGAAGGAAGAGCTCCTCCGCGATCGCATCCTGGCGCGCGCGTCCGAGGACGCCGATGACGACGGCGACGGCGCGGGGAGCCGGGGCGCCGCTCCGCGCGAGCCACTCGAAGACATCCAGCGCGCGGCGCCAGGAGCTCTCCCCGACGGTGCGCACGACGAGGGCGGCCTCGTCGGGCGCGGCCCGCGCGCCGTCCAGCACGTCGTCGACGGGCGCCCCGGGGGGCAGCGCCAGGACGGCGTCCGCGAGCCCCGCCACCCGCGCGCGCCAGTCCCGCGCCCGCCGCAGCGCGAGCTTGCTCAGCCTCTTCACCCTCCCGCGGTGGGCGCGCGCGTCCAGCGGCTCGACGAGTGCGGTGGCAGAGGCGGGGGCCTCTGCGGGGTCGCCGTCCTCCCCCTGGGGCGGCCTGGCGGGGGGCGGAGGCGCGGCGGTGACGGTGGCGGGGAAGCGCGGCGCGGGCAGGTGCGGGAAGCGGAGGTGGGGCCATCGGACGGTGGAGTCGGCGAGGGGGTAGTCGAAGTCGTCGGAGGAAGGTGAAGCCGCTGAGGCGGTGGCAGTGGCCGCACGGCGGAGGTGGCGCGAGGAGGAGGAAGAGGAGGGGAAGGGGAGTGGTGGGGAGGCGACGGCCATCAGAGACATAGGCGAGCATGGAGGAATGTGGCTCCCGCGGCGCCAAGGGCGAAGGCGAGAGCTCGAAGCTTCCCTTTCCCCGTGGAGACGATAACGTTTGCTGAATTGGGCGGGCAATTGAGGAAGATATTTCAAGCAGATTTTTTTTTCGGTAACGCTCCGGCTCGAGCGTCCGATACCGTACGCTTCCGGTCCGCTCGTTTGCTTCCCCAACCTAGCGCACTGATCTTACAGCGGGAATTTTTTCCATATAATTTTGTTACGGTAGGTACGAGATGATATTGCAGCGAAAAAGTCACTCTAATCTCAATGACTGATGTTACGATGGACTTTTTACATAATTGTTTGTTACGCTAGGGATGATGTTGACTGATGTTACGATGGACTTTTTACATAATTATTTGTTACAGTAGGGATACAATGATGTTGCAACAGGAGTTTAGGTTGATTACTAATGTTACGGTGGGAATTTTTAGTTGATTATTGATGTTGCAATAGTTGTTTTAAGATTGTTCGATGGGTCGATTCGTGATGTTGCGGTGATATTTTCAATATGTTTGAGATATGATGTGATGTTGCAACAACTATTTTAGAATGTTGCATAAATTTATTTTAAATATTTCAATAATTGATTTGTCATGTTGCAATTGTAGTTCAAAAATATCGCAATTATAATTTTTAAATATTGTAAAAAGTAAGTGTCGATGTTACAGAACTCTATTTCTACGTATTATTATTTTCATTAAATGTTGCATGAAATATAGTGTCATATAATCGGATGATGGAATTATTCTTATATATATTTGTAATATTGCAGTAGTTAATTTTCAATGTTGCTACGGAGCGTTCAAAAATTTCCCATCATACTTTCGAGAGCTAGCGGCTCTTTTTTTTTCCTACGCCGTACGCGTCTGTGCGTATTTGAATACTCGAGCTTTGAAAAACTCTAAAAAAAATGTGTATTCACCTTCAAAAAAAAATTGTGCAAGAGAAAAACATGATATGACCATGACGGCAGTGTAAAAAAATGACGAAATAGAATTAGGGAGAATAGGTCGTCAAGCCTTTCCATTCTCATACGAAGTACATTACATATGATCATATATTCATCTCTCCTTTTTTTAGGGCGTACATATGATCGTGTCTTTGCTTATTTTTTACGTTACATGTTTCACATTTTTTTTTTGCCATTTAAACGTATAAAATTACGGGTACACAAGTAAAACGAGAATGAGTGCATAACGATTCGGACCCTTGTAGTCTGCTGCTTCGTTGCGATACATACATAATACTACCAGCCACAATCGGCAATGGCCTACCAGAGTGCCAGTGCAATGCCAGAGGCTCAACAATTTTCTACAGCGCTCCAGCCAGTTATTTTGATTTTTCCACCATATCTCATGAACTCAGTTCAATTTTTTAGCGACAATTGCAATCAACTCCAGTCTACAAGCATAACATTTCACAGAATTCAGCATCAAGCCATCAATCAGCAGGGCATTCAGGTGCTTACCTCAGCTCGCAAAGGCGGGATGGGAATGGAATGTGAATTGAATGAAGCTATGTATAATTTTACACTGTATTCTGTTGTCAGGCTATTCTTCTGCTGCCTCTTTTAATATACAGCTACAAGGAAATTACAGTGCGTGCTCCAACGACGCTTTTTTTGTGTTTTTCGTACATCTCTTTTCTCCATTTTTTTTTTGGGCGGTCCTTTTTTCCTCCAGGGTGTCTTACCTAAGAGATGTTAGTACACCATGACGCGGAGAAGACCCGGTTGAGGCTGCGTGTAGTGGAGGCCTTCGTCCAGGAGGAACTGTTCCACGGCGATGGGCAACCTTGCAGTGCGAGAGCCCTTGGTGTGGTGGCCTGTCCCGACACATACCATGACCTGCATCCTCTCCCCCGCAGCCCTTGCTGCACTCTTCATGGCAGCAAGCTCAACCTTCAGGATGTGGATTGCTTCACTCACATGCAGTCCATGTAAATCAATCAGACCATCGCCTCCCCGTTGCGAAACAGGATTCCTGCACAATTTAACAAGCTCAGGACACAACTGAGTTAGGCTTTAATATGTCGTGATTCCAAACACTCTTTGGAAAACACAACCCAAAAAAAAAATTGTCATGATTCGGAACAAACTTCGGAACTCAGAATAGAATGTGGTGAACAGCTACTAGGTGTGATAACTGATAACATAAACTGTATAAGAAGGAATTCAACTAAATCTGGTGAAAGGCTAAGGGTAGGAGACCTTTGTCGATAAATAGCTTCTCTGGCTTTCTCATGAGCTGCCTTCATTTGTGCATTGTACGCCTGACCCTTCATGCTCAGTTCCTTGGCCAGAGCTTTGTTGCCAACCAAGTAAGCCTGTCTAGCCTGTCAGGTATATCTTTATGTGAATACTTTGACAAACTCATGAAACATCCATCTAACAACTCGGATGATATATTTTTATGCCAGCAAACTCTACTCATGCACAAGCAACATGTACTACCAGTATAAGCAAAGGTAAATGCAAATGTAAAAACATGTGGCATGCCACACTAGTATACTCTTCTCCATATGCACGTGACCTGCATGTAAGGCAACAATTAAAAAAATTACCTGCTCAAAGCAAGCATTTCTGACCCTAGCAAAATCACGAGCTTCCCCCCTTGATTCGGAATACATATTTGCTGGCAGATTGGATACAAAGATAATGGATCAGTTTACAATTGGAGCGGAGTCAAGATAAATGAACATCAAATGCTGAATAATCCAATCTATTCTTAGTGCTTTTCCCCACTGCTCCCAGCCATACTGTCAAATGGGATGTTTATAACAAATCTATGCTTCCAAGCGTCCACACCAAGATGTAATTTGCAAAGCATGACGAACTAGCCAGCTTACGGTCTATTTGGATAGGGGCATTTGAAAATGAAAATATATGATTCGGATCTAAATTTGTACTGATGATGTTCCAGGAGTGATCCTCCTCACCCGAACACCCCATAGGATCGCTCTCTCCAGGTGATTATTAATTCAAGTGCATAGTAGTAGAATGATGAAAAATCAATAACTACCAACATTATTAAACATGATGCAAGTGTGCAATCTGCATTAGAAATAACAAATTTCCAAGAAGCATTACCCACTGCATCACCAGTCTCGAGCCATGGAGCAACTCTTGCACTGCTGACACTTTGAAATTTGTTCCCAGATGATTGTTTGGTGCCAGTACCATACTGTTTCGGTACAGAATGAGATGAAACACCGTTTCCATATTCAGGACCTTTCTTAAACTTCCAGTGGCCTGAATTTTGTGATGCAAGTTTGCGAACAGCAGAAACAAAATCACCGGCTCCACCTGATATGGTGGATGAACCACGCCCATTGAAGATGCCAAGGACATCCACATTGCCCTTACTGAAACCATTCTGGTCTTCAGCTGTTGGCAGAGCAGGAAAATCCCCCGTGCTAAAGTTTGGTGCTCTGGGGGTCAAATTCATTGCGTGATTGGGTGTAGGATCAACTTGCATCTGAAAAATCAGGAGGCTCATTTAATGATACTAGCAAGATATTTTACGTGTAAACCGAGACAGGAGATTACCTCTAGCTGGGTGAGAATTTCAATGGTATGGTTGAAGTCGCAACCATTTGCATAGTATAGCTCTGCAAGGCTCTCTGCTGAAAATCCAGGGAACTGAGATGCTAAGTACTCAAGGGGGTCAACAACACCATCAGATGCGGCAGCATACTCGCTAGCAAAACTGTCAGAAAAGCCTGCAGCGCTTTCAGAATCATAGTGAAGGTCCTGGTTCCCATTAGCAATATGAAGATCACCAATATAATTTTGCTCCCAGTTGCTTGAACCCAAATAATTATCTTCGTACAGTAGATTAGTATGTTCCAGTTCCAGGACCTTGGTAGCTGGAGAAGATAACTCTTGATGTTCTCTTGAGAAACGGCTGGAAGTTGTCCCGTAAAAGGGTGGCGCATTCAAGGATAATCCAGCAAGGGACAAATCTTCAGGCCCTTGTTCAATTTTCTCAAACGAAGAGAAGTCTGGAATAATGTCATCTGGAAGCTGCTTGCGCCAAAACTGGTGCGCCTCATCATCCGAGTTATTAGACTTTGAAGACTCGGACCTATCTAGGATTGTTTTTCCAGAAGACCCCCTAAAATCTGACTTGGCTACATCTGGAACTGTGCTGCTTCCAAGAGATGGTTTAATAAACGAAGGTACGAATTCTGCTGCATTAGGATTTAATGGTGTGGCTTTACTAGGTAACACTGAACACGCATCCCCACTATTTGAAACAACTTTATTCAGAGAACTCATCTTTAACAGAAATTACATGCAATATTACATGTACAAGAGAGGTTCTTTCAACAAAGAGTTACCCAAGCCCTGAAAAGACATGAAAAAAGGAGAGTTATGCAAAGGTATGGTTTGGCTGCCAATCCTTAAACAAAAATAAAAGGTACACTTTTCTATGATTGTTTATTGTAATCAAAATACAAATTTCGTCAGTAGAATCATTTTATGCTACTCCACAAAATTAAAATCCTACTTGTAGGCCCTTACTGCAGCCAGTTATTCATACACGATTAGGAGTAATTGCAAAGCACCTCATAGCTCTTATTACTAGCTGTTTATATTAGGACAATATAAAGAGGATATCAATTGACTTCCTGATTCCTTAAATGTAAAACCCAATCAAATCGGGCCAGGCAAAGTGGTCAAGGTTTTGTTAGAATAGCAATGCCCCCACACTATTGCTTGAAAAGGAACTTTCCTTATTATCCCAGTCACAGTGTCGGGCAGTTATACCACCACCAGCAACAGCTTAGCTTATAATGGTAATTATTCTCACAATCCAAAAGACCAAAAGAATTGTAGCTTTCTTTCCATAAACCGATGGCGTGTTCCCTGCTGCAACAAAAGCAGCTGTGCCCCATCGCTCCTACGCATGCCTCCTTTACTAAAAGTTGCAGCACGGTACTACTTGCTTCATAAAAGAAGCAGCTTCCCATCATGGTGCAAGTTTGCACTCTCCAAATTCATCACTTTGCAATTTTTTTCCATCCACTCAAAGAAAATACTCTTTCAAAGCTGAATCTACATAAACAGCAAGCGAAGCAGACAAGAGACAGGAAAAAAGAATATTTTTTGCAGATACCAAACAGCAGGCAAGAAATAACGAACGGAAAAGCTTAGGACGCTGCTCTGCTAGCCGTTCTCAAGCTAGCCACCTTAACCCTTCAATTAATCGCAACTCCAGCTCTAATCACACTAATTATACTTGAGCGAAGCAAAAATAGCAAGCAAACATAAAACAAAGTGAGCGAGCAGTGCACCTTGCTTCGCTTAATCGCTCCCGCGGGCAGCCCACGCTCACGACGTCCCCGCCCACGCTAAAGCGGCGAGAAAAGAAGACTCCGGCCCTTTTTTTTTCTTTCACCGCACACACGCGACAGGACACCGGCGAATTACCAACCAACCAACGGACCTAGTGCACCGGACAGAGCAGGAGATCCGGACCAGATCTACGCGGAATTCCGCCAGATCTGGGGACGGCGGGCGAGGAAACCGGCGGTACCTTTCCGGCGGTCGATGAGCTGGTACGTAGCGCGCGCGGGCGACCGGCCCATGGGGCGGCTGGCCTCCGGCGGGGGGAAGCTAAGAGGAGGCCGCCCTCCCTCCCGCCGCGGTTCGGGGCTCTCTACCTCCTGAGCAAGGCCGACTCGGCTCCGGATCGGGGCGGTGGGGGGAGGCGGAGGCGGACGGACGGGCGCGCCGCGTCCGGGGCGGATACAGGGAGGAGGAGGAGGAGAGGGGGAGCGGGCGTGGCCGCTGTGGATGGAGGCGGGCGGGCTGGTGGGTGGGTGGGATGTGGGTGAGGAGGCCGTGAGGTGAGGTGAGGTGAAGGTGAGGGAGGGGGTGGTGGAGTTTGACCCGACGCGGCGGGGGGTGGGTCCCGCGCGGCCATTGTGGGGGCGCGGTGGCGTGGAGGGGAAGGGCGGGGCGGGCCGCGGCGCGGTGGTTGGGTGGCGGCCTCGGGATCCGCGGCTGGCACGGGCGCGGCCAAGCCGCACCTGGCAGGCAGGCGTGCGCGCGATGCGAATATGCGCTTGCCTCGCCGAGCTGGGAAATCTCTGGAAGCCCTTGCCACCGGGTGGCGCCGTGCGCCGGGTTGCCTCTCTGGTGGTGGTCGCTCCTGCGCTGGCTGAGCCAGCCGAGGTCCGGGACGCCGTCATCGTCATGGATGGGTGACTGAAAATAGCAAGCCAGGCCGTGGTGAGGCATGGGTGCAGCAGAGTTTGGTTGCAGGCTTGCAGCTAGCTAAAAGGTTGCTCGTTTCTGTTTCGAGGTCTGCCGGGCTCCAAGTGCTTTCTCAGTGCGAGAAAGGCGTAGAGTACGTGCAGGAACGGCAAACGTGCTGGCAAGTGGTTTTCGGTTCAATAATGCGCTTTTCCGTCAGAGACTTGGAGTTGTTTTCCATTTTTCTTATCCTTTTTCAGTTGGGGTCGCCAGCTTGACCAGGCTCAGTGCAAGTGCTACACTAGCTGTGGAACTAGAGGGGATTTCAGAGAAAATATTTTACTTGAGCCATGTGGAACTCGTGTAGTGAAATTGGTTCACCCATGAAGCTTTGTATAGCAGCGTTCAGTCTGAACAACTCCAAATGTCGATGTGAGGCAAGAATTACACAAGCAAAATACAAGATAATTTACATGAATACAGTTGCATCTAGCATATAAGGAAGTCAAGGACAAACTCCAGTAGTCCAGTACAATGTTCTTCCGACCTGACCACAGTATCTAGCTCTAGCTGAATAATTCAGTACTGAGCTAATGGAACACCCCTTGTCCTCCGCCGTAATTCCCCAGATAAAGAAGTACCATTGCTAGATAGACCCCCAACACGTAATAACTTCATGCTCGATGATCATACGGAGCGCGATTCGCTCCTCTCTCGAGCAATCATCAATCGATCACGGCACGAATTATTGTTTCTTCAGGGAGACGAAGGCGACCTGCACGAGCACGGCTACCCCCACACATGCCGCCATGGTTTTATTCTTGCACAGCTACAAGTAATCAATATTCAATTCGCCATCAGCTTCAACCTCCAACCAACGAATGGCCCCAATCATTGCAGCCGGCGCCGAGCAAGCAGCTCGCCGTCCCGCGTCGTGCGGTCTTCGGGGTTCAGGCGTCGGCCGCGTCGGGGCACCCGGGCCCCGCGGCCACCTTCCGGCCCTGCGGCGGCGCGGGCGCGGCGGGGGACGCGGGCGGCGAGTCGAGGCAGCGCCGGAGCAGCCGCGCCACGGCCGCGACGAGGTCGTCGGGGCACGCCGCCGCCGCCGCCTTCCTGGGCCGGGCGCGCGGCGCGCGCGCGAACGCGACGTGGCGGTCCAGCGCCTCGGCCGTGGTGAGCGTCCCGTCCTCGCGCCGGATCTCGTTGCCCACCGCCTCGGCGCAGAGGCCGCAGACCCAGCGGCCCAGGTACTCGGCCCGCACCGCCGCGATGTACGCCGGCGTGCACTCCTCCGTGAACCCGCAGCACTCGCACTTGGCCTTCTCCACCTCCATGCCGCTCCTCACGATCCGACGATCGTTTCCTCCTCTCCTCTCCTTGCAGCAGCAGCAGACGTACAGCTCTCTCTCTTACCGCTCCTTCTCCCAGACGGCGTAGGACGACGGGACGGACGGCGCCGTGGCGCGGTGGCTGCTGCTGCTCTGCTCGCTCGCGACGATGACGGTGTAGGCGGCGGATGAGGCCGGTGTCATCGCAGGAGACGTCTCCCTCCCCCCTATCTCCCACCTCCTCGGCTTGGTCGCCGCCGCTGCTCCTCCGCGGCCGCCGCGCTATCTCCTGCTCCTGCAAACCGGTGGTCTGGTACTCTGGTCTCTCCAGGTGTACTTATCCATAGGAGAACGCCGTGGCAGCCGCGGGGTCCCCGGCGCTAGAGCGACGCCGCTATCGTACCCGCGCCCACCCGGGACCGCGCTCCGGACCCCACACGTCGGCGGGCGTAGGTTTTTCGGCACCACGTGCAGGTCGCGGTCTGGCAGGAGGGGCGGCGGGGGCCGCGAAGGGGGAGGACCACGTCAGCGCGCCGAGCTGGAAGACGCGCCCGCCCTTTTCCATGGTGTGGACCGTGACAGCTGGCGACGCCGGGGAGGAGGGGCCCGCGCGGAGGCGGCTAGTGGAGGGGAGCGGCGGCCGCTCCGCTCCGGTTGGGTTGGGTGGGGTGGGATTCGGTGCAGGTTCGGCTGGGCCGTCGCTGTCGCTGGGCCCCCGCTCGCCATTTTCCTGTTGCTTTCGTGCTTTTTAAAAAATTTCAAATTTTAAAAATGGGTAAAACAGTTTTGTCGCCTCTGCTGGTTTTGTCTTGGGTTGGTGCCGCCAATCATAATCTTACTACTATATAGCTCGATTACTCTACTTTTTACTCTTGGAGAATTCAAAAGAAAGTGAAGCATTGTCAGTTGTTGCATTACTAGTCTATTTTTAAAAAAAACTCTGTGAACTAGTGACTTCTAGATCGTGCTTTTACAAAAAAAAAAATCGTCTTTATATTTCGTAAGAGCCTACATCTCCAATTACAATACGCATTCTTGACGGCACGTAAAGATGAAAAGGAGTTTCACCATCTGCGGTCAGAACCCTGCCCACCTGTAACGTTTCAGCCATTTCCACTTGGAGGGAAAAGAAGAAGAAGGTTTCGTCTATTTAGCGGGCCTTGTACACGGGTTGTAGATTTGTAGTAGCACTGCCCTCGAGTTCGTCCAAGTGCCCCGGCCGTCCGATCAAGCCGACTGTACCGGTGTACTGTAGGCTGGCCGTGCGCCACTGTACGTTTGGAAGCAGGCGCCGCAAGGGGGCAACGCGAGGCTCACATGGGTGCACGAGCACACCGATGCCGATGCGTCATCGTCGCTCGATGCTGCGATCTGCCGCTGGATTCGTGTTGGTTTTAGCTGCCGCTGAAAGCGATCCCGTGGCTGCCCAGGATCGTCGCCGTCGCAGAGCAGACACGTTGGCATCGGCGCATCGCCCGCCCACCGTCGCGTACTCGCGTAGAGACGGCGCTCCAAAAAAGGGAGGCGTGCCATGGAAGCGGGCCGGGGGCGCGTGCGTGCCAGGCCGTGGCTGCGGCTGCGGTTGCGGCGTCGGGGACAGAACGAAGGCACCGCACGAGACGACACGGCTCGTTTGTCCGCCACGGCACCGCCGGAGCGAACGTGCCGACGAGCCGCGCGACACGCCGCGCCGGAGCCGGAGGAGCGAGCGGTCGCGTCCGGCGTCTCACCGTCTGGTCCGATCCGATCCGCGCCCTGTGGCCCGCCGTTCTCCCCCTCCGCGGACACGAGCGTCCCGCTACACCAGCCGGCAGGAGGAGCGGGGGGGCCTCGACGGCGAGACGTGAGCCGGGAGCGACGGCACCGTCCATGGTGGTGGTAAATCTGCCGGGGCGGCCCACACCGGATACAGCGGTTAATACGTACTACCGTTACAGCGCCTGCACTGCAGCGACCGGTGCAGTGCAGGACGCGCAGCTGGTACGACGGCACAGTGCTACACTGACGGCACTGCACCCGTTCCTGTCTGTCGGCTTTGCCTGCAGGCTACAAGGGAGACGACGCCGACTGCACATGACGCACGCTACCACTAGTCCCGGTCCACGCTCCCGTCTCACCGCCGGTGATGCTCACGGCATCGCAAATTCACAATCACAGTTCGGTTCAGTTTAGAGGAGTGCCATGAAACCCTTTCTCGAGGGTGTAAATTGGTGATTTTTAGGTGCATTTCCATAAATTTAAATATTTGTATGAATTCTTCAAATTAAGATTTTATTTTAGAGAAGTAGTACAAAATTTTAAACTAAACAGAATCAGAGATGCACTTAAGAATCACCAATTTACACTCCTACCTTTGTCTATGGATGCCTGGCGCCTGGCCTGATCCGCATCTCGAAATCCAAATCTGTTTCGGGTTCCGCTTGGGATTTTCCACTTGCGGTCCTGACGCCGCAGATTAAAACGACATCTGAGTTTCTTGGACCGGTATATATTTATTTAAAACCGGTCGATTTTCTTGTGCATGCCGTAATCGAACTCTCTCTCCAATGGAATAGCGCACATGTATGTACGTGGAATGAACCAAACTGATTTTTCCCTGTATACGAAAGTGAAATGGTTGATATGACGCCAATTTATTATCCACCGCAATTTTAGCGTAAGTACATCGTTCCAATCTGCCATCTTAATTTGTGAGGAAATGGAAACGCCCACGTCGCGCACCATCTTAAAGCGAAAAGTCCGCTGATTTTTTTAGATACGGTACTCTTTTTATCCGGTGACCCTTTTGTTTTCATCTGCATTGTATCAAAATAATCTAGGCCGGAATTACCTTCTTTTTTGGAACATATGGCTGGAATTTCATTGAGCCAAGGTGCCAGACTGCCAGGTGCCGTTCAGTTGCAGCACAAATATTCCTCAAAAAAAAAATGGCAGCACAAATATTCCTCAAAAGGAAAAATCGCAGCACAAATTTGTGGTCAAGTCATTGTGTTGCGTATATGCAAGTGTATAACTGACTTTCGCTCTTCTATTTAAGTTGTGCTAAGCATTTTGATCACCGTGCATTTCTGAATTCATGCTGGGAACGGGCATACTTATCCAAATGACTGACAGTTATTTTTTTTTCCTTTTTCAGACCCCAATTGACCAGCCATTCATCACCAATCGCCATATCCTTGCGAGACGAAAGCGTCCTTTCACTGCTAGTGAGCTGGGGGGGCGAGACGACGACCCAACAGCCGACCTGACCCCGGCTGTTGCCGTCCTCCGCCCCTGATGCTTATCTCCACAGGAGCATGCGCGAGCTGGCGTTATCTTTTGTTGGCCACCGGTTCTTGCTTTCGCCCGGCCTTTGCTTGTCCATGTCACTCCCACTTTGTTCCTGCACCTGCCAAATGCCAATGCACATGCCTCCTACTACCTGCTTGAAGTGATCCAAAAACCACTGGACCTGGAAACATGGGTGCAGATAGCAGGCGCAGGTAGTCCGTCATGTCTATCTTTGCAGTTGCTCATGTTGCTTGAACACACAGTCATGAGCCTGACGATGTGCAGCTCCATGAAAATATTATCGACGTGCTCCTGGGACCAGAATTAATCCAAGTTTGTGACAGCGACACCAGGTGATTTGAGATATACATGGACAGGCAAGAATTTGAGAACGAAGAACTGAAGAAGCTGACTGAAGCACGTCAATATGGCAGATCCAGTAGGAAGCACCCATATGGTCAGACAATCATTCCAAATTTCCAGTGCCTGCAGCAGGAATATCAAAGATGGTACAAAAGTTTGCTGCAGCATTTGATACAACTGCATAGGAGTAATTTTACAGACAACACAAACTGAACAGACTCGTCATCACTACCATTACTGGATAGGGAGGAAGCTGTGGCTGTAACAACAGCTTTTACCCAATCTGAACAATCTACCAGATGCCCAGATAACAAGTACATTGATCCAAAGGTACAACACTACAACTCTGGTTGGTACAAACACTGCTGATTAAATATCTACTGCTCTTCACTTCTAACATCCAGATGCACACTGCAGTGGAAACAAATCCTTAAGCTTAACAGTTGGTGAGGTTGATAGCTGAATCAGCTAGATGGTTACTGACAGGAACCACAAGTGATCTGCTTGAACCATGGGGTTGCGTTTTGCATGCAAGCCTCACGGAAGTATAGATCTGTGAGGTTTCAGCCATCGCACCATTTCCGTAATCACCGCAAGCCAACCTTTTGGTAACTGGGGGGATCAAGATTATGCCCAGTTGGTTGATCGTCTGAAGATGACGCTCTGTGAATGGGTTGTTCCACATTAATGTGTTCATAGCTGGGGCAACAAAGAGTGGTTTGCTGTAGTCCCATGCTCTCACAATGCATGTCAAGAGGTTGTCACATAGGCCACCAGCAATCTGTACAGAAAAAATCTAGCATCACTTCTTGTATGCAATGAAACCAATTTGCTATTCACACACACAAAAACAAGATACCTTAGCCAGGGTATTTGCTGATAATGGTGCAATCACCAAAATATCAGCCCATTTCCGCAACTCGATGTGTAAAACTTCATCTCCTATCTTCTTCCAGGTAGACCATTCATCATCATCAGTGTAAAGGGCAATGCCACTAGGTAGAGATGATCTATCAACAAAGTGCAAGGATGATTTGGTGGCCACAGCTCGGACATCCGCCCACTCAGAGAAACTACGACATAGGCTCTCAAATTTTATAGCAGCTACACTTCCTGAAGCAGCAAGAAGGACCCGAGGCTTACTAGGTTGTGGGTAGTCCAGCATCAAACTTTCTTGTACTGGCTCTGATGTAGCCATGAGCCTTCTTGAACTGCTCAACTACATAGGATTACAGTAAGTCGAATGATTTTTGTGCAGGTATAGAGAAACACGATTAACAATACAAGGTCTGGAATGAAATGAAAGAAAAACAGGGGGAAAATATCATTTCAAATAAGCAAAAAAAAAACCTTTGTGCATCACTCAATATGGCCCTGAATTTTATCTTTGCATCGCTAAGGGAATCATATGTTTGCATTAGAAACTCTTAACTCTGTTAGTGTTGCTATGGAGAACTAGTGTGTTCTAAATTTCAACAATAAGTGTTTTTCTTTATGATAGGCACAAATTTACAGTTTGACAAAAGTAGACAGTGTGATGGTTGTGCAGACGAGTCCAGTGAGGATTTATAATCTGATTGCTGCCACAAACTTGAAATGTGCACAGTACTGTCTTTATCAACGGCCAAAAGGTATACATAAATTAGGATTCCAGGGGTTCAAGCACCACAACCGTATTACTTCCACTATCCTGTGCTATGACTACTCGCAGCATACATCCAGTGCTTCATCTTCTGGAACTTTGGACACAACTTAAGCCTAGAGAAACAAGGGTAGTTGTGGACCTGTACTGCACTAATCTGTTAATAGTAAATTAGTGCAATCAGGGGCGGACCCGGTATAGGACATGGTTGTACACATGTTCTCCCAATAATTTTTGCAAAAGAATCGAAGTTAGTAGGTAAAATCCATGGTCAGATCCGGATACAGATAGCACACGTTAGGGGATTTGGGCATTCGATTTCGCCCAGAAGGAAAGGAAGGGAAGGGAATGGGGGGACATACCTTGTCGGTTCGGCGAAGCGCCCGACGAGGCGCCGCTCCCCTGTCGTCGTCGGCGCTTGGAAAGAAGGGGGCCGAGCGAGCGGAGAGAGAGAGAGAGAGAGAGAGAGAGAGAGAGAGAGAGAGGGGGCGAGAGAGAGAAGGCGGCGGCCGAGCGAGCGCCGCATGTCGGGAGGCCTAGGAAAAGCCCACAGACGCAGCGGGAGGCAGGGGCAGGTGTGCTTCTATGTTTTTCATTTTGCTCGTTACTTTTATTAAAAAAACTTGTAACTAGCATATCTAAAATACTAAACTAATATAGTCAACATTCTAAAATATAAGATTGAGCATCTATTAAATCTTGATGCAAACTTTTAGATAAAATAATTTAACAACTTATGTAAATATTGAAGCATTATATCAAAAATATTGAACATCTATACTCGAAATATTAAAATAGTACAACACGAATATTGATTTTTTTCCATAAATGAAAAATAAATAAAAGTAAACATGTTGGATATTATTTTTTATATTTATTCTCGATGAGAAAATGTCGAGAACGGAATCCAAAATACATTCACGGTTTGAAAGAAATAATATGTTTCAAGATCAAAAAAATTAATCTAAACCACTTGCTGCCTAGCCAATTTCATCGTGACACTTGTAATATTGAAGTATTCCACCTCCTTTTCCACCCGTATAAACTCATGCGTTTATTTTGACCTAGCACGAATCTTAAAGTGGAAGTTTTATAATAAACTATCTTTCGGAAGATGCATTGATTTTCTGGCGGAAGAGCCGTCCGTTTTTTCTTTCATGTGAAAGGCCAGGCCAGCACAACAAAGAAGGAGCAAAAGGCCCGTCTTCTTTACCCTGCATGTATGCAACGAAGTAGACACGTCTCATCAGGCATTCAAGCACAGTGAGAGGACTGCTTCAGATAGCCACCAGAATTGCGCAGGCGTGTGCAGCCTGATCACAAGAACGACCGGAGAAAGAAAGTTCGAAATGAACATCACTCTCATGTGCTAAGCTCCTTGATTTCGCCAATAATAACTAGCTTTAGCCTTCATCAGTGCCTCGTCAGCTGTCTTACGTTAGTAGTACAAGACTACAAGAGGGAAACTGTTCATCAAAAGGAAGAGGAAAGGTATAGACACAACACATCAGATGCCCGAAAAATGAAGAAAATTAGCTAAACGTGTTTATGTACATGGGGTACGATCGCACACAGTCAACATGCATGGCCTCATCAAACCTGCAACACGTACATATTCGTCCACATATAAGTAAGCAAGTAGTAAAACGCTAGTAACTAATCAAGCCGGCCGGCGTGCAGGATCGCCAGGTCCATCCATCGGAGTTCACCATCAGAAGCCGACGGTGGCCATGGGCCCGAAGGAGGCGGCGTGGGCGCAGTCGACGCCGGCGGGCGCGTGCAGCGCGCCGACGAGCGCGGTGCCCTCGACGAGCTCGCGCAGGGCCTGCTGGTAGCTGGCCCTCAGCCGCCGCAGCGCGCGCCGGTACACCGCCGCGAGCCACGGCCACCTCAGCCGCAGCCGCAGCGCGCCGAAGAGCCTCCGCTTCCTCCCCCCGCCGTCGCTTCCGCCGCCACCGAGCCTCACCACCGCCATCCTCTTCCTCCGGCCGCCGCCGCCGCTCGCCTGCTGCGCCGCCCTTCGCCGCGACGACGACGCCAGGCGGAACTGCATGGCCGGCCGATCTGATCACCCCGGTCGCTGCCTCGATCCTGCTAGCTACAATGCCGTTGCAAGAAGCTACGTGCGAGGTGCTTTCGGCGTCTAAGCTATAGCTTTGCTTTGCTTGCAGGTGTGTGTTCTAGTTATAGTAGTACTCCATGACCTCCTGTCCTGCAGGTGAGTGTGAACTCAGTTCAATACTTCAATTATACAAAAAGAAATGTGAGCTCTCTGATTTATATATGGACATATGGTTAGTTTACGACGATTATATATAAAATTCTGTTTAATTTTCCAAGAGGAGTCGTTTCTTTCTCTGGAAGGGCAGCGTCCAATGGAGTGCTAAAGGGTCGCAAAAGATTGCTCCTACCATGGGTGGGTGCAGGTATTGTATGACGAGCATGAGACGGTTTCATCATCCGTCTAAAACAAAGGGCGAGGTGGCCGGTTTCATTCGTCAAGTCAATGTAGGAGACGTCATATATGTGTGTGCCTGATTGATCGGAACAGGCTGGGTTGGACGAATGACGACGACATCTTCCAAGCAAGATAAGCTCTTCTCTTATTGTTTCCAAGATAAACTCGAAACATAATTAATGCACGACAAGAGGCTAACACATAATCGCCTTATTTAAGTGACCCCAATCCTCATCACCATTTGTCAGTCGGAACATATAATAGTCTGAAGAGTTTTTCGTTCTCTCTTCATTGATCTGATGCTCTGTCAATGCGTTAATTATGCACAAGATGATGAAGTTTGGTCATTGGCTCCGAAAAAGAAAGTCCGGTCAACGGCCTGCTGGAGCTTGCCATCAGCCAGATATGCGAAGAGTCGGAAAAGTCAGCAGGAAGTAGGAACCCATATGGATCAGAAAAACGTTGGAGCTGATGCGTGGACAGACAGTGTGAGCTGTACAAGTGTCGTAGGTCAAGGCTAGTTCAGGGCTTAAAGTGTTTGCAAGTAGGTTAGTTTTGGATTCTGTATTGATACTTCACGTGATCAATTTACGGCCCCCTTTGGTGGAACTTCAACTGCCAGCTCCACCACTGAAGCATAGAGGAGCCGGAGCCGGTGGGGCCATAATTTATGGCTCTACCGGCTCCCTACGGTCTTATGAGGGAAGAAGGAGGAGAAAGAAAAACAGCTTCAGCATGCTGCAGTTTTGAAGCCGATTTGCATGCACTCCGTTTGGTACAGCTCCATCTGGAAAGCCGTTTATAGAGCTGTTGTTGGAGCTCTGCCAAAGAGCCCATGTTAGCCTCCACCCATAGTCACTTCAATTCTGCTGTATTGATACTCCCAACAATTTTTAGTAAGTTAGTTTTGCTACAAAATCCATCAGCTGCTTATCCCTTAAAAAATTTACATGTTACGATGCTCATGGAAAGCTGTGTTTATTTTGGAGAACAAAATATAGATGCACGTGATCTTTTTACCGTGCCTGCTTTATTCCACCTCTGATTATGAATGATTTAAAATTACAAAATTTGAATAAATAGTGCTAGTTGTAGCTTTGTTGTGATTTTTTTGTCATCTGATTTAACAAAATATGATGTATCTCATCTCCTTTTCTATTCTGAATTAGCAATTATCTATCATTATAAATCTGGTCTAGCAAATACTTTATCATTGATTTACATGAGGTAATTAAACATACTAATTTGCAGCACATACTAAGTAACTTATCATTAACTTACATGATACAGGAAGTAACTTGTCCCTGATTTGAAATATATAAGGAGTAACTAAACATTAATTTAAAGTAACTTGTCCCTAATTTGAAACTCAACAAGAAGTAACTTATGTATGGATTATTTGAGATATAAAGTAGCTTCTCTCTGATTTGAAACACAAAGGAAGTACCTTATCAATCAATTATATAAGATTGAAAGTAACTATGAGCCTATTTTGAAACATAACAGAGTAAGTAACTTGTGACTATTTTTCACACTACATGAAGTATCTCTTCACCAACTTACATAACATAGGAAGTAACTTATGATTAGTATACATGATACCTGAAGTAACTTTCCTTTTTGCGTTACAGAACTGTAACAATGCCTCCTAATTTAATTTGTATGCTTTTTTGCTGCATGGTTAATGGTACACCTCAAATATACGATAGGAGTGCTTAGTATTTGGGACTCTTGATGAACTATAAAAATGGGTTTCTAACTATGGCTCCTTTTGTTTTCTATCAGGTAGAGATTTAAAAACTGAGGCCCAGGAGACGTCACTTGCATGTCCAATCAATCAGTACTCATCAGATTGTGTTTGGAGGGGAAAAAAACTCATGCACCTAGTTAGTGTATTATAAGATGTGCTTGTAGGATATGAAATACTCATCCTCTAATCTGCATCACAAGTGTTGTGGCGTGAGACTAAATCTGTATGAATATGTAAAGATTAAAGAAGGTGTTTGTGCTGGCTGTGAAAGAATCACGTAACTGGATCTCTTTGCCCCTCAACGCTTGATGATTGGATCTTTTCTTTTTATTTTTTATCTGCTTTTATTCTTGATTCTCGCCTGGATGCGACGTCGGCGACTGCAAGCATGTAAACGATCCCCGTGCTGCCGCGGCGCGCGCGCGTGCGTTTGGTGTGTGTAGGGGGATCTTCATGCTGCAGTAACGGTCACATCTAGAGGTGGTAACAGATGATGACACTAGTATTTTCTTCACAATCCAAATTAATTTTTTTATATTTTCAGTTTAAAATTATATAAGATTAGAGCCTAACCATCGGGCTCTTAAATTATCTAGGCTAAAATATTATCTAGATTAAAATTTAAAACCCTTTGACCATCACATCTAAGGTAATCTCTGGGCTCCAAAAACACGTACGCCTATGATTTTTGGCGTGCTTTTTTTCCGCGCAGGCAGCGGACGCTGTACATTTTTTATCTGACTATTTTATTTTTTGTGCGGATGGGTGGATGTGAGAGGGATATTGTGTTGAATATGTTCCAAATTTAGTCCACATCATTATTGGCCGACTTCTGACGAAGCGAAGCGGAGGTAGAAGTGGCCCACATAGGCCGCGCCTCTGAGGTTTGGGGGGTGCGGGGGGCTGCCCCCCCGCGGTACGGTACGGTACATATACCCTGTGTTAGGGTTTCCACTTTGATTAAGCCGCCATACGGCGTTGTAACCCGACTCTTGAAATTAGTGAGAAGTGTTTGCTAGCTGGCGCCCGCGGTTTTTACTTTCCGCATTGGGAGGGTTTTCCACGTTAAATCTTGTGTCTCGCTGTGGTTTAATTTTGCGTTCTTCCTCATTTGATCGTCGTCGTTCACAGCATATTGCGTGTACAGTCGGGATATTTCGCTGGCGTATCAATTAACGCGCCTAGATGATTCTATTTCGGGGTAAAGGAAAGTGTGAGGGCTCTTCACTTAGCGTTAAATAGAGAGGCCTCTCCACGTAGTAGCCTCCCTCCACTAATTATGCAGCCTGTATTGAATATTATAGTTTTGTCAGGAAGAATTTTTCTTAGCCCTGATGAATTCCTTGTAAATACCATTCTTGACATGGATAACGTACCTGTTTGTGCCGTTGAGCGATGCGCGGGGTTCCAACCGGCGGATCCGTTTGCAACTCCTCTGAAAATATTACCCCCCCCCCCCCTAAAAATGACAACCAATTACCTCATGTGCATTTAGTTCGAACATTTTGGAAAGGGGATGGGCAGAACAGAACTATATATATGCTCTGACGAGGTCATATGATCTTATCCATTCAAAATGTAAAATCATGCTCTGCCAAACACTCGATCGACAACAAATCATATCTGTTATCAGCAAACTCAACTTATCTCAACGGATAACAAAATTTATCGAATTTCTAAACTGCACTTGAACAAGCACATCACACTGATATAAGCAATTTCGCATGTACCTTGTGCTTCCTAATTCCTAAATGACAAAAGAAATGTTGAAATATAAGGGAGCGTGGAATCTGCGGGCTACTGGGTCCACGGCCCGTAATATTGAAGCCCATACTGTGCACATTGCAGCCCATACGCACAACCACCAATCAAGCCCAAATAACAACACGCTAACACGGCGGCCCGGGGTAGTCGCAACTCAATCCAGCCCAGCGACCAACGACGACTCCCTTCCCACCCACGGGCCGTTTCACTCCCTCGTCGAGCCGGCCCATTGATGCGTTTCAACACTTAGTATTTATTTATTTATTTGTCTATTGCAGTTGCAGATCATCAAACTTATCTGCTTTCGCAGGGTGGTACATACACTCCGTTCAACTTTACAAAGAAACAAATCATCAAATTTTGTTGAAAATTTGTAGGGGAGTACCCAGCGATGAATTGGAATCTCGAATTCGTCTCCAGTTTATACCAAAACCATAATGTCTGAAGTTGTCCAGCCATTTGTAGCACCACTCAGCTCACCCCCAACATGTCTCCATCACCTAATTCTATTTAAGCAGAGCCTAGGCCACGGTAACCCATCATTAGCTCCCAATCATTTGCTCTCCTCCCATCGCCGTTCCCGTTAGCTGCCTGCTCACAGCTTACAGGAGCTCACTTCGTCCCCTGCCGCGCAGACATGGCGGCGGACCTCCCGGAGGTGGCAATGGCGGCCCTGTACATCGCCCTCGGCTGCCGCGAGGTCCTGAGGCCGGTCCTCGACTTCCTGGACAGGGCCGCCGCGCGCGGGCCCGTCCTGGACATGGCGGTTGCCGCGGTCCTCCTGACTCTCCCCACGGCCTACCTCTTCGTCGCCGGCGTCATCCTCCCCGTCGCGCTCCACGCCACCCTGCCGCCGGCCGCGCCCGTCTCCCGAGCCGTGTTCTGGCAGTCCCTCGTACTGGGATTTGTGCTGCTGCTTCTCTTCGTTGCCGTGCCCCTCGTCGCCTTTCTGTTCCTCACCGCCGGCAGCGCGTAGCTGGCTAGGCGGGGAATGCTTGTTCCTGAGTGATTGGGTGAGGACGTAGGCCAGCGGTGGTAACTTCTCACAATTCAAGTTAACTCTTATATATGTTTTTAGTTTAAAATTATATAAGATTAGATTATGACCCTTTTAGATTGGACTTTTAGATTATCTAGACTAAAATTTAAAACCTTCTAGCACGTATAGATATAGCTTACAATAAGCTAAATCGATCCCCTAAAATAAACATAAAAAAGGCAAAAGATACTAGCTTTAATGTTCTACTATGAGAAAATAAAGTGTCATGGCCTAGTTTTACAATGGCTGTGGCACCTGATGCAAAGATTCTGCGGTGTGAATGTGCGACACGTACTGCAAGTGAGTCCATCGGCCGGCATAGTATTGGAGGAGATATTCTCCGGCTGTCACAAGGCACAAGCCGACATGTTGACTGGCCACCACTTCCACGGTTTCAAGTTACCAGTTTCTTTCTGAAGTACAAGCTTCCCTACTTAGCCTGGCCGCGGTAGGAACAAAAGCGCAACGGCCTATAAATGAGGCCATGACTGGTGGATGCTAGAAGGTGATCTTGTAAGCTGAGTGTAAATTTGTGATGAAGAAGTTAATGCAATGTAAATCTTTCTGTTATGAGCTACCTTTCAGTCCTAAACCATGTGCTGCTTTCAAATGGTTTTCCAAAAACTTGAGAGAGACCTCAAGTTACTGCTAGAGATGTTGACGGTGTGTTTTTACCTTTATTGTATATTTGTTGCTAAAGACGTTTGACGTTAATGTTACACCATTGTAATGCTAATAGGACGTACGTAACCTAGCTACCCCCCTGCAAGTGAACTATATATTAACAACAATATGTATCTAACTTTTACCTTTTTTACCATCCTTTTGGGGTATTTCGTGGGGGTGAGAGGGAGTGAATTTATAGTTTTGATACCTCTACAGTTTTTTTTACCACCTTTACCAAGTGAGGTTATAATTTTGGTATCTTAAGTTCCTTACTACCTTGTTACCAAGGACCACGAAAGCTCCAGTATAGCTCGTATGTAAACTGGGCGGTCTGCCTTAGAGAATTAACATCAACCTTCATCTCCGTTGCTAAGAGATGTTAACAATAGTAAGCTCATAGTGTCACGGTAATCTTGTCCATTTTTTGTTAGAGATGTTGATATGTGTTTAACTGCTATGCTATTGTAGTAGTACATATAAATGTAATATACTCCCTCTACAAGCGAGCTAATTAGCTGCATGCAATATGTACACAAGTCTATATACATTTTGCCCTTTTTTTACCATCCTTTTGGGGTATCATCGAGGGATGAGAGGGGAGCATGCGCGCTGCTTCAACCCTAACGAGTATGCTTATGGTTATGCCGTTATGAGTGGAATGGACTAGATCCTTTCCATTCCATTTGTCCTTTTTTAAAAAATATATGGGGAGGGGGGGGGGGGGGGGGGGGGGATGGTTCACCGCCGGTGGGTAGTTAGGTATTGTGGACTGGTGGTTCTTTTTGGTCTTAGTGGATTCGTACCTTTCTTATCAAAAGTAATCCGAAAGAGTTTATAAGAGGGCCGACCTGTTTGTAGTTCCCTTTTTGCATATTCTAAAGGAACAGAACGGTAGAATATTTAGTGGAAAGCAAAGATTGGTGCACAAGCTGTTGGAAAGAATGAGACAGGACGGTTTAATGTGGTATAGAGCAGGAGCTGCCTGCTTGAGAAGCTCTGAAGCTGACTCCATGTCCCTTGTTTTCAAATCATTAAACTTGACAAGCACCAAACTCTCTTTGAATGCAAAGCTTTTGTGCGTTGGCGTAGACAAGGTCTACCACCTATGAACGCCCAAAACTTAAGTGGGTGTAAGCCCAAATTCAATCCTATAGCATGGCATCGTATAAGATATCAAGTGGTGGTCTTGTATCTTTGGCCGATAAATTGGATTCACATTACCATAGGGGCCTTCCCTTACACAAAATGGTCAGGAGGAACTAATAAGCAAAGAAAATCACAAAATGGTCCCTTACACAATGCAGCCTCTATGTGGATATAATGCAAGCAGGGTGCCAATATATGTGCTGTAAGCCTGTATGGATCTCAAAACAATTGCTACAAATCCGATACTTCACCACTTAATCCGCCATTTCAGCAATAATTAAGCCTTGAAATTGCATATAGAACTTGGTAAAAATAAGTAATCATGCCACATTGGCATCCCACACCGACCAGAGAATCCTCCAAAAAGAAATTGGTATAAATAAGTAGTTTTTTTAGTTAGTAAAAGCAAAAAAAAAGCACAGGTGTTTCAGCCTTGTCTCGCACTCCTGCTAGGATCACTTTGTTTTGGACCTTAGCCCCCCATCTCATATGCCTTTTTATACAGGTGGCTTTATTTTGCATTCTTTTGTTTGCGCATATGGCAATGAAACTTCTTCCCACTCGGTGGACTAAGAAGTACATGATAAAAAGGTGCGGTCCCGTATCAGGGGGGCCAGAAAATGCATCGATCGGCCATTGCTTGACCTATTCGTTTAACTTGACCATTGGTTAAAGACCAGCATCTTTCTAAGCAGATCTATCATCACATCGTTCTCATTGAGTCATTGGGAGTGCTCACGTGTTTTTTCTAGTGTGGTGGAGCCGTGGAGCCAAGGAGGAGCTGCGTAGATGAGTGACCTTTTGTCCCCACGAAATCACATGCTAGCACGCTTGAGAAGTTCTATTCTATGATGTGCATGGGCGTCCGTCCCCTGTCTCTGTCTCTCTCTCCTGGGGACACGAAGATCCATCAAGTGTCAAGTCCAGCAGCAGCACATACATGGATCACACCAATGCCTTACTGCCATTTGTCACCTGTCGCTATTACAGGGACAGTTACATATAACAACAAAACAAAGAAGAATATACGAGATAAAAAGCACCGCCTCGGCTAAGGAACGGTAGCGAAGGAGGGAGGGGAGAAAAGGAGAGAAGAAGTGAGTGCGGAATGGAGGTGGAAAGGAACTCTCGGAGAGTTTGGAAGGCACATGCGCCCGGGAGATGCAAGAAAAGCTCAACCGACCATCAAATTTGAAGATACACACCTGCAGGTATTATTATAGCATTATCATGACACTGGTGTAGGTGAAGAGAAGCTTGGTGAAACTGTAGATAAAAATATCTCCATGTGAGGCTCTTGGTGATCATTTAGTCTTACATCAGGCAAACTGAAAGGGAACCGCAGAGCTAAAAGAAAATGAGAGAGCGAAGTCCTTAATAATTTAGATGTCTAATTTGGTGAAATGGTTGCATTGTTAATAGTCGCATTAAATCTTGACAATATTGTATCGTGTCCACAAAACAATTAAAAAGAACAAAATCGAATAGGTGAAAAAAGTAAGGCAAAACCAAAAATATGTCATAAGTACATTGCACGGAAGTGAGAAGGAAAAGAAGCTCAACTTACTTCAATGGAAAATTCCATGGGGAAGTACATAAAAGCTTAGTTTTCCTTGTCAGTTTGCTCTGCTAAGAAAGTTACAAGAGTGGCAAGAAACAGTTAGCACGGTGGGAAGTGACAGTTCAAAACATTAGTTTCTTATATACTAGTGCATCAACCTGACCCTCATACATGGCTCGTTAGTATTTGAAATTCATAAAAAAGCTATAAGGCTAGGGCCCATAGCTGACAATCAAAATTTCTTAACCCTCCCCCCTCTCATTTGTTAAATATTCTAACATCATACTCATACCTATGCGTCCTTTATCCGGTTCTAATTAACTTTAGTTAGCAATTAATATGTATACTTTTTTAATCATATTCATAGTTTTTCCACGTTGTATTGCACCTAGATTTAAGGGTTACTTTTAGTAATGAAAAATGCATTAGTAAATTATTTTAAGGGTTACTTTTTCATTCACATTCAAATTTTATGGTTTATTTTAAATTATTTTTTATAATAGCATAATTTGGTAATCTATATGAATATTAGGCGGCCATTTTAGGTAGTTTTCAGAGGTGGGTAATTTAAATATGGATTTAGTAAACTATTTTCATAATGGAAAATGCGGGTAGTTTTTTAGAAAATATAATTGATCTAATGGCTATTATTATCAATGATTATTATAGTCTACCAGGTTAATGGTTGGATGTTTCTGATTTCTTTGTGAAATTTTTTAGTATTCCTCTTTTTTTAGCAAATCTCATGAGGATTGCCACCCTCCAATTTCTATTATAGTAAGATAAATAAGAACTACAATAAATTTGGTATGATGGCAAAGTTGCACCATACTACCCACCATGGTCTAAATCTTTATGCAAACAATTTTGTTAGAAAAGATAATATATGTATCTTTCTAGTCAATGCAGAGCAAGGTCAGAAATTACCTCCATTATCTAAAGTCTGACAAAAGTGAAGCAAAATGTGTAAAAAAAGAAAAAAAAACATGTGCACATGAAGACACAGTGATAACTGAACGTAGGCGCTCTACAAAGCAGATGTACTACAGTAGCTGCTGTTAGCCTTGGGGCGGTCAACTTGTATTGCGATATCCGCCACCTCGTGGAAAATCCGCTATTTAGCTTATTTTTCAATGTCAAATGAACCTCTTCTGTAGATACTATGGGTCTGTTTGGATCCGGATGACTAAAACTTTAGTCCTATCACATTAGATTAGGCTTAATAGATTCGTTTCGTGAATTAGCATTCATCGTGAATTAGCATTCATCTGTGCAATTAGTTTTATAATTAGTCTATATTTAATACTTCTAATTAGTATCCAAACATGCGATGTGACAGTATGTGACAGTAACTAAAGTTTAGAGCTTCCTAATACTATAATCTACCTCCTCCGTCCCTAATTACAATAGCGCGTCCGGTAATAACTGTCGTCGCCTACCCTTGCCTACCAGCGCGTGGCTGCACCGCACCATGCACCTGCCTTATCCCATCCTCTCCCCTCACATCCTCACACAACCACATGCACCCAAAACACTATCTGCATGTTTAAATGTGAAACAGTGGATGTGAGTACTGATTTGTTTAATATAAAAAATTTGATTGTAAATACAATATTAATGGCATGTCCATCCAAATATATCAGTGATAAATTATTGCTACCTAGGCGATCATTTCCGCCAGCTGTCGTCAACCGCGTTGTCGCCGGCCGCCGGCGCGCGTAGCTGCGGCCTGAGGGCGGCCGAAGCACATGCCCCACTACGTACTCTGGGCTCTGGCCTGTCGCTGGTTAGATTAGAAATAAGAAATTACTCGCGTGCAGAGTTCGAAGAATCGATGCGACGACTTGCAGATGGGTTGGTCACAGTGGTTAGCTTGAAGGGTCACCCGGTTGATGTTCGCCTGTTCTAGACTTCTAGTACCCACTTTCGAGTAGAACCTCTTGGCAAAGTTTTATATTTTTATCGAATATCGCTTGCTCTCTCTCTCTTTTAATTTTTTTTTCTCTCGTTGGCACAAACACAGCTCGCCGGGCTCTCTCTCTCTCTCTGTTAGTCCCTCTCCGGTGCAGCCAGTTGCCCACGGAGCTCCACGCGGGCCGTCCCCAGCGCACGTGGCCGGAAACCCGTTGTGTTTCAGCCCGAAGAGCGAAGATAAAGCCAGTAATTCCAGCCCAATAACCAAAGCCCGCTCATCAAAGGGCAGGGCCGAATATCAATCATCGAAGCCTGCCTCGAGTCATCTCCTATAACAGTTTCTCATATTACAGAAGATATATGAAGCATGAGGGTCTCTCAAACTCCAAATTCTATACGGTAGTAACTAAAACGATAGCAAGGTTTAATAGAAGATTACCTCTTTCAGCTATATCATAGGATCAATGCAGAGAGCAGACCAGCAGTCGAATGTGAGTAGCACGGGAGATAAATAGATATAGTTACTCATACAAAAGAAATGATCTTCTGATCATGTGTTCGCAACGATGCATTGTTGTATAACCTCATAGTGTACCACGTGGGATAGAACCCATTTCGATACATTGCATCCATCCACCTCTCAGCTTCATTTCTGTCACCATTTTAGTACAAAATTTTAGTGGACTCCTTTTTTTAAAAAAATAAAAATAAATCGTGTGTGCGCTTTAGAGATTTTAGATGCCGAATTTTAAACAGCAGGTGAGGGCCCACTTAGAGCCCCTAGTTCCAAACATTACACAACGAGTTCCTCAACAACTCAAACGGCCATGGCAAACAATTTTATTGAAAATATTATGGTCTGAGCACGAGCTAGAAATTTAAATACCGAGCTTTTTTGCAAACATGTCGGCCAACATATTGTGCTTACTATCGAAATTTGCACTAACTAACCCCTTCATAAACTAAATCACCCGTGACAATATTTGTCAGTTTAATAATTATTTTTTGCGTGTGAACGTGAGTTAGAAATTCTAGATACGGAATTTCTATACAAGCACGTGGGCCTACCCAGTGCGCATAGTGCCAGGATTTCCACACGCGAGCTTCTCATCAACAAATTAAATTACCACGAAAAAGTTGAAAAAAATGCCAGAGTTTTATAGTGTGAACGTAAGTTAGAAAATTTAGAATACCAAAATTTTTATTTGTTTCTCATGGTTATGGATGAAAATTTAGAGCAAGTGGGATTTTAGTTTTACCCTTCCCGTACCTATGGGGAGATGTACAAGATGGATGCATGGAAGAGCCGGAAAAGCTGGGACGGAATGCGCGCGAGAAGACGACATAGCACGGCAGGACCGGTGGTGCCTGCGACCAGGGAGGTCAAGGTCACCTCAATAAACAATATCCATCGGCCTAACCTAAGCGACGGCGCCTAAGGAGAGCCATCCAACTGCGATTAGGTCGGGCAACCGAAGCGAGCAAGCGACGAAATGGTGGAAGGAGGAGGTACGTTGGTTTACAACTATAGAGGTTAAATCAACCTCGCAAGATCCTTTTACGAATAAATTTACCCCGGCCATTCAGCCTTGGTAAGGAATGGAAAGACCCGTGGACCATGTTCTTGGGTTGACCAGCTATGGTTCTTCTTTTCGCGGGATATGTGATCTCGCACAGATTTGATGGATATATAAAAGTAAAACTATAAAACCGTCGATGCTTCCTGTTGCGCTGAGACGAACATAAAGGACGATCTCGCCGTCCGTACTCATCGCGGACGCTGTTCCTGCTGACTCTCCAGTATCACAAGCTCGCCACCGCCGGCGAGGAGGAGCCGGAACGGAACGGAACGGCGCGACAGGAGTCGCTGCAGGCTTCGGTTGGGTTCTCCCTTGGTCTTCGTGGCGCCAATTCGGCAATTCCCTATCGCGGATCAGGGCGGCTGCTAGCTGCTTGCACTTGTCCCTCCTCCATGTCCAGCTGCCCTCCACTCTCTTCCTCTCTCCACCCGGAACAAGTCGACACGCGGCAACTGTATCCCGGGCATACGTGGCTGGCATAACCTAGTACTGTGGCAAGTGTGCCCTGAGCTGGCGACCCTGAGGCGTGAGTGCTGAGCAGGAGCAATGGCCGGCACATCCTTTTCTCTTTTGATGAAAGCCCCGACCAATGAGGTAGAGCACAAGAATCGCGAGGCCGATTTAAACCGACCATTCAATCCGGGCCGTCCACTGTCTTATAAAGATCCCCTGTCCAGGCTCTACCGGCCAAGGGAAAAGGCCGATCGCGAAACTGATCGCCTTCCCGTCGTCAATCCAGAGCGCGACGCCAGGCCATCACTCCCCTGCTCGCCTGCTCCGCTAGTGCCATGGCTTCCCTGACCACACTCACCGTTTTGTTTGGCTTCTACGTCGTATTCTGCTGCCTCGACCTCCTCGGCGAAGCGGCCGCCAAGACCCGGGCCGCGGAGAGCGCCGGCCTCCCGCGCCTCGCCGCGGCCGCTCTCGCCCCGGCCGTTCTGGCCACCCTCGCGCTCACGCCGCTGCTCCTGTATGCGCACGTCCGGGCGCTCGGCCACGCTGCCAGCGCGGGCGGCGCCGGTGCCGGGGGGCGTTTCGTGGCGCGCCTGCTTGCCAGGGCGACCCTTCTGGTGGCGGCGCTCGCCCTCCTCTGTGGCGCCGCGGTGCGGCTCGGCGGCGCCGGTGGGGTTCCCGGCCTCGGCGGCGCGGATGACGTCGGGTGGCAGAACGAGAAGTAAAAATTGTATGGGCTGATGGCTTACGATATGACTGAAATAGAAACAGTAGTCATGGCCAAATACTGCACAAGCATGAATGGATTCCTCCTGATTTTTGTCTCCTCACGTAGCTAGGCTACGCCTACTCTCTTTTCGCCTTTGTTTGGTGAAAGCTTCTTTTCGCTTTTCAACACTTATTTTTCTACTTCAAGTTTTCTGTCTGCTACCAGTACCAGAATCAATGTCATATTTCTCCCCACTTTTTCCTGGTCAATAGCACAAAGCCTTTTGCGTGGTGGTGACTTTTGACCCGTGTGCTGTTACTGTACATAAGTAGTTCTTATCTCCGTTTCATATCAAACTTGCTTTCCTAGTTTTTTTTCCGAGGAGAAGAGAGTTTTGTTACTCAAAACAACGGTTACACTTTTGAGCAATAATATGCTCGACACACACCGGCACTGCAAAACGCCACACGGCCGAATGCCGTGTCTGTTTGGCCAATTGTGGAACCTGCTTTCCTAGTTCTTTTACAGGAACAGATAGGTGATTTGGACTGAACTATATCTTCCCATAAATCAAAGCACATACATGATTTTTTTCCCTTTTTTGTCTCGATTGTTTTTATTTTTCTTCTCTCTTTTAAGTAGTATACTAGGTAGTAGTACTTAAATCAATCTCATACTACTTGGTAGTGGTACTTCAATCAATCTCTTATGGGACACATGCACGATGATTAATCTCTCCGAGCGAATTCTGGATACTCTGGAAATTTTTGCTAACCAGCACACACAGCAGATTGAGGATCCATTATGTGGGGTAGATTAAAGAATACGGTGAGTGTTGCATGATGACATTTTTCCTTTCGAACACCGACATGTGACGGCAGGGCTTGTCCGTTCCACACACCACATAGCCGCTGCACGTGCTGCAGCCGTTTTCAGCTGCCAGGCAAGGCAAAGCACAACCGCACCAGCACCAGACCGTTCTCAATCACAGCACCACGATTAACAACGCGAAACCGATGTCCTCGACGCTTTGTGCTGCCGTTCTCGTTGAGTGTAACAAATGGTTCATTTTTTTTCCAAATCAAATAAGAAAAAATAAAAGGGATTATAGCAAGGGGGTTGACGTCACGCTGATGCTGCGATGCACGCGGTCAGGGAAATCAACCTGTCCGTCAAGCGAGGGCTCCGCGGATGCCGCGAGCGAGCGCCGCCGCTGCCGTCGTGGGCGCTTGCCGCCGGGAGGGAGCCGCCGATCCAATTTTTGCGTTTTTCGTTGGAGACGAGGAGTCAGCTCGCTCGCCCGATTGGATTGAACCGGGTGAGGGTGGATAGTTTAGTCAATTCCAAGGGCTTGCTATTAAAATTGAATATAATAATATGTTCAGCAAATTACCATAGATTTATAGTGTGTACCGGCAAAGATATCATTTTTTGATGGTTTATGGTAAAAGCTAACTTTTTATAGTGTTGACGGGCAAATTTTACCTTTAGTTTGTTCTCGTTGAATGGTTCATGTGGCTTTTGGAATTTGGCGAATCAGCTGCTTCCAGATCGGCTTGGTTAGCACGGAAAATCAATATGGCTGTACTAGATTGTGCTGCTAAAAATCAAAGTGGGGACACATATAGTTCCGAATCTGAAGATAAGACCAGTAGGAAGTGTCATCACACGGTTAAAAACTGGAAATTTGATAACTGTGCCGGAGGAATGTCATGGTGATCCTCTTTTATTCTATGAAACTTCACTCCTCTCTCTTTATAAATGGTTCTGTCATATCAGCAAATATGCTGATATAATTTGCTGATATAGTATAAAATTTAATGCTCATAGCGCTTGTACAACACTGCTATTGAGATTGGACTAGCAGCTTTGACGGCCGAATATCGTCGAGAGGGTGAAGGGGTGTAGACTGCTGGTCGAGCGGTAAGCAGCGAGGGACCAAGGCATAAGAGGAAAAGCTTACCGGTTAGAGCAGCGTCTGTTGGTAACATGCGTATCAAGTATGCCGTACCCTTTTTCAGACGTTGCTTATGAAATCCCTTTTAGGTTTGCAGGCAAAGCGAGCTGAATGGTGATGCTGAAAGCAGTGCCATATCTGAAGATTACGGAATGGAGTAAATATCATCCATGGAACAGCATGTCAGCATCGACAGCAGGTCACACAGAGGGCAGAGCGCGTAGCATCGACCATGGCAAACAAGGAAAGCATCATTCGTTTTGGCAACTTACTAGTATCAAGTATGAGGAGAAAGGAAATCAAGTAGGAAACATGCATTTTTCTTCAAAAAGTAGGAAACAGGCATGCAATTCGTTATTTGTCAAGTTTCAGGCAAGGTGAACATCAAAGTTACTACTCCTATACTAGTGGAGTGCAGTCGTAGGCAGCTACAGAGCCGAGTCCTGCATCAGCTACGATCGCTAGCTCTTTGTTCCCAGCTTCGATGGCTGTGCCCTCCCGTCAGGAGATAGATGCTGCTCGTGGGAGGGAAGCAGTTTCCAAACCGCGTGCGGCCCACCACTAAGCAGCCATCCATCCATCACTACTCCTGCTGGCACCAAAAGGCCTCGCACCGTCGCACGCACATCCCCGTGGCCGTCAGGATTGACAGTTGATGCTGGTGACGTTTTGATCGGTGAACTTGTTGGTGGTTAGCCCGGTGGGATTGGCTTGGTCGCTTGGAAGCATCTGGACGGGACTGATTTTTAAATTGGCCGTCGTTGGTTGGACAAAGGCAAAGGCTCTAGCGGTTTGGACTTACTTGCCTTCGCTTAGCCTAAACAATAGAATACTACTCTTCGGACAATAGAAAATATTTGCCCTTAGCTTAAACAATACTACTTAGACAGCGGGACAGATGGATTAGTGTGGCCTGGCATAAACAGTTGAAAGAAACTGATTGGCAAGCCTTGATATCAGAGCGTGCCTGATGCATTGTCCGTCCTTGTCCGTTTGTCCTCCGCACTCTTTTCACCGGTCGTCGATGGCCCCCACCAAGGCGGCCGCGCACATGACACGTCAAAAGGCCGGTCGTCCCATAGCCGTGAGGATCCATCCGGATGAGACTACTGCTAGATGAGGTGATTAGGCTGGCTATTAGTGGTATGTATTCCAAGATTCAAACCATTCCGTGAAAGGGGCAGCAAATCGCCTACAGCCATACTCTCTCCGCTTAGTATTAGTGGTTACTTTAATTTTGTTCCGACGCAAATTAGCTTGTCTAACTTAGTTCAAATTTATTTAGATTTGATTTAGGGGATAAAACTAAAGTGACAAATGAATTATAGAACAGAAGGAGACGTGGCATCACCTACAACTACAATGCACTCTGTTGTGCACACGACCCAGCGGAGAAAGAAATTCCCAACTCCCATGGACCGGAGAACTAACGGTTCGTACAAGCATCACATTGTTACTAAGTGAGCTAAGTAGACTAGTGTAAGTAAATTATATGAGAAGTACTCCCTCCGTATTAAAATATTTATCATCATTGACTTTTTTTTATAACTTTAACCATTCGTTTTATTCAAAAAATTATGTAAATACCATCTACTTTGTTTGTGATGTGCTTTACTATTACAGATATTTTAAGCATGACTTAATTTTCCGTATATTTGTAATAATTTTTGAATAAGACAAATGGTCAAAGTTGTAGAAAAAAGTCAATGGCGACAAATTATTTGATACGGAGGGAGTATTTTTTTCTCCAATTTTCAAATAAATTTATACACGATAGATTTTAACGTAAGAAATAAAACAAGAATAGAAAATTAGACGCCTGTAGGATGAAGCGAATCACCCCCGGCCCTCCCCCAAGACACGCACAACAAAATCATACGTCATGCGTACAGGTTACCGACAAAGACAACATACTAGAAACAGCAAAACAAAACAGCATGAAACTATGGAAGGCGCTACGCACAAGTTATGGTGATATGAAGCTATTGCTGCCGCCTAATGTTGCTGTATGGCATCGCTAATTAAGGAGGCGACGACAACAGGTTGCTTGCCTGCTTGGACAGATGTTGTGAGAAGCTTATTCAGTTACGCTCTCTCCAAATATTCCTCAAAAATAGACCAACATACCGTTGAATGATTGAATCCCTTCCTCCGAGATTTGTCAATCTTTCTCCACCATTTCTAAACAGAGCCTTCATCTAGATTGTCTATTTGTTTAGATACAGTTTGGATATCGATATTGAAGTATGGAATTCGGAATTGGTATTGGTTATCTTCAATACCGGCTGTTTGGGTGTTTATAGAATTAGAATCGGAAACATTGCCCAATATCGTTTGATATTGGGCCTACTGCCGCATCGCACCCCTTCCCTCAATTCGGACCTCATCCCCTCGGTATTCATCTTCATTCGCCTCCACCCCCGCATCTAACGTCTCCCTCCCGCTGCCCCGCATCCCCGGTTTTTCTCGTCTCCCTCGCTCGGCGGCACAGACCGGCTCCACCGAGATTGCCCGCTGGGCATCCTCCATCGGAGTTACACAACGGCCACCCGTCCTCGTCCTCCTCTCTCTCAATGGCGCGGTGGAGCCCCGCGCCCCGCCTCTCTTTCCCTGCCACCCTCCATCTCCCTCTCTTCATGGCGTGGTGGAGCTCCGTCGTGGAAATCCGGTCGCAGGGGAGCTCGGATGGGGCTTGAGGTGTTGGGGAGGTGAGGAGGTGGTGGATGACTGCAATTTGGGAATGGTGGGGGTCTGTCTGGTGAATTTGGCCTGCATCTGACTCATACAGCCGGCAACGGCGGCAGCTCATCCTAGGCAACGGCGGCGCCCCTTCTCTTCACCATGGCCAGTGCAGCGGCATCGCCTTCTCTTCTCCTATTGCCGGCAGGGGCGGACCATCGGGCGGCACCGGTGCCAACGTCGCCGGTGAAGGATGGGCGGCGCAACGAGCTTGGGTGGAGCTGGAGTTTTTCCATCATTTTGTACATCTAAACATGAATCCGAATTAGACTGCACCCTAGATTCTAAAAGGCAATGCAATGGTCATCCAAATAAAAGATTTCGAATTGGGGTTATTTCAATACTATGGTTGATTTGGTATTCAAACCAATTCAATGCCATGCTTTCCAATATCTACGTTTAAACGGAGCTTTTGAAAATCAGGTTACAACGCTGGCTGCAGGATGGACGTGTGGGCTAAGGTTGACCGGCTCTTCCGACGATATACAACACTGCAGGCTCGATCAGCGGCTGGACCTAAACAATTGAAACGGATAGATAGACAAATAAGCAAAGACTCGAGCGCTGATTTCCAGACGCGTGATGATGCACCGATGCTTTGGTCGGTTCCCCTGCTCGGCCTATTTTTATAGCGGGAAGTGGTGCCTCTCGTCGCGTCAGCGCTTTCCCGTCCTTGCCTGGTTGGCTGGTTGTCCACCACGGCTCCACTCCACGCTCTTCTAGCCGACGGGCCCCACCAAGGCTGCCCACAGGTCACGGCGGATAAGAGAATTTTAAGGTGGATTGATTGACCATGACGATCTATTTGTTTAGATACAGTTTCTTCACGAAGGAAAAGAAAAGAACTGCCCCCGGGGAAATGTGGGGCCAATGACGTCGACTCCTCAGGCAGAGGAAAGAATTGGCAGAGCATTTTCTGATTTTCTCCGCCATACACCACAAAGAACCAACGGGTCCCATTAAACAAAGCCACCCCTTTTCTCTTTTGGTTTGGGACTGTACACGGATCGGTGGTGCTTTGGATTGGCTCCCCCCCACCCGAGTGCATACGTGTCCCCAGAGACGTGGGTGAAGACAAGTGTGCTCCCCTCCAAATATGCTGAGAGCAGAGCCGGTCTGATGATGGATTGATGGACATGGCCATTGGCCCCGTGAGCAACGAACGCCCCACACCTTTTCCTTCGAAAGCCCCCGCCGTTCAAGGCCGTCCATTGCCAGTTGGCTCATTGCCTGGCCTATAAAACCACCGCATCTGACATTGAAGAAGCAAGATTCATTCAGAAACTATCTCCTCTTCTTCAGACTTCAGTCTTCTTCACCTCCTCCTCCCTTGAATCCAAAACAGAGAAGCCACTACGCCACAGCTTTCTTCCATGGCTTCCCCCACCACGCACACCATCCTCCTCGGCTTCGCGGCCGTCTTCTTCTGTCTCGGACCCCTCGAAGCCGCCGCCAAGATCCGGACCTCGCAGGGCGCCCTCGCCCGCGCGGCGGCGGGCGCCCTGCTCCCGGCCGTGCTGGCCACCTTCGCGCTCACTCTGCTGCTCCTCGTCGCGCACGTGCGCGCGCTCGGCCGTGCGGGCGCGGCCGCAGCTGGTGCCGGTGCACCCGGGCTGGACCGTCTCGCGAACGCGGCGCTCGCGGCAGCGTCGGCGGCTCTGCTCGCCGGAGCCGTGGTGGGTCTCGTCGCCGACTGATACCTCGGTGGGGCCGATGACGTCGGGTGCGGTGGCTCAACGAGCAGCAAGAACGGAACTCTCCACCCGCCGACCCCTCCTGCGACCTGTAGCAGCAGCCAAGACGGGTAGGCGTTCTAGTAGACCTCCATGTTCTCTGCTCGGTTTACTAGCCAACTACGTTACTGAATCTTCTGGTAGAGTTTTAGAGCATCAGGTAGTATTCAGAGGAGGAGTTTTTGGCCGGTCCACTTGTGTCCTGTAATTCCCATTTGGATGGCGATGGCAGGCAAGTGTTGCCCAGGTCCGAAAAAATTGTGAGCCGCCAATGATCTCTTGGAATCAATAAAGAGCAGGGCCAAAGTGCCTTTGGTTCAAAAGCAGAAAAGATCTTGGATCTCGTTGTGCAGATTTTGCCTTTTCAGTTCTGTTCTTTGATTTGAATTTTCTCTCAAATCAACCCAAAACGAAGAGTGATGCCTGTTAATTTCAATTTCAGTTCTTGTCTTTGCGTGTTTCCCTATCTCCAAACAGTCGATGGCTCGATGCTTTGGGTGCTTGGCCTGTGGTCTCTCCAACTACCCAGCAGTCCATGCAAAGTACTAGTGCTCAAGTTGATCTTTTTCTTATCTTTCCTTCCTTTTGCTTGTACTTTAGTTTCCTTTTTCAACACTCGATATTTTTCCACTTATAATTTTCAATTATTTTCCAGTATGGGAATCTATGCCTGCTATATTCGTCCCCCATAAAAGAGCAGCGTTGTGGATAACTTCTACTGCACTATCTAATTTCCTTTTCTTTTCTTTGAGCAGAACCACAGTCAGATTCGTAATTTGTTCAGGGGTAGGAAGAAGGGGGAGAATATATAAAAACATTTGGCTACACTAAAATAGCCAGGGCGACAAATGCTGGGCAAGTTGGACAAAGATTTTCCGTGGCCAATCGCCACGGTCCAACACCGAGAGGAGCCAGTGCTATGGAATATGATATGCGATGCGCCGTTCATACATGCTGTCCGTCTACGTGGCCAGCAGGCTTAGGCCCGAAGCAAGCGAAGGCGTCACACGGGCTACTACTGCTACACCTACCGCGCCCGAGAACGCGTGGTGACTGGGTGGATGGCTCGGCTCGGTCCAGATGGGCTTCACAGCCCGGGTTGATTAACGGGCCACCAAATTCCACGACCGCCGTGTCGCGCTTTTCCTTCCCAACCCCTTTCCCCGCTCTTCCTAGCCTAAATAAATAATCTAAAGGCCGGATTTTAGTGTTATATAATTTTGAGCTAAAAGAGTATTCGATACTTATATCAACTTTGTCTGTAGCAATGCAAGGACATATTTACCTGGTTACTATAAAAAAGAGTAAATCGTACGCCTGAAAAATACTGTATTGCAAAAGAGATATCGTTCGGAACAAACGTACCGGAGGGGTGGTTGGTTGTACAGGTTCAGCTGACGTACCCGGGGCTGTGATCGATCCCTGGAGACACGGCGCGTCGGCGCCTCTTCGTCACTCCATTGATCCCGACCTGTTTCCATGTATACAAGTATGTGTAAAACTGCCGAGTCACAGGCACTCCTGCGCGCATGTCATCTCCATTCCATGTGTACTGCATCATATCAGGGTGCGCCTCACAGAGACATCCATGTTCTGATGTTCATCCTCATCCTCTCTGAATGACGACAGATCCTTCCTTGCTGTTCCTGATAACGCCGGCGTGCCTGTGTTCGATTCCGTCCAACCATAGATCCCCGCTGCCAACCATGCTCCCTGCACTTGATCCTCCTTCCCTGTAGCAAACGCCTTAACCAACCATGCTGATCAAGCGTAGTAGACTGCGAGCCAGCGCCAAGCTAGATGCTGCTGCCCCTGGCTCACCAGCTCGCTTCATCGACCTGAACTTCGGTGATCCCCACTCCAGAGCACCAGAACTGCAACAAGCTGATCCAGGCCACCGAAGGATGTGCGATGGGCAACACGGGATGAGTGCCGTGGGTAGCTTAGCTACTCGACATAACAAGTGTATGAAGCTCTACAGATGTGCAGGTGTAGCAACCATCTATATAGAAGTATTGGAGTGCTCGGCCGTCCACGATAAAGGTCAGTGTAATGGCGTGGCTCGTGGAGAACGGAGCAGGCGTGCCTGAGAATGCGGCGAAATGAGAGAAAAAGATTTTCCTCTAAAAAATGAGAGAAAAAGATAACGTCTGATAATTTAGTCGCCAACCTGCCACACAAGTTTCCATTGTTTTCTTAGGTCAGGAATTTCGGCGAAGCTAAGCCCGGCTCAGTTTACACCCTGACAATCTTCCTTGGAAATTGCCGGCGCGATTCTGAACGATGCTTTGCGTTAAACAGCCAGCACATCCGCGTTCTTCTAGTCTGAATAATTGCACAGCGATGCTTCCAACGACCTGAACAATGCTTCACCTCCTAGCTAGTACGCCCATGGCACTGTCATCACTGTTCTTTCATGTTGGAGCAGGCAAACTTACTGTCATGAGTACTTGCAGTAATGCTTTATTTACCCCGTGTTCAAGAATGGACGGCTGCTTGTTGATTTCTCCCTTTCCGACTTGCAAGTGCCGGCCGGACCGGCCGCTTGCTGATTTGCGTCGCCTGCGACCCGGGAGAAATTCTTCTCTGCTACGGACGGTCTAAGATCCTCTGTCCGCCTGCCCACCATTGTTGACTTCACACACCCTTCACACCCTCGATGGAATAATGAAGATTCTCCGGGTTACGAGGTGGATGCACAAGGCCGGCACTGGAATGCCACATCATCCATCGCGCGACCATGTAAAAATTGTCGCTCTAAAATTTCACCGAGAGATGTAGAAATTTTTTGCTTCTAGCCGTCGTTAGATCGTTTCTTTTTGATCGGCGGCTAATTAGATCGTTAGCGGACTGAACTAGTTGAAAACTAGATGAACTGCCGTGGTACCGTCGTACTAGGAGCGGTAACTGGTAACGGTCTCCTCCGCCGTAAAAATCCGCAGGCTTGAAAAATGTTGACCACAAAAAAAGTTTACTGTACTTTAGTACTATAAAAGGAAGCCGTCGATTCGTGGCAAAATGTTACATGCCCCTCGATTCCTAGAATGATTCTCTGCCTGTCAGCCACATGGTAGGGAGTTCCACGAGGATTAAAAGATGAAACCGCATCCAGTAACCTGCTAAACAAATCTAGGACCCCATCCGCACGCGTCAGGGTCAAAGGTTGCAACAGGCAGCACATGTCGCTTTGACATTTCCTTTTCCGCGTCGAATCCCAGCTCGTTCTTTTTCCAACGGTGCCGCGATAGTTTCCATGTTGCCCGCGGAGAATCTCATCCGACAAGACAAATGCGCCGTGAAAGCGCCCAAATCCCGGGGCGACGCGTAAAGCCGGCGTGTGGCTTTTCCTGCCGGCTTTCGGCCACACATGCCGCCAGTCCATGGAGCTGCTCGAGAGTGACTGATCCGTACGTGACGACGTGCAGGTTGGAGCAGGAGGTCGTTTTCGGTGTAAAAAGATCCCAGCTGCTGTTGATCATGAATCAGTGAATCCATCGCCACTCGCCCCTATAAACGGCTGCTGAGCTGCTCCGTCATTATCCCAGCTCGCCACTCGCTCCCCATCGAACCAAAGCTAGTTCCAATTCCATGGCTCGCTGTATCGCGCTTGTCATCGTCGCCGCCTTCTCGGCCGCGTTCGGCGGCCTCGACTCCCTCGAGGTGTTCCTCGCCTCGCGGGGCCAGACCCCACCAAGCCACGGCGCCGCCGCTGGTGCGTTCCTCCTGGCCACCGTGGCAACCTTTGCGCTCGCTTCGGCGCTCCTGCTGGCACACGTCCGCGTGCTCGGTGCCCACGCCCACGCGGCCGGCGCCGGTGGAGCAGAGAACGGCTTCGCCACGGGCCGCCTCGCTGCGGCAACGCTCGCCGCGGCCGCGGCGGTCCTTGGCGTCGGAGCCGCGCTGCGCCTCGTTGCGTAGGCTCACGGCGGGTCGGCTCCACTCTCCAGAGTCCAGATGAAGTAAGAACAGATTCCCTCACGAACCTTGGCGTCTTCTTGACTGTCTGCAGTTCACTGGTCCTGACTGCGTGCGCATCTGATGAAGTCTGAACTCGGGAGTGCCCCGGAATAGCTCCAGATCCTGGGTTCCGTATACTTGCCACTTGACTGCAATTACGCAGCAATTTAACACCACTGTGTCTGCTGTAAATTAGCTATCTCGAAATCTTGATCCAGTTGCACTGATTCTCAGTTTTGTCTCTGATTGCAGCAAATTCTCGTTTTGGTACGAATTCGCTCCTGATCTAACCCTGCATTCGGAGACCTGACGCTCTTGCCTATTTGCTTGTTTCCAGATGCCTATTGGCTTGCTCCCGGAGGAGATGGAGAATCTGGAGACCCACCACAGTATCAAGGATACGTAACTCTGCTGCATTTTTTAGTAAGGTTAGTTGGAGTGGTCAGGTTCGCTGCTCTTCAGCCTCGTCCTGGGAGGAGCCGTCAGTTGCTTTGGTTGCATAATGGGCAGTTTTCAGTACTTCAGGTGCCCTTTTCAGCTTCGTCCTGGGAGCAGTCAAGTTTTTTGGCTGTGTTTCTTTCGGCCTTGTAAATATATATGGATTGGGTTTCATTGGATTACTGTAGGATCTGTACTGGCTCCGATCCTGCACAGTTTTGATGAAATTCCGACATTATTAAACAGTTAACTAGTGTCGTTTTGTGCTTGAAATCGTTATGCTGTGAACTGCAATGGTTCCCATAGTTGACATTTGAGGGAATGATTTTTGGCTCTGAAGAAAATTCCTTGTTTCCTCTCTTCGTGCAACTGGAACTTGGATCTTGGAGTGGACTTGTCATGTGATTCTTTCTTTATTTCCTACTACTAGTAGTACTTTCTTTTTGTTGGCAACGTTTTTTTTTTATGCTCCAGGTACCTGAATTTATGACTATTTGGTCTGCCTTTTCTTCTTCACTTGTTCTCCCCAGAAATCCAAGCATTTTGTGTGGTGGGGAATGGAGAGTGGAGACTTCTTCAATTTTCCTATGGAACTCGTTCTACAAGTCTCCAAAATTCAGCCTTCAGATGCCTGAGTTGGATTGCACTATCTTCCACTGACACGAACTTAAGTACTTGTCTGTGCACTCTCTCTTTTCCTTTTGCTATGATAATAAGTTCCTTAAGCACAACTCGACTAACTGTTCATTTGGCAACAACAAAAGGGGCAAAATACATCCAAGAATATCACTAGTATAGTAGTATTTCAGACAACATCTGGGAGGGCAAATGGAACAATGATTCTCCTTTTCTGTCAGTTTGACCTGTCTATCTTGCACAAAATATGTTTGTTATGCTTCTGAGAAGTTTGGTAATGTGGGTTGAATACTTGGGCTTAATCTGGATTTAATTGCTCGCCGTTCTCTCAATCTGTCCAAGAAAGATGCAAATTACTACTAATTTGGTTGGTTTGCTTGCGCTAGTCCTTTGTTCACGTAGTGATTGAGCGACGCAGAAACGACCTGTGGCGGAAGGAACGCATTTCTTTGGGCTGTGGCCTTCTGATGGCATATATGCAAAAGGCAAAAATTTTCCCATTCAAACTCGGAACTTGCCAAAAGCCCAGAAGCAAGAGAGATTGTGAGCAGCAGCAAAACTCGCCGTGCAGAAGAAGTGGTTGGGTGCACCGGACTGGGTCACTCCGCTTGGGTGGTTGGCTCTTGGCCGGACCCCTGTCGCTGTCGGGCTCGCCGTCATGCGGCGCTTGCCCTTCATGTCCCCGTATCTTCAGCTCTGTTCTTCTACTGGCAGCCAAGCGCGTCGAGACCGACGGCCTGCCCCTATCGCCAAACGATCCCGTCAGAGAAAAGCTCTCATGCGACGCCGCCGCGAGTGGCTAGCGCTCGCGGTGGCTGGTGACACCGATGAACTACGGGTCCGGTCCGTCATCCGTGGCACGACGAGTTAGGGTCTGCTTAGAGGAGCTAAACTGACCGTTAAATATTAGGGTGTCTGTTTGGATATTTAGATACCAATTAGAAGTATTAAATATAGATAAATTATAAAACTAATTGTATAAATAGAGATTTACGAGACGAATCCATTAAACCTATTTAGATCATAATTTGGCAATGTTGTGCTAACGTAAATATGTACTAACCATGAGAATGGGTTCATCTCGGTAATTAGCCACGACTTATGCAATTAGTTTTGCAATTAGCCCTTATTTAGTCTATCTAGTCAATCAAAAGAGAGAGCTAAAGTTTAGTCCATATGATCTAAATGGACCCTTAGCGCTTATACACATGCTGTTTTTAGTCTTAGCTAAAGCTTAATCCACCTCATTAGCATTCTCATTTGAATCTCATTTGAATACACTAGTACTAAAGTTTAGCGCTTGAATCCAAACACAACCTTAATCATCTATCTTCCTATTTTAACCGTGTTTTCCCAGGGGTCAGGGCCCGTGCTCTGCGTCATCGCCGACGCATCGGTCGGGTGGCCTAGTGTCCTTCGCACTTCGCAAAGAATGAAGAATTCCGCATGGGTACATGGTGTCCGTTCCGTCGCGTCGGCCTCTATTTTTCCCTGTCGACATGGACGGACGTCACCACGATCGTGATGCTTTGATTGCTTGCGCACGGACGGGAATTTCCCCGTGCGAGGCGACGCCGCCGAGAATTGCCGCCACCCGGGTCTCACTCGCGACGACGTCGCCCATGACCATAACCGGCCCCTGCCAGCTGCCACTGCCAGGATGCCCGATTACTTCTACACCGGCGGAAACTTCTTCACGCGACGTCGCCGAGGCCGGGAGAATCGCCATCCCCCGCGCGACGCCCGTCGACTCTGGCCGGCCGGTCGCCGGTCGCAAAGTCGCGAGGACCACGCAACTTGGGCGCTCGCCCCCCACCACGCGGAGGCGCGGATCGGAGCGAGCGAGCAAGCCTCATCGTCATCACTGATCCGTCATCACACGACCCGGCGGAAGGCACAATGGCAAGCGCGTCCCGGCCGCCGGAGCCAGCGGCAGCAGCTCTCCAGTCTCCAGCCCACCAACGGAAAGCGAACCCGCCGTCTCTTCGGAGCTGTCGCAGTCAGCCCAGTGGCTCAGACCACAGAACTGGGTAGTGAAAACCAAGGCGAACTGGCAAGCATCAGAAAATGATACCTGCTGGCGTGTCATCGGTTCATGGATGGCTTTGCCTCCCCCGTTCCCGACAAGTGCTACAAATGTTCGCCAACCGCAGCATCGGAAGCTCACACCTTCTCTGGCTGCCCTCGAAGTTGCAGCGACAAGGAGCAGAGCAGGGTTACTTCGAGCTCGAGCTAGTGAGTAGTGAGAGGGATACTACACGAATTGAAGAGTTAGATCTTGCCTTTCTTCTCACCCTTTTTGTCATTCTGCTTTTTTTTCTGAATCAGTTCTTGCGATTTCCTTTCGTTTTGGCAGAACCCCCCTCTTCCCCCGCCGTCGTCTCGATCGCCCATGGCGGACCGCGTTCGGATGGCCATTGTTCTCGGCGTGGGCGGCGCCGCGGCCGGCGGGCCCGAGGCGGTCCGCCTCCTGCTGGCCGTCGCCGGGCGGAGCGCCGCAGCTGACGTCGCCACCTCCGCGTTCCTCATCTGCGCCTTCACCGCCCTTGTCCTCGGGAACTTGCTCCTCGCGCGCTTCCTCCGCGACGCGCGCCGTAACGCGGAGGCACACGCGCCGGCGCCCGGGACGGAGCGCTTCGCGAAGATGACGGCGGCGGCGGCCCTGGCTGCCATGTTCATCGTCACCGCCTGCCTGCTCGCGCTCCCGTCCATCCCCGCGCCCGGTGGCGCGGCGCGCTCCTGCCTTGCCTGACGCGACACGCCCACACCCACACGACGTGCTGACTACATACGGTTAGTTTCACTGTAGTATTATATGGCTGTATCTAATAAGGCGTAGTTCAGTGCCATGTACCCTCTTGCAAGTATTTTGCGTGCTGTTTATATCTGTCCGACATATGATCTTTCTAGTTGTACGGCGTATCATTTTGAGATGTTTTGAATTGGCCGCCTCATGGAGTGCTTTCGTTTGCTTAGTCTGTGCCTGGATTTGGATGTTCTGGGGTATTTGATGCACTGAATCCAACTGCTGATTAACTTCCTACAATCCTGGCCCATCTCGGTGGGACAGATGAAAAGAACAGTTTCTTTTTGTTTCTAGATCAGATGAAACCAAAAGGTAGTACAGCAAAACATGCTATAACCGAGTCCTGTATTCAAGGAATCTCTTTATTTGTGTTCCTTTCAGCTGAGGAATTTCAGAGTTCTCCGCAACACTCAATTGAATTACTGAATTTTGTCTTGGAATCTTAATTCTAGCCAAAATGCTAGCCCTGCATAGCAATATAGGATACCTTCTTTTTCAAGCAACTACAAAACTGTTCTCCACGTGACATATGAATGTGCTGTGAACGGTCGTGGCATTCCTTGTAATTGCGAAAATATATAATGTTTAAAACTCAGATGTACTTATCCAACGATAGTCGATAGGAAAAAAGAATAGGGGCTAGATGGGCACCCTCTTCCCTTTCACTTCTTCTCAACTGAGCTCATCTGAGTCCCACCTCAATGCATGATCCAAGTCTGCAAAGTTCGCATGCCATAACAGAATCTCGCTTGATTTAAAGTTGGGCTCAGATTGGATGTCAAATTGTGTGGCGGCACAGTTGATGAAATTTTTGCGTGATGAAATTTTAGTGTTTTTCCGATTCAAACCGAGGGACTAACACATGGCTCTAGACCATAACTGCAAAAAATCCCAGCCAAATGCCAGGGTTCTGGTCGGAAGCCATTTTTAGGGAGCCAATGCGAAATTGTATTAGCCCACTAGGAGAAAACTTTGAAATAATGAAACGAGAGCTGCATGTTATTAAAAAGATGAAAGCCCGGACATGCAACGCATGTTATTTGCAGAGAAATTTTTAGGGATAGGGGGAAAACAACCTCCAGTTTTCAGTCACCAAGTTCTCTGGAACCCTGGATCCTGGGCTAGAAACCTAAGAATAAGACCACTTCATCAGTTAATTGGGGCATAAGTACTGTGACTATACTGATATTAGGAAGGCTGTCGATATAAACTACGGTAATCTATTATCAACCCAACTTCTACTCGAGAGTGTGGAGCTAAACTGATCGACTATTAAGGAAGCAAAAGTGAAAAAAAAGGCAAATGCATAGAAGCGGCAATCAGAAGGGAGTGCTTTTAGACAGCTGAAGAATATATCAGTACCCTCGGTGTGTACCTGAGACCTCTCATGCTTTTGTTCTTGAACTTTGGCGCCTTTTCTTTAGGAACTTCTTCCTCGTTTAGCACCAAAGTTTGGTTTCTTCTCCCTCCAGAAAAAAACAATTTCTGTCAGCCTAATATGTGATGAGGTTTGGGTGCCAGGAAAGGAAGCAGGCTGGCCCAACAGTTGCAACTGGCCCAACAAGTGGACAGCCATTGGAAGCTGGTTAGCGAGAGCGCCAGAGCGGTGTTCCGGTGACGGAGAGCCAATAGAGACGACGTACTACTGCAATCGTGACCGTGGCGAGGGCATGGTGAAGGGATGGATGCTGGGGTGGCAGTGTGAAGCAGTAGCAGAGAAGGTTGGTATGCACCACTCTTTCCTGTCCTGTGTCTTTCAGTTAATACCACAAGCTCAAGGTCGGTGCCCACTGCCCAGTATGACAGCGAATCCCGAGTCTCCGTGCTGCTCGCTGCTCCCTTGCCTGTGCCGGCCTTTGTGCTTGCTCCATGCTCGAACCATTGATACCCCCCTTCTGTAGATTCTATAGAAGACTGTCAGCTGAACCATCTTCCACCCTGAAACCCCTCTGATGCTCGGACTTGAAACGGAACCTCTCTGGAACCTCTTAAACTTGAAACCTGCTTTTCTGTATGAAGTACCTGACCTGAGGTGTCTTGGCGAAGCACTGCACAGCCTCCATTGCGAACTATCAGGAATGGAAGCACCCGACAAGATGCCGATAAGTGATACTAGAAAGCAGCATGCTCGGTCCAGGGCTGATAAGTGAAAAGCCAATTCACCTGTAGGTTGAGCGAAGCCAACTCTCAAGTGAGCAAAGACAGGAGGCCATGAACTGAACCATGGCGCCGGAGCTCTGCGCTGTAGCTCCAACGGACACTCTCTCGTGGGAAAACCGAAACTGAAACATGGTGCAAGGCAAGGTAAGGGAAGCAGACGCAAGGGTACTATATATACGCGTGTGAACAGCTAGGTTCTGAAAAGGACATTGGCAACGGCAAGCTGGTGGTGCGGCGACATCTATAGGCTGGAACCGGAGAAAAACGAGGAGGCGGGCAGCCCGGCTGAGGCCTCGGGTCCTCGGCGAAGTTTCCTGCGTGGCGATTAAGGCTCGGAGCCGGAGATTTCTGGGGAGTTTTCGTGGGGACATGCGATGTTTGGCGAGGCGGAATTTCTCGTCCCGAGGCAATTTCCCGGAACCAGCCTGCCGCCGGAGACCGTCAGAATCGTTGAACGGAAGGGCCGCCGGGGAGTTTCGCGGAAGCTGTGGCCGGAGAATTTCCGCCAGGGCCGGTGCCCGGGGCCAGCGTTTGTGCCTGCCGCGAGTACACATGAGATCGTCCAGGTATAGTACTACCAGCTCGTCTAGTTGTGTTAGTTTCAGCATGAGCGCCATGAAGAAGCATGTACGTACATGTCTCTGCAGTGTCGTTAGCTACCTTCCACTGATAAGTTGGATCATCCCCTCCGTAGACCGCGCTTTCCCTTCCGTCCAGGATACAAGTACACGTCTTCAAATGGCGAAACTCGTCCTAATCTGAGGCTCGGTCTGAATTGGCGAAACAGGTTCAAGTTTTGGGCTGAGCTCGCCCTGCTTCAGCTTCCGGCTTGGGGAGCATCCTCGTCCTCGCATGACCCCCTGGTTGCTTTCCTGAATCTTCTGGGATGCGATGGAAAAGCAAAGCGCCCACCAGTCGGCCGGCCGGGGGCTGATCCCGGCACTCGGCAGCGTATGAAAATTGAGAATTTTCTTTGCATCTCACATGCGCAGTTATGCACTGATGTTCACTGCAACACGGCCTCTTCCGGCCGCTGGCATGCGCGTACAGCCGGTCGCGGCAGCAAACTGTCCCCCCCCCCCCCCCCCCCCCCCCCTCTCTCTCTCTCTCTCTCTCTCCAGATTCAGATAAGAACTGGCCGTCGGAATTTGAGCAGTCGTGGCCGCCGCGGAACCGCTATCCGGTCGGATTTCTCGAGGGTTTCATCCGGTCCCGACTGCCAGAGGAGGATGACTTAGTTTTGTGGAGCAAATTCCTTTTATTCTATTGAAAATTTAACTCATCACTTCTATGCCATTCAAATTTAGATCATTCTTTCGATACCACTGAAAATAACTTTTCATCCTCTGTAAGCCATTGCCTTTACTTTTAGAACAGGATACGCTGTGACGACGTTAAAAATGATCAATCTCCTCTGATTCTGACGATTTTACCCCTCTCTTGTCAACAACATCAACGTATCGACCACTCTACGTCGATCTACTTGCTCCGTCCTTACGCTCCGTCCTTACGGTAACGATAAAATTTAGCGGAATAGCACAGGAGGGATGAAAAAGGGATGATTAAATTTTTAATGACATACAAGGCATTGCTATAATTTTTAGTGGCATGTAGGAATTTTTATCGGTCTGTGCTGTGCTCCGGCCTCCGGGTGGCGGACGACCGGGCCTGGCGTGGGGCGCCCTGGAGGCTAGCTAGGCATATCCCGCGTAGGAAGCGGAGCGGGGACCCTGGGACCACCCAATGATCAAAGCGCACGACGAGGACGGAGCGTTGCGCCACGTGGACGAATGATGGCCGCGACCGACCTGCTTCCAGAATCCCAGATTGGAAATCGCCATCGGCCGTCCGCTTTTCTGCTACAAAATCCAAGCTGGGTGTCGTTGGGCGGGCTCGGCTCCCGCGTGAAATCGCGTCACGAGAGCGAGCTGCCGGGCGAATCAACCAATCATCTCGCTGTGCAAACAAGATAAGGGGCGACCGCGCGCAGCCATGCGGCTCGTGCTCCATCTTGGACTCGACTTGCACGCGTCACTGCTCCTGATTCCCAAGCCGTCGCAGTTTCAAAGCCACACATGTGTCGCTTGGACCTGTGCAAACGATGGCGTCGACTAAACTGAGCTGGATCCATTGATGCTTCGGAGTTCTTTTTTTTTTCATAAGAAATGATGCTTCGGTTCGTCGCGCCAATCATAATACATGAAACGAGCTTCTAGATTGACGAATCATACAATACAAATCCACCAGCAAATCTGAGCGAAATCAGATTCCTGACAAAATTTTCAGCATGTGAACTTGTGTTTCAGCATGCTCTCTAGACTAGTACGATAGGGATAGGGATTTGTTTACCTCGGCGACGTCGCTTAAGAATGTGTACTTTTGATATTATTTAGTACTCTGTCCATTTTAAATGATAGTTTTCTTTAGCTCTGTACTGTGTCATCAAGCCTATCTTATTTTGATAAATTTGATCAAAAAGATAATAGTTGTATTCTCTATATTTAGAGTTCCGTTGCATTCTCTTCTTTGAGGAAACAAATGTATTCTATTTGACTGAAACCCTTCGAAGTAAACAAACCAGTGTTCCTACTTTTGATAAGAAGATGATGGATTGAGGGAAAGCAGGTCCGCACGTCACGCTTGCGCAATTTTTTAGCCGGGGCCGGGACACGCTAGGACACCCGCGGTGGGTCCCACAGAAGGACGCGATGTGGCGGGCGATCAACTAATGCTTTATGGACTGCTCTTGGTTGCTATAAAGCTCGTGTCAAATGCTGATGCCACCCAGCACAGCAGCAGCAGCCCCAGCGTGGAAGAAACGACGCAGCAGGAGGGTACACAGGGGCAGCGAGAGAGGGTTGCTACTTGGTACGTGCTACTCGATCGGGTGATCCTGATCTCCATGGCGGGTCTTGCTCCGAGGACCATTGTCCTGGCCCTTGGCGCCGCGGCGCTGGGCGGGCCCGACGCGCTGCGCGTCCTGCTGGAGACCGCGGGGCGGAGCCCCCTCCACGACATCCTCATCTGCGTCCTGGCCATGGCCGCGGTCACCGCCCATGTCCTCGGAACCACGCTGCTGGCGCGCTTCGTCCGCAAGGCGCGCGCGGGCGGCGGTGCGCCGGGCACGGACCTCTTCGCCTGCGTGACCGCGACGGTGTCCGTCGGCGCCGCCCTCCTCGTCACCGCGTGCCTCCTCCTCGCCGGGTCCGGCGGCCTCGGCGCGCTCCGCCTCGCGTTCGGCTTCGCCGCCAAGAACCCCATCGTCACCGTTACCGTCCTCGTCATCGCCGCCGCCGCCGCCGCCGGCGTCGGCGGCTTCTTGCCGTACACCATGCCTCTGCTCCGCTTCGGCCGCCGTGCGTGTGCCGCCCGCGGCGCCTCCCCTGCTGGCGACCGCGCCACGTTCCGGCAGACGTTGCCCTTCGTCGACCCGCTCCTCGTCGCCGCCTGCCTCGCCCTCGTTGTCCCTCTCTTCACGCCCGGCGCCATCGACGCGCGCTGGAGCCTCCTCGCCGCCGCCACGGTCGTTGGCGCGTTGCTGCTCGCCCGCTCCCCCCGTAGGGCGCGCGACGCCGCCGCACCGGGCAAGCTGACGCGGGGGACCGCTGCGTTCCTGGCCGCCGTCGCCGTCGCCTCCCTTCTCGTCATCCCGTTTGCGTATGCCCAGCCCCGGCGCGAGTCGGGCGGCGGGGAGTACCCGTGCTCTGTTTGATGCGATACGGAACGAGCTGCGGTGGCTGTGAGATTGTTGACGCGGAGTGTGAGTGGATGGAATCGGGGTGAGGGTCATGTAAATGGTGAGGTATAATGGTTGGGATTAGCGGATGGTGTTAGTATTGGTCGATCTGTTCCCATTCAATGAAATTTAGCAATCTGTAGGTGGTGTCAGTACTTGTCAATCTGTTCCCAACCGAATCGCGGATGTTTCGGATTGGTTCCTCGCTGAGATAAGATCTGGTGCGATCCCAGTTCCCAGAAAGTTCACCTGCTGACATGCTGCGGCGTATCGTTTTCCTCTTCCCTTTTCTCGCTCTCTCTGCAGGCTGCAGCTCCACACCCGGGTCCCCAGCCAACATGGTTCCATCCACGACGGGCTTGCAGTCCGCGGAGCGCGACGATTTTTGACGCCATAATGGCCGCTTGTTGAGATCACGCACATGAGGTCAGCTATTTTTGTGTTCATGGTAGTACCATCGGCGGCCTCCAAAGTCCAAACCACAGCTATGTTTGTGCCCCTGGCCATTCGTCCTTCGCCCTCATCTGCCTCCTCGTAACCACATTCCACGAATGCCCCCTTCCGGAGCACGAACCGAGGGCGGCAAGACGGCCAAGCACCCGTGATCCGCTTGATGACCGTGTCGTGCGTTAAGATCTGCAAGCTCAGTTTTTCAAAGATATTATAAGGATAGAGCCACGCGCTTGTATCACAAGTTTCGTCAATTTTAATATCTATCACCTCGGATTTTTAAGATGCTCGTAGGTGTAAATGGGTGTACGTGTCTGCGAGTGTCTACACATGTATTGTGTTTTGAGAAAAAAAATATGTTTATGGCCATTTCTCTTGTACGAGCGACCATTGATTGGGTAAACGTGAAGCCAACAACGCTTTTCCGTCGTGTCCATTCCCATTCCTACATTTTGCTCTATTCGACTGTTCCCCGTGGACATATGATGAGAGAGAGGAGCCGACATTTGACTATGTCGTGCCATCACACAAATCGTCAATCAACCTGCCAGAAAGACACCTTTGCAAAGGCAAACCCTTGCAATAACCAAAGTGGTTCATCAACAACGGATTAGAGTAGAATTTACGAGTACCTCCATAACCAAGGTGATGGGCACCCAATCGCGTAATCAGAATGACAGGATCTCGCGCGTAAATTTGCTGGCCATAGATCCTTCAAAAGCCTCCTTTTTTTCCTTGCGTGCTTATCCGAATCAATCGCCGCGCTGGAAAAAAAAAACCAGACGTCGGTCAATGGCGCGGTCTCATACGCGATCGTGTCGGGGACAGCCGGGCTATCGCCACCCGCGCCGCGCACACGCTTGCTGCAGTGCTCGCGGCCAGCCCCGTGCGTGTGGGAGACGGACGAAACCGCGGGGCTCCGTCAGGTGATGTGCAACGCGCCGAGACCCGGACAGGAACTGGAGTAGGGAGGGAGCCTGAGAACCAACACCAGAGAGGGGACGGCGGGGTCCGGCAGCCCTGCAGTTTCTCCTGCGCCGGGGATCAATGCCGGAGCACCTTGCGCCGGCGAGCGAAGGGAACGGGTCCGTCGCTCCGCCGACGAGCTAATTACGGAAGGCGATGTGGCTGGCCGTTGGTCGCCGACGTTTTCCAATTTCCATACTGAATTGTGACTGCGTGTACAAAATGAGCAGGCCGGCGGAGCCCCTGAAGACGGACCGCGATGCCGGAGCACAGCGCAGCACGGAGCAAACGTCGTGGCGCGAATGGCATCTTCGCGCGCCTTTGGCCAGGAACCACAGGCCGTGAAATCTCGCGCAGCAAATGGCATGAATTGCTTATTCAAGTCGGCACCGAAGGCCTTGGCGTCAAGGAAAGGCTGGAATGGCGAAATGCAAAAGGAAAAGTGCCACCTCTCAGATACCAGACGCTCGAGGTGGAAAGTACATGCACCCTGGATGGATGGACAGGGGAGGGGAGAGAGGGAGAGAAAGGGAGGGAAGAGTCAAGACTGAAGTGGGGGCAGAACAGCGACCTGCTGTGTGCTGTGTGCTGACTGCTGACTGTTGTGTGCTGTCCACTTACCTCTCCTGAAAATTAACCAACTGCACCAAAAAATGTTTAAGATTACAGTTACACCATGGAAAATAGATGCACCACCTCCATAAATAACCCAAATTCTACCATTCCATTCCTCCACATGCGCCCGCCCAACTCCACTCTCCTCCGCGAAACCAGCCGGCACCATGGCCGTGGCAGCTTCACCGGCCATCGCCTACAACGGCCTGTGCGTGGCGGTCAGCACCGTATTGGACTGATCTCTAACCTAAGGCCCAAAGGCCTTAGCCTTGGTCCGCGCCCTGATCGGGGGCGCCCAACCCAACTCTCGTTGGTGGGCCCCCGTCGCCAGCGCCACATAAATACAGAGGTGGGGGCCGGGGGGCATGCACGCCAAGGTTCGCCGTGCCCCGACTCCCCACCAACACCTAAACCCTAACCCGATCTCGAGGGGTGGCGCTGCGGCGGCGGGAAGCGCCACCGGCCGATCTACACTGCTCCGACCACCGCCGCCCTAGAGCGGACCTGCACCGAGACGCTACACTACGCGTCGCTGCCCTAGCGCAGAACATCATCATCGACGATGATGGCATCGTCTTCAACAGATCAAAGTACCGATCTAATCTCTCTCTGTTCTTTTAATCTCGTACACACGCACCCGCACATACACGTCTCTGTGTTCTTCCTAGATCCAGACCCACAGCCACCACCCGAGCCCATCCGCACCTACCGACCCGATTAACCAATCTAACAATGGTATCAGTTGTCTTTTAGGCTTGGTTATGAATAGAAAAGGGGGAGGGATCGAGCAAACAGATGCAAATCGAACGAAAAATCCAAACAGAGCTCGAAACACCCAAACCCTAACCCTAGATCTGAGAACCCGGCGTACCTGGCCCTTGTTCTTCTTCCCCTTCTTGCTGTCCATCTCTTCTTCTTCTCTTCCCTCCGTTTTCTTCCTCTTTTCCCGTACCCCAGAGATCCCCTCGACGGAGCCGCGCGCGAGACGCACGCGACTCCGGCGAGGAGGCCCATAGGGCACAGTTGTACTGGCTTCGTGTGGACGCACACCGAGCAAAATCAGATAGAGTTTTGGGTACTGGAATCATAGATCCGGCCATGGCGGGGGCCGTCGGCGTCAAGGACGAACGCGGCGGCGCACCCCTGACCGGAACAGAGACAAGAGGGAGAGGGAAAGGGAACTAGAGTAAGAGAGGGAGAAGGGTAGGAGGTGTAGTAGATCCGGCCGCTAGCAGACAGCCGGCGGCCATGCCGTCCGCCGCGCCGGAGTTCGGGCCGGCGGCGGAGGCGGCGGTCAGAGGAGGGAGAGGAGCGAGTGAGAGAAAGGGGCCAGAGTGAACGCGGGCGAGCGAGAACGGAAATGACCTAGGGTTTCTGTGATTGTCGCCCGGCCGCGAGGCTTTTATACCTCCCAAGACGCGCGCTCAGCTGTCCGATCGGGATGGACGGCTGAGATCGCCGCGAGGGGACGGCGGCCGGCGCGCGCGCGGATGGGCCGCTTTCGCGGCCCAGGCCCAGGTTGCGGC